>OX638417.1:11438000-12749434 GCA_951813805.1 Limnephilus auricula
TTTGTTTCCTTGATTTTTGTTCTTTTGCCAAACCAACTTACACATTTTGATTTATAATACTGCATCACTGTAACAAAAGCAGGGAGTGAAAACCATTAAAAGGAAACACGGTCGCCGAGAAATATGAATAATAGGTAGTTTACCAAACTGTTGCTGTCACTGTCGCTGTCACCTCCAGAATACTAAGCGAAAGGGAAATCTAACTGCACCTCAGGCTCATATTCAAATAAAATCGTCAAACTTGATTTTTTTTCCTTTATTCACAAAATATTTTTGTTTACAGTAGACACATGCCCATATTATGGTAGTCGTATTTTGTATTCCCCATTTTTCTCTTCCAAAACGGGAACAATTTTTTTTGTTTTTTTTACAACAATATTAGAAGAAAATATTTTATGTCTGTAAATGACTCAAAACACTAAATTGGCCTTGGTATTCGGTAATTGACGGCTACACCAAAACTAAACGCAGAAAACTATTTTAAAATTATACTGAATTAGTAGCTCGTACAGGATTGGAGCAGGCAACACGGCATCGCATCTACATACATAATCACACACTTAACTTTTTATTTATTTAATTTAAATTTAATTTAATAATGTTATTAAGTTCTGGAAGTATTTTAGATTTGTATTTTTGGTAAAATTATTTTGTTATTAAACAATTAAGAACATTGATAATTAGTGCGGAGAAAACATACATTGGTTTAACCGATAATAATTCAATTTATACACGTTTAAAATTGACATTTAAAATCGTATATAAGTCGTTTAAAAACGTGGTTTAAGCCACAGTTTGAAAATGGCCTTGTAAGCCGAAACAGCTGTAACAAAAATACAAATCAAAAATACTTTCAGAACTTAATAATATCATTATTAAATTTAATTTAAATTACATTTAAAAAATAAATAAATGGAGTTTTACGAATTAAACACAAAAACATTAAATAAAAAAATACATACTTTACCACCATCTGCCCTGATGATGGAAACTGTAACGATGTCTGAAAGTTGGCTAAAGAAAGAAGTAGGCATAATGCCCCAAAAATAAACCACTAAAATTTATAACAACACAAGTAGTTCTCCTTTATTTCTTGGAGATTAAAACTATAATATACTAAAGAACTTCTTTTATCATAAAAAAAACAAAACATTCTTTTTAAAATTAATTATTTACGCCGACAAAACTTCTCGTCTTTCCGCAGTTTTTAAACTAATCCTACGAGGGTATTGTGTATTATTCTTCTGAAAGTTGACCACATCTGTGCTGTATTATTTAGTCGAATGTCCTTTTCAAGACGCGGTGCGGAAAGGCAACGGACAGCACCACAAATAATGTCCAAACAGTAACAAAAGCTGGCCAAAAATATGATGTTGAGCACATCAACGTAATCAGCACAATTTACATCCCGCGGTGAGTTTGACCCCCTACACAAATTATTGTTATTTATTTTTGGGGTGTTATGCCGTGTTGCGCTACCTCCTTCTTTATCCAACGTGTCGGACAACGTTACAGTGTCCATCATCAGGGCAGATTCTCGTATGTGAAAACATCACACAACATGATAACATCACACATCACATCTGCCCTGATGATGGACACTGTAACGTTGTCCGAAACTTTGGCTAAAGAAGGAGGTAGCGCAATACGGCATAACACCCCAAAAATACTTTTAGCCGTGAAATTTTTAAAATCATGTCTAGTACACAATTTTTTTCCGCTGACTACGGAACCTACCTTCCACGCAATGTCATCTTTAAGGATGCTGTTTAGAGGATCTTTTTAAGGAAAGAATGTTCTGGGAAGGAAATTTCTACGAATCTGGGGGTCAGTTAGTCCAGGAGTGACGGACATATGAAACCATACCACAAACTGCGATGAGAGGCGTTGCGTTGAGAGGTCAAAGTCGAAGGGTTTCCCTCAACCGGCATCCTCTTTGTCTGTCCCACCATGCAGCTTGTGGGCAGACGCATCCGCCACCAAGACCTGAACAAACCTCACCCCGTGATTCCGGGTACCCCTGCTAAGTGACTAAACGAAGCTTGCTACTTGGGGTGACCTACATACGGCAGAGATGTTGGTTATAGATTTATGGTTCCTCTCGTATTCATCTTTATATATAAAAATCTCGTGTCACAATGTTCGTCCAAGGTAAACTCCGAAACAACTTAACCGATCTTGATAAAATTTGGCTTACTGTGTGTAATTTGTAATTTTAAAAGATAGGATAGTTTTTATCTCGATTATGGCCCTCAATATTTAATATTGTAAATTAAATGTTTGTTATGGGACAATGATTTGAAATTATCTCTTAGTTCCATAAGTTTCTGGCAGATAGCGGCGTGAGTTAATTGACACAACACTTGATTATATAGGTTAGGTAACCATCCAGGAGATGGCGTTGTGTTTCTTTAGCTACAGCAATGTTTAATTAGTTTAATATATCTATAAAAAAAAACATGAAATTAAAATGGAGTTCTGCTCATTAAACTTGAAAATAATAAATATTTAGACTTTTCCGAAAGAAAAAGCTTGACATTACAATTTGCATAAAATGCTCTGAAAAACGTTTAATTTTATATTTAAAACAATTTTTTTTTTTTTTTTGTAAAGTTGCCAAGTTAGCGTTTGTGTTAGATAGTCGTTGATTTTAGTAAACATTTTTTAAAAGGGAAAAGAAATGCAAAGTTACCAAAAAAATGAAGGATAATTTTTGGGAAAAAAAATACAATCCTGAAAAGTTTACGAAAAAGCGAACTGATTTTGAAATAGCCTGTATCGGTGAAAAATAATATACGTATTTTAGAATGACGTCTACATTTTAAACGTACAATACATTATCAATTTGAGAAGATGGAAGAAGTTAGAGACGTCCAAACCAGTAAAAACACTGAAGACAACGTTTAGTAAATATATATATTTATAGTGAATTTGGAAGATTGAGTATTTCGGCGCCATGTTTTTCATAAATATTTTTGGCCAACCCAAGTTATTTTTCGTACTACTGTGCGCTGCCGCATGTATCCGCTTAAATATTAAAACCCCCCTAACATGGCATAGGCCATTTAGAATTCAGTAATTTTATTCTGCAGGGTATATAAATTGGATTCCCAAAAGAAAAGTCTTCTTTAAGAATGGGACAGTCGGCAACTTAAACCTCTTTAAGAAGACAATATTAATATTTTTTATTATAAATGTTTAAGCAATAAATAATCACAGAGAAATCTTATTAAACATTTTTATGGTAATCAAAATATTTATTTTTCCTTTGTTTAAAAAAGCAATATACTTAAAAGGTAACTTGTCATTGCCCTCTATAGGGTAAAACTTAAAGGTATTAGGTTTGGATCTTGACTAAACCCTGCTGTCATTTCTGTTAATTACTCGCTATGTGATAAAGCAGTTTTCGCTCAGCCGGTAATGAAGAGTGTTATTATTTATTATGATCTCCATTGTAAACATAATGTCATTTAGTTTGTTGTGGTGTTAGTTTTTTAAACCCGTTGTTTGATAATTATTAATTACAATAGGACTCTATAAAAATCTTTATTTCTGATTACATCCTTACTGATAGTGAAGTTGAAATGAAAAATATTGGAAATTAAATTTGATAGTGTAATGAAGCTGAAACCAAGTGATATTTAAAAAAAATGTATGTGTATTAAGGAGGAAGTGAGGCGGAATTCCGCAATTTAACCGAAACATTTTTAAGTATCGAAATTCGTTCTTGAACAGATTATCTGTGGAAGTGGAAGGAGTGGATTTGAGTTGCATGCAAATCTACAGTTTTATTTCGAGACTGATGAAATTTTGCACGCTAGACCTTTAAGACAAGATGAAGGTCACTGACTAACTGTGCTAAGCCCGGGGCTTCAGCTAGTATATAATATAAGTGTGCCTTAGGAGAAATGACTTTTAAAAAAATATATAAATCTACAGTTTTATTCCAAAATTGATGAAATTTTGCACACTTGACTTACAAAACAAGATAAAGCTCACTGTCTATATGAGATTTCGTAAAACCACCCCATCCCTTTTCCGCTCCTTAAAGCAAAATTTCGATACTTCTTGAAAAAATTTTGCACACTTGATTTTTAAAATAAGAGGAAAATTACTGTCCATATCTCATTTAAAAAAAAACTCTGCGTAAAACTCGAGCGACGCCGGGACTTTAGCTAGCGGTTAAATAAAGCAGTAGTTACCTCTATTATTACATGTGCCATATTTTTCGCTTAAAATGATGGTAGTAACTGACTAACGAACTAACCATCACGCCGTTTCCCCGCAGGGGTAGGCACAAAGGACGGACCGCCAAACACCTCGGTCTTGGCACACACTCTTTGCCTCATTCACATTCATACATCGTCTCATACATACTCTTCTATTTTTCTGACTCTTGACTTGATCGGACGTCCCCCACTTCTTACACCATTCACACTTGTATCATATATTCGTTCATTCACTCTACATGCCCAAACCATCTGAGGGTTCCTTTCTTAATTTTACTCATTACGCTTACATCAGCCTTGCATTCTTTTCGCAGTGTAGTAACTAGAATTCAAATATTTTAGTGCTATCCGCAGCTTTGGACATTTTGACATTATAAGAAAAAGTAGAAATTAATAAAAAACTAATAAATAAAATAAATGTCTCACTTTAATAACTACCATTCTACTAATTCAGTTTCTCTGTGGAATTTGGTCCGTCGAAACGGAACGATCACTCTACTAAACCCGTTTCTCTGTGGATTTTGGTCCGTCGAACCCATGGAACTAAGGAACTAAGAAACAACAGGGTGAAAAAATCTTTATTTAAGTTGCATGGCAACGCATGCCGGGTATCAGCTAGTACATAATAAAAAATACAGAAATTTATATGAAAATTATACACAACAAAAAATTGTTCGTGAAAGCAAGAAAAACATTCATTTATGGAGCTTATTCTGGTAATATTGAAGATGATAAAGACAAAATATCATAGTATAATGAAAATAAGATAAGATACAAAATTTAATAATAATTCAGAATAATATAAATAAAGCAAAAAGTATGTATGTTTATTATCAGATCTGTAGGTTGCGTTGGGGTTACTTAATAATTTTAATTAGTTCCTCATCTTCATGTTTAGTTAGCTATAATTTGATGTATTATTTAAACTTTTATGATGTTTTAATTGTTGATGCTTGAGTTTTAGGAAAGGAGTGCTTGTTATTAATATAACAAAAAAAATATTTACAGTTTTACAGTGATAAAAAAATAAAAAAATTTATAATAATTTAAAAATTATGAAAGCATAATAAAATAATTGTGAGTAGTGGTCTAATACCAAGCCGATACTGAGAGTATCTTCCATTCTGGGAATGTGCCGCAAATATACCTAATGTTAAATTCAATTGTGAAAACGCAAATCAATCGAAACATTTTTATCTGCGCGCGCCGGGATTTGAGCCCGCGACCTCAGGATCGCTAGTCGAGAGCCTTGCCCCTCGAACACGGAGGCACGTCGATGTGACTTTCACATAACAATACAGTGATTATTTACTTTGAACTAACATTTTACACATAAGTAAAAAGGGGATTAAATTACTAGGAAAAGAAGTAAAAATAATGGTCCAAAAGACACGAAGTAAAAATATTTACAAATGAAAGAGCTAAATGATGAATAATGCGTACCTATGATAGAGTAAATCACAAGTTAATAATAAAAGTTTGTTGATAATTTATAATTATTATAAATTAAGATGACTGATTCGGCCCACTGACATTCGTAAGTCACGTGTCACTGGGACGGCGCGCGATGGCGGATGAAATGAACACATTGAGAAATTATAAAATGTCTATTTAAGCGATGTTTTAACTCTTAAATATGAAAGGTAAGACCGTCTTTCTTTTTAATTGTCTCTGAAGAACTGCTTTTACATAATTTAACGGCACAGTGAACCATTTTTCTATGTCTTATCAACGTTTTACCAGGAGCACAATGCGCGACCGAAGTGTGACAACCAATGTTAGCCGTGTGGGTAAAATTCTCGAAAAGACACACTTTGTGCAGGCGGACACACTCAACATGCCGTCTCTATAATATCCATACTCTTTGGTCGAACCGGATTTCGCGTTCAGCCCTTTCGGATTTAATATTCAAATTCGGTATTTCGGGTTCTGGAAAATCATTAGAGTTACGATATCCATTCTGTCACCGACGAGTAAAAAGTAAAAAAAGGTTCGCCCATAAAACGTATTTTTTGTTTTTTTTTTCTACAAAGTTAACTTTTGAACGAGAAAAACATGTTTTTCACAAAGTTCAAATAAAATTTTGTAGGAGTTTCCTAATTAATTTTGTGTTTTCGAATGTTTTCTGATTGGGGTAGTGGGGCACAAAGAATTAGGTATGCATTATGTAATTGTACTGCAAATATTTTTTAACATAAAATAGATATAGACCATTAGCATGTAGGTACGTTTCGCTTTCTTTAATTAGTTACTTCTTATAGAAGTTAGTACCCTACAAAAATCGTTAACTAAAAAGTTTGAACGTCATCAACAGACATTCAGTATACAAACTAGACAATGTATTTTAAAAAAAAGCGAAACGTACAGACAACGAGTATTTTCTTTTAATACAGTTAGTAAAAAAAAAATCTTAGAAATCGGTCAATTTTTGAAGGATAAAAATGGGGAACGCAAAAACTCGATTTTTATGATTTTTTTTTTCATTGTTTTTATTTCTTGCTAGAGCAATCCCGATGAGTTAAAGAACTCATTTTAGGACAGGAGGAACTTACAATTCATAGGTAGGAGGTAGTAGTTACAATTTTACAAAGGTATTTTGATATCATAATATAAGTTTTACATTCAGTACAGCATAAAAATAAAAATAAAGACAGGTTAAGTAGAACAAACAACAAGAGAAAACAAGTAAAGAGAGGGAAAAACTGATACGAGTATATAAGATATAACCAAAAATGACAAGACGATTACATATTTTCATTTTTAAATGTAGTTAAACAATATTCTTTTAAAGCATTGCTTTGCAATTTTTTATTATGCTGGATGTTTTTGTACATATCTGGAAGCGAATTATATAGTGTATAGGCAATATAGTTCAGAGATTTTATCCCATATTTTGTAGTGTGTGTTTGAGGAATGCGGATTTTATTGTTATTTCGAGTATTGTGGTTGTGGATGTCTTGATTGTAAATTGGCTTGGTGTTAGTATGAGTTGATTGTTGGGTAATTTGTAGGATGGTGCTTGTGATTTCACGTTTAGGAAGGATTGTGATTGGAAGGATACCGGAAACTGAATAGATGTCCCTGACATGAGTGTCCCATGGAAGTCCATGAACATTTCTGAGAGCTTCATTTTATTTAGGTGTTATCAGCTTGAGGTGTATTTGTACCTTTAACTCAGTATTCGGGGGCGTAGAGCGACAGTGACAGCAACCGTTTGGTAAAATACCAATTGTTCAAATTTCTCGGCATCATTTATTTCTCTTTTCATTTATGAAATTAAAGCCTTAAATGAAAAGGTTTCTTCCGTGCTTCTTTATCGCAAGTAAATGCTGTGAACTAAGGTAATAATTCAGTCCATTTCGACGGTTATAAAGTTTGCAAGAGTTTCATGAGGGCAGTAGCTACGAAGTAGTCAGAATATAGTTCCACCAACAATAGATTCGTATAAATGAAAAATAAAACCTTTCATATTCGCGTCATACATTCCTCTTACACTCATTTCTTACTTCATTCGCCTCATTCTTTAATTTAAATTAAATTTAATTATGTTATTATTAAGTTCTGCAAGTGTTTTAGTTTTTTTTATTATCTCAACTAGATTCAAATAACATATACGATGTTATAATAATGGAAGCACATCTTCATAATTCGTAGAACTTTTCTTGGTGAATGATCACAATAACATAACAACAAGGGACCTAAACCATTGCATATAGAAAGAAAAGGTCTCAGATTTACTCGAATAATTAGAAATCAATAAACGAACGAATGACCCAAATTTAACATTCATTAATAAAGTAAGGAAATTAATCTATTACTCTCTTCTCAGTATATTTACAAAACCTAAAAAATATTCATAGCAGTAACGTCATTATTAAACAATTAAAAACACATTTTAAATACCCCTGGGGAGAATCTATTATTTTCTTAAGAAATCGGTTTAACCGATAATAAATCAATTTAATCACCTTCAAAATCCTATAAATACATCGTCTAAATGTGTAACAACCACAGTTTGAAAATGGCATTGTAAGCCGAAACAGCTGTCACAATAATAAAAAAACTAAATGGAGTTGTACGAATTAAGCACAAAAACAATAAATCATTTGTTTCAAATGTCCAAACCATCTAAAGCTTACGTAAGCCAGGCATATTATTATTTTTTAAATTATGTTTTAAAAGATACTAGCGATGCAATGCCACTCAAAGAAAGAAATTGTTTCTTACTGACGGTTTCTTTCCCTTGCGTCAAGGTTCCTACCCCCGTTCCCCCCTCCCCTCCGTGTCCCCTTCCCTTACCGCGTTCCCCTACCACCTTCCCCGCCTTCCCCCCCCCTGCTTCCGCTCCCCCTTCCCTCCATGCCACTAAACTATATGAAATACGCACTTTTTTCAACATTTGCGTGTCACCTATTTTAAAAACTAATACAAATTTCATAACGCCTGAGCTAATCATTATATATATAAATACAATTATAGTATTAATGTCGCATGCCCATGAACCTCAGTTTGCAAAAAAAAATTGTTGTTTGCAGAAATGGCGGACACAAAATGAAAATTTACGAAATAATTCGGCCTTTATTTTGAAATAACTTTTTCCTTAAATAATTTTTTTTCGTAATTCGAGGTTCATCCGCTTAAAATTTAATTTTCTTTTAGCTAGTGGGGAGGAGATGTGGAAGAAGAAGACGGGGAAGTACATGGCTAGTCAGATCTGGTCAAAAACACGGCTAAAGCCATTTCAAGCAATGTTTCAATTTTGAAAGGTGGTCTTACACACCAGGGTGATACCGAGAGTATCTTCAACTCTGGAACGTGCCGCAAATATACTATATATTACTTTTAATTAATTAATTGTGAAATAACAGGAATTAGTCTTATTTGCGTGCGCCGGGTTCGAGCCTGCGACCTTCGGACTCCCAAGTCGATAGCCTTACCTCTCGACCGCGCCGGCCGTCCAAGATTCGTTATCCGTCTTCCTGCTTGGCGCGCACCGCTCCTAACTATATTTCAAAGTTGATTTTGATGCCATAACTTTGGGAATGTATTCTCCACATGTATAGGAAGATTTTTAAAAAACAAAATAAAAGTCGATTTTTTTGGATCGGCTGGGTTTTGTGCATTTGCCCCCCTTCAATATCCCTATCAGCCTTCCTCATCTCATCTCTAATGTTTAATATTAAATTGTAAGATACACCAGTATCTGGTTGGCAGAACTATCCTCGCTGTTTGTTCATTATTCATAATATGCTTGAAGACAGAATTCATTATACAAAATTAAAATAAAGTGCTTCTAATGAAAGTACAGTTTAAAATAAGAAAGGTTTATAAATAGACGGTTAGTTACATTTTATAAAACAATTTCAAATGTGTAGATAATAATAAAATTTCTAATATTGTCTCTTAATAATTTTTGAATATCTGTTACGTCAAAATATAAACGACAATAATATAGCTATAATGTATATTACTCCCCTATAGCTATATGTATATCCTTGGCATTGCTCGGGATTTACAGAATTTTTCGAAAAATAAAATGAAAAATTTCTTTTGGGGTGGTTTTTTAAAATCTGTAGACAGTGACCTTCCTCTTGTTTTTCATGGTCAAGTGTGCAAAATTTCATCAATCTCGGAATATTTGATACACTGACCTCCAGATTCCTACCCACCCCTGATACCCTTTTCATTTTCAGAACATCATCTCTTTCCTTTTCTAAAAGTATCCTCCACACAGCGTCCCCTAAGACGACTTATGCCTTGAGGGGAATAATTTTCCTCAGGGCCTCCTGTGTGGAGCTAATGTAAAAAAAATAAATATTAAATATATTGGCGTGAAACTGTAATGCGCTACCAAATCAAAGAAAAAAAATAGAAACTAGTATATTTAATAATAACTGGGTTAAAATATTGATAAAATTATTAATAAAATATTACTATTTATTATTTCGGCTACTGGCATTATACCTAGCTCTCTCATTAAAAAGCTACTGGCATTATACCTAGCTCTCTCATTAAAAAGCTACTGGCATTATACCTAGCTCTCTCATTAAAAAGCTACTGGCATTATACCTAGCTCTCTCATTAAAAAGCTACTGGCATTCTAGCTCTCTTATTAAAAATTTAGGCGTATTAGATTTGTCAAAGAATTTATATATAAAAATGCAAAAATCAGTCATTTTAAATACATGTAGGATTACGAAAGATTCTTTAAATATTTATATTGAGGGATCAGTAGGATTTATCGGTAAAATTAGGAGTTCCACCGAGCCGAACCCTCTGATATGAAAATATCTGGAGTCGATGAATTATTTTCCAATTTGGTACTCTGGTAGGTTAACATGTTGTTCTTGTATTGTTTTGTATTAATTATACTTATATAGCGTGGATTTACTAGATGATCATTTGTGGAAAATTGTGTGAAAGGGTTTAGTTTTTCTTATGGGGAAAATTTAAAGTTGACATAAGGTCTATCTATAGAGAGCCGTTTTTGTGAGAAATTACCTCAAGGGCGCTGAAAAACTAAAACTAAAGTAAAACATGGCCGAGAGAACAGAGTGAAAATCAATTTGCAAACATTTCGAAGACAATAAGAGACTAAATACAACATGTAAAAACTACATGCCGCCTCAGAACAGGAAACCATAGTGAGGAGGACTGTGAAAACTGTGGCATTGTTCTTATATTAGACTTTATACCTACATCATGTACAAACGTTGCTCTAGATGCTAATAAAAGTAATAAAAATAAAAATTGTGTTGGGTTCCTATTGAGAGACTCTTTTCTCCAATATCGATCAAGAGATATTCGTTGTGCGCCATCGGCGAACGAAAAATTACACGCGTCGTCTCGACGGACTTTGTGGAATGTTTCTGTAGCTATCTGTTATTTACTACAGACACTAATAGATTCTCCAATACTTTGGATGGAGATTACTTCTTGGAATAATAGATACTTTATTTTATTATCTGCGTTTATTATACACTTCGCGGTTTACAATGTAGATCTCGTTGATCGACCTAACTAGAAGCTGGCTAAATATATAGCGGGTATATTAATCAAACAAAAACCTTCAAAATGGCTGGCGGGTATATTACTCAAAACAAAACCCTTCAAAATGGCTGGCGGGTATATTACTCAAAACCAAAACCTTCAAAATGGCTGGCGGGAATATTACTTAACACCAAAACCTTGAAAATGGCTGGCGGGTATATTACTTAAAACGAAAACCTTTGAAATGGCTGGCGGGTATATTAATCAAAACAAAAACCTTCGAAATAGCTAACGGGTATATTACTCAAAACAAAAACCTCCGAAATGGCTGTCGGGTATGTTACTCAAAACAAAAACCTAGAAACCACCCGCGAAAAATAAATTTAGGCAAACTTTCAAGGATGACTGGACACGCTTAAAACTAATATTTTTTAGAAATATGAATTGCTCGTGGCAGGCCGGATCTAAGAGACTGGTTGAGGGAGACCTAACCCAGACCTCTTAAGCCGGATTTCTCGACCCATCGCCGTGCGCCGCAGTGGTTGGGATGAATTCATACATCCGCCACTCCCGGACGAATTGACCCCCAGATTCCTACTCATTTCCTTAAAAAATACTCCCCACAGCAACTCAAAAGATGACAAACCTTGAGGGATTTTTTCCACAGAACCTCCTGTATGGATATAATTTAAAAATAGTATCAGATTTTTACAGTTTTATCGGTGACGACTGGTCCGACCCAGTCATTGTTCGAGTGGAATGACTTAATTATGATGTTTCGCGTCCAAGTTGACCAATGTATTTACTTTCGACGGCGATTGCGAGCGGCCTCGATCGAAGAATCGAGCGCCAGCCATCGCGTCGAGCAAGCAAAAATTTCCCATTAAAGTTATGAAACATTGTCAGGGTAGTCGTAACCCGGCAATGTTTGCCTTTCTTTTCACGATTAAAAAGAATTTAATTTCATTGTTTTCAGAATTAACGTTACGACGTAGAAGTTTTGTTATGGCGTAGTAAGTTGGGTCAACAACAAACTCAAATAGCTGACTTTTATCAAAGCTTTTATGAAATGAATAGTTATTTGCCTTCCGAACTGAAAACAAACACACATCAATCAAAACTGAATTAAAAAAACAAAGGTTGAATGAATTCACAAAGATATAGAGTCGCTCGTGATATTATTTGCTAAAAAAACAATAAATAATAATTTTATTTGATTGATGATGTTAATTAGCTATTTCACATTAAACAAAATTAAAAAAAAAAATTTGCAGCTCGTTTCAGAGTGGCAGATACTCTTAGTATCGTTATTACTATTTTTTTAAAGGAGGTAGTAGGTGCTCAAAAATAAGAAGAAGAGGAGATATGTAAATACGAATGTTAGAGGGATCGCGCTATTATTAAGAGGCTAGACTTTGCATCACACAAGGAACGTATAGGTATTTTATTGTTTGTAATTCTGTCCCGCTCCAAATAAGCTAACACGCACTTAGGATATGTGTGAATGCGAAACGTGCGAATGGGAAAACTGGCGTAAACTCTCATTTTTTAAAATATATTTTTTAATATTAATTCCACACAGGAGGCCCTGAGGAAAATAATTTCCCTCAGAACCTATGTCATCTTTGAAGAGGGTATTTTTGAGGAGAGGAAGGAGTAAATATGGATCTTGAAGAGACCCATATTGTAGGAAGGAGAAAACATAGAGGCCGGCAGAATCGAATTGTAATTTAAATTACAATAAACAAAATTTTATGAAATTGTAATTTAAAAACAAAAATTTGTTTTCGAAATAAGAAGCTATGTCGGTATGTTTTTTTAATTTTGTAATTCTTTTATGAGAATTGATTTAGAAGCACTTTTTCCTAAAATAATATTTTCCGATAAATTATACTTGTTTGACAGTGAATATTTACGTTACTACGAAATGCACCGAAAATTTAAAAACATACCGACATAGAATTTACCTTCTAAAAGGCAATATAAAAAAATATTCATTTCGTGTAATTTTCGACGTAGAAAAGTGTTTTGCTAGGGCCGAAAAGCGAAGTCTATCGTCTTAAAAACGATAATATTCATGTGAAAATTGTGAAAATGTTTAATAAAACACAACTCGTTAAAAATAGAGCAAAAATCTATCGAAAAACGCTTAAGTTACATTTAAAGATACGCTGTGAATTTTTTCATAGCTGTAACATGTTAAATAACGGAACGAAATGTGTTTTTATTAATTTTCGGAGAATACTTCGCGAGATTTTTTTCTATCGAGTAAATTTCACATCTGTTTTCAATTCAATTTAAGATATGCTTTAAAATAATAAGAATATATCATTGTTTGCGCCCGTATACATGCAAAATGAATATGATTAAATAATTTTGACCATAAACAAACTTAAACCTGTCAAGAAAGGCTAACAAATACAACATTGTTTCATTCTTTAAGATGATACCCACCCGGTGGTGCAGAAATAGATTTTACTAAAATATTGCTGTCACTGTTGCTCTTACTCCACCGGATATTGAGCGAAAGGGACAATGCACTGACACCTAACTAAAATGGAGGTTTTGTATTCACCACTTTTCTCCTCCAAAAGTGGACTGATTCTCAATTTTTTTTTTTACCAACTACATAAAAATAACTATTCTATGTCTGTACGTTTTGCTTTTTTTAAAAAAACATTGTCTGGTTTGTATACTGAACATCTTTTGACGGCGTTTAAACCAGTCAATTTTATTGATTTTTGGAAGGTCATAACTTCTATAAAAAGTAACTTATCAAAAAAAACAAAAGTACAGTAGACACGCTAGTAGTTGATATCTATTTTATGCAAAAACAATGTTTTCTCTAGAGTTAAAATCCAGAGAGATAAATAGGGAATACGTTTGTATGGAAAAATCACCGCCGGGTATCCTTTTAATTGTAAAAATCATTCGTCCTTCAAAGGCATTTACCGTTTACTTATTAATATCACCCACCAATAGCCTCTTAGTATTCCATATTTGCTTTCTCTTACAATACAATTTATTTCTATACAAGTTCGTAGACTCGAACGACTTCAATATTTGAGATTTCCTATTCCCTCATTGTTTATAATTAAATTATAACCATTTTCCTTAATTTTAACGGCACAAAGCACTCTTCTTAGGGTGAATTGCCTTAAACACAAACAAATATTGTATCAGTGATTCAAATTGATCTTGTAATAATAAATAAATAAAAAAGGCCTCGTAATTCGTAAGCAGATCAGATAGATCAAACTTCTTTCTATTCAGTGAATCGAGGCACTTATTTTTTTTTGATAATAACAAGAACAAAGAAATGAGGGAAAAAAACAATTAACTTTCGTTTGACCAATTTTCCAGTTGGAATTTGTTGAAACTCATCCAAATTAGGAGATTTTTTCTCAGATCATTTCGTTAGACCTTTCACGTTCCCGATTTGATTGCCAGATAATCTGACAGAGTGGTTCCTGAATTCTGACAATCTAATTAAAACGGTTCTCCGTAGAATTGGGATATCAAATAATCCCTTACACATCGAGGAATTCAAGGATTTCAAAACTGTGTAGAAATAATGGTATAAATAACTTATATTAAACGAAACAAATAACTTTGTGTACACCACTATTTAATCATAATTATTGACATGTTTCGAAATTGGTGGTTTCTTCGTCAGGATAATAAGAAAATTAATAAAAAATATCAAAAGAAACAAACAAGTATAGACTAATAAGAACTATATACAATTATATTAAATGAAACAAATAACTTTGTGAACACCAATATTTGATCACAATTATCGACATGTTTCGAAACCGATGGTTTCTTCGTCAGGATAATAAGAAAATGAATAAAAATAACAAAAGAAATGGTATAAATAAATTATATTAAGCGAAACAAATAACTTTGTGGACACCAATATTTAATCACAATTATCGACATGTTTCGAAACCGAAGGTTTCTTCGTCAGGATAATAAGAGAATGAATGAAAATAATAAAAAAAACAAACAAGTAATGATTAATAAGAACTATAGACAATTATATTAAATGAAACAAATAATTTGTGTACACCAATATTTGATCACAATTATCGACATGTTTCGAAACCGATGGTTTCTTCGTCAGTATAATAAGAAAATGAATAAAAACAACAAAAGAAACAAACAAGTATAGACTAATAAGAACTATAAACAAATTATAGAGAGTGGTGATTATAAAAAATGTGGTGTACACAAAGTTATTTGTTTAATTTAATTAAATATGACGCCAAAAAGTGATTTTGCGAAGATTGAAGATAAATTATAAAGCTAAACTTACACTTTTCAAATTACACCGAATCTATTAATTTTCGCAACTTCAACTCAGACACGACGTGAAATTTTTGACCAAATCTTGTTATTTAAAATTCTGAATAATGGCCTGGACTATATATATGCAACAGCTCCTTAATTATAAAAGTATGCTACATAAAAATATCATTCAGGTATAAACATGAGGCAACTCCACAAACTGTGTGAGGAGAGGATGGGTCTACCATGGACGGAGGCCGAACAATCAGCGCAAGACAGGGACGTATGGAGGAGCCTTGTCGATGCAGTGGGTTCCTGACCCAAATAGGACAAGGGGAAGAAGATGATGATGATGATGATGAAACTTTAAAATGAAATGTAAATAATAATGTACAAATTGAGAAATTTAGAAAAAAAACTGCGTTCTCACAATGGAAAGGTATATTCGTATATTTCAGTTTTTGGGATGCTTTGGGGATTTAAAAAAGGGTATTTTTAAGACAAGGATTCTTCCTTTATCATTTTTGGCAAGGAAAAAGGTTAGAGGTTGCCTGGAATTTAAAGGGTCAGTGTGTCCAAGAGTGACGTACGTATGAATCCGTCTCCAAATGCGGGTTCAAAGTCAAATTCAGATATTTAACCTTCCATCTCTACCAATGCCCTCTTTTAAGGACAGAAAAATCTGGTCACCTTATCGTATGCGTATCACCTTATGAAATTTCGTGCTTGATTGTCCAAACGACCATTCGCAAGTTTTACAAGAGTAGGAGGTTTTCTTTCATTATTTCATTAAAACATTATGCTAGGTGTTTAAGATGAAGCTATTCGTGTAAAGGTAAAGATCTCGTTAGTTTAAATAATTCTTCGTTAAGTGATACTTTATTTTTAATTTTAAAATGAAATTGAACAAAAACTAAAATGGAGATTGGACACATAAGCACTCAGGCGACGTTATGTAAAGTAAACAATGTGTGTTTTTTTAAGGAAGTCCTTTTATTAGTGATGTTAAATAAATCTAAAGACCATGTGGAAAAAAATAACACTTTATCCAAAAAGAGCATTAGGGAAAATGAACAAAGTAGTTAGTCACTGACTTGTCAAACTATTAAATGTACATAACCTCACTTCTGATTGAACTACACGTATAATAAAAAACTATTTGTTTAACTTATTCACTTTATTAAATAAATCTTTAAAATTTTCGTTGAAAATTGATTGTAAAATCTGTTGATAATGATTTTCAATTAATCTCTCGATTAGCAATGCGAAGGTCGCGTGTTTAAATCCGGAGGGGCCCAAATAAATTTTATTTGATTAATTTGTGTTAACTCACAATTAATTAATTAAAAATAGTATATAGTATACTTGCGGCATGTTCCACATTGGAATATACTCTCAGTATCGCCCTGGTGTAATTTCACCACTGAGAATTGAAACGTTGCTTGTAAAAATAAATTTAGCCATATTTGGTCATGTTTCGAAACCGGTTATGAAACCGAAAAAAGTTTCTTCGTCAGGATAATAAAAACATTACGAAATGCATGTTTTTATTATCCTGTTTCGAAACGAATCGATAATTGTGATTATATAAGTGGTGTACACCGGAAGTGTATAATAATAAATAATTAGTTATTTATTCCGAATTAAAAAAAATATTTGATCTTATTTTATTCTAGCCGTAAACAGCAATATATACCGCAATTTAACATCACCGTCCCAATCTAAGAGACTAACAACAACAAAACGCGGCGCGCGGTGCGAGTCGAAATATTATGCCTACATATAATAACATTCTCAATGCTCGAATGTCGCCTAAACACACCAATGCACACCAATACCAGCAACTGTGGATTCTCTGCTTCGTTCCGTATCCACAGAGCTAGAAGAAGTTTGATATTCGAGCGTGCGCATTGAATCCTGCGTGCCTAAGCTTGCTTGAAGCCGGATACGTCTTCGATAAGAGCATCCAACGCACATAAAATGACTGTACAGAATAGATAGCATTTGCGCGATCATTTTTGACAGTTTGGCTTGAATAACTGAAACCGATTGATGCCATGAAAATCTTTCGAATACATATTTAATTAATTTAATTTTGGAACTGTAATAATTGGTGTAAAGCGTTTATGTAAGGATTTATAGAGATAATTTGATATAGGTACTATTTTTATTAGTAATTGCATCTTGTTCGTTTTCTAGTCTATAGATTTTTATATTTGATTGTAGGTATACACTTCAGCATCCCTTACACAAAAATTCACCGACCGCCAATGGTGTAAACAAAGTTATTTGTTTCATTTAATTAAAATAAAATGAATTCAATGAAATTCAAACGAATATGATCCAAAACTATTGTTAGAACCATAATTGGTAACACAAGAAACATATCCTCAAAAGTTTTTCCAATATTGGGGTATTCCAATTATTGGCTTGGATTATCAATCTAGTAACTTCAATCTACAGTGGTCACGTTCGGGATATCCGGAAATCTGTCACGGTTAGTGGTATATAAATAAACAAATATTGTTATTTATAATTGAATGTGTTGGCGTTGGCGCTAACAAAAAGCTGTCCAAAGAAGCGAAGTTAGCAGTCCACAATGGAGTGGTTGTACCTACCCTGATGTATGGCAGTGAGGCATGGAACTGGCAGAGAGGAAGGATGAAAGTAGACTGAATGCTGTTGAAATGAGATCCCTGAGGCGTTTGTGTGGTAAAACCATGTATGATCGTGTGAGAAATGTGGAGATTCGAAAAGAATGCAAGACTGATGTAAGCGTAATGAGTAAAATTAAGAAAGGAACCCTCCGATGGTTTGGGCATGTAGAACGAATGAACAAAGAAAGGAGCGTAAGGAGAATATATGATGCAAGTGTGAATGGCATAAGAAGTAGAGGACGTCCGAGAAAGACATGGCACGATCAAGTGAATCAGATACTTGAGTCGGGCCATGTCAAGAGTCAGTAAAATAGAAGAGTATGTATGAGACGATGTATGAATGTGAATGAGGCAAAGAGTGTGTGCCAAGACCGAGTTGTTTGGCGGTCCGTCCTCTCTGCCTACCCCTGCGGGGAAACGGCGTGATGGTTTTAGTTAGTTAGTTATAATTGAATGTGGTTGAGACGAGATCCTCGACTGCAACGAATCCATAAATGGAGGATCCGAATCCGGTAGGTTCCGAGTTGGATAAGGCATTTGTCCCGGTAAGACGTAAGTTAAGTTAAGGTAAGACTTGGTTAAGACGGTAAGATTCTGGGTTCGAGTTATTTTTATTTTTCTGTGTCTTTTTTTTATAGTTTCATAATCGCTAAAAACTCTTATTTTATTTGGTTTTTTTATTTATTGTAAAATATTTAAATTTTTTACGATGATTTTCTAAAAAAAATAATTTTCCACATTATACAATAAAAACCACAACCAAAAAGGGGTTCGTAAGTAGAAGGTTGTGAACTTTAAAGTCTGCTTTTATAGGCCCGATTCTTTATTTTTTTTCTGAGCTTATAAAAAGTCTAATAAAAAAACTCGATATTTTCAAAGGCAAATATGTGTTCTACTCCCCTGTATTTAATTAAAACATCAAAAAATATTTCAAGGCTTTCAAAATTTCAAACCAAAAACACATAATTTCACATTACTACGTATTATACCTTAAGAGGGTATTACCAGAGAAAACCGGAAATTAGTCCCTTTTAAATCAATTTCTAGACGTATAGATTCTTTTTTACAAAAAAAAACATAAATTGATTTTGAAAGATTGTTATTTTATCTGGTACACTTAGTTTTAAATTTTTGAAAAACTAAGTGTATTTTTAATATACTAAGATTATACCGATCGTCGTTGGCAGATTTGTTCAATTTTCAAACGAAAGATTCTATTAAACAACAAAAATTTCAAAACATATAATCATACAAAAAATAAATCAATACATAATCTAGTAAACACAGTTTTCAGAATTTTAATTTTAGTTAAATCAAAACTAATAAAAAATTAATCCGAAAACGTGTTTTGTGACAAAATTTTGTGTCTTACAAAGTAAAATATTTAAAATTTTTTTACACACTTATTTTGTTTATTTATTATTGAAAAATTATAAATACTTATGATCAAAAAATACTTACAAAAAGTATACGATATTTAATAATACATCATCGTGCGTTTTGAGCATTTTTATTGCTTACTTGAAGATAGGTATATATTAAAGCATGTTTTGAATGAAATAAATCGATATTAAATTTTTATTCAAAAGAAATTGATACGGGGAATAATCGATCTTTCTCATTGGGACCTCCCTGTACAGTAGCAAGCATTTTTAAACTTTTATTCTCAGCCGCTGGTCAATATCTCTTAATATAAACCGTAGAATACCTTAAGAGGCTAGACTTTGAACCACACGCAGAACACCCGCGTCTGTCATTCTGTCCCGCTCACAATAAGCTCACGCACACTTACAATACATGCGAATGCGAAATGTGCGAATGAGACAACGCTCAAATTTACCAACAGAAATCGCTCGAAAAGGGGTTTATGGAGAATACACTTTTCTACACCGAAACTTTCACGAAATTGAAATTTAAAAAAATATACATTTTTTAGAAAGAAGAAGCTACGTCGGTAGCTTTTTATAATTTTATAATTCTTTATGAGAGTTGAGTTAGCAGCACTTTTTCCTTAAATAATATTTTTTGATAAATCGTACATGTTTGACAGTGAATGTTTACGTTAATACGAAATGCATCGAAAATTCGAAAACATACCGATATAGTTTTCACCCTCTAGAAGGCAGTATAAAAAATTATATTCATTTTGTGCAAATCTTCGATGTAGAAAAGTGTTTTTTCCCGGGCGTCCTTTTTGTATGGGCCGAAAAGCGAAGTCTATCATCTTAAGCCATTTAAATCGAAAACAGCACAATAATAATCATAATTGAGTCCATGTCTTCAATTTTAGGTGTAAAAAAAATAAATCATTACGGTGTAATAAATTAAAGTCTTAAGTAATTATCGTCAAATATTTTCCATTTGTAAAATCAACAAGTTAGTTATTTTTGTATGCTTATCAATTATTACACAAATGTTTTTTTTATCAGAAAGCAATTATTTCAATTCCTACTCGTGGATAAATGTGATTATTGGTTAATTGAATCAGACGGCTAACCGACTCAATTTTATCGGGTAACAAAAACTAAAATGTTAATTATGTGTTAAGAGCGATTGACCAGCGGCTGAGAATAAAAGTTTAAAAATGCTTGCAACTGTACAGGGAGGTTCCAATGAGAAAGATCGATTGTTTCCCGTATCAAATTTTTTAAATAAAAAACATATGTATTTTTTTTTGTAGGAAAAACTCTCTTTTTAACTTTTGAAGGTTATTCCCATCAATATAATATATCATCGAAGAAGAAGATAACAATAATAATCTAATTTTTTAAAATATGAAAATGAACAAGACAGAAAAATAATAAAATATAATAGCTGCAACTGGGACTCGAACCCAGAACCTCACTTCTAACCGGGACATACGCATTAACCAATTTTGCTATTGCACCCTATTATGAGACTGTCGTATTTATCAACTTCATATTTAAAATTTCAGAATATTCACTATCTAGGTAACAAATACATTCTTTGAATACTTGTTTCCAATGAAAAAGGTACCTGCCAATAATTTGGAAAAAAACATTAGTCGATGATAATATTGTAATTCTGAAATTTGAAATATGAAGTTGACAAATACGAAAGTCTCATAATAGGGTGCAATAGCAAAATTGGTTAATGCGTATATCCCGGTTAGACGTGAGGTACTGGGTTCGAGTCCCAGTTGCAGCCATTATATTTTATTATTTTCCTGTGTCTTGTTCATTTTCATATTAAAAAAAATATTATTATTGTTATCTTCTTCTTCAATGAAAAAAATATGTCATTAAAAACTTGCTTTAATATATACCTACAATAAAACTGATCTATATAAATACAATAAAATCTCAGTGAGCAGAAACAGGTGAGCAAGTTTAGTAAGCACATATTAAAAATAATACTTCATGATTTCTGACATTACTTGAAGAAAAAATGTTAATGAAATTTTGATATCCGGTGATATTTTTTTGTCGTCACTGATCACTCAGCCGAGTAACTGCCCAATCCCTTACCCGGACCTTAATTGTACAATATACAGTCTTATTAAAAAAAAAAAAACGTTTGTAAAAAAAGGCGTAGTTTAAATGTATATTATTAACTCACATTGTCAAAGTTACTTCTAAAATCATGCAAACTTGTTTTTTTTTATAACTGCATACATTTTATAATATAAAAAAAAATAAAGTATATTACTACAACACTAGTTATTTGCTGTACCTTCTAAAAATAATTTTTCAATTTGGTAGGGTGTTTTGGCTCCAAATCCAAAATTATTGTTTCTACCGACTTATCCACTGGAGCGACAGAGCAATTAAAATATTTTTTCTTAGATTGCTAAAGGAAATTTTTCCGCCCACATTAAAAAAATCATACCTCCGAATTTGAATATGGAGACATACAAACTGATTATAGTTCTATGTAGCCAATGAATTCCCCTATCTTTTGTCTAATATAACATATTTATAGGATTTATAAAAAATATATAATTAAATACTTAACCTTAAAACATTTTAAAGAATCTAGAGAATATTTATTTTGTTATATTTTGAATGTACCTACAATGTATTATATAGTCGTTTTAATAAGAAAATTAAATTTGCCACATTTTGGCAACAAAGCAAACCGAGGTTGTGGAAATAGTGCCATAATGTGGCAAAAAGCGCTCGAGTAGTTATAATACATTTCACTTGAAAAATTTTATGTTATTTTCGAAGATAATAGAAAATAATCTGTAGATTTTTGCTCTATTTTAAACGTGTTTTATTAAACATTTTCCCAATTTTCGCTTGAATATTAGCGTTTTTAATATTAACGATCGTATTTAAGTATCTCCACTTCTCTTTTTGAGCGCCTACTACCGGGCCAACCCTTCAAAAGTTTGGCGTTTTTTGTCAGAGGGTAAAAATATACCCGCTTTGCAATAAAATCCAAATAAATGGAATATTTGTTAACGTATCGGAAAACTAAAAACTGTTTTTGAAAGGTGATGAAATAGGCTTTCAAATTTTATTTTTAAAAATAACCATGTAATTTTTTAAATTTAAAATTTTTAGATAAAAACTTTAAAAAGTTTTAAAAATGGTTCACTTACTGATAACGAAAAAAAAAACACATACATTTCATTAGAAAAATTAATTATAAATATTACTGTCACCTCACTTTTTAGTCGTTACATGTAAAAAAATTCTTAAAAATATCACAAAGTTTCATTTTTTTTTCAAATTGCGATCGGAAACTTTGGTTATGAAAAGCTGTATATATTTTTTTGTATTTTTCTTTTAGATTTGAATATATAGAGCTTTTTGTATTCTCTTTCGAATATCGTTTAAATCATTCTTCTCACTATGATAGTAAGGGAGATACAACGATTTCTATGAGACCTATGTGAGCTGGGACAAATATGGTCCCCTGTGATTAAACGGGGAGTTAAACAAATTGATTACATTAAACGGAGCTTACCGTGTTACGAAGCCGATTTGATTATTTATAAATATTTATAATAAATGATTTTGTTTAGAAAAAATTGCGTTTTATAAATTGATGGCAACGAATTTTCAACACTTCAAACTAAACAGAATCATGTGGCTGATTACCTACATATTTGGACTCTCTTTGATGACAATTTTAAATACGCACGCAGTGAGTATTATAAATAATATAGAAAATATTATTCAGTGTTGTTAAAATGAAAAAAAAAATTGATAACCAAACGCAGATGTTTCCTCGAATTTTATTCCCAAAAGATTTATCTTCTTCTTCTTCTTCCTTGCACTGTCCCAACTGATTGCCTAGGTAGGGTGTTGGGGTCGGCTCTCCTCGTTCTCAGGTTGTAGCTTCTTCGGTTCTGCGTATCGCTTTCATCCAGGCCGTTTCTACTTAGGATTTTGGAGCATTGAATCATCGAGGAGTTCTTTGGTCTTCCTCTGGATGACTGTCGATGAAGCTCCATTGACATTGCCTGCTTCACTGTGTGGTCTGGTGGTCTCCGTTTTATGTGACCATACCTTCTCAACTGTCGTTCCTTTATATGATCGAGTAAACCTATCTTGTCATCTCAGTCACACCCTTGATCTCTTTATGTTAGTATTCGCCGCAACTGTCAATTTTGGAGGGAAGTACCACCGCCCCAGGAACCAATTATTGGATAACCAAAATCCCTGCTGTAGGTCATCTCAAGTGTTTCACTACGTTTGGCGCTTAGCAGGGATGACTGTGTTCACGGGGTGAGGTTTTTCTAGGTCTTGGCGGTGGATACGTTTGCCCACATATTGCTTCACTCGGACCCTCTCGACCCATCGCTTGGCACCGCAGTGGGAGGGTCGGATTCATACGTCCCCGTCACTCCTGGATACACTGACCCCCAGATTCCCACCATTCATACATCTTTCCTTACCAGAACTTACTCTCATTCCTTTGTTAAAAAAGCCATCCACACAACACCCCCAAAGATGACGTAGGCCCTGAGGGGAATTATTTTAACTAACTAACCATCACACCAATTCCTTGCAGGGGTAGGCAGAGAGGATGGATCGCCAAACAACTCGGTCTTGGCACACACTCTTTGCCTCATTCACAATCATACAAAAAAAATAAAAATAACTCTTACAAACTATAACTAAACTATATATCTTCTTATACATACTCTTTTATTATTAAGACTCTTGGCATGGCCCGACTCTCCAGAGCTAGACAGCACAGACTTTTTATTTTTCCAAGGGGCAGGACCAACCTACCAATGATTATGCCTTTTGGGAGAATGACTATTCTATTATACCACATTTCTTCTGATATAGACATTTTAAAATTAAACCAAAGGGACTTTAAAATCGCAATATATTTTTTTTAATATAAGGTTTCATCTCGGCTGATATTATTAATGTACCTATGTAATTAAATGTATATATGTTATTAACTATTAGGTCCTTACATATGAAATTGGCGTTTTGCCGTAATGGCAATTTTGATCTCAAATATATTCTCTTTGGTTAGGAATTCCAAATTCAAATTTATACAGCTATTTACTCATGTATTTGTGTTTCGAAAATTATAATTAATTTGTTTTTTCCTTAATTGTTTTTTTTCTTTGCGTCACTTAGTTTACAAAATGGAAAACTTGAAATATCGCGTTATTTACGGGTACGAGTTCCACCGTGGCACCAGTGCTGCAGAAACGGCTCGAAGGATTAATGATGTGTATGGCGACGGTGCCGCAAAAGAAAATACAGTGCGTTTTTGGTTCCAACGTTTTCGTTCTGGAAATTTCGACCTGCAGAACAAGCCCCGTGGACGGCCGGAGACCAAAGTTGATAATGAAGAATTGAAGGCTATTGTGGAAGCGGATCCATCGCAAACCACGGCCGAGTTAGCTGCAGGCTGCAGTGTTAGTGATAAAACTGTTTTAATCCACTTGAAGCAAATTGGGAAGGTGAAAAAGCTTGAAAGGTGGTTACCTCACGAATTGCGTGAAGCAAATCAACAAATGCGCGTTGACTGCTGCGTAGCATTACTCAACAGGCACAATAATGAAGGGATTTTAAATCGAATCATTTACCAGTGATGAAAAGTGGATCCTGTACGATAATCGGAAGCGCTCTCGCAATGGCTGAACCCTGTCGAACCACCCAAACCATGCCCCAAGCGAAAATTGACTCCAAAAAAGTTACTTGTGAGCTTGGTGACGCAAAGAAAAAAAAACAATTAAGGAGAAAACAAATGAATTATAATTTTCGAAACACAAATACACGAGTAAATAGCTGTATAATTTTTAATTTGGAATTCCAACCAAAGAGAAGATATTTGAGATCAAAGTTGCCAGTACGGTAAAACGCCAATTTCATATGTTGGGACCTCATATACAATTTGTAAAATGTGATTGAATATACTTCTTTTCACAATAAATCAGTATCATAGAGAATACCAGCAGTCCGTTATGGACTGCTAGTTTCAATTAGCTATCTAACGTTAAGAAAATAAATTTATACTTGTGATGTTGACACTTTTCAGAAATACGAAGAAATTATTCCAGGAGGTTATTATGCCCCAGGGTATCCGTCAACAGTGGCTCCCGCAACAACCACAATAGTCGCCCCCGTTCCAGCTCAAATGAGAATATTTGAATCAGTCCCAAAGAGAGATGATCACCAATTAACACAATCATTATCATCATCATCATCATCATCATCATCATCATCATCATCATCATCATCATCATCATCATCATCATCATCATCATCATCATCATCATCATCATCATTATCATCATCATCATCATTATCATCATCATCATCATCATCATCATCATCATCATCATTATCATCATTATCATCATCATCATCATCATCATCATCATCATTATCATCATCATTATCATTATCATCATCATCATCATCATCATCATCGGAATCTGATTATCACGATAATGATGATATAGTATTTAATGATATACATGTACGTAATTTCACATTATTGTTAATTAATATTCATAATAATAATTAATAATCACTTATTGTTTCAATAAATTTGGGGGACGGGTATGAGTACTGCCGTCTCTGGAACCATTTATTGCGTAATCAACACCCCTGCAATAGGTCACCCCAAGTGTTAAGCAGGGGTGCCTTGTTTCATAAACACATTTAATTTATTGTAGAGTCGAAAACTAGTGATGTTTTTCATCTGGTTAAAATTTTGCATTTTTCTACATTTAAATAGAAATTATTTTGAGAACATCTTTAGCATGTCTATATTAGATTGAAAAACTTGACAGTGGTTCAAAGGAGTTATTTCGTTTTATAATTTATGTCATCAGCAAATAGCAATACTTAGTAACAGTAGAATACGTCGTTAATAAAAATAAGAAATAAAACTGGGCCAAGTTGAATACCTTGAGGTACGCCACTAGTGGCGGAAAATGGTTTAGATGATATATATTTTATCTTAACGAATAAAGGTCTACGAGATATGTAATTACTTAACCTACTTAACATTTTTGCTTTGAATCCCAGAGTATAAAGTTTTCGGATCAGTAATACTTTGTGCGAATATACACAGTCTATATACAGTTAACTTGTTTTATTTTAGAAAAAGACTCCAATATATAGTTTTGAAAGAATAATAAATTAGGTGTGATGGCTGTCATCAGGAAAGGGAGGATCATTACATTTGTCAATGAACAACTTAGGATAATTTGATATTGCTAACTTCACTTGATTTCCACTTTAGGTTACGGAGGTTTATAATTCACGAGAATAATAATTTTAGAGTTGGGGTATTTGTAGAATAGATTTTCAACGTCTTCGTCTGTGGTTTAGTTTAGTACATACTTAACAATTTAATAAGGATAAATTTATACACGGAGAAAAAATGTTATTCTAAAATACGATCATTTTATTCGTAAAAACGGGACTGAAGTTCTTATGAACAAATTAACAGTGTTTGAATGTTTATTGGCGGGAAAATGTTAGAATATTTTTTTGGTATACGTACGAAATTACGTATACCAACAAATTCTTCTTACATGCTTCCGCCATTAAACATAGAAAACCCTGTTAATCTGTTCGAAAGAACTTCAGTCCAGTTTTTAACCGTTTTTACGAATAAAATGATCGTATTTTAGAAAAAAAAAATTTCTTCGTGAACTATGACACTGTTTGGTTATTATGTTGCTTAATTTACATTATTTATCATTGCATTAAAATATTTAAAATAAAATTTAAAAAATGACATCAAAAAATGTTCGTGAAAATATCGAATGGTTAGCTTTTTGGTCCAAAACAATATTTGCTATCTAATGTTAGGAAAAGAATTAGCAGTATTTTGGGTTACGAAACACGCCAACATCGCATTTATTGCGATTTGCATCACTCATTTTGACTTTTTTTTTCAGATGCCTGGTATGCCTGGTTTTCCTGGGAATCCTCGTACTGGTGGTAGTGGTGGAGAAGATGGTAAACTTGGTATGCCTGGTTCTACTGGGAATCCCGTTAGTACTGGTGATGTCAGAGGGGCTGTTGATGGTACTGGTGGTGGAGGCGGTGGTAAACCTGGTATGCCTGGTTCTCCTGGGAATCCTGGTACTGGTGGTAGTGGTAGAGAAGGTGGTAAACTTGGTATGCCTGGTTCTCCTGGGAATCCCGTCAGTACTGGTGATGTCAGAGGGGCTGTTGATGGTACTGGTATGTTGTCGGTTGGTGTATCTGGTAAAACAGGTAGCACTAATAGATTTATCAGGCATTGGGGTTGGCTGTGGTGATAGTCTTAATAAACCTGGTTTATTACCCTATTTAACCTAGAGTCAAGCTATATGCTTTTGGCGGTACGCTTGGTAATCTCTGTATACTACTGGTAATCTCTGGATACTACTGGTATTCTCTTGATTTGTGTTTAAACCAATAATAAATAATGCAAAAATCATTTAAATCTTTCAGTAATACTTTTAATGCTCAAAACCCCATGAACCGAGATGATCACCAACACAAATTCTCAGGTGGGCTAGAGCAGATAGAGAACTGCTCAAATAAGTAAAGGTCATGATCTGGGTCACATACTTCAAGGGGAGAAATTCACTTGCTCCAATTAAGAGGCCTGGTAGGAGACAATTGTCTTGGTTGTGAAAAGTATCAGAGTGGACCGGTATTAGAATTGTGGAGGAGCTATTTCGGGCAGCGCATATTTACCAGAGTGATCGCTAACGTCGGGAGACCTGATAGGGCACAAGAACAAGAAGAATTATTTTATTTGTAGTATTTGTCCTAATCCTAGACATAAGAAACAGAAGACACGCCATAACACATCATCTGAGTATCATTTAAATGTACTGGAAGTGCAAGTCACAGTCATTTTGGCACCAGGAGAGTTCCAGCGTAAATATCTTGAATAATCTACGAGATCATTCACATGTTAAGTTATTCATATGTAAGCGCACATTGAAATAACCAGATCTTGCACAAAAAATACAAGTTCGCTTAAGTAAGGTAACGGTTTACAACGCTGTCCATTGTGGGACTTTTTTGCGCAGGATCTGAATGTTCGGTTGTGACCGAACGGGCTTATACTATGACATCGGGTTGTATAGAGCTGCAAAAATAGCATGATATTCCAATGATCAGGAATGTGTGTATAAGTCAAAATATTTATAAAAATGCTTCACTTGCTTAAATCATTTTGACTTGTACCAAAAAAATCAAGATCTTGACAAGAGTTGATATTCTGGACAGTGGTGAATAATATCTGTTGTAGCTAACAGCCATAAACATTTAATATTTATAAATTTTCTACACTGGCATCACCGATAACGGTAGCAAGGATCAAACCATGACTACCGAATTCTGAAAACAAACTAAAACCAGCTGGTTTCTATGTCTTGATTGGTCAAAAAGCTTGTTAACCATAGACGAAGAACAATCAGCTGACAGCTGGCAACTAGCAACGGCCGGCCAAGGCAATCAGCAGTGCAAGTCGCGAGTCACTGCTTACGTTACCATTGACAACGGGTTTTTGAGTGATTGTGTAGTGTGCGGGCCATCACATTGTCATACAAACACAGTTGACAGTTGAGAGTTTTCAGTTGCCTCAGTGGGCGGAGGCGCTAAATGTGCAAATTAACAACACCTACGCCATTCTTCATGGAGCTACGTTCAAGCTTCGCGATCGCCGCTCGTCTCTGTTTTCCATACTAATATTAGTGTTTGAAAACGCCGCCAGGTGCTACACTAGCAAAACAGTACGACAGGTAGCGGTAGCGTCGCTTGTGAGTAGCTACGTGGAAGAACGGCGTAACGCCCATCGTTCACGTAGCTACTTACCGCTACCGCTACCTGTCATACTATTTTACTAGTGCAGCGCCTAGCGGCGATCGCGTTGAAAATTCAGACGAGCGGCGATCGCGTTGCTTGAACGGAAGAAGAACATCTTTAAGAACGGCTTTAAGGTAAGAACATACTGGGTCGACGTACGAACGCATCGCTACGCCTGACAATATCTGGACTGCTCAGCAACCATGTACGAACTTCGCAAACCCACGTTCCCATCGCGACGTCTGGGCCGGCCAGATCGACGTGTGGAAGGTGGAGGGGGTAAGGTCACGCTTCCAATGAGTTGATTTGACATCTGCGAGTAGTATTATCTATGCATCTAAGGTTATGTTCGGTATATCTATAGTTATTTTCACATATTATTCTGATAATGGGACCTGGCTCCAATTTACCCACATTTACCGCTCGCCGCCGCTCATTTAAAATGGGAGACGAAAAACTTACTGATACTGTGTATATAGATATAATCTTAGCAAGTCATCCATCATTCGCTTTCAGAATCACAAAACATGGCAATGCTTCGAATTTAACGTCCGTTGGGAAGTGAATAATAACCTAAAAATAAATGTCAAATAGACTGACGTGGGTTGTCAATGCTAATGTTCTAAAATAATTACGTGCAATTTCCCCACAAGTTCCTTTATAATAAATCTTCCCCCAAAATAAAACGAGATTCTATTAACATAATCTTTTTTTGATTTATTTTTATTTTATATCATTTGAAACATTAACAGGAAATATATTATTACATACATAATTCCCGATTAAAAAATAGGTGACAACTCAAAAAAAATAAATCAATACGGAATGCCTATTTCGGCGCTTTCTATTTTCGAAAATAGTAACACGGGCAATTACTTCAGACCATTTGTCACGTTGTCACACGCCATCAGGGATGGTATGTCTATGGAAATTTCCCTAGATCTAGGGAAGAAAAAAATTTTTTAGGGAAAAGGGAAATCAGCACAAAATCTATGGAAATTTAGAACTCTGGCAAATTTTTTTTACATATGACAAAATGACGCAATTTTTTTATTTGGAATTCCCCTGAATCTTATATATTATTGTTGATGTACTTAAAAATCAAGCAATGTTGTGTTTAACACTGACAACTCAAAATGATATTAGGTATCTAAAAAGGTAAATGTGGACTTCTCAAAAAATCAATTTAATTTAGGTTTCAAGTTAGGTACGTTTTTATCTATGTGTATTACAAGAAATTTTCATTTCAGAGAAATACTGCAAGAAATGGGACTTTTGTACAATTATGATCTCATTATTGTGTGTATACATTTGACGCTGTTACAGATCTGTCAGAATAGTTGTGCCAGTGTTGCCATTGAGAATCAAGAATTGCCACCAGCAGAATTAAATTGCTGTGTAAGAAAGATAATATAAATGGTGACTACGTACTTGCGAATATTTAATAACATATACAACATGTTTATGTAATAAAATATACAACATGTTTATTATGTAAATAAAAGGAATACCTTTAACCTCTTGAATGCCAGGTGTTTTTGGAAAAAATCGCGCGAAATTATCTTCCCGGCTTTTGCTCAAATATCGTATAAAAACAAAGGAATTGTTTTTTTTTGTGATTGTTTTCTGTTTGCCAGATAATGTACCTTATTATTCATATATATTTCATGATAATATCGTTACAAGTTTTCCCACAATAGCTATTTTTAACAAAAAAATGTGAAAATATTTCCCATTCGACAAAAAAATGTAAATAAAATATATTCATACGAAAATGATAATTTTTTTTTATTTCTCTACAAACCTGAATAGATACCCTACATGAAAAAACCCAATTCAAAGGTGTTTTCGAAGAAGTAATGACATAAATACTTGTTTGAAAATGAAATGACAGTTGAAAACCGTTTGTAAAAGTGACGCCAAGTTGACCATAGATATTTATTATAAATTATTCAGATGGGTTGGCGCTATGCGGATTTTTGCTATGTCAAGACCGAGAACGGCGCAAGCGATTCTGACCTTGTTCTTCATACAACTTCTTTATACATAAGGAACAAAATCGCTTCAAAATTTTTTTTTTTTTAAATTTCGACCCGCGGCCACCGGTGGGCAAACGGCAGTCGAGAGGTTAATTAATATACTTTCAAAGTATGACAACCCCCCCCCCCCCCCCCCCTTCCCCCGGACACAGGTCTTGATTTGCCAACCCCCGAAATCTTACCTCAGAGAAATTTCGCCTAGAAATCTAGGGAAATAATTTTTTTGAGCATTCCATCCCTGCACGCCATGTTTAGGCTCGACCTAGGAGCGCGCTATTGCGTGTATCGTGTACGTCGACCCATTATGTAGAATCACACTGGCCACACGCAACGCGACGTGTGGTAAGTGTGATTCTGCAACCATAATTTTCATAGAAAATGTATGGTTGGTAAGCAGTCCAGATATTGTTAGGCGTAGCGATGCGCACGTACGTCGACCCAGTCTGAATCTACCATAAAACACAGTTTTTTTTTCCATCTTCTCAGTTGTAGATTAGTAACAATGGGTGGTAATTATCTTACTAATATTATAAACGCGAAAGTTTGTATGGATGTATGTGTGTTTGTTACTCTTTCACGCAAAACTACTGAATGGATTTTAATGAAACCTTACAATAATACAGCTCATACATCAGAATAACACATAGGCTATAATTTATAAATCTAGCTTTCTATTTTCAATGTATTGAAAATAATAATAATTTTTTAATAGAAAATGTCAAAATTTGAGAAAGACATTTTGCAAAACAATGATTGTTAAATCAAAATTTTAGAAAATATTTAAATTAGTGAATTTATTTAAAGTACTCGCCTAATACTTTGAATCGAATCAAGAATTATAGATATTTTAAATAAATAGGTTAATAATTTTGGTATAAACATAGATACTGCGCAGACGAAGTCGCGGGCAGAAGCTTGTTGGATATATATAGAAAAAAAAATTATCGAATGGGTTTGTTTATATTATAAGTAATGCAATTGATGGAATATTTTTAATACTTCAAATTTCTATCAGGTGATGCACCATGTCGTGTAAAATTAGGAATCAGGCCACTAACAAAACACTCCTTATGTAGATGGTGATAAGGTTTAAATTCCCGTTCACAAATATTACAGCATTATTTTCTAAAGAATTCAATTTTTGGCATTATAAAATAAAACCACAAACGAAAAGAGGTTCGTAAACAGAAGATTTTGAACTTTATTTATTTTTTTCTCTTAAGCCTTTTTATAATGATAGAAAAAAATAATGCATTATGCCTTCAAAAACTGCTTTAAGTTCAAAATCTCCTACTTACAAACCCCTTTTAGATTATGGTTTAATTGTATAAATATTAAAAACAAGTGATTTAGAAAATGATCGTAAAACATTGAAATATTTGTGCGTTAACATCGTAAAAGAAAATATAACACGCTTTTTGGCGATGTTTTTTCCTTGAATAAATCAAAACAGGCGACTTGTGTGTTAAATTTTTCAAGAACTAGTGGATCACCTTAAGAGGCTAGACTTTGAACGACACGCGGAACACCCGTGACTGTCATTCTGTCCCGCTCACAAATAAGCTCACGCACACTTATAATACATGCGAATGCGAAATGTGCGAATGAGACAACGCTCAAATTTACCTACAGAAATCGCTCGAAAAGGGGTTTATGGAGAATACACTTTTCTACACCGAAACTTTCACGAAATTGAAATTTTAAAAAATATACATTTTTTAGAAAGAAGAAGCTACGTCGGTAGCTTTTTATAATTTTATAATTCTTTATGAGAGTTGAGTTAGCAGCACTTTTTCCTTAAATAATATTTTTTGATAAATCGTACATGTTTGACAGTGAATGTTTACGTTAATACGAAATGCATCGAAAATTCGAAAACATATTGATATAGTTTTCACCCTTTAGAAGGCAGTATAAAAAATTATATTCATTTTGTGCAAATCTTCGATGTAGAAAAGTGTTTTTTCCCGGGCGTCCTTTTTGTATGGGCTGAAAAGCGAAGTCTATCGTCTTAAGAATTAATGAAATTGATTACATTTACCCGAGGCAATCGAGTTTTGATATCGGTCTGATTAAATCAATAAAATAGTTGGATTTTATTAGAAAACCAATTATATTTACTAGCGTTTTATTAATTGGTGGCAACGATTTTTCAACACTTTTCTCTAAACAGAATAATGGAGCGGATCACTTGTTTGTTTAGACTTTTCTTGACGATATTAATTTTAAATACGCATGCCGTAAGTATTATAAAACATATTAAAACTGTGATTATTTTGTTGTATTTATTTATTTATTAAAGTCCTTTTAGAGGCTTTTATACTAAAAATTATACAGTATTTTTTAAATATAACTGAACTGGCTCAGTAATAACATTTCGTATTTGTTTAGTGAAAAATTGAAGATATCCACTGACTTGGTATAATCTTACTTAATATTATAAATGCGAAAGTTTGTATGGATGTATGTGTGTTTGTTACTCTTTCACGCAAAATTCACTGAATGGATTTTAATGAAACTTTACAATAATATAGCAGATACATCAGAATAACATGTAGGATATAATTTATAAAGCTAGCTATTAATTTTCAATATATTGAAAATAATAATTATTGTTTTATAGAAAATATCAAAATTTGAGAATGACATTTTGCAAAACAATGATTGCCTTTATAAGAGGCCGTTGGCCCACCGGTGGCCACTAATGAAAATTAAATTTATTTTTATTATTTTTAAATCATTATTTGTTTAAGAGTTTCTATTACAAAATAATATTTGTAAGAACAGTTGTATAAACTACCAACATCTGAAAGAATTGTTTCTGTGAACTTATTAAATGCGACACAAAAAGATTCTGAAGTGACGTTTGATTTTTTTTGAAAAAAAACCTGGCCTTCCAAAGGCATAAATGAAAATATTAAAATTACAGAATTTATTTGAAGTACTCGCCTAATACTTTGAATCGAATCAAGAATTATAGATATTTTAAATAAATTGGTCAAGAATTTTGGTATAAACGTAGATGGGACCTAGGAAAAGAAAATAGATTACTCGAAGTACTAATCCTACGCAGACGAAGTCGCGGGCAGAAGCTAGTTAATTATAATTAATTCCCTCCATTAGTATTCTGGGCAAGGTATAATATATCTCAATACATATGGTTGTTAGTCCTATAATTTCTGCAGTGAAATAAATCCCGACTTTTATTATTACATAGTGCAATTCTAGACTATGAATTACACCATTTAATATTTTATATAGAAATACTGAGTCAGTGCAAATCCTTCTGTCTGACAATTGAGCATATTCATATCATTTAAAAGATAAACGATGTGAGAAAGAGGAAACATCATGCTTTATATTCAAATCTAAAAGTTAACCACAGAAAAATTATAATGCACACCTCTATAAAACCAAAGTTTCTAACGACAATTTAAAAAAAACATTGTGAAATTTGTGTCATTTTTCAAATAATTTTTTCATGAAATAAACGATTAATTGAAGTAATAACATTTATAAATTAATTGAGTAATTTTAGGAATTTTAGTTAGAAAAAAACGTAAGGGGAGTCATTTTTATGAATTCAATTTTTTTGTTTTAAATTTTAAATAATTATTTTTAATTTTACAATTTGAAATCGTATTACATCGCCTTTTAAAAACAGTTTTTAGTTTTCGTATACACTAAGAAATATTCTATTTATTTAGATTTTATTGTAAAGCGGCATTCCTTAAAAAAATTGGCGTATTTTGAGAGAGGCTAAAAATATTCCCGCTTTGCAATAAAATTAAAATTAATGTAATATTTGTTAACGTATCTAAAAACTAAAAACTGATCTCGAATGGTGATGAAATAAGCATTCAAATTATATTATTAGAAAAAACCATGTAATTTTTTAAATATAAATATTTTAGATGAAAACCTTGAAAGTTTTAAAAATGGCTAACTATACGTATTTTCTACTAACTAAAACTTTGGTTTCATAAAGGTGTACATTAAATTTTTTTTATGGTTAACTTTTAGATTTGAATACATAGCGTGTTGTATTCTCTTTCCAATACTGTTTAGATCATACTTTATTACTATGATAGTAAGGGAGCCACAACGATTTCTATGACACCTATGTGAGATGGGACAAATATGGTCTCCTATGATTAAACGGGTTAATCTGACCATCTGACAAAATATGCTCGTGGCCTGGGGGGTTAAAAAAATTACTTAAAAATGTTCGTCAGAATGTCCAATGGTTATTTTACTGAGGCACAGTTAATAATCTTGTGATAAGAAAAGATTGGTCAGTCAATGTTGGATCACGAAACATGCCATCATATCTCATTTCTTCTGACTTGCATCAATAATATATGTGGGCATCTTTCAGACTAAAGGACAAATTATTAAAGGAGGATATTACGACTCAGGGTACGATCAAGCATCAGTTGCTCCCGATGGAAGCTTAGCTGATCTTGATTCAGCTAGCCTCAAAGGAATATCAGGCGAAATAAGAATGCCAGAATGGAACGGAAAGGAAGATCATCGTCCATTAACACCAACATTAGAAGCTGATGAAGAAGAACGGTACGATCAAGCATCAATTGGCCCCGATGGAAGCTCAGCTGATCTTGACGGAAATTCAGTTAGCCTCAAAGGAATATCAGACGAAATGAGAATGCCAGAATCAGACGGAAAGGAAGATGATCGTCCATTAACACCAGCATCAGAAGCTTATAATGAAAAATCAGAACTTTATGAAGACTATGTAGCAGCATCGCGTGAAGAAAAAGAAAAAATAGACCTTAATTATGAGCATGCATTAAATATGAAACCCTTTGGAGATGGATTTTATCGGAAGATTGTATATATATCGAAATGTACTCCTATGTCCTCTGGACATGAAAAAACTGCCGGTCTATCAAGAAGGCTTAAAAAACCCAAATTAAGGTCCGGCGGTGACGGCGGAGGTAGCGGTGGGCACGGTAGCGGGAGAGAGGGTGGCGGTAGAAGACCTGATACACCTGGTTTTTCTGGCGATGGACTTGATAGGCCCGGTTTTCCTGATGGTAGACCTGGCATGCATGGTTCTTCTGGTGGTAGATCTGAAAGGCCTGGTTCTTTTGCTAGTAGACCTGACATGCCTGATTTTTCTCGAGGTAGACCTGGTTTTACTGGTGGTAGACCAGGTAAGCCTGGTTTTCCCAATGGTAGACCAGGCAGGCCTGGTTCTACTGGTAGTAGACCTAATGTACCTGGTTCTCCTGGAATTGAACCTAGTATTAAACCTGGGGATCCTGGTAATGCCGGAGTAGCTGGGAGTGGTAGTGGTGGAGATAGTGGTAAACCTCTTATGCAAGTTTCTCCTGGCGGTAGACCTGGTTCTTCAGGCGGTAGACCTGGTAGGCCTGGTTCTTCAGGCGGTAGACCTGGTAGGCCTGGTTCTCCAGGTGGTAGACCTGGAAGGCCTGATTCTTCAGGCGGTACACCTGGTAGGCCTGGTTCTCCCGGTGGTAGACCTGGAAGGCCTGGTTCTTCAGGTAATAAGCCTAGTAGGCCTGGTTCTACCGGTGTTAGACCTGATAAACCTGGTTCTTCGGGTGGTAGACCTGGTAGGCCTGGCTCTCCAGGTGGTAGACCTGGAAGGCCTGGTTCTTTAGGTAATAAGCCTGGTAGGCCTGGTTCTTCAGGCAGTAGACCTGGTAAGCCTGGTTCTCCCGGTGTTAGACCTGATAAACCTGGTTCTCCTGGTGGTAGGCCTGGTACTTCAGGTAGTAGACCTGGTAGGCCTGGTTCTCCCAGTGGTAAACCTGATAAACCTAATCCTCCGGGTGGAGAACCTGGTAGGCCTGGTTTTTCAGGCGATAGACCTGGCAGGCCTAGTTTTTCCGGTGGTAGACCTGATAAACCTGGTTCTCCTGGTGGTAGACCTTATACGCCTGGTTCTCCGAATGGAAGCCCTAATGTGCCTGTATCTTCTGGCGGTGAACCTGGGTATCCTGGTAGCACTGGTAGTGCCGGAGGGGCTGGGAGTGGTAATGGTGGAGACGGTGGGAAACCTGTTATGCCTGGTTCTCCTGATGGTACACCTGGGGTGCATGGTTTGTATGGCGGTAGACCTGGTAGGCCTGGTTCTCCCGGTGGTAGACCTGATGTGTCTGGGTCTCCTGGTGGTGCTCCTGGGAATCCTGGTAGCACTGGTAGTGCCGGAGGGTCTGAAGGTGGTTACGGTGGAGACGGTGTTAAGAATGAACCTAAGACGCCTGGATCTTATGGTAGTAGGCCTGGCATGCTCGGTTCTTCTGGTAGTTATCTTGGTATACCTGGCTCTGCTAGTAGCAGATCTGAGAATCCTGATAGCACTGGTGGCGCCGGACGGTCTGGGGAAGGTATCGGTGAAAACGATGGTAAAACTAGTATGCCTGGTTCTCCTGGTGGCGAAACTGGGAATCTTCGTAGCACTAGCGGTGCTAAAGAGGCTGATGGTATTAGTGGCTGAGGCAGAGGTACACCTAGTATGCTTGGTTCTCCTGATGGAGCAAATGGACAACGTTATTAGCGAATAAAGTTGTTTTCACTGATGGATCAACTGTAAAAAGATGTTGCATTAATTGGCAATCCTAGTTCCACTGTTGGTGTATTTGGTAAAATAGCTTATCAATAATGAATCATCAAGCATGGAGGTTCGCAGTGATGTTAGTATTAAGAATCTGTAATATCATTTCATTTCTTCTTTTCTTTTAGCATTATTAATTTAATCTGTATTATAGTTTATGTAAAATGGTAGACTGGGATTGCACTAACTTCCGAGTAGTGCTGGAATAAAAATTTAAATAAAAAATCAATATACTTAACCTGGTCGAAGACTTAATCTCCTTGATTAACCTGGAGTTTTGCTATAAGCTTTTGGTAGTACTGATAAGTATGTAATCTCTGAATTATATTTGTAATCTCCTTATTTATGTCAAAACTAACAATGAAGTGTGAGGACCCATTGAAATTTGAAATTTGAGAATTGAAATTTCAATTTGCAATTGTTCCCTTGCGTTCCGATGAGAAAGATTGATTATTCTCGAACCCAAAAGTTTAAGTAATAACTCAATATCGGCTTTATTTCATTCAAAATTTGCTTTAATATATACCTACATTCAAGTAAGCAATAAAAATGCTCAAACGCGTGATGATACATTTTTTAATATCGTGTACTTTTTGTAAGTATTTTTTGATCATAAATATTTATCATTTTTCAATAATGTTTAATTTTTTAAAAATAGTTTAGCCTGTAAGCCCTTAAATAAATAGACAATTTATTTACGTCACAAAACATCTTTTTTAAAATGATTTTAATTGAATTACAATTAAAATTCTGAAAAGTTCTTTACTAGATTATGTATATAAATCACTGTAATATGATTTGAAATTTGTGTTGTGTAATCCAATGTTTTGTTTGAAAATTTAAAAAATATGCCAACGACTAACGGTAAAACCTTACAAATAACCTTAAAAATAAACGTGGTTTTTAAAAATTTGAAAAATGATTTTACCAGATAAAATAACAATCTTTCGAAAACTATTTGTTTTTTTTTGTAAAAAAGAGTCAATACGTCATAATTTTTATTTAAAAATGACAAATTTCCGCTTTTCTTTGGTTATACATCTTAGAGTTAAAAATCTCCTATTTATGAAGTTAAAAAAGTTTACTTTATCTTACCAAAATAAGTAAAAATGTTTGCTTTATCTTACTAAAAGAAGTTTACTTTATCTCAATAAAAGAAGTTAAAAAGTTTGCTTTATCTTACTAAAATAAGTTTACTTTATCTCAATAAAAGAAGTTAAAAAAGTTTATTTTATCTTACTGAAAGAAGTTAAAAAGTTTGCTTTATCTTACTAAAAGAAGTTTACTTTATCTCAATAAAAGAATTTAAAAACGTTTATTTTATCTTACAAAAATAAGTAAAAAAAGTTTGCTTTATCTTACTAAAAGAAGTAAAAAAGTTTGCTTTATCTTACTAAAAGAAGTTTACTTTATCTCAATAAAAGAAGTTGAAAACGTTTACTTTATCTTACAAAAATAAGTTAAAAAGTTTGATTTATCTTACTAAAAGACGTTAAAAAAGTTTACTTTATCTTACCAAAATAAGTTAAAAAGTTTGCTTTATCTTACTAAAAAAAGTTTTTTTTTTTTACTTTATCGTACTAAAAGCAATTAATTTTTTTGCTTTATCTTACTAAAATAAGTTAAAAAGTTAACTTTATCTCAATAAAAGAAGTTAAAAAAGTTTACTTTATCTTACTGAAAGAAGTTTAAAAAGTTTTCTTTATTTTACTAGAAGAACTTAAAAAGTGTACTTTATCTTACTAAAATAAATTACAATTATTTATCATACTTATCATGTTTACTCTACGCGCCAGTTTTGAGAACCAATCCCATTTTCGAAAAAAAGTTTTGACGGCCCACTAAAGACTTTAAAGATATTTTATTTCTCCTACTACTATAATTATAAGCCGAAAATGATGCTTGTGTAATGATAGAGGACTTTGCTAGCAAGGGATTGAACCCGCGACTCATAATTTGTTCAAAGCGGCTACGATTAAAAAAAATTTGGTAATTGAACACCCTCTCCTTTTGGTTTTGGTAGTATTTTATTGATTTTTTACTTACAATTTTGAGTGGATGATCTGTCGAAGTTATTTACCGAGAATGCAGACTTCAACATACCTGTAACAAGAAGAAGAGATAAATTAATATTTGAAACAACATACAAACAATGTGAATTTAAAAAAAAAGGCACCACCAAGAGAATCAAAAACTTAACCAATTCATGGAGGAACCAAAGCGGTAGTCATTAACAGTGGCGGATTGCCTTTGGGTCATATGGTCATTGTCCATCCCAAAAATGAAAGACTACAGTTTGACATAAAATTAAACATAACAGTATGTGTATACCCGCAAAGCCCACAAGGTAACACAATAATGTAAAAAAAAAATATATATATATATATATTTTACTTTAGATCCACACAGAATCCCGAGAAATAAAAACCCACTGGACCTATATTATCTATGGGAATGCTGTGGGGAGGGTCTCTTTATGAAAGGTAACAGATGGGTATTTTTAAACTCTACTAGTAGTTCTAGTAGTTCTACTGTAGTTAGTCGTTCTGTGAACAGTGCGATCAAAAGGTTTTTTTTTAAATTTTCTCTTATTTAATCAATTTAAACCAAAATTTCCTCTGAAATCACAAGATTTATAACTACGTACTTAAATAACTACCTACTTAATTACAAAACCGTAATAATAAATTTATTGCATTATTAAAATAAACAAATTAGAATAAGTAATTACAGAATTATTTATCCAAATTTCTTTGATTATTCTTTTTTCAAACTTTCTGCAGGCAAAGTACAAATAAATGCGACCTTAATAAATAATCTTTACTGAATCATCAAAACGGCCACCATCTTCAGCCGGAAAAGGAAAGTACAAACAAATTTACAGTCTGACATAATGCAGAACGGTCGAGTTAACACAGAAATTTGCTACAAAGCGAAAGATACTCTTAGCCACTCGAGCGCTTTTTGCCACATTATGGCACCATTTCCAAAACTTCGGATTGCTTTGTTGCCAAAATGTGGCAAATTTAGCAAAAAAATGTTTTTTTTTTAAAACGACTATATAATATATTGTACAATCAAAATATAACAAAATGAATATTCTCTAGATTCTTTAAAATGTTTTAAGGTTAAAGATTTAATTATATATTTTTTTATAAATCCTACAAATACGTGATAATAGACAAAAGATAGGGGAATTAATTGGCTACATATAACTATAATCAGTTTGTATGTCTCCATATTCAAATTCGGAGGTATGATTTTTTTAATGTGGGAGGAAAAATTTCCTTTAGCAATCCGAGAAAAAATATTTTAATTGCTCTGTCGCTCCAGTGGTTATTAATGTTCTGGTCAAAGACCACCATTCAGAATCAAAACGTTGCGAGGTGCCAGACGATTCAGATCTAGGCACCAATCTGGGGATTTTTCAACGCCCAACCTTCCCCTTTCTTTTCTCTACTATCTCCAGCCTCACTACATATCTCAAATGGGTTGTCATAGCTCCAATATATCCTCAAGTAGTTCAGACTTTTGTAGGGTATTCACATAAAAATAATAATTTTGCGATATTTATGAAATATTATTGTATTGAAAGAATTGTTTATCCAAGGGGTTTCTAGAATATTTCCTGAAAAAACAACACCCTCTTTCATCCATACGATATTTTCGTACTCAATAAAGGGTAAGTTTATCCTCCCACGAACCCTAAAACTACCCTCTATCATGAATTTATATCATGAACTTTTTACGGAAGATGTAAAAGTCTCGGAAGGGAGGAATTTTAATAAAAAATACTATCTTACCCGGACCCATCTCGCAGAATTTTGTTATTGAACATTTTTGCTTTCAGAAACTTTGAAAAATTATTAAAAACTAGGTGAGGTTTTGATTTGGTATGAAGTTTTGCATTGTGGCCTAGAATTGGTGAAAAAATTTGATGTTTTATTTGGATCTTGATATCGATATTTTGCTTCTACATCTTGCCTTCTAGTACAAACTACAAGGACATCGATAAAGGTTTTATCGATAATCGGTAACTTGTCTTCATTCCCGAGTACGACTTCAGATAGCCAAAGAATAAACGACAGTTCAATTCGGCTAAATTAATCGAAGTATATTAATACGGTAATGCCCGTACGGTTCAAATTAAGGAACCCTACTCCCAGTAAATCTCTAACGTCACACTGTATGGAAACCGTTCCGGGCCGTCCGTTAACGCGCATTTTTCCACGGAGCTGCTGCCGTAATACACACACAGCACTCGCTCACACGGTTTTTGCAAACGGAAGTGGCGCCATCAGGTAAAATACTTTTGAAGTTTTCATATTTTTAATTTTCCCTTGGAATTAAATTTGATATCATCATCGAAGTATATTAAATACGGTAATGCCCGTACGGTTCAAATTAAGGAACCCGACTCCGAGTAAATCTCCGACACCACACTGTATGGAAACCGTTCTGACTCGTCCCTTTTAACGTGCCTTTTTCCACGGAGCTGCTGCCGTATTTAAGACTATTTTAGCATGAATCGCCGAATGGAATATTATTATGAGGTAGCTGATCTCCGGTGCATCCATAAGATCTTAAGAAACCATTGTGCTATGTACATGGCATTATATTATCTGGTCGAATTCTCCAGCGATGGTCGGCAAGATGGAGAAATTGAACGAAGAATAAGTGTAGCCAGCAGTGTGTTGCGTCCTCTCTACAGCTCAGTGATAAGAAAAGCCGAGCTCAGCATCAAGACAAAATTATTGTTTAATAACTCAGGTATGGGACATACGTCATTCCTATGTCTACCTACGTTAAATTATCGTGAAAACAAGCTTATTTTTCCAAGCGGTTAAAACTGTATACCGCCCGATGCTCACTTACGGCCACCAGGTGTGCTAGCACGGTCGCTCGATATGAAGTTACCGACCGATTGTCGGTAACTTCATATCGTTCCCTAGGACAACTGCAGATCTCAAACTTACAAACGACAGTTGATATCGAATATATTAAGGATACTTAGTCATTGTGAACTGTCACCTATTCGTTTACGATCTGCAGTTGTCGAAGGGAACGATGAGAAGTTACCGATAGTTATACTACCGATCGTTATAGAGCAAGCGTGCTAGGGCCTCAGATATGGATGCTAAACGAACAAACACGCTCTAGAGTCCAAGCTGCCGAAATGAGGTACTTGAGAGGAGTGGCAGAGGTTACGAAATGGGATCATAGAAGAAACTCTATCTATATTGAACCACTGCTACTCTTCATAGAAAAATTACAACTGAGGTAGCTTGGGCATGTACTATGACTGTCTGATGACCGAATTCCGAGAAAGATACTGAGTGTGATTCCACAGGGTAGACGTCCAGTGGGCCGCCCCAGACACAGTTGGGCGAGGCAAGTCCAGAAACTGTGTGAGGAGAGGATTGGTCTGCCATGGACTGAGGCCGAACAATCAGCGCAAGACAGGGACGTATGGAGGAGCCTTGTCGATGCAGTGGATCCCCAACCCGAATAGGACAAGAGGAAGAAGAAGATGATGATGATGGTCTTTAAGACAAATGTTTTTTTCTTATACCTGAGGAATTTTTTCTCCCTTTTTTATCTTCGATTGAACTCCAAGAGAGATATGCCGTACACCACCACCGCATTCGTTACAAACATGACCACATTAGCCATCGCCCACCGTATTTGTATGTATTACGCTTTTGTCATTAAAATGTAACTTTGGTCAGAGGTAAAGAGCTTAAAGCAACTGTAAAAGCCACAAAACGGGACAAACAACGTACTTAACGTCCAAGGGATGTCGCCCACATGTGAGAAGCATAAATAATGCCAAAGGGTTCTTTCAAAATAGCCTGTCTTTTACGTGTGATTCTGTAAAGGGACGATTACGCACTCTTCAAGTTAATGATGCGAAATACAAGGTATTAACTTTGTTTTGTCCTTGAGTAATTATTATATCATACTGTTGTAACTCCGGATGTCACTTGTCATTAAGATGAAGCTATAAGCCAAATTACTATTTAGATTTATCTTTACTACGAATCGGTTTACATTATGAATATGAAAAAATATGCTATGGATACATTGAAGCTTATCCTTCCTTCTCTATTTATTGGAATAAAAATAAAATAATTAATTACGTTTTTTTTATAGTGATTACCTCACAAGAGTCCGAACTGCTCCCGTCTGGAGCCGGTGAGACTATGGCATCCCCAATGGGGTATGTTATGAGGCTGAAGATAAGTGGGGAAGGGAAGGAGACGAAGAAGGGGAAGGTGGGGAAGTACCTGGCTATTCAGATCTAGTCACTAAACACGGCTAAACATTTCAAGCAACGTTTCAATTCTGTATGGTGGTCTTACACCAGGGCGATACTAAGAGTATCTTCCACTCTGGAACGTGTCGCAAATATACTATATATTATTTTAAATAATTAGTTGTAAAAAATCAAAAATCAATTAAATAAAATTTATTTAACGCCCTACCGCTGGACTACGCCGGCCGTCAGCGTAAATTACTAAATAGTTTGGTTTTTCGTTACATAAATATGAAGTTATATAAGAAAAAACTTTTAAAAAATACCCTCTATGGCTAAAATTATTTTTGTCCATTTTAATTGACTAATATTTTTAATTCTTGTAAAATTATTCATAAAAAAATAAAAATGGCATTGGCGCTAATTTCCTCGTGCAGATAATACCAAAAGCACGCGGATCGCTAAAGGGGTAAGAAGTCAAATGTTTCTGGCGTTTATATTACTCTTAATAAACAAACAGTTAAGGGTAAAAAGTTCTCAAATTTTATGATGAAAATAATATTATTTGATAAAATCCTTATCATGTCTGTGTGCTGTATATATGACCTTATAATATCTTATCACACTATCAATTCTTATAAAGCATCTTCAAATGTGAGACGGATGCAATTATTATAAGAGGGTATTACCAGAGAATACCGGAAATTAGTCATTTTAAAATCAAATTCAAGACGACTCTTTTTTACAAAAAAACATAAATTGATTTTGAAAGATTGTTATTTTATCTGGTAAACGCACTTTTTAAATTTTGAAAAACTAAGTTTATTTTTAATATACTAAGGTTATACCGTTGGTCGTTGGCAGATTTGTTCAATTTCCAAACGAAATATTGTATTATACAACACAAATTTCAAATCATACAATACAATAAATCAATATTTAATCAATAATATCTTTGTATATCAAGTTATATCAATATTTTAATTTCAGTTAAATTAAAATCATTAAAAAATAAATCCGAGAACGTATTTTGTGACGAGAATACCTCAGTTTTTCTGTATCAGGTCTTACAAACTAAAATATTTCTGATTTTTTTTGACACGTAATTTGTTTAGACATTATTTAAAAATCATGAATACTTATGATCAAAAATACTTACAAGAAGTAGACGATATTACATAATTTATCATCTTGCGTTTTAAGCATTTTTATTGCTTACTTGAATATAGGTATATATTAAAGCAAGTTTTGAATGAAATAAATCGATATTAAATTTTTAATTTAAAAACATTGATACGGGGAATAATCGATCTTTCTCATCGGAACCTCTCTGTACAGTTGCAAGCATTTTTAAACTTTTATTCTAAGCCGCTGTTCAATGGTTCTTAATGAATTTTCGGTCTTATAGAACTAATGCGTATGCGGCAACTATCTCTAGCTCTAACCGTCTAAAATTCTTCTGGGCATGCTGGATTTTCACTCCCTGTTGCTCAGAAGAGCGGTTATACCGAGAACTCAGTTATTTTGGAGCGCACGAGCCTGTAAGTTCTTGATAATTTTTTTTATTTATTTATTTATTTGAGACACAAACAGGATATTTATAAAACATTCATGTTGGTAATATAAAACAAAATTAAATACAAATATAAATATCCCTAGACTAATGTGTCTGCAGTAATCATATTTTAATATACTCATAAGCAAACACAAAGAAAAACAATGCCAGTATTTTTAAACTTAACTCTAAAAAACTTAATTATAATAATAAAAAATCGAACAAAAAGAAAATGTTTAGAAAAAATAATAAAACAACAAACAATCTTTTAAACAACAAACTCTAAAAAACATAATTATAATAATAAAAAATCTAACAAAAGGAAAATGTTTATGAAAAAATAATAAAACAGCAAACAGTTGTAAAATAATAAATCAACAAACAAAATTTTTTTTTTTTTTTTTTTAGGTGCACAAATTGTGGAGATACTTCTTGAAACAAGTTATATTATTTACAAAAATATCTATGAAAATGTGTGATTTGGCAAGATCATTGTATGATCTAGACATTCTAGAAATAGGATTAAAATATCCAGTATTATTGGTAAAAATTTCGGTCCAAAATATGTTAAGGTTTCTGGTAGATTTGGGCCTGGCGTATAACTTGATTTGATTGATTAAGTTACTATCTACCCGATAATTTACAATTTTATAAAGCATTAAGAGGTCATTTATGTTACGTCTTTTAACTAGACTCTCTAATTTGAAATATGTTAGTCTTTGTTCGTATCCATCTAGAAAATGGTACACACCTGATCGATAAGACAAGATCCGTGTAAATTTTCTTTGGACAGATTCAAGTCTAGATACCTGTGTAATATAATGTGGATTCCAGACTGTTGACCCGTATTCAAGAACACTACGGATTAACGAATTGAATAGAATTATTAGGCTATTAGAATTCTTGAATAATTTGGTTGATCTTATAATGAAACCAAGTAATTTATTTGATTTACTCACAATGTATTCAATGTGTTGGTTGAACGTTAGTTTGTTGTCGAATATAATTCCTAAATCTTTAATCGAATCAACTGTTTCCAGATTGTGACCACATATGGTATATGAATATACAGTTCTATTGGTGTTCTTGGTGAAATTTATAACTTTACATTTTGCTATATTTAGTTCCATTTCATTGTCAACACACCAGGTAGATATTGTGTTAAGGTCTTTTTGTAAGAGTTCACAATCTTCCATAGAATTAATTGCTTTATATAATTTGAGGTCGTCAGCATACAGAGAAAAATTACAACGAAGTTTAAATGTAAGATCGTTAATAAAGATTAAGAAAAGCAAGGGTCCAAGGTGTGATCCTTGTGGTACGCCCGATGTAACTGAGATTGGGGAAGAGTTAAAACCGTTAACAGTAACTAATTGACTTCTATGTGATAAATATGATTCTAACCAACGAAGCAGATTTCCGTGTATGCCGATTTTATCCAGTTTATTTATTAAGATAGGGTGACTGACTTTATCAAAGGCCTTACTGAAATCGGTGTACACGGCATCAACTTGTGTTTTTTTATTCATCGATTTACACAGAAAGTCCATATACTCTAGTAAATTAGTATTTGTGGATCTTTTAGCTACAAAGCCATGTTGGAAAGGGCTAAGTACATGTGATACATGGTTAAAAATGGTTTTGTATACAATGGATTCAAATATTTTGCCAAAACAAGATAATAGGCTGATAGGACGGTAGTTAGTTACATCATTTTTACTGCCAGATTTGTGGATCGGAATGACGTGGGCAACCTTCCACAGATCGGGAAATACTCCATCGTTCAGACTTTTGATAAATATTTTGTGTAATGGTACTGCAATTTGATCTGCACAACTTCGAATAAATAGTGGAGGAATTCCATCTGGGCCGGAACCTTTATTAATATCAAGAGTGTTCAACTTCGCCTTGACCTCGTCTAAGGTTATTTTGATATGAGACAATGGATAATTATAAAGTGGGGAAGAAAATTTAGAGTCACTTTTAGAATTAGATGGTGAGCTAAAAACAGAAGAGAAGTAAGTAGATAAAAGTTCACATGTATCTTCACCATTTGTTGCTGATTTGTCATGGAGATGCATGATTTTGGGGAGAGAATTAGAAACTCTTTTCGAATTAATGAGGGTTGATAGATTTTTGATACTGTTAGGGAGAGAATTTTCTATTGAATCTACGTGGGCTTTAAGGCATGTACGTATGGATACTTTTACTCTAGCCCTTAAGATGGAAAAACTGTCATAGTCACTTTGATTTTTGTATTTTTTCCATTTCTTTCTAAACTTTTCTTTTTCTCTCAGTTGATGGATCAAAACACTGCTGAACCAAATTGGAAAATTTTTATTGCTGTTTCTTAAGCGTGGAGTGTATTTTTCAATTGATAGCCATAACAAGTTATAAAAATGTAGCAGAGAGTCATTACAATTCAGGGTGTTAAGATCGTCCCAGTTATTAAGTGATAACATTTCATTGCATTTAATGTAGTCCGTTTTTTTGAAGTTATATTTGATGTGATCTGGATTGGTGGGTAAGGGTTTGTATTTGTACATTAAAAAATCGAATTCAATGGGGGGATGATAGGAGTCAACTTTGGATAGCACATGTGTAGCAATTTGAATGTTAAAGTTATGGTTGGAAAAGACTAAATCTAAAATGCGATCTATATTGTTAGAGACGTGATTGAACTGATTAAGTCCAGTCATATTTTGAAAGTCTAGTAGAGATATTGATTTTTGGCTATTATATAAAACTGGTCTAGTGTGAGTTTCATTTACATTTAGTGAGTATTGAATACATGGTACATTAAAATCACCCATTATTATTGTTATATCCTCTGATGATAAGTTATTATATATCGTTTGACACTTTTCGAAAAAATCTGTGAGATTTTCGATTGGTATATCTGGAGGCAAATACGCCAAACACAAGTTGATGTATTGTCTAGATGTTTCATGTAATTTAAATTTAATCCATAAATCTTCTGTAGAATTTGAGCTGTGTGCTGTGACTAAAAAAGATGTAATTTTTTTCTTTATGGCTATTAGAACTCCACCACCTGTTTTTTTAAGAGAATTCGATGAGTCCCTATCTCGTCTATATATATTATAACGATCATCTACTATTTCATGGTCATAGATTGTGGAGTCCAGCCATGTTTCTGTAAAACAAATTAAATCATAATTACAACTGAGCACTTCGCAGTACAAATCGTTAAGTTTACTTTTCAAACCACGTACATTTTGATAATAAAATGTTATTGCCGTTTTGTTAGAATACATTTTGAAAGTATATATATAACATTATTACATACGTTTTTTTTGTAAAATTGATATGTGAAAATAATTTATTGGAAATTAAATAATTATGGTTTGAAAGGGGGCAATTTTGAACACCAGAATTTTTTGTTTGTTTGTGGTAGATGATTTTTTTTATGGTATCAGGTGTCTTTAATATTGACAAAATTTGGTTATTGAATTGTAAACTAAATATTGAGGATACAGCAATTGGTTTCATAATACAATTACTTGTAGTATGTTGTGATATTTTTTGTACTTAACAAATTTTGATAATTTATGAGAATAATGACAAATCGTATAAGAAATATTTTGTTGTAATTTTACAGAGTAATTTTGTTGAAATGTGTGCCTTAGTTTTTTTTTATATTTGCAACACTCTAATGATACGTTAATTATTACAATGGAGATTATAGCGATATCAAAGATCTTCCAGTCTGTAGTACCAACACGCCAATGACATTTCCGTTGGAGTGGAGCATATTGCTTTCGTATCAAATCTCTTCTCACATCCACATATGTGGCTTCAGTGAGAAGTGAGAAGGGATTCGAAAGGGAAATCCTTTGGATTCTTGAAAGAAAATCATTGACGAGATCTTCAATATTGCTTAAACTTTTTTAGATTTTTTAAATATTTGTAAATATTTTTTGTTATTTCAAATATTGCATGTAAATTCGAATACATATATTAAATTTGTTGTTTACGTACAAATCTAATAAAAAAATTATTATTGCATCCAACTACCATAAAAACAGAAACACTGTGGAAACTTTTTGAATCGCTATCTCAGAAATGGTGATTTTTAGGAAAAAAAGTGTAAGAACAATTTTTATAGATAACTAGCTGTGTTAAGTGTCCGATGACACCGTGTGGACTGTAAAACTAAATTATGTGGCGAAATTACGAGTGTATTAGATTGTGTTTTTAAATCGACAAGGGAGGAAGGAAACGATAGGAATGGCCCTTACCTTGATGATGAGGTGACAGCTCCCAGTTCTTCTTTATGATCACTTTCCAATGATGATGACCCGATGGACTTCACGACAATTATAATATATTTATATTATTGTTATTTGCGAGATTTGCGAAATGCTTGTACAAGCTTGGTCGAGTTTTTCAAGATGACAACTGAATGTTTTTATTCAAAAAAAGGAAGTGCAAAAGTGTTCTTTTTTCAAGTGTTTTAAATCATCTTCTTTGCTTCTTGGGTAAGGGCCTTATTGTGAAAGGAAGGGAATCACAAGGAAGGATTGTTTGGTAAGGAACATGGGTATAATGGATTAATGTCCTAAAGTTATTTCAACACTAAACATTCCGCCGGCCTTGAGAAAATGTGATGATTTTCTCAATAATTGTGCATCAACGACACGAAAGAAAAAGAAAGCAAAAAAGAAAACGACAACAAACCAAATTAAATGATAGAATTAATAACGAAATTAAAATTATAAACTAAGCAAAACAGATATTTAATCGATAGGTAGTCGATACAGTTTTACCACGGGACGTTTAAAAACACCCTGGGGAGTACATACCGAAACGACACGGATAATTCCATCAGCGCCGGGAAATAGTTCAACGACTCGTCCGACAGGCCATCGCATGGGGGCTGATTGCGAATCATCAATCATAACTAGGTCGTCAACTTTCAAATTAGGGTTTGTCGTAGCCCACTTGTTTCGTTGTTGAAGAGTGTGTAGATATTCTTTCCGCCAACGATTCCAAAAATGTTGAGACATTTGTTTCAATAGGTGCCAACGCGATAAACGATTCATTGGTACATCCACAAAATCTTCTTCAAGAACAGAAACGAGGGGAGCCCCAATCAAAAAATGGGCAGGAGTTAACGGGTCCATTTCAGATGGATCCGGCGAAAGCGCTCCAATGGGTCGCGAATTTAAAATTGCTTCGACGCGAGTCAGAACTGTGGTTAGTTCTTCGAAGGTGAGGATTAGATCTCCCACAACCCGTTTCAAATGGTGTTTGGTTGACTTAATTCCAGCCTCCGACAATCCGTTGAAATGAGGTGCGGAGGGAGGATTAAAGTGCCAGGTAATTGAACGAGCGACAGTTGCATCCACAAGTTTGTCATTGTTTTTGGGTGCATTTATGAATTTAGGGTTATTTTTAAAACAAACAATGCATTTGCTCAGACGATGTCGAATAATAGGATGGCGAGCATTTTCCGAAATTTGTGCGTAACGAATACGTCTACCGACTCTCAATATTCCATTTTTGTCGATAAATGGAGCGAGTTTTTGAAGTTGTGTCGAACAGACATAATGCGACTGTATACTGTCTATATCTTGTTGAAAATAAATAGTTTGAACAAGCTTAATGCAACATGCCAAAGATAAATTATTTTCTTTTAAAGAGAGTGGGGAAAATACGTTGAAAGTGCCAATTGATTTCGAACGTAATTTATTAATAAATCGACGACACCAAGATATAACACGTAATAATTTCGATAATGAAGAAAATTTCAGTAGAAACTCTTGGTCACAAGTTGACACATTCGTTACGAATGAGATCAAGTTTTTCGATTTGTATTCTGGTAGTTGTTCTGCGGGAATAGTTTGAGGTTTAACTAGTAACCATTCTTCCAAAGGTGATAATAGAAAGTTAGGTCCGTACCACCATAATGATGCGTCAGCGATTTCATTTGGAAAAACTCCTCGTGATCCCAAATCCGCGGGATTATCTTGCGAGGAAATATGATACCAATGTTCATACGGTATATTTTCAATTATAGCTTCAACACGATTTGCTATAAAAGTTTGCAAAAGAAACGAAGGTGTCTTCAACCATGCCAATACAATGGTCGAATCCGTGAAAGCGATGATTCTTTCTATTTGAAGTCTATCTTTGTATACTTCTTTACAATAAGTCAACAAATTTTCCAATAAAACTGCTCCAAGCAACTCCAATCGTGGGATAGATGTCACTTTGATGGGTGCAACCCTTGACTTAGCCAACAAAATATGGCTCGATATTTCTTTGTTGTTAATTACAACTAAATATACAATTCCACAGTATCCTCTTTCAGAGGCATCTGAAAATCCAACAAGTATACAACGACTTTGTAGACATGTTGTAACATAGCGATCAATTCTTAGATTGGCGAGGGATGGAAGTTCTGTTATGTAAAATGTTAAAGGATGACTAGGCGATTCTCGCCACAAAATACGTTGGAAACGGCGAGAGTTCTTATCCATGAGTATTTGTCGATACATTTGACGTATGTCAGCGGTAAAAACGATTTTGTGTATTCGAAAATTACACATCAATTCGACGATGTCCTTTTGTAATTTGGGACCGACCGAAAGTATGTCGTTCAATGACATACCCGATGACGTTTTAGCACTTGCATCAAAAACAACCCTTAAGCGAGTGGTAGAACTCGTCTCCTTTATTATTCCATGATGAGGTATGAAGTAATTACCAACAATTGGCGATTGAGATGGTATTTCCATCATGTGTCCTAACGATAAGTATTCTCTCATGAACGAAATATATTGGGATTTAAAATCAGGATTTCGATCCAGTCTCCTTTCTAAATGCGTGAGACGTGACAATGCTGTGTCATATGATTTTCCCAACTTCTCCGGGGTTTCCTTAAATGGTAATGATACAACATATATCCCATCTTTGTTACGGTAGGTATTTTCAACATATAATTGTTCACAACGAAGTTCATCAGGCGATTTAATTTTCTTCAAAAGAGGAACGTTTTCGATTTCCCAGAAACATTTAAGTTTTTCATCTATTGATTCCTCCATTGAAGTGAAAAATGAGTTAATAGAATGATTTGATGGTTTGACATTTCCCATCAAAACCCAACCTAATTTGGTTTCAATGGCTACAGGTTCATTTTGATTGCCAATTAATTTACCTGAGCACAATAGCGACGCAAAGATATCACTTCCGAATAGGATATCAATTTCTGAAGGTATGTAGAATGTAGGGTCTCCCAATTGGAGTCCTGCGATGTGTGACCACTCATGCTCGACGATACGAGATGACGGCATATTTGAACAAATGTTATTCAAAATAAGGAAATCTGTCGTAATACCAGATTCCTTCGAGGCGACGGGACGAAATTGTGTTTTTATTAATCCGTTGGAATTAATTGTAGGAATGTTGCCAATACCTAGCACTGCAAGTGACTGCTTCTTTTGACGAGGCAAACCTAAGCGTTTGACGCAATTCTCCGAAATGAAATTAGCCTGGCTGGCGCTATCAAGCAAAACTCTAGCCTTTTTGAAAACGCCATTTTTGTCCAATATTTCAACATAGGCTGTAGATAACAACACCGATGTGTTAGTTTTATTGTACACCGTTGTCAAAGCAATTGGTTCCGACGAATTTTCTTGAGGTTCTGGATTTTCCAACATTTTCTTTGGAAAATGCAACAGGGTATGATGTCTTGCTTGACAATGCTTGCAAGAAAAGCGAGATTGACAATTTTTCGCATTATGTCTCCCTTGGACCAAACAATTAAGGCATAGATTATGTTCTTTTACGAATGAGTATCTATCCTTTGCAGAAAGGTTTAAAAATTTGTCACATTTATGAAGAGCATGTGGCGATTTGCAAGCAAGACACTTGATTTCAATATTCGATACAAACGAATTAACATTACTATTATTGCTCGAACGACTTTTAAAATTATAGGCCTTCGATGGAACTTTATTAACATTTTCCTTTTGTGTCATATGTTCCGGAATAATACCTGACGCCATTTCCTTAGCTAAGCATTGTCCCTCCAAAAACTGCAATAGTAGATCGAATGAAGGAATTTTTTCCGACTTATGTTGTAACTCAAAATCAATACGCAATTCTTTTGGTAATTTGCGTAGAACAATATGTAACAATATGAAACTCCATTCACGTACCGGAAAATTTAAAACTTCCAAAGCGGCAATGTTTTCTTTCAGCATTGAAATAAATTGCCTCAAATTGTCATGAGCCTTTACGGGCTGGGATGACAAAATTACCTCCACGTGTATATCAGCCATTAGGCGTACATTATCATACCTCGTCTTTAGAATATGATAAGCAATAAAGTAATTTCCTTCCGAAATCGGCAAATGTTTCACGCATATTAATGCCTCACCAGTGAGACTACTTAATAAATATTGCATTTTTTGAACGGAATTTAATGAATTATTTGAATGAATTAACGAGTCAAAAGTGTTAATAAAATTCATCCATTCTGTTGAAATTCCAGAAAAGACTATCAAATTCAACTTAGGTAACGAAACATTAGTCAAATTATAGTTCATTGTTTTATTGTCGATTGCAACTGTTGACTTTTCAGGAAACAGTTGGTTAAAATATGATTGTATTTCGTAATACATATTTTGTATCTCCGAATATTTCGATTGTAATACCGTTACATCAGCCTCATTCTTTTTTGTAGCTTCCAGAGATATATGAGCCTGAATAAAGTTTTCTCGTACAATTACGAGATCTGTGTAACGTATTTTGAAAGCATCTTTGTCAGATAAATTCATTGTTTGAATTGCTTTCAAAGCCGACGCACGAATACTCTCCATATCCAGCACTGACAATTTATATTTAATTGAATTGGATGCCATTTTTGAATATTTAAAACCAAAAAATATTCAAACCAAACAAAAAACAATAACAACCGTGTAAAAAACTGTCACTCTTTACAGCTTACCTTGACAACGAAATCATAAACGAAATGTAAACATAAACTCTACTGCGTCTCTATGGAAGCAGAGCTCTACTTTACCATTAACAGGGCTCTACCTTACCGATGCGACGCGTAACCGCTCTCAGACTGATGCAGACTGATGCCTACCTAACCTATAGAATGCTACCGAAATTGCAAAGAATATCATGTCAATATGATTAATTAATTATTAATCTTTATGCGTAATAATGAATTATTGTTGAAATAGCTTTACGACAGGAATGGAATTGAAAGGATGCGAGTTTAAAAACACAATCATTTGAATTGAAACGATATTCAATTTGGCGAAGTTTTTGCTAAAAAACAACAATATGTAATTTAGCGGGAATGTGATTTATATCCGGCTACAAGGATCAAAATGTTAAGTGTCCGATGACACCGTGTGGACTGTAAAACTAAATTATGTGGCGAAATTACGAGTGTATTAGATTGTGTTTTTAAATCGACAAGGGAGGAAGGAAACGATAGGAATGGCCCTTACCTTGATGATGAGGTGACAGCTCCCAGTTCTTCTTTATGATCACTTTCCAATGATGATGACCCGATGGACTTCACGACAATTATAATATATTTATATTATTGTTATTTGCGAGATTTGCGAAATGCTTGTACAAGCTTGGTCGAGTTTTTCAAGATGACAACTGAATGTTTTTATTCAAAAAAAGGAAGTGCAAAAGTGTTCTTTTTTCAAGTGTTTTAAATCATCTTCTTTGCTTCTTGGGTAAGGGCCTTATTGTGAAAGGAAGGGAATCACAAGGAAGGATTGTTTGGTAAGGAACATGGGTATAATGGATTAATGTCCTAAAGTTATTTCAACACTAAACAAGCTGATACCCGGAAAGGGTTACAATGCCACTTAAATAAAGAAATTGTTTCTTCCTACGTGTCCTTTCCCATTTGTCCCCGTTCCCTTCCCCGCGTTCCCCCCCCCACTCTTCCGCTGTTTCCCTTCTTGCGAACCTCCCCCCTCACGAATTTCCCTTTCACCTTCTCCGCCTTCCCCTCCTTCGTCTTCCCTCCCGTGAAGAACCACTCCTTCATTCCCCTCCTGGATTCTCCTCCTCTTCCCCCTCCCGCCTTTTTCTCACTAACCTCTTTCCTCATGAATTCCCCTTCTACCTTCTCCGCCTTTCCCCTCCCTCGTACCCCCTCTCATGAACCACCTTTCCTTCATTCCTTCCGTCTCTTCCGGATTCCCCACCCCTCCCGCCTTTCACCCCTTCCACTTAACTCCACAAAATACACTCACTTATTTTTTTATGCAAATTCATAACTCCAGAACTCACCAATATAGAAATACTGCTATATAGAAGCCTTAACGGACATGTCCACAACAACTCACCAATTTTTTTTCGTAATCGGATGAATAAGGAAATATCTCTAAATATAATAGAAGTTAAAATAGTCGTTAAGTTTTCTGAAATTATCCAATTTTCTGCGCAATTTTCTTAATTTTTCTTTCCATAAGAACCTTGTATAAAGTATTAGAAAACTTTAAAAAAAGATGAAATAGAAAAAGTCGTTCTGAAGCTATGGCGTGACCAAGGAAATCAGGGATTCATTTTTATATATGTGAGCTACAATTTTTGTCTGACCTATTTTTGTGACAAAACTTACCGTTTGCGACATATTTGCGAACTTTTACCTTGAATAAATTGTTTACAGATGTAGGATCGATGGGGACTTTTCACAAATTTATTTATAATGGTGTTCCTAAGATTCGTACAAATATTCAGCTTTATGTGATTTTTTTTTTTTTTTTTTTTTTTTTTTAATGTTTCTTTATTCTTTGAATAGTAAATATATAACAATTGTGGAATTTATGGCCGCCATACTAGGCACATGCCCGTGTTATGGTGGCCGATTTTTTAAACAGTGGATATAGAATATAAAAGAACATAAAATAATGTAAAGGAAAGTAAGAAGAACTATATTATAATACAAAATGAAACATAATCAAAGCATATGAAGGAATGTAAATGAAAAAAAAATAGTAATAAAAGAGTGTTTGGAAGAATACAGCAGATATGAAAGAGTATAAAAAGTATAGTAGATGTAAAACTATAAAGAGGATGAAATATTAATTATATATAAAAGCAAAATTAGCACTGTAGAGTGGGCAAATAGCAACGGATTATTACAATGACTATATTTTATATGTGCACGTAAAGTTATAATGGTAAGTACAAATTTATGTACAAATGACTTCTTATTGAAACTCCGGCTAATAATAATGCCGAGATTGTTATTGCTACATTTTGTAGTGATGAACCAAATAATTCGAACATATCAGAGGTGTCAAACATTTTAAACTAACAATATAAAATAATATTTAAACTTTCGGCTAGTAAAAAGTTAATTACAAATGAAAATTTTAATCGGTGGTATAGATAGCTATGTTATTTAAAGTAATTCTTCAGAAAAATTCCCCAAACAAATTCTCTATAGAACTTATTCAAAGGAGTTCCCTAAAGAAATTCTTTAAATAAATTCTTTAAAGAAATTTCGACCCTTTCCGGATATCCATTTTTGGACACCGGCTGAAAATTGAGTAACGGTACTAGATCTTTTGATGTCCATATTTAATTCATTGAATATTTTGGGTGCAATGTAAGAGTATTGTCTCTGTGAAAAGGTGGTTCTTGTTGTAGGAATTATGCATTTTTCATGTGTTGAGTAGCGTGTATGTATATTTTTTTGTGTGGAATTTATCATACCATTTTTCCAGATATGGACAAGCACTATCTTAATATATAGTTGGCGAATGTCTAGGGCTGCGAGTTTCTTAAAAAGTGGCTCTGATGGATGAGACGGGGAACATTTAAAGATGATTCTTAGCAAAAGTTTTTGAACGGTAACAAGAGGGTAGAGAATAGATGCTGCACAACCTCCCCATCCTATAATGCCGTACGTCGCTATAGATTGAAACAGAGCAAAATAAACACTTCTTAGAGTTTTTATGTCAAGGATAGATCGAAGAGAATGAAAAATATAGCATAACTTACGGAGTCTCTTTGTTGTGGAGCTAATTTGAGCCTCCCAGCGTAATTGGTTATCTATAATGACTCCTAGGTACTTTATTTCATTTGACGGTTTAAGAATTGGGCATGAACAGCTGTTAAGAAGAGATACTGGGTGAGTGTCTAGGTTTTGCGGGCAAGAATGAATGATTAGTTTAGGAAGGTTTTCTGGGAGAGTGAATTTTCGGATTGAGAAAAGTATGTATTGTGTTTTTTGAACATTTAGGGTGAGGAGGTTAGAGTCTAACCATTTTTTAACTTTTATCAGTCCATAATTTGCCTTTTCAATTGTTGTTTTCCAAGTTTTACTTGTATATATGATAACAGTATCATCTGCGAAAGATATTATATTGCCGTCGATATCTAAATTCAATAAGGAGTTCATATATATGAGAAAAAGGAGCGGACCTAGAACACTGCCTTGAGGCACGCCATAGGAGATGGGTAAACTTTTACTCCTATATTCTTGACTGGAGTGGATGACAGTTATTTGTGATCTCTGTGAGAGATAGTTTTTAAACCATTTGAGAGCAGTACCTTCTATCCCAATCTGTCGTAGTTTTTTTACAAGGATGCGATGTGAAATAGTATCGAAGGCTTTAGACAGATCTAGAAAGACAGCGAGAGGTTTATTGCCTTTATCGAGGTTATCGGATATCAGTTTGCTAAAGGTTGCAATAGCATCAGCCGTACTACAATCTTTGCGAAAACCATACTGGTTTTTTGAAAGGATTTTATTGTCCTCGAGAAACTTGAGGAGTCTTAATTTTACTACTTTCTCAATGATTTTGGATATTGTGCTCAACAGAGATACAGGCCTGTAACTATTTAGAGAAGATCTGTCACCTGATTTGAAAATGGGGATGATTGAGGCATGTTTAAGACAGTTAGGGAATATGCCAGATTGGAAGCTTAAGTTAATAATATATTGAAGAGGGCTGGCAATAAGGGTTTTTAAATGCTTAGTAAGTTTAGTAGAGATTTTGTCTATTCCTGTTGAGTGGCTAGTTTTTAGTGTGGAGATGATTTCTATTATTTCTAATTCTGTGGTGGGAGTGAAGGTAAAAGGAGTATAACTCAGTTGGGCCAGGGATATTTTGTTAGCAAGGTCGTGTTCTGTAACATTATTTGTGGATAAAATATTATTGGATAGGCTAGGTCCGATTGAGGTAAAAAATTCGTTGAAATGGTCTGCGATTTTTACAGAGTTATTACTTGTATTTGTTAATGTTCGACCTTCAATTTTAATGTTATGGATGGGCGTATTCGTTTTTTTGGTGTGGGATATGTCCTTAATAATACTCCATATTTTTTTCGTGTCATTTTCGGCGTTTTTTATTTGTTTTTTGTAGTAGTCTACTCTGGCCTTTGAAGTAATTTTTTTGCAAACATTTCTGTATTTCTTGTAAAATAAGAAGGAATCATGGTCGTTGGGGTTTTTTTTACATAGTGCATGGAGTTTGTCGCGCTTGCGGATAGAATGAAGGATACCGACAGTTATCCAGGGTTTGAGTTTAGTGTCATAATTTTTTGTTTTCTGTGTTGTATTAGTTGTAGCGTGGGTTAGATGGTCGTGGAGTGTTTCTACAAGAGATTCGCAGGCTAAATTGGGGTCATTCTGTTTGTAAATATTTGTCCATTTTTCCTGAGAAACCAGCTCAAAAAGTGCAGTATAGGATATTTTATTTGTAGAGATTTCATGCGGTGGTGGATTAAGTATTTTATGAGAAAGAGAAGTTATAGTAGCGTAATGGTCCGTGATAGTGCATTGGTATACAATAGAATTAGTTTTTAATTTACATTTTGAAAATACATGATCAATACAACTTACAGAGGAGCCAGATACTCTGGTAGGTGCTGTTATGGCTGGGACGAAACCTTGAAGAGTTAGCAAGTTAATATAATCATTGGCTTGAGGATGCATGGAATTAATTATATTTACATTGAGGTCACCAATAATGAGGATATTATCACATTCACTCACACATGATAAAGAATTGTTTAATGAATTAAGAAAAGGGGTTATGTTAGATATGCCTGGTGATCGATATATAGAAAATATGGTAACTTGTTTTTCTATAACTATTTTGAGACAGTTTGAGTCACTGATTTTGATTTCGTTTACTGAGTGAGATATGTGATTTTTTATGTATATGACTACTCCATCGTTTTGGGTTGCATTGTTCTGTGTATTGTAGTGGGTGTAGTTTATAATGTTTTTAGGAATGTAATTTTCATTTACCCAGCATTCACTTAAGATAAGTATGTCAAATTCGGACTTCAGATCTGTGAGAACTATTAACAATTCATTAAAATTTCGGCTTATACTTCTGATATTCATAGAGAATATTTTAAGGGCTGATTGACTTAATACTTGTTGAACTTCGAGAGCATTATTTGTTTCTATACATGGAATTGGAGAGAAGTTATCTATTTGATCAGCTATTTCTACCATTTATAAATTTTGTAACAAAAAATACAGTAAATAGCATAAAACATATCAATGATTTTGACACATCGCTTAAAATAACAATGAAATTGAAATAACAATATAATATACAGGTGATGATAAAAAAACTTGTGTTCAGAAATAGTATCTTTGGGCTAGAAGTGTATAATAATAATTTACAGCTGTAAATAATGAGGAATTTTAAATAATAGTATGAAGATATAAAAAAGGAAGTTATGTAGCTTAGCCAGCTTTGTTCACAAGGTAAGGGGTGAGGTTGACAAAAGGTGTTTATTTTTGTCATTAATATTAATGACCGGAGTTCCAATATCTTGCCGTACGTACACTTGGCCACCTCTGGTCCAAGAAAATTTGTAAAGATTTTCCCGTTTAGCCTTGCGAGCAAGAAACCATAGATGCTTCGCCTGAAATGTTAGGTGTTCGGAAATGTATATATGGGAGCTTGGTCCTGCCATTCCGATAAGGGTGGTGTTTAGTTTGTCCTCACGATTGGCAGCTTGTTTATTGAACCTTTTTACATCTCCCAGGAAATCATCTCGATCGATGTTGGACTTGAATTTTATTAAGATGGGCCTGCATGTGTCTTTAGAGACTTTAAGTGTGGTGCGGTATGCTGCATCGATATTGGGGGCGTCTTTTGAGTTAACGGTTTTTTTAATATTGAATATAATATTGTTTAGATTTTCCCCGTTGCTTTCAGGAATTCCTCTTATCTCCACATTTCTTGATCTGTTTATTCTATCCATCTGTTCCATGTGGTTTTCAATAGCTTCTAGTCTCGCTTCGAGGTTGGAGTTCTTTTTTTCAAGTGTTTTATTTTTATCTTCCAGGTCGTGAACGCGAAGTAGAATTTGCTGGTATTGATTACTCATAGTTTCCAGAGTGGATAGAATTTGAGTGTTTTGCTCCATAAGTTTAATAAGAATTTCACTCTCCGGCGGTGTCGTACCGCTGGCTTTGACAACAGGACCAACAGGTACTATGGTTAAACATTGCTTGCACTTGATCTGAGCGCGGCGCTCCTTACTGAGTCGACGGTAAGAGCTCTCCGCTACTCCACCGCAATGTAGATGAAAAGTCCCTTTGCATAGCGCGCATACGAAAACGGAATCCGCCGAGATAGTAGCTTCTGAACAACTATGGCAAGCAATATTCATGTTGATGTATTGCTAATTAGTACTTGACAGTAGTTATTAGAATTCGGATGTGTTCGTCGGTAAGAATGTGCGTGTGTGCGTGCGAGATTGTTGCTCGCAGTTGGCAGATTGATTATTGTGATGTTTTTGATATTTTAAATTTTGTTTTATTTACCAGTTGTTCGTCTTGGCACAAAAACTTTTCATACAATCGAGTACTGCCGAACAACGTAAATATTATTCGAGTAGACACAATAACTAAAAAGAGTTTTAATCGATGTAAATTGTTGTTAAACTTGGAACGAAAAAAATACGTGCTTACTGTGATTGACACTGTGATTGTTGTGACACTGTGAATGATTGTAAACTTACCCCAATTCTTTGAGCTGACTTGACCGGACTAGATATATTCTAAGACAAAATATAAATTAAACAATGTGAAAGTTTTTGACGGACGAGAAGAAAAAAAAGGAGAAATTATTTGCTATTATTTAATATCTGTATGCAATCCAATAATTGTAATCTAAAATACATTTTTTAAAAGATAAAGATCAAAAATGTGCAATAACATGCTTTTTGTGAGCTGGTGATATATGTAGTAATGTAAACAATATTTAAGATTTTTAAACTCATTTATGTTTCTATCACTGTGATTGATAATATTGTTAGTCCTGATAAATTCTTTCAACTTTATTCAATATTAATAAGTATCGTCTGGAAGACATTGATCCTTGATGGATGAGATTGATGATTGTTACAATAATTATATATATTTTTGAGAATGGGTATTGTAGTTTTCATGCCAATTTCTGCTATTTTCTTGGTTGGAACCATCACTGTTACATTTACCATTACTTTGGGGAGCGTTAATGTTACCGTTGTTGTCATTCTGGTCAGCATTAATGTTAATAACTCAGGTATGGGACATACGTCATTCCTATGTCTACCTACGTTAAATTATCGTGAAAACACGCTTATGTGTCCAAGCGGTTAAGGTCACCTTCGTTGTTATTATAATATTTATTCTCGGCAACAGATTCGGGTCCTTACATGTCATCGTTATTCTTATAAGCAAGAGCGTAATGCGTGTTCAAAAACAAAACACACAACGTTCTTCGACGTCATTATTTACATCCGTGGTAAAGATTCAGGTCCAATTATTAGGTCGTTGTTATCATCGTTTTGCTTGTAAGCCAGAACGTTAGAGTCCACTTCGTTGTTATTATTATTTGCATCCGTGGTAACAGACTCAGGTCCAATTGGATCGTCGTCATCGCTTCGCTTGTGAACATGAACATCAGAGTCCCCTTCGTTGTTATCAGATTCAGGCCCAATTGGGTCATCGTTATCATCGTTTTGCTTGTAAGCAATAAAGTCATAGTCCCCTCCGTTGTTATCATTATTTGCATCCGTGGTAACAGATTCAGGTCCAATTGGATCGTCGTCATCGCTTCGCTTGTGAACATGAACATCAGAGTCCCCTTCGTTGTTATCAGATTCAGGCCCAATTGGGTCATCGTTATCATCGTTTTGCTTGTAAGCAATAAAGTCATAGTCCCCTCCGTTGTTATCATTATTTGCATCCGTGGTAACAGATTCAGGTCCAATTGGATCGTCGTCATCGCTTCGCTTGTGAACATGAACATCAGAGTCCCCTCCGTTGTTATCAGATTCAGGCCCAATTGGGTCATCGTTATCATCGTTTTGCTTGTAAGCAATAAAGTCATAGTCCCCTTCGTTGTTATCATTATTTGCATCCGTGGTAACAGATTCAGGTCCAATTGGATCGTCGTCATCGCTTCGCTTGTGAACATGAACATCAGAGTCCCCTTCGTTGTAATCATTATTTACATCCGTGGTAACAGATTCAGGTCCAATTGGGTCGTCGTTATCATCGTTTTGCTTGTAAGCAACAAAGTCATAGTCCCCTTCGTTGTTATCACTATTTGCATCCGTGGTAACAGATTCAGGTCCAATTGGATCGTCGTCATCGCTTCGCTTGTGAACATGAACATCAGAGTCCCCTTCGTTGAAATCATTATTTACATCCGTGGTAACAGATTCAGGTCCAATTGGGTCGTCGTTATCATCGTTTTGCTTGTAAGCAACAAAGTCATAGTCCCCCTCGTTGTTATCACTATTTGCATCCGTGGTAACAGATTCAGGTCCAATTGGATCGTCGTCATCGCTTCGCTTGTGAACATGAACATCAGAGTCCCCTTCGTTGTAATCATTATTTACATCCGTGGTAACAGATTCAGGTCCAATTGGGTCATCGTTATCATCGTTTTGCTTGTAAGCAATAAAGTCATAGTCCCCTCCGTTGTTATCATTATTTGCATCCGTGGTAACAGATTCAGGTCCAATTGGATCGTCGTCATCGCTTCGCTTGTGAACATGAACATCAGAGTCCCCTTCGTTGTAATCATTATTTACATCCGTGGTAACAGATTCAGGTCCAATTTGGTGGTCGTCATCATCGTTTTGCTTGTAAGCATGAATGTTAGGGTCCTTTTCGTTGTTATTATTATTATTTACATTGATAAGAGAATCAGGTCCATTTGGGTCGTCACCTTCGTAGACTTTAGTAAGGGTGGGTTTGCTGTGGCATATGGTAGCGTGGCAAAACTGAAAACAAACATTGTTTGTGTTGTTAGACAAATTCTACGAAAAAACTTCGGCCTTACGTTAGAATATGCAACTTAGAAGATAAATTTGAATCATGAATTGAAGAAGATAACTTGTAAAATTCATGTAGAAAGAAAACCTAAAAAGATGACTGGCCGTTGAAAATTGTGACCAAGTGGATGCCCCAATGGAAGTGATTCAGAGGCATACCAAGAAAGGTGGATATATTGTGTGGAATTGGAACAGAAAGGGTAGGATTGAGGACTGAAGGCAAATGTTGAGGGACCACAGTCGGAGGAAAACATTTATTGGGATGGCAAATATCCAACCCCAGTTTTTTTTTTTTTTTACAATTGCTCCACACTGGAGGCCCTGAGGAAAACAATTTCCCTCGAAGCCTTGTTATCTGTAGGGCTGCTGTGTGGAGAATCTTTTTAAGGAAAGGAAGGAGAGGGAGTTCTGGCAAGGAAAAAGGCTTGAGGGGTGTGTAGGAATCTAAGGGTTTGTAGTATGTCCAGGAGTGAGGGACATATGATTCCATCCTTCCCAGTGCGGTAAAAGCGATGGATCGAGAGAGTCCGGCTGGAGAAATCAAAAGGTCTCTATGAACCGGTCTCACCCGACCCAACCTGCCACGCAGTAGCTAGACGCATCCGCTGCCAAGATTCAAACAAACCTCAACCCATGAACCAAAGGTAGCGAACCACTTAAGGTGACATATGGCAGAGGTGTTGGTTATCCAATAAATGGTTCCCGGGGGGTACTCATACTAGACTCCCAAATTGAAAATGATAAACACATTACGATCTGGGTAATCTCTAAATAGATGGGAAAAATTGTATTTTAAAATGAGTTTTTCAACTTACCAAAATTGCAAAGACGGTTAATATGAGAACGTTCATCTTGTTGCCAGTGAGCTTCTGCAGTGTTCTGCTGACTTCCACCAAAGCGAGATTGGCTTTTATAGAAAAAAAAATCTATTGATAGTACAGCGGTCAAAGTCTGCTTATCAAAATATGTTTTTTAAATACATGGTAATGGATTTTCTAAGAAATTACATTTCACAACAAAGGTTACTATGTTTGCTTCAAATTCTTTCATTGAACATTTTTTATTTTTTTATAATTAATGGTAGCAGATTCTAGTAATGAAAAAACTAACCATCGAGCCGTTTCATCGAAGGGGTAGGTAGATAGGAAAGACCGCCACATAACTCTCTATTGCCACGTGTACAAAAAAATTGTTTGTATAATTCAGCTTTTATAATCAGTTGCTTTGTATTATTATGTTACGATATTTAATATTACCTACAATGGAAGAGGATCGCACATTTGACTAATGCGTAATATATTGGGCATAAATTTTTCGTTGATGAGAAATTTCTAGTTCGTAAGAATATATAAATTAACTGGCTTAGCCTATTTTCTTTTCCTAGGTCCTTTCTATGTTTATACCAAAATTCTTAACCTATTTATTTAAAATATCCATAATTCTTGATTTGATTCAAAGTATTAGGCGAGTACTTAAAATAAATTCACTAATTTAAATATTTTCTAAAATAGAATTTTGATTTAACGTCATTCTCAAATTTTGACATTTTCTAATAAGCAATAAATATTATTAGTACCATATGGAAAAAAGCTAGCTTTATAAATTTAATTAATAATAAATTAATTAATAAATAAATTCAATTATTATTATCAGAATAACTATTATAAATATATGAAAAATATTATTGTAAAGTTTCATTAAAATCCATTCAACAGTTTTCGCGTCAAAGACTAACAAACGCACATACATCCATACATACATAATTTTCGCGTTTATAATATTAGTAAGATTTCCAATTTCCTGATTGTATGGCAGATGTGATATTTCCATTTTAGATTTTGATCAATTTTTATCATAGATATAAAATTATATTTCAATAACTTGAGAATGATCATGAAACATTATGTGAAGATTTGGAGGTATGTTGTTAGCATTCATTTCGAATGTGATGACATATTTATGGTATCATAATAAATCATCTATTATTCTCTCTATTAGACTCTTTCCACGACTCAACTCAAGTATTTGATTCATTTTTTTGATCCATGTCTTTTTCAAGTATCCCCAAATTTTTCAACCATTCACTGTCTCGTGATATATTCTCCTGGGTGACCAGAATGTTCAGTGGAAACTTTTAAAGTGTATGAATATTGAGTACAAACTTTACATCGGATGTTAATACCTCATATGATAATTCATCAAGTCTCGAAGCGTGGAAAACTGATAATTGGGGTTTTTAACCTTAGGTTAGGTTAGGTAAGGTTAGGTAAGGTTAGGTTAGATTAGATAAGGTTAGGTTAATGTGAGTTATGATGTTATGAATTATCATGTGAGGAAGTATCGTGTCTGAATAAATTTACTATGGTAATTCAGACGCTGAGATCTCATATTCCGATTAGACATGGAACCATTGTCTTGATCCTCCTATCTTCGTTTATCTGCTCCACGTCTCCAAAGCGAACTTACTCATACTACGTGACGTACTTTTTGCAATTTTTAACCCCCACCCCTCACCCCTCGGTGACCACGTGTAGTATATTCCAAGACGCCACCCCCTTCCCCTACAGTTTTCACGTAGTAATTCATAAATATGGTTTTTAATCATTTTTTGCTAATAAAAAGTTTAATAAAACATTATTTGGCTTATATTTGTCTTTATTAATACGGCGCTTGCTGCGTGACGTCTCGGCATATGTACGTCAGTGATGCCAACTGCGAGTTTAAAAAGAGCCAAACACTTTGCGCCATATTTGAATGTAGCTCGAAAAAAACGCGAGATTTCGCTAGAGGATATTGACTACGCGATAAAAACTTAAGCGCCCCGCCCCTCATTGTGACCAAGCGTGGTGAAGGAGTTTAAAGATCCCCTTCCTTCCTGAACGGGTCACGTAGTATGGGTACGTTCGCTAACAATCTAAGCATCCCCCTCTTAAGTTTGTTCCATTAATCACAACTAATTTTTGACCTCAATTTAAATAGTAGCTCATTCCAAGAATATGAACCCCGTGCTTTGCAAGTTCTGTATCCAAATTTCAAGAAGAATATCAAGATGAGACTCATCCAGGAATTGATTTTCCCGGTGTAATATTTGATACGGTTTGAAAACATGGACATTTAGAGCCAGCGAAAAAAAACGTATAGACGCCTTCGAAATGTGGAACTGGAGAAAAATGCTCAGGATTTCATGGACAGCCAGACTCACAAATGTGTCCATCCTGGAAGAGCTAGGCATCCATAATAGGCTTTCAACTATCTATCCATGGAAATTGGAGTAAGTGTAAAAGTAAAACGATCCTCAGCAATGAGAAACCGACTTGAGAAAAAGAAGACCCAAATTTCGCAACATTCTTGGTTTTGTAACAGATATGACAATTTTCCAAATCCGACAATAAAGCTGGTGATTTTCTCTTTAATTCCCTTAATGAGCTAATCAAAAATTAGGTTAGTTGGGTTCAAAGTCAACATAGAGTAGAGGCAGTAACTATGGCAATCCGAAACGTCGAGTTTTGAGCGGACACACTATAGGTTTTCGTACCTCGTGTTTTCATGAAATTTTAGGATGTTTTTAAAAATATGGAATAGCGTTAATTTTATTGTTGCTACGGTTGGTAAACTTATTGATTAAAACGTTTAGTTTACAATTCGTCAACGCCAAATATATAATAAACCATAGAGTTATTAAATAGAGAAAGTACCTCGTACAGACGCAGACTAAAAATCCTGTTTCTTTTGGTGCAAGGGAGATTTTTGAAGTGGGGACTTTATTATTAAGTGGGGGAATTATTATTCTAGATTAAATAAAAGTCATTTTAGGATATGAAAACGAGGAACTTAATCAGTTGGATTTGCAAACTTTTTGGCATTTTTGTTTATTTAGACATACAAATTAAGCTGCTTCAAAAAGGAAAAGTTCGTCTTTGTTTTTCGAAGCACCCTTGTAAATGCTTCCAATAGCCAAAAAAACAGAACTTGAAGCAGAAATGCGGATGCTTAGATGGTCGGCAGGAGTGTCACTAATAAAATTAAAAGTTCACGCATTCGTGGTAGCCTGGGTGTCACGGACATAAACAGTAAGCTGGAGGAACGACAGTTGAGATGGTATGGGCACATAAGACGGGAACCACCAGACCACACAGTGTAGCAGGCAATGTCTATGGAGCTTCATCGACAGTCATCCAGAGGAAGACCAAAGTACTCCTGGATGATTCAATGCTCCAAAATCCTAAGTAGAAACGACCTGGATGAAAGCGATACCCAGGACCGAACGAGGAGAGCCGACTCCAACAGCCTACCTAGGCAATGAGTTGGGACAGTGCAAGGAAGAAGAAGAAGAGATCCAAAAAACAAAAACATATTGTTTTCACCTTTCTTTTAAATAAATTTTAGGTGTCGCTACCTACTGCAAATATTTTGTTAACTCTTAAAAAAATTGGCGTATTTTGTCAGAGGCTAAAAATATTCCCGCTTTGCAATAAAATCCAAATAAATGGAACATTTGTTAACGTATTCGAAAAAACTAAAAACTGTTTTCGAAAGGTGATGAAATAGGCTTTCAAATTTCCATATTAAAAATTACTTTGTATTTTTTTAATAGAAATTTTTTTTTTGCGAAAACTTTAAAAAGTGTTCAAAATGGCTCACTTTACTTTTTTTCTAACTAAAACTACTGATAATGAAAAAAAAAAAAAACATATACTTATTTCATTAGATAAATGAATTATAAACCTGACTGTCACCTCACTTTTTTCGTTTCATGTAAAAAAAAATCTAAAAAAATTCACACAGTTCCATAATTTTTTTCAAATTGCTATTGAAAACTTTGGTTTCAGAAAGGGGTAAATTAAAATTTTTTTGTGGTATTCATTTAGATTTGAATATATAGTTTGTTGTATTCTCTTTCCAATACCGTTTAGATCACATTTCTGACTATGATAGTAAGTGAGAAACAACGATTTCTGTGAGACCAATACTATACTAGCTGGGACAAATATGGTCTCCTGTGATTAATTAATATACGTGTTGGTACGTTTTGTATCGGTACGTTTTGATTTTTTAGGTTACTTCATATAAGAGTTAGAATCCTCCAAAAATCGTTAAAATTTCCTGGTTTTAACTCCATTAACAGACGTTTAGTTTACAAATGAATTATGAACTAGACAATGAATTTTTAAAAAAGCAAAACTTACAGACATAGAGTATTTTTTTTATACAGTACGGTTAGTAAAAAAAATCTTTATCGGTCCAGTTTTGGAGAAGGAAAAAGGGGGACTACAAAAACCTGATTTTGATGAATTTTTTTAGGTGTTATTAGCCTGAGGTGCAGTTGTCCCTTTCGTTCAGTATTTGGGGAAGAAAGAGTGACAGTGACAGCAACAGTTCTGTAAAATACGAGTAGTTCAAATTTTTTCTAAATAAGCATTTTGATATGGGCATCAGGCCCCCTAGCACACTCGATCGATACGGATTGAAAGGATAACTTTTGGTAACTTCTCATCGTTCCCTAGCATGACTGCAGATGTCCGACGAATAAGTGACACTTCACAATGACTAAGTGTCCTTGATATATTCGATATCAACTGTTGTTTGTACGTTAGCGATCATCGGTTGTCCTAGGGAACGATGAGGAGTTACCGAAAGTTATCGATACAATCCTTATCGACCGAATGTGCTAGGGGACAAGGCGAACATCCAAATAAAGATCGACTAAAATGGTTGGATAGAAGGTGGATGTACTAACCTCCATCTAAGTGTAGCCATTTGTTTCACGTGTCTCATCTCATTATAAAAAGTCTAAACACGTAGCCTACAAAATCTATACAAACAAAATCATATTATTTTAAGACTGTAAAAGTCGAGGTGGAACAAATCGGCACGTGCAAATTTTAGTGTAATATTATGTATTTATGCAAATTAATTCTTTTTGTTTCTAGGTAGATGGTGGAGCGGTCATTGCATAAGTAACATTTTTCTGTTTATTATTATGGAAGTAGGAGTCAGTCAAATATTTTCAATTCTAAACTCGGAAATACGTGTATTTGTAAAAAAACCTGATTTTTTTTTACATTAGCTCCACACATCAAATCGATTGTGGGATTTGTAAGAAATGTATTTTATAATTTTTCAATTTTGTTTAAAATGCATAAAATGGAGACCAGACAGTTCAAACATATTCTAGATGGCTTCGTACCTAAGCATAGTATAGTTGTTTGATATTATCATGTTGAAGAGTGTTCAGAAAAGTTTCTAGAATTGCAGCCACTTTCCGTGGCTCTACCCGACGAAATTTATCTTGGGCAAGACATTTCTCTATGTTCCCTATCACTAACTTAGATAGCAACATCTTACAGGTAGATCTTTCTGCCATGAGGAAAATAATTCCCCAATGTCATCTTAAAATTGGTATCATCATAGGATGGGGATTCTGTGTGGAGGGTATTTTAAGGAAAGGATGGAGTTTAGGAAGTGGAAGTTCTGGGAAGGAAAAATGTATTTGGCGTGGGTAGGAATCTAGGGGTCAGGGTCTCCAGGAGTGACGAACATACGAATTCATCCCTTCCACTGCGGTGCAAGGCGAAGTTTCGGGAGTCCGGCTGGAGAGATCAAAAGGTTTCCCTCAACCAGTCTCTCCTGATCCGGCCTGCCACGCAGCTGGCAGGCCGAAGCATATACCTCCAAGACACGGACAAACCTCACCCTCACGAACCCGGGCACCCCTGCTGGGTCACCAAACGTAGTGAACCACTTGGGGTGACCTATGGCAGAGGTGTTTGTTATCCAATAAATGGTTCCCGGGGCGGCGGTTACGTTAGGGGTTAGGCTAGGGCAGTAGTCGGCAAACTTATAAACCAAAGAGCCAAATATGTATATTATACTATGATAAAAAAAAATTGACAGCCAAATCTGTTAAATGATTTATCAAACCTTTAATATAATATTAGCAATTTATTAAATTACGGGTACGCTGAATAAAAGTTGTTTTCACAGTTAATAAACATTTTATTAATTGATAAAAAAATAATATGATATTAAGGAGTCCATAAATATAAATCATGACAATGCCAACAATATCCTTGCATCTCCATGGAGAGATTGAGTAAGTCAGGTTAGTATTTTGTACGTTGTTATTCTTAAAAGGGTATTACCAGAGAATACCGGAAATTAGTCCTTTTTATATCAAATTCTGGACGTATTGACTCTTTTTTACAAAAAGACTTAAATTGATTTTAAAAGATTGTTATTTTATCTAGTACACGCAGTTTCAACATTTTGAAAAACTAAGTGTATTTTTAAGATGCTAAGGTTATACCGTTGGTCGTTGGCAGATTTGTTCAATTTTCAAACGACATGTTCTAATAAAAAACACAAATTTCAAATCATATAATCGCATAAAAAAATAAATCAATACATAATCTAGTCAACACAGTTTTGAGAATTTTAATTTTAGTTAAATTAAAATTATTAAAAAATAAATCCGAGAACGTGTTTTATGACAAAAATACCTCACATTTTCTATTTATTTAAGGTCATACAAACTAAAATTTTAAATTTTTTTTACACACTTATTTTGTTTAGATATTATTGAAAACTCATAAATACTTATGATCAAAAATACTTTAAAATAGAAGACGATATTTAATAATTTATCATCTTGCTTTTTGAGCATTTTTATTGCTTACTGGAATGTGGTATATATTCTCATTGGAATCCGGCAGATCCGACGATCGTCGGATCTGTGCCCTGATGATGGACACTGCAACGCTGTCCGAAACGTCGGCTAAAGAAGGAGGTAGCACAACACGGCATAACACCCCAAAAACAAACAACGAAAATGCTTTTGGCCGTGAAAATCTAAAAATGTATCCGATTGAATTTTGTTCATATATAATGCATAAAATGGAGACCAGACAGTCGACACATATTCTAGATGGCTTCGTACCTAAGCATAGTATAGTTGTTTGATATTATCATGTTGGAGAGGGTTCAGAAAAGTTTTTAGAACTGCAGCCACTTTCCGTGGCTCTACCCGACGAAATTTCTCCTGGGCAAGACATTTCTCTGTGTTCCCTACACTTACTTAGATAGCATCATCACACAGCTAGATCTATCTGCCTATAGGACCAATCTGCTAATGTTTCTTTCGGTTACATGAGAGGATTATATTGCTCTTGAACTAAATCTCTTCCAATATCGACAAATTGTGCGTCAGTAAGGAGGGATTCAAACCGAAAACTTTTTGCTTCTTAAAAAATTCACCACCATCTTCGACGCTCCTATTTTTGGTTTTTGCATAACTATTTAATATTTATTATTCTCTTTTTTGTTTGTAATTCCTAAAAAGTTTTAAATTTGTGTAAGTTTACGTAAAATAAATTTATTAAAAATAAATATTATTATTACCTAATCTTTCATTAATAAAACACTTTGAATTGCGTCAAGTTAAAATGAAACAATATTAAAAAAGTTTTAAAGGGAAAGGAAGATAAACTTCATTATTGAATTACTTGCTTTTATTTAATATTTTTATATATAGTGCAACAATTTTTTTAATCTAAAATACAACATTTAAATCATAAGTATCAAAACATGTTTTCCTGTCATTTTAGATTTCTTAAACTTTTTTAAATATTTTTCAATGTCGTTTGGAAGACATTGATCCTTGATGGATAAAATTATTTATATATACCTATAGTGCGATAATATTTTTAAATCTAAAATACATTATTTAAAACATAAGGAACAAAACATTTTTACCTGTCGTTTTAGATTTTTTAAACTTTATTAAATATTTTTCAATGTCGTTTGGAAGACATTGATCCTTGATGGATAAGATTAATGCTTGTTGCAATAATTATTAATATATTTTTGGGAATCGGTATTATAGTTTTCTTGCCAATTTCTGATATTTCTTGGTTTGAATAATCACTTCGTTTTCCACTGGGGAACGCAATTGTTGTTATTCTGGTCAGGATTAATGTTAAGGTCACCTTCGTTGTTATTGTTTTATTTATTTTCGGGTCTAACAGATTCGGGTCCTTTCATGTCGTCGTTATCGTTATTCATGTAAGCAGGAACGTAATTTTTCTAAGCACATATGATGTTTGCGGGTGTAAAAGTTATTCTTGTGAGCTTTACCGTAAATATCATCTTCGTCGTTATGATTATTATTCGTGAAAAATGATTCTTGTCCATTGTTTTGGTTATTCTCGTAAGCATTGGCATTTCCATTACCATTATTGTTATAATTACTGGGATAAGGTCTGGGTCCATTTATGTTGTTATTATTGTTATGTTGGTCGGAGTTAATGTTTCGGTCACCTACGTTTTTATTATTATTTTTATTCTCTGGATCAGTTTGGGATTCATTTACATCATCGTTATCATTGATTGGGAGAATGTCATGGTCACCTCGGCCATTATTTTCTCTGCCGCATATAGAAGTGGGGCAAAACTGAAAATAAAAATTATTTGTGTTATTAATCAAAAAAATGTATTAAAAAGATAAAAAAAAAATTCCATTTTATACTTTTACATTTAAAATTGTTTGTAGAAACCCATATATTATCCAAGCATTAACTTTTTATCAAAGGCTGAAACCGTCCGAAAATCAGCATTGAACAGGTAACGTGCAGTTCCGATAGATCACAATGGCGTCGATCATCTATTTTGAGAGTGCTTAAATGTTACGACATTTTGAAAAAAAAACCATTTTCCTGTTTTTCGTTTTATTTTAATTACAGGGATAACTTTTTTAAACTTATAACCCCTAGTCTTTAGGAATGCCGTATGCAGGGCATTTTTGATGAGAGAAAGGAAATAACCTTAAAACCCTAAAAATGCCGGCCGAGCTACGGCCGAGCTGCTAAATACAAGAACAAGGTCACGGAACAAGCATCTTATGGAGTACCCCAAGGGAGCGTGCTTGGTCCAATCCTATTCCTTGTGTATATGGATAAAACATTTATATCAACTTTAATAATCAACTGCTCATTTATAAAATGATAATAATTCCAGTTGTGGTAACACGCAGCCCATCGTAAAATTATGAGTCTAAGTGAGCGGTGCGTAAAAATCTTTGTACCTTAATTAGAATAGGGATCTTACAGGAAAAAGTTGGACCGTGAACTCAAAAATCACCAGATAAATCGTAAGATAGGACGGTGATAGGACGTTTTGAATTATGAATAAGTGGTGCCCCAACATAAGTGATTCAGAGGCAGAGCAAGGGAGTGGTGGAGACTATGTGGAAGAGGAAAAACGAACGAATGACGGTAAGGACGGGAAGACCTGAGGACTGAAAGCGAAGAGCAAGGTACCGCAGTCAGTGAAGAAAATTTTGTAGATGATTCCAAATCCCACCGGAGATATAGCGCCATGATGATGATGAATGTCAGTTGACTAGTCAGACATCTCCGAAAAATCGAAATTTGATAAATAACAAATGATGTTGTCAGATCACTAGTAAGAAATTTCAAAATCTCACAATACGAACTAAAGCGTTAAACTTTCCGGTGTCAACACAAAACACAGACAAGTGTAAATAATATTTGATTTATGGTGAGCACTCGAATATTGCTTTTCACATTGTCTCAAAACATAGAATTTGGAGATGTCTGAATTTGGAGATGAAGATCAATATAGCAACGATCCGTGTCACCTTTAAATATATGGTGAAATTATATTTTAAAATGTGGTTGTTCAACATACTTGAGTGTCTGCGGACACTTCGCTGAGAGCCAAAATTGCCAGGGCGCTTAATATGAGAACGTTCATCTTGCTGCTTGTGGGCTTCAACAGTGTTCTGATGAATTCCACCAAAGCAAGATTGGCTTTTATACGAAAAAAAAATTAAACAATTTAGTTATTGCTATTACACTAGTATCACAGCGATTATACTCTGTTCGCTTTAATTTGTTTATCAAAATATGAATTTAAAAACTAATAATAACTCTATGCTATTTGCTATGTTCGCCAGAAAATTTTTACATCAGGGTTTTTTTTTTGTAATTTTTTTAAAAATAATTGTAGCAATTTTTAGTAATACACATTACGCCGTTTACTCGAAGGGGTAGGCAAATGATTGACGGCCACACATTTCTTTCTCGGCACATGCTCTTTCATTCGCGGAACTATTCCATACGCTTAATTATAAAACAAATACAGCAACTAATTAGCCAATTGATTGTGCTCTATACATTCAATAATATTCGGCTAAACTAAACGAGGCAACTGAAACCAAACTAAAACCGTCTGGTTTCTATGTCTCGATTGATCAAAAAGCTTGTTTAACCATATACGACGTACAATCAGCTGGCAGCTGGCAACTAGCAACTGCCGGCCACGGAAGTAAGCAGTGCGAGTCACTGCTTGTGTTAACATTGACAACGGGTTTTTGAGTGATTATGAAGTGTGCGGGCCATCACATTGTCATACAAAGACAGTTGCCAGTTGACAGTTTTCAGTTGCCTCTGTGAGCCTAACATCGAAATCTTCTCGGTATCACATTCCAAATTACAAACTGTTTAATTGTCATACATATCCCTTCACAGATCACCACTTATCATTCAAACATACTCACACATAGACACGCACCTACATACTATGTACATCGCCCGGTAATTACTAAATATACAAGCGACAAATAAGACTAAGACATTACATAGATACATATCCAACGTGAAATATTACTTAATATCTGTAAATTTGTTTTATGACTGGAACCAATTTACTGTTTGTTTTTATGGGGTTACTTGTGTCTTAAAGAGACCCAAGTTACCCCAAGAGAAAACACTCTCGAGGTAACCGTTTATTCTTTGCTTCAAAGCCCTCCGAGCCATTGGAATTTGTGCACCCTTTGGGGGCTTGTCAAAAAAAAAGCTATCATGGACTGTACTGTCATCCTCGTAGCAATGAATTGGTGCACATGTCAATGTGATGTTCAAAAACTAGGTTAGGTTGAGATATGATTTAAGATTATGTTATGCCGTGTTGTGCTACCTCCTTCTTTAGCCAACATTTCGGACAACGTTACAGTGTCCGTCATCAAAGAAGATGTGTGATGATGCATATACATCTGCCTTGATGATAGTCACTATAACGTTGTCCGAAACGTTGGCTAAAGCATAAGGTAACGCAACACAGCATAACGCCCCAAAAATAAATATCGAAAATAGGTTAGGTTTAGTTTAAAGTCATTATTGAGTCTGAGAGACGTACGGCATTCCAATGCGTCGAGGTTTTAGCGAACACACTATACGAAAACCTCGTGTTTTTTCATAAAATAAATTTAAGATGTTTTTAAAAATAAGAAATAGCGTTAATTTTATTGTAGCTACGGTTAATAAACTTATTGATTAAAACGTTTAGTTTACAATTCATCAATTCCAAATTAATAATAAACTATACGTTATTAAATAAAGGAGGTAGCCCATACGGAAGTAGACTTGCAATTATTTTTATTTAAAATGAACAATATAATAAATGGCATTTCGATATGGGCACTATGGGCACTAGGTTGTAAAAAAGGTGGATGTACGAACCTCCATTTAAATGGAACCACATTTTACATTAAATTTAAACACACAACCAACCAAATTTATACAAACAAAGTCATATTATCTCTATCTGACATTTTTTCTAAGATCCCGCAATATTTGGGCAGAGTATTAAGGGGACACACGGCGGTGATTTTTCCATAAAAACGTATTCTCTATTTATCTCTTTGGATTTTAACCCTAGAGAAAATATTATTTTTTACATAAAATAGATATCAACTACTAGCGTGTCGGCACTTTTTGTTTTTTTGATAAGTTACTTTTTATAGAAGTTATGACCTTCCAAAAATCAATAAAATGCCGTCATTCAGTATAAAAACTAGACAATGTTATTTTTTTAAAAAGCAAAACGTACAGACATAGTTTTTTTATGTAGTTGGTAAAAAAAAATTTAAAATCAGTCCACTTTTGGAGGAGAAAAGTGGGGAATACAAAATCTCGATTTTAGTTAGGTATTAGTAGCCAGAGGTGCATTGTCCCTTTCGCTCAATATCCGGTGGAGTAAGACCAACAGTGACAGCAACAATATAGTAAAATCTATTTTTCAAATTTCTCCACCACCAGGTTTCATCTTAACACAATGCTAGTCAGTCCAAGGGAGTCTGCTATGCCTCAATACAAAGGACTATCCCATCAAAACCGTAGTTTCAACAATTTCCCCATTTTTCCATAAAATAAATTACCTCACTTATTCGAATGAGAATCGGACAATGTTGCATTCCTTCTCACCTTTTCAAAATTCACGTCATTGACTCCCCAGATTGTACACTCTGTGGTCTAGAATTGGAAACATTATCACATATTTTTTGTTGTCCCTCTCTAAACAAATATCCTCTCTTTTAACAAACCTTATCTAAAATTGCCTCCCCTCCATTCAACATCTCATCTCAAGTCTGAACTCAACTGCAATCTTCACTATAATTTTGAAATTTGCCTATTTAAACAAAATTAATATTTAAATCACTTTTCGTTTCTCCATAATTTTAAATGATGGTTTGGAACACCCCTGAAGGGTGAAAGCCAGAAATAATTTGAAAAAAAAGTTAAGGAATATAAGATTGTAACCAGTTGGAACTAATTGACACGAGCCTTTAGCAAAATATGGTGTATTTAAAAAAAAACATGTTATTCAAGTCTGTAAAAGTTGAGTTGGAACTAATTGACACGGGTTTTTAGTAAAATACTGTGTATATAAATGCATAATACTATGCTTGTTTTGAAATGTTTTTTTCTGGTTTGATAGTCCCAATCCTCACTGTTCTCCATCATTGCTCAAGCAACAACACTTTCCGCTTATAATTATGGTAGCAAGAAGAATTCAACGTTGTTGTTTCTGGGCGTACATAATATTATGACAGAAGATATTTCACCATTTTCTTGATAGCTGTCAAAGGCAATTATTTTAGGACAAATCATATTTTCGATTTACGATTTATTGATTTATATTTTTATTTTTTTACTTAAACTTTCCCAACTGATCCCTTCAAGAGAAAGTGACACTATGGCATCCCCAACTGGGAGATGTTGCGAGGCTGAAGTTAGTGGGGAGGGGAAGGAGAGGGGGAGAAGAAGATGAGGAAGTATCTGGCTATTCATTCTTATATTTATACAATTTGTATCTTCCAACTATATCGGTTTTCCCACAATGATTGTTCAATAATTTATACTATATAATATATTCAATTCTTGTTTTCTGGTGTTCCGCAAGGCTCTCTGATAGAACCGCTTCTATTTTTACTGTTTATAAAATATAATAAATTAGTAATTTTTAATATATAGTTAATACAATTTACCATATGCGAAATGAACCTATGTTATATGCGTGGCAATTAATACATTGCACTATATGTACTTACCGATTCATCCACAGATTAATAAATTGTTTAAGATGGCTAACGAAATTGTTTTTGGAAGATGAAAATTTAACATTGTCACATAATTTATGACTTCAATATTTTGAAGGTAACCTTCTATCACACTTGCACCCTTGATGTGATTTTTGACACAAACTATAAAGAGGCTATACAAATTATCCAAACATTAATATTACTACGAGCGGCAATGTGGTACCCATTTTTGTGTAAATCAAGGAATTTGTTATTAAAGTTTTTAGTAAAAATGATATTTTATTGGTCGTAGAAAACAGATAAATAATTTATGTAGCATCGCCTGGTTATAATGAAATTGGTTTACAATTTATGAATTATCGATTACATCTTTGTAAAAAAAAGATAATGGTTGGGAAGTATCTGGCTATGTTAAGAAGTATTTTCGTCACAAAACAGGTAAATGATTTTATTTGAACTAAAATAAAATTCTAAAAAGTGGCTTTACTAGTAATGTATTGATTTATTTTGCCGTATGATTATATGATTTGAAATGAGTGTAATATAAAACAATATTTCGGTTGAAAATTTAAGTAATTTGCCAACGACTAATGAATTTTTAAAATTTAAAACATATCATTACCAGATAAAATAACAATCTTTCGAAATCAATTTATGTTTTTCTGTAAAAAGAATCAAAACCTCTAGGATTTGAATAAAAAAATGACAAATTTCCGGTACTTTCCCTTCCCCCCTTCAAATGTATATTACACCAGCCCAAACTTCGTTCCCGTATTTTTTTAATTAAAGGTTCCACCAAGTTTCTTAATTCCACCACGCTTTATCTTTAAATTAGCAATCAATACTTTTATCCACTTTTCCGGAATTATGAAAAGTTTCCAAAATTTCGTTTTCATTTTGTGTTCCTGTCGGCTTTTTGGGCGACTGACAAGCAGCTGAGAATAAAAGTGCCAATGAGAAATATCGATTATTCCCCGTATCAATTTTTTTAAATAAAATATTTAATATCGATTTATTTTATTCAAAACATGCTTTAATATGTACCTACATTCAAATAAGCAATAAATCATAATTTTACGGGATATCCGTACTCTGACAATTTATACTTCTTTTGGTTCACAGTGGAGAATCTTGGATAAAGATTCGGATATCTGGAATTCTCATTATGTGGGGGCTCGCTCATGTTGTAGAGGGTTCTCTAGAATTGCAGCCACTTTCCGTGGCTCTACCAAACGAAATTTCTCCTGGGCAAGAAATTTCTCTATGTTCCCTATTACTTACTTAGATAGCATCAACATACAGGTAGATCTTTCTGCCTGTAGGACCAATCTGCTAACATTTCTTTCGGTATATGAGAGGATTATATTGCTCTTGAACTAAATTTCATCCGATATCGACTAATTGTGCGTCAGTAAGGAGGAATTCAAAAGGGAAAACTTTTTGATTTAAAAAAATTCTCTTCCTATTAAGGCGATCTTCAACGCTGCTATTTCTATTTTTATTTAATATTTTAATTTATAAAGATAATATTAACAAAAGTCGATCGAAAATCCGAAATAGAAAAATCAGAAAAAGATTCGGATACATCTGGGACTCGAACCCAGGACCTCTGGCAATCCGGGCCGAGTCCCAGATGTAACCGTAACTTTTTTCGGATTTTTTGTTTCGGATTTTCGATTGACTTTTGCTTATATTATCTACATTAATTAAAATATTATAATTTGAAGTTTAACGCATTAAGTTAAAATATTAAAAATTAAAATATTTAATATTTGTTAATATCTTTTTTCTATATAGTGCGATAATTTTTTTAAAATGTATTCTTGGGAATCGGTATTATATTTTTCTTGCCAATTTATGATATTTCTTGGTTGGAATCATCACTTCATTTTCTACTATGGAACGTAATTGTTGTTATTCTGATCAGGATTAATGTTAAGGTCACCTTCGTTGTTATTGTATTATTTATTTTCGGGTTTAACAGATTCGTGTCCTTTCGCGTCGTCGTTATCGTTATTCATGTGGTCGTTATCAAAATTATTGTACGCAGGACACAGACTCTTCTACGCACTTTGCATATTTGATGGGATAAAGGATATTCTTGTTCTGGTTTTTCTTGTGATAATTTCCTTCATCATTATTGTTATTATTACTTGGATTAGGTCCGGGTCCATTTAAGTTGTTGTTATTGTTATGTTGGTCGGAGTTAGTGTTTTGGTCACCTACGTTGTTATTATTATTTTTATTCTCTGGATTAGTTTGGGATTCATTTACATCATCGTTATCATTGATTGGGAGAATGTCATGGTCACCTCGGCCATTATTTTCTCTCCCGCATATAGAAGTGGGGCAAAACTGAAAATAAAAATTATTTGTGTTATTAATAAAAAAATGTTTTAAAAAGATAATTATACAAATTACATTTAAAATTGTTTGTAGAAACCCGTATATTATCCAAGCTGTAACTTTTTATAGGCTGAAACCGTCCGAAAATCAGCATTGAACAGGTAACGTGCAGTTCCGATAAATCATAATTGCGTCGATCGTCTATTTTCAGAGTGCTTAAATGTTACGAAATTTTGAAAAAAACCATTTGCCTGTTTTTCGTTTTGTTTTAATTACAGGGATAACTTTTAAAAACTTATAACCCCTAGTCTTTGGGAATGCCGTATGGAGGGCATTTTTGATGAGAGAAAGGAAAGAACCCTTAAAACCCTAAAAATGGTAACAGCGAGGAAACACATTGATCAACAAATCATTCCACGGCCTAACTGCTAAATACAAGAACAAGGTCACGGAACAAGCATCTTACGGAGTACCTCAAGGGAGCGTGCTTGGTCCAATCCTATTCCTTGTGTATATGGATAAAACATTTATATCAACTTTAATAATAAACTGCTCATTTATAAAATGATAATAATTCCAGTTGTGGTAACACGCAGCCCATCGTAAAATTATGAATCTAAGAGAGCAGTGCGAAAAACCTTTGTACCTTAATTAGAATACGGATATTACATGATAAAGTTGGACCGTGAACTCAAAAATCACCAGATAAATCGTAAGATAGGACGGTGATAGGACGTTTTGAATTATGAATAAGTGGTGCCCCAACATAAGTGATTCAGAGGCAGAGCAAGGGAGTGGTGGAGACTATGTGGAAGAGGAAAAACGAACGAATGACGGTAAGGACGGGAAGACCTGAGGACTGAAAGCGAAGAGCAAGGTACCGCAGTCAGTGAAGAAATTTTGTAGATGATTCCAAATCCCACCGGAGATATAGCGCCATGATGATGATGAATGTCAATCAGTTGACTAGTCAGACATCTCCGAAAAATCGAAATTTGATAAATAACAAATGATGTTGTCAGATCACTAGTAAGAAATTTCAAAATCTCACAATACGAACTAAAGCGTTAAACTTTCCGGTGTCAACACAAAACACAGACAAGTGTAAATAATATTTGATTTATGGTGAGCACTCGAATATTGCTTTTCACATTGTCTCAAAACATAGAATTTGGAGATGTCTGAATTTGGAGATGACGATCAATATATCAACGATCCGTGTCACCTTTAAATATATGGTGAAATTATATTTTAAAATGTGGTTGTTCAACATACTTGAGTGTCTGCGGACACTTCGCTGAGAGCCAAAATTGCCAGGGCGCTTAATATGAGAACGTTCATCTTGCTGCTTGTGGGCTTCAACAGTGTTCTGATGGATTCCACCAAAGCAAGATTGGCTTTTATACGAAAAAAAAAAATAAACAATTTAGTTATTGCTATTACACTAGTATCACAGCGATTATACTCTGTTCGCTTTAATTTGTTTATCAAAATATGAATTTAAAAACTAATAATAACTCTATGCTATTTGCTATGTTCGCCAGAAAATCTTTACATCAGTGTTTTTTTTTTGTAATTTTTTTTTTATAATTGTAGCAAATTTTAGTAATACACATTACGCCGTTTACTCGAAGGGGTAGGCAAATGATTGACGGCCACACATTTCTTTCTCGGCACATGCTCTTTCATTCGCCGAACTATTCCATACGCTTAATTATAAAACAAATACAGCAACTAATTCGCCAATTGATCGTGCTCTATACATTCAATAATATTCGGCTCAACTAAACGAGGCAACTGAAACCAAACTAAAACCGTCTGGTTTCTATGTCTTGATCAAAAAGCTTGTTTAACCATAGACGACGAACAATCAGCTGGCAGCTGGCAACTAGCAACTGCCGGCCACGGAAGTTAGCAGTGCGAGTCACTGCTTGTGTTAACATTGACAACGGGTTTTTGAGTGATTATGAAGTGTGCGGGCCATCACATTGTCATACAAAGACAGTTGCCAGTTTACAGTTTTCTGTTGCCTCAGTGAGCGGATCGCCTAACATCGAAATCTTCTCGGTTTCACATTCCAAATTACAAACTGTTTAATGGTCATACATATCCTTTCACAGATCACCACTGATCATTCAAACATACTCACACATAGACACGCACCTTCATACTATGTACATCGCCCGGTAATTACTAAATATACAAGCGACAAATAAGACTAAGACTTTACATAGATACATATCCACTGTGAAATATTACTTAATATCTGTAAATTTGTTTTATGACTGGAACCAATTTACTGTTTGTTTTTATGGGGTTACTTGGGTCTTAAAGAGACCCAAGTTACCCCAAGAGAAAACACTCTCGAGGTAACCGTTTATTCTTTGCTTCAAAGCCCTCCGAGCCATTGGAATTTGTGCACCCTTTGGGGGCTTGTCAAACAAAAAGCTATCATGGACTGTACTGTCATCCCCGTAGCAATGAATTGGTGCTAATGTCAATGTTATGTTCAAAAACTAGGTTAGGTTGAGATATGAATTAAGATTATGTTATGCCGTGTTGTGCTACCTCCTTCTTTAGCCAACATTTCGGACAACGTTACAGTGTCCGTCATCAATGAAGATGTGTGATGATGCATATACATCTGCCTTGATGATAGTCACTATAACGTTGTCCGAAACGTTGGCTAAATCATAAGGTAACGCAACACGGCATAACGCCCCAAAAATAAATATCAAGAATAGGTTAGGTTGAGTTAAAGTCATTATTTAATGGCATTCCGTCGAGTTTTTAGCGAACACACTATACGAAAACCTCGTGTTTTTTCATAAAATAAATTTAAGATGTTTTTAAAAATAAGAAATAGCGTTAATTTTATTGTAGCTACGGTTAATAAACTTATTGATTAAAACGTTTAGTTTACAATTCATCAATTCCAAATTAATAATAAACTATACGTTATTAAATAAAGGAGGTAGCCCATACGGAAGTAGACTTGCAATTCTTTTTATTTAAAATGAACAATGTAAAATATGGCATTTCGATATGGGCACTATGGGCACTAGGTTGTAAAAAAGGTGGATGTACGAACCTCCATTTAAGTGGAACCACATTTTTCATTAAATTTAAACACACAACCAACCAAATTTATACAAACAAAGTCATATTATCTCTATCTGACATTTTTGTCATGGCAGAGTATTAAGGGGACACACGGCGGTGATTTTTCCATAAAAAGGTATTCTCTATTTATCTCTCTGGATTTTAACCCTAGAGAAAATATTATTTCTTACATAAAATAGATATCAACTACTAGCGTGTCGGTACTTTTTGTTTTTTTTGATAAGTTACTTTTTATAGAAGTTATGACCTTCCAAAAATCAATAAAATTGACTGGTTTAAACGCCGTCAAAAGACATTCAGTATACAAACTAGACAATGTTATTTTTTTTAAAAGCAAAACGTACAGACATAGAATAGTTTTTTTTATGTAGTTGGTAAAAAAAATTTTAAAATCAGTCCACTTTTTGAGGAGAAAAGTGGGGAATACAAAATCTCGATTTTAGTTAGGTATTAGTAGCCAGAGGTGCATTGTCCCTTTCGCTCAATATCCGGTGGAGTAAGACCAACAGTGACAGCAACAATTTAGTAAAATCTATTTTTCAAATTTCTCCACCACCAGGTTTCATCTTAACACAATGCTAGTCAGTCCAAGGGAGTCTGCTATGCCTCAATACAAAGGACTATCCCATCAAAACCGTAGTTTCAACAATTTCCCCATTTTTCCATAAAATAAATTACCTCACTTATTCGAATGAGAATCGGACAATGTTGCATTCCTTCTCACCTTTTCAAAATTCACGTCATTGACTCCCCAGATTGTACATTCTGTGGCCTAGAATTGGAAACATTATCACATATTTTTTGTTGTCCCTCTCTAAACAAATATCCTTTCTTTTAACAAACCTTATCTAAAATTGCTTCCCCTCCATTCAACATCTCATCTCAAGTCAGAACTCAACTCCAATCTTCACTACAATTTTGAAATTTGCCTATTTAAATAAAATTAATATTTAAATCACTTTTCATTTCATCACAATTTTAAATGATGGCCTGGAACACCCCTGGAACACCCCTGAAGGGTGAAAGCCAGAAATAATTTGAAGAAAAAGTTAAGGAATATAAGATTGTAACCAGTTGGAACTAATTGAAACGAGCCTTTAGCAAAATATGGTGTATTTAAAAAAAACATGTTATTTAAGTCTGTAAAAGTTGAGTTGGAACTAATTGACACGGGTTTTTAGTAAAATACTGTGTATATAAATGCATAATACTATGCTTGTTTTGAAATGTTTTTTTCTGGTTTGATGGTCCCAATCCCCACTGTTCTCCATCATTGCTCAAGCAACAACACTTTCCGCTTATAATTATGGTAGCAAGAAGAATTCAACGTTGTTGTTTCTGGGCGTACATAATATTATGACAGAAGATATTTCACCATTTTCTTGATAGCTGTCAAAGGCAATTATTTTAGGACAACTTATATTTTCGATTTACGATTTATTGATTTATATTTTTATTTATATATATATATTTACTTAAACTTTCCCAACTGATCCCGTCTAGAGAAAGTGACACTATGGCATCCCCAATTGGGAGATGTTGTGAGGCTGAAGTTAGTGGGGAGGGGAAGGAGAGGGGGAGAAGAAGATGAGGAAGTATCTGGCTATTCATTCTTATATTTATACAATTTGTATCTTCCAACTATATCGGTTTTCCCACAATGATTGTTCAATAATTTATACTTTAATGATACAACATCATTGGATTCACTTTTTTATTTAAATGATATTTTTACATTTGATAATCAAGTTAATTATCAGGAACTATTCAGAAGGATAAATTTGTAGATAATAAAACACAACCAACCAAGATGACGCGCACAACAGAACGGCGTTCCGATCGTTGTCTTTTGTTATATTAGCTGTCGCTAGGTTACTGATCCAGTGTTTTAAATTATAAATGTTTTTGGTTGTTCAGTGCAATCTACACACTTCCCCTCCAGTTGTTAAACGATATAAGGGCAAAATTGACCATGCTTTGTAGGGCACATTACACAAACATGTCGCTTAATATTTAGTGGCCCAACCATATATATGAAAATAATAAAAAATTCTAAATTAAAAACTCAAATAGTTGTAAAACATGAATACAGAACTATAAGTATGGTATCTTCAAATATCTATATGGTAAACAAAAGTAGTATTTTTTAACTTAAGTTTAAAAAATTATGTCTAGGAGAATGCTTCGACTAGATTTATTTATGTATCTATATTTTAAAAACAAATGCTTTCATCTACAAACATTTCGTTTGGAACAAGTGTTCAAAGTAACTGTGACTATGACACAATATTTTATATCTAATAATAATTGGATTCAATAAAACTTATATATTAGTATTTCTTAAAAATAAGGTACATGTTTATGAGACGCTATAAATTTTACAAAGCGTTTGATAATTATAATTTTTTTTTTTTTTTTTAACTCTTTACTGGAGTGCGTTATTGATGAACTCAACATATTTATTAAGTTTTTTTGTAATTACAGTAAACTAGACTGGGTAGTGTATCATCCAGAATAGACATATTTGTTTTCATTAAAACTTATCGCTGTTATTTAAATAAATAAATATAATACATTTTATTATATTTAAACATTCACACGTCTCCGTAAACACTTGAAAAGAATTATTACATAATATAAATAAGAAATTTCAACGACATGTTCAATCAGATGTGAGTGCCATTATACATCTGAATGATCATGGTTAAAATAACTAAAAGTAAACATATTTTCACAGTAGGTATATGATTTAAAAACTTATTTTTTAGTTTAGATACAAAGTTTGTTTAGTAACATTAATATATACCTCTGAAATTTTTAAATTATTTTTTTTTAGTATGATTTAGAGAAGATAATTATAATCGTAAAAAATAATAATACCTTTTTATGTTTTTAACTGTCCCAATCTGTCTGGAAAATGAACTTTTCTACCAGATCTTGTGGTTCGGGTAATTTCGGGAAGTGGTTTAGGTACAATTGTAGAAATTGGAACATTTTTTTCTACAGGAACAAAAGCAGGCTTTAGACGGTCTATCGTGACGCGTTTTGGTTTTCCTTTTACGGTAATAACGAATGTTTTCTCATCACGTTCTTCAACTTTGTATGGACCTTCATATGGATTTTGGAGTGGTTTTCTTCCACCATCGGTTCTGAGAAACACATGTGTAGTAGTAGGTAGATCCTTATGAATGAAGAATTTTCCTGTACCATGGATACTGGCCGGAGTTGATTTGATATCTTCAAACTTTTTTTGGAGACGTCCGACGTATGTATCGGGTTCTTCTCGAGGAGTTTCTGTGAAGAAATCGCAAGGTAATTTTAGATTTCTACCGTAAGTTAATTCAGCTGGTGAGCATTTTAGATCTTCACGCACTGTCGCTCTCAGGCCTAGTAAAACGAGTGGAAGGTTTTCAACCCAATTCTGGTCTCCACATGCCATAAGAGTTGCTTTCAAAATACGATTCCATCTTTCAATCATGCCGTTGGCTTGTGGGTGATATGCTGTGGTTCTCAAGTGTTTAATTCCAAACTTTTCTGTGAGTTTTTTGAAGAGATGACTCTCAAATTGACGACCTTGATCGGTTACTATGCTGTCAGGGGTTCCGTGACGAGCAATCCAATGGGTTGTGAGTGCAGTGGCGACTGTTTCCGCTGTCATGTCTTTCAGGGGAATTGCTTCGGGCCATCGAGTAAATCTATCAATCATTGTTAGTATTGTAGTGAACCTACCCCTAGCCTTTACTAACTTCTATGGGTCTCGGGACCTCCTGTAATGTACCTGTGGGGCTACCCGGCACCCGTTGTAATGATCCGTAGTCGCCTACCCTTGGTTTTTCTATTCTTTCCCTTTAACACTAGCTGTCGGGATCTACTGGCTACGCTACCCTTATCTTTTGGCCTTCGATCAATATACCCTTGTATCTAGCTACACCTAACTTTTCCTTAAACCCCTGCGATTTTCTCACAGTAAATAAGATTTAAGATTTTTTGCACATTATTCCTATATACTACGTTGTGTAATTTGTTGTTTCAGTATTTACATTTGTATGTGTAAATTAATACACATACACATGTAGAGGAAATAATGTAGTGTGTGGTAACCTCAGATTCTTTAAAGGAAAGTGTGAAAGACTCCCGTTTGATAAACTAATCCCGTTTTTAGATTGTTTTGTTTTTTTTTTCAAACCTATCCGTATTACCCGCCTTCTCTCAACTTGGGTAAGTATGTCATTGACGCTAATTCTACAGTAAATTGTCACCCGGTTTATAAAATTCAAAGTCGTAGTTTTCTTACCCGATTTTTTCCTGTCTATAGGTTTACATTGGGTTATTTTAACATAACCTGGAAAGAGTGTGTATTATGAAATACATGTCGGGATCCTTGCGAAGCTCTCAATGTCATCGTACTGCACCTAAATGGTCAAGTTATTATTGTTATTAGTATACACTACATGTACTGGGGAAGGGGAAGGTGAGGAGGGGTGATAGGAGGATCTGGGGAATGTTGTTTCCTGAATAAGTCGGCTCCTCCTCTAACCAAATAGATACTGGTGACCAACATTCCAGACAAAGACTCAATCATTACGTTTGCTAGGATGGTCCTTAAGTCCTGATTTTGTTCTCTTGCATGAACTTCATTGCTACGAAAGGGTCCCTTCACGCCAGATGAAAGAGCGCAGAGTCCTCATGTTACTTCCAGTATTATTCCGACTTCCTTTCCTCCAGATTTGATTTTAACTCGACTGATTCTAGAAGGGGTATGTCCATTTCTTCCCTTATCATGACTCTACTCGCGTTGAGTGCGTACGGAGCCGTTTGAGATGATCCTTTCGTCTCCTTCGTAGGATAATCATTGGCTTGCGTTCCTCGCCTCTGAGAGCTGACATAACTTCTACCTCGTAAAAACTATGTTTGCTTTCAGATCGACATCGATGACAAATACGCAAATGGTCGATTGTTTGAATGCCGCGCCAGCGTGTCAAGTCAATACAAACTACACCTTCCTCCTCACGTGCAATTCGTATCTTTGACACCGTCGAAGGAATCAAAATCACTCCTCAAAAAAACAGTTGTGGGCTGTTTAATTCAGAAAATGTTTACGTACCTCACCGAGGAAGTGTAATTTCGCAGGGCAAATATGGATTGGTGGACTGTCTGATCTTGTTGTTTGCAGTGGTTTTTTATTGAAGGTACTGACCCCTCGTGTAAGGAATTAGGTAAGGTTACCCATCTGTTCAGAAAGGTATGAAATGGGAAAAAGGGTTGAATTGCGTAATCTGAAGGTTGAAGACTATCTGTCTTATGATTGTGGGTCCAATGGAATCCTTTAAAATTGAAATTTAAATCTCTATAATATTAATAGCGCAATCGATTGAGGGTAAGTATATGTCTGTTGGAATCATAATACTAAACCGAAGTTGAATATGCTGGTTCGTTAACCTCTGGCGGAATGTGATACCCGAGAAATGTTTATATAAGGCCCATTTAATTGTTTGTTTATAAAACACTTGGTTTGGCCTACTGCCCTAGATCGGAGGATTCTGATTTCAAGGTGAGGTACCTCTAATATATTCATGTTGGATCTCGATAGTGATAATATCAATAATAAGATGATTTACAGAGCGCCGTTTTAGGGAAACTCGTATATATTTGCATTGTATTTATTGAGGTGAAGGTCACAGGTGACGAAATGACGTTAGTGCTAGGTATTTGAGATGACCTAGTTCTGGCTGTTAAGTACCGTTGATAGGTAAAATCTATGGTTAGGTATTTCAGAATGACCTACTTCCTGTATAGTTACTTGGATGGATAACCTATATTCTCAGTTAGGCATTTTCGTTTTATTGAAAGGTGAAGGTCACAGGTGACGAAATGACGTTAGTGCTAGGTATATTTGAGATGACCTAGTTCTGGCTGTTAAGTACCGTTGATAGGTAAAATCTATGGTTAGGTATTTCAGAATGACCTACTTCCTGTATAGTTACTTGGATGGATAACCTATATTCTCAGTTAGGCATTTTCGTTTTATTGAAAGGTGAAGGTCACAGGTGACGAAATGACGTTAGTGCTAGGTATATTTGAGATGACCTAGTTCTGGCTGTTAAATACCGTTGATAGGTAAATTCTATGGTTAGATATTTCAGAATGACCTACTTTCTGTATAGGTAATTGGATGGATAACCTATATTCTCAGTTAGGCATTTTCATTTTATTGGAAGGTGAAGGTCATAATTGACGAAATGATTTTAGTACTAGGTATATTTGGGATGACCTACTGCCGGATGGTAAGTACCGTTGATAGGTGAAATCTATGGTTAGGTATTTCAGAATGACCTACTTCCTGTATAGGTATTTTGGTGAATGACCTATATTCTCAGTTAGGTATTTTTGTTGACCCAATTTCTAGTTAGGTACTTTGTGATGCGGCTGAACATACATCACGCTAACCTGTGGAAAAACGATCTATAAAATGTTACATTTTGTTAGTGTCAATCATGCTATTTCGCAAAAAAATCGTAGACACGTACAACTGCTGCAAAGCTCTCCGGGGTCTGGAAAATGTTTAATATTGAGCACTTACCGAGATCTCTCCAAATTACCAATTTTCCACTGGGAATACAACAGCTTGGCAATATTTCACTGTGTTTATCTTACCTTAAAATTACAAAATTTGTGAATTTAATTTCTCAATATTTCTCCCTGATCTAAGAAAATATAACTATTTCTAAGTGACTACCTCCTTTGATTACATTGTACTTAATGTTCAAATTCTAAAGTTTTCTAAATTGTGCAATATCCCTTTCCGTACTTTTTATGACATTATTTAAAGTTATCTAACGTGAAGGATTTATTTAAATTTTCGAACAAAAAAATGGAGTCCGTTTTCCTCTCAAGTCCGTTGTAGTATATTTATTTAAATTTATTTAATTCGTGAACTTAATCCTCCTTCCTTTATTTTTATATCAATAATAATGCACGATGTTTACTATTGATTTATTTTAATTATTTGGGATTTTTCTCTTTTCAATCACATTTAAATAATAACCGCGAATAATTTTTAATTTTCACATAAATTTATCAAATTAGATAATTATTATTTTCCCGAACGCCTTCCTATTTCACAATAATAACCGAACTCTGTCTATCAATACTTTGATTATTATTTTATTTAAACTTTAAAATAAACTTTTTCTACACTTAGATGTACGCACTTTAATTTAAACACTCGGATTTATTTTAAACTTTATTTTTAGGCACTGTTTAATATTTATAAAACTAATCACTTTTGTTATTTAATTTTTAATTTTTATATATTTTATAAACTTCACTGAAGTGTTGAACATTTTGGGGCACGATAATCTTTTTGTTTACACTCACAACACCCTTTATTTTTTTATTTATCACCATTTTTATAACTAAATTAATAAGGTAATTATTTCCACTAAAACTTTTCCGTTTAAATGCAAGTCACTTTAATTGTTAGCACTAATAATTATTATTTAATTCAACTCTTTTACTTTCACTTGATAAGAATAAAACCAAATTCTAAAGAAAACTCTAAGTGTTGAAAATTATTTTGAACGAATTTATAACAACACTCTTCAATTATGTAACTGGACTTAGAACTTTTGATCTGTAAATTTCACTTTGAAAGTTAGCCGTACGTATGTCGCGTTATTGTAGATAATCCTTCCGTTGTCGAATCAACTGTCATTCTGAGCTCGTCATCAGCATTTATACCTCCCTCAATTCCAGAACATCTTAACTCCACTTGTCCTGGCATAAAATAATGATTCCTATCAACTCGTAATTTTTTGAAATGGACACATTATTATCGACTGTCTTGACTTAAGTCATTTTGTTTCGTGAAGAAATATTTTTTAGTTGCAACCCCCCTAGCTATTTCAGTCACTCGCGGAATTCGGATCCGGACTGGTAAATATAATCAACTATTCGCCCAACCTTTCTGAGAATACAGATCAAGTGGATATTTTATTTATACATATAAAATTTATTTTGTAAACGAATATGTCCATGATCGCGGACACAATGCGAGCCTGTCACTGGGTGCAAATACGCTATTTTCCCGTTGATTGAGTACATCTCTCTTCACTTTCAAATTTTTTGATCCAAATTTTAACTGAAATACCTTCAAACTCTTTCAACTTTATAATCGATCATTTAGTTGCACATTTTTCCTTCGTTTTTCGCTGAATTTTACAGCAAAAATGGCTTTCGCCATGCCCATCTATGTATGTATTAAATTTCTTTCTGAAACCGGTAGAATACCTATATTCGTCATTATGTGCATTCTATTCACCCTCGAATCGTGCTAATTTCGATGTGATTTAATTTTTTGGCACCATTTTCTGATTTTAAAAAGGGTTTCCGTTCTATAAAACATTTTTCCCTCTTTCCAAAGTGATTTGCCATGTATTCAAACGCTTTCCAATAATTTAAGGGGAACTTAATTTTGTCAAAGCATTTTTTCTTCCATTTTCTTGCACCTTCACTACAAACGTATCACCAATTCGACCCCGTTTAAATGTCATCTTTAATTGTTTTATTCAAAGTACGTAAGTATTTTGTTTCACTCACCCTGGGAAAAGCATTAATATCCATTAAATATCTATGTTTATCATTCGATTTGTTTATATCCCAGGACTCCGCTATCTCTGTTTACGTTACGTATTATTTTAATGTGTTTCCTCTGTTTAGATTATCTCATAAGACCAATGTATTTTTTTACGACCTCTAAAGCTATAAAAGGGTCCTTAATTGCTAGAAATCATGTTCAAATTTTGATGTGTTTATGTTTTGAATTCGTCGGCGGCCGATAACCTTTTATATCCGAGTTTCTCCCTTGTTAAATCACATGTCTATACTCTGGTTTTTCCTTTAAATTTCATGGTTCCGTACGTCCAACCATTTCCTTCTATTTTCCAACAAAATTGGCTGTCGGTTTTCAATAATATTATAACCCTCGCATTAAGATTAAAGCTGTTTTCAGTGTTTTAAGCTATCCGCCATCTGTCGATAAAGTACGAATTTTCCTTGATTTTCTTTTCGATTTGCCGTTCCTCTCGACTCACTATACCATATCAACTCTCATAATTGTATATTTCCCGTTTTCTGATTTATACAAATCTTAGTTCGGAATTCTCGTTCTGTCTCGCCTTTTACGTCAATTTTCACCAATGTTCGTAAGTTTTTTAACACCTCAATCATTGTGTGTAACTTTTCCTTTATCGTACTGACGCATTTTATACATCTGATTTTCATAATCATTTTACGTGAACTTTTTTTGTCATCTCGGAGGCAGTTTCTTCCCGTACTTCAATGGTTAATTATCCCTCTACTGCACTCGTATTGTAAACATTTGCTAGGGTCATCGTTCCGAATGCACTGATCGTGTGACTTTGTTTATTTCTCCGGGCATGAACCCTTATTCGATTTTAATAAATCTCAAGGTTGGATCCATTAGTTTCTTGAATTATGTCTCAAGTCCAAAGTTCAAAGTGGTCTTTCATATATTGTCACGCCTCCTGTTTCTTGATTGGATAAAACTTTTCTGTGAGACTCCACCCTTAAAGTTTTAAATATCACGTTTTTATTTATCGACATCTTTCGATGGAAGGAGAAATCACCATAATCTTGTTGTTTTACAGATCTCTCTAATAGTTTGTTGATTTATCGCAGGTGTCGCTATAGTGTCCGATTTGAACTTCGTTTGGGTGGGAAAAAAAATTGTATGAGCTTTTCCGAAGAAGAAAATCCTCCTTTTTTTTTTCTCTTTCGAAAGTAATGTTGAAGTCGTCACAGCCCCCCTAGAGTTTTAAATCCAGCGGTAAACACGCCTCCTAGTGTTAGTCGGTGGAATTGGAACTCACCATAGGTCATTTAATTCCTTCAATTTTCTATTGATGTTCCGTACCCCTGATCCTCGCTATTAAATCTTGCATGGTTCCGTTCCATTTTCTTCATGTGTTATTCATTGAAGCTAGTTCCATTTTCCGTCGGCGATCTATTCGTACGTCCCTACTTGTACAAATCTTTCTCTCCTTCTTGCTGTCCTACTTCCCCCCTATGACTCTACTCCCTCCTTCCTTTGTATCCTTTTCTCTCATTCTCCTCCTTTTTTTTTCTTCCATGTTCTCACTCCCTCTTCTCTCTCTCTTTTTTTTTCTTTGATTGTTTAACAGCCTCTGAATCTGAACCAAGTTTGTATAATTTTCAATTGTTTTCTTTTCCGCGTTGATTCTACCTCTATGTGTAATTATAAGACAATGTAGTCATACAATATATATATATATATATATATTTTTTTTTTGTGAATTCAATTAAAATTAATATTTTTTTTATAAGATACTAATGCGCCCCGCGCCCGCGCAATAGAAGTGTTCCTCAATCCATTTTGACCCGGAACTCCTGTACAATGGTTCAGTTCAAAGATTGTTCCTCAATCTCGCGGTTTTCTTTTTTTTTTTTATTTTTTTTTTATTTTATTTTTTATTTTTTTTATTCCCTTGATTTATTCATTTCTCGCTCTTTCCCTTGCACACGTCTTCATTCGAATGTTGCTCCCCTTTTTTTTGTTGTACTACAAATTTCGTGAACAAATGACGCAGTCTTAATTTTGTATTTGTCTAACTTTAACATTTGATTTTTTTTCTTCTTGGCCTAAACCTACGTTATGAAATCTTTTTTTGTTTTCCTAATTCTACGTTACATGTTTAATCTAATAATTTTCTAACCCTACGTTTCGTTTTTTTTTTTTTTGTTTCTTGTAATCTGCCTAACCCTAAGTTACATTTTTTTTCCATTCCTCCTAATTCTACATTATATTTGTTCCATTTCGTTAAAGACACGTAAAATTTTTTTTTTTTCATAAGCAACCTAAACTCTAACATATCTAAATCCAATAACCACTATATCTACCTCTATTTCTCCTCCCCCCCCCCTAAGCAAAAATATTCCCTTTTAACGGCTAAACTCCCCTTTATCTTATCATTCTTCCAGCATAACATGTTAATTTACGAACTATATCTATTTGAAATTCCTTATACCCTTTATTTTCCTATTTTTTAATATGCCTATATCTCTTGTCTACATAATTATATAGAACTCTAAGTTTTCGCAATAAGCTATCCCCTAAATTTAACTTTCTCCTGTTCCCCTTTTTTTTCCTCAATCAATTTCTATCACCTATATCCTCTTCTGTTGTTTTTCAGTTTCATCGAAATAATATCTAGCTAGATGTATAGCACTATAATCGCCCCGTATTTCTTTTGTTTTCGGATCCACTAGTGTGTACGTGTTACAATATGGTATAGCCGCGACTACATAAGGACCCTCATACAATAAAGCAAATTTCTTTATTTCCTTTTTCAATAAACTAGACTGAGTGTGCCTCTTAAGTTTCACAAAAGTCCCTACTTCATAAGTGACTAACCTATTCCTTATATTGTAAAATTGCTGTCTTTTTCCGGCGCTCCTTACCAAATTTTTTTGTACCGCATTCCTAACCTCTTCTTCTGTTAATTTAGGTATGTTACTTTGACGCATAAATTTGTCTAAGCTGTACTTCGGTTGTTTCCCAAACACGACTTCATTCGGTGAAAAGCCAGTTGTACAATGTACGGTGTTATTATACGTTTCCTCAATGTCTTTTAGAAACATAGGCCACCTGGTATGTTTTTCATGGCAGTATATTCTAAAATTTCGTCCTAGCTCTTTGTTAACCCTTTCCGTGATGTTTGGCCCAGGATTTCGCACAGAGGTGTGCATAACTTTAATACCTAGCCTCTCCAAACCCTGGTTCCACCTCTTCGAAGAAAATTGGGACCCGTTGTCCGTTAACATCGCCTCAACCCTCACCTTTTTAACAAATAGTTCTACGCACTTTAATACTGTACCAGTGTTAGCTACCTTTAATTTATTTAACTGGATGAATCTACTGAAAGAGTCCTGAATCACAAAAATAAATCTCACTCCCCCTATACTCTTCGGAAGTGGTCCATATAGGTCCGCCATTGCTAACTCTCCCACTTTTTGTGTTATAATTGACCTGCCAGGCCCTACTGTCGGACGTATTTCGCGCTTCGCCAATTGACAAAGTCGGCAAGTTTTAACCATCCATTTAATTTGTTTACTCATTCCCGGCCAGAAATATCTACTCTTCAAAGCTTGACCCGTTTTCAATCCGCCTGCATGACCGATTTCCTGATGTACAAATTTGATTAGGTCTTTAGTTAAATCGCTAGGTATGGCTAATACAATCCCATTTTTCACCGTTTTGTAATATAATGTCCTGCCTTTTAATTCGTAATTTTTCAAATACCTAGACGCCTTTTTTGTGATAGTCTTGCTAGGTTCCCCTTTTAAGTGCGCTATTAGCTCTCCCAGAAACTCGTCTAGAAGTTGTAGTTGATCTAAATTTTCTAAATGTGATTTTATCTGTCGCTTCCCATCCACCGCAAAAACTGCTACCTCGGGACATTGTACCTTTTCCTCCTGCACATTTATCGCATCCTGAGAATAACGTGATAAAATATCGGGTCCAATGTTTTCTTTGCCTTTCACGTACTCGACTTTGAAATTAAACTGATTTAGGTATAATATCCATCGTGTTACTCTTGCACTGTATAGCTTCCAAGTTTTTAAAAATGATAATGCTTGATGATCTGTTCGTATTATTAACCTCGCGCCTCGCAAATAAGTTTCAAATTTATGTAATGAGTAGATTATCGCATATAACTCCTGTTCAGATACGGTCCATTTCAACTCAGCGCCGGTGAGTGATTTGCTAACAAATCCGATCACATGATGATTTCCGTCATCATCTAATTGATATAATTCTGACCCAATGGCGAACCCGGAACTGTCAGTTTGTAAGTAATAAGTTTTGTGTGGGTCGTAGTGTGTTAGCATTACACTTTCCAAGAACAAAGATTTTACGTTGTCAAATGTCTCCTGCTCTACGGCGGTCCATCTCCAAGGTCTATTCTTTTGTAACAAGTCGCATAATATTTTTGTTGACCCCCCGTATTTATCTGCAAACCTTCGATAGTAATTGCACAATCCCAGAAAACCTCTTACTTGCTTCACCCTTTTTGGTGCCGGGAAATTCTTAATAGCTGAAACTTTCTCAGGGTCCATACGTATGCCATATGGTGTGATTATGTGACCCAACATCTTTACTTCCGTGAATAAAAATTGACATTTTTCCAATTTGCAAGTCATATTTGCCGCCTGCAATCTTCCTAAAACTGCGTCTAAATGTTTTAAATGTTCGTCAAAGTCCCCACACGTGAATACGACTAAATCATCCAAATAGTTCGTGCAATAATCCTTCATCTCGCCCCCCAGAATTTTATCCATCGCGCGTGAAAAACTTCCTACCGACGTCTTCAGCCCTTGTGGTAGTACGTTGTAAACGAAAGATTTCCCATTATAAATGAAGCCTGTATATTTTCGACTTTCCTCACTTAAAGGGATCTGAAAGTATGCCGAATTCAAATCCAGAGTTGTTACGTGTTTTACACCGTGAAACTGCTGCAATATTTCTGACGTAAGAGGAGGACGTTCGACGTCTCCGGACATGTGAGAGTTTAATGACCTAGCATCGAGTAAAATACGCACCCCTCCGTCCTTCTTCAACGTATAGGTCAAAGGACTCGCGAAAGGAGTCGCCATTCGACTGATTATACCTAGGTCTTCTAATTCTTTTATTTTGTTGTCAACCTTGTCCCTGTAAGCATATGGTACTGGATAAGATCGCTTGACGAAAGGCGCTTCATCTACCATCTTAATCTCGTGTACATATTTATCTGTTAAACCCGGTCGATCTATGAATACGCTACTGTGTTTATCCAAAACTATTTTCAATTTACTTTTCTTGACGTCATCTAGTCCTAGTCCGGCTACCATTGTCGCTATACTTTGTTCCGCCTCTCCCTCTAGGTTTGACAAGTGGCTATGCTCAATTACATGTATTACCTTACTTGCGCAATCTATGGTTTTCGCGCACGACTGTTCTGCTGATTTACCTTTCGAAATTACTCCGGAATTTATGAGTTCAATCTCCCTCCTTCCCTGCTCTGTAAAAATTATTAATTCCCGCTTTTCTCCACATTTTACCTCCGCAGAATAATTATCCAACCAGTTTACCCCTAAAATTATAGATCTTATTAATTTTGGCACTATTAAACATGACGTATTTATTTGGAAATCTCCGAAACGCAAAGGTATTAAAACTAACCTCGATATTTTTAAGCTTTTCTGTCCCATTGCCCCTTTTAATTGCATAGTATTCACAGGTAGAATTGGGTATTTCATCTGATCACTCAAGTGACACTCCCAGAACTCCTGTGCAATACAAGTTATTTGACTGCCTGTATCTATTAAACAACTTACTTGTATCCCATCTATATACGCTTTGGCCTCGGGTAATTGCGATAACGTATTCCCCTTTCCTACCTCATCGTAATCATTGTCCTCGAATATCGTATTAAATCCCACTATATCTCTCCCCCCCTCGTGTTCCCGCACCTTTACCTCGTTCCATACGTCGCTAACCTGTTGTAGTGAGTTTACAAACGCATTCACTTCCTCTTTTGCAATCGATTCACTCTCAAATTCACTCTCTTTTCTACGTACCGCCTTACATGCCTTGATTGGAGTCGTTATTCCCTGTCCGTTTTTTCCCAAACCTTTCGTTATATCCCAATTATACTTTAACATGATTTTTAAAGCTACGTTATGCTTTGGCGTCGCTGCCCTTAGTTCTTCTGGAGTCGTAATCCTCAGAGCGTTTGGACCGACTCGCTCTCGTTTCCCGATCCTTCAATCATGCATAGCTCCTTCCCATGGTCCGAGGTTGTAGCGCCACTGATGATTACCGGTACACCCGATCCACTGCATGCCCTGCATCCTGTCGTTTCCGGTGCCCCTCCGATGGCTGCCACCTTCGGTCGTACTGCATGTCGTCGATCTCTAAAATTTTCATGGCCACTCCTCTCTTCTCTACTTCTCTTGTCTATGTTCTTGTCCTGCGGGGCGCAAACCATGTTATCTAGTTTTCGCAAAAACTCTGCAGCATCCAATTCATCCCCTTGTTCGCGAGAGAACCACAAAGCTTGAGTTTCTTTCGGAAAATGTCTCATTATCTCGTTTATCACCCCTAAAGGTGTGTCAGTAATTTTCAATGCCTTGGCGAGCTCCCAGTATTTTGCAAAATGCGCCAACATAGTTATATCCTTTTTCGGTTCCCATACCGCGTCTGATAATCTCCTCCTCATGTTTTTCTGACATATGTCTCCCCAATAGTTGGCGATAAAATCTCTTTCAAAATCTTCTATTTTACTCCAGCGTTTAGAATAAAGCTTCATCCAGCTTTTAGCACCAGCCTTTAAGCTCTCTTTAACAACCATCATAATATCAGTGCGATTGGTACGTCTTGTATAATCTTTTAAGTCTTCCAAAAATGCGATTGGGTTCTGAGTTCCCCCGCTAAATGTTGGTTTTTCTTGTGTGGGTAACATTTCAACAAGCTGAAGTACGTTCCGCGCCGTATTCGTTGCCGTAGTCTCCGTCGTCACAACCGTTTCTTTTTGTTTTTCCATCTCTTGTATTCTGCTGACTAGAGGACTTAGAGCCTGCTGTATAATGAGGGTAATCTGCCCTACATCCATTTGAGAGCTTCCACTTGCTGTGCTTTCGACAGCGGCCACAAACTCTATTCTCTCCCTGTCCTGTCTGGTATTTCTAGGCATCTTTCTATTTCTCTCCGCTAAACTCGATGACAGTGAATGAACCCTTTTCTCTGCGTCTTCCCGTTTCTTCTCTTTTCCACACTCACTTGTTTTTTTTTTTTTTGTTATAATATTATTTTTAATCTACTTTTAAAGCTATTTTAACTCTACGTTTCCTCTGTAAAATGGCTTAAATCATATAAAATTTCATCTCTCTCTTTTTTTTTTCGCTTTATATTTTGTCAATAAAAGGTCACAAAACGCACGCTGTCCTCTAAATACACACACGTAACACGTTATTTTATTTTGTGTAAATAGTTGTGTACCATATTCAATAATACAATTCTTTTGTTTATTTTTTTCTCAAAACGTTAATGCTTCTTTTAAATAAACAATCAATTGTTTATACTTGACGTATCCACTCTTCTCGAGAATTGAAGCGATTTGTTTATCTTTAATTTTTATCTAATGTTTGATCTTTTATCTGTGGTTTATCTATTTTTTTCCAACCTTAACAATGTTTTCTGTTTATATATTTTTTTTTCGTGGATACGTAAAGAATGTTTCAAACACCCTCGGCCTTGCATTTGTTATTTAATTCAACAACATTAAAATTCCTGACCTATTTTTGATGTTTAAAGTACCGAGTCATTTATCAAAATACCAATGGGTCTTGTTGATAAACATTCAGCCGTGCATTTGTTTACGTATTGGGATTTATTGCATTGCATACTTTTTTTATAGTACTAAGTTGTCAAATTAGCAAGCCCTTGAATATTTCGCTTTGTTATATGTATGTACAACATACATATACATACACATACACATATATATATATATACATATACATATATATATATATATATATATACATAAATATATATATATACACATACATACACATACACATATACATATTATTTCCTTTTCCCACAAGGAACAACCCTTTCTAAGTGCAATCAAATGTTTTCGAAAGCGGTGATCAAACAAATTTAACTATAAATTCTATGAACAATTTTGAACGGAAGGTGAAGCTTGATTTTTATTTTATTTTCAAATGATTTCTAAAAATGATTTATTTTATTGTTTATTTAATCAAAAATTTATTTATTATTTTTTTTTTGTAATTAAACAAAAATCAATTTAAATCAATCAATTAATTAATTAGATCAATCAATTAATCAATTAAAACTTCTGCTAATTAAACGATTTTATTATTATTTTTATTTCGTTTTACGTCGACGTAGTAACACGATGTTATGAAATTATTATCATTTACATTGTTTACGTTTCAACCGCAGTAGTAATGCAATTGTTTACATATATCCGCACTGTCATGTCTAATGTTTACAAAACATTTGAGGAGCCATCATTTGTTTATTTATTTTTGTTTTAATCGTTCCGTATTCGATGTTTATTTAATAACACGACCGAGATACGATATTTTATTATTTCAAAGATGGGGTTATTTGTTTGTTTATTTAACGTTATCATTCGAGTATTTATGTATACGTGTTCATTTAAGGTTCGGTTTTTCAATTTTAGTTTTAAATTATTATTTATTTATTTCAATTTAATTTTAATTTCGAAAAGCTTATTATTTCCAATTTATTATTAGTTTCGAAAATCTTCCACTTGTAAAACTCTCTCCTTTGGTCACGGCAACAGCTGTAGTGAACCTACCCCTAGCCTTTACTAACTTCTATGGGTCTCGGGACCTCCTGTAATGTACCTGTGGGGCTACCCGGCACCCGTTGTAATGATCCGTAGTCGCCTACCCTTGGTTTTTCTATTCTTTCCCTTTAACACTAGCTGTCGGGATCTACTGGCTACGCTACCCTTATCTTTTGGCCTTCGATCAATATACCCTTGTATCTAGCTACACCTAACTTTTCCTTAAACCCCTGCGATTTTCTCACAGTAAATAAGATTTAAGATTTTTTGCACATTATTCCTATATACTACGTTGTGTAATTTGTTGTTTCAGTATTTACATTTGTATGTGTAAATTAATACACATACACATGTAGAGGAAATAATGTAGTGTGTGGTAACCTCAGATTCTTTAAAGGAAAGTGTGAAAGACTCCCGTTTGATAAACTAATCCCGTTTTTAGATTGTTTTGTTTTTTTTTTCAAACCTATCCGTATTACCCGCCTTCTCTCAACTTGGGTAAGTATGTCATTGACGCTAATTCTACAGTAAATTGTCACCCGGTTTATAAAATTCAAAGTCGTAGTTTTCTTACCCGATTTTTTCCTGTCTATAGGTTTACATTGGGTTATTTTAACATAACCTGGAAAGAGTGTGTATTATGAAATACATGTCGGGATCCTTGCGAAGCTCTCAATGTCATCGTACTGCACCTAAATGGTCAAGTTATTATTGTTATTAGTATACACTACATGTACTGGGGAAGGGGAAGGTGAGGAGGGGTGATAGGAGGATCTGGGGAATGTTGTTTCCTGAATAAGTCGGCTCCTCCTCTAACCAAATAGATACTGGTGACCAACATTCCAGACAAAGACTCAATCATTACGTTTGCTAGGATGGTCCTTAAGTCCTGATTTTGTTCTCTTGCATGAACTTCATTGCTACGAAAGGGTCCCTTCACGCCAGATGAAAGAGCGCAGAGTCCTCATGTTACTTCCAGTATTATTCCGACTTCCTTTCCTCCAGATTTGATTTTAACTCGACTGATTCTAGAAGGGGTATGTCCATTTCTTCCCTTATCATGACTCTACTCGCGTTGAGTGCGTACGGAGCCGTTTGAGATGATCCTTTCGTCTCCTTCGTAGGATAATCATTGGCTTGCGTTCCTCGCCTCTGAGAGCTGACATAACTTCTACCTCGTAAAAACTATGTTTGCTTTCAGGTCGACATCGATGACAAATACGCAAATGGTCGATTGTTTGAATGCCGCGCCAGCGTGTCAAGTCAATACAAACTACACCTTCCTCCTCACGTGCAATTCGTATCTTTGACACCGTCGAAGGAATCAAAATCACTCCTCAAAAAAACAGTTGTGGGCTGTTTAATTCAGAAAATGTTTACGTACCTCACCGAGGAAGTGTAATTTCGCAGGGCAAATATGGATTGGTGGACTGTCTGATCTTGTTGTTTGCAGTGGTTTTTTATTGAAGGTACTGACCCCTCGTGTAAGGAATTAGGTAAGGTTACCCATCTGTTCAGAAAGGTATGAAATGGGAAAAAGGGTTGAATTGCGTAATCTGAAGGTTGAAGACTATCTGTCTTATGATTGTGGGTCCAATGGAATCCTTTAAAATTGAAATTTAAATCTCTATAATATTAATAGCGCAATCGATTGAGGGTAAGTATATGTCTGTTGGAATCATAATACTAAACCGAAGTTGAATATGCTGGTTCGTTAACCTCTGGCGGAATGTGATACCCGAGAAATGTTTATATAAGGCCCATTTAATTGTTTGTTTATAAAACACTTGGTTTGGCCTACTGCCCTAGATCGGAGGATTCTGATTTCAAGGTGAGGTACCTCTAATATATTCATGTTGGATCTCGATAGTGATAATATCAATAATAAGATGATTTACAGAGCGCCGTTTTAGGGAAACTCGTATATATTTGCATTGTATTTATTGAGGTGAAGGTCACAGGTGACGAAATGACGTTAGTGCTAGGTATTTGAGATGACCTAGTTCTGGCTGTTAAGTACCGTTGATAGGTAAAATCTATGGTTAGGTATTTCAGAATGACCTACTTCCTGTATAGTTACTTGGATGGATAACCTATATTCTCAGTTAGGCATTTTCGTTTTATTGAAAGGTGAAGGTCACAGGTGACGAAATGACGTTAGTGCTAGGTATATTTGAGATGACCTAGTTCTGGCTGTTAAGTACCGTTGATAGGTAAAATCTATGGTTAGGTATTTCAGAATGACCTACTTCCTGTATAGTTACTTGGATGGATAACCTATATTCTCAGTTAGGCATTTTCGTTTTATTGAAAGGTGAAGGTCACAGGTGACGAAATGACGTTAGTGCTAGGTATATTTGAGATGACCTAGTTCTGGCTGTTAAATACCGTTGATAGGTAAATTCTATGGTTAGATATTTCAGAATGACCTACTTTCTGTATAGGTAATTGGATGGATAACCTATATTCTCAGTTAGGCATTTTCATTTTATTGGAAGGTGAAGGTCATAATTGACGAAATGATTTTAGTACTAGGTATATTTGGGATGACCTACTGCCGGATGGTAAGTACCGTTGATAGGTGAAATCTATGGTTAGGTATTTCAGAATGACCTACTTCCTGTATAGGTATTTTGGTGAATGACCTATATTCTCAGTTAGGTATTTTTGTTGACCCAATTTCTAGTTAGGTACTTTGTGATGCGGCTGAACATACATCACGCTAACCTGTGGAAAAACGATCTATAAAATGTTACATTTTGTTAGTGTCAATCATGCTATTTCGCAAAAAAATCGTAGACACGTACAACTGCTGCAAAGCTCTCCGGGGTCTGGAAAATGTTTAATATTGAGCACTTACCGAGATCTCTCCAAATTACCAATTTTCCACTGGGAATACAACAGCTTGGCAATATTTCACTGTGTTTATCTTACCTTAAAATTACAAAATTTGTGAATTTAATTTCTCAATATTTCTCCCTGATCTAAGAAAATATAACTATTTCTAAGTGACTACCTCCTTTGATTACATTGTACTTAATGTTCAAATTCTAAAGTTTTCTAAATTGTGCAATATCCCTTTCCGTACTTTTTATGACATTATTTAAAGTTATCTAACGTGAAGGATTTATTTAAATTTTCGAACAAAAAAATGGAGTCCGTTTTCCTCTCAAGTCCGTTGTAGTATATTTATTTAAATTTATTTAATTCGTGAACTTAATCCTCCTTCCTTTATTTTTATATCAATAATAATGCACGATGTTTACTATTGATTTATTTTAATTATTTGGGATTTTTCTCTTTTCAATCACATTTAAATAATAACCGCGAATAATTTTTAATTTTCACATAAATTTATCAAATTAGATAATTATTATTTTCCCGAACGCCTTCCTATTTCACAATAATAACCGAACTCTGTCTATCAATACTTTGATTATTATTTTATTTAAACTTTAAAATAAACTTTTTCTACACTTAGATGTACGCACTTTAATTTAAACACTCGGATTTATTTTAAACTTTATTTTTAGGCACTGTTTAATATTTATAAAACTAATCACTTTTGTTATTTAATTTTTAATTTTTATATATTTTATAAACTTCACTGAAGTGTTGAACATTTTGGGGCACGATAATCTTTTTGTTTACACTCACAACACCCTTTATTTTTTTATTTATCACCATTTTTATAACTAAATTAATAAGGTAATTATTTCCACTAAAACTTTTCCGTTTAAATGCAAGTCACTTTAATTGTTAGCACTAATAATTATTATTTAATTCAACTCTTTTACTTTCACTTGATAAGAATAAAACCAAATTCTAAAGAAAACTCTAAGTGTTGAAAATTATTTTGAACGAATTTATAACAACACTCTTCAATTATGTAACTGGACTTAGAACTTTTGATCTGTAAATTTCACTTTGAAAGTTAGCCGTACGTATGTCGCGTTATTGTAGATAATCCTTCCGTTGTCGAATCAACTGTCATTCTGAGCTCGTCATCAGCATTTATACCTCCCTCAATTCCAGAACATCTTAACTCCACTTGTCCTGGCATAAAATAATGATTCCTATCAACTCGTAATTTTTTGAAATGGACACATTATTATCGACTGTCTTGACTTAAGTCATTTTGTTTCGTGAAGAAATATTTTTTAGTTGCAACCCCCCTAGCTATTTCAGTCACTCGCGGAATTCGGATCCGGACTGGTAAATATAATCAACTATTCGCCCAACCTTTCTGAGAATACAGATCAAGTGGATATTTTATTTATACATATAAAATTTATTTTGTAAACGAATATGTCCATGATCGCGGACACAATGCGAGCCTGTCACTGGGTGCAAATACGCTATTTTCCCGTTGATTGAGTACATCTCTCTTCACTTTCAAATTTTTTGATCCAAATTTTAACTGAAATACCTTCAAACTCTTTCAACTTTATAATCGATCATTTAGTTGCACATTTTTCCTTCGTTTTTCGCTGAATTTTACAGCAAAAATGGCTTTCGCCATGCCCATCTATGTATGTATTAAATTTCTTTCTGAAACCGGTAGAATACCTATATTCGTCATTATGTGCATTCTATTCACCCTCGAATCGTGCTAATTTCGATGTGATTTAATTTTTTGGCACCATTTTCTGATTTTAAAAAGGGTTTCCGTTCTATAAAACATTTTTCCCTCTTTCCAAAGTGATTTGCCATGTATTCAAACGCTTTCCAATAATTTAAGGGGAACTTAATTTTGTCAAAGCATTTTTTCTTCCATTTTCTTGCACCTTCACTACAAACGTATCACCAATTCGACCCCGTTTAAATGTCATCTTTAATTGTTTTATTCAAAGTACGTAAGTATTTTGTTTCACTCACCCTGGGAAAAGCATTAATATCCATTAAATATCTATGTTTATCATTCGATTTGTTTATATCCCAGGACTCCGCTATCTCTGTTTACGTTACGTATTATTTTAATGTGTTTCCTCTGTTTAGATTATCTCATAAGACCAATGTATTTTTTTACGACCTCTAAAGCTATAAAAGGGTCCTTAATTGCTAGAAATCATGTTCAAATTTTGATGTGTTTATGTTTTGAATTCGTCGGCGGCCGATAACCTTTTATATCCGAGTTTCTCCCTTGTTAAATCACATGTCTATACTCTGGTTTTTCCTTTAAATTTCATGGTTCCGTACGTCCAACCATTTCCTTCTATTTTCCAACAAAATTGGCTGTCGGTTTTCAATAATATTATAACCCTCGCATTAAGATTAAAGCTGTTTTCAGTGTTTTAAGCTATCCGCCATCTGTCGATAAAGTACGAATTTTCCTTGATTTTCTTTTCGATTTGCCGTTCCTCTCGACTCACTATACCATATCAACTCTCATAATTGTATATTTCCCGTTTTCTGATTTATACAAATCTTAGTTCGGAATTCTCGTTCTGTCTCGCCTTTTACGTCAATTTTCACCAATGTTCGTAAGTTTTTTAACACCTCAATCATTGTGTGTAACTTTTCCTTTATCGTACTGACGCATTTTATACATCTGATTTTCATAATCATTTTACGTGAACTTTTTTTGTCATCTCGGAGGCAGTTTCTTCCCGTACTTCAATGGTTAATTATCCCTCTACTGCACTCGTATTGTAAACATTTGCTAGGGTCATCGTTCCGAATGCACTGATCGTGTGACTTTGTTTATTTCTCCGGGCATGAACCCTTATTCGATTTTAATAAATCTCAAGGTTGGATCCATTAGTTTCTTGAATTATGTCTCAAGTCCAAAGTTCAAAGTGGTCTTTCATATATTGTCACGCCTCCTGTTTCTTGATTGGATAAAACTTTTCTGTGAGACTCCACCCTTAAAGTTTTAAATATCACGTTTTTATTTATCGACATCTTTCGATGGAAGGAGAAATCACCATAATCTTGTTGTTTTACAGATCTCTCTAATAGTTTGTTGATTTATCGCAGGTGTCGCTATAGTGTCCGATTTGAACTTCGTTTGGGTGGGAAAAAAAATTGTATGAGCTTTTCCGAAGAAGAAAATCCTCCTTTTTTTTTTCTCTTTCGAAAGTAATGTTGAAGTCGTCACAGTATATACTGGTACTCATTGCACTTTTGAAGGGGTCCAACTAGATCGATATGTACATTACGAAATCGATCCTCTGGTAATATATACGTTGCTAATGGCGCAACAGTGTGTCGAGAAACCTTAGCTTTTTGACAATGAATGCATTGTTTGACAAAGTTTTTTATGTCCTTTGCCATGTTAGACCAAACAAATCTTTGTTTAATTGTCTTTGTTGTTCCCGAGATGCCAGGGTGGCAAACATTATGTACACTTCCAATTACTTGATTTCGCATGCAAGCAGGTACAAACGGTCTGACGTGACCTGTTGATATGTCGCACCATACTGAAGTTTCAGTACCAGGCATCACCATTTGACGTAAGGCGAGGGCGGTGTCATCTTTTGCCTTCATAAATTCGTCATCTTGACACTGCGCTTTTCCCATCTGCCTATAGTCAATAGAAGTAAGACAATTAATCTCCTCTATTCGAGACAGTGCATCAGCTACTGTGTTGAGTTGTCCTGAAATATGTCTAATGTCCGTTGAAAATTGTGCTATATAATCTAACTGTCTTTCCTGGCGTGGAGAGCTAGAGGCACGTTTCTTGTTAAAGGCGAAGGTGATTGGTTTATGATCCGTGTAAATTATGAAATTCCGTCCTTCAATGTGATTTCTAAAGTATTTTACCGCTTCATAAACACCAGTAAGTTCACGGTCAAAAGTACTATACTTTCGTTGCGCGGGTGTGAATTTTTTTGAAAAGAATCCTAGCGGTTCCCAAGCGTTTCTGTTGGACTGTTGTAGTGAGGCTCCCATAGCTACGTCACTGGCGTCTACCATTATAGCTATTTTTGCATTGGGATTTGGATGTGCAAGTAAAGCCACGGTCGCTAGGTTTTGTTTGCATTCCTCAAATGCTTCCGTCAGTTCTTGATTCCAAACCAATATTCTCTTGTCATTTTTCTTGTAACCAGCAATGCAGTCGTATAATTTTGTTTGAGTGTTAATTGCATTGGGAAGGAATCTTCGGTAATAATTCAACATGCCTAAAAATCGTCGCAATTCCTTTGCTGTTTTAGGTAATGGAAAATTTATGACGGCTTCAACTTTTTCTTTAATAGGTGACATTCCATTTTGGGTAATTGTGTGACCCAAGAAGTTGACTGTAGATTCGCCAAAATGACATTTGTTTATGTTTATTACTAGGTCAAATTCAGCCAGGCGTTTAAGTAAAGAATCTAAATGTATTTTATGTTCTTCTTCATTTTCAGAAGCAATCAGAATGTCATCTATGTATACAAAGCAAAAATCCAAGTCTCTAGTTACCGCGTGCATGAAACGTTGGAAGCTTTGTGCTGCATTAGATAAACCGAATTGCATGGATGTAAACTCAAATAATCCAAACGGTGTGATGATGGCTGTTTTTTGTACATCTTCTGGTTCAACTGGAATTTGATGATATGCTCTGGTCATATCTATGGTACTAAAGATTTTTGCATTTGAAAGTTTGTGTGCAAAATCTTGTAGTTGAGGTATCGGGTATTTGTCCGGGATTGTTTTAGCGTTCAATCGTCGATAATCGCCAACAGGACGCCACTCTCCGTTGCTTTTCTTCACCATGTGTAAAGGGCTGGCCCAATTGCTTTTTGATGGCCTGCAAATCCCTTGTTCCATCAGATACTTAAATTCTTTTTTCGCTGCCTCTAATAGGGCTGGTGATAGTCTGCGGGCACGTTCCGTGACAGGTGGTCCTTTTGTTTCGATGCAGTGAGTCACAGAGTGTTTTTTTGTATCCGGTATTTTCATATTAGGCCTCATTAATGTAGGGTATTTGCTCAAGATGTCACGAAATTTCTGTGACGAGGAAATTGTAGAGATACCAGATGTAGGTCCTTTATACGTTGTTCCTTTGATCATTAATTTTGTTGATTGATCTGTGATTGTTGCCTTTCGTAAGTTTACCGTTAGGTTAAAATGGTGGATAAAATCTGCACCTAGAATTGGTCTTGATACGTCAGCAACAATGAAACGCCATTTCAACGCACGGCGTAGTCCAAAGTCGAGTTCGACTGTTCTCGTGCCATAAGTCTTGATGGGGTTTCCATTGGCTCCATACAATGTAGTTGGGCAGTTGTCGGAAGTGATATTATTTTTGTTATACGACGGTTTTTTAGGCATTACTGAAACGTCCGCGCCAGTGTCCACCAAGAATTTTTGTCGAGTTTGCAGATCGTATACGAAGAGACGACATGTATTACTCGGAATCTCACATGTCCCTACTGAGAGGTTCCGCTGTCGTTTTCCGAATTCTTCGTTTTAAAAGTACAAGGTTCGTAGCATTTGTATGCATGTTCTCCAAACCGTCTGTGGAAATAACAATATCCATCAGGATCTCTTCTAGGTGATCGACCGCGAGACCCAGACCTCGGTCTTCTAGCAGGATTCTCCTGAGATGAATTCTGATAGGAATTATTTCGACGAGGGCTCTGATTTTGCCGTCCTCGGAAGGTTGAAAAACGGTTATTTTTAGACATTTTCAATTGTGACACTTCGTGTGTTAGCTCAGAAATTTGTTTTTGTAGCTGAAGTAATATTGAATTTTCTATTTTCTCGGATCTTGATGTGCTGGATTTATTATGTTGATCCATTGCACCACATTCTGTTGACGTATAAACATCTGTGATTTTGTCGGCAGCCAATGCCAGTTGGTTTGTGTTGTTATCAGGAAGAGCTGACAGGATTGCCTGGACATGTTGGGGTAGACGCTGTAGCCAGAGTGTACGTACTATTGCACTCTCTGCTAATGTGGGTCCAGCTAGCTCCATCATATACCGAAGAAGTCCGGAGGGCTTTCGATCTTCCAGTTGAATGCCCGTTAAAAGTCGTGTAAGTCTTTTTTCAGCAGAATCTTGTAGTCTGTCGATAAGTGCAGTTTTCAGTTTTAAATATTTGTCTGATTCAGGTGGCTTCGTGACAATATCACTAACACATTGTAAGGTTTGTGAATCGAGTGCTGCGATGATGATATTGTATTTTGTAAAGTCTTCTTTAATACGTGAGTTTGAAAATTGAGATTCGGCTTGAACGAACCATAGCGATATGTTTTCTTTCCAGCATGGTGGTAATCTGACTGAGACATGGTGGATGTTTGATTCATTACTAGTTCCGCTTGATGATTCCATTGTAATTGAATCTGTAATTATCTTGTTGCTTGATGTTTGTAAACTTGATTCCGCTGTTTGCTTCGAGATGAGAATATTTTCTTCAGTTGTCATGGCATTATTTCAGATATTGACAATTCAACGCATATAAGGCGGTTACTTTAAAAAAATATTCATCAGCAAAAAATTCGAAAAAACATTAAATTAAACCATATTAAAATATACATATTTAAAATTATCGATAATTTATCAAACTGATTTGGGGTACCATCTATGCATTTTTCTATAAATCATAAGTCAGATGCATGTGATATTATCTTAGGCGCAAACCTTTTGAAAATCTACTAATTTTAGAACATTTTTATTAGTGTTAAATTATTTCAAATTATTTTTTTTAATAATAGAATAATTTCTCAAAACAGATAATAATCACTAGCATTAAATTCAAATTTTAAATTTTTAAATTAGGTTATGTAAAAATAATAGTCTTTTGTTTAAACATTTACTTGACTTGAAACGAATTCCTAATGGTCTGCTGTCTGTGGTGATGTTTTTTTCTCAGCCAAACGTCTCTCGTGAAGATAGATTCGCTGCGATTGGGTACTGCGTCATGAAGTCTCCTTGTTGTGAAGCTCCGCTGCGATTGGGTACTGCGTCATGAAGTCTCCGTGATGTGAAGCTCTGCTGCGATTGGATACTGCGTCATGAAGTTTCCGTGATGTGAAGCTCCGCTGCTTTGGTAGTCTCTATGTAGTGTCAGCAAAACTCGTTCACCTGTGCAGCCATGGTCTCCATGTGCGATGATGGTCCCTAATTAAATCGCCATTTTCGATTTCTCTGGCCTCAGGATCCTATGCGTCGGTCGTTCTGACTGGTTTGTTGTGGTGCGAAAATTTAAAAAGAAATTTTTCGTATAATTGTGTCTAATTGCGTGGAAGGTCGGGTGGTCACCATTTTAATGATACAACATCATTGGATTCACTTTTTTATTTAAATGATATTTTTACATTTGATAATCAAGTTAATTATCAGGAACTATTCAGAAGGATAAATTTGTAGATAATAAAACACAACCAACCAAGATGACGCGCACAACAGAACGGCGTTCCGATCGTTGTCTTTTGTTATATTAGCTGTCGCTAGGTTACTGATCCAGTGTTTTAAATTATAAATGTTTTTGGTTGTTCAGTGCAATCTACAATACTATATAATATATTCAATTCTTGTTTTCTGGTGTTCCGCAAGGCTCTCTGATAGAACCGCTTCTATTTTTACTGTTTATAAAATATAATAAATTAGTAATTTTTAATATATAGTTAATACAATTTACCATATGCGAAATGAACCTATGTTATATGCGTAGCAATTAATACATTGCACGATATATACTTACCGATTCATCCACAGATTAATAAATTGTTTAAGATGGCTAACGAAATTGTTTTTGGAAGATGAAAATTTAACATTGTCACATAATTTATGACTTCAATATTTTGAAGGTAACCTTCTATCACACTTGCACCCTTGATGTGATTTTTGACACAAACTATAAAGAGGCTATACAAATTATCCAAACATTAATATTACTACGAGCGGCAATGTGGTACCCATTTTTGTGTAAATCAAGGAATTTGTTATTAAAGTTTTTAGTAAAAATGATATTTTATTGGTCGTAGAAAACAGATAAATAATTTATGTAGCATCGCCTGGTTATAATGAAATTGTTTTACAATTTATGAATTATCGATTACATCTTTGTAAAAAAAAGATAATGGTTGGGAAGTATCTGGCTATGTTAGGAAGTATTTTCGTCACAAAACAGTAATAAATCCGAAATAGAAAAATCAGAAAAAGATTCGGATACATCTGGGACTCGAACCCAGGACCTCTGGCAATCCGGGCCGAGTCCCAGATGTAACCGTATCTTTTTTCGGATTTTTTTATTTCGGATTTTCGATTGACTTTCGCTTATATTATCTATATTAATTAAAATATTATAATTTGAGGTTTAACGCATTAAGTCAAAATATTTAATATTTGTTAATCTCTTTTTTCTTGTAATTTCTAAAATGTTTTAAATTTGTGTAAGTTTACGTAAAATAAATATAATTAACACATGTGTTATTATTATCTACCTAAGTTCACGTAAAATAAATATAATTAACACATGTCTTATTATTATTATCTATTATTATCTATTATTATCTTATTTCATGAAAAATACACTTATAATTGCGTCACGAGAAAATGCAAATTAAACAATATAAAAAAAGTTGTAAAGGAAAAGGAAGAGAAACTTCATTATTGAATTATTTGTTTTAATTTAATATATTTTTTATATACAGTGCGATAATTTTTTTAAATGTAAAATACATTATTTTAAACATAAAGATCAAAACATGTTTCCTGTCGTTTTAGATTTTTTAAACTTTATTAATATTTTTAAAATATTATAAAATGTATTCTTGGGAATCGGTATTATATTTTTCTTGCCAATTTATGATATTTCTTGGTTGGAATCATCACTTCATTTTCTACTATGGAACGTAATTGTTGTTATTCTGATCAGGATTAATGTTAAGGTCACCTTCGTTGTTATTGTATTATTTATTTTCGGGTTTAACAGATTCGTGTCCTTTCGCGTCGTCGTTATTGTTATTCATGTGGTCGTTATCAAAATTATTGTACGCAGGACACAGACTCTTCTACGCACTTTGCATATTTGATGGGATAAAGGATATTCTTGTTCTGGTTTTTCTTGTGATAATTTCCTTCATCATTATTGTTATTATTACTTGGATTAGGTCCGGGTCCATTTAAGTTGTTGTTATTGTTATATTGGTCGGAGTTAGTGTTTTGGTCACCTACGTTGTTATTATTATTTTTATTCTCTGGATTAGTTTGGGATTCATTTACATCATCGTTATCATTGATTGGGAGAATGTCATGGTCACCTCGGCCATTATTTTCTCTCCCGCATATAGAAGTGGGGCAAAACTGAAAATAAAAATTATTTGTGTTATTAATAAAAAAATGTTTTAAATAGATAATTAAACAAATTACATTTAAAATTGTTTGTAGAAACCCGTATATTATCCAAGCCGTAACTTTTTATAGGCTGAAACCGTCCGAAAATCAGCATTGAACAGGTAACGTGCAGTTCCGATAAATCATAATTGCGTCGATCGTCTATTTTCAGAGTGCTTAAATGTTACGATATTTTGAAAAAAACCATTTGCCTGTTTTTCGTTTTGTTTTAATTACAGGGATAACTTTTAAAAACTTATAACCCCTAGTCTTTGGGAATGCCGTATGGAGGGCATTTTTGATGAGAGAAAGGAAAGAACCCTTAAAACCCTAAAAATGGTAGCAGCGAGGAAACACATTGATCAACAAATCATTCCACGGCCTAACTGCTAAATACAAGAACAAGGTCACGGAACAAGCATCTTACGGAGTACCTCAAGGGAGCGTGCTTGGTCCAATCCTATTCCTTGTGTATATGGATAAAGCATTTATATCAACTTTAATAATAAACTGCTCATTTATAAAATGATAATAATTCCAGTTGTGGTAACACGCAGCCCATCGTAAAATTATGAATCTAAGAGAGCAGTGCGAAAAACCTTTGTACCTTAATTATAATACGGATATTACATGATAAAGTTGGACCGTGAACTCAAAAATCACCAGATAAATCGTAAGATAGGACGGTGATAGGACGTTTTGAATTATGAATAAGTGGTGCCCCAACAGAAGTGATTCAGAGGCAGAGCAAGGGAGTGGTGGAGACTATGTGGAAGAGAAAAAACGAACGAATGACGGTAATGACGGGAAGACCTGAGGACTGAAAGCGAAGAGCAAGGTACCGCAGTCAGTGAAGAAATTTTGTAGATGATTCCAAATCCCACCGGAGATATAGCGCCATGATGATGATGAATGTCAATCAGTTGACTAGTCAGACATCTCCGAAAAATCGAAATTTGATAAATAACAAATGATGTTGTCAGATCACTAGTAAGAAATTTCAAAATCTCACAATACGAACTAAAGCGTTAAACTTTCCGGTGTCAACACAAAACACAGACAAGTGTAAATAATATTTGATTTATGGTGAGCACTCGAATATTGCTTTTCACATTGTCTCAAAACATAGAATTTGGAGATGTCTGAATTTGGAGATGACGATCAATTTATCAACGATCCGTGTCACCTTTAAATATATGGTGAAATTATATTTTAAAATGTGGTTGTTCAACATACTTGAGTGTCTGCGGACACTTCGCTGAGAGCCAAAATTGCCAGGGCGCTTAATATGAGAACGTTCATCTTGCTGCTTGTGGGCTTCAACAGTGTTCTGATGAATTCCACCAAAGCAAGATTGGCTTTTATACGAAAAAAAAATTAAACAATTTATTTATTGCTATTACACTAGTATCACAGCGATTATACTCTGTTCGCTTTAATTTGTTTATCAAAATATGAATTTAAAAACTAATAATAACTCTATGCTATTTGCTATGTTCGCCAGAAAACCTTTACATCAGTGTTTTTTTTTGTATTTTTTTTTTTTATAATTGTAGCAAATTTTAGTAATACACATTCCGCCGTTTACTCGAAGGGGTAGGCAAATGATTGACGGCCACACATTTCTTTCTCGGCACATGCTCTTTCATTCGCCGAACTATTCCATACGCTTAATTATAAAACAAATACAGCAACTAATTCGCCAATTGATCGTGCTCTATACATTCAATAATATTCGGCTAAACTCTAAGGCGCTCCGCTGACGAGGCAACTGAAACCAAACTAAAACCGTCTGGTTTCTATGTCTTGATTGATCAAAAAGCTTGTTTAACCATAGACGACGAACAATCAGCTGGCAGCTGGCAACTAGCAACGGCCGGCCACGGAAGTTAGCAGTGCGAGTCACTGCTTGTGTTAACATTGACAAAGGTTTTTGAGTGATTATGAAGTGTGCGGGCCATCACATTGTCATACAAAGACAGTTGCCAGTTTACAGTTTTCAGTTGCCTCAGTGAGCGGATCGCCTAACATCGAAATCTTCTCGGTTTCACATTCCAAAATAAAAACTGTTTAATTGTCATACATATCCCTTCACAGATCACCACTTATCATTCAAACATACTCACACATAGACACGCACCTACATACTATGTACATCGCCCGGTAATTACTAAATATACAAGCGACAAATAAGACTAAGACATTACATAGATACATATCCACCGTGAAATATTACTTAATATCTGTAAATTTGTTTTATGACTGGAACCAATTTACTGTTTGTTTTTATGGGGTTACTTGGGTCTTAAAGAGACCCAAGTTACCCCAAGAGAAAACACTCTCGAGGTAACCGTTTATTCTTTGCTTCAAAGCCCTCCGAGCCATTGGAATTTGTGCACCCTTTGGGGGCTTGTCAAACAAAAAGCTATCATGGACTGTACTGTCATCCCCGTAGCAATGAATTGGTGCTAATGTCAATGTTATGTTCAAAAACTAGGTTAGGTTGAGATATGATTTAAGATTATGTTATGCCGTGTTGTGCTACCTCCTTCTTTAGCCAACATTTCGGACAACGTTACAGTGTCCGTCATCAAAGAAGATGTGTGATGATGCATATACATCTGCCTTGATGATAGTCACTATAACGTTGTCCGAAACGTTGGCTAAAGCATAAGGTAACGCAACACGGCATAACGCCCCAAAAATAAATATCAAGAATAGGTTAGGTTGAGTTAAAGTCATTATTTAATGGCATTCCGTCGAGTTTTTAGCGAACACACTATACGAAAACCTTGTGTTTTTTCATAAAATAAATTTAAGATGTTTTTAAAAATAAGAAATAGCGTTAATTTTATTGTAGCTACGGTTAATAAACTTATTGATTAAAACGTTTAGTTTACAATTCATCAATTCCAAATTAATAATAAACTATACGTTTTTAAATAAAGGAGGTAGCCCATACGGAAGTAGACTTGCAATTCTTTTTATTTAAAATGAACAATGTAAAAAATGGCATTTCGATATGGGCACTATGGGCACTAGGTTGTAAAAAAGGTGGATGTACGAACCTCCATTTAAGTGGAACCACATTTTACATTAAATTTAAACACACAACCAACCAAATTTATACAAACAAAGTCATATTATCTCTATCTGACATTTTTTTTAAGATCCCGCAATATTTAGGCAGAGTATTAAGGGGACACACGGCGGTGATTTTTCCATAAAAACTCTGTGGTCTAGAATTGGAAACATTATCACATATTTTTTGTTGTCCCTCTTCTTCTTCTTCTTCGATGGCGCTACAGCCCATTTCGAGCTTTGGCCTCCCGCAACATTCGCCTCCAACTCCTCCTGTCCTCAGCAGCTGACTTCCAGTTTGTTATCTGGAGAAGCTGTGCTGCATCCCCTCTTACTTCGTCTTCCCACCTCAGTCTGGGTCTTCCCACTTTTCTCTTTCCACCTGGGTGTCCAGCCATAATTCTTTTTGGGACGCGTGTGTCCGGCATTCTCTGTACATGTCCAGCCCATCTCAACCTGAGGAGTCTCATATGGGCCGAGATATTGGGGGCCTGATATATGTCATACAGTTATTTGTTGTGCCGGATGCGCCACTGTTCCCCCTCTTTCACGGGTCCACATATTCTTCTTAACACTTTTCTTTCAAAAGAATCCAGCATTTCAGCCATCTTTGCAGTCAGTGTCAGCGCCTTGTTTGTTGTCCCTCTCTAAACAAATATCCTCTCTTTTAACAAACCTTATCTAAAATTGCCTCCCCTCCATTCAACATCTCATCTCAAGTCTGAACTCAACTGCAATCTTCACTATAATTTTGAAATTTGCCTATTTAAACAAAATTAATATTTAAATCACTTTTCGTTTCTCAATAATTTTAAATGATGGTTTGGAACATCCCTTAAGGGTGAAAGCCAGAAATAATTTTAAGAAAAAGTTAAGGAATTTAAGATTGTATCCAGTTGGAACTAATTGACACGAGCCTTTAGCAAAATATTGTGTATTTAAAAAAACATCTTATTTAAGTCTGTAAAAGTTGAGTTGGAACTAATTGACACGGGTCTTAAGTAAAATACTGTGTATTTAAATGCATAATACTATGCTTGTTTTGAAATTTTTGTTTCTGATTTGATAGTCGAGCGGTCTAAGACGGCGCCGCGGCGGCTTTAATCCTCACGGTTCTCCATCGTTGCACAAGCAACAACACTTTCCGCTTATAATTATGGCAGCAAGAAGAATTCAACGTTATTGTTTCTGGGCAATGAGGAGTACATAATATTATGACAGAAGATATTTCACCATTTCCTTGATAGCTGTCAAAGGCACTTTTTATAGGACAACTCATATTTTCGATTTACGATTTATTTATTTATTAAGTCCGAGTTTACTTAAACTTTCCCAACTGATCCCGTCAAGAGCCAGTGACACTGTGGCATCCCCAATTGGGAGATGTTGCGAGGCTGAAGTTAGTGGGGAGGGGTAGGAGATGGGGAGAAGAAGGTGAGGAAGTATCTGGCTATTAATTCTTATCTTTATACAATTTGTAACTTCCAACAATATCGTGTTCCCACAATGATTGTTCAATAATTTATACTATATAATATATTCAATTCTTGTTTTCTGGTGTTCCGCAAGGCTCTCTGATAGAACCGCTTCTATTTTTACTGCTTATAAAATATAATAAATTAGTAATTTTTAATATATAGTTAATACAATTTACCATATGCGAAATGAGCCTATTTTATATGCGTGGCAATTATTTCATTGCACGACTTATACTTACCGATTAGTCCACAGATTAATAAATTGTTTAAGATGGCTAACGAAATTGTTTTTGGAAGATGAAAATTTAACATTGTCACATAATTTATGACTTCTATATTTTGAAGGTAACCTTCTATCACACTTGCACCCTTGATGTGATTTTTGACACAAACTATAAAGAGGCTATACAAATTATCCAAACATTAATATTACTACGAGCGGCAATGTGGTACCCATTTTTGTGTAAATCAAGGAATTTGTTATTAAAGTTTTTAGTAAAAATGATATTTTATTGGTCGTAGAAAACAGATAAATAATTTATGTAGCATCGCCTGGTTATAATGAAATTGTTTTACAATTTATGAATTATCGATTACATCTTTGTAAAAAAAAGATAATGGTTGGGAAGTATCTGGCTATGTTAAGAAGTATTTTCGTCACAAAACAGGTAAATGATTTTATTTGAACTAAAATAAAATTCTAAAAAGTGGCTTTATAGTAATGTAATGATTTATTTTGCCGTATGATTATATGATTTGAAATGAGTGTAATATAAAACAATATTTCGGTTGAAAATTTAAGTAATTTGCCAACGACTAATGAATTTTTCAAATTTTAAAACATATCATTACCAGATAAAATAACAATCTTTCGAAATCAATTTATGTTTTTCTGTAAAAAAGAATCAAAACCTCTAGGATTCGAATTAAAAAATGACAAATTTCCGGTACTGTCCCTTCCCCCCTTCAAATGTATATTACACCAGCCCAAACTTCGTTCCCGTATTTTTTTTATTAAAGGTTCCACCAAGTCTCTTAATTCCACCACGCTTTATCTTTAAATTAGCAATCAATACTTTTATCCACTTTTCCAGAATTATGAAAAGTTTCCAAAATTTCGTGTTCATTTTGTGTTCCTGTCGGCTTTTTGGGCGACTGACAAGCAGCTGAGAATAAAAGTGCCAATGAGAAATATCGATTATTCCCCGAATCAATTTTTTTAAATAAAACATTTAATATCGATTTATTTCATTCAAAACATGCTTTAATATGTACCTACATTCAAATAAGCAATAAATCAGAATTTTACTGGTTATCCGTACTCTGACAATTTATACTTCTTTTGGTTCACAGTGGAGAATCTTGGATAAAGATTCGGATATCTGGAATTCTCATTATGTGGGGGCTCGCTCGTGTTGGAGCGGGTTCTCTAGAATTGCAGCCACTTTCCGTGGCTCTACCAAACGAAATTTCTCCTGGGCAAGAAATTTCTCTATGTTTCCTATTACTTACTTAGATAGCATCAACATACAGGTAGATCTTTCTGCCTGTAGGACCAATCTGCTAACATTTCTTTCGGTATATGAGAGGATTATATTGCTCTTGAACTAAATTTCATCCGATATCGACTAATTGTGCGTCAGTAAGGAGGAATTCAAAAGGGAAAAATTTTTGTATAAAAAAAATCTTTTCCTATTAAGGCGATCTTCAACGCTGCTATTTCTATTTTTATTTAATATTTTAATTTATAAAGATTATATTAACAAAAGTCAATCGAAAATCCGAAATAGAAAAATCAGAAAAAGATTCGGATACATCTGGGACTCGAACCCAGGACCTCTGGCAATCCGGGCCGAGTCCCAGATGTAACCGTATCTTTTTTCGGATTTTTTTGTTTCGGATTTTCGGTTGACTTTCGCTTATATTATCTATATTAATTAAAATATTATAATTTGAGGTTTAACGCATTAAGTTAAAATATTAAAAATTAAAATATTTAATATTTGTTAATCTCTTTTTTTTTTTAATTTCTAAAAAGTTTTAAATTTGTGTAAGTTTACGTAAAATAAATTTAATAAAAACATATGTTATTATTATCTAAACTTTCTTGAAAAAAACACTTTGAACTGCGCCATGAGAAAATACAAATTAAACAATATAAAAAAAGTTGTAAAGGAAAAGAAAGAGAAACTTTATTGTTGAATTATTTATTATTTAAAATATATTATTTATTTAAAATATATTATTTTAATCATAAAGATCAAAACATGTTTTCCTGTCATTTTAGATTGTTTAAACTTTATTAATATTTTTCAAATATTATAAAATGTCGCTTGGAAGACTTATCCTTATCCTTGATGTAGAAGATTATTGATTGTTGCAATAATTATTAATATATTCTTGGGAATCGGTATTATAGTTTTCTTGCCAATTTATGATATTTCTTGGTTGGAATCATCACTTCATTTTCTATTGTGGAACGTAATTGTTGTTATTCTGGCAGGATTAATGTTAAGGTCACCTTCGTTGTTATTGTATTATTTATTTTCGGGTTTAACAGATTCGTGTCCTTTCGCGTCGTCGTTATCGTTGTTCATGTGGTCGTTATCAAAATTATGCTAAGCAGTACAAAAATTCTTTATAGCAGTTCGCATATTTGAGGGGATCAATGTTTTCAATCCAATTCTTGTTCTGGTTATTCTTGTGATCATTTCCTTCACCATTATTCTTATTATTACTGGGATTAGGTCCGGGTCCATTTATGTTGTTGTTATTGTTATATTGGTCGGAGTTAGTGTTTTGGTCACCTACGTTGTTATTATTATTTTTATTCTCTGGATTAGTTTGGGATTCATTTACATCATCGTTATCATTGATTGGGAGCATGCCAAGGATACCTCGGCCGTTATTTTCGCATAGAAAAGGGGGGCAATACTGAAAATAAAAATGATATGTGTTATTGAACGAAACATGTTTTGAAGAGCATTAAAAATATCATCATTCTGGACTTTTTTAACTAACTCAAAAATCTCCAGATAAATCGTAAGATTCACGTAGAAAGAATACCAGAGTGACAGGACGCTTAGAATTATGAATATGTGGGTGTCCCAATGGGAGTGATTCAGAGGCAGATATTATGTGGAAGAGGAAGAACGTACGAATGACGGTAAGGACGGGAAGAACTGAGGACCGAAAGCGAAGAGCAAGGTACCGCAGTTAGTGAAGACAATTTGTAGACGAGGCCAAATCCCACCGTTGGATTTAGCGTCATGATGATGGTGAATATCGATGAGTTGATTAATAAGACATCTCCAAAAAATAAAAATTTGAGTTGAGTATGCAATTGTACGTAAAGTGTATAATTCTCAGATTACACCTAAACACCACAAAATCAATCATAATGCAGAAAAACTTTTAGCGAAAAAAACAAAAAATTATGTTGCCTGGATCACTTTTGTTTCAATTTTTTTTTTATAGTGAATACCTCACAAGAGTCCCAACTGCTCCCGTCTGGAGCCAGTGAGACTATGGCATCCCCAATTGGGGTATGTTATGAGGCTGAAGGTAAGTGGGGAAAGGAAGGAGACGAGGAAGAGGAAGGTGGGGAAGTACCTGGCTATTCAGATCTAGTCACTAAACACGGCTAAAGCCATTTCAAGCAACGTTTCAATTCTGAATGGTGGTCTTACACCAGGGCGATACTAAGAGTATCTTCCACTCTGGAACGTGCCGCAAACATACTATATATTATTTTAAATAATTAATTGTGAAATAACACAAATCAATTAAATAAAACTTATTTGCGCATGCCGGGTTCGAACCCGCGGCCTTCGGAATGGGAGTCTAACGCTCTACCGCTGGACTATGCCGGCCGTCAAGTAGTAGGAAATTCCAAAATGTCAAATCTGTACTAAACCGTTAAGCTTCCCGGTGTTATTTTATAGCACATTTAACACGTAAAACACAGACACGTGTAAATAATATTTGATTTATGGTGAGCATTCGAATATTGCTTTCATCATTGTCTTAAAACTTAGTTTTTGGAGATGTCTGAATAATCAACTGAATGGTCGTGAGTTTATATTTTAAAATGGGGTTTTTCAACTTACTAGAGAGTTGGCGGAGACTTCGCTGAGGGCCAAAATTGCCAGGGCGGTTAATATGAGAACGTTCATCTTGCCGCTTGTAAGCTTCTACACTGTTCTGATGACTTCCACTAAAGCGAGATTGACTTTTATATGATTTTTTTGTAAACAATTCAGTTATTGTTATTACATCGGTATCACAGCGATTATACTCTGTTCGCTTTAAAGTTTGTTTATCAACACGTGAATTTAATTGGTGCTAATGTCAATGTTATGTTCAAAAACTAGGTTAGGTTGAGATATGATTTAAGATTATTTTATGCCGTGTTGTGGTACCTCCTTCTTTAGCCAACATTTCGGACAACGTTACAGTGTCCGTCATCAAAGAAGATGTGTGATGATGCATATACATCTGCCTTGGTGATAGTCACTATAACGTTGTCCGAAACGTTGGCTAAAGCATAAGGTAACGCAACACGGCATAACGCCCCAAAAATAAATATCGAAAATAGGTTAGGTTTAGTCTAAAGTATTGAGTCTGAGAGACGTACGGCATTCCAATGCGTCGAGTTTTTAGCGAACACACTATACGAAAACCTCGTGTTTTTTCATAAAATAAATTTAAGATGTTTTTAAAAATAAGAAATAGCGTTAATTTTATTGTAGCTACGGTTAATAAACTTATTGATTAAAACGTTTAGCTTACAATTCATCAATTCCAAATTAATAATAAACTATAAGTTATTAAATAAAGGGGGTAGCCCATACAGAAGTAGAAGACTTGCAATTCTTTTTATTTATTTTGTTATCAATTTTATAAGAATGGAAAAAAATGATCAATTTAAAAAACTAACTATCACCGATAATCTTAGCTATAAAATTATATATTTTTGTACAAAAGTTGTTTCTTAAATGCGTCCGTACATTTCTAATGAAAAATACTCTTTTTTAGTAGTTAACGCATATATTTTTAATAAAGTAATTAACACGTTTATTTTAATTCTACTAAAGCGAAACGATAGAAACAGCTTTAATTTGTTCAAAATATATTTTTTGGTGTTCATAATGTAAATCAATTTGTTGTAAAGATCAATCTAAAATAATTATTTTACATTACGTTTCGTCTTTAATAATTGTCATTGTTTTTTCAGTAACGCATCACAAGGCTTAAGTAGGGACACGATAAAGTATCGATACTTTGTGGTATCGAGTACTTTTCCATTCGATACAGATACTTTTGTACTCGATGCTTTTACTCAATGTGTACTTTTTGACAAGTATCGATACCGTTAAAATTTTGGCTACTCAGAAGCATCTGAGACTCCACATTTAGAATAGTGATAAGAAAAAACTGGTAAAGTAATAAATAAATCATTTAACACAATAAAATGTCTCGACTCTTCTGCCAAAGCACAAACTAGAGAAAAAAATGTATTGCAAAAAAAGTGTTTTAGTTTTTAGTTTGTGTTTTAACAGGGCAGCTGTGTTTCATTATTTATTTAATTACGCACCTTTAGTTTTGCAGTTGACTATATACATTACACTTTTTGATGAGTAACAAAGCAATTCGTGATTTTACAGATTCTTTTTTATTATTGATTAAACGTTGTAAAATTTGATTGTTTCTTTTTTCATTTCACTGACGTTGACGTCCTTTAACCTTTCTTCTTTTCTAACTAAAATATAAAAAAATTAAATTTGAAAATAATGATCCTAAGGGGAGATTCTGATCCTAAATATAAAAAAATGAAAATTCTAATCCGGGGGGGAGGGTGGTACGCAGTTAGGTGGTACCGGTCTGAACTGTAAATCAGGCCCTATGCTATGAAATGTACTAGATACGTGAAGTATCGATAATTTTGTTTCAATACTTTTACGAGTACGATACTTTTTTTCCGATACTACTCATGAGTATAGTATCGATACTTTCTATTCGATATCGTGTCCCTTGGCATAAGGGCATTTCGATGTGGGCACTGGGCATACGTGTTGACAAAGGTTGACTAAAGAGGTTGTAAAAAAGGTGGATGTATGAACCTCCACCTAATTGGAGCCACATTTTTCGCGTGTCTCATCTCTTTACAATAAATACAAACACACAACCAAACAAATTTATACAAACAAAGTCATATTATCCGTATCTGACATTTTTTCCAAGATCCGCAATATTTGGGCAGAGTATTAACACAATGCTAGTCAGTCCAAGGGAGCCTGTTATGCCTCAATACAAAGGACTATCCCATCAACACCGTGGTTTCAACAATTTCCCCATTTTTCCAATTTTTAATCTCGTCGAATTCAATGTTTCAAAGACCCAATCATGTCTGATTACGTCTAAAAGGGATCGAAATGACAATCTAGTCTCCTTCAACGGTAGCATTCTTCCAAACAGGTCCTCCATTGATATGCTCGGTGTAACTCTAAGTGACCAGCTCAGGTACGGGGGCTCCATCGAGGCCAGAGTTAAGTTGGCCTCTCAGAAACTGGGCGTACTGTACAGGGCCCGCAGATACTTTAATTGTACACAACTGCTAACCCTGTACAAATCGCAAGTGCGCCCCGCTGTTGAATTTGGCAGCCATCTCTGGTCTGGAGCCCCGATGTACCTGAAAAACACCCTCGACTCTGTTCAGAAACGGGCGGTCCGCTTGATAGATTCTCCTGTCTTAACAAACGGATTGCAATCTTTAGAGCACAGGCGTCGGGTGGGAATGCTATCCTTGTTCTACCGGTATTTCAATGGAAGATGCTCCGAGGAGCTAGCGTCATTGATCCCCTCGGCACCGGTGCATAGTCGGGAAACACGCCAAACGCGCGCCCAACATATGTACACAGTTGACATTTGTCACATGAGAACGGGACGCTTCTACGACTCGTTTTTGTGTTCAACAGCTCGGCTGTGGAACGATTTGCCGGCCTCTGTGTTTCCTCCTTCCTATAACATGGGTCTTTTCAAGACCCACGTTCACTCCTTCCTCTCCTCAAAAAGACCCTCCTCACAGCATCTTCAAAGATGACATAGGCCCTGAGGGAAATTATTTTCCTCAGGGCCTCCTGTGTGGAGTTAATATAAAAAAAAAAAAAAATTTCCTCACTTATTCGAATGAGAATCGGACATTGTGGCCTCCTTCTCACCTTTTCAAAATTCACGTCATTGACTCCCCAGATTGTACACTCTGTGGTCTAGAATTGGAAACTTTAGATAACAAATTTTTTGGTTGTCCTCTCTAAACCAATATCCTCTCTTTTAACAAACCTTATCTAAAATTGCCTCCCATCCATTAAACATCTCATCTCAAGTCAGAACTCAACTCCAATCTTCACTACAATTTTGAAATTTGCCTATTTAAATAAAATTAATATTTAAATCACTTTTCATTTCATCACAATTTTAAATGATGGCCTGGAACACCCCTGAAGGGTGAAAGCCAGAAATAATTTGAAGAAAAAGTTAAGGAATATAAGATTGTAACCAGTCGGAACTAATTGACACGAGCCATTAGCAAAATATGGTGTATTTAAAAAAAACATGTTATTTAAGTCTGTAAAAGTTGAGTTGGAACTAATTGACACGGGTTTTTAGTAAAATACTGTGTATATAAATGCATAATACTATGCTTGTTTTGAAATGTTTTTTTCTGGTTTGATAGTCCCAATCCTCACTGTTCTCCATCATTGCTCAAGCAACAACACTTTCCGCTTATAATTATGGTAGCAAGAAGAATTCAACGTTGTTGTTTCTGGGCGTACATAATATTATGACAGAAGATATTTCACCATTTTCTTGATAGCTGTCAAAGGCAATTATTTTAGGACAACTTATATTTTCGATTTACGATTTATTGATTTATATTTTTATTTATATATATATATTTACTTAAACTTTCTTAAATGATCCCGTCTAGAGAAAGTGACACTATGGCATCCCCAATTGGGAGATGTTGTGAGGCTGAAGTTAGTGGGGAGGGGAAGGAGAGGGGGAGAAGAAGATGAGGAAGTATCTGGCTATTCATTCTTATATTTATACAATTTGTATCTTCCAACTATATCGGTTTTCCCACAATGATTGTTCAATAATTTATACTATATAATATATTCAATTCTTGTTTTCTGGTGTTCCGCAAGGCTCTCTGATAGAACCGCTTCTATTTTTACTGCTTATAAAATATAATAAATTAGTAATTTTTAATATATAGTTAATACAATTTACCATATGCGAAATGAACCTATGTTATATGCGTGGCAATTAATACATTGCACGATTTGTACTTACCGATTCGTCCACAGATTAATAAATTGTTTAAGATGGCTAACGAAATTGTTTTTGGAAGATGAAAATTTAACATTGTCACATAATTTATGACTTCAATATTTTGAAGGTAACCTTCTATCACACTTGCACCCTTGATGTGATTTTTGACACAAACTATCAAGAGGCTATACAAATTATCCAAACATTAATATTACTACGAGCGGCAATGTGGTACCCATTTTTGTGTAAATCAAGGAATTTGTTATTAAACTTTTTAGTAAAAATGATATTTTATTGGTCGTAGAAAACAGATAAATAATTTATGTAGCATCGCCTGGTTATAACGAAATTGGTTTACAATTTATGAATTATCGATTACATCTTTGTAAAAAAAAATTGATTCTGAGTGTTCTATTATTACGCAAATATTCTCAAGGAAGTGGGGGTAGGGAGAAGATGAGCAAGACAATGGTTGGGAAGTATCTGGCTATGTTTGGAAGTATTTTCGTCACAAAACAGGTAAATGATTTTATTTGAACTAAAATAAAATTCTGAAAAGTGGCTTTACTAGTAATGTATTGATTTATTTTGCCGTATGATTATATGATTTGAAATGAGTGTTATATAAAACAATATTTCGGTTGTAAATTTAAGTAATTTGCCAACGACTAATGAATTTTTCAAATTTTAAAACATCTCATTACCAGATAAAATAACAATCTTTCGAAATCAATTTATGAATCAAAATCCAAAAAGAATCAAAACCTCTAGGATTTGAATTAAAAATGACAAATTTCCGGTACTGTCCCTTCCCTCCTTCAAATGTATATTACACCAGCCCAAACTTCGTTCCCGTATTTTTTTTTGTTAAAGGTTCCACCAAGTCTCTTAATTCCACCACGCTTTATCTTTAAATTAGCAATCAATACTTTTATCCACTTTTCCAGAATTATGAAAAGTTTCCAAAATTTCGTGTTCATTTTGTGTGCCTGTCGGCTTTTTGGGCGACTGACCAGCAGCTGAGAATAAAAGTGCCAATGAGAAATATCGATTATTCCCCGTATCATTTTTTTAAAATAAAACATTTTATATCGATTTATTTCATTCAAAACATGCTTTAATATGTACCTACATTCAAATAAGCAATAAATCAGAATTTTACGGGATATCCGTACTCTGATAATTTATACTTCTTTAGGTTCACAGTGGAGAATCCTGGATAATGATTCGGATATCTGGAATTCTCATTAGGTGGGGGCTCGCTCATGTTGGAGAGGGTTCTCTAGAATTGCAGCCACTTTCCGTGGCTCTACCAAATGAAATTTCTCCTGGGCAAGAAATTTCTCTATGTTCCCTATTACTTACTTAGATAGCATCAACATACAGGTAGATCTTTCTGCCGGTAGGACTGCTAACATTTCTTTCGGTATATGAGAGGATTATATTGCTCTTGAACTAAATCTTATCCGATATCGACTAATTGTGCGTCAGTAAGGAGGAATTCAAAAGGGAAAACTTTTTGATTTAAAAAAATTCTCTTCCTATTAAGGCGATCTTCAACGCTGCTATTTTTATTTTGCATAACTATTTAATATTTTAATTAATAAAGATAATATTAACAAAAGTCAATCTAAAATCCGAAATAGAAAAATCAGAAAAAGATTCGGATACATCTGGGACTCGAATACTCGGATACTCCAGGACCTTTGGCAATCCGGGCCGAGTGCCAGATGTATCCGTATAATTTTTTCTGATTTTTTTGTTTCGGATTTTCGATTGACTTTCGCTTATATTATCTTTATTAATTAAAATATTATAATTTGAGGTTTAACTCATTAAGTTAAAATATTAAAAATTAAAATATTTAATATTTGTTAATCTCTTATTTTTTTTAATTTCTAAAAAGTTTTAAATTTGTGTAAGTTTACGTAAAATAAATGTAATAAAAACATGTTATTATTATCTAAACTTTCATGAAAAAAACACTTTGAATTGCGTCATGAGAAAATACAAATTAAACAATATAAAAAAAGTTGTAAAGGAAAAGGAAGAGAAACTTCATTATTGAATTATTTGTTTTAATTCAATATTTTTATATATAGTGCGATAATTTTTTAAAATGTAAAATACATTATTTTAAACATAAAGATCAAAACATGTTTCCTGTCGTTTTAGATGTTTTAAACTTTATTAATATTTCTTAAATATTATAAAATGTATTCTTGGGAATCGGTATTATAGTTTTCTTGCCAATTTATGATATTTCTTGGTTGGAATCATCACTTCATTTTCTACTGTGGAACGTAATTGTTGTTATTCTGGTCAGGATTAATGTTAAGGTCACCTTCGTTGTTATTGTATTATTTATTTTCGGGATTAACAGATTCGTGTCCTTTCGCGTCGTCGTTATCGTTATTCATGTGGTCGTTATCAAAATTATTGTACGCAGGACATAGACTCTTCTAAGCACTTCGCATATTTGATGGGATAAAGGATATTCTTGTTCTGGTTTTTCTTGTAATCATTTCCTTCATCATTATTGTTATAATTACTGGGATAAGGTCCGGGTCCATTTATGTTGTTGTTATTGTTATGTTGGTCGGAGTTAATGTTTCGGTCACCTACGTTTTTATTATTATTTTTATTCTCTGGATTAGTTTGGGATTCATTTTCATCATCGTTGTCATTGATTGGGAGAATGTCATGGTCACCTCGGCCATTATTTTCTCTCCCGCATATAGAAGTGGGGCAAAACTGAAAATAAAAATTATTTGTGTTATTAATAAAAAAATGTTTTAAAAAGATAATTAAATAAATTACATTTAAAATTGTTTGTAGAAACCCGTATATTATCCAAGCTGTAACTTTTTATAGGCTGAAACCATCCGAAAATCAGCATTGAACAGGTAACGTGCAGTTCCGATAAATCATAATTGCGTCGATCGTCTATTTTGAGAGTGCTTAAATGTTACGATATTTTGAAAAAAAAACCATTTGCCTGTTTTTCGTTTTATTTTAATTACAGGGATAACTTTTTTAAACTTATAACCCATAGTCTTTGGGAATGCCGTATGCAGGGCATTTTTGATGAGAGAAAGGAAAGAACCCTTAAAACCCTAAAAATGGTAGCAGCGAGGAAACACATTGATCAACAAATCATTCCACGGCCTAACTGCTAAATACAAGAACAAGGTCACGGAACAAGCATCTTACGGAGTACCTCAAGGGAGCGTGCTTGGTCCAATCCTATTCCTTGTGTATATGGATAAAGCATTTATTTCAACTTTAATAATAAACTGCTCATTTATAAAATGATAATAATTCCAGTTGTGGTAACACGCAGCCCATCGTAAAATTATGAATCTAAGAGAGCAGTGCGAAAAACCTTTGTACCTTAATTAGAATACGGATATTACATGATAAAGTTGGACCGTGAACTCAAAAATCACCAGATAAATCGTAAGATAGGATGGTGATATGACGTTTTGAATTATGAATAAGTGGTGCCCCAACAGAAGTGATTCAGAGGCAGAGCAAGGGAGTGGTGGAGACTATGTGGAAGAGGAAAAACGAACGAATGACGGTAAGGACGGGAAGACCTGAGGACTGAAAGCGAAGAGCAAGGTACCGCAGTCAGTGAAGAAATTTTGTAGATGATTCCAAATCCCACCGGAGATATAGCGCCATGATGATGATGAATGTCAATCAGTTGACTAGTCAGACATCTCCGAAAAATCGAAATTTGATAAATAACAAATGATGTTGTCAGATCACTAGTAAGAAATTTCAAAATCTCACAATACGAACTAAAGCGTTAAACTTTCCGGTGTCAACACAAAACACAGACAAGTGTAAATAATATTTGATTTATGGTGAGCACTCGAATATTGCTTTTCACATTGTCTCAAAACATAGAATTTGGAGATGTCTGAATTTGGAGATGACGATCAATATATCAACGATCCGTGTCACCTTTAAATATATGGTGAAATTATATTTTAAAATGTGGTTGTTCAACATACTTGAGTGTCTGCGGACACTTCGCTGAGAGCCAAAATTGCCAGGGCGCTTAATATGAGAACGTTCATCTTGCTGCTTGTGGGCTTCAACAGTGTTCTGATGAATTCCACCAAAGCAAGATTGGCTTTTATACGAAAAAAAAATTAAACAATTTAGTTATTGCTATTACACTAGTATCACAGCGATTATACTCTGTTCGCTTTAATTTGTTTATCAAAATATGAATTTAAAAACTAATAATAACTCTATGCTATTTGCTATGTTCGCCAGAAAATCTTTACATCAGTGTTTTTTTTTTGTAATTTTTTTTTTTTATAATTGTAGCAAATTTTAGTTATACACATTACGCCGTTTACTCGAAGGGGTAGGCAAATGATTGACGGCCACACATTCCTTTCTTAGCACATGCTCTTTCATTCGCCTTCCCAGAACTATTCCATACGTTTAATTATAAAACAAATACAGCAACTAATTCGCCAATTAATCGTGCTCTATACATTCAATAATATTCGGCTAAACTCTAAGGCGCTCTGCTGACGAGGCAACTGAAACCAAACTAAAACCGTCTGGTTTCTATGTCTTGATTGATCAAAAAGCTTGTTTAACCATAGACGACGAACAATCAGCTGGCAGCTGGCAACTAGCAACGGCCGGCCACGGCAGTTAGCAGTGCGAGTCACTGCTTGTGTTACCATTGACAACGGGTTTTTGAGTGATTATGAAGTGTGCGGGCCATCACATTGTCATACAAAGACAGTTGCCAGTTTACAGTTTTCAGTTGCCTCAGTGAGCCTAACATCGAAATCTTCTCGGTTTCACATTCCAAAATAAAAACTGTTTAATGGTCATACATATCCCTTCACAGATCACCACTTATCATTCAAACATATTCACACATAGACACGCACCTACATACTATGTACATCGCCCGGTAATTACTAAATATACAAGCGACAAATAAGACTAAGACATTACATAGATACATATCCACCGTGAAATATTACTTAATATCTGTAAATTTGTTTTATGACTGGAACCAATTTACTGTTTGTTTTTATGGTCTTAAATAGACCCAAGTTACCCCAAGAGAAAACACTCTCGAGGTAACCGTTTATTCTTTGCTTCAAAGCCCTCCGAGCCATTGGAATTTGTGCACCCTTTGGGGGCTTGTCAAACAAAAAGCTATCATGGACTGTACTGTCATCCCCGTAGCAATGAATTGGTGCTAATGTCAATGTTATGTTCAAAAACTAGGTTAGGTTGAGATATGAATTAAGATTATGTTATGCCGTGTTGTGCTACCTCCTTCTTTAGCCAACATTTCGGACAACGTAACAGTGTCCGTCATCAAAGAAGATGTGTGATGATGCATATACATCTGCCTTGATGATAGTCACTATAACGTTGTCCGAAGCGTTGGCTAAAGCATAAGGTAACGCAACACGACATAACGCCCCAAAAATAAATATCAAGAATAGGTTAGGTTGCGTTAAAGTCATTATTTAATGGCATTCCGTCGAGTTTTTAGCGAACACACTATACGAAAACCTCGTGTTTTTTCATAAAATAAATTTAAGATGTTTTTAAAAATAAGAAATAGCGTTAATTTTATTGTAGCTACGGTTAATAAACTTATTGATTAAAACGTTTAGTTTACAATTCATCAATTCCAAATTAATAATAAACTATACGTTATTAAATAAAGGACGTAGCCCATACGGAAGTAGACTTGCAATTCTTTTTATTTAAAATGAACAATGTAAAAAATGGCATTTCGATATGGGCACTATGGGCACTAGGTTGTAAAAAAGGTGGATGTACGAACCTCCATTTAAGTGGAACCACATTTTACATTAAATGTGAACTCACAACCAAGCAAATTTATACAAACAAAGTCATATTATCTCTATCTGACATTTTTTTTAAGATCCCGCAATATTTGGGCAGAGTATTAAGGGGACACACGGCGGTGATTTTTCCATAAAAACTCTGTGGTCTAGAATTGGAAACATTATCACATATTTTTTGTTGTCCCTCTTCTTCTTCTTCTTCGATGGCGCTACAGCCCATATCGAGCTTTGGCCTCCCGCAACATTCGCCTCCAACTCCTCCTGTCCTCAGCAGCTGACTTCCAGTTTGTTATCTGGAGAAGCTGTGCTGCATCCCCTCTTACTTCGTCTTCCCACCTCAGTCTGGGTCTTCCCACTTTTCTCTTTCCACCTGGGTGTCCAGCCATAATTCTTTTTGGGACGCGTGTGTCCGGCATTCTCTGTACATGTCCAGCCCATCTCAACCTGAGGAGTCTCATATAGGCTGAGATATTGGGGGCCTGATATATGTCATACAGTTCTTTGTTGTGCCGGATGCGCCACTGTTCCCCCTCTTTCACGGGTCCACATATTCTTCTTAACACTTTTCTTTCAAAAGTATCCAGCATTTCAGCCATCTTTGCAGTCAGTGTCAGCGCCTTGTTTGTTGTCCCTCTCTAAACAAATATCCTCTCTTTTAACAAACCTTATCTAAAATTGCCTCCCCTCCATTCAACATCTCATCTCAAGTCTGAACTCAACTGCAATCTTCACTATAATTTTGAAATTTGCCTATTTAAACAAAATTAATATTTAAATCACTTTTCGTTTCTCAATAATTTTAAATGATGGTTTGGAACATCCCTGAAGGGTGAAAGCCAGAAATAATTTTAAGAAAAAGTTAAGGAATTTAATATTGTAACCAGTTGGAACTAATTGACATGAGCCTTTAGCAAAATATTGTGTATTTAAAAAAAAACATGTTATTTAAGTCTGTAAAAGTTGAGTTGGAACTAATTGACACGGGTCTTAAGTAAAATACTGTGTATTTAAATGCATAATACTATGCTTGTTTTGAAATTTTTGTTTCTGATTTGATAGTCGAGCGGTCTAAGACGGCGCCGCGGCGGCTTTAATCCTCACGGTTCTCCATCGTTGCACAAGCAACAACACTTTCCGCTTATAATTATGGCAGCAAGAAGAATTCAACGTTATTGTTTCTGGGCAATGAGGAGTACATAATATTATGACAGAAGATATTTCACCATTTCCTTGATAGCTGTCAAAGGCACTTTTTATAGGACAACTCATATTTTCGATTTACGATTTATTTATTTATTAAGTCCGAGTTTACTTAAACTTTCCCAACTGATCCCGTCAAGAGCCAGTGACACTGTGGCATCCCCAATTGGGAGATGTTGCGAGGCTGAAGTTAGTGGGGAGGGGTAGGAGATGGGGAGAAGAAGGTGAGGAAGTATCTGGCTATTAATTCTTATATTTATACAATTTGTAACTTCCAACAATATCGTGTTCCCACAATGATTGTTCAATAATTTATACTATATAATATATTCAATTCTTGTTTTCTGGTGTTCCGCAAGGCTCTCTGATAGAACCGCTTCTATTTTTAATGCTTATAAAATATAATAAATTAGTAATTTTTAATATATAGTTAATACAATTTACCTTATGCGAAATGAGCCTATTTTATATGCGTGGCAATTATTTCATTGCACGACTTATACTTACCGATTAGTCCACAGATTAATAAATTATGTAAGATGGCTAACGAAATTGTTTTTGGAAGATGAAAATTTAACATTGTCACATATTTTATGACTTCAATATTTTGAAGGTAACCTTCTATCACACTTGCACCCTTGATGTGATTTTTGACACAAACTATAAAGATGCTATACAAATTATCCAAACATTAATATTACTACGAGCGGCAATGTGGTACCCATTTTTGTGTAAATCAAGGAATTTGTTATTAAAGTTTTTAGTAAAAATGATATTTTATTGGTCGTAGAAAACGGATAAAAAATTTATTTAGCATCGCCTGGTTATAATGAAATTGGTTTACAATTTATGAATTACCGATTACATCTTTGTAAAAAAAATTGATTCTGAGTGTTTAGCTTATTACGCAAATATTCTAAAGGAAGTGGGGGTAGGGAGAAGATGAGCAAGATAATGGTTGGGAAGTATCTGGATATGTAAGGAAGTATTTTCGTCACAAAACAGGTACTTGGATTTTTTTAAATGATATTATTTGAACTAAAATTAAATTTTGAAAAGTGGCTTTACTAGTAATGTATTGATTTATTTTGCCGTATATGATTTGAAATTAGTGTTATATAAAACAATATTTCGGTTAAAACTAATCTGCCAACGACTAATGAAGTTTTCAAATTTTAAAACATCTCATCACCAGATAAAATAACAATCTTACGAAATCAATTTATGTTTTTTTGTAAAAAAGAATCAAAACCTATAGGATTTGAATTAAAAATGACAAATTTCCGGTACTGTCCCTTCCACTTTTCCAGAATTATGAAAATTTTCCAAAATTTCGTGTTCGTTTTGTGTGCCAGTCGGCTTTAAGGGCGATTGACCAGCAGCTGAGAATAAAAGTTTAAAAATGCTTGCAACTGTACAGGGAGGTTCCAATGAGAAAGATCGATTATTCCCCGTATCAATTTTTTAAAATAAAACATTTAATATCGATTTATTTAATTCAAAACATGTTTTAATATGTACCTACATTCAAGTAAGCAATAAAAATGCTCAAAACGCACGATGATAAATTATTAAATATAGTGTAGTTCTTGTAAGTATTTTTTGATCATAAGTATTTATGAATTTTCAATAATGTCTAAACAAAATAAGTGTGTAAAAAAAAAAAGAAATATTTTAGTTGGTAAGACCTTAAATAAATAGAAAAACTGAGGTATTTTTGTCACAAACACGTTCTCGGATTAATTTTTTAATGATTTTAATTTACTAAAATTTAATTTTTTAAAACTGTATTGACTAGATTTGTATTGATTTATTTTGTTGTATGATTATATGATTTGAAATTTGTGTTGTTTAATAGAGTATATCGTTTGAAAATTGAACAACGTATAACCTTAGTATATTAAAAATACACTTAGTTTTTCAAAATTTTAAAACTGCGTGTACCAGATAAAATAACAATCTTTCAAAATCAATTTATGTTTTTTTGTAAAAATGAGTCAATACGTCTTATGAAGAATTTGATTTAAAAATGACAAATTTCCGGAATTCTCTCGTAATACCCTTTTAAACATGTTGGGGTTTATTCTCCGAACCATCAGAATTTTACGGGATATCCGTACTCTGATAATTTATACTTCTTCTTTGTTCACAGTGAAGAATCCTGGATAATGATTCGGATATCTCGAATTCTCATCTGGTGGGGGCTCGCTCATGTTGGAGAGGGTTCTCTAGAATTGCAGCCACTTTCCTTGGCACTACCAAACGCAATTTCTCCTGGGCAAGAAATTTCTCTATGTTCCCTATTACTTACTTAGATAGCATCAACATACAGGTAGATCTTTCTGCCGGTAGGACCAATCTGCTAACATTTCTTTCGGTATATGAGAGGATTATATTGCTCTTGAACTAAATCTTATCCGATATCGACTAATTGTGCGTCAGTAAGGAGGAATTCAAAAGGGAAAACTTTTTGATTTAAAAAAATTCTCTTCCCATTAAGGCGATCTTCAACGCTGCTATTTTTATTTTGCATAACTATTTAATATTTTAATTAATGAAGATAATATTAACAAAAGTCAATCTAAGATCCGAAATAGAAAAATCAGAAAAAGATTCGGATACATCTGGGACTCGAACCCAGGACCTTTGGCAATCCGGGCCTAGTCCCAGATGTATCCGTATAATTTTTTCTGATTTTTTTGTTTCGGATTTTCGATTGACTTTCGCTTATATTATCTTTATTAATTAAAATATTATAATTTGAGGTTTAACGCATTAAGTTAAAATATTAAAAATTAAAATATTTAATATTTGTTAATATCTTTTTTCTTGTAATTTCTAAAAAGTTTTAAATTTGTGTAAGTTTACGTAAAATAAATTAATAAAAACATATGTTATTATTATCTAAACTTTCATGAAAAATACACTTATAATTGCGTCACGAGAAAATACAAATTAAACAATATAAAAAAAGTTGTAAAGGAAAAGGAAGAGAAACTTCATTATTGAATTATTTGTTTTAATTTAATATTTTTTATATATAGTGCGATAATTTTTTTAAATGTAAAATATATTATTTTAAACATAAAGATTAAAACATGTTTCCTGTCGTTTTAGATTTTATAAACTTTATTAATTTTTTTTAAATATTATAAAATGTATTCTTGGGAATCGGTATTATATTTTTCTTGCCAATTTATGATATTTCTTGGTTGGAATCATCACTTCATTTTCTACTATGGAACGTAATTGTTGTTATTCTGATCAGGATTAATGTTAAGGTCACCTTCGTTGTTATTGTATTATTTATTTTCAGGTTTAACAGATTCGTGTCCTTTCGCGTCGTCGTTATCGTTATTCATGTGGTCGTTATCAAAATTATTGTACGCAGGACACAGACTCTTCTACGCACTTTGCATATTTGATGGGATAAAGGATATTCTTGTTCTGGTTTTTCTTGTGATAATTTACTTCATCATTATTGTTATTATTACTTGGATTAGGTCCGGGTCCATTTAAGTTGTTGTTATTGTTATATTGGTCGGAGTTAGTGTTTTGGTCACCTACGTTGTTATTATTATTTTTATTCTCTGGATTAGTTTGGGATTCATTTACATCATCGTTATCATTGATTGGGAGAATGTCATGGTCACCTCGGCCATTATTTTCTCTCCCGCATATAGAAGTGGGGCAAAACTGAAAATAAAAATTATTTGTGTTATTAATAAAAAAATGTTTTAAAAAGATAATTAAACAAATTACATTTAAAATTGTTTGTAGAAACCCGTATATTATCCAAGCTGTAACTTTTTATAGGCTGAAACCGTCCGAAAATCAGCATTGAACAGGTAACGTGCAGTTCCGATAAATCATAATTGCGTCGATCGTCTATTTTCAGAGTGCTTAAATGTTACGATATTTTGAAAAAAACCATTTGCCTGTTTTTCGTTTTGTTTTAATTACAGGGATAACTTTTAAAAACTTATAACCCCTAGTCTTTGGGAATGCCGTATGGAGGGCATTTTTGATGAGAGAAAGGAAAGGACCCTTAAAACCCTAAAAATGGTAACAGCGAGGAAACACATTGATCAACAAATCATTCCACGGCCTAACTGCTAAATACAAGAACAAGGTCACGGAACAAGCATCTTACGAAGTACCTCAAGGGAGCGTGCTTGGTCCAATCCTATTCCTTGTGTATATGGATAAAACATTTATATCAACTTTAATAATAAACTGCTCATTTATAAAATGATAATAATTCCAGTTGTGGTAACACGCAGCCCATCGTAAAATTATGAATCTAAGAGAGCAGTGCGAAAAACCTTTGTACCTTAATTAGAATACGGATATTACATGATAAAGTTGGACCGTGAACTCAAAAATCACCAGATAAATCGTAAGATAGGACGGTGATAGGACGTTTTGAATTATGAATAAGTGGTGCCCCAACAGAAGTGATTCAGAGGCAGAGCAAGGGAGTGGTGGAGACTATGTGGAAGAGAAAAAACGAACGAATGACGGTAATGACGGGAAGACCTGAGGACTGAAAGCGAAGAGCAAGGTACCGCAGTCAGTGAAGAAATTTTGTAGATGATTCCAAATCCCACCGGAGATATAGCGCCATGATGATGATGAATGTCAATCAGTTGACTAGTCAGACATCTCCGAAAAATCGAAATTTGATAAATAACAAATGATGTTGTCAGATCACTAGTAAGAAATTTCAAAATCTCACAATACGAACTAAAGCGTTAAACTTTCCGGTGTCAACACAAAACACAGACTAGTGTAAATAATATTTGATTTATGGTGAGCACTCGAATATTGCTTTTCAGATTGTCTCAAAACATAGAATTTGGAGATGACGATCAATATATCAACGATCCGTGTCACCTTTAAATATATGGTGAAATTATATTTTAAAATGTGGTTGTTCAACATACTTGAGTGTCTGCGGACACTTCGCTGAGAGCCAAAATTGCCAGGGCGCTTAATATGAGAACGTTCATCTTGCTGCTTGTGGGCTTCAACAGTGTTCTGATGAATTCCACCAAAGCAAGATTGGCTTTTATACGAAAAAAAAAATTAAACAATTTAGTTATTGCAATTACACTAGTATCACAGCGATTATACTCTGTTCGCTTTAATTTGTTTATCAAAATATGAATTTAAAAACTAATAATAACTCTATGCTATTTGCTATGTTCGCCAGAAAATCTTTACATCAGTGTTTTTTTTTGTAATTTTTTTTTTATAATTGTAGCAAATTTTAGTAATACACATTACGCCGTTTACTCGAAGGGGTAGGCAAATGATTGACGGCCACACATTTCTTTCTTGGCACATGCTCTTTCATTCGCCGAACTATTCCATACGCTTAATTATAAAACAAATACAGCAACTAATTCGCCAATTGATCGTGCTCTATACATTCAATAATATTCGGCTAAACTAAACGAGGCAACTGAAACCAAACTAAAACCGTCTGGTTTCTATGTCTTGATCAAAAAGCTTGTTTAACCATATACGACGTACAATCAGCTGGCAGCTGGCAACTATCAACTGCCGGCCACGGAAGTTAGCAGTGCGAATCACTGCTTGTGTTAACATTGACAACGGGTTTTTGAGTGATTATAAAGTGTGCGGGCCATCACATTGTCATACAAAGACAGTTTTCAGTTGCCTCAGTGAGCCTAACATCGAAATCTTCTCGGTTTCACATTCCAAATTACAAACTGTTTAATTGTCATACATATCCCTTCACAGATCACCACTTATCATTCAAACATACTCACACATAGACACGCACCTACATACTATGTACATCGCCCGATAATTACTAAATATACAAGCGACAAATAAGACTAAGACATTACATAGATACATATCCACCGTGAAATATTACTTAATATCTGTAAATTTGTTTTACGACTGGAACCAATTTACTGTTTGTTTTTATGTGGTTACTTGGGTCTTAAAGAGACCCAAGTTACCCCAAGAGAAAACACTCTCGAGGTAACCGTTTATTCTTTGCTTCAAAGCCCTCCGAGCCATTGGAATTTGTGCACCCTTTGGGGGCTTGTCAAATAAAAAGCTATCATGGACTGTACTGTCATCCCCGTAGCAATGAATTGGTGCTAATGTCAATGTTATGTTCAAAAACTAGGTTAGGTTGAGATATGAATTAAGATTATGTTATGCCGTGTTGCGCTACCTCCTTCTTTAGCCAACATTTCCGACAACGTTACAGTGTCCGTCATCAAAGAAGATGTGTGATGATGCATATACAGCTGCCTTGATGATAGTCACTATAACGTTGTCCGAAACGTTGGCTAAAGCATAAGGTAACGCAACACGGCATAACGCCCCAAAAATAAATATTTATTTATTTATTTATTTATTTACACATATACGGCACAACATGTGCCATTAACATAATTGACATAACATATAAATAGTACAACAACATGAAGAATAACTAAAAGTATAAATGTAAGTTAAATATAAGGAAAAAAAATGTTAACAGTAAGTAGTAAGGTAATAAGTAGTAGGAAAAGGGTAAAATATAAATGTAAAGTGAAAAATATGGTACAAAGTATAAGTATAAAGTACAAGCTTTAAATTATTAAGCAAAGATAAAAAAGTTAAAAGTGAGAATAAAATAATAATAATAAAAAAGTTAAATGTAGAAATATAAGATGTCTTTAAAAGGAACAAAGATTTAAATATAAAATATAAAAAGTAAGAAGTCCTCACAGGAGCAAAGAAAAATAAAAATAAAATATTTAATAGGTAGATATTATAGATTACAAATATTAACCGATATGATGAATTTTACAAGTACCTATGATTTCTAATGAATTAATGTTTTGCAAGTTCTGGTAAGCATATTATGTTTACATAATTATTATGTTTACATGGTACTAGAAGACAAATTTTGTTTAATGCATCTTTTTTATGAGGCCAGATTACCGGCGTGATCGATATTAGCATATTTATTGCCAAAAGTATGTAAGCGATTTATTGTTGCATTTTGTTCTGCGGTGGTCCCAGAGGTATTACAATGAAAAGGTGTTTGGAGTCGAGTAGGTCTAAAAGGTATGTGATAATTCACCAGTGACACCAATTCAGGGGAGTCAAACCAGTTGTTATTTATTTTAAATAAAAAAATTAGATCATTAAGTATTCTTCTATCTTTTAACGATAAGAGTCGCATTTTTTGTAATAGAGAATCATAGTTTATGTCATCCGCGGGAATTCCTAATTTGAAATTAATTGATCTGAGAAATTTGTGTTGGATTCTTTCAATGGAATTTGCATGGCTTTTGTAGACAGGGTTCCATATGGGGGAATTATATTCCAAATGACTTCTAACTAAAGTTGTATATAGTATTTTAAATGTTTGGATATTTTTGAAATCTTTACATATTCTTATAATGAAGCCCAGCATTTTCATTGCTTTATTAGTAATGATATCAATGTGATTAGTAAATAGGAGTTTAGTATCGAAGGTTATTCCGAGGTCCCTTATTACAGGTACTGACAATAAACTGTGGTTGTTAAGTGAGTAACAATATTTGATAGGGTTTTTTATTCTGAAGAAACTCATGATTTGACATTTTTTAATGTTAAGTGTAAGTTTGTTGATGGTACACCATTCTGCGAATTTTAAAAAATTGGACTGTAGGGACAAGCAGTCGTATATATTTTTGATGATTTTAAATATTTTCATGTCATCAGCAAATAATAATATGTTAATATCGGAGAATATGAAAGTGACATCATTTATAAATAATAAAAACAGTATTGGACCGAGGTGCGAACCCTGAGGCACGCCACTAGTGGCTTCAAATTCGTAAGACAAGTGTCCTTTAATAGATACAGTTAATACACGTTTTGATAAATAATTCTTAATCCAGCATAATAATTTACCACTAATTCCTAGTTTAGACAATTTATTTAGAAGAATTTTAATGCAAACCTTATCAAAAGCTTTACTGAAATCTGTATAAATCGAGTCAACTTGTTCTCTATTAGCTAAGGCACCTGAGATAAAATGTTCGTACAGTGTAAGGTTAGTTAAGGTATTTCGTCCAGAGATAAAACCATGTTGAAATGATGAGATATTAAATTTAATACAAGAACATATTTTTTGAAGAATTAACTTTTCAAACATTTTCGGAATCGACGATTGTATGCATATTGGTCTGTAATTTTCAACTAAAGACTTGTCTCCACTCTTAAATATTGGAGTGAGAAAGCTATTTTTCCATATTTGCGGGAACTTGCCTGCTAAAAGTGATTGATTAAATAGTAGGTACAGTGGGTAAGAGACACTACCCTCACAGTTTTTAAGAAATACGGGGGGAATTTTATCTGGCCCTGAGCAAGATTTAGGTTCCAGTAGTTTAATACAAACTGCAATTTCCTTAATGTCAATATGTATCTGAGATAGTTGTAAGTTAATATCTGACTCGAAGTTTGGAATGTCTTTATCAGGGATATCTGTTTCATACACATCCTTAAAAAAGTCTGCAAACAAATTGACTATTTCTTTGATTTTACTAGAAGTTTTCACTTTGTAGTGCATAGTTTCAGGTATGCCAAGGTTGTTGTTATTTTGGGATTTACAATAGTTGAAAAAGTGTTTTACATTGTTAGCGATTGAAAATTCAACATTCTTAATATAATTATTATAACAAATCTTTGAAAATTTACTACAATCTTTTCGCAGCTTGCTGAAAACTGTGAAATCAGAAAGATTTTTTGTTTCTTTGTAAATTTTATGAGCTTTTTTCTTCTCGATTACAATGTTAATGAGGTCCTTGCTAAACCAGCTAGGGAAATTTGAAGATAATTTATAACTAATTGGAACAAAGTTTTCTATGGCTTTATATAGATGATCATAAAAGGCTTTAATATTATCATCGAGATTACCTCCTTCTAGTATAGACCAGTCAGTATTATATAGATAATCACGTATTGCAACATAATTGGCTTTATTAAAGTTGGGAAATTGCGTCTGGTTTTTAATTTGGTATTTTATAGGGTTACATAATATAGTAATGTCTAAAGGTGGATGATGAGAATCAGGGGCAAGAACTGAATCGAGTGACTTTTCAACCGCAGTTGCCATGTCGGTACAAAGAACAAGATCAAGTAATCTATTATTGTCATTTTTTACATTGTTTAATTGAACTAGGTTAAGGAAATCACATAATTCAATTATTTCTTTTTCTGTTTCAGATAAGTTAGAGTTTTGTGATACTGTATAATTGTCGCGGGTGCCCCAATTGATTTTTGGTAAATTGTAGTCACCGATGATAGTGATTTTACTGTTTGAAAATTTGTACGATAGTTGTTCAATATCCTCAAAATGACTTTTGTATACACTTATATCTGATGATGGCGGAATATAAACACTGCCTATGATATTTTTTTGATTTTTACCGTTTAGTAAAATAAAAACTTGCTCCACATTACAATTTTTGGTTTTCAGAAGTTTTGAAGGATGATCCTTGTTGACAGCTATCATGACGCCACCGCCTTTAGATTTAGAGCTGGTATGTTGACTTCTGTCAGACCTGTAAATATGATGGTGGGGTAGACCGAGCTCAGCAGAGTAGATGGATGGTTCCAGCCAGGTTTCCGTTAGAATAATAATGTCATGTTGCAGTGTCGGGGCATGTATTTTAAAGTCCTTAAGTTTAGTTTTCATGCCTCTGACATTTTGGTAGTAGCATTTCAATTTATTTACATTGTGTCGTTTTTTGGAATGGTTGTAACAATAGTGGGTTTCGAGTTTATGTACTTTATGGTAATATTAGGTTCCCCATTCTCTTGGCGGTACAATAATTGCTTTCTCAGCTCCACCAATTGAGTCCGTTGGAGGATAGTTAAGTCATTACTCGCTTTGATGCCATCCTTAAATTTCATGCTATTTCGTAGGAGAGTTCTCGGTGCGATGGTGTTAGTAAATTCAATTTTAATTGGACGGTTTTTGTTGGCAATTTTTTTGGCACCCAGTCGGAATACTTTGACATTAAGCAAGTCTAATGTGGGGTCGATGTTTTTTATGGCCGAAGAAACTTTGTCTCTATCTTCCGTAATGGTGACAGCCTTTTCTTCGGAAAAGCTTTCGGGAACGTTATACAATATTATGTTTTTTGATCTAATTGCCCTCTCTTCCATTTCAGTAACAATTTCGCACATATTAATGTCAATTGGATTAGACCTGATAGGCGTCGTGAGTTGCGTAATGTTTTTCAATGAATTCAATTCTCCTTGCATTACTCCGAAATCTACTACCAATTCTCCAATCGTAGCCATTAGTTCAGTGGTTTTTGGTATTATTTTTACGATATTTTCTTTAGAGAATTTATTGCTCGGATCATGAACAATTGAGATCAAACCACTGATTATCTGATTAACTTTGGTGATGTACTGCGATGCTTTGTCACTTAGAGCCATTTTTAATTAAATTTTTTTTATTATTATACTTTTTTTTTTTTTAAAACAGTTGTATACCCCTGGATTTTTGGTAAGGCGTGTAAGTACTAACACCGGCGGCGGTGCAGGTAGCGGGCGCGGGGGGTTTATATGAACTGTCACTTGATTGCACTAAACGCTGTTTTATTCACTTTAAATGGACTATATCCTTTTCTGGTGATTCATGTATTTTTAAACCGGTATTGATTTAATATAATTCAGTGAAACACTTTGATTTTTAATACTTTTTAAGACTGCTTTAGGTGATTTTGTTAGGATAAAAGTAATGCGTGTACACTCTCCGTGTGTTGTTGTTGTTGTTATCAATATTAATAATGTTGTTATAATATCAAGAATAGGTTAGGTTGAGTTAAAGTCATTATTTAATGGCATTCCGTCGAGTTTTTAGCGAACACACTATACGAAAACCTCGTGTTTTTTCATAAAATAAATTTAAGATGTTTTTAAAAATAAGAAATAGCGTTAATTTTATTGTAGCTACGGTTAATAAACTTATTGATTAAAACGTTTAGTTTACAATTCATCAATTCCAAATTGATAATAAACTATACGTTATTAAATAAAGGACGTAGCCCATACGGAAGTAGACTTGCAATTCTTTTTATTTAAAATGAACAATGTAAAATATGGCATTTCGATATGGGCACTATGGGCACTAGGTTGTAAAAAAGGTGGATGTACGAACCTCCATTTAAGTGGAACCACAGTTTACATTAAATTTAAACACACAATCAACCAAATTTATACAAACAAAGTCATATTATCTCTATCTGACATTTTTTCTAAGATCCCGCAATATTTGGGCAGAGTATTAAGGGGATACACGGCGGTGATTTTTCCATAAAAACGTATTCCCTATTTATCTCTCTGGATTTTAACCCTAGAGAAAATATTATTTTTTACATAAAATAGATATCAACTACTAGCGTGTCGGTACTTTTTGTTTTTTTCGATAAGTTACTTTTTATAGAAGTTATGACCTTCCAAAAGTCAATAAAATTCACTGGTTTAAACGCCGTCAAAAGACATTCAGTATACAAACTAGACAATGTTATTTTTTTAAAAAGCAAAACGTACAGACAAAGAATAGTTTTTTTATGTAGTTGGTAAAAAAAAAATTAAAATCAGTCCACTTTTGGAGGAGAAAAGTGGGGAATACAAAATCTCGATTTTAGTTAGGTATTAGTAGCCAGAGGTGCATTGTCCCTTTCGCTCAATATCCGGTGGAATAAGACCAACAGTGACAGCAACAATTTAGTAAAATTTATTTTTCAAATTTCTCCACCACCAGGTTTCATCTTAACACAATGCTAGTCAGTCCAAGGGAGTCTGCTATGCCTCAATACAAAGGACTATCCCATCAAAACCGTAGTTTCAACAATTTCCCCATTTTTATATAAAATAAATTGCCTCACTTATTCGAATGAGAATCGGACAATGTTGCGTTCCTTCTCACCTTTTCAAAATTCACGTCATTGACTCCCCAGATTGTACACTGTGTGGTCTAGAATTGGAAACATTATCACATATTTTTTGTTGTCCCTCTCTAAACAAATATCCTCTCTTTTAACAAGCCTTATCTAAAATTGCCTCCCCTCCATTAAACATCTCATCTCAAGTCTGAACTCAACTGCAATCTTCACTATAATTTTGAAATTTGCCTATTTAAATAAAATTAATATTTAAATCACCTTTCTTTTCTCCATAAATTTAAATAATGGCCTGGAACACCCTGAAGGGTGAAAGCCAGAAATAATTGGAAGAAAAAGTCAAGGAATTTAAGATTGTAACTAGTTGGAATTAATTGACACGAGCCTTTAGCAAAATATTGTGTATTTAAAAAAAACATGTTATTTAAGAAGGTAAAAGTTGAGTTGGAACCAATTGACACGGGTCTTTATTAAAATATTGTGTATTTAAAAAAAACATGTTATTTAAGAATGTAAAAGTTGAGTTGGAACCAATTGACACGGGTCTTTATTAAAATATTGTGTATTTTAATGCATAATAGTATGCTTGTTGTGAAATGTTTGTTTGTGGTTTGATGGTCGAGCGGTTTAAAGCGGCGCCTTCAATCCTCACTGTTCTCCATCATTGCACAAGCAACAAACACTTTCCGCTTATAATTATGGTAGCAAGAAGAATTCAACGTTGTTGTTTCTGGGCAATGAGGAGTACATAATATTATGACAGAAGATATTTCACCATTTTCTTGATATCTGTCAAAGGCACTTTTGACAGCTATCAAGAAAATGATAGCTGTCAAAAGCTATCATTTTCTATATTCATTCCCGTATTTTTTTTTATTGAAGGTTCCACAGAGTCTCTTAATTCGCTTTTTTATCTTTAAACTAGTGTCGTTATCAGTACTTTTATCCACTTTTCCAGAATTATGAAAAGTTTCCAAAATTTCGTGTTCATTTTGTGTGCCAGTCGGTTTTAAGGGCGATTGACCAGCTGCTGAGAATAAAAGTTTAAAAATGCTTGCAACTGTACAGGGCGGTTCCAATGAGAAAGATCGATTATTCCCTGTATCAAAATTTTTAAATAAAACATTTAATATCGATTTATTTCATTCAAAACATGTTTTAATATATACCTACATTCAAGTAAGCAATACAAATGCTCAAAACGCACGATTTAATTCGGCTTGGTTGGTTGTGTGTTTACATTTATTGTAAAGAGATGAGACACGCGAAAAATGTGGCTCCAATTAGATGGAGGTTCATACATCCACCTTTTTTACAACCTCTTTAGTCAACCTTTGTCAACACGTATGCCCAGTGCCCACATCGAAAAGCCCTTTGTCTAGGGACACGATATCGAATAGAAAGTATCGATACTATACTCATGAGTAGTATCCAAAAAAAAAGTATCGTACTCGTAAAAGTATTGAAACAAAAGTATCTATCGATACTTCACGTATCGAGTACATTGCATAGCATAGGGCCTGATTTACAGTTCTGACCGGTACCACCTAAATGCGTACCCCCCTCCCCCCCGGATCAGAATTTTCAAATTTTTATATTTTAGGATCAGAATCTCCCCCCAGGATCAGAATTTTCAAATTTTTAAATTTTTTACATTTTAGTTAGAAAAGAAAAAAGGTTAAAGGACGTCAACATCAGTGAAATGAAAAAAGAAACATTCAAATTTTACAACATTTAATCAATAATAAAAAAGAATCTGTAAAATCACGAATTGCTTTGTTACTCATAAAAAAGTGTAATGTATATAGTCAACTGCAAAACTAAACGTGCGTAGTCCCGAGTCCCAGATGTATTCGTATCTTTTTCTGATTTATTTAAATATATTTTAATTTGAGGTTTAACTCATTAAGTTAAAATAGTAAAAATTAAAATATTTAATATTTGTTAATCTCTTTTTTCTTTTAATTTCTAAAAAGTTTTAAATTTGTGTAAGTTTACGTAAAATAAATGTAATAAAAACATGTTATTATTATCTAAACATTCATGAAAAAAGCACTTTGAATTGCGTCATGAGAAAATACAAATTAAACAATATAAAAAAAGTTGTAAAGGAAAAGGAAGAGAAACTTCATTATTGAATTATTTGTTTTAATTCAATATTTTTATATATAGTGCGATAATTTTTTAAAATGTAAAATACATTATTTTAAACATAAAGATCAAAACATGTTTCCTGTCGTTTTAGATTGTTTAAACTTTATTAATTTTTTTTAAATATTATAAAATGTATTCTTGGGAATCGGTATTATATTTTTCTTGCCAATTTATGATATTTCTTGGTTGGAATCATCACTTCATTTTCTACTATGGAACGCAATTGTTGTTATTCTGGTCAGGATTAATGTTAAGGTCACCTTCGTTGTTATTGTATTATTTATTTTCGGGTTTAACAGATTCGTGTCCTTTCGCGTCGTCGTTATCGTTATTCATGTGGTCGTTATCAAAATTATTGTACGCAGGACACAGACTCTTCTACGCACTTTGCATATTTGATGGGATAAAGGATATTCTTGTTCTGGTTTTTCTTGTGATAATTTCCTTCATCATTATTGTTATTATTACTTGGATTAGGTCCGGGTCCATTTAAGTTGTTGTTATTGTTATATTGGTCGGAGTTAGTGTTTTGGTCACCTACGTTGTTATTATTATTTTTATTCTCTGGATTAGTTTGGGATTCATTTACATCATCGTTATCATTGATTGGGAGAATGTCATGGTCACCTCGGCCATTATTTTCTCTCCCGCATATAGAAGTGGGGCAAAACTGAAAATAAAAATTATTTGTGTTATTAATAAAAAAATGTTTTAAAAAGATAATTAAACAAATTACATTTAAAATTGTTTATAGAAAACCGTATATTATCCAAGCTGTAACTTTTTATAGGCTGAAACCGTCCGAAAATCAGCATTGAACAAGTAACGTGCAGTTCCGATAAATCATAATTGCGTCGATCGTCTATTTGAGAGTGCTTAAATGTTACGATATTTTGGAAAAAACCATTTGCCTGTTTTTCGTTTTGTTTTAATTACAGGGATAACTTTTAAAAACTTATAACCCCTAGTCTTTGGGAATGTCGTATGGAGGGCATTTTTTATGAGAAAAAGGAAAGAACCCTTAAAACCCTAAAAATGGTAACAGCGAGGAAACACATTGATCAACAAATCATTCCACGGCCTAACTGCTAAATACAAGAACAAGGTCACGGAACAAGCATCTTACGGAGTACCTCAAGGGAGCGTGCTTGGTCCAATCCTATTCCTTGTGTATATGGATAAAGCATTTATTTCAACTTTAATAATAAACTGCTCATTTATAAAATGATAATAATTCCAGTTGTGGTAACACGCAGCCCATCGTAAAATTATGAATCTAAGAGAGCAGTGCGAAAAACCTTTGTACCTTAATTAGAATACTGATATTACATGATAAAGTTAAACCGTGAACTCAAAAATCACCAGATAAATCGTAAGATAGGATGGTGATATGACGTTTTGAATTATGAATAAGTGGTGCCCCAACAGAAGTGATTCAGAGGAAGAGCAAGGGAGTGGTGGAGACTATGTGGAAGAGGAAAAACGAACGAATGACGGTAAGGACGGGAAGACCTGAGGACTGAAAGCGAAGAGCAAGGTACCGCAGTCAGTGAAGAAATTTTGTAGATGATTCCAAATCCCACCGGAGATATAGCGCCATGATGATGATGAATGTCAATCAGTTGACTAGTCAGACATCTCCGAAAAATCGAAATTTGATAAATAACAAATGATGTTGTCAGATCACTAGTAAGAAATTTCAAAATCTCACAATACGAACTAAAGCGTTAAACTTTCCGGTGTCAACACAAAACACAGACAAGTGTAAATAATATTTGATTTATGGTGAGCACTCGAATATTGCTTTTCACATTGTCTCAAAACATAGAATTTGGAGATGTCTGAATTTGGAGATGACGATCAATATATCAACGATCCGTGTCACCTTTAAATATATGGTGAAATTATATTTTAAAATGTGGTTGTTCAACATACTTGAGTGTCTGCGGACACTTCGCTGAGAGCCAAAATTGCCAGGGCGCTTAATATGAGAACGTTCATCTTGCTGCTTGTGGGCTTCAACAGTGTTCTGATGAATTCCACCAAAGCAAGATTGGCTTTTATACGAAAAAAAAATTAAACAATTTAGTTATTGCTATTACACTAGTATCACAGCGATTATACTCTGTTCGCTTTAATTTGTTTATCAAAATATGAATTTAAAAACTAATAATAACTCTATGCTATTTGCTACGTTCGCCAGAAAATCTTTACATCAGTGTTTTTTTTTGGAATTTTTTTTTTTATAATTGTAGCAAATTTTAGTTATACACATTACGCCGTTTACTCGAAGGGGTAGGCAAATGATTGACGGCCACACATTTCTTTCTTGGCACATGCTCTTTCATTCGCCTTCCCAGAACTATTCCATACGCTTAATTATAAAACAAATACAGCAACTAATTCGCCAATTGATCGTGCTCTATACATTCAATAATATTCGGCTAAACTCTAAGGCGCTCCGCTGACGAGGCAACTGAAACCAAACTAAAACTGTCTGGTTTCTATGTCTTGCTTGATCAAAAAGCTTGTTTAACCATAGACGACGAACAATCACCTGGCAGCTGGCAACTAGCAACTGCCGGCCACGGAAGTTAGCAGTGCGAGTCACTGCTTGTGTTAACATTGACAACGAGTTTTTGAGTGATTATGAAGTGTGCGGGCCATCACATTGTCATACAAAGACAGTTGCCAGTTGACAGTTTTCAGTTGCCTCAGTGAGCCTAACATCGAAATCTTCTCGGTTTCACATTCCAAATTACAAACTGTTTAATTGTCATACATATCCCTTCACAGATCACCACTTATCATTCAAACATACTCACACATAGACACGCACCTACATACTATGTACATCGCCCGGTAATTACTAAATATACAAGCGACAAATAAGACTAAGACATTACATAGATACATATCCACCGTGAAATATTACTTAATATCTGTAAATTTGTTTTATGACTGGAACCAATTTACTGTTTGTTTTTATGGGGTTACTTGGGTCTTAACGAGACCCAAGTTACCCCAAGAGAAAACACTCTCGATGTAACCGTTTATTCTTTGCTTCAAAGCCCTCCGAGCCTTTGGAATTTGTGCACCCTTTGGGGGCTTGTCAAACAAAAAGCTATCATGGACTGTACTGTCATCCCCGTAGCAATGCATTGGTGCTAATGTCAATGTTATGTTCAAAAACTAGGTTAGGTTGAGATATGAATTAAGATTATGTTATGCCGTGTTGTGCTACCTCCTTCTTTAGCCAACATTTCGGACAACGTTACAGTGTCCGTCATCAAAGAAGATGTGTGATGATGCATATACATCTGCCTTGATGATAGTCACTATAACGTTGTCCGAAACGTTGGCTAAAGCATAAGGTAACGCAACACGGCATAACGCCCCAAAAATAAATATCAAGAATAGGTTAGGTTGAGTTAAAGTCATTATTTAATGGCATTCCGTCGAGTTTTTAGCGAACACACTATACGAAAACCTCGTGTTTTTTCATAAAATAAATTTAAGATGTTTTTAAAAATAAGAAATAGCGTTAATTTTATTGTAGCTACGGTTAATAAACTTATTGATTAAAACGTTTAGTTTACAATTCATCAATTCCAAATTAATAATAAACTATACGTTATTAAATAAAGGACGTAGCCCATACGGAAGTAGACTTGCAATTCTTTTTATTTAAAATGAACAATGTAAAAAATGCCATTTCGATATGGGCACTATGGGCACTAGGTTGTAAAAAAGGTGGATGTACGAACCTACATTTAAGTGGAACCACATTTTACATTAAATTTGAACTCACAACCAAGCAAATTTATACAAACAAAGTCATATTATCTCTATCTGACATTTTTTTTAAGATCCCGCAATATTTGGGCAGAGTATTAAGGGGACACACGGCGGTGATTTTTCCATAAAAACTCTGTGGTCTAGAATTGGAAACATTATCACATATTTTTTGTTGTCCCTCTTCTTCTTCTTCTTCGATGGCGCTACAGCCCATATCGAGCTTTGGCCTCCCGCAACATTCGCCTCCAACTCCTCCTGTCCTCAGCAGCTGACTTCCAGTTTGTTATCTGGAGAAGCTGTGCTGCATCCCCTCTTACTTCGTCTTCCCACCTCAGTCTGGGTCTTCCCACTTTTCTCTTTCCACCTGGGTGTCCAGCCATAATTCTTTTTGGGACGCGTGTGTCCGGCATTCTCTGTACATGTCCAGCCCATCTCAACCTGAGGAGTCTCATATAGGCTGAGATATTGGGGGCCTGATATATGTCATACAGTTCTTTGTTGTGCCGGATGCGCCACTGTTCCCCCTCTTTCACGGGTCCACATATTCTTCTTAACACTTTTCTTTCAAAAGTATCCAGCATTTCAGCCATCTTTGCAGTCAGTGTCAGCGCCTTGTTTGTTGTCCCTCTCTAAACAAATATCCTCTCTTTTAACAAACCTTATCTAAAATTGCCTCCCCTCCATTCAACATCTCATCTCAAGTCTGAACTCAACTGCAATCTTCACTATAATTTTGAAATTTGCCTATTTAAACAAAATTAATATTTAAATCACTTTTCGTTTCTCAATAATTTTAAATGATGGTTTGGAACATCCCTGAAGGGTGAAAGCCAGAAATAATTTTAAGAAAAAGTTAAGGAATTTAAGATTGTAACCAGTTGGAACTAATTGACATGAGCCTTTAGCAAAATATTGTGTATTTAAAAAAAAATATGTTATTTAAGTCTGTAAAAGTTGAGTTGGAACTAATTGACATGGGTCTTAAGTAAAATACTGTGTATTTAAATGCATAATACTATGCTTGTTTTGAATTTTTTGTTTCTGATTTGATAGTCGAGCGGTCTAAGACGGCGCCGCGGCGGCTTCAATCCTCACGGTTCTCCATCGTTGCACAAGCAACAACACTTTCCGCTTATAATTATGGCAGCAAGAAGAATTCAACGTTATTGTTTCTGGGCAATGAGGAGTACATAATATTATGACAGAAGATATTTCACCATTTCCTTGATAGCTGTCAAAGGCACTTTTTATAGGACAACTCATATTTTCGATTTACGATTTATTTATTTATTAAGTCCGAGTTTACTTAAACTTTCCCAACTGATCCCGTCAAGAGCCAGTGACACTGTGGCATCCCCAATTGGGAGATGTTGCGAGGCTGAAGTTAGTGGGGAGGGGTAGGAGAGGGGGAGAAGAAGGTGAGGAAGTATCTGGCTATTAATTCTTATCTTTATACAATTTGTATCTTCCAACAATATCGTGTTCCCACAATGATTGTTCAATAATTTATACTATATAATATATTCAATTCTTGTTTTCTGGTGTTCCGCAAGGCTCTCTGATAGAACCGCTTCTATTTTTACTGCTTATAAAATATAATATATTAGTAATTTTTAATATATAGTTAATACAATTTACCATATGTGAAATGAATGTTTTTTATATGCGTGTCAATTAATACATTGCACGACTTATACTTACCGATTAGTCCATAGATTAATAAATTGTTTAAGATGGCTAAGGAAATTGTTTTTGGAAGATCGTAATTTAACATTGTCACATATTTTGTGACTTCACTATTTTGAAGGTAACTTTCTATCACACTGCGCCCGTGATGTGATTTTTGACACAAACTATAAAGAGGCTATACAAATTTTTGTGTAAATCAGGGAATTTGTTATTAAAGTTTTTAGTAAAAATGATATTTTATTAGTCGTAGAAAACTGATAAATCATTTATGTAGCATCGCCTGATTATAATGAAATTGGTTTACAATTTATGAATTATCGATTACATCTTTGTAAAAATAAATTGATTCTGAGTGTTCTATTATTACGCAAATATTCTCAAGGAAGTGGGGGTAGGGAGAAGATGAGCAAGATAATGGTTGGGAAGTATCTGGCTATGTTAGGAAGTATTTTCGTCACAAAACAGGTACTCGGATTTTTTTAATGATTTTATTTAAACTAAAATTAAATTCTGAAAAGTGGCTTTACTAGTAATGTATTGATTTATTTTGCCGTATATGATTTGAAATGAGTGTTATATAAAACAATATTTCGGTTAAAATCTAACTAATCTGCCAACGACCAATGAATTTTTCAAATTTTAAAACATCTCATAACCAGATAAAATAACAATCTTTCGAAATCAATTTATGTTTTTTTGTAAAAAAGAATCAAAACGTCTAGAATTTGATTTAAAAGTGACTAATTTCCGGTATTCTCTGGTAATAGCCTATTAAACATGTTAGGGTTTATTCTCCGAACCATAAGAATTTTATATACTCCGTATATCCGTATAATTTTTCTCTTTTCCTTGGTCCACGTGGAGAATCTTGGAGAATGGTTCGGATATCTGGAATCTCATTAGGTGGGGGATCACTCTTGTTGGAGAGGGTTCAGAAAAAGATTCTAGGATTGCAGCCACAATCCGTGGATTTACCCGACGAAATTTCTCCTGGGCAAGAAATTTCTCTATGTTCCCTATTACTTACTTAGATGGCATCAATGATGGATGTATGAACAGGTAGAGATTTCTGCCTACAGGACAAATCTGCTAATGTTTCTTTCGGTATATGAGAGGATTATATTGATCTTGAACTAAATCTCTCCCGATACCGACAAATTGTGCGTCAGTAAGGAGGGATTCAAATGGGAAAACTTTTTGATTATTAAAAAATTCTCTTCCTATTAAGGCGATCTTCAACGCTGCTATTTTTATTTTGCATTTTAATTAATGACGATAATATTAGCGAAAGTCAATCGAAAATCCGAAACCGAAAAATCAGAAAAAGATACGGATACATCTGGGACTCGAACGCAGGACCTCTGGCAATCCGGGCCGCGTCCCAGATGTATCCGTATCTTTTTTCTGATTTTTTTGTTTCGGATTTTCGATTGACTTCCGCTTATATTATCTTTATTAATTAAAATATTATAATTTGAGGTTTTTATTCATTAATTTAAAAATTTTCAATTTAAAATATTTAATATTTGTTAATCTCTTTTTACTTGTAATTTCTAAAAAGTTTTAAATTTATGTAAGTTTAAGTAAAATAAATTTAATAAAAACATATGTTATTATTATCTAAACTTTCATGAAAAAAACACTTTGAATTGCGTCATGAGAAAATACAAATTAAACAATATAAAAAAAGTTGTAAAGGAAAAGGAAGAGAAACTTCATTATTGAATTATTTGTTTTAATTCAATATTTTTATATATAGTGCGATAATTTTTTAAAATGTAAAATACATTATTTTAAACATAAAGATCAAAACATGTTTCCTGTCGTTTTAGATTGTTTAAACTTGTTTTTAATAATGTCGTTTGGAAGACTTATCCTTATCCTTGATGTAGAAGATTAATGATTGTTGTAATAATTATTAATATATTCTTGGGAATCGGTATTATAGTTTTCTTGCCAATTTATGATATTTATTTTTTGGAATCATCACTTCATTTTATATTGTGGAACGTAATTGTTGTTATTCTGGCAGGATTAATGTTAAGGTCGCCTTCGTTGTTATTGTATTATTTATTTTCGGGTTTAACAGATTCGTGTCCTTTCGCGTCGTCGTTATCGTTGTTCATGTGGTCGTTATCAAAATTATGCTAAGCAGTACAAAAATTCTTTATAGCAGTTCGCATATTTGAGGGGATCAATGTTTTCAATCCAATTCTTGTTCTGGTTATTCTTGTGATCATTTCCTTCACCATTATTCTTATTATTACTGGGATTAGGTCCGGGTCCATTTATGTTGTTGTTATTGTTATGTAGGTCGGAGTTAGTGTTTTGGTCACCTACGTTGTTATTATTATTTTTATTCTCTGGATTAGTTTGGGATTCATTTACATCATCGTTATCATTGATTGGGAGAATGTCATGGTCACCTCGGCCATTATTTTCTCTGCCGCATACAGTAGGGGGGCAATACTGAAAATAAAAATTATATGTGTTATTGAACGAAACATGTTTTGAAGAGCATTAAAAATATCATCATTCTGGACTTTTTTAACTAACTCAAAAATCACCAGATAAATCGGAAGATTCACGTAGAAAGAATACCAGAGTGACAGGACGCTTAGAATTATGAATATGTGGGTGTCCCAATGGGAGTGATTCAGAGGCAGAGATTATGTGGAAGAGGAAGAACGTACGAAACGGAGAACTGAGGACCGAAAGCGAAGAGCAAGGTACCGCAGTTAGTGAAGACAATTTGTAGACGAGGCCAAATCCCACCATGGGATTTAGCGTCATGATGATGGTGAATATCAATCAGTTGATGAGTCAGACATCTCCAAAAAATTAAAATTTGAGTTGAGTATACAATTGTACGTAAAGTGTATAATTCTCAGATTACACCTAAACACCACAAAATCAATCATAATGCAGACAAACTTGTAGCGAAATAAACATAAAAATGATATTGTCTGGATCACTAGTAGGAAATTCCAAAATTTCAATGCTGTAGTAAACCGTTAAGCTTCCCGGTGTTAATTTATAGCACATTTAACACGTAAAACACTGACACGTGTAAATAATATTTGATTTATGGTGAGCATTCGAATATTGCTTTCATCATTGTCTTAAAACTTAGTTTTTGGAGATGTCTGAATAATCAACTGAATGGTCGTGAGTTTATATTTTAAAATGGGGTTTTTCAACTTACTAGAGAGTTGGCGGAGACTTCGCTGAGGGCCAAAATTGCCAGGGCGGTTAATATGAGAACGTTCATCTTGCCGCTTGTAAGCTTCTACACTGTTCTGATGACTTCCACTAAAGCGAGATTGACTTTTATATGATTTTTTTGTAAACAATTCAGTTATTGTTATTACATCGGTATCACAGCGATTATACTCTGTTCGCTTTAAAGTTTGTTTATCAACACGTGAATTTAATTGGTGCTAATGTCAATGTTATGTTCAAAAACTAGGTTAGGTTGAGATATGATTTAAGATTATTTTATGCCGTGTTGTGGTACCTCCTTCTTTAGCCAACATTTCGGACAACGTTACAATGTCCGTCATCAAAGAAGATGTGTGATGATGCATATACATCTGCCTTGATGATAGTCACTATAACGTTGTCCGAAACGTTGGCTAAAGCATAAGGTAACGCAACACGGCATAACGCCCCAAAAATAAATATCGAAAATAGGTTAGGTTTAGTTTAAAGTCATTATTGAGTCTGAGAGACGTACGGCATTCCAATGCGTCGAGGTTTTAGCGAACACACTACACGAAAACCTCGTGTTTTTTCATAAAATAAATTTAAGATGTTTTTAAAAATAAGAAATAGCGTTAATTTTATTGTAGCTACGGTTAATAAACTTATTGATTAAAACGTTTAGTTTACAATTCATCAATTCCAAATTAATAATAAACTATAGGTTATTAAATAAAGGGGGTAGCCCATACAGAAGTAGAAGACTTGCGATTCTTTTTATTTATTTTGTTATCAATTTTATAAGAATGGAAAAAAATGATCAATTTAAAAAACTAACTATCACCGATAATCTTAGCTATAAAATTATATATTTTTGTACAAAAGTTGTTTCTTAAATGCGTCCGTACATTTCTAATGAAAAATACTCTTTTTTAGTAGTTAACGCATATATTTTTAATAAAGTAATTAACACGTTTATTTTAATTCTACTAAAGCGAAACGATAGAAACAGCTTTAATTTGTTCAAAATATATTTTTTGGTGTTCATAATGTAAATCAATTTGTTGTAAAGATCAATCTAAAATAATTATTTTACATTACGTTTCGTCTTTAATAATTGTCATTGTTTTTTCAGTAACGCATCACAAGGCTTAAGTAGGGACACGATAAAGTATCGATACTTTGTGGTATCGAGTACTTTTCCATTCGATACAGATACTTTTGTACTCGATGCTTTTACTCAATGTGTACTTTTTGACAAGTATCGATACCGTTAAAATTTTGGCTACTCAGAAGCATCTGAGACTCCACATTTAGAATAGTGATAAGAAAAAACTGGTAAAGTAATAAATAAATCATTTAACACAATAAAATGTCTCGACTCTTCTGCCAAAGCACAAACTAGAGAAAAAAATGTATTGCAAAAAAAGTGTTTTAGTTTTTAGTTTGTGTTTTAACAGGGCAGCTGTGTTTCATTATTTATTTAATTACGCACGTTTAGTTTTGCAGTTGACTATATACATTACACTTTTTGATGAGTAACAAAGCAATTCGTGATTTTACAGATTCTTTTTTATTATTGATTAAACGTTGTAAAATTTGATTGTTTCTTTTTTCATTTCACTGACGTTGACGTCCTTTAACCTTTCTTCTTTTCTAACTAAAATATAAAAAAATTAAATTTGAAAATAATGATCCTAAGGGGAGATTCTGATCCTAAATATAAAAATTTGAAAATTCTAATCCGGGGGGGAGGGTGGTACGCAGTTAGGTGGTACCGGTCAGAACTGTAAATCAGGCCCTATGCTATGAAATGTACTAGATACGTGAAGTATCGATATTTTTGTTTCAATACTTTTACGAGCACGATACTTTTTTTCCGATACTACTCATGAGTATAGTATCGATTCTTTCTATTCGATATCGTGTCCCTTGGCATAAGGGCATTTCGATGTGAGCACTGGGCATACGTGTTGACAAAGGTTGACTAAAGAGGTTGTGAAAAAGGTGGATGTATGAACCTCCATCTAATTGGAGCCACATTTTTCGAGTGTCTCATCTCTTTACAATAAATACAAACACATAACCAAACAAATTTATACAAACAAAGTCATATTATCCGTATCTGACATTTTTTCCAAGATCCCGCAATATTTGGGCAGAGTATTAACACAATGCTAGTCAGTCCAAGGGAGCCTGTTATGCCTCAATACAAAGGACTATCCCATCAACACCGTGGTTTCAACAATTTCCCCATTTTTCCAAAAAAGAAATTTCCTCACTTATTCGAATGAGAATCGGACATTGTGGCTTCCTTCTCACCTTTTCAAAATTCACGTCATTGACTCCCCAGATTGTACACTCTGTGGTCTAGAATTGGAAACTTTAGATAACATATTTTTTGGTTGTCCCTCTCTAAACAAATATCCTCTCTTTTAACAAGCCTTATCTAAAATTATCTCCCATCCATTAAACATCTCATCTCAAAGTCAGAACTCAACTCCAATCTTCACTACAATTTTGAAATTTGCGTATTTAAATAAAATTAATATTTAAATCACTTTTCATTTCATCACAATTTTAAATGATGGCCTGGTACACCCCTGGAACACCCCTGAAGGGTGAAAGCCAGAAATAATTTGAAGAAAAAGTTAAGGAATATAAGATTGTAACCAGTTGGAACTAATTGACACGAGCCTTTAGCAAAATATGGTGTATTTAAAAAAACCATGTTATTTAAGTCTGTAAAAGTTGAGTTGGAACTAATTGACACGGGTTTTTAGTAAAATACTGTGTATATAAATGCATAATACTATGCTTGTTTTGAAATGTTTTTTTCTGGTTTGATGGTCCCAATCCTCACTGTTCTCCATCATTGCTCAAGCAACAACACTTTCCGCTTATAATTATGGTAGCAAGAAGAATTCAACGTTGTTGTTTCTGGGCGTACATAATATTATGACAGAAGATATTTCACCATTTTCTTGATAGATGTCAAAGGCAATTATTTTAGGACAACTTATATTTTCGATTTACGATTTATTGATTTATATTTTTATTTATATATATATATTTACTTAAACTTTCCCAACTGATCCCGTCTAGAGAAAGTGACACTATGGCATCCCCAATTGGGAGATGTTGTGAGGCTGAAGTTAGTGGGGAGGGGAAGGAGAGGGGGAGAAGAAGATGAGGAAGTATCTGGCTATTCATTCTTATATTTATACAATTTGTATCTTCCAACTATATCGGTTTTCCCACAATGATTGTTCAATAATTTATACTATATAATATATTCAATTCTTGTTTTCTGGTGTTCCGCAAGGCTCTCTGATAGAACCGCTTCTATTTTTACTGCTTATAAAATATAATAAATTAGTAATTTTTAATATATAGTTAATACAATTTACCATATGCGAAATGAACCTATGTTATATGCGTGGCAATTAATACATTGCACGATATATACTTACCGATTCATCCACAGATTAATAAATTGTTTAAGATGGCTAACGAAATTGTTTTTGGAAGATGAAAATTTAACATTGTCACATAATTTATGACTTCAATATTTTGAAGGTAACCTTCTATCACACTTGCACCCTTGATGTGATTTTTGACACAAACTATAAAGAGGCTATACAAATTATCCAAACATTAATATTACTACGAGCGGCAATGTGGTACCCATTTTTGTGTAAATCAAGGAATTTGTTATTAAAGTTTTTAGTAAAAATGATATTTTATTGGTCGTAGAAAACAGATAAATAATTTATGTAGCATCGCCTGGTTATAATGAAATTGTTTTACAATTTATGAATTATCGATTACATCTTTGTAAAAAAAAGATAATGGTTGGGAAGTATCTGGCTATGTTAAGAAGTATTTTCGTCACAAAACAGGTAAATGATTTTATTTGAACTAAAATAAAATTCTAAAAAGTGGCTTTATAGTAATGTAATGATTTATTTTGCCGTATGATTATATGATTTGAAATGAGTGTAATATAAAACAATATTTCGGTTGAAAATTTAAGTAATTTGCCAACGACTAATGAATTTTTCAAATTTTAAAACATATCATTACCAGATAAAATAACAATCTTTCGAAATCAATTTATGTTTTTCTGTAAAAAAGAATCAAAACCTCTAGGATTCGAATTAAAAAATGACAAATTTCCGGTACTGTCCCTTCCCCCCTTCAAATGTATATTACACCAGCCCAAACTTCGTTCCCGTATTTTTTTTATTAAAGGTTCCACCAAGTCTCTTAATTCCACCACGCTTTATCTTTAAATTAGCAATCAATACTTTTATCCACTTTTCCAGAATTATGAAAAGTTTCCAAAATTTCGTGTTCATTTTGTGTGCCTGTCGGCTTTTTGGGCGACTGACAAGCAGCTGAGAATAAAAGTGCCAATGAGAAATATCGATTATTCCGCGTATCAATTTTTTTAAATAAAACATTTAATATCGATTTATTTCATTCAAAACATGCTTTAATATGTACCTACATTCAAATAAGCAATAAATCAGAATTTTACGGGATATCCGTACTCTGACAATTTATACTTCTTTTGGTTCACAGTGGAGAATCTTGGATAATGATTCGGATATCTGGAATTCTCATTATGTGGGGGCTCGCTCATGTTGGAGAGGGTTCTCTAGAATTGCAGCCACTTTCCGTGGCTCTACCAAACGAAATTTCTCCTGGGCAAGAAATTTCTCTATGTTCCCTATTATTACTTAGATAGCATCAACATACAGGTAGATATTTCTGCCTGTAGGACCAATCTGCTAACATTTCTTTCGGTATATGAGAGGATTATATTGCTCTTGAACTAAATTTCATCCGATATCGACTAATTGTGCGTCAGTAAGGAGGAATTCAAAAGGGAAAACTTTTTGATTTAAAAAAATTCTCTTCCTTTTAAGGCGATCTTCAACGCTGCTATTTCTATTTTTATTTAATATTTTAATTTATAAAGATAATATTAACAAAAGTCAATCGAAAATCCGAAATAGAAAAATCAGAAAAAGATTCGGATACATCTGGGACTCGAACCCAGGACCTCTGGCAATCCGGGCCGAGTCCCAGATGTAACCGTATCTTTTTTCGGATTTTTTTGTTTCGGATTTTCGGTTGACTTTCGCTTATATTATCTATATTAATTAAAATATTATAATTTGAGGTTTAACGCATTAAGTTAAAATATTAAAAATTAAAATATTTAATATTTGTTAATCTCTTTTTTCTTTTAATTTCTAAAAAGTTTTAAATTTGTGTAAGTGTACGTAAAATAAATTTAATAAAAACATATGTTATTATTATCTAAACTTTCTTGAAAAAAACACTTTGAACTGCGCCATGAGAAAATACAAATTAAACAATATAAAAAAAGTTGTAAAGGAAAAGAAAGAGAAACTTCATTGTTGAATTATTTGTTTTAATTTAATATTTTTATATGTAGTGCGATAATTTTTTTAAATGTAAAATATATTATTTTAATCATAAAGATCAAAACATGTTTTCCTGTCATTTTAGATTGTTTAAACTTTATTAATATTTTTCAAATATTATAAAATGTCGCTTGGAAGACTTATCCTTATCCTTGATGTAGAAGATTATTGATTGTTGCAATAATTATTAAAATATTCTTGGGAATCGGTATTATAGTTTTCTTGCCAATTTATGATATTTCTTGGTTGGAATCATCACTTCATTTTCTATTGTGGAACGTAATTGTTGTTATTCTGGTCAGGATTAATGTTAAGGTCACCTTCGTTGTTATTGTATTATTTATTTTCGGGTTTAACAGATTCGTGTCCTTTCGCGTCGTCGTTATCGTTGTTCATGTGGTCGTTATCAAAATTATGCTAAGCAGTACAAAAATTCTTTATAGCAGTTCGCTAATTTGAGGGGATCAATGTTTTCAATCCAATTCTTGTTCTGGTTATTCTTGTGATCATTTCCTTCACCATTATTCTTATTATTACTGGGATTAGGTCCGGGTCCATTTATGTTGTTGTTATTGTTATGTAGGTCGGAGTTAGTGTTTTGGTCACCTACGTTGTTATTATTATTTTTATTCTCTGGATTAGTTTGGGATTCATTTACATCATCGTTATCATTGATTGGGAGAATGTCATGGTCACCTCGGCCATTATTTTCTCTGCCGCATACAGTAGGGGGGCAATACTGAAAATAAAAATGATATGTGTTATTGAACGAAACATGTTTTGAAGAGCATTAAAAATATCATCATTCTGGACTTTTTTAACTAACTCAAAAATCTCCAGATAAATCGTAAGATTCACGTAGAAAGAATACCAGAGTGACAGGACGCTTAGAATTATGAATATGTGGGTGTCCCAATGGGAGTGATTCAGAGGCAGAGATTATGTGGAAGAGGAAGAACGTACGAATGACGGTAAGGACGGGAAGAACTGAGGACCGAAAGCGAAGAGCAAGGTACCGCAGTCAGTGAAGACAATTTGTAGACGAGGCCAAATCCCACCGTTGGATTTAGCGTCATGATGATGGTGAATATCAATCAGTTGATGAGTCAGACATCTCCAAAAAATTAAAATTTGAGTTGAGTATGCAATTGTACGTAAAGTGTATAATTCTCAGATTACACCTAAACACCACAAAATCAATCATAATGCAGACAAACTTGTAGCGAAATAAACAAAAAATGATATTGTCTGGATCACTAGTAGGATATTCAAAATTTCAATGCTGTACTAAACTGTTAAGCTTCCCGGTGTTATTTTATAGCACATTTAACACGTAAAACACAGACACGTGTAAATAATATTTGATTTATGTTGAGCATTCGAATATTGCTATCATCATTGTCTTAAAACTTAGTATTTGGAGATGTCTGAATGATCAACTGAATGGTCGTGAGTTTATATTTTAAAATGGGGTTTTTCAACTTACTAGAGAGTCGGCGGAGACTTCGCTGAGGGCCAAAATTGCCAGGGCGGTTAATATGAGAACGTTCATCTTGCCGCTTGTAAGCTTCTACACTGTTCTGATGACTTCCACTAAAGCGAGGTTGACTTTTATATGAATTTTTTGTAAACAATTTAGTTATTGTTATTACACCAGTATCACAGCGATTATACTCTGTTCGCTTTAAAGTTTGTTTATCAACACATGAATTTAAAAAGTAATAATAATTATACACTAACATTAATAAGGAATTTGCTATGTTCGCCACAAAATCTTTGGGAACAATTCACAACGGAACGCCTGGTGGGACCCAAACGCTATGCCCACTCAACCACTGACCGTGCGTTATTAAATGCGTCGGAACATTTATAATGAAAGAATACATTTTTTGTTTTTTTCAATTTTTTTAATTTTTTTTTAATGTTAATAGCTGACACGCATGCGCAATAAAGAAACTGTTTCTCCCCGCATGTCGTTTCCCATTCGCCTCCTCTTGCGTCTCCTTCCCCTCCCGCGTTCCACTTTCACCTGCCCTCTCCCCTCTGCCGCAATCCCTCTTCTCATGACCCCCCATCACGCATTCCCCTTCCACCTATTCCGCATACCCCCCTCCCTAGTCCCCTTTCTCGTTAATTTCTAAACTCCATAAAATACACCCAATTTTCAAACAACCCGCGTTTGACCTAGGTATTTCAAATTTATTGTGTAAATTCATAACGCCACTTATGTTCGCCAGAAGCTATTATTCAGCTATTCGAGACGGAGATTAATCGAAAATAGTGATTTCACATTAAGTTTTCAATATTTCGACCCTTTGGAATAACAAGGTTCCATCTGTTGCGGAAACGTCACGCAGTTATGGGATCTATGGTAAGCTACCATAGAGTTCATTATCGCATGACGTTAAAGCAACAGATGGAACCTTGTTATTGTGTCTCGTCTATTAATAATAAATGTAAACATACAACCTAGAAAATCTACAACCAAATCATATTACTTTAAGACTGTAAAACTTGAGTCGGAACTAATTGACACGAGTCTTTAGTAAAATATTATGTTTTTAAATGCTTAATATTATAGTTTTGAAACCAGCTATTACTTTGAGATTATTCACTATGATTAAATAAAACCATATAACTTTGTAGAACACTTAAGGTGTCTTAATAATAATATTTTTTCCGATTTCGCTAACCATATCAATGAAAAAAATTAAAAAAATATATATATAAAGAATAAAAAATAATAATATTATATTATATCGGGCTGCTCTATATTAGCGCCGTCCGAGTATACATTTAGGCACAATCAGGTTTTAAAAATAATTCACCAAAGTTGGGCAATTAAACATAACTTGATTGACTGTCATAATATAGTACCATATTATGAATAAGAACCAAATTTATTTTTAGAAAATAATTTCTTTAAAATATACTACGATAAAACTATACTAACAGACAGACCAATTAGTCATAATAGACCCGATATAGTTTTACATGCCAAAATTAAAAAAAATAATTTATATCATTGATGTAGCTATTCCAAATTCCTGTAATTTTGAAAAATCTTTTTCTGAAAAAATAAGAAAGTATAAAGATTTAGGAAATGAAATTAAAAGAATTTGGCATTCTAACACTATAAAAATATTACCATTTGTTATTTCGGCTACTGGCATTATACCTAGCTCTCTCATTAAAAATTTAGGCATATTAGATTTGTCAAAGAATTTGTATATAAAAATGCAAAAATCAGTCATTTTAAATACATGTAGGATTACGAATGATTTTTTAAATATTTAAATTGAGGAATCAGTAGGATTTATCGGTCAAATTAGGATTTCCACAGAGCCGAACCCTCTGATATGAAAATATCTGGAGTCGGTGAATTATTTTCCCATTTAATAGTCTGGTAGGTTAACATGTTGTTTTTGTAATGTTTTGTATTAATTATACTTATATAATACACTTGCATAGCGTGCATTTACTAGATGATCATTTTTATGGAAAAGTGTGTGAAAGGGTTTAGTTTCTCCTATGGGGAAAACTAAACCCGTACCTAAAAGTCTGGGACGTATAAAAATAAATAAAAATAACCATAGTTTAAAAAAAAATACAGGGATAAACATCTTCATATTAATAATAAAGAAAAACGCTTAGATAACTTAGAAGCTTTAGAAACAAAAAAATCCCTTAAAAGTATAGCCTAATCTTAAATGTGTTCCCTTTCGATGTCCGTTGTGTTCCCTCCCACAACTCTCCATTAATTCATAACCACGCCCCCATCCCCACTACAAACTTAGTAATAAATTGTACCCTCCCACTGTTTTGTGATTGTCATATCATTATATGTATGCCCTGAGGAAGGAACGGTCGGCGTTTGTTTGTTCCGAAACCTGTCGGCGTTAATTAAATACAAATTATAATTTTATTAAGCCCGCGAAAACGGCGGCAAGGGCATAATACCGTGCGCGCAGAGTTCGTGACGTAATCCGGCCCTTGCGTGTGTGAAATATAAGGGAAAATATTTACAAAACCGGGACACGCTTAATATGGACGAAAAAAATAAATTAAAAAGTTGTAGTGGTTAAATATTTACTAGTACTAATCAATTCAGTTATTGGAATTTCGAAAAAAGGGCATTTTAATGTTTTTTTTTAAAATTTAAAAACACGAAATGTCATTTTTCAACGAAACTTGCAACAGTTCCTAACATAGCGGTCGGTGAAAAATAACATGAGTGTTATGCCGTGTTACGCTATTCTTTAGCCAACGTTTCGGACAACGTTACAGTGTCCATCATCAGGGCAGATGTGTGCCAACGTTTCGGACGACGTTACAGTGCCCATCAACAGGGCAGATGTGTATCACACATTCAACTATTACTGCTTCTTACATTTTTTCACCTGCAAACAACCAACTTTATTTTATATGAGAAATGCATTGTAAGTGCTAAATCTCCCACTAGGTGGCGTCGAGACATATCATGTCTACATTTTTCGGTGAAATACTTTGACTCGTCAAATTTTAATTATATTTTTTTATTTGATAAACTAATGTTTAAGACAAGATTTTTATGCATAGCACAAAGGGTAACAATTATTATAAGCAATAATTGTTAATATCTATTTGTTTACTATTAATATACGTTATCCTATGGATAAGCTATCAAGAGGATGGTGAAATTCCCCCTTAATCGGTTAAGTTAGGCTAGTTTTATATCTATTATGAAATACTAGTTATTTTGACATATTATCTATTGTCTGCTGTACAGGTATTTCTACGGAGCCTGCTAGAAAGAGCGCTCATGAGTAACTCGAAGGACCCAGTGGAACACACGTTCACAGTTGATATCGGCTTCCTGAGAACGAACTTCAAGGCCCGCATTAATAAATCCCTTTCTATTGCTCCTACCTTAACCCGCCCCACAACGCTGCCCAACCGGATTGAGATATAGCTCCCTTATATTTACACTGTATATCCACTCGAACGCTTTTTGTCACAATACGGCACTATTTACAAAACCACGGATTGCTTTGCTGCCAAAATGTGGCAAATATTCTCTAGATTCATTAAAATGTTTTACAGTTAACAATTTTATAATATTTTTTTATAAGTCCTACGAATACGTGATAATCGACAACAGATAGGTGAATTCATTATCTATATAGAACTACAATCAGTTTGTATGTCTCCATATTCAAATTTGGAGGAATGATTTTTTTAATGTTGGCAGAAAAATTTCCTCGAGCAATCCGAAAAAAAGTTTTAAATTGCTCACTCCACTGGTTAAACTGGGACGCTCGTGTGAGGTGCAACATAAAACAAACAAAAAGTTTTCTTGCGTCATTGAAATGAAATTGTTTGAAGTTTCTAATATTTCTTACGCCGAGGAAAAATTATGGTAGTATTAAAAGTTACGAGAGACGCCATACGAACTAATTTTAAAAGAAAAAAATAAAGTAAACAAAAGTTTTCTTATTCTAACCGTCACAAAGTTAAACCAAACTTTTAATTTTATTGGATTTTGTATTATGTACCTTATCCCTGGAGCGATGGCCTCCATGGTCGAGGGGTAAGGCGTAATCCGTTGTGGATTCAAATCCCAGCGTGCGTAAGAAAATTAATTATTTTAAGCAATAATTATTAGCCTGAAACACTCATCCATATTGAAAAAAACCTCTCGAGAAAAAATACATGCCGCCGACGGGACTCAAACCCACGCCCCTCTGATTGCCGGTCAGGAGCTCTATCCACTAAGCTACGGCGGCTTTTTAAATATGGATGAGTGTTTCAGGCTAATAATTGTTACCCTTTGTGCTATGCATAAAAAAATGTTGTCTTAAACATTAGTTTATCAATTTAATAATAATAAGAATCATTTATAATAATATAGGGCATATTTGCGATACTTTCCAGAGTGGAAGATAGTGTCAGTATCAAGTGCATTCACCACCAAGACCTTGACAAATCTCACCCCATTAACCCAGGCACCCCTTTTAAGTCACCAAACATAGCTACCTCTTAAGGTGAACTATTGCAGTTCTCGGGGTAGCGGTACCCATACCCGCCTCCCAAATTAATTCATTGCATAGCCGCACATGGCACGCTTCCATGCCATATCCAGCCTGCTTCCTTGTCTAATTGTAGTCACCCAATAATGTTGATGTAATTTCGCCTTGAAAATCACAAGTCAAAAATCTGTCTCGCGCTTGCCAACATTCTCGAAAACTCGTTTTTTTGCAATCATATTCATGATAATAATAATAATGGTGAAGTGCATTACCCTGGAATTGAAGGTGGATCATCCTTCTAACAGAAAGGTAGGACTTCGATTCGTGTGCTCCAGTTATTCCTTTGTCGCATAAAAAAAGTTATTTTCTCGTTATTCGCTCCATAAGTTTATTTACAGTTCCGTGTTATCCACTGGAGCGACAGAACAATTTTTTCTTTTGGATAGCTAAAAGAAATTTTTCCACCACATTAAAAAAATCATACCTCCGAATTTGAATATGGAAACATAGAAACTGATTATTGTTCTATATGGCCAATGAATTCACCTATCTTTTGTTTATTATCACATATTCGTTCACAGGTCTAAAAATATTAAAACGTTAAATTTAAAACATTTCAAAAAATCTAGAGAATATCAATTATGTTTATTTTGAATGTACAAGTTAGGTCCATACATATGCAATTGGCGTTTTGTATGGGAGGAATATAAATTCGATTTTTTTAAAATATAATATATTTATTTAATCAAAGTATGTACCATTGCTATCTATGCACTTTTGCCATCTCATAGGTAGTTCATCGATCCTTTTACTAAAAAAACCATTCGGACAGGAACCAATAAAATCTTTGAAGACGGTTTGGACTGCCCCATCGGAGTTGAATTTTTTCCCTTGCAAGAACTTATCCAAATTTCGAAAAAAATGGTAATTTGTTGGGGCAAGGTCCGGAGAGTACGGTGGATGTCTTAGACATTCCAATTGAAGCTCTTCTAATTTGGTAGCCGTCTGTTGGGCAGTGTGTGGTTTAGCGTTATTAACCAGCCTCGGTTATTTAGCAGCTAGCTTTTCCATCATGGTTTGACGATTCTTAAGACAGAAATTCTTAAGACTTAAGAAAGCTGTAGTGAACGACACTAGTCCACCAAACGCTCACAAGTAACTTTTTTGGAGCCACTTTTCGCATGGGGTATGGTTTGGCTGGTTCGGCAGAGTTCAGCCATTGCGATGAGCGCTTCCGATTATCGTACAGGATCCACTTTTCATCACAGGTAATGATTCAATTTAAAATCTCTTCATTATTGTGCCGGTTGAGTAATGCAACGCAGCAGTCAACGTGCGTTTGTTGATTTGCTTCACTCAATTCGTGAGGTACCCACCTTCCAAGCTTTTTCAACTTCCCAATTTGCTTCAAGTGGTTTAAAACAGTTTTATCATTAACACCGCAGCCTGCAGCTAAGTCGGACGTGGTTTGCGATGGATCCGCTTCCACAATAGCCTTCAATTCTTCATTATCAACTTTGGTCTCCGGCCGTCCACGGGGCTTGTTCTGCAGGTCGAAATTTCCAGAACGAAAAGGTTGGAACCAAAAACGCACTGTGTTTTCTTTTGCGGCACCGTCGCCATACATATCATTAATTCTTCGAGCCGTTTCTGTAGTACTGGTGCCACGGTAAAACTCGTACTCGTAAATAACACGATATTTCAAGTTTTCCATTTTGTAAACTAAGTGACGCAAAGAAAAAAAACAATTAAGGAAAAAACAAATGAAATTTAATTTTCGAAACACAAATGAGTAAATAGCTGTATAAATTTAAATTGGGAATTCCTAACCAAAGAGAAGATATTTGAGATCAAAGTTGCCAGTACGGCAAAACGCCAATTTCATATTCATATTTCCAATTTCAGGACCTAGTATATAGTCGCTAATAAAACATATAAAAAAATGGCTAAATTTTGGTAACAAAGCAATCCGTGGTTTCGAAAATAGTGCCATATTGTGGCAAAAAGCGCTCGAGTGGTTATCGGACATTCAAAACAAGCGAAGGAAGAAAAACCGGGTAAGTCGGCATTCCTGATCATTAGTTCCCCCCGCTTTGCGGGCATCTTTTTTTTGTCCCCAACACATCTAAAATCCAATATATATTAAATTGTTGTCGGGTAATTTCCTAATTAGTAGTAAAAACGGTGAAAATGATATCTCAATTCAGTGGCATTTTATTGCTTTTTATACGGGCGACCTCTTTTAATTAATGTTTGATACCTCTTTTATAGCCGAGACGCGAACCTTTTATGGCACACGTGAGAATAATATCAAATAATTGGATTAGGTGGGATTCTTTGATATGGCAGATTTTTATGCATTTTATATGTTGAAAATACGTCATAGCAACTTTTATGTTAGAAGAAATATTGTGAAAGACAAAATGATTGATGTATTTTTAATATCGTACAAGAGAGTCTCAATCGGTAGGGTATGTTGTAAGGCTGAAGGAAGCGGGGAGGGGAAATAGATGAGTAAGGGGAAGGTTGGGTAGCCAGCAGTCCACGATGGAGTGCTTGTACCTACTCTGATGTATGACAGTGAGACATGGTACTGTGGCGGTGAGGTAGACTGAATGATGTCGAAATGAGACCCTTGAGGCACATGTGTGGTAAAACCATGCAAGATCGTGTAAGAAAGCCACCATTATTGTTGTGGAGATGTGCAAAGAATAACTCTACACAGAAGTACAGGAGGCCCTGAAGAAAATAATTCCCCTCAGGGCCTGTGTCATCTTTTGGGGATGCTGTGGGGAGGGTTCTTTTTGAAAGGAAGGAGAGAGTGTTCTGGGAAGGAAAAAGTTATGAGGGATGGGTAGGAATCTGAGTGTGTCCTGAATGATCCCATCCCTCCCACTACGGTGCAAGGTGATGTTCCAAGAGAGCCCTGCTGGAGAAGTTAAAAGGCCTCCCTCAACCAGTCTCTCCCGATCTGTCCTGTCACGCAATTGGCGGACAAACCTCATCCCATGAACTTGGCGGAAGAATGCAAGGCTGATGAAGCGTAATGAGTAAGATTAAGAAAGGGACCCACAAATGGTTTTGGCATGAAGGAAGGATTGTAAGGAGAAAATATGAAGTGAATGGTATAAGAAGTCGGGGACGTCCGAGGAAGACACGGCACGATCAAGTGAATAAGATTTTTGAGTTGGGCCATGTCAAAAGTCGGAATAATAGAAGAGTATGTATGAGACGATGTATAAATGTGATTGAGACACGAGTGTGAGCAAAGATCTAGTTGTTTGGCGGTCCGTCCTCTCTGCCTACCCCTGCGGGTTTAACTGTGTGATAGTTAGTTAGAGGTATATTGGGAGGCTGTATAGGGTAGGGAATTAAAGGAGATGAAGAGGAGGAAGGATGAGCAGTACCTGGCTATTGAGATATGTACAGAAACATGGCTAATATTCTCTGTACATATCTGAAACAAATCACAATTTTTCACAATAAAACAATACACAAAGTAATTTTATTGCACACGCTGAGATTATAATATAAAGTTTATTTTATTTTATTTTAGTGGAAGATACTCCCAGTATCGCTCTAGTGTAAGACCACCATTCAGAATTGAAACGTTGATTGAAATGGCTCTAGCCGTGTTGCTCGCCTTCCTCTTCCCCATTTCATCCCCTCCCCACTACCTTCAGCCTCGCAACATTCCCCAATTGGGAGTGCCATAGTCTCACTGGCTCTTGGGACTCTTGTGCGGTATTCATAAAAAAAAAATAGTCGGTGTTACGTATAAATTTATTTGCAATATTCATTAGTTTTCATTTCTGGAAAAAAATACAAACATTCATTTTGTTATTGACTGACATCAAAATTCTTGAAATTTGTTGTTCATGGATGACGACATCTTAAAATATATTTTTTAAATAAAAATCACAAAAGCATATAAAATTTAATGAGAAATGAAATGACGACATAAGAAAAGAAAAAATATTTTTTATTACCTGTTTTCTTATAGATAAGAATTTATAGTGGTCCCAGATAGAGAACGTATGTGACGTCATCGACGATTATCCGAAAATAGATACATAAAAAAAATATGTATGTATGAAGAATGAGTTAATGATGAATGTAAGTAAGTCTAAAGTCATGGTGTTTGAAAGAGAGAGTACGAAAACAGTAAATGGTGAATACTTGAGCAATTGGATGAGTTTGTGTGTTTAGGAAGTATGTTTACGAGATATAGGAAGGCTGATAGAGATATTGAAAGAAGGGTGAATGCAGGTAACTCCATTAATGGTGGACTGAATGCCCGTCGGCACCAACAAAAAGCTATCCAAAGAAGCGAAGCTAGCAGTCCACAATGGAGTGCTGGTACCTACCCTGATGAATGGTAGTGAATGAATGGAACTGGCAGAGGAAGGATGAAAGTAGACTGAATGCTGTAGAGATGAGATCCCGTATGTGTGGTAAAACCATGTATGATCGTGTGAGAAATGTGGATGTCTGCAAAGAATGCAAGGCTAATGAGTATGATTTGGGCATGTAGAGCGAATAAACGAAGAAAGGAGTGTTGGAGGATATATGACGCAAAAGTGAATGGAAGAAGAAGTTGTGGACGCCCGGATGGCATGATCAAGTGAACCAGATACTTGAGCGGGCTATGTCAGGAGTCGGAATAATAGATGAGCATGTATGAGAAGATGTATTTTTTTTTATGGTGAACACCTCACAAGAGTCCCAACTGCTCCCTTCTGGAGCCAGTGAGACTATGGCATCCCCAATTGAAGTATGTTGTGAGGCTGAAGGTAAGTGGGGAAGGGAAGGAGATGGGGAAGAGAAAGGTGGGAAAGTACCTGGCTATTCAGATCTAGTCACTAAACACGGCTACAGCCATTATTAAGCAACGTTTCAGATGAATGAATTCGTATGAATGTGAATAAAGCAAGGGGTGTGTGCCAAGACCAAGTTGTTTGGCGGTCCGTCCTCTCTGCCTACCCCTGCGGGGAAACGGCGTCATGACCAGAAAATGATGACGTGGCGTACGATCTATCTCTGATGCTAGTACTATTTCAACTTACATTTATCGAATTTGTAAATAACCACTAAGTCGGTTTTCCTACAATGATTCTTGAACAATATATCATAAAACATTTTATTTATTTATTTACGGTACAAATACATTAAGCACAATAAAAACGTCTTTTTTTCATAAAAATAGATCACTTAACAATTGTGAAGTGTGGATATATGATTTAAAATTAATTTAAATTTTCTATTTTGGAAACGCAATGTACCTAAAATAAAAACCGTTTTAAAAAATACGTGATTTTATGAGTTCTTTCGGTTCTATTGAGGATATTAGCTACTTATGCATGTCGGTTTACTAAGGAAGGGGGGGGGGGGGGAAAGTTTTAGAGCGTTTTTTTAAATTTTGTTTTTAAATGCATAACATGTCGATAGTATTGTGTCAAAATTTCAAGCAAATCTGAGAAAAACTATCGAAGATACAGCGTTTCAGGCGACTAGCCCTTTTCGATTTTCGACCGGATTTTCGAGTATAAAAAACTTTTAATCGATCATCTCACCAACAAATTTTTCGTGTTCGTGAACTCAAAATCTACTTGACCGATCCTTTTGAAATTTTGTATACTTTTTCTACACATAAATCAACAGGTAGTCTGGAAGAGTTTTTTAACAACTTTTTTCGAGGCGCCTCTGGAGGTTCACTCTCACGGACTCGTTTATTGATATTTTGACTCATTTATTGATATGTCATGTTGTAATAATAATTGGATAATTTGTATAGCGCCGTTTTTGTGAGAAATCACCTCGAGGGCGCTGTAATTAACGCTGTATTATATGTATATAAAATAAATAAACCAACAGTACTCATACACGGAGAAAAATATTATTCTAAAATACAATCATTTTATTCGTAAAAACGGTTAAAAACGGGACTGAAGTTCTTACGAACCAATTAACAGTGTTTCAATGTTTATTGGCGGGAAAATGTAAGAATAATTTGTTGGTATACGTACGAAATTACGTATACCAACATTTTATTCGTAAAAACGGTTAAAAACGGGACTGAAGTTCTTACGAACCAATTAACAGTGTTTCAATGTTTATTGGCGGGAAAATGTAAGAATAATTAGTTGGTAGATATACGTACGAAATTACGTATACCAACAAATTATTCGTACATGTTCACGCCAATAAACATTGAAACCCTGTTAATTTGTTCTTAAGAACTTCAGTCCAGTTTTTTACCGTTGATACGAATAAAATGATCGTATTTTTAAATAACATTTTCCTCTGTGTATCTCCTAAAAAAATCGTGTAAATATGCCCTTTCTTCGCTTTTCGCCTTCAAAACATTACCCCCCCTTAGGATGAAACCCGGCGGTGGAGAAATTTGAAAAATAGATTTTACTAAATTGTTTGCGTCACTGTTGCTCTTACTCCACCGGATATTGAGCGAAAGGGACAATGCACCTCGGGCTACTAATACCTAACTAAAATCGAGGTTTTGTATTCCCCACTTTTCTCCTTCAAAAGTGGACTAATTTTCAATTTTTTTTACCATCTACATAAGAATAAATTATTCTATGTCTGAACGTTTTGCCTTTTTTAAAAAAAAAAATTGTCTAGTTTGTATACTGAACGTCTTTTGACGGCATTTAAACCAGTCAATTTTATTGATTTTTGGAAAGTCATAACTTTTATAAAAAGTAACTTATCAAAAAAAAAAACAAAAAGTACCAACACGCTAGTAGTTCATATCTATTTTATGTAAAAAAATATTTTCTCTACGCTTAAAATCCAGAGAGATAAATAGGGAATACGTTGTATGGAAAAATCACCGCCGGGTATCCTCTTAAGGGAGCTCATAAGCGAGTTGGTATTGACATGATTGATGTAGTGAAAAATATTTTTTGTTTGTGTGACCTTATTAGGAACAGAAATGAAATCAATTGTAATAATGCAGTGCTGTCAATAAGGGAATTAATGATTTTAAATAGATAAATGTCATCAGATACCAATCTTCTGTACGACATCTTTGTTAATTATATATTTTTCATTAGACAGTAATAGTTTATATTTTCAATAGAATATTAATATTAATATGAATATTAATTTGTCTTAAAAATTTGTGCTGTATTTTTTCAATAGAATTTGTGTGAACCTTATAACGCGGTGACCAAGAAGAGTAGGTGACTTAAAATAATATGTTCAATTTTTGTTTTCTAATGTCCCGCAAGGTTCTCTAATGGGACCTCTTTTATTTTTACTGCTTATAATGTACAAAGTGCCCGGGGGTAAAATGCATTAACTTCAGGAGGTGATTCTAAAAGTAAGTATAATACCTACCTACTTATTATAAAACATATATTTTTTTATGACATTGTTTTAACTTCAAATAAGAAATGATACAATTTGTCGAAAAAGTGTTACCCAATTTAAGTAAGTCCAAACAAACACGACGATTTTACATTTGAAGAAACATTTACTAGGCCATTAAAATGGTTACCATTTTGAATTAGAAATGGGACGGACAAACAAATTTACAGACAGACGAAATGTAAAACGGTTAAGATAAAACAGGAATAAGGTACGCTCAGTCTATTATTTATTTATTTTATTTAAACCCCATAGGGCTTTTACATATATAAAGTAATACATGTTTTGATTAATTACAGTGAAAATATGGGTTGATACAATACAGGAAAGTAACAGAAAATATAAGGAACATATTATAGGTTACATAAAATATATGAGTTGACGAAATGTAGATAATATAAAATATAAGTGAAGTAAAAATAGATAGTCTGCTAATATCTTCCAAATCAATAATAATATTAATAAAAATGTATAAAATTGGCGTTCACAATAGTTTATAAACTAAGTAGAAATATTTTAATTAATGAAGATAATATTAGCGAAAGTCAATCGAAAATCCGAAACAGAAAAATCAGAAAAGTGCAGTGGATAGCGCGTTGGCCCGGATTGCCAGAGGTCCTGGGTTCGAGTCCCAGATGTATCCGTATCTTTTTCTGATTTTTCTAATTCGGATTTTCGATTGACTTTCGCTAATATTATCTTCATTAATTAAAATAATATAATTTGAGGTTTAACTCATTAAGTAAAAAAGTTAAAAATAAAAATAAGTAGAAATAGTTGCACATACGGCGTTTATCGTTTGCCAAATTCAAAGAATTGTCAAATACATCAATATTATTTAAATATTGGTTACCAAGACTACGTAATCGTGTGATCGAATGCAAACTATAGTTGGAATGAGAGTGTGTATATATATAAAGGTTAATGTTTTTCTAGTAGTTCATTTAGGTACATGTAGATTTATTAAATGCAGGAGTTCACAGCAATCGAATTTAGAGTTTAATAATTTTAATAAAAAAGGTTTATTTTTCGTCTCTTTTCTAAAGTTGGAATATTTAAAATAATAAATAAAATAAAATATATTTTATTATGGGAAAGGTGTAAAGGGAAGCGGAGAAAAAGAACTTCAATATTTTATAATTGCTTGCATTTAATATAATATATACATGTATAATCAAATGTTGAAATTTATAAAACCGAAAAAAAAATTTTTTGAGCTTATAATACTTATACAGTTGTATAAAATAATAATAATGTGAATAAATGATATAGTAAAAACAGAGCTATGAGTCTTTTATACTGAATTATATTTCTGAGATTGCTGTTATTGATAGTCCAGAGAAAGATTCTTTTAAATTTGGGTAATATTTATAGAGTTTTGACATATTGATGGATGAGGAGCGTTACTGTTATTCTAGTCAACTTTAGCATTTTTATCATCACCGTTGTTATACTTGTCTGTTACTGTCGTCCTTGTTGTCATTGTTATTCTTGGAACCAAATTTGAGTTCATTTACCTTGTTATTATTGTTATACTTGTCTGTTACTGTCGTCCTTGTTGTCACTGTTTTTCTTGGAACCAAATTTGAGTTAATTACGTTGTTATTATTGTTATACTTGACTGTCACTGTCGTCCTTGTTGTCATTGTTTTTCTTGGAACCAAATTTGAGTTAATTACGTTGTTATTATTGTTATACTTGACTGTCACTGTCGTCCTTGTTGTCATTGTTATTCTTGGAACCAAATTTGAGTTAATTTACGTTGTTATTATTGTTATTCTCGTCAGAATTAACGTTTTTATCACCTACGTTTTTATTGTTATTTTTATTCTTGGGATCGGATTTGGGTCCGTTTACGTTGTTGTTGTTGTTATTCTGGTCAGAATTCACGTTTTTATCTCCTTCGTTGGTATTATTGTTTTTATTCTTGGCATCTCGCTTGCGTTTTCCAAAATCATTTTCATTCTTGGAACCGGAATTGGGTTCATTCACGTTGTTATTATTGTTATGCTGGTCAGAATTCTGGTTATTATCACCTTCGTTGTTATTATTATTTTTATTCTTGGGATCGGATTTAGGTCCATTTACGTTGTTGTTGTTGTTATTCTGGTCAGAATTCACGTTTTCATCTCCTTTGTTGGTATTATTGTTTTTATTATTGGCATCTCGCTTGCGTCTTCTAAAATCATTTTCATTCTTGGAACCGGAATTGGGTTCATTCACGTTGTTATTATTGTTATTCTGGTCAGAATTCTGGTTATTATTACCTTCGTTGTTATTATTATTTTTATTCTTGGGATCGGATTTGGGTCCATTTACGTTGTTGTTGTTGTTATTCTGGTCAGAATTCACGTTTTCATCTCCTTTGTTGGTATTATTGTTTTTATTCTTGCCATCTCGCTTGCGTCTTCTAAAATCATTTTCATTCTTGAAACCGGAATTGGGTTCATTCACGTTGTTATTATTGTTATTCTGGTCAGAATTCTGGTTATTATTACCTTCGTTGTTATTATTATTTTTATTCTTGGGATCGGATTTGGGTCCATTTACGTTGTTGTTGTTGTTATTCTGGTCAGAATTCACGTTTTCATCTCCTTTGTTGGTATTATTGTTTTTATTCTTGCCATCTCGCTTGCGTCTCCTAAAATCATTTTCATTCTTGGAACCGGAATTGGGTTCATTCACGTTGTTATTATTGTTATTCTGGTCAGAATTCTGGTTATTATTACCTTCGTTGTTATTATTATTTTTATTCTTGGGATCGGATTTGGGTCCATTTACGTTGTTGTTGTTGTTATTCTGGTCAGAATTCACGTTTTCATCTCCTTTGTTGGTATTATTGTTTTTATTATTGGCATCTCGCTTGCGTCTTCTAAAATCATTTTCATTCTTGGAACCGGAATTGGGTTCATTCACGTTGTTATTATTGTTATTCTGGTCAGAATTCTGGTTATTATTACCTTCGTTGTTATTATTATTTTTATTCTTGGGATCGGATTTGGGTCCATTTACGTTGTTGTTGTTGTTATTCTGGTCAGAATTCACGTTTTCATCTCCTTTGTTGGTATTATTGTTTTTATTATTGGCATCTCGCTTGCGTCTTCTAAAATCATTTTCATTCTTGGAACCGGAATTGGGTTCATTCACGTTGTTATTATTGTTATTCTGGTTATTATTACCTTCGTTGTTATTATTATTTTTATTCTTGGGATCGGATTTGGGTCCATTTACGTTGTTGTTGTTGTTATTCTGGTCAGAATTCACGTTTTCATCGCCTATGTTGGTATTATTGTTTTTATTCTTGACATCTCGTTTGCGTCTTCCATAATCATTTTCATTCTTGGAACCGGAATCGGGTTCATTCACGTTGTTATTATTGTTATGCTGGTCAGAATTCTGGTTATTATTACCTTCGTTATTATTATTATTTTTATTCTTGGGATCGGATTTAGGTCCATTTACGTTGTTGTTGTTGTTATTCTGGTCAGAATTCACGTTTCCATTGCCTATGTTGGTATTATCATTTTTATTCTTGGGATCGGATTTGGGTCCATTTACGTTGTTGTTATTGTTATGCTGGTCAGAATTCACGTTTTCATCGCCTATGTTGGTATTATTATTTTTATTCTTGGGATCGGATTTGGGTCCATTTACGTTGTTGTTATTGTTATGCTGGTCAGAATTCACGTTTTCATCGCCTATGTTGGTATTATTATTTTTATTCTTGGGATCGGATTTGGGCCAAATTACGTTGTCGTTATTGTTATGCTGGTCAGAATTCACGTTTTTATCGCCTATGTTAGTATTATTATTTTTATTGTTAGCATCTTGCTTGTGTCTTCCATTATCAGTCTTGGAACCGGCGTTGGGTCCATTTAGGTTGTTATTATTGTTATACTCGTCAGAATTAAGGTTGTTATTACCTACGTTATTATTATTATTTTTATTCTTGGGATCGGATTTGGGTCCATTAGTATTGTTGTTATTGTTATTCTGGTCAGAATTCACGTTTCCATTGCCTATGTTGGTATTATTATTTTTAATCTTGGGATCGGATTTGGGTCCATTTACGTTGTTATTATTGTTATGCTGGTCAGAATTCACGTTTTCATCGCCTATGTTGGTATTATTGTTTTTATTCTTGCCATCTCGCTTGCGTCTTCTAAAATCATTTTCATTCTTGGAACCGGATTGGGCTTCATTTTTATTGTTGTTATTGTTATTTTGGTCAGAATTAACGTTGTTGTTACCTACGTTATTATTATTATTTTTATTCTTGGGATCGGATTTGGGCCAATTTACGTTGCTGTTATTGTTATTCTGGTCAGAATTCACATTTCCATTGCCTATGTTGGTATTATTATTTTTATTCTTGGGATCGGATTTGGGCCAATTTACGTTGTCGTTATTGTTATTCTGGTCAGAATTCACGTTTCCATTGCCTATGTTGGTATTATTATTTTTATTCTTGGGATCGGATTTGGGCCAATTTACGTTGTCGTTATTGTTATGCTGGTCAGAATTCACGTTTTTATCGCCTATGTTGGTATTTTTGTTTTTATTCTTGCCATCTCGCTTGCGTCTTCCAAAATCATTTTCATTCTTGGAACCGGATTGGGCTTCATTTTTATTGTTGTTATTGTTATTTTGGTCAGAATTAACGTTGTTGTTACCTACGTTATTATTATTATTTTTATTCTTGGGATCGGATTTCGGCCAATTTACGTTGCTGTTATTGTTATTCTGGTCAGAATTCACGTTTCCATTGCCTATGTTGGTATTATTATTTTTATTCTTGGGATCGGATTTGGGCCAATTTACGTTGTCGTTATTGTTATGCTGGTCAGAATTCACGTTTTTATCGCCTATGTTTGTATTATTATTTTTATTCTTGGGATCGGATTTGGGCCAAATTACGTTGTCATTATTGTTATGCTGGTCAGAATTCACGTTTTTATCGCCTATGTTAGTATTATTATTTTTATTGTTAGCATCTTGCTTGTGTCTTCCATTATCAGTCTTGGAACCGGCGTTGGGTCCATTTAGGTTGTTATTATTGTTATACTCGTCAGAATTAAGGTTGTTATTACCTACGTTATTATTATTATTTTTATTCTTGGGATCGGATTTGGGTCCATTAGTATTGTTGTTATTGTTATTCTGGTCAGAATTCACGTTTCCATTGCCTATGTTGGTATTATTATTTTTAATCTTGGGATCGGATTTGGGTCCATTTACGTTGTTATTATTGTTATGCTGGTCAGAATTCACGTTTTCATCGCCTATGTTGGTATTATTGTTTTTATTCTTGCCATCTCGCTTGCGTCTTCCAAAATCATTTTCATTCTTGGAACCGGATTGGGCTTCATTTTTATTGTTGTTATTGTTATTTTCGTCAGAATTAACATTGTTGTTACCTACGTTTTTATTATTATTTTTATTCTTGGGATCGGATTTGAGTCCATTTAAGTTGTTGTTATTGTTATTCTGGTCAGAATTCTGGTTATTATTGCCTTGGTTGTTATTATTATTTTTATTGTTGGGATCGGATTTGGGTCCATTTAAATTGTTGTTATTGTTATGCTGGTCAGCATTAACGTTTTTATCACCTTTGTTGTTATTGTTGTTTTTATTATTACTTGCGGCAGGAGTGGGAGACGACTGAAAATAAAAAAAAACAACGAATTTGTTATTGTTCGAAGAAATATAAAAAAAATTGACATTTCACATAAGCAAATAAAAAAAAAATGGTATTGTGATTTAGTTTGTAGAATTAATATGTATATTAAGATTAACGGCTGCGCGACTTATTTAAACAAAACTTTGAATTGAGGCCTAAATAGCAATCAATTTCTTATATCAAAATATAGCAAATATCTTATTCGATTTTCAGCTATTTTATTTAAAGCTTTTTTTTAAATTATAAAATATAGGACAAAGGAATTTATACTTTCTACGACTTTGGATGCAACTTTGACATTTTTTTGTGAATGAAAAGGGACCGCAGTCAGTGAATAATATTATTGCTGCAGGAGGTCCAATTCCATCCTGAGATCTAGCGCCGTGATAACTAACTAACAACCATCATGCCGTTTCTCTACAGGGGTAGGAAGAGAGATACAACTCATATGCATACATCGTCTTATACATTCTGTTCTATTATTCTGACTTAAGTATCTGATTCACTTGACAGCGCCATGTCTTTCTCGGGCATTCCTGACTTATTCACTAACATATGTTGATCCGAAACTACTTTAACATCGAACATTATTCTAACATTCGTATTTGTGTTTTATATTCTCCTTACACTCTTTTCTTCGTTCATTTACATGCCCAAACCAAGTGAGAGTTCCTTTCTTAATTTCACTCAGTACGTTTAAATCAGTCTTGCATTCTTTGCGGATCTCCACAAGTCTCATACATTACCAGTAGGGCTGCCACCTCTCCGGGTTTGACCCGGAGTCTACGGGTTTGCATGGTGCATGTCCGGGCTACGGGTTTAACATCGATTTCTCCGGGTCAGACCGGGCTGTGGCAAAATGTCGACGAAGATAAACTTCATGACGAGACCCGAAAATTAAAACAAGTATTTCCTCAGTTCGTACAATCTAGTGATTCAACATTGCCTCTTGAATTATGATGGGTTCAGTAATACAAAGTCACCTTAACCTTCACCGAACTGCCAAAAATAATTGGATTTTTTTTTGTCAATCCCTATAAGCAATGCTTTTGTTGACCGCGTCTTTTCTTCAATGGGAAATTTGTGGACAGAAAAGCGAAACTGATTGACAGTGGACATGGTGAAGGCAGAGTTGATTGTGAAGATTAATTACGATATGAATTGCCAAGAATTTTTGAAGTTTTTAAAGAAACCCGAGCAAGAAGAGATGCTTAAACAATCCCCTCAGAATGAAAAATATAGTTTTAAGTGTCGAGCTTGTCCAAATCAGCCTAGCACTAGCCAGGTCATTTATATTTTTTAAAAAACATTACCAATGGTAATTTACCACGACATTTAGCCTTAATTAAATAATTCAAACTAAAAAAAAAAATTATTTTAATAAAAAAAACTATATTTCTATAATCTCCGGGTCTACTTTTATCAAAGGTGGCACCCCTAATTATCAGTAATACACCTCAGGTGATCTCATTTCTACACCATTTCAGTCTTCATTCATCCTTCCTCTGCCAGTTCCACGCTACACTACCATACATCAGGGTAGGTGTCAGCACTTCATTGTGAATTGCTAGCTTCGCTTCTTTGGACAGTTTTTTGTTAGCGCCAACGGCTTTCAGCGCTCCATTAAGAGGCTAGACTTTGAACCACACGCGGAACACCCGCGTCTGTCATTCTGTCCCGCTCACAATAAGCTCACGCACACTTAAAATACATTCGAATGCGAAATGTGCGAATGAGACAACGCTCAAATTTACCTACAGAAATTGCTCGAAAAGGGGTTTATGGAGAATACACTTTTCTACACCGAAACTTTCACGAAATTGAAATTTAAAAAAAAATATATTTTTTAGAAAGAAGAAGCTACGTTATTAGCTTTTTATAATTTTATAATTCTTTGTGAGAGTTGAGTTAGCAGCACTTTTTCCTTAAATAATATTTTTGATAAATCGTACATGTTTGACAGTGAATGTTTACGTTAATACGAAACGCATCGAAAATTCGAAAACATACCAGCATAGTTTTCACCATCTAGAAGGCAGTATAAAAAAAAATATTCATTTTGTGCAATTTTCGATGTAGAAAAGTGTTTTTTCCCAGGCGTCCTTTTTGTATGGGCCGAAAAGCGAAGTCTATCATCTTAATAGAGTTATCTGCATTTACCATTATTTCAATATCTCTTTCAGTCTTCCCATCTCTCGTAAACATATTTCTCATATACATAGATGTCTAAATATCAACGATCTGTGTATCTGTGATCTGTATCTCCAAACAGATAAGAAAATTTATAATTATACTTAAATTTGTATTTCATTATAAAATTTTTCAACTTACCTGAGTCTCGTAGACTTGGCTAAGAGCCAAAATTGCCAGGACGGCTAATATGAGAACTTTCATCTTGTTGCTTGTGATCTTTAACACTTTTCTGATGATTTCCACCAACGCGAGATCGCCTTTTATATGAAAAAATATGTAATAGTTTAATGTTATTACATCAGTATCATCGTAAATAAACTGAAATCTGTTCATAATTGGTTTACAAAAACATTAAAAAATTAATGATAATAGATTTTCTCGGAGGTGTAATTCCACAACGAATATACTATGTTTGTTTCAAATCCTTTTCTTCAGCGTTTTTTTATAAAAGTTTTATTAATGGTAGCAGATTTTAGTAACAAACGACCTAACTATTACCCCGTTTTCTAGGCGGATAGACAGAGAGGATAGACCACCACACAATCCCATCTTGAAACATCTCTCTTCATTCGCATTCTGGCTTCGTCTCGTAAATACAGAGAGTTATTAAGGCTCTTGATATAAATTGACTCAACTATTTGATTCATTTGGTTGTGAAATATCTTCCTCTAGCGTACCCGGCTTATTCAACCTTTCACTTTCATGTGATATATTGCTCCACATGTCCAACCAATCTATGTGGCTCTTTCTTATCTAATTTTATGACTACTATTTTTGAAAATCAATCAGAATGTAATAACAACGATTTTTCTTATTCAATTTTTTCTAATAGGGTGCTAATGCTAAGGTGGACATAAATGATTTAATGAAATAATTAAAACACTTTTCAAGTTTTTACGATGATAATCTTTATTTAAAAAAAAGACAAGTTTCGAGAACGATGTTCTCTGCATCAGGACATTAAATGTACTAAAAACTAAATTATCAAGAATAAAAAGACAGGCGTGAGTAGAAATGGAAGTAGTGGGGGGAGAGAGTTGGAAAGGGGAGGTGCTTAGAAGATCAACAGGGGGAGGGGGGGGGGAGGGAGAGGTGGAAATGGGAGGTGCTTAGAAGATCAAAGACCTTCCTTTCCACCTCTCTGCCCCCACTACTTCCTTTTCTACCCACACCTGTCTTTCTATTCTTGATAATTTAGTTTTTAGTACATTTAATGTCCTGATGAAGAGAACATCGTTTTCGAAACATGACGATTTTTTAAATAAAGATTATCGCACAACGTGAATTTGAAAAATTTGAAGAAATAAATAATTTCATTTCATTTAACTAGGTGTGTACGTCTTCTATGATATATATATATAGAAGTTTAATGAAACATAATTGGTTTGTCATACATGTAACGGACGTACTGAGGATGTGACAATATCAGCAGTGATGACACGGTAACAACAGGGTACGCAACCAAAGACAAGACTGGGAACGACCACGGAAGCTTTGCTGAGGTTGCTTAGCGGGAAACCAGCTCTCCGACCTTAGTTCCCAAAAACCTGAAAAACCGTTTGAAATTGTAAAAATATAAAGAAAAGTCAGGGTAGAGGAAAGAGTAGCAAGTAAAGAGAGAGGTGGTCAAAGAGAAAGCGCCGTCATCGGGCGCTTTCACTTTGGACTCGATTCCAGGATTCCTGGCCGGGACAACGGCATGGCAGCGGTAAACTACAACAGCCCCCTTTAAATACGTTCCACAAATTCTCACATACAGATCAGCAGCAACAATCTCCTCGTTTACACCTCTCGCTCAGCTTGCCCGCCCTGCCTCGCTTTGACCTTGCCTTTATTCCTCGCCGCCTTCTTTCACTTCTGATCATCGCATCGCCTCAACCTGACCACGGACTACCCGACCTCTCTTTGGACCAGACCCGGCTACATCAAACGGAAGGAGCCTCTGGAGCAAATCGGAACAGCTCTATAGCGGCAACTCAGACTACGATCTCCTTTAACACGTGGTGATTGGGACCTCCAACCTATTTACAGTGATTGCGTTCACCCTATCTGGCACAATGTATTCAATGGGGCAGCCTTCTAATAAATTAACATCTTATAAAGTTTGATTCCTATATATATATATATATAATACAGTAAAATATTTGGTAACGTATAATTTATATAAGAACACTATATATTATATGTTCACATTTCGTGCCCACCTAAGTTGACGTTCTCTCTCTTTTTTTTAAATACTCTGTATTTTGTTCAATACATTTTATTCACCCCTGGTGAAGGTTCAGCTCGAACCGAAATTGGTTGGTTAAAGATCTTACTAATATTTTAAACGCGAAAGTTTGTATGGATGTATGTGTGTTGGTTACTCTTTCACGCAAAAACTGCTGAATGGATTTCGATAAAACTTTATAATAATATAGCTCATACATCAGATTAACATATAGGCTATAATTTAGAAAGCTAGCTAATTTCCATATATTACAAATAATAATTTTATTGTTTAATAGAAAATGTCAAAATGTCAGAATAACGAGAATGACATTTTGACAAATAATGATTGTTAAATCAAAATTCCATTTTTGAAAATATTTAAATTAGTGAATTTATTTCTAGTACTCGCCTACTAATTTGAATAGAATCAAGAATTATACATATTTTAAATAAATAGGTTAAGAATTTTGGTACAAACGTAGATGGGACCTAGGAAAAGAAAATAGATTACTCGAAGTACTAATCCTACGCAGACGAAGTCGCGGGCAGAAGCTAGTGTATTATATGTTCACATGTCTTCCCCACCTAAGATGACGTTCTCTCTCCCTCTTTCACTTTTCATTTAAATACTCTGTATCTCTGTATTTTGTTCAATACATTTTATTCACCCCTGATAAAGGTTCAGGTCAAACCGAAACTGGTTGGTTAAAGATATATAATAATCAATGGAGCGACAGAGCAATTTAAATATTTTTATCGGACTGCTAAAAGAAATTTTTCCGCCCACATAAAAAAAATCATACCTCTGAATTTGAATATGGAGACATACAAACTGATTATAGTTCTATGTAGCCAATGAATTCCCCTATCTTTTGTCTTATATCATACATTTGTAGGATTTATAAAAAAATATAATTAAATCTTTAACCTTAACACATTTTAAAGAACCTAGAGAACAGTTATTTCGTTATATTTTGAATGTATACTTTATTATATAGTCGTTTTAGTAATTTTTTTTTTCAAAATTTGCCACAATTTGGCAACAAAGCAATCCGTGGTTTTGGAAATAGTGCCATATTGTGGCAAAAAGCGCTCGAGTGGATAAAGTGGAATTAAAACAATATTATTTTATTGTTATTATTATATATTTTATATTTGCTTTTGAGCGAACACACTATAATTCCTCGTGTTTTAAAAAATCAGAAATATAAACATGTGTTTTAAAAATAAACAAAATTTTTATTTTTATTGTTGTTACGGTTAATAATATATTAATTAAAACCTCAGATAACAGAATACAATTTAATGATTTGAGATTAAAACATTAAACTTATAATCCATCAAAGGATATATGAGATGGGGCTATTAAATAACGAGACAGACGCTGTAAAATATTTTATTTTGATTATAGATATCTTTGCAAACAGTCTCGCATATTTTAAAAAACAAATTAACAATCTTCTACCATGATACGTCTATTGTTTTATCATTATATCTTTCCTTTATCTTTTTATATCTTCTCTTTCTCTGTACACTTTCTGTATTTTGTATCTCATGTTATATATATATTTTTATTATTATTATTATTATCTGTCATTTTCACTACTAGCATCACCGCCTAGTAACAACTATACCTTGATTACGCATGCTGTGAACATTTTTAATTGGAGTGTTAATATCTGTGCACATTCCAACGCAATAATATTAATGTAATACTTGTTAACACTCTGTAAATGTTTCAAACAATAAATTTCAATAAATTTCATTCATGTTTACTTATTATCACGTTCAATATACACCTTTATCTCTATATCAATTTGGGAGGCGGGAATGGGTACCGCCGCCCCGAGAACCATTTATTGGATAACCAACACCTCTGCCATAGGTCACCCCAAGTGGTTCCCTACATTTGGTGACTTAGCAGGGGTGCCCGGGTTCATGGGTTCATGACGGCGGATGATATAGACACACTGAAACAAGATTCCTACCCAACCGTTCATACATTTTTCCTTCCCAGAACTTCATCTCCTTCCTTTCCTTAAAAATACCCTCCACACAGCATCCCCAAAGATGACATAGGGAAATTAATTTCCTCAGGGCCTCCTGTGTGGAACTATGTAAAAAAAACCCTTTTTTATATTTAATCCACACAGGAGGCTCTGAGGAAAATAATTTCCCTCAGAGCCTATATCATCTTTGAAGATGCTCGGTGGAGGGTCTTTTTGAGGATAGGAAGGAGTGAACATGGGTCTTAAAGAGACCCACGTTGTAGAAAGAAGGAAACACAGAGGACGGCAAATCGTTCCACAGCCAAGCTGTTAAACTCAAGAACGAGTCGTAGAAGCGACCCGTTCTCATGTGACAAATGTCAACCATGTACATATGTGAAATATTGAAATATATTGAAATACCGGTGGAACAAGGATAGCATTCCCACCCGACGTCTGCGCTCTAAAGATTGCAATCCGTTTGTCAAACGGACCGCCCGTTTCTGCACAGAGCACATCCCTACAACTCTCCATGCAAATATTCTATTGTTCATCTCTACAACGCTCCTCGCAAATATTATATTGTTATAAACAGAGCTGGTGTGCTAGCACGGTCGCTCAATATGAAGTTACCGACCGATTGTCGGTAACTTCTCATCGTTCCCTAGGACAACTGCAAATCTCAAACGTACAAACGACAGTTGATATCGAATATATTAAGGACCTTAGTCATTGTGAACTGTCACCTATTCGTTTGCGATCTGCAGTTGTCGTAGGGAACGATGAGATGTTACCGATAGTTATCCTATCGATCATTATAGAGCAAGCGTGCTAGGGCCTCTGGAAGCCTCTTTCTGTTAGCTCCTTCAGGACGCGCGCCTCTTTCTCTTTCACAGCTACAACGGTCTCAAATCTTCTTATTTTTAATGCAGATTTCACTTTAAAGACAGATGGAAGTTGCACGACCCAAGATCCACCAAATATGGCCGTGCAAAGTGTCAGTTCGAACATTTTTGCGAGATCTTGTTATTTTTGAACAAAGAATTTTAGGCACCATGTTGACAAACATGATAAGTTTTTTTTATGTAAAATTTGCCCTGCGTATTCTTTACGGTTTCAGCAATAGCACGAATACCGACTGTTAGAACGAACGAGATTAACGATTTTTTCGATATTTTCATCCGTTTTTGATGTGGAAGGTCTTCTCGGCCATCTACTCAAAAACACGTGCACGCGACAAAAAATCATTGCCATACCCTTCTTTTAAGATTGATTGACCAGCGGCTGAGAATAAAAGTTTAAAAATGCTTGCAACTGTACAGGGAGGTTCCAGTGAGAAAGATCGATTAATCCCCGTATCAATTTTTTAAAATTAAAAATTGAATATCGATTAATTTCATTCAAAACTTTCTTTAATATGTACGTATATTCAAGTAAGCAATACAAATGCTCAAAACGCACGATGATACTGTACTTCTTGTAAGCATTTATTGATCATAAGTATTTATGATTTTTTAATAATGCCTAAACAAAATAAATGTGTGAATTTTTTTTTAAATATTTTAGTTTGTAAGACCTTAAATAAAAAAAAAAACTGAGGTATTTTTGTCACAAAACACGTTCTCGGATTTATTTTTTTATGAATTTAATTTAACTAAAATTTTAATTTTTAAAACTATTATATTATATTTTAAAAATATGATTTGAAATTTGTGTTGTTTAATAGAATCTATCGTTTGAAAATTGAACAAATCTGCCAACGACCAACGGTATAACCTTAGTATATTGAAAAAACACTGATGCTGTTCTTCCATGGAGCTACGTTCAAGCGACGCGATCGCCGTTCGTCTGTATTTTCAATACTATTATTAGTGTTTTAAATCGCCGCTAGGCGCTGCACTAGCAATATTGTATGACAGGTAGCGGTAGCGTCGCTTGTAAATAGCTACGTGAACGATGGGCGTTAGTTATTCAAAAATTTAAAACTGCGTGTACCAGATAAAATAACAATCTTTCGAAATCAATTTATGTTTTTCTGTAAAAAAGAATCAATACGTCTAGAATTTGATTTAAAAATTACTAATTTCCGGTATTCTCTGGTAAAATACCCTCTTAATAAATTATTAGTTTCCGTAGCAGTTTTTCCAAGTTTCATGTAAAATTTCATAACAATTCGTTTGCTATATTATTCAACTTGAACGAAGGCTACGGCTATACGGCTTTGTTTACAGAAGCGAGAGGTACTGCATTCGAAAGAGCAGCTCGCTGGCATTTGGCGTAGCAGCGTCTTCTGTAGCAGCGTCAATCTCGATATTTAATAGCCACACCTGTTATAAAATACAGGAGGTAGCCCATACAGAATGAAATCCAAACAGATCCATTACACTTTTTGATCCATCCAACGTAAAAAAATAAGCCTACTAAAAAATGTATCTCTTCATTATAAATGTATATAAAAATCAATTTTTAAAAAATACTGTTTTATGGCCAAAATTGTATGTGACAGTTTCTACTAATTAACTTTTTTCTTATAAATATATTTCACAAAATAAAAAAAAACAAAAATTATTTTGGGAATTGAAATCGTGACATCTAGTTAGCACTCTGTTTGCCAAGCGATTTTAATGCCTATTACTTATTTTTGTGACTATACAAGACACACTAAGGATATATACATTATTGGCTTAAGATAGTGTTTTGGCTTAAGATAGTGAAAGTAAGTTCTGGAAAGGAAAAAAGTATGAGGGGTGGGTTGGAATCTGGGAGTTAGTTTGTACAGGAGTGAATCCATCCCTCCCAAAGCGATGTTCCAAGAGGGAATTATTTTCTACTTTCTCTGTGTGAATCTAATGTAAAAAAAAACACACATATTTTGCGTGCCTCATTTTATTATATAAGTTCATTTATACACACGCAACCTATAAAATCAATATAAAAAAATAATGTAGGTAAGATTGTAAAATAGAGTCAGAACCATAGACATATGAATATATAGACCTGCCCTAAGCGATAATAGCGTATTATTTCCCCCTCCCTATACCGGTTCCATTTGGAACCAGCCGGACACGCGTACGGCGTAGAATGTGTGACGTCATCATTCTTGTGCGGACTAGCGCCGAGCTCTCATCGGTACATTTTACGAAATAACACGGCAAAAATGGTTGCTTGTGCTATTAAAACGTGTAAAAACAGAAGTGAAAAAGAGAATAAACCCAATTGTCGTATTACATTCCATAGGTAAGCATTATTTTACAACATTTTAAGCTTATTCGGATTATATAATATGATCAGGGGTGCTAGCATGGTCGAACGATAAGGATCGGTAGGATAAATTGTTGGTAACTTCTCATCGTTCCCTAGGACAACTGCAGATTGCAAACGATTAGGTAACACTTCACAATGACTAAGTGTTCTTAATATATTCGATATCAACTGTTGTTTGCGATCTGCATTGTCCTAGGGAGCGATGAGAAGTTACCGACAATTATCCTACCGATCCTTATCGATCGACCATGATAGCATCCCAGTTTTAGTAACACATACTTTGACATAATATACATGGCGACGACGCGAAACACAAAGCCGTTTGCAAAAGAATCAGGGATGTGCCTTCGCCTGTAGCGCTTTGATCAAATATATTATCGTATCATTTGGAGCGTCTGTTTTTTCATCTGTTATTTCTCGATGGAACTCCGTCGTATAAATAAAGGATAATAAACCAATCATTTTTAAATTTATTCCACTTTAAGGGCGTTATTACTAAACGAATTTTGAATTTTACACAACTCATAAACAACCGTTAATATAGGATAAATAGTTGGTTATTACTGTTATCAGTTGTGTAAAATTTAAAACACGTTTTTAGTAAGGGGTTAAAAGTAGATTAAAGTATGGTTTTATTTATTAGGCGTTATTTTATATTTTGCTTTCTTAATTATGTACTCGTCCGTGGTATGTTTGGACGTAAAATGTAGATACAGTAAGCATGTTTGGAATGAAAAATGTAGGTGTCATTTTGGAGTCCGATGATATTTTTTTTATCAATTAAAATTAAAAAATAAATATTTTTCTATCGCTCGTCGCCACCGATCACATTACCTTTGGATCATACTGTCACACCTCACAACGGACCACGTGTTAGGTACGCGCGTTGTTTCGTACGTACGGTACTGCTGGAACGTGTGATAAAAAAAACATGTTTTTTTGTTTTTAATTGAAAAAATGTCATCGGACGGCAAAATGATATCTAAATTTTGACTCCAAATACTCTTAGGAATCGCTGATAAAGGCTGTGTGTAAATAATTTCATTTCTTTTTTAGTTGTTTTCCTTTTCTATTATCTTCTTAAAAGTGAAATGTTATGTATTTTCTTATAGATTTTATAAAAAAGAAGACTTGAAAACAATGTGGCAGCTTTCATCCGATAAACGTGAGCAGAAGTATTCGTAACCTTCGTATCTGCTCAGAACATTTCAAAGAGGCAGATTTTATAATAAACAAACAGGGCGCACGTGTGCTACGTGTAGGTGCGATTCCATTGGTCTCTTTTTCATCTGTTACAGAAAAAATTATCGTTAGTATATAAATTCTTTATTGACTAATAATTATTTTTTTTAGGTATTCATTACATATAATTATTTTAATGTCATTATCCATCCATTTCAGAAATTAAGCGACAACTTCTTTGAGAAATCATATTATGTATGTCTTTCTCTAGCTGACGAAATGACCAATAAGATTTTAATTAAAAGTCAACATAACTTTGTTTACATCACTTTTATTTATACACAATCTACATGTTTCGTGAACGATGTTCATATCACCAGGACCAAATGTATACTTTAATAATTAATAATAATTTAAGTAATTTGTTCCTGATGATGTGAAAATCGTTCACGAAACATGTAGATTGTGTATAAATAAAAGTGATGTAAATAAAGTTATTTTGTCTTTTAATTAAAATAAATAATGACGTCACAAAGTGAAAACCTTTCCGAAGAAGTTTTCTTCGAAAAATTGACCAATAATACTTTTTGGATGAACCCCCAAGAGGATTTTGATTTTTCTCTAGTTTCTTGCTCACCTGCTCTATACAGCACACATGTCGTGAGTCCATTCTTATATTTAATTTTTCTTTAAATAAATATTTGATTGATAGTGCATGTCACAAATTTGTAATAAATTTGTAAATTACCGAAGTACAATAATGATTATATACCTAATATTGTCAACTTTGTCTCGTTTCGAAAAGGAAAGTGAACCAGAACCTATGACTATGTGCCTCACGGAGATCGAGGCTGTAGCCGCGGCTGCTCAGTCATGTGTGCTCGTAAGTTGTATGTTACCCACTCCTATTCCAGAAAGCATTGTGAGTACCAATTGATTATGGACCTTTGATGACTTCAAAAACAAATTGTATTATAATGTAGTGCGCGGATCACCCTAGTAACTGATTAAATGTTTTTATACCTAAAAATATAATATTACGTCTCTATTCCCCAGATTCAGGAAGCCCAACCCGTCTTTATATATATATATATATATATATATATATATATATATATATATATACCTACCTTACTTATATATATATATATATATATATTGTAAATTATATATAACTCGTATATTTGTCATAATGTTATGCATACTCAGAGAATATTGGTATTGTGTCGGTGTATATAATACTATTTTACTAAGTTTCTGCTGACATATGCTTAAATGTTATGTAAAGCGGTTATGTATTGCTAATGTTTTTATCTTTCTTGTTATGTGTTTGGCATTTGTAAATTATGTATTAAGAACTCGCATCATATTATTATTATATGTTATATTTTATGATACCTACATATCTAAATATATTTCTTTTTTATTTATTTTATATGTATTTATATTATTAAAACATATATTTAATTGCACCTCTACACCTACGTCTTGTTATACCCATCTTTGTATTTTTTCTGTTATCTAAAACTTTACCTGATCTGTTTACTCAAATCACAAAAACTGTATAAATGTGTAAAAGCCCATTAGGGCGTTTATGATTAATAAAATAAATGTACCTAAACCAAAATTGTATTTTTAAATATTATATATACGTACCCAAAAAATAAATGAAAACACCTTCGTCGTCAAAAACTCCCAAACAATATCCCACTCATAGCTACGTACGATCCGACTTGCAGAACCCCGATAAGACGGGTGGTAGAGATGAAGGGGGGGGGGGGGTTTGTTTCCTACACACGATGCGTCGATGTCGTGGTGAGAAGTACCTAGCTATGTAGATCTGGTCACTCAACACGCTTATAGCGATTTCAAGCAGTTGGGGCGATACTGAGAGTATCTACAAACATTAGGAGCAAATAATAATGTAACTGCTACGTATTATCGTAATTCAATAACGTGTGAAATAATTCAAGTTAATTAATTTGAATTAAAAGAGATAATTATATTATTTTATTATTAATAGGAACAAAGCGATTGTGACAACCCTAAAATATTTCACTCGTAAAAAATGTAGGCGTTTCTGTAGTGCGCTGCACGCTGTTTACTGGGGTAAGTAAATTATGAAACATTTGTAAAAGTGTCTTAACCAAATACGGCAACAAAATATTCGACTCTGAAAACAGTTATGACCTTTATTTTAGTGTATATGGACTTTGCAAGTTTCTACACAATGAGGCAAGCAATTCGCGCTCCCATTTAAAAAGGTCTATTCATTCAAAAGCAGATTTTACTTTTAAGAACTAAATGGTGATATTATGATGCGAGAAGCCTATATACTGTCAGATGGATTAATTGACGAATCACAGTCAACTCACCCCTCCGCGTCCCGCTATAGTTTGTTTATACCCCTTTCCTATCTTTTCATGTCTATCAATATTCATAAGTCTGTGGTCAGAACAAATTACTACAGGCAATAATTGTGCATATATATTACGATTTTGTATGTATTTAAACGTATTATATTATTCTTACAATCATCGAAGAAGATAAAAATCCAACCAGTCCCTTCCGATCCTTCTCATTCAATCAAAACGCTGTACATAACACTAGTCAGAAGCATTCTTGAATATAATTCCCCTATCTGGTCACCTTTATTCAATATACATTCACATATAATTGAAAGAGTACAGCGTAGATTTTTAAGGCATAAAATTATAATTATTTTACGCTACTTAAACTTCCCGAATTATCACAGCGAAGGAAAATCTATGATGTTTTATTATTATTTAAAATCATAAACGGTTATTTGGAAAGCCCTGAACTAGTGAATATAATAAATTATCAAGTACCCACTAAATACATCTAGATAAATACAAACTTATGTACGTATTAGCACGTACTATTGCCAATACGTACATAAGCATCGAGGGTTTAATTCATCTTACTAATATAATAAATTCGAAAGTTTGTATGGATGTATGTATGTTTGTTACTCTTTAACGCAAAATTTTGAGAATGGATTTTAATGAAACTTTACAATAATATAGCTCATACATCAGAATAACATATAGGGTATAATTTATAAAGTTAGCTATTTATTTTTAAAATATTGAAAATAATAATTATTGTTTAATAGAAAATGTCAAAATTTGAGAATGACATTTTGCAAAACAATGATTGTTAAATCAAAATTCCATTTTGGAAAATATTAAATTAGTGAATTTATTTGAAGTACTCACCTAATGCTTTGAATCCAATCAAGAATTATACATATTTTAAATAAATAAGTTAAGAATTTTGGTATAAACGTAGATGGGACCTAGCAAAGGAAAACATATTACTCGAAGTTCTAATCCTATGCAGACGAATTTGCGGGCAGAAGCTTGTATTTAATAAGTCAGCCATCTTCGAAAAAGCAAGAATTGAGAAAAAAATTGCAAGGGTAAGTTAATAAAAGAAAATAGTATTAATAATAATTGTGAATGCCATGAATTTTTATTAATCAGTCATAATAATAAATGACAATTGTTTTTTAATCAAAGATGTGGTAGATGTTGCTGTAAAAAAATGAAAAAATGAACTAGATTTTATAGATTCCTTAGTTTCGTAGTAGTGTTGATCAAATGCAATCGAATTATGTATGCTTTTATTTAAAATAATATTCATTGTAGATTTTTATTCATAACGCAATAACATTAGACACTGAAATGAATCGGATCAATGGTTGAATGTCCATTTTATTTATCTGTTATTTTGTTACATTTGTTGTTGGTGTGATTTTTACGGTTTTTTGGTGGATGATGTTTTTTGGTCAGATTCCATTTTTTGAGAACACTTTTCCTTATCGTTGTTGTTAAATTGGTTGGTACACTGAAATGTTTTTATGTGTCTTCTTGTGGTTGTGCTTCAGCGATGTTTTAGGTATATTCAAGAGCCCCAGTTAATGTTGTTATTATTGTTATGCTGATCGGAATTAACATTGTTATTATATGGCGTGGGTCCATTAACATTATTGTTATTGTTATACTGGTCAGCATTAACGTTAAGGTTACCTTCGTTGTTATTATTATTTTTATTTTGGGAGTTGTTTTCCTGTCCGTAAACATTGTTGTTATCGTTATGCTGGTCGGAATTAACGTTTTCGTCACCAATGTTGACGTTATTATTTTTATTAAGGTTAGATGCGGCGTCGTAAGTGTTATTGTTAAAGTTGAACTTATCTTCATTAAGATTTCCATCACCATAGTTATTGTTGTTATTCCTTTTATGACGATTATGGACGTTGTTGTTATCGTTATACTGGTCGGAATTTACGTTTAAGTCACCAATGTTTTGGTTGTTATTTTTATTATTGGGCATTCCCTGTCCGTAGACATTGTTGTTGTCGTTATATTGGTCGGTATTAACGTTTTCATCCCCATTGTTGACATTATTATTTTTATTCACGAGATTTCCCTGTCCGTAGACATTGTTGTTGTCGTTATATAGGTCGGTATTAATGTTTTCATCCCCATTGTTGACATTATTATTTTTATTCATGAGATTTCCCTGTCCGTAGACATTGTTGTTGTCGTTATATAGGTCGGTATTAATGTTTTCATCCCCATTGTTGACATTATTATTTTTATTCATGAGATTTCCCTGTCCGTAGACATTGTTGTTGTCGTTATATAGGTCGGTATTAATGTTTTCATCCCCATTGTTGACATTATTATTTTTATTCATGAGATTTCCCTGTCCGTAGACATTGTTGTTGTCGTTATATAGGTCGGTATTAATGTTTTCATCCCCATTGTTGACATTATTATTTTTATTCATGAGATTTCCCTGTCCGTAGACATTGTTGTTGTCGTTATATAGGTCGGTATTAATGTTTTCATCCCCATTGTTGACATTATTATTTTTATTCTTGAGATTTCCCTGTCCGTAGACATTGTTGTTGTCGTTATATTGGTCGGTATTAATGTTTTCATCCCCATTGTTGACATTATTGTTTTTATTCTGAGAATGCTGATGATTATTTTGTATATTTTCGAATCCCACGGGAGGGTAACCATTTCCGCCGGTGTTATTGTTATTGTTTTCCTCGTCGAAATTAAGGTTTCCGTCTCCTTCATTGAGGTTGTTATTCCTTTTTCGGCGAGTATTGACGTTGTTGTTATTGTTATGTTGGTCATCATTAACATTGCCAGAGCCGATGTTGTTGTTGTTATTTTTATTCACAGGCAATCCGTGCCCGTTCACATTATTATTATTGTTATGTTGGTCGCTGTTAACGTTTTCGTTCCCAATGTTGACGTTGTTATTTTTATTATGTGGGTTATATGGAGCACTTTTTTTAGGGTAGACGTTATTGTTATTGTTGTGCTTGTCTGAATTTACGTTGTTATTGCCAATGTTGGTGTTGTCATTTCGTTTCCTGATATTGTGAACGTTTCCATGGCCACAGACGTGGAACTGGAAATGTTAAACAAAAATAATTATACAACGCTGATTTTAAACACTTTTACAAAAATCACTGCTTTTCAATATATTAAATAGCATAGTACAAATGGAGCATCGATATTTATATAAGATAATTTAAAGTAAGATGTGTATAACTTTTATAACTAACTAACTAACCATCACGCCGTTTCCCCGCAGGGGTAGGCAGAGAGGACGGACCGCCAAACACCTCGGTCTTGGCACACACTCTTAGCCTCATTCACATTCATACATCGTCTCATACATACTCTTCTATTTTTCTGACTCTTGACATGGCCCGACTCAAGTATCTGATTCACTTGATCGTGCCATATCTTTCTCGGACGTCCCCTACTTCTTATACCATTCACACTTGCATCATATATTCTCCTTACGCTCCTTTCTTTGTTCATTCGCTCTACATGCTCAAACCATCTGAGGGTTCCTTTCTTAATTTTACTCATTACGCTTACATTAGCCTTACATTCTTTTCGAATCTCCACATTTCTCACACGATCATACATGGTTTTACCACACATACGCCTCAGGGATCTCATTTAAACAGCATTCAGTCTACTTTCATCCTTCCTCTGTCAGTTCCATGCCTCACTGCCATACATCAGGGTAGGTACAAGCACTCCATTGTGGACTGCTAACTTTTAATAGCTGTATAATAGATAAAATACAATTCATTTCCAAATATTTAAGGGAATTATTTCGAAATGTTTTTATTTAAAAATATTTTTTATGTAATAGATCTTTAAAAAATATGCCATTAAAAGAATTTTTCAAAATTCGAATTATTTTCGGAGTTATAGCTATTTTTGTTGCGCGCCATCTAAACCGGTCTGGCCGGAACAAATTGAACAATAGAAGGTAGACGTTGCCCGACTACCTGCAGATGGATAACCCCATAAAAATTCTGATATGATATCTAGAGTTCTACTCAGCCGATTTATTTGAAATTTGGTATGAACCTTCTCTACACATCCCTTTATGGCGCCAAGCAGAATCAGAGAAAAAAATACCATTTAAAAAAAAAATTTAACTGTTAAAAACACTGCCATTTTGTAATTTTTTTTTTCACAAGAAATCTTAGCGATAGCGACATCTATACTGATTAACCAATCTGATGACCAGACAGATGGCAATCATGTATGCAAGGGAATCCCGTTGTTTTTGATCCCCCACTTTACCAGCCGATTTTGAATATTTTATAAATATAATCTTATCTTACTTAATTATAAAAGCGAAATTTTTGTATGGATATATGTGTGTTTCTTACTCTTTCACGCCAAAACTACCGAATGGATTTTAATGAAACTTTACAATAATGTAGCTCATACGTCAGAATACCATATATGCTTTATAAAGCTAGCTATTTTTAATAAATAAAAATAATTATTGTTTAATAGAAAATGTCAAAATTTGAGAATGAAATTTTGCAAAACAATCAAATTTCATTTAAATCAAAATTTTATTTTGGATAATTAGTGAATTTATTTGAAGTACTCGCCTAATACTTTGAATCGTAATAAGAATTATAGATATTTTAAATAAACAGAAGAGTTTTGGTATAAACATAGATGGACCTAGGAAAAGAAAATAGGCTAATAGACGTACAAATCCTGTGTAGACGAAGTCGCGCGAAGAAGGCGATCCGCCCACTGAGGCAACTGAAAACTGTCAACTGGCAACTGTCTTTGTATGACAATGTGATGGCCCGCACACTACACAATCACTCAAACACCCGTTGTCAATGGTAACGCAATCGGTGACTTGCGACTTGCACTGCTGATTGCCGTGGCCGGCCGTTGCTAGTTGCCAGCTGTCAGCTGATTGTTCTTCGTCTATGGTTAAACAAGCTTTTTGAGCAATGAAGACAGAGAAAACAGCCGGTTTTAGTTGGTTTTAAGTTGCCTCGTCAGCGGAGCGCCGAAGCTTGTATAATATAAACAAACAAACCATAAAAAGAACGAAACTTAAAATATTCTTCGTTTATTCGAGTTCGAAAAAACGCCCTAAATTTGTGCCTCGAGACTAGAATACCCCCTTAAGAGGATACCCGGCGGTGATTTTTCCATACAAACGTATTCCCTATTTATCTCTCTGGATTTTAACCCTAGAGAAAATATTGTTTTTGCATAAAATAGATATCAACTACTAGCGTGTCGGTACTTTTTGTTTTTTTTTGATAAGTTACTTTTTATAGAAGTTATGAGCTTCCAAAAATCAATAAAATTGACTGGTTTAAACGCCGTCAAAAGATGTTCAGTATACAAACCAGACAATGTTTTTTTAAAAATAGCAAAACGTACAGACATAGAATAGTTTTTTCTTATGTAGTTGGTAAAAAAAAATTGAAAATCAGTCCACTTTTGGAGGAGAAAAGTGGGGAATACAAAACCTCCATTTTAGTTAGGTGTCAGTGCATTGTCCCTTTCGCTCAATATCCGGTGGAGTAAGATCAACAGTGACAGCAATATTTTAGTAAAATCTATTTCTGCACCACCGGGTATCATCTTAATAGTGATAACAATATTTTTTGAGTTAGGTTTGATAATGTTTTTTTATTTATTTCTAAAATAGAATAATATGTAATTATTTTATACTTACTGCAAAGACTTGGTTCACAGTCAAAACTGTTACGGCAAATGCGAAGAGAAACTTCATCTTGTGAATGTATTTGAATCTATTATTATTCGAATCTAAGTAGGACTTTTATACGTTTTTTATGATATTACATCAGTTATTAAAAATGAGTATACTACGTCCGCTTCAAAACGCACATTAATTACAATACTTAACAAAGGTTCGAAAAAAATAATCTGGCATACTTAAAAAACCAAATTAACAATCTTCTACCATGATGCCATGGAGAACAGGTTAAGTAATTGCTTTATTATTGTTTTTTTCTTTCATTCTTTCTTTCTTATCTTTCTCTATAGGTAATGTACAGTTACTATGTTTTATATTTCATTTTGATTATTATTATTTCTGTTTTTTTCACTACTAGAATCTCCGCCTAAATACTGACAACTAAAACTGATATGGTGTGAACATTCTAAATTGGAGTGTTAATATCTAAGTACATTCCAACGACAATATCAATAATGTAATAATTGTTAACACTCTGTAAATTATTCAAACAATAAATATCTGGGCTTAACTGTTGACCATAAACTAAAATGGGATCTCCATATTAATATAATAACAAAAAAAAATACGAAAATTATCATGCATCATCAAAACAATACGAAACGTCATGTCATTAAATCAACTAAAAAATATATATTTCGCTCTTTGTCAAAGTATTCTAACGTATGGTATCTCAGTATGGGGAGGTGCAGCAGATACTTATCTCAATCCTCTTAAAACAAATCACAAAACAATAATTAGAATTATGTTTAAAAAGCCGTACCAACATCCGACAGAACAGCTAATGATTAAAAACAAATTACTGGACGTAAATAAACTATTCATAAGGAAGATCATATATAAAAACTGTATCAAAACATCACATCACCACATACCTCACTCGCAAAACACAAGAGCAAAAATAAATAAACACTTTCAAGTTCCCCATATCAAATCGACTTTCGCAAAAAAACACGAATCTTACTTGGCACCGCACATTTTCAATATCTTCCTTACACAAACAAAAAATTACGTCACCCCAAACAATTTAAATTGGCTGTTCAAAAGATTTATAATATGGTTGAATGAAAAGGAAAGAACAGACATTCGAAATATTCTAAACAATTAACAAATATATAGGGTACTGCAGGTTTGCAATTATAATAACATGCTCCTGCTTATTTATATTCTCTTAACTGGAAATTTAAGTTTTTTATTTTTATTTTTATTCTTGGTTTTATTTTTATTTTTATTTTATTTTTATTTTTTATAACGTATGTAAGCTTTTGATGGTAGTGTAACAAATAATAAAATCAAAATAAGAAGGTATGTAAATATTTATTATATATATTTACTTTTTGCTTTCTTACACATATCTTTTTAACACATATCTCTATTAATACATATCTATATTAATACATATTTTTAATGCATGTCTCTTATGATTGATATCCTTTTTAAATATATATATATTTGTTATTTACCCGCCTCGGAACAGACTTTGTCTAGTGAGGCAGGTAAAGGAACTGAAAATTGTATTAAATAAACGCCCGGGTTGCCGGCACTGAAATTGATTCTATAATCGCACAAAAAAAAAACTCTTGAATTGGAGTCGCGTTTTCAGCGAACGAACTATACAAATTTGATTTTTTTAATGTGCATTCTCATAAATTCAATTTTAAGGCCAACATAACATGCAGTAAAAAAATCAGTAAATAGTGCATTTTTTTCTATTACCGTGATTTATTGATTTTAATTTATAAATAAAAGAAACATACGCTTCCTGAGAAATTGTGAACAATATTCAATGTATTTGCGAAGCATATTTTGAAGTTATCAAAATTTTAACTAACTTCATACACTTCTGCTTCAATCACATTCATACATTCTCTTCCGTTTTTCTAACTCTTCTTTTACTCCCTCTTCCCACTGCCGCCCTCCCATTGACAAGTTTAGTATATGACTATTGTTGTAATCAGTACCGGATTAGCCCCTAAGCAAATTAAGCAATTGCTTAGGGCTTCACATCTTAAGGGGCACCATAAACAGCACCAAAAAATATTTGCTAGCACATGAAAGGTAAGGATGGCTGTTTGACAATCTGCGAGTTTTAAATTGACTTTTTAACAAGAGCGATTGACGTTCAGGGTCATAATCCCGCTCCCACTTGCTCGCTAGCTCATATATCTTCGGTAGCATTCGGAAATTAATTTATTTATGATGCAAATGCAAGGTTTTAGGAACCCAAATTTAACAGTTTCATTCATGTCATAAAAAAATAAGTTCCAGTGATTTGTCTCGCCCAAGTTCACATCAAACTGACGCACAATTGTACAAAATAGTTCATTATGATAAAATTGAATCAGCGTTCCCTAATGTGGACACCGTCTTGTGTATATTTTTATGCCTGATGATATCAAACTGCACAGCGGAATGATCTTTTTCGAAATTGAAAATAATAAAAAATTAAAAAAGAAAGACGATGTTACAGGAAAGGCTAGATGCTTTATCAATATTATATAGATATGCTAAAAACGCTGAACTTATAAACGGTTTTCTGCGAATTTAAAGCCCAGCAAGTCACATTTCAAAGAATAAATAAAAGATGCTTTGGTTTTCATTGTACGTAACACCTATTTCATGCATCACTTTCGTCCTTCATACATATTTTAAGGTACGAGATGATCTATCTCGCTGTATTAAATAAGTAAAATTTTTTTAAAGACCGATATTAGTTTACTTTATTTTATTTTTTACTTTATTTTTTTTAAAGACTGATATTATAGGAGGGCTCACAGGCGTTGATTGCTTAGGGCATCAAGTAGTCTTATTCCGGCACTGGTTGTAATTAGTTTTAAGTAAACCCTGATTAAGTTAAGCATTTCTTACGAAACATGTTGGTTTTTTTTTAAATAAACGTGGTTAAAACAAAGTGAAGTTTTCTGTTAAATTTGTTTTTTTTTAAATGACGTTATTAAATTTGTTCCTTTTTAAAATAATGTCCCATAACCCCCTCCCCGCTTCCCATTTCCATTCCGCCTATCCGCAGAAATTCCTTAAGTCTGTTGTATTTAAATGGAAGATGCTCCGAGGAACTAGCTTCATTGATCCCTTGGCGCCGGTGCATAGTCGGAAAACACGCCAAACGCGCGCCCCACATATATACACGGATGAAATTTGTCAAGTTCTTGAGTTTAACAGCTCGGCTGTGAAACGATTTGCCGGCTTCTGTGTTACCTCCTTCCTTCAAGAGACCCATGTTCACTCCTTCCTCACAGCATCTTCAAATATGGCATAGGCTCTGAGAGAAATTAATATCCTTAGGGCCTCCTGTGTGGAGGAAATGTAAAAAAATAAAATAGTTGACCCTGATGAAGTAAGCATTGCCTTTTTTTGTTTACAATAAGTCCACAAAGGAGGCCCTGAAGAAAATAATTCCCCTCAGGGCCTATTTCATCTTTGGGAATGCTGTGTGGAGGGTTCTTTCTAGGAAGGGAAGGATAGGATGTTCTGGGACGGAAAAAGGTAAGAGGGTGGGTAGGAAACCGGGGGTAAGTGTGTCCAAGAGTAATGACGAATGATTCCATCCCTCCAACTACGGTGCAGGGTGATATTCCAACAGAGCCCTGCTGGAGAAGTCAAAAGGCCTCCCCAGGCATCCGCCGCCAAGACCCGGGCAAAACTCACCCCATGAACCCGGGAACCCCTGCTAAGTCACCAAACGTGGCGAACCACTTGGGATGACCTATGGCAGAGGTGTTGGTTATCCAATAAATGGTTCCCAGTGCAGCGGTACCCATACCCGCCTACCAAATTTAAGGCTTACGAAACATGTAATAAAAGTGGTAAAATATAAAATTCTATTAATTTTGAATTAAAATTGTGCCATAAAATAAGTTTTATATATATGTATATATATATAATTTTTTTTTTTAGTGTGAATACCCCACATGAGTCTCATCTGCTCCAATCGTCTAGAACCAGTAAGGCTATGGCACCCCATTTGGGGCTGGGAGGCTGAAAGCAGAGGGGAATGAAAGGAGATAGGGAGGAAGAAGTGGGGAAGTAACTGGTTGTTCAGATCTGGTCACCAAACACGGCTAAAGTCATTTAATATATAATGCAACAATTCAATTCTGAATGGTGATCTTACACTGAGAGTATCTTCCACTCTGGAACGTGTCGCAAATATACTAAATGTTATTTTAAATAAATAAATCGTGTAAAGCAATTTATTAATATATTGTGTACACTTTTTGCTTTTACATACATGGATACATTTATTTATATAAACAGCATTGGTTCGTCATGGTTATAATAATATTATACACACAATAATTATAAAATATTTAATAACAAATTGATTGATACATTTAAGAGGAACGGTTGCGCGATTTTTTTAATATAAAACTTTAAGATGGATTAAGAGGGTACTATCAGAAAATACCATAAATTAGTCCTTTTTAAATCAAATTCTGGAGGTATTGACTCTTTTTTATAAAAAAATATAAATTGATTTTGAAAGATTGTTATTTTATCTGGTACACGCAGTTTTAAAATTTTGAAAAACTAAGTGTATTTTTAATATATTAAGGTTATAGTACCGTTGGTCGTTGGCAGATTTGTTCAATTTTCAAACGATAGATTCTATTAAACAACACAAATTACAAGTCAACACAGTTATCAAGTAGTCAAGTATTTATGATTTTTTAATAATGTTTAAGCAAAATGAGTGTGTAAAAAAAATTGATGTATTTTAGGTTGTAAGACTAAATAAATGTAAGGTTAAATAAATAGAAAAAAGAGGTATTTTTGTCTAAAAACCCGTTCTCGGATTTATTTTTTAATTATTTTAATTTAACTAAAATTTAAATTTTTAAAACTGTGTTGACTAGATTATGTATTGATTTATTTTGTTGTGTGATTACATGATTTGAAATTTGTGTTGTTTATTAGAATCTATCGTTTGAAAATTGAACAAATCTAATATAACCGTAGTATATTAAAAATACACTTAGTTTTTCAAAATTTTAAAACTGCGTGTACCAGATAAAATAACAATCTTTCTAAATCAATTAATGTTTTTTTGTAAAAAAGAGTCAATACGTCTAGAATTTGATTTAAAAAGGACTAATTTCCGGTATTATCTGGTAATGCCATCTTAAGTAGTTTAGTAGTTTATTTCGGACAAATATCGTGACGCGAGATTTTTATATATAAAGTTTAAAAAAACATTCGCATTAGTGTGAAAATCTAGAAATGAAATTGGAGAATACTTTTGTACTTGTGAACAAAACACTGCCCGGTTTCCACTTAAAAAAATCAATGTTTTAACTCGTGCCCTGAAAATCTTTGTTTTGAAAAAAGTCCATAAAAATAGTAGCTAATGTCGGCATCAGTGTAGCAACAATTAATTCAATAATATAAGCCATTAAAATGATGAAATTTTCTTCACGTGTTTCATTATATTGTATAAAAGCCATGAAATCATTTGTTGTTTGTTAGCATATTGTAGACCATTATTGTCGGAGCAACATGAAGTTTTTCATTGCCACAGCACTTGCGGTTTTGGCTGTAAGCCAAATCTCCATTCCCGTAAGAATTTTTTTTATTAATTACTTATAAAAAGCATTTTCCTTAAATAATTATTTAAAAAAAAAAAATAGTTTATTATTATTTTTTTTAATTTTTATTAAGAGCGATTGACCAGCAGCTGAGAATAAAAGTTTTAAAATGCTTGCAACTGAACAGGAAGGTTCCAATGAGAAAGATCGATTATTACCCGTATCAAATTTTTTTAAATATAAATTTAATATCGAACTATTTCATTCAAAATTTATAGTTAATCTATTTTTTAACCTACATTCAAGTAAGCAATAAAAATGCTCAAAACGCACGATGATAAATTATTATATATCGTGCACTTTTTGTAAGTATTTTTTGATCATAAGTATTTAAGATTTTTTAATCATGTCTAAACAAAATAAATGTTGAAATATTTTAGTTTGTAAGACCTTAAATAAATAGAAAAACTAAGGTATTTTGGTCACAAAACTCGTTCTCGGATTTATTTTTTAATGATTTTATTTGAACAAAAATTAAAATTCTTAAAACTGTGTTGCCTGGATTGTGTATTAAATTATTTTTTTGTATGATTATATGATTTGAAATTTGTGTTGTTTAATAGAATGTATCGTTTGAAAATCGAACAAATCTGCCAACGACTAACGGTATAACCTTAGTATATTAAAAATTTACTTAGTTTTTCAAAATTTTAAAACTGCGTGGACCGGATAAAATATAAATCTTTGAAAATCAATTAATGTTTTTTTGTAAAAAAGAGTCAATACGTCTAGAATTTTATTTTAAAATGACTAATTTTAGGTATTCTCTGGTAATACATGATATACTTTTACATAGAATAGATATGTCGCGTATCCCAAAGAAAAGTGTCAAGGATCTAAATGTTCTATTTTAAGTCTTATCTCTGAAAAAATTAAGCGATTGTTAATTGTTTTTATGTTTGATTCGTTGAACTCCATTTAATAATAATAAAAAAATAAAGCCATAATTAAGTTCGGCGAGTATTTTTAATTTATTATCGTGACAGATGCAAGGCTTAAAATGCCATTGTCAAACAGTTGATTTAAAAAAATATATATATATCCACGCAGGAGGCTCTGAGAAAAATAATTTCCCTCAAGACGTATGTCATCTTTGAAGATGTTGTATGGAGGGTCTTTTTGAGGAGAGGAAGGAGTGAAGTCTTGAAGAGACCCATGTTGTAGAAAGGAGGATACACAGAGGCTGGCAAATTGTTTCACAGCCGAACTCAACTCAAGAACGAGTCAGTGAGTTTTCATGTGGAAAATGTCAATTGTGTACAAATGTCGTGGTGTTGGCGTGTTTCCAGACTAAGCACCGTTGTAGAAGGAATCAATAACGCTATTTCCTCGGGACACGGAAAAGGGACCTTTGCTGAACGAAATTATTTGTTTATCAAAGTCCTTTATGGGATCGACTATACATCGGACCAAAACATAACATAACCATAACAACTTTCTAAAATTTCATTTACAGGCTCACGGACTCCCCATAAATAAAAATAACAACAACAACATTGGAAACTTGAACGTTAATTCCGACCAGCATAACAATAACAACAACGTTCTAGTACCATGGGCGGGAACTGCACACAATGTCGATAATGACAACGATAACAACCAAAATATCGTCCAAACGGGAATTAACCTGAATGGAAATGTTAACCACCAAAGTATCACTCAGGTGGGAACTAACCAGAATGATAACAATCAAAACATCAACCAGGAGGGACCTTACCAAAATGGTAATGATGACAATAATAATAACGAAAACACAAACCAGGAAGAAACTAACCAGAACAATAATAACAACGAAAGCACCAACCAGGAGGGAACTAATCAGAATGATAATGAAGACAATAATAACAACGAAAACACCAACCAGGAGGAAACTAACCAGAATGATAATGAAGACAATAATAACAACGAAAACACCAACCAGGAGGAAACTAACCAGAATGATAAGGATGACATTAATAACAACGAAAATACCAACCAGGAGGAATCTAACCAGAACGATAATGATGACAATAATAACAACGAAAACACAAACCAGGAGGAAACTATCCAGAATGATAATGTTGACATTAATAACAACGAAAACACCAACCAGGAGGAAACTAACCAGAATGGTAATGAAGACAATAATAAAAACCAAAACACCAACCAGGAGGAAACTAACCAGAATGATAATGAAGATAATAATAACAACGAAAACACGAACCAGGAGGAATCTAACCAGAATGATAATGATGACAATAATAACAACGAAAACACCAACCAGGAGGAAACTAACCAGAATGGTAATGGTGACAATAATAACAACGAAAACACCAACCAGGAGGAAACTAACCAAAATAATAATGATGACAATAATAACAACGAAAACACCAACCAAGAGGAAACTACCCAGAATGATAATGATGACAATAATAACAACGAAAATACCAACCAGGATGATAATGATGACAATAATAACAATGAAAACACCAAACAGGATCAAACTAACCAGAATGATAATGATGCCATTAATAACAACGAAAACACCAACCAGGATCAAACTAACCAAAATGAAAATGATGACAACAATAACAACGAAAACACCAACCAGGAGGAAACTAACCAAAATTATAATGATGATAATAATAACAACGAACACACCAACCAGGAGGAAACTAACCAGAATGGTAATGGTGACAATAATAACAACGAAAACACCAACCAGGAGGAAACTAACCAAAATGATAATGATGACAATAATAACAACGAACACACCAAACAGGAGGAAACTAACCAGAACGATAATGATGACAGCAGTAGTAGCCAAAACACTTATCAGTCGGGAGCTACTTGCGACTGCCTCACCTACGGATGTAACAGACGCATGAAAAGAAACTGCAACACCAATTATGGATCTGGAAATATTAATAAGGACGAGAATAATAATAACAATAACCTCAACGCCTAAAGGCATAATCAGCGCCACCCATGAATAAAAATAACAACATAAGAATGATTTTTTTTTATTACGCAGACTTATATCAATAACAAAAACATTCATAATCATCAGATGAGGAATAATAAATAAAATGACGGTAATAATATGGCGACAAAAATAGCAATAACAATAACGTTAGGGAGAGGGATTCGACTATACTAATAAAAATAACAACGTCAACATCAGTAACTTAAAAGTTAATTCCGATAAGTATAGCGATAACAATAACGTCAACTAGGACTTGTCGAATCCCGAGAATAAAGGCGATACTCACATCAATCTTGGGGTAGGTATTGTCATTGTTTAACAGAAATACACATTGTTTGATAACATGTCCAAGATTATACCCAATTTTTAAAAAATGGACTTAGTTTATTGACTTTGTTTTTATATTTATTACATACCCTTTTCAACTTTGCAAAATTAGACAAGAAACTGATAAAATTTAACCAACATCATTAAAATTTCTCCAGATATTAGAAAATGTATGCTTCCATCGGAGTTCTGAAGGGTTCTCACTTGGGCCCTGTATTATTTTTATAAATATATAAATAAAATTGAATCAAATTCAATCAAACTACACCAAATATTAATAAATAAGTCATTGATCAATGATCAGGTATCAATTTGAAAGTATAACATTTTAATTATAGGAAAAATAATAAAGTTTTCAACGAGCGAAACACCAGTATTTTTGAAAAAAAAAAATGTACCTACGAGTTTGTAGCTACTTAATTATTAATTGTATATTTTATGTAATATTTTTTTTAATTTCAAAAATCTGAAGTTCCCGATCTTACCCTTACAAAGATCTTGCAAAGAATTTTTCGAAACCTAGCAACAATTTTCATCTTATTTTGAGGGTCCGTTTACTCACCGCCCTACAAACCGACCGCCCCCTCACCGTTTCCCAAACTGTCCGCTTAATCACCGCCCTACAAACCGACCGCCCCCTCACCGCACCCCAAACCGACCGCCCCTCACCGTCTCCCAAACCGTCCGCTTACTCACCGCCCTACAAACCGACTGCCCCCTTACCGCACCCCAAACCGACCGCCACCCCTTTGGTTCACAAACCCTACTCTACTACCCGAAATATAATACTCCCCAAACAAAAATTGTTCTCTTCACAACATCTCCGTCCAGACCAACTAATCCCCCACCCTTCAACGTACCATTCCTCTCACCCCTGATCTGCAACTCTCCCCCCCAAGCCCCCCGTCACAAGCCCCCCAGGTAAATCCTCCAAAATGATCCCCCCCCACTGCAGCCATGAACCTCGCAAAAATTTAAACAAAAAAAACACAAACTAAAAATCAATATTCAACAACCAAAATAAAATCCAAGATGAAAGAGCAAGGGTCCTACGGCCCGGTACTCTGAAAGCCAATTTATCAAAAGTCAAAAGTCACCTCCAACTACCATAGGTACTCAAGTACCTATTGGTGTGGATTCCACAACAAGACTAACTCTACACTGCAGAAGGTACCCTCATACCTCCCAGTGTTAAACATTTTGTTATAAGTGTTATAACATTTTTTTTCAATTTCAAGGAAATGTTTTTATATGATACTGGCCATTATTAAGTACTAGGTACCACTTTAAATATAATATAGGTATTAATCACTAGCATACTTTACTTCTTATAGGAGTTAGACCAGTATGAAATACGGTATTAAAACCTCCAGAGCTTTTTTTAGCAATAACAGGGTACATCACCATTTTTTTAGTTATTTCCGCTAGCAAGCAGAACTTTCTGCTAGATTTCTAACTTCCTGCTAGCTCGTTCGTTCCCTTCCGTGCCAGACTTGCTGTACGGCAGTACTTGGGGTCGCTGCAACCCCATTCATTTTTTTTAACTATAGCTAGGCCCGAGAAAAACAATAACAAACGTGTTACAACTCTTTGCGAGCATTCCTTTTCGAAAATGCTGGACATAAAAACGAAGAAAAGGAACAGACTTTGTTGCGAAAATGAGAGAGGCACATGACAAGGTAAAGCTATCCATTTCTGAACTGGACTCTGAAAGGCAACAGCAGAAGTCACACTGATTTGCAGTAAATATTCACGTTTTAGATCATATATAAATCATGTTTTAATTTTAATGTTTTTATTCTTTCTTCTTAATGGGTTTGTTCTTCAATGGTTTTGTTCATTTTGTGCGCCTGTGTATAAATATATACCTAAATTTTAATTTTAAAAAGATCATGTTTAATTTTTCCAATTAAGAAGAGTTCGGTGAATGCGCATATTTATGAAACTAGGGGGGGTCAGTACCTTTAACAAGGTTTAGAACCACTGAACTAGAGACAATGTAAGAGTATTAAAAAAAACCCAAAACGTACGGATATAGAATATTTTCTTTTAACCTTTAATTAGGCGCGCCAAAAAGCTTACGTCGTTAGTCGCGCGGAGTTGGCAGTTACCCCAAAATGACAGGCATTAAATCCCAAATATTTGAATTAATAGTCAATTTTAATTATTCTTTATTTACATATTAAAATTTATGAAAATTGCCAAAAAATCTTAAAGATATTTTGACAACAATTAAAAAAATATATTTTACGTAAGTACAAAATAAGTCAACAATTATCATAAATTTTCTTCGTATGATCAACACCACAGATAAATTTGGCATACTTATGGCACTCCATAGTCGTTTTTCTGTCGCTATTTTGTGGACAGATGTGGCATCTTCCTCGTTTTCTTGTTTGTAAGCCACTGCTATATGCTGAAGGGACACACTAGGGAATAAATTAAAATTTGAACTATACTAGTGAGGTGAGGTTTGTTTAGGTCTGATACGTTTGCCCTCCTTACTACAAAGCGGGCCGGATCAGGAGAGAATTGTTTAGGGATCACTTTTGACCTCTCCAGCCGGATTCTCTAACCATCGCCTTGAATAGCAGTGGGAGGAATAGATTCATTCGTCCGACATTCCTGAACACACTGACCCCCAAACTCCTACCCACCCATCGCACCTTTTTCCTTCACAAAGCTTCCTCTCCTTCATTTCCCTGAAAACACCCTACACATAGCATCTCCAAAGATGACATAGGCCCGAGGTAAATTGTTTTCCTCGGGGCCTAGCTATTGTAAAAAAAAAATGCTTGGGGTCGCAGCGACCCCAAACACTGGTGTACAGTGCCGTAAGTCTTAATACTATCGCTACACAGGTACGGAAGGGAACACGAGCTAGGAATCTAGCAGAAAGTTCTGCTTGCTAGCGGAAATAACTAAAAAAATAACTTCAATTGAAGATCACTTGGGGTCGCGGAGATCCGTGCGCCAATTAAAGGTTAAGACATTTAGTAAAAAATACCTTAAAAATAGGTCAAGTTTTGGAGGAGAAAAATGGAGAATTTTAAACCTTGATTGTGATGAGGTATTATTATCAGGCAGATGTGCAGTTGTCTCCTTTGCTCAATATCCAGGAAAGTAAGAGCGACAGTGATAGCAATAGTTTGATAAAATAACTTTTATCCAAATTTTTCGATGACCTAATTTTCTCTTAAGATTTTCAATATTTTAAACCCGTGTACTCATTCATCACCTGGAAAAACTTTGTTTTGAAAAGAAGGCCATAAAACTAGTAACCAATGTCAGAATCAGTGATGCAATGATTGCTTCAATAATACAAACCATTAAAATGATGCAATTATTTTTACATGTTTCATTTTATTGTATAAAAGCCATGAAATCATTTGTTTTTTGTTAGCATATTGTAGACTATTGTCGGAACAACATGAAATTCTTCATTGCCACAGCTTTTGCAGTTTTGGCTGTAAGCCAAGTCTCCATTCCCGTAAGAAAAAAATCAATATTAATTATTAATAAAAAGATTTTTTTGTAAATTTTAAAGTTTAAAGTCGATTTTGAGATATTGGCGTTGAAATTTTTCTGGAATAAAAAAAAAACTGTGATTTGTACATTCACCAGTTTCCCGCTTGTACATGGTGAAAAATGATATTCCTCAGGTCATGTTTGGGGATGCTGTGTGAAGCGTATTTTTGTGAAAAGAAAGGAGTGAATCTGTGTCTCGAAGAGACTCATGTTTTCAGAGGGAGACGATGAAAAGGCCGCCAAATCGTTCCACAGCTGAGCTGTTGAACTTACGAATCATAGAAACGACGTTTTGTCGAGTGGTAAGACACTTGACTTCCAATCGGAAGGTCGCGGGTTCGAACCCGGCGTGTGGAAAGAAATTTTATTTGATTAATTTGTGTTATTAATAAAAATAATATATTTACTATATTTGCGGCACGTTCCAAATGGAAGATACTCTCAGTATCGCCCTGGTGTAAGACCACCATTCAGAATTGAAAGGTTGCTTAATAGTGGCTTTAGCTGTGTTTAGTGACTAGATCTGAATAGCCAGGTACTTCCCCACCTTCCTCTTTCCCATCTCCTTCCCTTCCCCACTTACCTTCAGCCTCACAACATACCCCAATTGGGGATGCCATAGTCTCACTGGCTCCAGACGGGAGCAGTTGGGACTCTTGTGAGGTATTCTATATAAAAAAACGACTTGTTCTCATGTTACAAATATCAATTGTGTACTAATGCTGGTGTGCGTTTGGCGTGTTTCCCGACTATGCACCGGTGCCGAAGGAATCAATGATCCTAGTTAATTGAAACAACGCCCATTTAAATACTGGCAGAATAAGGACATCATTCCCACCCGACACCTGTGCTCTATATATTGCAATCCGTTTGTTAAGTTAGGAAAATTTTAAAATGAAGTTTCTAATAATAGTTTGAGATTTCCAATACATTTTCATATTGACCACAGTATTGAAAATATTGGAATTCCTTTTTATGGAAAACTTGTAAACAGGATTTTTCATGAACGAAATTATTTGTCTATTACTCGGTATTTTAAGGGATCGACTATACTATTTAACCATTTTCTAAAATTTCATTTACAGGCTCACGGACACCCCACATATAAAAATAACAACGCTAACATTGGAGACTTCAATGTTAATTCCGATAAGTATAACAATAACCATAACGTACTAGAACCATTGGTGGGAACTATCCAAAATGAAGGTATAGACAAAAATATCAACCAAAACATCAACCAGAAGGGAAATGCTCAGAATGAAAATGGTGGTAATAATAAAAACCTCAACACCAACCAGGAGGGAACTATTTGCTTCTATCGTATGAAAAGAAACGGTAACATCAATAACGGATCTGGAAATGTAAACGAAGACGAGAATATTAATAACAACAACGTCTACCCCCCAAACGCAAAATCAGCGCAATCCACGAATAAACATAGCAACAACATCGTAGGCTGCGGCAACGTTAACGACGATACATATATCAATAACAACATCATCCATAATCGTCAGAAGAGGAATAATAACCAAAACAACGGTGATAATAATAAAAATATCGACAAAAATAACAACAATAATAACGTTTACGGTGAGGGATTCGACCCTACTAATAAAAATAACAACGTAAACTTAGGCGACTAAAGCGTTAATTCTGATCAGTATAACGATAACAACAACATCTACGGACAGGAGCTCCAGAATAAAAATAATAACGCAAAGATTGGTGACTTAAATATTAATACTGACCAGTATAACAACAATAACAACAACGTTAACAAAGAGATAGGAAATCCCTAGAATAAAAATAACAACAACAATGAAGGTGACTGGAACGTTAATTCCGACCAGTTTAAGGATAATAATAACATCAACTAGGACGATTGAATCCTGAAAACGAAGGCAATACTTACGCCAATGTTCATATAGTTTAACATTAATAATTAACGTAAAGGTAGACCAGTTTAACAATAAACGTAGCATAAATGGACCCGGTGCCAACAGATAAACAAAATTATAACAACGATAGTAACCTGTTTTGTGTTTCTGTTCAACAATTTCCAAATGGTGAAAATATGAAAAATAGATATTATGAAAAATCATAGCGAAACAACATAAGCTTTGGTAATGTAGGTATTATTCTTTTTTTTGTTTTATCCAATTTAATAACTGCATCTAAACTCGGCAACAATAAACAAAGATGAAATGAAATGCAATATTTTGGGTCGTAAATAAGGCTATTAAAAGTGTTTTTCCTTATAGCTATCCGTTTATAATTGTAATTTAAAAATGTGTACAATTTGATAACAAACTAAGATTTTAATCAAATAAAATAAAAAGCATTCAGTTTATTGACATTTTTTTTATTTTCATTCATTACCGAACTCTTTTCAACTTCGCAAAACTTGATAAAATTCAACGAAACTTAAAATTCATCAGATATTAACAAATATGGATATTAGCCATTTTAGGGTTCTTTTGGAGTTCCACAGGGTTCTCACTTGGGACCTGTACTATTTTTATACATATAAAATTTAATGAAATTTAAACTTCACCAGACATTATCAAATATGACACAAAATTCATATTTTATAATATGTATTATTAACCTACCTACATTCTTAAAAGTACTGGGTAGGGTCTAAAGAAAAGTATTTATGAAAAAGACCAATGTTCTGTTTGACGCAAAGTATAAAAAAATATATATCATTTAGTCAAGCAAAATGAACATACTTTACCATATACTCTAATTATATAATCTGCATACTTCATCCGCCATAACACAGGGACATCCCTAGCATGGCGGGCGAAATAACACAATATCTACAATTTATATAAAATTCTTTTAAGAAATAAATAAATAAATAAAATTAATATAAGATCTTAATACTTGATTTTTATTACTTCTCAGACAATATTTACAGATGTTTACCCTGTAACAGATGAATACGAAATAAAAAAATATTTTTTGTCAATATTTGTTTTAATGGTAGATAATTAGAAATAGAGGGAGATATGGCGTGGAAGCGTGCTGACGGTCAAGCAGGCTCAACTGCATGGATTATCAAAGCGGCTATGTGTTGAAAGTTACGCGTTTGATGTGTAGGCAGAAACAAAGGCTCGGCACCACTGTGAGTAGATGCGAGCAGTGTATGAAAGATTTTGAATATCCCTTATTTCCATTATCTTTTATTATTTTCAACATTAAACTAACAATCATTCCAGATATCACTTTTTTCAATACATTTTCATGATTTTTGATCTTTGAAAAAATTATGAACTCCGGTACAATGCGATTGGTTGGGAGAGTCCAGCTGGAGAGGTCGTAGGTCTCCCCAAACTGGCATCGTCCGAGCCTTCCCGCCACGCAGTTGGTGGGCAGATGCATCCGCCGCCAAGACCAGAACAAACCTCACCCATGAAACTGGGCGCCCAAAGCAGGGCGAGTAAAGTTGTCAAATTTTTCTTCCTCTTCACATCACCTTTTATTGATAACAAATTATGGTAATTATAGTCTGTTCAATGTAATTCCGCCATCCCAATATCAAAGACAAACCAAAATAGCAAAATAAGGGTTGGGTACTGAGTTATTGAGACCTGTTCTCCAAAGAGGGCTAAAGTCATTTCTAGTAACGATTCGATTCTGATTGGTGGTCTTTCGCCTGGGCAATACTTACTACCCTGGAAAGTGATTTGATTTTCATTATGGTACTAATTTAAATATATTCCACATTCTGAAGGTGAAATAGCTTTCAAGCGTAATGTTAATTACACAGCGGAAGTTAAATAAATTAAAATAGTATTGAATATCGATTGTGTTTCTATAATATTAATACAAGTTGAAGTAACCGCCGTTGCCCAAGCCTTAAGGCTATTGGGTGCGCGGCCGGTTTCATACAAAACGTATTTTTGGATTTTAGGCCAAAATACACAACTAAACTGAAAAATTATTTTTGTAATCAAAAGGTACGTTAAATGTAGATCTCGGACAGAAGCTACTTTATTTATTTTGCTTTTATTTATCAGATTTTAATATTTTACGATTTTAGAAGCAACTTGGACTATTATTTGCGAGTAAATTTAAACGTTTAAAAAAATAATTTTACTATATATTTTTTTTAAATATGATAAAATATAAAATTAAAAATATTGTTTTTTTCTTTAGAAACAATTTTGATGGGTGTAAATTTAAATTACAAATTACCTATTTACATCGGATCAAAAACTTGTCGTTTATAGTATATTACTACCCAAAGTAACGCATCTTTTATTTTTTTTAAATTTTATTTTTCATTATATTAAAACCAAGGATTAGGCAGATTTTTTTTATTAATTATAAACAACTCACACAAAAATTCCAAAGTTACTTCCATAATGAACCAAAACTGGTTTCTATAATTACCTACACGTGATCATTTAAAAGCAAACAAAAAAGTAGCTCCTGTCCGAGATCCACATTTGGCCTACCTTTTTATTACAAAAATAGTTTTTCAGTTTGGTTGAGTATTTTGGCATCAAATCCAAAGCTACGTTTTGTAAGAAAGTAAGTACCTCTTCAGCATTTTTTTTCTCTTATTTTGAACATCAAGTGTGCAAAATCCCTACAAGAAGTATCCAAAATCTAATTTAAGTGGTGGGAAAAAGGGATTTGGGTAGTTTTTCTTTATCTTGTGTAAAAGGTGACTTTCCTCTTGTTTTGAAGATGAAGTGTACAAAAATGAATCAATCTCGGAATAATACTGTGGATTTGCATAAAACCATTCCACCAACTGCGGTGCAAAAGATCTCCCGCAATCAGTATCTCCTGATCCGGATCGCCACGCAGCAGGATGGTAGACGCACACGTCGTCAAAACCCGGACAAACCTCACTGTATGAACCCATGCACTCCTGTTAAATCACAATACTTAGCGAACCATTTGCTGTGACCTTTGGCAGAGGTGATACATTGAAACAAGATAATAGTGGAACATTTACATTATATATTTACATAGTAATTTCACGTAGAAAGAGGTACATAGGCACAAAGCAGGTAAATATATTGATTTTCGAAAATCTGAATTAGCCAATTCGAAAACATCTACATAATAAGAATAAAAAAAGATTTTTTTTTTTTTTTGTAAATATGTCTTTGTGAAGACACTCCTCAATTTCTGTCACATTTTTTATTCCAAATCATGTCAGGAATCACTTGTTAAAGTGAATCAGGTACATCTCTCAACACACTTTATAGAAAAACGAAGAAAACAAATAATCCCCTGAATATATTATAACAGGTGTAGATTTTAGTAGAGATTACACTGCCCTGAAGAGGCTACGGTTGGAGCGAAACCCGGTAGGCATTAAGTATAAAAAATAAAAGTGGAGTTTACAAAGTTATTGTTTTATTTTTAATTAAAAAAAATTGATTGCATTTTATTTTATAAACCAAAAAAACAATTTTCAACTAATTTTCTCTGAGAATTTTTAAAATCTAAATTTAAGTCATCAGTAATCTAGAATTATATTGGAATTTAACTTGGGATCGGCTATTATTCAGGGGCTTGCCGTTGTTCGAGATGTTGTTGTTATGGATAAATTCGTCATCCTTTGCCAAATCTAGTATTGTTAGTGTTATTTTTATTTAGGATATTTCTCGTTATTGACTTTGTTGTTATTGTTATACTGGTAGGAATTAACATTTTCGTCACCTATATTGAAGTTGTTATTTTTTTCATGGGTGGATCATGTTTTGCGTTTAGGGAGTAGACGTTGTAGTTATTTAAATTCTTGTTCTTATTAACATTAATATTTCCTGATTATTGTTCGATGTAGCCGGTCCTTTACAAGCGGTATCCATATTGGTGTGGGTAAGAATTCACCACTCGTTGACGTTGTTGTTATTGTTATATTGATCATTATGTAAATACATTGCCAAATCCAGTATTCAGGTTCTTATTTTTATTTAGGGAATTTCACCACTCTACGTTGAGGTTGTTGTTGTTGTTGTTATGCTGGTCGGTATTAACGTTCCCGTCACCTTTGTTGATATTGTTATTTTTATTCAGGAGATTTCCCCACTCTTCGTTGAGGTTATTGTTGTTGTTATACTGGTCGGAATTAACGTTCGCGTCACCTTGGTTGTTATTGTTATTTTTATTCAGGAGATTTCCCCACTCTTCGTTGAGGTTATTGTTATTGTTATACTGATCGGAATTAACGTTCGAGTCACCAGTGTTGATATTATTATTTTTATTCAGGAGATTTCCCCACTCTTCATTGAGGTTATTGTTGTTGTTATACTGGTCGGAATTAACGTTCGAGTCACCTTTGTTGATATTGTTATTTTTATTCAGGAGATTTCCCCACTCTTCGTTGAGGTTATTGTTGTTTTTATACTGGTCGGAATTAACGTTCGAGTCACCAGTGTTGTTATTGTTATTTTTATTCAGGAGATTTCCCCACTCTTCATTGAGGTTATTGTTGTTGTTATACTGGTCGGAATTAACGTTTGAGTCACCAGTGTTGTTGTTATTATTTTTATTCAGGAGAGAGTTTTGGTCTAGCAATAGATTGTTGTTATTGTTATATTCATCATCATTAACATTGCCAAAACCTTCATTGATGTTGTTATTTTTATTCGTGGGTTGTCCGTGAGTCTGGAAATAAAGTATTTCGTTAAATATTATCTAAGTAAAATCAATCCTAACAAGGGTCTGTTGTGAAACATTGGCAAAAATATATTTTTTTATAGTACAAACTGCTACCAACAGTACGAAAGGTAGTGGGTATATGAAGAAAGAAAGTCTAGTAAAATTTCTTTCTAAGTTGTGATCGATAAATACGTTAATATCTGTTTTGTTTTTCTTTTATATAAATTACTCCAAGCGTGCAATTCAAATACACTTGAAGTACTACAATTGTAGTTACCTCAATTGTAGAAACCACAATTATAGATACCACAATTGTAGAAACCACAATTGGAGAAATCACAATTACAGAAACCACAATCTTATAAACCACAATTGTAGAAACCCCAATTATAGAAAACAACAATTGTAGAAACCACAATTGGAAAAACCACAATTGCGGAAACCACAATTGTAAAACCACAATTGTAGAAACCACAATTGTAGAAACCACAGTTGTAGAAACCACAATTGTAGAAACCACAAATGTGCAAAGTATAATTGTTGAAACAAAAAATCTTATGCTACGAAAAAAAGTGATTGCCTTAAAATTTATTGTATTTTTATAAAATTATTTAACTTTTTTTTTTTAATAATTTTTTTTTTTACTTACCGGATTGGCTATATGGCTAACAGCCAAAACTGAGACAATGGTTAACACGAGAAGTTTCATTTTGCTTTGACAATGATTTTCAATGTGCTGATGATTTTCATGATTTCTCATAAAGCTTTTTATACGAAAAAATAGTAAAATTTTATTAAGATTTCATCATTTTTATGGAGAATATACTACGTTCGCTTCTTAACGATTTTTTTGATTGGAAGTTCACGATTATGGAATAAAAACTTTTAAAATTAATATAACAAGTGAGTACCAAATGCTCTCAATGGCATATTTTTACAAATGAAGGAGCCTGTTAAAAATGTCTGGAATATGGATGTATGTTTATGATTCTGATCATCGAAAAGATAAAGGATAAATTAGAAGTTTTAAAAACAGTCTAAAATCTCATATTCATTCGATCATTTTATTCGTAAAAACGGTTAAAAACAGGACTGAAGTTCTTACGAGGAAATTAACATTAATGTTTATTGGCGGGAACATGTAAGAATAATTTGTTGGTATACGTAATTTTGTACGTATAACAACAAATTATTTTTACATTTTCTCGCCAATAAACATTGAAAGACTATTAATTTGTTCCTAAGAACTTAAGTCCCGTTTTTACGAATAAAATTTTTCTCCGTTTAGAAAAGAGGCCTTGATTTTGAAGTGTTACGTGATCAAGTCAGTGCCATCGATCAACGACAGTTTGAAAATGACGGCGATTGTAGCTGCAACTCTTTATTACTGATGATATGTGTGTTGTTTTAAAGTTTACTTAACGAGAGCTCCAACTTCGTAGTTTAGCGACTGCGCGCCCAGGCCTGCACTCTTGCGTTAGCCGATGTGATGTTGATTTTGTGGCAGCTATTACAAATGGTATATTTCAATTCTTTAGGTATTTAACATTTTTAATTCCACATATAGGTATATTACGTACTATTTTGTTATGTAAAAGTCACATGAGCATATACAATTTATACATATACCAAAAAAAAACACAATACTAATATTCAGTTCTGATTTTTTTTTACCTTAATTTTTGCTGGTTGTGAAACACACCGTTAGTAGACAACACTATGGCATCCCCAGTAGGGGTGGGCTGTAAGGATGGAGGGAGTGGGGAGGGGAATGAGATTTGGAAGGCGAATGTAAAAACCAATTGGCTTTTCAAATTTGGCGAATATAAAATTCTTAACATTGCAGAGCATTTTCTACATCACACTCTTTGAGCATATGAGTCGTGTTTTAAGTAAACACACTATACAAATTCCTCGTATTTTATTACCCATTACAAAAATTTTCTGTTTTGAAAATTTGTTAATATTTTTTAAAATTTAATTAAAATAATCTTGTCTATTTATTACCATGGATAATGATTTCTAAATAACGAAATTAATTTGTCTGAAAATCTATTTAAAAAATATAATTTAAAAAAAAAATGTTTGTGAATTCGCGTCATAAATGCTTCCTGTTTATCGGAGACAGTAAGTCAGGAATTATTTCCAGGCATAAATTGGGGGAATTCTTGTCAATACCGCACAGGAGTTACGGTTTATTTATGGTTTCAACTGCTCCCAACCGCCTGGAGACAGTGAGACTATGGCATCTCCAATTGGGATTTGTTATGAGTTGTGATGTTTAAAAAATATATATATTGTTATATAAAACATATGGGTTACATTTTTTTTTATATATATATAACAAAATATAATATTTAAGGTCATCATTGCACATGTAAACCTGTCAATATACATTGCTCATGTATATTAACAGAAAAGATGAGCTCTTATGCCTTATAAGGGAGCCACGATTCTTACTTAGAACAACCAGAAATTTTTATTCAATATTATCAACCACGTCGTTGACAAGAAATATTTTTTTAATCTTTTTTTATTGTTTTTTTTCTTGCTAGAGCAATCCCGATGAGTTACATAGCTTATTTTAGGACAGGGGGAACTTACAATTATTGTGGGGCAAACAAAAAAGCCACTTTACAAAAATCACGAAATTGAGTTATATATGCGGAATGTCCGTAGCTACAAGATGGTTTTTGAGATCCTTAGAAAAATCAACCGCAAATCATGGAAAAAAATTAAATGAAAATAGGGTTTAGATGAAAATCATTACTCTCCACAGCGATTAACAAGCAAAATAACCACTCTCCACAAAAGCCTGAATTCAAAATAAATTCAACACGACCAATGAATACATTATTACAACATTTTTAATTATAATATTTCGTTTTGAGTTATTACTAAAAAATTACTCAACCACAATTATAGAAGAAACAATTGTAGAAACCACAATTGAAGAAATCACAATTGCAGAAACCACAATTGTAGAAACAACAATTGTAGAAACCACAATTGTAGAAACAACAATTGTAGAAACCACAATTGTAGAAACCACAATTGCAGAAATGACAATTGTAGAAAGCACAATTTTATAAACCACAATTGTAGAAACTACAATTGTAGTAACCTCAATTGTAGAAATCCAATTATAGAAAACAACAATTGTTGAAACCACTATTGGAAAAACCACAATTGCAGAAACCACAATTGTAGAAACAACAATTGTAGAAACCACAATTGTAGAAACCACAATTGTAGTAATCTCAATTACAGAAACCACAATTTTATAAACCACAATTGTATAAACTACAATTGTAGTAACCTCAATTGTAAGTACCCCAATTATAGAAAACAATAATAAATTGTAGAAACCATAATTGGAAAAAACCACAATTGCAGAAACCACAATTGTAGACACAAAAATTGTAGAAACCACAATTGTAGAAACCACAAATGTGCAAAGTATAATTGTTCAAACAAAAATCTTATGCCACGAAAAAAAGTGAATGCCACTCTCCACAAAAGCTTGAATTTAAAATAAATTCAACACGACCAATGAACACATTATTACAACATTTTTAATTATAATATTTCGTTTTGAATTATACTTTTATTACTAAAAAATCACTGGAAAAATGCACAGCATTCTTTGATCGGTTTTTTGTGATTTACCGAAAACAGTAATTTTGGAGAGTGGCGTTTTTGCTTTTAGGCCTCTCAATTCATAGGTAGAAGGTAGTAGTTACAATTTTACAAAGGTATTTTGATATCAAATAATAAGTTTTACATTCAGTAAAGCATAACGACAAGAAAGGCAGGTTAAGTAGAACAAACAACAAAAGAAAAAACAAGGATACGAGTGTAAAAGGTAGAACAAAAAATGACATGACATTTATATATTTTTATTTTTAAATGTAGTAAAAAAATATTCTTTTAAAGCGTTGCTTTGCTATTTTTTATTATGCTGGAAGTTTTATACATATCTGGAAGCGAATTATATAGTGTAGGTACAGGCAATATAGTTCAGAGATTTTATCCCATATTTTGTAGTGTGTGTTTGACGGACGCGGATTTTATTGTTATTTCTTATTGTGGTTGTGGATGTCTTGATTGTAAAGTGGCTTGATGTTAGGGTGAGTTGATTGTTGGGTAATCTGTAGGATGGTGCTTGTGATTTCATGTTTAGGAAGGATTGTGATTGGAAGGATACCGGAAACTGAATAGATGTCCCTGACTTGAGTGTCCCATGGAAGTCCATAAACATTTCTGAGAGCTCGGTTTTGAACCACCTGCAGGTCGGCTATCAATTTCTTTGAGGTAAAGCCCCAGATACAGCAGAGATAGGAAAGGTGTGAATGTACCATGGCTTAGTAGACTGAAGTTAGTAAAGGAATGGGTAGTAATCCTTGAAGCCTATATAGTACATTAGTTAAAATAGTAATTATCTATTTTACATGATTTATGTGGAGATCCCCACGAGAGTTGGAAATCTACGATCAGACCCAAATATTTTGTAGTCATTTTATTTTTTATCTTCTAGAAACATTAATTTTCACTGTCCAATACAAAATACCAGATCAAAAAAACTATTCCAAATTTCACATTCAAAAACAAACTACACACGAAATTCATTTCTCAGAGGGACTTGGACAAATACAAAAAATGAAAAGATTTTTTTAAAAGTAAAACTTCTTTACGCACGCTTGACTTGGGGAATAAGCTGGCGAATGCGTGACGAGAGCGTTACGAAAAGTGTGATCGGGCGAGGCGAACGATAATAAATTTAAATTAAATAAATGAATAAAATTGTAATTGCGTGTCAAATTTCAAATGAAAAAAAAACGACTGTGTTTTAGACCGCACGACTGAAGTAAAACTTCTTAGGTCTTACTATCTATTTACTATCTATATGTATGTATATACGCAGGGTGTATCGGCACGTACCCGACAAACTTAAGAGGCTAGACTTTGAACGACACGCGGAACACCCGCGACTGTCATTCTGTCCCGCTCACAATAAGCTAACGCACACTTACAATACATGCGAATGCGAAATGTGCGAATGAGACAACGCTCAAATTTACTTACAGAAATCGGTCGAAAAGGGGTTTATGGAGAATACACTTTTCTACACCGAAACTTTCACGAAATTGAAATTTTAAAAAGTATATATTTTTTAGAAAGAAGAAACTACGTCGGTAGCTTTTTATAATTTTATAATTCTTTATGAGAGTTGAGTTAGCAGCACTTTTTCCTTAAATAATATTTTTTGATAAATCGTACATGTTTGACAGTGAATGTTTACGTTAATACGAAACGCATCGAAAATTCGAAAACATACCGACATAGTTTTCACCCTCTAGAAGGCAGTATAAAAAAAATATATTCATTTTGTGCAATTTTCGATGTAGAAAAGTGTTTTTTCCCGGGCGTCCTTTTTGTATGGGCCGAAAAGCGAAGTCTATCGTCTTAAACCAGTGATTCCTGAAATTATTTGGAGTAAAAAATGTAAATGAAATTTTTGTCGCCGGTGACTTTTTCGATGACGTTTTTTTTCAAAATCCAACAAGAAAAATGTTTTCTGCATGTCGTCACTGGTCACTCAGCCGAGTAACCGCCCGACCCCTTATCTCGCCCTCAACTGTCCAAAACCTAGTACATTATTATGTTTTTGTAGAAAAAAAAAACATCAAAAATGTTATCGGATCCCAAAATTTTATTTACATTTTTTACTTCAAATAAAGTCATGAGTAACCGGTTAAATAAATGGATACACCCTGTATATATAAATACACATAGATGGAGCTAAGAAGTTTTACTTCAATCGTGTGGTCTAAAGCACACTATTTTTTTTTTTCATTTCAAATTTGACACGCAAGCACGTCTTCCTTCATTTCAAATAAGAAATGGGTTGTTTCAACTCCAAAATAACGTTCGATAAATTTGAATCCGCCGAATCACCATTTTTACGTCTGCGCATGCGCCTCTCATTATTTCGCTAACCATCCTCGGCTGATCACATTCATATCACATTTATACGAAATTTTCGAAGAAATTTCTTCTGACGGAGGTTGAAACAACACAATTTTTCGGTGAATGACGATTTGAAGGAAATTCATACGTGAAATTTTCCGAAACAACTGGTCCTAATAGTATCTAATTATGGCGAATCAGTAGAAAAAAAGGATGGTAAAAACGATCACTGTTGAAAAGAACATAAAAAATACGTAAGTCTAATCACCTAGGCAAAAATTATGATAGAAAATCATAAATGAAGTTTACTTTTTTCATAACTTGGCAACTACTCAGATAAATGCAGATGTTTCACTTTGTGAAAATTATCATTTTCCATTACGCATAAAGCAGGTAAATAATAAATTAATTTTAAATTTTTGAATCAGCCATTTCATAGACATCTACATAGAGAAAAATATTAAAAAATCGTTTTGATTAGATTTTATCTTTGTGATATCTATCTCCTCCATTTATGTTTTTTAATTTATTTTATTTTTATTGTGAATACTATGTGATATACAGTGAGACTATGGAGACAACAACCCCAATTGCGGTATGTTGTGAGGTTGAAGGTAAGTGGGGAAGGAAAGGAGATGGGGTAGAAGAAGAAGGGGAAGTACCTGGCTATTCAGATCTAGTCACTAAACACGGTTGAAGCTATTTCAAGCAACGTTTCGATTCTGGTGGTCATTTCAAGCAAAATTTCAATTCTGGTGGCCTTAAACCAGAGTGATACTGAGAGTATCTTCCACTCTGAAACTTGCCGCAAATATAGTATATATTATTTTAATTAATTAATTAATTAAAAATATTTATAATTAATTGAAATAATACAAATTACTCAAATAAAATTTAAAAGTTATTTGACCAGAAGCTGAGAATAAAGTTTTAAAATGCTTGCAACTGTACAGGGATATTCTGATGCGAAAGATCGATTATTCCCCGTATCAATTTTTTTAAATTCAAAATTTAATATCGATTTATTTCATTCAAAACTTGTTTACTATGAACCTTCATTCAAGTAAGCAATAAAAATGCTCAAAACGCACGATGATAAATTATTAAACATCGTGTACTTCTTGTACCTAAGTATTTTTTGATCATAAGTATTTATGATTTTTCAATAATGTCCAAACAAAATAAAGGTGTAAAAAAAAATCAGAAATATTTTAGTTTGTAAGACCTTTAAAAAATAGAAAAAATGAGGTATTTTTGTCACAAAACATCTTCTGGGATTTATTTTTTAATGATTTTAATTTAACTAAAATTAAAATTCTGAAAACTGTGTTGACTAGATTATGTATTGATTTATTTGGTTGTATGATTATATGATTTGAAATTTGTGTTGTTTAATAGAATCGTTTACTATCGTTTGAAAATTGAACAAATCTGCCGACAACCAACGGTAAAACCTTAGTATATCAAAAATGCACTTAGTTTTTGAAAGTTTTAAAACTGCATGTACCAGATAAAATAACAATCTTTCAAAATCAATATATGCATTTTGTAAAAAATAGTAAATACGTCTAGAATTTAATTTAAAAATGACTAATTTCTGGTATTCTCTTAACAGCCTATATAGAAAAATGCATTAAAAATCGTTTGCAATTCATTTATTTTTTTATTTTTAAAACCAAAGAAACAATTTTTTTAAAGTTTATTTTGTCAGTAAGATTTTAGTTAGTAAGAGTTTATTTTGTCTAACCGATTTTTTATTACAACTACCGTCATCAGAAATCTAGAACTGTATAGGTATTTTACTTTGGAAATTGTAATTGTTATTGTCATAAGTCAGGGGTTTGCCGTTGTTCCAGATGTTATTGTTATTGAAGAATTAATCATCGTTCACATTGCCAAATCCAGCATTGTTGGTGTCATTTTTATTTATCATATTCTTGGTCCGAAGACTTTGGTGTTATCGTTATTCATCGGTGGAGCAGGATTTGCGTTTGGGGAGTAGACGTTGTTGTTTCTTACGTTCTTGTCCTTATCATCCATGATTGTTGCTGTGGGTGGGAATTCACCAATGGTTTACATTGTTGTTATTGTTATATTGATCATCATTTATATTGCCAGAGCCTTGGTTATTGTTGTTATTTTTATTCAGGGGATATTCCAACTCTTCGTTGAGGTTGAGGTTGTTGTTATTGTTAAACTGGTCGGAATTGGTATTGAAATCACCAACATTCTTGTTGTTATTTTTATTCAGGGGATGGGCTGGGTTTAGGTATTGGTTGTTGTTATTGTTAAATTCGTCATCATTAACATTGCCAGAACCTTCATTGACGTTGTTATTTTTATTCAGGGGATAATGTTGGGCTGGGTTTAGGTATTGGTTGTTGTTATTGTTATATTCGTCATCATTAACATTGCCAGAACCTTCATTGACGTTGTTATTTTTATTCAGGGGATAATGTTGGGCTGGGTTTAGGTATTGGTTGTTGTTATTGTTATATTCGTCATCATTAACATTGCCAGAACCTTCATTGACGTTGTTATTTTTATTCAGGGGATAATTTTGGATTGGGTTTAGGTATTGGTTGTTGTTATTGTTAAATTCATCATCATTAACATTGCCAGAACCTTCATTGACGTTGTTATTTTTATTCAGGGGATAATGTTGGGTTGGATTTAGGTATTGATTGTTGTTATTGTTATATTCATCATCATTAACATTGCCAGAACCTTCATTGACGTTGTTATTTTTATTCAAGGGATGCCCGTGAGCCTGTAAATAAATAATTTTCTTTAAATATTATGCCAGCAAGAATCTGTCATAAGTCACGAAGAAATATATATATATATATATACAGAGAAATATATATACAGAGTGTTAAGCATCCTACTTGAATTTCTTTAATCAGTGATTCCTGACATTATTTGAAGTAAAAAAATTAAATAAAATTTTGGTCTCCGGTGACATTTTTGATTTTTTTTTTCTACAAAAACCTAGAAATCAGTAGGTATTGGTAAGTTAGAGGCGGGGTGAGGGGTTGGTTGGTTACTTGGCTTAGATACCAGTGACGACATGTGGAAGATTTTGTTTTTCTTTGATTTTGTTGAAAAAGTATTTGAAAAAAAAAGACATCCAAAATGTCACCGGAGACCAAAATTTCGTTTACATTTTTTACTCCAAATAATGTCACGAATCACTGGTTAAAGTAACTCAAGTACGATGCTTAACACCCTGTATATATATTTTATAAGCGAATACCGCACAAGAGTCCCAACGGCTCTCGACCATCTTTAGCCATTGGAAAGGTAGCGGGTATGTGAAAAAATGGGGGAAGTAAATGACTTTTCAGATCTGGTCGCCAAACACGGCTAAAGCTATTTCAAGTGAAAAAATATCTGATTTTTTTATTATTTAAATTACTTCAAGCGTGTATAAGTTCCACTTATTGACAAAAATGGGCAGCTTTTTGGATACAAAATTCAATTTTTTATAGTATGAAAATGTTTTTAAATTTTTATTACTATTTTTATTTGCACATCTATATCATTCAACCGATTACGATGATACATTCTGATTTGATGTGCGCACGCCCTCGAAGGTTTTAATACAATGGTGAGCTCTGGCATTATAAAATTTTGTAAAAAAATGCTCTTAATTTTTGTTCAAATTTCAAACTGACCTCGCCATTATAAATAGGAACCTTCGCAAGCGTGCGTACAATATTTCACCAAAACTTTATCGCAATCGGTTTGATGGAATAGGTATGCATATGGGATATTTAATTACGCCAGAGCACACATTTTCAATGTCACTTACAGACAGTTCAGCAACTATCTTTTAACACATGTCACAAAATAGTAAAACTGCCCTTGTGTACTTTGTAGTTTATAATCTTCTCCATGATATATTGGTGTATAACCGTTTTACGGAGAAAATGAGAAACTAAATAAATAAATAATAAAAAAATATATTATAATAATAAAATACTAGCAGTCAAAAACCAGCCACGCGGGTTTTTTTATTCTTTTTTTTGTTGGCCCTGAGGAAAATAATTTCCCTCAGGGCCTATGTCATATTTGGAATGCTGTGTGGAGGGTATTTTTAAGGTAAGGAAGGAGAGGAAGTTCTGGGAAGGAAAATGGTACGAGGGTTGGGTAGGAATCTGGGGTTCAGTGTGTCTAGATCATCCGACGCCAAGACCTAGATAAACCTTACCCCATGAACCCGGGCACCCTGCTAAGTCACCAAACGTAGCGAACCGCTTGGGGTGATCTATGGCAGAGGTGTTGGTTATCCAATAAATGGTTCCCGGGGCGGCAGTACCCATTCCCGCCTCCCAAATTGAAGATTCGTTGTGATGGACAATAAATAAATGTGATTTTTAAAAAAATATGAAGGAACGGAGAAATGTCCAATTCTTATTCGAATAAATGAAGGTTTTTTTTTAAAAAAAAATTAGAATTCCTGAAACCACAATAAATTATTGGAACCACAATTGTTGAATCAACAATAAATTGTTCCAACGACAATAATTGTAGAAACCACATTTAAAAAAAAAATATTTTTACATTAGGTCCACACAGGAGGCCCTGAGGAAAATAATTTCCCTCATGTCATCTTGAAACAAAACAATTTAAACCGAGAAAAAAAAAATTATTGTATTATTTAATGCAGGTATGTAATTTTTTTTTACTTAAATATTTATTTAAATTAAAAAAAAACTATTTTTACTTACCGGATTGTCTATTAGGCTAACGGCCAAAACTGCGACAATGATTGATACGATGAGTTTCATGTTGCTTCGACAATGATTTTCAATGTGCTGATGATTTCATGACTTTTCATAAGGCTTTTATATTAAAAAAAAAATAGAAAACTTTATTATGATTTCATCATTTTTGTTATGGTGAATATAGTACGTTCGCTTCAAACCCATTTTTTTTATTAGTAGTATTATGGAAAAATTGTTTTTAAATGAATATAACACGTAAGAGATATTTTCAAAAATGTAGGATTTTGTTAAAAATAACCCGAAAATTGAAGTATATTTCTGATTCTGATCTTTGCAATAAAATATTAAATCAGTAGTTTGAAAATCGGCCAATTATCGCAAATTCCTAAAGTCACGTGATCAAGTCAGTGCCATCGATGCCAGCAACGATATTTTTGCAAATGGCGGCGATTGATGAAGATGATACCCTGTGTTTCTGTTGATTTGTGTGTTTTTTACCGCACGCATATTAAATAAACAAAGTGATTTGACTATTTTAACAGTGACAGCCTGACTTCGTAGCTTAGCGACCGCGTGCCCTGGCCTGTACTCTTGCGCCCTACTCATGAATATTTTTTGTTTGTTTTGGCTTCTATTAAAACATGGTAAATTTTAAATATTTAGGTATAGACCGTTGTTAATGCGGGGAAACGGCGTAATGGTTAGTGTAGCGCTCAGGAACTGGATTAGGACACTGACTTCAATCTTATCCTCAGTACTACACACTGATTGTGTAAATAATACACTAGAGGTTCGTTATACAAGAATGTCGTTTATTGAATACAAATGGTTACAAAGTAAACGTCCAGCCTAGCCAGCGGTAAGATTATTAATGGAATCCCGGAGCGGCGCTCGTTAGCGCGCTTCCTTGAAATGACCCACTTCGGGTCGCAACTCCGTCAACGTTCGGGATGTTGCTCGGCAGTAGAGCCCGCCCATATATCATAGAGTAAGAGGCAGTGTTGCAAACACCACAGTTAGTTAATTAGTTTTTGATAAAAAAAATCAGAAGACATGCTACCGGAGACCGGGAATTCATTTGCATCTTCAAGTAATGTTAGGAATCACTGATTGGAGTAGGTTGGATGTGCGCTTCACACTATAAATAAAAAAAAAACAACTGACAGGACACCACGCTCCTACTCTGACCGAGTTAGGTGGGGCTACCACAGCACCAGCTAGATTATTTTTCTAAACATTTTCTCTGTCATTTTGATTTCGTTTCCTACTAATTGTACTGCGTTTTTTACGTATGCACTGTTGATGCATTGCATATAAGTGTTATTTCGTTATGTAAAAGTCACACGAGCATTTACATACAAATTATACATTGTTTTCGACATAAAAATGGAAAAAAAGTATACTGTCACACGGAGAAAAATGTTATTCTAAAATACGATAATTTTATTCGTAAAACGGTTACGAACAAATTAACAGGGTTTCAATGTTTATTGGCGGGAAAATGTAAGAATAAATTATTATTATTAATTATTAGAACAAATTTCGTACGTATACTAATAAAATAATTCTTACATTTTCCCGCCAATAAACATTGAAACCTTGTTAATTTGTTCGTAAGAACTTCAGTCCCATTTTTAACCGTTTTACGAATAAAATGATCGTATTTTAGAATAACATTTTTCACCGTGCAGTAAACAGGACCATGGCATCCCCGGGAAGGGTAGGCTGTGAAATTGGATAGAGTGGGAAGGGAAACGAGATGGGGAAGAGGAATGTTTAAAACTCTTTACGTTTTCTACGACAATCCGCAATTTCATGTGTCGTGTTTTAAGTAAACATACTATACAATTTCCTAGTATTTTATTTCCAATTGAAAACTTCGTGTTTTGAAAATTTGTTGATATTATTAAAAATTCAAATTAAAAAATACTTGTTTTTTTTATTACCATGGATAATAATTTCAAAATTACGAAATTAATTTTTCTGTTAATCGCAATCGTATGAATAGAATAGGAAATAATTTCATGACGTCAGAGCTCACTATTCTATAACCATAATATATGCGCACACCCTTTTCCCAAAGTTTCATCGCAATCGGACGAACGGTATGGACGCGCATGACAAACGAACCCACAAAGAAACATTAGATTTTATATATTAGATTTCATAATGCCAGAGCTCACCAGTATACATATATTGAAATATTAACGGGCATGTTCACAATAATTCAAATTTTTTTAAATAGTAATCGGATGAAATTTTAAAATAGGAAATAATTTCATAACGCCAGAGCTCACTATTCTATAATCACCCTATTCCCAAAGTTTCATCTCAATCGGACGAACGGTATGGCCGCGCAAAACATAAAACACAAACAAACATATAGGGGAAAACTTGTTTCACGTCGTTTGAATTCTCAACGAAAGCCACTCGTAAGAAAAATGACTTTTCGTAAGAGGGCATTACCAGAGAATACTGGAAATTAGTCACTTTTAAATTAAATCTAGACGTATTGTCTCTTTTTTACTAAAAAACATAAATCGATTTTGAAAGATTGTTGTTTTATCTGGTGCACGCAGTTATAAAATATTGAAAAACTGTGTGTATTTTTAATATACTAAGGTTATACCGTTGGTCGTTGGCAAATTTGTTCAATTTTCAAACGATAGACTCTATTAAACAACACAAATTTCAAATCATATAATCATACAACAAAATAATTTTATACATTATCTTGTCATCACAGTTTTAAGAATTTTAATTTTAGTTAAATTAAAATCATTAAAAAATAAATCTGGGAACGTGTTTTGTGACAAAAATATCTCAGTTTTTCTATTAATTTAAGGTCCCTACAAAAACTAAAATATTTCAATTTTTTTCACACACTTATTTTGTTTAGACATTATTGAAAAATCATAAATACTTATGATCAAAAAATACTTAGAAGAAGTACACGATATTTAATAATTTATCATCGTGCGTTTTGAGCATTTTTATTGCTTACTTGAATGTAGGTATATATTAAAGCAAGTTTTTAGTGAAATATATCGATATTAAATTTTTATTTTAATAATTTTGTTACGGGGAATAATCGATCTTTCTCATTGGAACCTCCTTGTACAGTTGCAAGCATTTTAAAACTTTTATTCTCAGCTGCTGGCCAATCGTTCTTAAATATTAATTTCAACAAAATGTGAGTCGAAATATCTCGATTTACTTTACGAATGATTCTACATTTTTTAAGAGATCGAGGGGTCACGTTTGACCGTCGATGAGGGTTCTGCCTTCAAAAAAGCCTGACCAAGAAGTGATATATACTCGTGAGAGATCCCATGCACTTTTTTATGCTCCAAAAGTGAGGACTTCTGCCTATCAGAACGCGCCAATAAACAGAACGACTCAACTGCTTAAGACGATAGACTTCGCTTTTCGGCCCATACAAAAAGGACGCCCGGGAAAAAACACTTTTCTACATCGAAAATTGCACAAAATGAATATATTTTTTTTACATTGCCTTCTAGAAAGTAAGAGCTATGTCGGTAGCTTTTTGAATTTTCGATGCGTTTCGTATTAACGTAAAAATTCACTGTCAAACATATATAATTTATCAAAAAATATTATTTTAGGAAAAAGTGCTGCTAACTCAACTCTCATATAGAATTACAAAATTATGAAAACATACCGACGTAGCTTCTTCTTTTTAGAAAATATATATTTTTTAAAATTTCAATTTCGTGAAAGTTTCGGTGTAGAAAAGTGTATTCTCCATAAACCTGTTTTCAAGCGATTTCTGTAGGTAAATTTGAGAGTTTACGGCAGTCGTCTCATTCGCACATTTGACGGGTCGTGGCAAGGAGTGCATGGTCGGGGGGGTGGAGCCATCGTTTTGGATAATAGTGATGGTAAGACCATTTTACATAATAATAGTGATGGGATTGATTTTTCTTTTTATTCATGAGTTCTATTTAATTTCATAATAATGTATTTTAGATAATACATACATTTTTTACAATAGGTAATAAATATAATATTTTTTTCATAAAACTGTTTACAATATTACTCAAATAACAACAAGCAATATCTTTCGCTTAGTATGATGGTAGTAGGAGATTTTCAAATGTTGTTGGGTTATTCGTAACTCGAAAATGTTTGTCTTTCTTTAAAAAAAAACTACATAAATAATGCTTAGTTAAACACAAATTCAATCCAATTGGACAAAAGTATGGTCCTTACTGACAAAATGAATGTCTTATTGGGTAAAAGGGCTGGCCCAAAGGACAAAACGAATATCCAACGTCTGAGTCAAGTAAATATCCAAATGGACAAATTTAATGTACAATTAATAAAAGGGCTATCCCAACGGACAAAATGAATGTTCAATTTGACAAAAGTATGGTTCTTACTGACAAAATGAGTGTCTGATTGGACAAAAGTGATGTCCCATCGGACAAAGTGAATGTCCAATTGGACAAAAGTATGGTCCTTACTGACAAAATGAGTGTCCAATTGGACAAAAGTATGGTCCTTTCTGACAAAATGAGTGTCCAATTGGACAAAAGGGATGTCCTATCGGACAAAGTGAATGTCCAATTGGACAAAAGTATGGTCCTTACTGACAAAATGAGTGTCCGATTGGACAAAAGGGATGTCCCATCGGACAAAGTGAATGTCCAATTGGACAAAAGTATGGTCCTTACTGACAAAATGAGTGTCCAATTGGACAAAAGGGATGTCCTATCGGACAAAGTGAATGTCCAATTGGGCAAAAGTATGGTCCTTACTGACAAAATGAGTGTCCAATTGGACAAAGGGGATGTCCTATCGGACAAAGTGAATGTCCAATTGGACAAAAGTATGGTCCTTACTGACAAAATGAGTGTCCGATTGGACAAAAGGGTTGTCCCATCGGACAAAGTGAATGTCCAATTGGACAAAAGTATGGTCCTTACTGACAAAATGAATGTCTTATTGGGTAAAAGGGCTGGCCCAAAGGACAAAACGAATATCCAACGTCTGAGTGAAGTAAATATCCAAATGGACAAATTTAATGCACAATTGATAAAAGAGCTATCCCAACGGACAAAATGAATGTTCAATTTGACAAAAGTATGGTCCTTACTGACAAAATGAGTGTCCGATTGGACAAAAGTGATGTCCCATCGGACAAAGTGAATGTCCAATTGGACAAGAGTATGGTCCTTACTGACAAAATGAGTGTCCGATTGGACAAAAGGGATGTTTGTTTTGGATTCTGCATTGACCATCGACATTTTCAATGTCACTTACAGACGGTTCATCAACTATCTTTTAGCACATGTCACTAAGTAGTAAAACTGCCCTTGTGTACTTTGTAATTTATAATCTTCTCCATGATATATTAGTGTATAACTGTTTTATGGAGAACATGAGAAAATAAATAAATAAACTTTTGCTTTGTTCCTAAAATTTTGCATTTTTTTATTTGTTTGAATATAAGAAAATAGCTGGGAAACTCAGAATAATAATAGACAATTATTAATAAATTATTTATTTATTTATTTACACATATACGGCACAACATGTGCCATTATCATAATTGACATAACATATAAATACTACAACATGAAGAATAACAGTATAAATGTAAGTTAAATATAAGAAAAAAAAATGTAAACAGTAAGTATTAAGTAAGGTATTTTATATTTAAATTTTTGTTCCTTTTAAAGATACCTTATATTTCTACATTTAACTTTTTTTTAATTATTATTATTTTATTCTCACTTTTAACTTTTTTATCTTTGCTTAACAATTTAAAGCTTGTACTTTATACTTTATACTTATACTTTGTACCATATTTTTCACTTTACATTTATATTTTACCCCTTACCTACTACTTACTTTTTACATTTTTTTCTTTATATTTAACTTACATTTATACTGTTAGTTATTCTTCATGTTGTTGTACTATTTATATGTTATGTCAATTATGTTAATGGCACATGTTGTGCCGTATATGTGTAAATAAATAAATAAATAAGTAATAAGTAGTAGCTAAAGGAAAAATATAAATATAAAAATAAAAATATGATTTAAAGTATAAGTATAAAGTGTATTGGGAAGTATGTTTACGAGAGATGGGAAGGCTGATGGGGATATGGAAAGACGGATAAATGCAGGTAACTCCATTAGTGGTGGACTGAATGCTGTTGGCGCCAACAAAAAGCTGTCCAAAGAAGCGAAGCTAGTTCACAATGGAGTGCTGGTACCTACCCTCATGTATGGCAGTGAAGCATGGAACTGGCAGAGAAATGATGAAAGTAGACTGAATGCTGTAGAAATGAGATCCCGGAGGCGTATGTGTGGTAAAACCATGTATGATCGTGTGAGGAATGTGGAGATCCGAAAAGAATGCAAGGCCGATGTGAGCGTCATAAGTAAGATTAAGAAAGGGACGGTTTGTGTTGAGCGAATGAATGAAAAAAGGAGTGTCAAGAGAATATATGACGCGAATGTGAATGGTAGAAGAAGTAGAGGACACCCGAGGAAAACATGGCACGATCAAGTGAATCAGATACTTGAGTCGGGCCATGTCAAGAGTCAGAATAATAGAAGAGCATGTATGATAAGATGTATGAATGTGAATGAGGCAAGGAGTGTATGCCAAGACCGAGTTGTTTGGCAGTCCGTCCTCTCTGCCCTTGCGGGGAAACGGCGTGATGGTTAGTTAGTTAGTTTATTTATTTATTTATTTATACGCCTATTAGGCTTTTACATACATAGTTATAAAAAATATTCATAAGATTGTAAGTTCACAGTTACAGTAGTAATACATAGTATAATCTATCTATTTAACATATTATAACAGCAAGTAACTAGTAATGCATACGATGATTATTTGTAGGTATAAACTTGTTTTACAAAAATAAGAATTTGCCTACTCCTAAGGTTAACAAACGTAATTTAGCTATAAAGAAATGTAAAGTTTATATGTACATAGTAGACAGTGAGAGCAGTAACATGGTATAATACGACATAATAATATAGTGTTTAATATGAGGCCTTTGAATTAGAGAGTTTACGAAATAATTGTTGGCGGTATTGTTAACATAATATACCTAGATCGTTTGACCAGTTATCGTGGCCCGTTAAATCCAGGGCGTTCGCTCTGCCATTTTACATAGTTTTAAAAAAATAATATACACAAAGATTATAAGTATAGAATAGTAAAAGCAATAATTTAACCTTAACCGTTTGACACATAAAAGCAAGTAAAAAGCAAATGAAAACATGATAGTTTGTAGGTGTAAACCTGTCGTAAGAAAATAAGAATATGCCTACTTTTAAGGTATAAAAACCAAAAATTTCTTATAAAAATGAAGTTTATATGTACATATTAGGTAGTAGTAGTATTAACATAATATCTATGCGACACATAAAAGCTAGTGTATATATTAATTTATTCTTCACTAATCTATTCACGAACTAGCGGGCTCCAAAAGCCAGCCAGTTTGTAAATTGATAAATAATTAAAAATAAAATAACATTTTTACTAAATGGTTACAGTAATTACATGTGAAAAAATAATGCAGTTGTAGTAATTGCAAGAAGTTTACATTTATTATTGTGTCAAACATGAGGAAATATTTCGATCAGAGGTGCAATAGCTAAATGTTTATTATTTTATTATAAAAGTTCTAAAATACTGGTTTTAAATTTGGAAACCGATTGAAAACGATAGACATCAATTGAACTATATGTGTTTCCAAGTGTATGAAGCCTTTGAATTGGAGAGTTTATGAAGTAATTATTGGCAGATTTGGTAACAAAATATAGAGCGTTTAAACGAGTATTGCGGGTAGGTATACGTAAATTAATTAAGCTCGTTAAATCGAGGGCGTCCAGGCTGCCATTTGATATATTGAAAAGGCAAACTAAGTCACTCACTGTGCGTCTTGTAGTTAAATCACTTAGGTTTAGTAATTCCATTAAACATGTATAATTAAGTTCTTCAATTGGTATTCCAAGTTTGTAATTAATGAACCTAAGAAACTTATGTTGTACTCTTTCGATTTTTTGCTGATGAGTCTTATAAAATGGAGCCCAGATTATTGAGTTGTACTCCAAATTACTTCTCACCAATCCAGTGTAAAGCAATTTAAAGGAATTAATTGTTTTAAATTCTTTTATCGTCCTCAGAATGTACCCCAGGCATTTCATGGCCTTGTTGGTTATTTCATTTATATGAGGAACAAAAGTTAATTTACTGTCAAATATTATGCCAAGGTCCTTAATTTGTTTAACTCTTTTTAGGAAATTGTTGTTGATGCTATATTGATATTTAACGGGATTTTTGATTCGAGTAAAAGTTATTGATTGACATTTTTCAATGTTGAGAAAGAGTTCATTAAGGGTGCACCACTCTTGTAGCCTCACAAGATTTGATTGCAATACGCTACAGTCATTATAATTAGTAATTGTTTTGTAAATTTTTAAATCGTCCGCAAATAATAGTATCATAACTCCATCAAAGATGGAAGTTATGTCGTTTATAAACAAGGAAAATAACACTGGGCCCAGATGTGACCCCTGTGGGACTCCGGTAAAGATTTCAAACTGATGTGAAAAATGTGAATTAATTTTGACTGATATTTTTCTTTTGTGAAGGTAGCTTTCGAACCATCTTAAAATATGCCCCCTTATACCTAGGGATCTTAGTTTGTTTATAAGAATTTTATGTGAGACTTTGTCGAAAGCCTTACTAAAGTCTGTATACACTACGTCTGTTTGAAGACGATTGTTCATAGAATTAGTTATATATTCCTGATATATCATTAAATTTGTTAGAGTTGATCTTTTTGCTATGAAGCCATGTTGTCGATGTGAAATTACTTTATTGATTTCGGGCGAGAGTTTAGAGAGCAGAGCAGATTCAAGTATTTTCGGGATTGACGACTGGATACATATAGGTCTGTAATTAGATATATCAGATTTATCACCTTTCTTGAATATTGGAGACAGAAAGCTTGTTTTCCATTTTATCGGAAAAATGCCAGTTTTTATGGACAAATTAAAAAGTTTAGTTAGAGGATAAGTCAAGACTGATGAGCATTTCGATAGGAAGATTGGTGGAATATTATCAGGACCGGCCGATTTGTTAAGGTCAAGGGATTTTAATTTAGTTTTTATATCATTTTCTTCGAATATGCATTGATTGAAATCAATGTTATTTTTATTTGGTGTTGTGGCGTCGGACATTGGTGAGTTGTTTGTAGAAGCATAGATTTTACTGAAAAATTCAGCAAATAGATTAACAACTTCTTGTGGATTATCAGCCGTTTTATTATCTAAATACATGTTGGGGGGAATACCGGAGTCGTTGTTGTTAAGCAATTTTGAGAATTTAAAGATGTTTTGGGGGTTGGCAAGAGCCAATTTTTCACAGTTGTCAATACACTTTTGGTAACATAACTTAGACATTTTTTTGGTGGCCTTTCTGAGTTCGTTAAATTTTGCGCAATCAACTGGATCGCGTGTTGATTTGTATATTTTATGGGCTATTTTTTTTTCTCTAATTATTTTAATAAGATCGCTACTGAACCACTTTGGATAGTTACGTACGTACATTTTTGAAACGGGTACAAGCGAATCAATAGATTTATTTAGAATTGAGTAAAATTTACCTACCATATCATTTATGTTTTCTTCAGAGTCCAAAAAGTTCCAGTCAGTTGAAGATAAAAGATTAGTGATTTGATCATAATCGGCTTTGAAGAAGTTCAATTTTATTGATACTGATGGATTTATTTTTTTTATTGAACTGTTGCATTCGATCAGTAGAGGGGGGTGATATTTGTCGATTGGGAGGATAGATTCAGTAGATGCGGATACTTTAACAAATAATGAATTTGAGAAAACTAGGTCAAGAAGACGGGAATTAATGTTGAATACATAGTTTAACTGTAGTAGATTTAGAAAATTTGACATCTCGATTATCTCATGAGAACCATGGTTGATGCTGTCCGTGGTAGAAGTTTTATTGTTATCTATGTCCCATATGACATTTGGCAGATTGTAGTCTCCTGTCATAATCATGGTGGCGCCAGGAAATTTTCTTATGATTGTTTCGATTTCGAAGTAATGGTCCTTGTATACTTGGGCGTCAGAAGATGGGGAATGTAGATACAGCCAATGATAATTTTTTCACTTTTGGTGGACACCATGATGAATAATTGTTCAAGATGTGTATGTATGCACTTGAGTTTTCTTGATTTGAGTCTATTGTTTATGGATAACAATACACCTCCTCCTTTGGTTTTATTGCTTACGCTTCTGTCTTTTCTGTATACTGTGTGATTAAAGAAGCCCAGTTCGAAAGTGTCAATGTTTTTATTAAGCCATGTTTCAGTGAAGGCGTAAGAGTCGTAGTTCAAAGTTGGTAAGTTTGATTTCAGGTCTTGTAATTTTGTTCGAAGTCCTCGTACATTTTGATAATATAATGAAATTTTGGTGTTTAGTTTTTTGGGATCGTTTTAACGATTGTAGGATTGTTATTAATGTATTTTATTGTGATATCCGTTTCGCCTGAAGACTTCCTTTTTTCTAGTTCTTCTCTTAAATCTGTTAAATGTTTACGTTGTAGGAAAGACTGGTCTTGATACATTCGGATATGATTTTTCAGAGTGTCTTTCTTTTTTAGTAGAATTTTCGGCCATTTAGCTTCCGGAAATTCTACTTTTATACTTCTCGGTTTGTCAGTTTTCCGAATACCCAATCTGTAGATTTTTACATCAAGGTTTGTTGTCGAGGCATCCATATCGGAGATAATTTTCTTAACTGCTGCGATATCACTATTTATTGATTCAGTCTGAGATAATGATGTATTCTCCGGAATGTTGTGAATAATTAGATTTTTGTCTCTGTAGCTTTGTTCTTTCATTTCAGCGAGGATTTCGCAAACGGTTTGAGTTTGGGCTGGTGCGGAGCACACATTTGGAGTTGAACTTTTTAGAGCCGTTAACTCGCCCTCAAGGTTTGCCATTTTTACTGCCATTTGGGCAATGGTTCCTAATATATCATTAGTTCTAGGTATTATTTTAGCGATCTGCTCTTTTGTAAATTTATTATTAGGCTCCATTATCATATTGGTCAATAAGTTGACTGCGTCCTTCGCCAGAGAAATATAAGCCTGAGCATCCATATTAATTAAAAATTTGTAAAATTTTACTTGAAGAGATGGCTGGTGGGACTGCCTAGTTTCCGCCGCGCTTGTAGTAAACGCTATGAATGGTAGCGAGTAGGTACCTCTGGCCAATACACTGTGCACTGTTTTTGCGGAGAGCGAGTGGTAACCGCTACCCACACAGTTAGCGTAGAATAATGTCACAAATTTATTTTAGGCACTTGACTTTTTGATTATTCGTTTTGAGCTATAATATGATGATTAATCGTGAACAAAGTAATGCACTATACTGACTTTAATGCTTAAGTATTTCAAGGAATGGAATTTTCACTATAACTTTCGGTAAAACTCTTTGAATTTAGTTTTTTTTTTGCGAGACAGAATATTATGCGTGTGAACTGTACAAGTTATTATTATTGATTATATAGTTAGTTATTATAAAGTGTAAAGTATAAAGTACAAATTATAACCGACGAGTGCAATTACTTGTACACTGAACCAATGAATTCACTGAATTCCGTTCATTTAGATTTTATTTATTTTCTGTCATTATATAATTTACAACAGTCCACATAGAAATAATTTAAATAACCATATTCTTGATTTAGTCTTAAGAAATTCAGCATTACCACAGACATATTATTCATAGACTTGAGAATCAGGGAGAGGGGTAATAACCATCTGTAGCGGGGTGGAGAGGGATGAGTTGACGGTAACGATATGTGATTCGTTAATCCTTCAATACGACAGTATATAGGCATTGTACGACACGTGTGTGGTTGGTACATAAACTGTAAAATAGGGAGCTGGGCACACCTGGTACGCCAATAGTCTTTTGTACGTGATTTTACTACTTAGTAAAATGATTCTAGTTAAAGGGCCAAAACTGAATTTAATACTGCAAAAGGTTTAAATATGTTTGCACTTTTGGAGACTTTTGGGATTAACGGGAGACTGGGTTTACTTTTGAAGAGCTGAATTCCAGCGACTTTGATTCTAGTAAAAGGTCAAAACTGATTTTAGTACTGCAAAAGGTTTAAATATGTTTGCACTTTTGGAGACTTTTGAGATTAACAGGAGACTGGGTTTACTTTTGAAGAGCTGAATTCCAGCGACTTTGATTCTAGTAAAAGGTCAAAACTGATTTTAGTACTGCAAAAGATTTAAATATGTTTTGCACTTTTTGGAGACTTTTTGGGCAGGAGACTGGGGTTTTACTGGGAGGAACTGAATTTAGTACTGATTAAAACACTTTAAAATGGTTTGAACTTGTAGACTTTGGTTTGGAGGCTTCTTGGTTGCTTGCTTGTTGGCTGGTAGTATTGAACTGATTTGCCATTGAAAGGCGATCTTTATTTATAGGACCGACCGAGGTCGCATCTTCATTGCAAGACACCTCCTTGAATTTTGCAAGGGTTTTCAATTAGGAATTTTTTCTAATTGCTGTGTTTTGCATTCAGATGTATAAAAAATTGTATATAACAGCTCTGGCCAAGTTAGCTTAGGACCCCCAAACCAAATCCTTACATCATTTTTATTGTTTTTATAAGAAAATATACAAGTTTACATATGTGATTCAAAGTACATTTTTAAGCAACAAATATTTTTCTTAAAGGGTAGAAATCACTAGTAGGTATCAGTTTTTAAGTTAATTTTTTAGTACATGTCTATTTTTTTGTGGTGATATTTATTATTTGAACCTAAGTACTAGCAATTTCCCGTAATTTGACTTGAGGTTTTTGAAATAGCGAATTAGGAGTCGTAAATATGTTCGATTCGTAGTTTCCTTTGTTCGCTTTCAACCAATGGCAGCTCGGCGGGAGGCGGAGTAGGGATAACGTAAATAGTCAAACGTTTCCTTGGTGGTGATCATTTGCATGTCTGCGGGCTCTGGTGAAGGATCTGCGTTGTTTTTCAGATGTGTTTTGGAGTCGGAGTCTGATGCCGCACATGCCCTTTATTATCAATTGCGTGTAAGTTTGCAATTGTTACAGATAATTGAAGAAACGTAAATGTGTGCTGGCGGCATGGTACTGTGCGTGTTCGGTGGCGACTGGTACAGATAATTGAAGACTCGTAAACGTGCTGGCGGCATGGTACTGGGCGCTGACGTAAATTCAAATTTTTGAATTTTCGTTGTCTCAGATGCATTTGTGGACTCGTCCGATACACTCCCCCCGTGCAGCCTCATTTGCACTTAGCTACTTCGTCGGGCGTGTCCTTTCACGATGTTTGAGTTCTGAATCGGGTGTCTTTGCAGGTGTTGTAGTTTCGTCAGGTGTCGGTGGAGCGGGTAGGATGACGGCGATTTTGACTGCTGGCCTTACGTATATCCCGGTGCTGGTTTGAATCCGGGCTGTTCTGACTTGTCCATCAGCGGCGGGTATTGCTTCGATGATGCGGCCACGCGGCCAACTGTTCCGAGGTAGTGCTGGGTCCATAATGATCACTAGGTCATCCTTTTTTATTGGTGTAGTGGGGTGGTGCCATTTTTGCCGGGCAGCCATGGTAGGTAGGTATTCGCGCAGCCATCGTCTCCAGAAGGTGTCTGCAAGTTGTTGCCCGATGCGCCACTGGCGGCGGAGACATACGTCCTCTTCTTTTTTGTCGTAGAAGGATAATTGGGGGCGTTTCCCGGCCGATCCTAGCAAAAAATGGTTGGGTGTGAGAGGTTCTTCATCACGTGGGTCAACCGAAATGTGGGTGAGTGGTCGATTATTTACCACGAACTCGGCTTCTGCAAGTGCTGTGCGTAGTGTTTCTTCCTTTGGTGCTCGTTCCTTGAGTGTGGCGTTTAACGCTTTTTTCACTGATCGCACTAATCTTTCCCAAGCTCCCCCCATGTGGGGACTCATTGGCGGTATGAAATGCCACTCGATGCCTTGAGTGGCTATTGCATCAATCATTCTGGCGTCTTGACTTAGTGACAACAGGGCGTCCTTCATCTCAGTGTCGGCTCCGTGAAAGTTTGTCCCGTTATCCGAGTACATGGCTGCGGGTTGTCCTCTGCGGGCGGTCATTCTTTGTAAGGCCATGATGGCCGAGTCGGCAGTTAGTGAGGCGGCTAGTTCCAGGTGGATGGCGCGCGTCGAGAGGCAGGTGAAAATGGCTCCGTAGCGTTTTTCTCGATGTCTACCGACCGTGATAGCCATAGGGCCAAAATAGTCAAGCCCGCAGTGCGTGAATGGGCGGACGTGATGCATCAGGCGGGGTGGTGGTAGTGCGCCCATCAAAGGTGGAGACGGTTTGCTGCGTCGTATGAAGCAAGTGGGGCAGGCGTGCGCTATTTTTCTGCTTGTTGTGCGAAGTCGTATTATGAAGAAATGATTGCGTATCTCTGCTATTGTCTTCTCAGTACTGGGGTGGTCTGCCTTTTGGTGGTAGTGGCGGATCAGGAGTTGAGTGTAGGGTTCGTCGCCATCCAGTATGATGGGTGTTCGGGCCACACTTTTTGTTTTTTCCAAAGCTTGTAGTCGGGTACCCATTCGCACTAGGTCGTCTGGTCCAAAGAAGGGGTTTAGGGAGTTGAGGCGGCTGCCAGCAGGTAGTTTTTGACCTTGTCGGATGTTGTGTAGATCAGTTGTGAAGGCGTCCTCCTGGGACCTTTTGATCCATCTGTGTTCTGCTGCTTTTATTTCCTCCGCTATTAGTGGGCCTTCTACTGGTTTGTTGGGCCCCATCCGGCATCGTCTGGTAAATCGTAGAATCCAGGCTGTGGAGCGGATTAGTCGGTGCCATGAGGAGAATCGTTCTACTAATGGAAGCGCTTCGCCTCTGGTGGAGACAAGACCAACGTAGTGAGGTTTGACTTCCAGTGTCAGATCGTCAGGCCTGTGGGTGGGTGCTCGCTCTTTTGGCCATGCGTCCTCCGGGGAAGTGAGAAAGGCTGGGCCGGTGAACCATCTTCCCTCTGGTGTCAAATCGGGTACTTCGGTGTCTCGCGTGCCGATGTCAGCGGGATTCAGCTTTGTGGGTACCCATTTCCAGTCGGATATGTTGGTTAGTTCGTCTATTTCACCCAGTCGGTTGGCTACAAAGGCGGAGTAGGCTCGTGGGTCGGTGCGTAACCAACATAGCACGGTTGTGGAGTCTGTCCAGAAGCAGGTTCGGGATATCAGGGCTTTGCTTTCTTTCTGGATTGTCTTGGCTAGTCTAGCTGCTATGAGACCGGCTTGTAGCTCGAGGCGGGGAATGGAGAGAGGCTTCAGTGGTGCTACCTTGCATTTACTTGCAAGAAATGTTACTCGTAGGGCCCCATTAACCTCTTCAGTAAAGTAGGCCACGGCACAGCAAGCCTGTTCTGATGCATCGCAGAAGAGATGTAAAGTTACGTTGCTCTGTTTGTTGTAGAGGCAACGTCTCGGGATTGAGACGCTGTTCGTGTGCAGCAGGTTCAGCCAGTCTGTCCACCTCTGGGCGTGTCCAAGGTTAATGGGTTCGTCCCAGCCGACGCTTGAGCGCCATACTGCTTGTAGTAACATCTTGGATCTGATGGTAAGGCAGGCAACGAAACCCACTGGATCGAAGATCTTCATTACTATCGATAGCAGTTGCCGCTTCGTGGGTTGTGTAGTGGTTTCGGGAGAGACGGCCTCGTGGAATGAATACAGAAAGTGGTCAGTGGAGGAGTCCCAGATTAATCCAAGCACCCGCTCTGTTTCCGGGCCTCCGCTGCTGATCTGCACCGTGGAGCTGGCGCGGTCTTCTTTGGGAACGTCAGCTATGGCCGTTGGGCTGTTGGATGCCCAGTTTGTCAAGTGGAACCCTCCTTTCGCGAGGAGGGCACTTACACTGTGGGCGAGTGCAGCAGCTTCCCTGGGGGTGTCTACTGCATCCAAGTAATCGTCCATGTAGAACTTGGTGCGAATAGCCACTGCGGCGTCCGGGTATTCATGTTCGTATTTTTCGGCCACCTTATCTCGGACAAACTGGGCACTGCTCGGGGAACAAGTGGCTCCAAACATCATTGATGACATTTGATAGGTGTCTGGCTCGTTCAGGGCTGAGGTCCTCCACAGGAACAGCTGTGATGGCTGGTCCTCTGGTCTTATCTTTATCTGCAGGAACATTTCTTTGATATCTGCGGCAATGGCGATGTTACCTTCCCGGAAGCGTATTATATTTCCCAGGAGGGAAGACAGCAGATCAGGGCCTGTGAGCAGCTGGTCGTTGAGTGAGGTTCCTCGGCATCGGCTGGCCGCGTCGAACACTACTCTGATTTTTCCTGGTTTATTGGGGTTGATCACAGCAAAGTGGGGCAGGTACCATTTGCGGGGTGTGAAGGTGGAAGCTTCATGGTTTGACAGCTTCTTGGCGTAGCCCTTGATGATAAGTTGACTTATTTTGTCAGCGTAGGCCTCGGCTAGGTTTTTGTCTGCTGCCAGCTTTTTCTCCAAGGACAAAAGTCGCTTCAGTGCACACTGACGATTGTTAGGTAATATAACTCCTGGGTTGCGCCATAGTAGACCGGTTTCCCATCTGCCTGTAGGAAGAGGATGGGTAGTTGCATTCATAAGTGCAATTGCCTGTTGCTCACTCGCATTGACTCTAGCTGATGACGTTACTCCGAGAGAGTCGATGGCGAAGTTCGATTTCACCAGTTCACTCAACTGGGTGTCTGCAGTTGTTTCTAGTTGTAGCGCCAAAGTGGTGGTTTTATTGTTATTTCTGGGGTTGGTACCCCCATGGGCAATCCATCCTAGTGCGGTGCGTGATATTATTCGCGTAGTATCATCAACCTCACGTACTTCCCTCGAAACAATTAGGTGAGCGTTGTCTTGTCCTATTAACAGCTTTGGATTGACAGACTTTCCTTGGATCTGTTGCTCCGGCAGGTTGAGGTTGCTTATTGTGCTGGCGGAGATGCGGTACGTATCGCTGTTGCCTGCACCTCTTATTATCAGCTTGACTCGCCGGGAGAGATTGTCGGAGGTACACATTCCTTTGGCGCCGTGGATTCGTAGTCCGTGAACTGGACCGTTTGCTCCAATTTTGGTTGCGGTGTCAGCATCGATAAGTGTTACCGTGGATCCTTCATCTAGGAGTGCGAACACTGATGCCTCGCCTTTGTTGGGAGCATTTAAAATGACTGGTGCGATTTTCAATAGGACCCTCTCATCGGTGTTCTGGCGTCATAAGTTAACGGTTCCCTTGGGGCTTCTTCGTACGAACTCTGGATCATGTAGCAGGGGGTGATGCGGGGCTCGGCATTCCCCTACGTTGCACCATATCTTTGCTTTGCAGTTTCTTGAGAAGTGTTTTTCCAGACACTTGCGGCATAGTCCTCCTGAACGTACAGTCTCCCATCGGAGTGTAATGCTTTTGGCTGCGAATTCTTTGCATTCGAGGGTTTTGTGATTACCGCCACACTGGAAGCAACTCTCACTGGTCAATTTTCGTTTGCGGCTTGGTTCCGGGTTCCTATGTGCTTCGCTTGCTTTTCGTTTGCTTGGAACGGGTTTTTCTTTTGGGTTATCCTCATTTTCCTCCTCAAATCCTGCATGTACTTGCTCACGGCGTGGTCGAGGTCGCATGCGGTCTTCCATCCCGCTATTTGGTATTGCGTTTGTTACTTCTTTCAGAAAGGTGGAGAGCTGGGTTATAGTAGCGGGAGTATGTTGTTTGCGAAGTTCGATCAGCCATGCCAGCCGCAGCGAACTCGGCATCTTGTCTGTGATGTCGTTCAGAAGTGCAGGATTGGTAAGATAGCCATCATTTTTTAGAATTCGGAGGGATGCCACCAAGTTTTGCACCGTCCCGGAGAAATCTGCCAGATCCTCAAGTGATGCTTCGGTCGTGAGGTTAGGCAGTTTCTTAATCCTTTCTAGCATAAATTTTGCTATGGAGTTAGCGCTGCCATATCGTTGTTCGAGGACATTGATGATCTCCGGGACTTGTGCGGGGTCCATCAGCAGGGGACCCACGGTGTCTCGTGCTTTGCCTTTGAGGGCACGCTGCAGCCGGATGAGATTTTCGCTCGAAGTCATTTGGCAGGTGGCGGTGGATTGGGCGTACTGCGCTTTCCAAGTGGGCCATTCAAGCGGGTCTCCTGAGAAGATCGGTAAATCTTTTGCCGTAGATTGCCGGGCGATGAGAGCTGCCATCCTTGAATCATCTTCTAACGTGCGGGGGCTGTCCTGGTTTCTAGATGTGCGGAATGCCTCTGTCATTATTGAGGCGATTTGAGCTAGTGGGTCGGCGCCATGCTGCAACCATTCTTGAGTGCGTCGTGTTGTCTCGTCGGTTGCTGGTGGAGGTGTAAAAAATGGAAGGTCCTGGCTGGAGGAGGCTGATTGCTGTTGAGTTGCGTATCTTGTCGCAAACTCGTTGGTAGGAGGGCCAACTGGTGCCATTGGTTGAGTTGCGTATCTCGTCGTCAACTCGTTGGCTGGCTGGCCAACTGGTGCCTTTGGGTGAGTTGCGTATCTCGTCGCAAACTCGTTGGCAGGCGGGCCAACTTGTGCCTTTAGGTGAGTTGCGTATCTCGTCGCAAACTCGTTGGCAGGCGGGCCAACTTGTGCCTTTAGGTGAGTTGCGTATCTCGTCGCAAACTCGTTGGCAGGCGGGCCAACTTGTGCCTTTAGGTGAGTTGCGTATCTCGTCGCAAACTCGTTGGCAGGCGGGCCAACTTGTGCCTTTAGGTGAGTTGCGTATCTCGTCGCAAACTCGTTGGCAGGCGGGCCAACTTGTGCCTTTAGGTGAGTTGCGTATCTCGTCGCAAACTCGTTGGCAGGCGGGCCAACTTGTGCCTTTAGGTGAGTTGCGTATCTCGTCGCAAACTCGTTGGCAGGCGGGCCAACTTGTGCCATTGGTTGAGTTGCGGATCTCGTCGCAAACTCGTTGGCAGGTGGGTCCACTGGTGCTATTGGTTGAGTTGCGTATCTCATTGCAAACTCGTCGGCAGGTGGGCCGGCTGGCACCAGTGGTTGAGTTGCGTATCTCGTCGCAAACTCGTTGTGAGGCGGGTCCCTTGGTGCCATTGGTTGAGTTGCGTATCTCATTGCAAACTCGTCGGCAGGTGGGCCGGCTGGCACCAGTGGTTGAGTTGCGTATCTCGTCGCAAACTCGTTGTGAGGCTGGTCCCTTGGTGCCATTGGTTGAGTTGCGTATCTCATTGCAAACTCGTTGGCAGGTGGGTCAGCTGGCGCCAGTGGTTGAGTTGCATATCTCGTTGCAAACTCGTTGTGAGGCGGGTCCACTGGTGCCATTGGTTGAGTTGCGTATCTCGTCGCAAACTCGTCGGCAGGTGGGTCAGCTGGCGCCAGTGGTTGAGTTGCATATCTCGTTGCAAACTCGTTGTGAGGCGGGTCCACTGGTGCCATTGGTTGAGTTGCGTATCTCGTCGCAAACTCGTCGGCAGGTGGGCCGGCTGGCCGCAGTGGTTGAGTTGCGTATCTCGTCGCAAACTCGTTGTGAGGCGGACCCATTGGTGCCATTGGTTGAGCAGGTTGGCTGACTGCTTGACGTGTTGCGGTGTTCAAGGCTGCGAGTAGTTCGGATATCTGCTTGGCGTGTTGTTTCTCGCGAACGTGCATCTCCCGGCGTAGCATTCGGAGAGAGTCTTCGGTTGATTCAGAACTCGAGTCAGAAGTTTCACCGCTTTTTTCGTCGGATTCATGGGGTTTCTCGGTGACATCTGGAGTCGAAACAGGTAGGTCCTGGGTCTGACGGGGTACACCGGTTGGCAACTCATCGAGGTCTGAGGCGCACGGGTCTGGAGGATGATGAGGTGGCGTTGGGACCTTTTGGCTTGTCCCGGGGGCGTCAGGATTGTGCAGTGATGCATCTGATGATGATGATGCCTTACGGCCGCTGCGAAGTGATGGCATCTCTACTGGATGAGACTGGAGGCGTTATGTGTGGATCCGGCTCGAAGGACCAAATGTACGACACGTGTGTGGTTGGTACATAAACTGTAAAATAGGGAGCTGGGCACACCTGGTACGCCAATAGTCTTTTGTACGTGATTTTACTACTTAGTAAAATGATTCTAGTTAAAGGGCCAAAACTGAATTTAATACTGCAAAAGGTTTAAATATGTTTGCACTTTTGGAGACTTTTGGGATTAACGGGAGACTGGGTTTACTTTTGAAGAGCTGAATTCCAGCGACTTTGATTCTAGTAAAAGGTCAAAACTGATTTTAGTACTGCAAAAGGTTTAAATATGTTTGCACTTTTGGAGACTTTTGGGATTAACAGGAGACTGGGTTTACTTTTGAAGAGCTGAATTCCAGCGACTTTGATTCTAGTAAAAGGTCAAAACTGATTTTAGTACTGCAAAAGATTTAAATATGTTTTGCACTTTTTGGAGACTTTTTGGGCAGGAGACTGGGGTTTTACTGGGAGGAACTGAATTTAGTACTGATTAAAACACTTTAAAATGGTTTGAACTTGTAGACTTTGGTTTGGAGGCTTCTTGGTTGCTTGCTTGTTGGCTGGTAGTATTGAACTGATTTGCCATTGAAAGGCGATCTTTATTTATAGGACCGACCGAGGTCGCATCTTCATTGCAAGACACCTCCTTGAATTTTGCAAGGGTTTTCAATTAGGAATTTTTTCTAATTGCTGTGTTTTGCATTCAGATGTATAAAAAATTGTATATAACAGCTCTGGCCAAGTTAGCTTAGGACCCCCAAACCAAATCCTTACATCATTTTTATTGTTTTTATAAGAAAATATACAAGTTTACATATGTGATTCAAAGTACATTTTTAAGCAACAAATATTTTTCTTAAAGGGTAGAAATCACTAGTAGGTATCAGTTTTTAAGTTAATTTTTTAGTACATGTCTATTTTTTTGTGGTGATATTTATTATTTGAACCTAAGTACTAGCAATTTCCCGTAATTTGACTTGAGGTTTTTGAAATAGCGAATTAGGAGTCGTAAATATGTTCGATTCGTAGTTTCCTTTGTTCGCTTTCAACCAATGGCAGCTCGGCGGGAGGCGGAGTAGGGATAACGTAAATAGTCAAACGTTTCCTTGGTGGTGATCATTTGCATGTCTGCGGGCTCTGGTGAAGGATCTGCGTTGTTTTTCAGATGTGTTTTGGAGTCGGAGTCTGATGCCGCACATGCCCTTTATTATCAATTGCGTGTAAGTTTGCAATTGTTACAGATAATTGAAGAAACGTAAATGTGTGCTGGCGGCATGGTACTGTGCGTGTTCGGTGGCGACTGGTACAGATAATTGAAGACTCGTAAACGTGCTGGCGGCATGGTACTGGGCGCTGACGTAAATTCAAATTTTTGAATTTTCGTTGTCTCAGATGCATTTGTGGACTCGTCCGATACAGGCATCACGCATTATAATATCACCATTTAGCTCTTAAAAGTAAAATCTGCTTTTGAATGAATAGACCTTTTTACATGGGAGCGCGAATTGTTCGCCCGGTTTGAACAAACTTGTGTAATCCATATAAAATAAAGAAAGGTTCGCTTGTTTTGAGAGTCGAATATTTTGTTACCGTGTTAAGTTAAGACACTTTTACAAATGTTTCATAATTTACTTATCACAGTAAACTGCAACGTGCACACGACGGGACCGGGAATTTCGCTTCATGTCTAAAACGGATCATATTATATGATGTGAATAAGCTTAAAATAATGACAAATAATGCCTGCATATGGAAGGTAATTCGACAACTGGGTTTATACTCTTTTCACTTCTATTTTTACATGTTTTAATAGCACAAGTTACCATTTTTGCCGTGTTATTTCGTAAAATGTACCGATAAGAGCTCGACGCTAGTCCGCACAAGAATGATGACGTCACATTTTCTAGATTCACGCGTACCTATACGCCAGCCCGGCCGGTTCCATAAAACCCAGAATTAAGGAGGGGGAAATAATACGCTTTTATCACTTAGGGCAGGTCTATACATATTCATATGTCTATGAGCATTACGTATCACTCATAACCACAATTCTCTAGTACCAGAAGATGTACATTCCAAAACGCTATTAATCCCGATTCCTTTTAAAAAAACTAAACATTTAAAAAAAGACGTACAGAAAATATTTCATTTTAGACTGGCGGATTATAATATCATTAACACAAAAATTAACGAAATTAATTTGGATACTGCACTAAATCATTTGAATCCTCCAACCGGGATTAATGCTCGGCAAAAAATGTTATTCTAAAATACGATCATTTTATTCGTAAAAACGATTAAAAACGAAACTGAAGTTCTCACGAAAAAATTAACAGGGTTTAAATGTTTTTTTTTATTTTTATATATATATTTTTTTTTATAGTGAGTTACAAGAGTCCACACTGCTCCCGTCTGGAGCCAGTGAGACTATAACATTCCCAATTGGGGTATGTTATGAGGCTGAAGGTAAGTGGGGAAGGGAAGGAGACGTGAAAGATGAAGGTGGGGAAGTACCTGGCTATTCAGATCTATTCACTAAACACGGCTAAAGCCATTTCAAGCAACGTTTCAATTCTGAATAGTGGTCTTATACCAGGGCGATACTGAGAGTATCTTCCACTCTGGAACGTGCCGCAAATATAACTACTATATATTTTTTTAAATAATTAATTGTGAAATAACACAAATCAATTAAATAATATTTATTTGCGCACGCCGGTTTCGAACCCACGGCCTTCGGAATGGGAGTCCAACGCCCTACCGCTGGACTACGCCGGCCGTCTTAGTCAGGATAATTGGCGGGAACATGTAAGAATAATTTGTTGGTATACGTAATTTCTACGCATAACAACAAATTATTTTACATTTTCCCGCCAATAAACATTGAAATACTGTTAATTTGTTCGTAAGAACTTGAGTCCCGTTTTTAACGGTTTTTTCGAATAAAATGATCGTATTTTAGAATGACAGTTTTCTCCGTGTGTCTTTTACAATATCTTAAACAACATTACAGCGGAATTTGTACCAATTAAACACGTTAAAAATAGTAACTCTCCGCTGTGGTATTCAACCTGTCTTATCAAAATAATAAAAAAAGCAAAATTCATAAAAAATTTAAAAAATTTAAAAATCCTTCTGACTACCAAACTTTTCAGATCATAATTTCCTAGAGTAAAGCACCTTGAAGGTAAACAACCTAAAAATGTCAAACATTCACGCCATCAATGTGTTTATTATTATTTTTATTCTGGGGCTTATATCTGGTGAAATTTCATTGAATTTGGTTAAATTTTATCAAGTTCATGTCAAATTTTGTAAAGCTGAAAAGAATAGGTATTAATTAAATATTAAAATCAAAGGCAATAAACTGAATGCATTTTTTATTGAATAAAAGCCTTGAAGTATTACACAAATTACAACAATAAAGGACCACAAACAAAAAAGAATAACTATAAACAGATATACAGATAGTACAGTAATATAAAGTATTGCCATTATTCTAGAGATTTTAATAATTAAGATGATAGACTTCGCTTTTCGGCCCATACAAAAGGGGCGCCCGGGAAAAAACACTTTTCTACATCGAAAATTGCACAAAATGAATATATTTTAATACTGCCTTCTAGAAGGTAAAAACTAAGTCGGTATGTTTTCGAATTTTCGATGCGTTTCGTATTAACGTAAACATTCACTGTCAAACATGTACGATTTATCAAAAAATATTATTTAAGGAAAATGTGCTGCTAACTCAACTCTCATAAAGAATTACAAAATTATAAAAAGATACCGACGTAGCTTCTTCTTTCTAAAATATATATATTTTTTTAAATTTCAATTTCGTGAAAGTTTTGGTGTAGAAAAGTGTATTCTCCATAAACCCCTTTTCGAGCGATTTCTGTAGGTGAATTTGAGCGTTGTCTCATTTGCATATTTCGCGTTCGCATGTACTGCGTGAGCTTATTGTGAACGGGACAGAATGACAGTCGCGGGTGTTCCGCGTGTGGTTCAAAGTCTAGCCTCTTAATAATACCTTCATTAACCAAAGCCAGTGTTTTCGCTATTACAAGTATTTTCACCTTTTGGAGGATGTTGAACAGAAATACAAAATAGGTTAATTTTGTTGTAATAATTTTGTTTATCTGATGGAGATAGTAGATCGGATCTATTTTGTTAAACTGGTCCACATTAATTTTTAAAGCACCTAGTATGTTATTTTTATTTTATTCTAAGAGTTGTTTCATAGTTTAATTGGTCAGCATTATTTTTCACCCGAGATGTTAACTCCACCAATTTGGATGTTAGTACCGTCTTAATTCTCGGGATTCGATAAGGCCTCGTTGACGTTATTTTTATCGTTAAACTGATCAGAATTAACGTTTAAATTACCTACATTGTTGTTGTTATTTTTATTCTGGGGATTTCCGGTCTCCTCATTGACGTTGTTGTTATCGTTATACTGATCGGAATTAACGTTCAAGTCACCAATGTTGGCGTTATTATTTTTATTACTAGGATTCGTTGAATTAAGGTAGGTGTTGTTGTTATTGTTATTTTGGTCGTCGTTAATATTGCCATCGCCAATATTGATATTACTATTTTTATCCTGAGGAGTACCTTGGTTTAGGTTTTGGTTGTTATTATTGATATATTCGTCATCATTAACAAAGCCAAAGTCTACATCTATCGTTGTTATTTTTATTCTGGGGATTTCCGGTCTCCTCATTGACGTTGTTGTTATCATTATACTGATCGGAATTAACGTTCAAGTCACCTACATTGTTGTTGTTATTTTTATTATAGAGATATCCGGTCTCTTCATTGACGTTGTTGTTATCGTTATATTGATCGGAATTAACGTTCAAGTCACCTACATTGTTGTTGTTATTTTTATTATAGAGATTTCCGGTCTCTTCATTGATGTTGTTGTTATTATTATGCTGATCGGAATTAACATTCGAATCACCAATGTTGGCGTTATTATTTTTATTATGGGCATTCGTTGAATTAAGGTAGGTGTTGATGTTATTGTTATTTTGGTCGTCGTTAATATTGCCATCGCCAATATTGATATTACTATTTTTATCCTGAGGAGTACCTTGGTTTAGGTTTTGGTTGTTATTATTATTATATTCGTCATTATTGACAAAACCAAAGCCTACATTTATTGTTGTTATTTTTATTCTGGGGATTTCCGGTCTCCTCATTGACGTTATTGTTATCGTTATACTGATCGGAATTAACGTTCAAGTCACCTACATTGTTGTTGTTATTTTTAATATAGAGATTTCCGGTCTCTTCATTGATGTTGTTATTATTATTATGCTGATCGGAATTAACATTCGAATCACCAATGTTGGCGTTATTATTTTTATTATGGGCATTCGTTGAATTAAGGTAGGTGTTGTTGTTATTGTTATTTTGGTCGTCGTTAATATTGCCATCGCCAATATTGATATTACTATTTTTATCCTGAGGAGTACCTTGGTTTAGGTTTTGATTGTTATTATTGTTATATTCGTTATCATTAACATTGCAAAAGACTACATCTATCGTTGTTATTTTTATTCTGGGGATTTCCGGTCTCCTCATTGACGTTATTGTTATCGTTATACTGATCGGAATTAACGTTCAAGTCACCTACATTGTTGTTGTTATTTTTAATATAGAGATTTCCGGTCTCTTCATTGATGTTGTTGTTATTATTATGCTGATCGGAATTAACATTCGAATCACCAATGTTGGCGTTATTATTTTTATTATGGGCATTCGTTGAATTAAGGTAGGTGTTATTGTTATTTTGGTCGTCGTTAATATTGCCATCGCCAATATTGATATTACTATTTTTTATCCTGAGGAGTACCTTGGTTTAGGTTTTGGTTGTTATTATTGTTATATTCGTTATCATTAACATTGCAAAAGACTACATCTATCGTTGTTATTTTTATTCTGGGGATTTCCGGTCTCCTCATTGACGTTGTTGTTATCGTTATACTGATCGGAATTAACGTTCAAGTCACCTACATTGTTGTTGTTATTTTTATTATAGAGATTTCCGGTCTCTTCATTGATGTTGTTGTTATTATTATGCTGATCGGAATTAACATTCAAATCACCAATGTTGGCGTTATTATTTTTATTATAGGGATTCGTTGAATTAAGGTAGGTATTGTTGTTGTTGTTATTTTGGTCTTCGTTAATATTGCCATCGCCAATATTGATATTACTATTTTTATCCTGAGGAGTACCTTGGTTTAGGTTTTGGTTGTTATTATTGTTATATTCGTCATCATTAACATTGCCAAAATCTACATTGTTGTTATTATTTTTAATCGGTGGTTGTCCATAAGCCTGTAAATAAATACATATTGTTAAATATTATGTATAATCGATCCTAGCGAAGGTCTGTCAGTCATGGTTAAATATGTTAATTCTTTACAAGACTCCAAATGTTCCCAACCGTCTTGAGCCAATGGAAAGTTTGTGGGAAGGTTAAGATAATGGGAAAAGAAATTTGGAGAAGAAAATGGCTCTTTAGATATGGTGACTAAACACGGTTTTTCACTAGAGCGATATATAACGTAAATTTCAGAATTTGTTTGTATTTTGTTGATTTTCTTTATGTATACACAAGTTCCACTTCAAATCTTACTAATATTATAAACGCGAAAGTTTGTATGGATGTATGTGTGTTTGTTACTCTTTCACGCAAAAACTACTAAATGGATTTTAATGAAACTTAAAAATAATATAGCTCATACGTCAGAATAACATATATGCTTTATAAAGCCAGCTATTTTCAATATATTTTAAATAATTATTATTGTTTAATATAAATTGTCAAAATTTGAGAATAACATTTTGCAAAACAATCAAATTTCATTTAAATCAAAATTCTATTTTAGAAAATTAGTGAATTTATTTGAAGTACTCGTCTAATACTTTGAATCGCATCAAGAATTATAAATATTTTAAATAAATAGGTTAAGATTTTGGTATAAATATAGATGGTACCTAGGAAAAGAAAATAGGCTAATTGAAGTACTAATCCTGCGCAGACGAAGTCGCGGGCAGAAGCTTGTACAGAATAAAAATAATGTTTCTGCAAAATAATTTTTAGGTTGTCCGGATTTGAAAAGTTTTTTAGTAGCAGTTTCTTACAATTTTCAAAATATCACACTCATTCGTGAGCGCAATGAAATTATATAATTAAATAGTACTATAATGTAAAAAAACCACTCAATGTAAACAATTCTCTCGCGAGTATCATAATTTTTGAAACCACAAATGTTGAAGTGACAATAAGGAAGTTGAGTGAAAAATATTTTGACTTATAAAAATATGTTCATGTAGATGACATGCAAACTTAAATACCAGTATTTTTTTTTTTAAGTTCGTTTTCATAATTAAATTAATTCTACAAGTTTGAATTTTATTATAGCCCGCGAAAACGCTGGCAAGAATCATAATACCGTGCGGCAGAGTTCGTGACGTAACCCGGTCCTTGATTGTGTGAAATATAAGGGAAAATATTTACAAAACCGCGACACGCTTAATATGGACGATAAATAAATATAAAAAGTTGTAGTAATTATATATTAACTAGCACTAATCAATTCAGTTACCGGAAGTTCGAAAAAAATTGCATTTTAATGGTTCTTTTTTAAATTTAAAAACACGAAATGTCATTTTTCACCAACCATTATGTTGGAAATGTTGCAAGTTTCGTTGAAAAATGACATTTCATTTTTTAAATTTATAAAATAACCATTAAAATGCACTTTTTTCGATATCCCGGCAAATGAATTGATTGGTACTAGTTAATATCTAAGTATTACAACTTTTTAAATTTATTTTTTTCCTCCATATTAAGCGTGTCCCGGTTTTTTTTTTAAATATTTTCCATTATATTTCACACATTCAAGGACCGGGTTACGTCACGAACTCTGCCGCACGGTATTATACTCTTGCCGGTGTTTTCGCGGGCTTATTAAAATTCAAACTTGTATAATTAATTCAATAATGCGTTATGTCAATCAATTATGCACTACGGCATTATAGAATGGGGCGGTACATATAAAAATCAAAAACAAACAATTTACATATCACAAAAACTAATAATACAAACCATTTTAAAAAAACCCTATTCATATTCGTCAAAACTCTTATTCAAAGAATTTAAGGTCAGAAAATTAAGTGAATTATACTTTTACCATGCAAAATTATAAATTTATAAAGATAATATTCAAAATAAAACTGCACCCTTTAAAAATAACAAAAATCTTAGACAAACATCAATACTTCCCACTCCAAAATGTAAAAAAACAATAGGACAGTTAAATCATAAATATCTTGGAGTAAAATTCTTTAACTTTTTAATTCATTACCAAAAAATATTAGAAACATGAATACCAATATAAAAGAATTTAAAAACTCCCCTTAAAAAGCAAACTCAAAACCTGAACTAAATCATAACAAATAAAAACTATATAATAACACCCCCCCCCCCCCACACACACACAAGCCTTGCTTTTTTATGGGGGTACATCAAACATTATATATATTTATTATATAATTAATTAGTGTATAAAATGTATTTGTAATTTATGTATCTTTTTTTAATTATTAATAAAAAAAAATAAAAAAATATGAAAACGAACTTAAAAAAAAAAAAAAAATTTTTGTTTGCATGAGAACATTGATAAAAAAAGGACTCAACTCTTCGACCAAGTATTATAACTTGGTCGAAGACTCAACTAACTTTTTGTTGAAAACAGAATTATAGAAACAAAAAATCTTATGTCTCGAAACAAAGTGAATGCCTTAAAAGTTATTGTATTTTTATAATACAAGTACGTAATATAAAAAAATACCTATATTTTTATTTATATTACAACATTTTTTTTTACTTACCAAAATGGCTATTTGGCCAACAGCCAAAACTGCGATAATGGTTGATACGAGAAGTTTCATCTTGCTTCAATGTGCTGATGATGATTTTCAAGATTTCTAATAAGTCTTTTATAAGAAAAAAAATGAAAATTTAATTAAGATTTCATCATTTTTTATGGCGAATATACTATGTTCGCTTCAAAACCATTTTGTTTAAATAGTAGTTCATGATTATGGAATGATGCTTTATATGTTAATACAACACGTGAGTCTTAATGGTCTCTGCTCACTACACCGTTCCAAACCATGACCGTAACCGTAGCGGCGCATGCAAAAAAATATTATTTGTATCGATCAGTATGAAACGCTGCCCACTAGCCCGTCCCGTCACCGACGAACACCGCCGCATACCATGACCGGACTGACGGCGAATTCTCGATGACAATATTTTGCAGGTGCCGGTCCGCTCTATGCATGGCATGCGACGGTATTAGAACGGGGATCATACGCGTATGATCTTCTTTTAGTGGTAATATTCTCTATATTTCTTGATAATTCATTACATTGGAATGACTAGTTGCTTAAATAACGTCCAGTATTCTCCCTCGATTTTTCTTTTTTTTAGAACCGTACGCCTATTGAACGGGAATGGTACAGATACTAACCCAGCGTATACGGGTATCATACGGGTCACTAAACCCGTTACGTACGGGTATCATACGGTGTTAGCACGTTCTAGTGGGCATAGTAGGGCGTAGCGTATTTATTTCGTCGCTGATACGTTCATAGTACGGCCATGGTATGGAACGGTGTTGTGGGCAGAGACCTTAATTGCTCCTAATTAGGTATTTTTACAAATGAGGGATCCTGTTTATTAGTTTACAGCAGTTTTATCAGTATCTGAAGTGTAAATGAAATTGTCCACGGTTGTTCCACACATAACGTCCGCCGGGGACAACCGGTGGGTTATTTATTTATTAATTTATTTACTTATTTATTTCCACGTGATGATAGACTTCGCTTTTCGGCCCATACAAAAAAGACGCCCGGGAAAAAACACTTTTCTACATCGAAAATTGCACAAAATGAATATATTTTTTTTATAATGCCTTCTAGAGGGTGAAAACTATGTCGGTATGTTTTCGAATTTTCGATGCGTTTCGTATTAACGTAAACATTCACTGTCAAACATGTACGATTTATCAAAAAATATTATTTAAGGAAAAAGTGCTGCTAACTCAACTCTCATAAAGAATTATGCAATTATAAAAAGCTACTAACGTAGCTTCTTCTTTCTAAAAAATATATTTTTTTTTAAATTTCAATTTTGTGAAAGTTTCGGTGTAGAAAAGTGTATTCTCCATAAACCCTTTTCGAGCGATTTCTATAGGTAAATTTGAGCGTTGTCTCATTCGCACATTTCGCATTCGCATGTATTGTAAGTGTGCGTGAGCTTATAGTGAGCGGGACAGAATGACAGTCGCGGGTGTTCCGCGTGTGGTTCAAAGTCTAGCCTCTTAACATAATTAACATAACATATAAATAGTACAACAGTAGAAGTTATAGTAAACAATCCCGTTTGTATTTTTTTATAGAGAATACCTCACAAGAGTCCCTACTGCTCCCGTCTGGAGCCAGTGAGATTATGGCATCCCTAATTGGGATATTTTGTGAAGGTAAGTGGGAAATGAAGGAGATGGGGAAAAGGAAGGTAAGGAAGTACCTGGCAATTCAGATCTTTTATTTTATTTTTTATAGTGAATACCTCACAAGGGTCCTAACTGCTCCCGTCTGGAGCCAGTGAGACTATGGCATCCCCAATTGGGGTATGTTGTAAGGCTGAAGGTAAGTGGGGAAGGGAAGGAGACGAGGAAGAGAAAGGTAAGGAAGTACCTGGCTATTCAGATCTAGCCACTAAACACGGCTAAAACCATTTAAAGCAAGGTTTTTTAGAGGCTGTTGCGTGATGTCCTGGATGAGGAGAAAATGGGCCTCCGGTTGAAAGAGGAGATATCGGTGGATCGTGATATCTCCACGTGCTGTGGTTGGAATAATAACACGAGGATGATTGTTGATGATGATCATGATATATTTACAATATTTACAAATGTACAGTATTTACAATCGTAGTAATATTATCCCGACCGAACCGCAGATTGCGAAGTTGTGTTATTAGGCCGCTGGCTTGTCGCCGTGAAGACTGAGTAAGAACGACTCCCTGCATTTGGCTTTCTCGACCCCTTATATAGGCTGGGCCAAAGGTACTCGGAAGGTAGGTCAAACATGCACACGCGAGAAGTTTCTCGATATGGCTACGCAGCGCTGTGTGTAATGTGTGGCAGGTCCGAGCTCTTTCCAGAAGGTGGTCGAAATTAAATTGCCTAGCGAAGTAGCAGTAGAGGCGGCCGTTCAGTAACTAGGTAGGCCGCTACGTAAGTAGGTGGAACTGCTACAGTTTCAATTCTAAATGGTGGTCTTACACCAGAATGATACTGAGAGTGTCTTCCACTCCGAAACGTGCCGCAAATATACTATATATTATTTTAAATAATTAATTGTGAAATAACACAAATCAATTAAATAAAATTTATTTGCGCACGCCGGGTTCGAACCCGCGGCCTTCGGAATGGGAGTCTAACGTCCTACCGCTGGATTAAGCCGGCCGTCATATACAAGATCTAGTCACCAATCACGGCTAAAGCCATTATTAAGCAACGTTTCAATTCTGAATGGTGGTCTTACACCAGGGCGATACCGAGAGTATCTTCCTCTCTGGAACGTGCCGCAAGTATAGTATATATTATTTTTATTAATCAATTGTGAAATAACACAAATTAATCATATACAATTTATTTGCGCACGCCGGGTTCGAACCCGCGGCCTTCGGAATGGGAGTCTAACGTCCTACCGCTGGACTACGCCGGCCGTCATCAACAAGATCTAGTCACCAATCACGGCTAAAGCCATTATTAAGCAACGTTTCAATTCTGAATGGTGGTCTTACACCAGGGCGATACCGAGAGTATCTTCCACTCTGGAACGTGCCGCAAATATACTATATATCATTTCAAATAATTAATTGTGAAATAACACAAATCAATTTTGACAGTGAATTTTTACGTTAATACGAAACGCATCGAAAATTCGAAAACATACCGACATAGTTTTCACCCTCTAGAAGGCAGTCGAGGGCACCCACCACTTTCCCGAATCGTTTTAAGGACCAGATGGATCCCTCTATCGATTCTCACATCAAGACTCTAATTTGTTTTTAAAACGAAGCTACTATTAAATGATTCTAAAAGCCCCCGACTGTCCCTACACGGCACAACATACATTTATACATACCATTAAATTTTAAGTGTTTCATCCGAGGCAGTTTGTTCTTGTTCTTGAAGCTAGTGGAGAGACAACATTTATAAAGAGGAACATATAAGTACATTACAAAATGAAATAAAGGAAAAGCAAATCCTGTGGCAGCATACAACACAAGAACAGCATCTACAGCTTCTGGCAAGCCACAGGCAGTCCCGACGAGAGACAGTAAGCAGTGGGACGGGAAGGTGGTCCTTCAAACCCTTCACACCGTCCCCGGCAGAACAGTGGCAAGATGTGACCCCTGTGAAGACGGTGGGATAGTGGAGAAGAGACTTCTGAAGAACCCTGCCTCTAGAAGGCAGTATAAAAAAGTATATTCATTTTGTGCAAATTTCGATGTAGAAAAGTGTTTTTTCCCGGGCGTCCTTTTTGTATGGGCCGTAAAGCGAAGTCTATCGTCTTAAGCGAACACACTATACAAGTTCCTCATGTTTTTTTTAATTGGAATCTTCCTGTATTGTAAACATATTGATATTAAAAAAAAACAATTAAGAAACGCTTGTACTTTTTTTCTTATCACCATGGATAATATTATATATACAAAGCACTCTTCTTAGGGTGAATTGCGTATTTAAAAAAAAAAAAAATGATTAGAAGGATAGTAACACTCCAGAATGTGCTCGAAATGCCAAAAAGAATGTTTGCCGTATACACTCCGTCGATGTTAAAATTTTCCTATAATAAGACTGCATAATTATTGTGAACAAAACTATTGTCATTTTGTTATTGATGCTATTGAAAAAAAAAGTTTTTTATTTTTAGTTATTATATTATTTATATGAAAAAATTACATATTTGGCTTTTAACTTTAATTTTTTCATTATCATTTTAGTACTTAAAATACAATTAGTCCATTGTTTTTTAATATTATCACTAAGCAATGGGTTTTTCTTATATTTTTGTTTAATATGTCGTCTATTAACATATTTCCATTGTAATTTTTTGTCTTTGATGTTCTAAGCTCCTCCCCTTTCCACTTCTCTCCCCCTCCCCAATCTTCCCTGTTGATCTTCTAAGTACCTCCCCTCACCACCTCTCTCCCCCCACTACTTTAATTTCTACCCACGCATAGCTTTGTATACTTGATTATTTAGTTTTTAGTACAATTAATGTCCTGAGGAAGAGAATATCGTTCTCGAAACATGTCGATTTGTTAAAATAAAGATTATCGCGGTAAAAACAAATTCTATTAAAACATTGAAATATTTGGAAAAATTCAAAATTCAAAAAACACAGTCCTTTTATTTAATGATTTTGAAATAAAACTGTCACCTCACTATTTACTCCTTCACACAATAAAAAAATCTTGAAATTCACTTTTCATTCCTAAAATTTTACAATAAAAAACTCACGTTTAAATACATTGCTTGCACATGTTAAGAGATTCATTTCTTTGATACGTTTACTAAAATATGTATTAGACATTTTAGTCACCAAAAAACATCACTTTCAAGAATTTATAATAAAATAAAGATAGAACCATTTTCTGACAGTTCAATTTAGAACACACAATTTGACTTAAACTAACGAAGAACAACACAAATTAATAGTAAATATATTGAGTACATGAATATAAGTGCGAATTAGTCATAAGGATTGAAATCATTAACTAAAACATCATCTTAATCACACACACATTCGCGACCGACTTTTTTTCGTAGAGTTCGCATTCGCGGCTATTTTTTTTCAGCGGGAAAGCAATGCGCAGGCGCATCAATCACACCACCTAGCGGATTATTATGAAAACTCCAATTTAAACAAGTAAAATACAGCGTTGCCAAATCTAAAGATTCACAAAAACACGGGCCGCGGAGTGTTTTTTTTTAGTAAGGCTGAAAGTGTTTAAATTTTTCATTAATAAAATTAATACAAATTAAAATCGATGACATCAGTACGTCCGTCACATTAGCATTCAGAGTAAGTGAGTGGTAGATTGGCCATTTTTTGATCCTGTATTGTATCAGGAGGTGCCACCTTAGCTTGGTCAGAATAGGAGCGTGGTGTCTTATTTGAGCTTTCGTTGCCTACAGTCCCCAACATCGGTATGCCCTTCTGCTATCTTAAATGTTTCTGCTCAATTATTACCATTAACCACTTGAGCGCTTTTTGCCACATTATGGCACTATTTCCAAAACCTCGGATTGCTTTGTTGCCAAAATGTGGCAAATTTTCAAATTTTTTATTTTTATTAAAAGGATTATATAATACATTGTATATTCGAAATATAACAAAATAAATATTCTCTAGATTCTTTAAAATGTTTTAAGGTTAAAGATTTAATTATATTTTTTTTATAAATCCTACAAATATGTCATAATAGACCAAAGATAGTGGAATTCATTGGCTACATAGAACTGTAATCAGTTTGCATGTCTCCGTATTCAAATTCGGAGGTATGTTTTTTTTAATATTGGCAGAAAAATTTCCTTAAGCAATCTGAGAAAAAATATTTTAATTGCTCTGTCGCTCCAGTGGTTATTTGGAAGAACCGTACCATTCGTCATTTTGGTGAAAATTAACCATAAGGACGCTTTGATATGAGATATCGTTTTAATATGAATATTGTTAATTTGGGAGGCGGTAATGGGTACCGCCGCCCGGGAACCATTTATTGGATAACCAACACCTCTGCCATAGGACACCCCAAGTGGTTCGCTACGTTTGGTGACATAGCAGGGGTGCCCGGGTTCATGGGGTAAGGTTTATCTAGGTCCTGGCGGCGGATGATCTAGACACACTGAACCCCAGATTCCTACCCAACCCTCATAACCTTTTCCTTCCCAGAACTTCCTCTCCTTCCTTTCCTTTAAAAATACCCTTCACACAGCATCCTCAAAGATGACATAGGCCCTGAGGGAAATTATTTTCCTCAGGGCCTCCTGTGTGGACCTAATGTAAAAAAAATCTAATATACCTAATAACCAAAATCTCATAGCATAAAATAATAAAACATATACGTAACACACAAAACCAATATAAAACACAATCACCCACAAACACACAACACATAATATAAATATACCTATTTTAACCTTATAGAATATTATTTATTTTTAATTTTACTTCAATTTAAAATCTCTGTTTTTAAGTTTAATTTATCTTAATCTTATGTTTTTCATATATTTTTAAATGTACTGTGTAAAATTTTTTTGTAGATAAAATGGAGGCCTCAGCACGGACCACCTAGTGAGGCCAACATTATTGGATTTTGTTATAAAATGTAAAAATATCGCATCAAATAAATAAATGAGATACACTGCTGTTTATATTACTAGAGAATGATATAAATTAACACTTAACTAACTAACTAACTAACCATCACGCCGTTTCCCCGCAGGGGTAGGCAGAGAGGACAGACCGCTAAACACCTCGGTCTTGGCACACACTCTTTGCCTCATTAATATTTATACATCGTCTCATACATACTCTTCTATTTTTCTGACTCTAGACATGGCCCGACTCAAGTATCTGATTCACTTGATCGTGCCATGTCTTCCTCGGACTTCCCCTACTTCTTATACCATTCACACTTGCATCATATATTCTCCGTACGCTCCTTTCTTCCTTCATTCGCTCTACATGCCCAAACCATCTGAAGGTTCCTTTCTTAATTTTTCTCATTACCTTGCATTCTTTTCGAATCTCCACATTTCTCACACGGTCATACATGGTTTTACCACACATACGCCTCAGGGATCTCATTTCAATAGCATTTAGTCTACTTTCATCCTTCCTAGTTCCATGCCTCACTGCCATAAATCAGGGTAGGTACAAGCACTCCATTGTGGACTGCTAGCTTCGCTTCTTTTGACAGCTTTTTGTTAGCGCTAACGGCATTCAGTCCTCCATTAATGGAGTTACCTGCATTTACCCTTCTTTCAATATCTCTATCAGCCTTCCCATCTCTCTCAATATTTAAAAATAGTGCACTATAATTACACAATTTAAAGGCTATAGGCTATCCAGATACGATTCCAGAATATTTCAGTCGCTGACAGAGGTAATCGTTTTGTAAAAGAGAACGTTTACAACTTTTAATATTGTTACGATATCATTGACAAATAGTAAAAATAAAACAGGTCCCAAGTGACAACCTTGCGGAACGCCTCAAATTGTTAACACATATAAAATCTGGTGAAATTTGAGTGAATTTGGTTAAATTTTATCAAGTTCTTGTCCAATTTTCTAAATCTGGAAAGAGTAGGGATTAAATTTATATAAAAAAAAAACAATTGTTATAAACTAATTGCGTTTTTTATTGAATAAAATCTTTGAGATATAATTTAATTTAAATACATTTTTCAAAACAAAATTACCACAAACGGGTAGCTAGTATCGTGGTATAAAGCGTCACCTTTTTTATCGGGATTCCATAAGATTTAGTTGACGTTATTGTTATCGTTATGCTGATCGGAATTAACGTTCAAGTCACCTACATTCACGTTGTTATTTTTAAACTCGGTATTTCCCGTTTCTCCGTTGACGTTGTTATTATTGTTATTTTGGTCAGAATTAACATTCTTGTCACCAATGTTGGTGTTATTATTTTTGTTATGGGGATTCGTTGAATGATGGTAGATGTTGTTGTTATTGTTATGCTGATCGGAATTAACGTTCAAGTCACCTACATTCACGTTGTAATTTTTATAATCGGTATTTCCCGTTTCTCCGTTGACGTTGTTGTTATTGTTATTTTGGTCAGAATTAACATTCTTGTCACCAATGTTAGTGTTATTATTTTTGTTATGGGGATTCGTTGAATGATGGTAGATGTTGTTGTTATTGTTATGCTGATCGGAATTAACGTTCAAGTCACCTACATTCACGTTGTTATTTTTATACTCGGTATTTCCCGTTTCTCCGTTGACGTTGTTGTTATTGTTATTTTGGTCAGAGTTAACATTCTTGTCACCAATGTTAGTGTTATTATTTTTGTTATGGGGATTCGTTGAATGATGGTAGATGTTGTTGTTATTGTTATGCTGATCGGAATTAACGTTCAAGTCACCTACATTCAGGTTGTTATTTTTATACTCGGTATTTCCCGTTTCTCCGTTGACGTTGTTGTTATTGTTATTTTGGTCAGAATTAACATTCTTGTCCCCAATGTTAGTGTTATCATTTTTGTTATAAGGATTCGTTGAACAATGGTAGATGTTGTTGTTATTGTTATGTTGGTCAGAATTAACATTCTTGTCACCAATGTTAGTGTTATTATTTTTGTTATAGGGATTCGTTGAACAATGGTAGATGTTGTTGTTATTGTTATGTTGGTCAGAATTAACATTATTGTCACCAATGTTGGTGTTATTATTTTTGTTATGGGGATTCGTTGAATGATGGTAGATGTTGTTGTTATTGTTATGTTGGTCAGAATTAACATTCTTGTCACCAATGTTAGTGTTATTATTTTTGTTATGGGGATTCGTTGAATGATGGTAGATGTTGTTGTTATTGTTATGCTGATCGGAATTAACGTTCAAGTCACCTACATTCACGTTGTTATTTTTATACTCGGTATTTCCCGTTTCTCCGTTGACGTTGTTGTTATTGTTATTTTGGTCAGAATTAACATTCTTGTCACCAATGTTGGTGTTATTATTTTTGTTAAGGGGAATCGTTGAACAATGGTAGATGTTGTTGTTATTGTTATGTTGGTCAGAATTAACATTCTTGTCACCAATGTTGGTGTTATTATTTTTGTTAAGGGGATTCGTTGAACAATTGTAGATGTTGTTGTTATTGTTATGTTGGTCAGAATTAACATTCTTGTCACCAATGTTGGTGTTATTATTTTTGTTATGGGGATTCGTTGAATGATGGTAGATGTTGTTGTTATCGGTATTTTGGTCAGAATTAACATTCTTGTCACCAATGTTGGTGTTATTATTTTTGTTATGGGGATTCGTTGAATGATGGTAGATGTTGTTGTTATTGTTATGCTGATCGGAATTAACGTTCAAGTCACCTATATTCAGATTGTTATTTTTATACTCGGTATTTCCCGTTTCTCCGTTGACGTTGTTGTTATTGTTATTTTGGTCAGAATTAACATTCTTGTCACCAATGTTGGTGTTATTATTTTTGTTATGGGGATTCGTTGAACAATGGTAGATGTTGTTGTTATTGTTATGTTGGTCAGAATTAACATTCTTGTCACCAATATTGGCGTTATTATATTTATTCTGGTGCCCCTGTCCGTGGTCGTTGTTGTTATTGTCGGTATTAATATTCAAATTCGTATGGTCGGTGTTGTTGTTATTGTCAGTATTAATATTCGTGTAAATAATGTTGACATTGTTATTTTTGTTATGGGGATTCGTTGAATCAAGGTAGCTGTTGTTGTTATTGTTATGTTGATCATTATTAATATTACCATTGCCAATATTTGTATTATTATTTTTATCCTGGGGAATAACTTGGTTTAGGTTTTGGTTGTTGTTGTTGTTATGTTCGTCATTATTAACGTTGCCAAAACCTTCGTTGATGTTGTTATTTTTATTGGTTGGCTGTCCATGAGCCTGTAAATAAATAAATTATTTTTAATATTTGGTATAGTTGAACCTAGTGAGGGTCTGTCAGTCGTAGTTTTTTAGTTACTGGAGTCATAAGAATCTCAAATGCTCCCAACCGTCTTGGGCCAGCGGGAATGTAGTGGGTAGGTAAAGAAGATGGGGAAACAAAAGGTGGGGAAGAAAATGGCTGTCTAGTAACCAAATACGGCTAAAGCCATTCCAAGCAAAATATCATTTAGAATGGTGGTCTTTAGCCAGGGTACACCTCAATCCTTTTTTTTGTAAAGTATGGATAAGTCCCGCTTTTAAAAATTGGCCAGCAAAGCGAAATCAAGTACAGAATAAAAATGTGGTGGTTGTCTGGCTTTGAAAAAGTTTTTAGTAGCAATTTCCTACAATTTTGAACATTTCACACTCGTCCGTACACGCAATGACATTATATCGTTTAATCATACTATGTACTACGTTCAATTTGGGAGGCGGGAATGGGTACCGCCGCCCCGGGAACCATTTATTGGATAACCAACACCTCTGCCATAGGTCACCCCAAGTGGTTCGCTACGTTTGGTGACTTAGCAGGGGTGCCCGGGTTCATCGGGTTCATTGTCTAGGTCTTGGCGGCGGATGATCTAGACACACTGAACCCCAGATTCCTACCCAACACTCATACATTTTTCCTTCCCAGAACTTCCTCTCCTTTCTTTTCCTTTAAAATACCCTCCACACAACATCCCCAAAGATCTAGACACAGGTTCTGAGGGAAATTATTTTCCTCAGAGCCTCCTGTGTGGACCTAATGTAAAAAAAAAATTGTAATATCTCATGACTCAATTATTAAAACGTTTTAACTTGATATTTTAAAGCGTAACTTGCGAAAGGTGTATTTTCTTAAATTAATAAAACTATGAACGAGCAGTTTATGGATAATATTAAGGGGTAACTTCAAAATAAGATTGGAGTCGAGTTCTGACCTCGAAGAGGTAAGATGTTAGGTATTTTTATAGAAGGATGGATAGAAGAGACAATATTTGTTTAAACAGAGGGGCAACTAAAAAGATATCATTTCTCACTCTAGTCCACAGAGATTATTCCATAACTGTTGAAATCACAATTGTTGAAACCACAATAGTTGAAATCGCAATAGTTGTAATCACAATTGTTGAAACTACAATTTTTGAAATCACAATTGTTGAAACCACAATTGTTGAAACCACAATTGTTGAAACCACAATTGTTGAAACCACAATTGTTGAAACCACAATTGTTGAAACCACAATTGTTGAAATCGCAATAGTTGACATCACAATTGTTGAAACCACAATTGTTGAAACCACAATAGTTGAAATCACAATAGTTAAAATCACAGTTATTGTTGATGTAATATATATATTTTTAAATTTAATGATACTTATTATTAAGTTCTGCAAGTGTTTTAGTTTTTTATATTTGTGACAGCTATTTCGGCTTTCAAGGGCATTTTAAAACTGTCTTGTAAGCCGAAATAGCGGTCACAATAATAAAAAATTAATACACTTGCAGAACTTAATAATAAACATTATTAAAATTAATTTAAATTAAAAATGATCGAAGAATAAGTGCAGCAAGCAGTGTGTTGCGCCCTCTCTACAGCTCAGTGATAAGAAAAGTCGAGCTCAGCATCAAGACAAAGATGGCAGTGTTTAAAACGGTATACCGCTCACTTGCGGCCACCAAATATGGATGCTAAACGAACAAACACGCTCTAGAGTCCAAGTTGCCGAAATGAGGTACTTGAGAGGAGTGGCAGGGGTTACGAAATGGGATCATATAAGAAACTCGACAATCCGACATGATCTAAGCATTGAACCACTGCTACTCTTCATAGAATAATCGCAACTCAGGTGTCTGCATGTACTAAGAATGTCTGATGACCGAATTCCGAGGAAAATACTAAGTGCGATTCCAGAGGGTAGACGTCCAGTGGATCGCCCCAGACACAGTTGGGCGAAGCAACTCCAGAAACTGTGTGAGGAGAGGATGGGTCTGCCATGGACGGAGGCCGAACAATCAGCACAAGACAGGAACGTATGGAGGAGCCTTGTCGATGCAGTGGGTCCCCGACCCGAATAGGATAAAGGAAGAGATGATGATGATTTTTTTTATTTTTTTTTTTATTAAATGGAGTAACAATAAATATTTGCCATAATTGTTGAAACCACAATTGTTGAAACTAAACATCATTGCCACGATAAAAAGTGAATGCCATAAAATTTATAGTATATTTTAAAATAGGTATGTAATGTAATTTAATTGTATTACAAAAAATATTTTTTTACTTACTGGAAGGACAATTTGGCAAACAGCCAAAACTGCGACAATGGTTGTTACGAATATTTTCATCTTGCTTTGACAATCGACTTCAACGTAATGACGATTTTCAAGATTTCTGGTAAGGCTTTTATATATGAAAAAATTGAAAATTTTATAAAAATTTCATCATTAATTTAACCTCAACACAGGCTTGTCTTAGTGAGGTTGAAAATTGTATTATTAACTGTAATACTTAACATGTGAAGAAACAATAAATACATAAATAAAGTTTATAGAAAATATACTACATTCGCGTCAAAGCCATTTTTAAAATTTTTATTGTTAGTTCATGATTATTGAAAAATGCTTATGAGTTTTTTTGCAAATGAGGGTATCCAGTTAAATAGTTTGGAATATGGATATTTATATTTGTGATTCTGACCATCGCAACGAAAATGTTAAATTAGAAGTTATTAATACGATTTCTGAAACGACAATGGTAGACTAAACGAACTTTTTCATACATGTAACTTGTAACATAACAGAAACAAACGTGTAAATAATAATTTTCTGAGCATATTTTGAGATTTATTTATATAGAGGGAATTTTATATAATTACTGTTTCGGTATGGGAAATGTGTAGATACTATCTTAAAATAACTCAGGTACGGGCCATACGTCATTCCTATGTCTACCTACGTTAAATTATCGTGAAAACAAGCTTATGTGTCCAAGCGGTTGAAGAATAACATATACTTCTTTAAGAGCTTAAAAAGTTCAAATGTTTAAAGAAAATATTAAAAAATCGGTAGAAATTTGGAATGCCGCGACATAAGGACTTTTTTCTAGGAAAATTCACGAGTCCGTGGGTCGTCTTTTAAGTGGACACACTATATGAATCCCTTGTTTTTATTTCTGATTGAAAACGTCCCCGTGTTAATAATTATATATACACTGTATTTTTATTACCATGGATAATAATTTCTAAGTTATGAAATTGATTGAAATTAATTAAAAAAAAAATTATAAGAAAAAATTATTGATTGGGCATTATATTTTATTTATTTATTCATTTTCAACGCCCTTATTACCTTTTACATAATAAGTGTACGATACAGAGACACATGCTTAGATGAAAACAAAGATAAACTTGAAAAAAAAATAACATTATGAAAATGGTAGGAATAAAGGTAAATTAATGTGAAACCTCCCACTTAAACAACTATTTTTTTTTGTACATATCTGTCAATATTTTGTATCATATGTTAGTTTTAATATTCTCCTGACAAAGGAAAGGTTCTTTCGAAACCGGTAGAGTTTAATTAAAATTTAAAGTGGTCTAAAACAAATTTTTATTGTAAATTATGGCGAGCCATAAAGTTAATGCTTATTACGAATAAATAATTATTTATTGATTTGAATTATTTAATTTTACAACTTATAATGAACGATAAAGACAAAGAAAATAGCTTGGGCCATTCCGGTATCTATTCACTTCAATGTAGCGATTGCCCCGCATTTTACATTGGCAAAACTGCAAGAAATATTAATAATCGTGTCAAGGAACACCTAAGATGTTTACACAGTACCGGATTCTCAGAATTTGGAAACCATCTAGACAATAAATTTAATAAAAATACAGGCGTAACGTTATTGCACAAAAACCAAATAGGTATCAGATTGGATAATTTGGAAGCACTAGAGCTAAGGAAAGCCATAAACACTAATAGCAAAGTAATTAACAATCAAATTAATTTAAATAAATGTCCGATACTTAGGTTGTTCCCCATTGACAAAGATCATTTACTTCCCAATCCTCAGTACCTTACTCCAGTTACGTCCTGCACCGGCGGAACCCAGCCCATTTTTCCAATCCCCTGAATATATTATAACACAACGTGTTAGATTTTAGTAGAGATTATACTGCCCTGAAGAAGCTAAGGTACTAGCGAAACCCGGTCGGCATATACAAAGTTATTGTTTTATTTTAAATTATAATGTCACATCCCAAAGTAACTGCTTCATACGAACAAACATTAATTTTTACTTAAAAACGAGTTTGCATCTAGAATACGAATAATGTCTAAACAAAATAAGTGTGTAAAAAAATCTGAAATATTTTAGTTTGTAAAACCTTAAATAAAAAGAAAAACAGAGGCATTTTGATGAAAGAATTAAATTTATTTATTTTTTATTTATTAAGTTAAAAGAAATATACACGCTTTGTTAACTTAAGTATACATTTATACAAATAATATTGCTGTATTTTTCAGTTTTTGTTGTTGCATTTTTATGACTTGTGTCTTGGTATTTTTTACTGTCACCAAAATGTAACAAGTGTACTGTACCAACATGTAAAAGCCCTTTGGGCGTTAAATATATAAATAAAAAAACTGACTTATTAATGAACGGAGGCGAACAAATGAAGCTCTTAGATTTGAAAAATACGCCATTAATTGAATTCTCTTGGGCTTTGAGAAACGAAAGTCGTTCGAATCGACTTTTTAATATTGCAGTGGAGTGTCTAAAAGTAAATGCTGACTGCCAATGCATAGTGGTTAATATATTATTTCAACATTGCCAAATTATTGATATTTTTACGTAATTGATTGGCTTTTCGGAATGTGAATTCATAGACAGATCCGCCAGTATTGCCAGCGTATATCGTAGTTTTCTTACGTATTCCCTATCAATATCGGTTGTGCTGTCAACGGTGAAAGCGTGTTCAGGACATTGATATAGTTACGCCTGTCGATCTGAGGCCATAGCACGCTCGCTTTATAACGATCGATAGGATAACTATCGGTAACTTCTCATCGTTCCCTAGCATGACTACAGATCGCCAACGAATAAGTGACAGTTCACAATGACTAAGTGTCCTTAACATATTCGACATCAACTGTTGTTTGTACGTTAGTGATGTGCAGTTGTCCTAGGGAACGATGAGAAGTTACCGATAGTTATCCTACCGATCATTATAGAGCGAGCGTGCTAGGGCCTCTGATATCGTAAAGTTATCGATTCCACCGTGCTAGAGCTCAACATATTGTTAAGTTATCAATTACCAGGTACCCAGAAGAAGCTACGATAGTAGCAAAATCCTTATTAATTTCTAGAATTATATTAGACGTCCAGTGGGCCACCCCAGACACAGTTGAACGAGGCAACTCCAAAAACTGTGCTGGGAGAGGATGGATCTGCCATGGACGGAGGCCGATCAATCGGCAGAAGACAAGGACGTATGAAAGAGCCTTGTCGATGCAGTGGGTCCCCGACCCGAATAGGACAAGGGGAAGAAGAAAAAGAAGATAATAGAAGAGAAAACAATTTCGTTATCACACATTTTTCAAAAATATATTTTATTAAGACCATTTGTAATCCAGAAAAAAGATATTATATTAGCTTGCTTAAATTTGAATTTAAAAAAAATTAGATTTTAATTATTTAAATGATGCCACAAAGTGAATTTGCGAAGATTGTAGAAGATTTAATTATAAAATTACTAACGGCAACTTATGGATGCCGAATTTGTTATTATTTAAGGGTTTTATGATGTATCAGGTCTTCAGTAGTTTTGGATGATGTTGTTATTGTTAAATTGATCATCGCTAACATTGCCAAATCCGGTATTTTGGTTGATATTTTCATTCTCTATCGTGTCCAGTCCGTAGACGTTGTTGTTATCGTTATACAGGTCGGAATTAACATTCATGTCACCTTCGTTGTTGTTATTATTTTTATTTTGGGATTTTTCCTGTCCGTAGACGTTGTTGTTATCGTTATACTGGTCAGCATTTTCGTTGAAGTCACCATTGTTGACGTTGTTATTTTTATTAATGGAAAATTCTTGTTCTGAGTTTGGGGGGTAAACGTTGTTGTTATTTATATTCTCGTCTTCGTTAACATTTCCGGATCCATTGTTGGTGTTCCCGTTCCTTTTCATGCGATGTCCGTTGTCATTTTTACGGCCAAAAAGATCAAAAATGCCTAAATTGATGGTAAAATTTTTTTTCTGGGCAGTTTTCTTCTGGTCGGTCGATGGGTCAAACAAACCATGGTTCTGTTGGTTGTTTGTATCATGATTCTGTTGGTCGCTCGTATGATGGTTCGGTTGGTTATTCGTATCATGATTCGGTTGGTCGCTCGTATGATGGTTCGGTTGGTTATTCGTATTGTGATTCGGTTGGTCGCTCGGATGATGGTTCGGTTGGTTATTCGAATTATGATTTGGTTGGTCGATCGGTTGGTTATTTATTGGTTGGTTATTCGTATTATGGTTCGGTTGGTCCATCGTATTATGGTTGATTAGGTGAGTATTGTCGTTCAAATCAGAGTTGTAGTTATCGTTATTGTTATATTCGTCTTCATTAATATTACTAGAACCTTGATTGTGGTTGTTATTTTTATTCGTGGGGTGTCCGTGAGCCTGCAAATACATACATTTTATTAAAAATGTTAAGTAAACCCTTGCAAAGGTTGGTAATGAGTCATAGATTAATATACTATACATAGGTATGATTATATGATTTGTGTTATTTTATAGAATCTATCGTTTGAAAATTGAACAAATCTGCCAACGACCAACGGTATAAACCTTAGTATATTAAAAATAAACTTAGTTTTTCAAAATTTTAAAACTGCGTATACCAGATCAAATAACAATCTATCAAAATCAATTTATGGATTTTTGTAAAAAAGAGTCAATACGTCTAGAATTTGATTTGAAGGGGACTGATTTCCGGTGTTCTCTGGTAATGCCTTCTTAATGGAGGACTGAATGCCGTTAGCGCCAACAAAAAGCTGTCCAAAGATGCGAAGCTAGCAGTCCACAATGGAGTGCTTTTAGCTATCCTGAAGTATGGCAGTGAGGCATGGAACTGGCAGAGGAAGGACGAAAGTAGACTGAATGCTGTTGAAATGAGATCCATGAGGCGTACTTGTGGTAAAACCATGATCTTGTGAGAAATGTGGAGATCCGCAAACAATGCAAGGCTGAGTAAAATTAAGAGGGTCCCTTCAGATGGTTTGAGCATGTAGAGCAAATGAACGAAGAAAGGAGCGTAAGGAGAATATATGACGCAAGTGTGAATGGTATAAGAAGTAGGGGACGCCCGAGGAAGACATGGCACAATCGAGTGAATCAGATACTTGAGCCGGGCCCTGTCAAAAAAAGTCTGTAACATCATATTAGTGAAATTTAATCGAAAATCTGAAACAGAAAAAATCAGAAAATGATACGGATACATCTGGCACTCAATCCCAGGACCTTTCCGGGCCACTGCGCTAACCACTGCATCAATATATCCAGCGCAGTGGCCCGGAAAGCCGAAGGTCCAAGGTTCGAGACCCAGATGTATTCTTATCTTTTTCTGATTTTCGAGTGAGTTTCATAATTTTATCTTCATTAATTGAAAATATTATAATTTGAGATTTAACTCGGTAATTTAAAAATAAAAATAAATAGTTATAATTTAAAATAAGAAAAAAGGAATTAACTAAACACCCACCTAGCAAAATTATAAACTGATTTCAAAAGCATGTTATATGGTTTATTGTTTTATTATTTTTAGGTTATTAATTAGATATTGTAACGGGAATAAGATCACCAAGGAAAAGGTTAGTAAAGATCTCCAGGGAAATGGAAAAATATCAAGCAGTGTACCAATAAATCTAATAGGAGATGGTTGACTAAGATAAATAAAGCTGATTATTTTTAATTGATAAACTAATGTTTAAGACAAGAATTTATGCAAAGCACAAAGGGTAACAATTATTATAAGCAATAATTATCAGCCTGAAACACTCATCCACATCTCTTACCCGCCAAATGATTCAATACATACTGTTGTTTCATTCAACGACTACCGCTTATTACATGAGAAATTTCTCATAAAAAAATTAAGTTGGTTGTTTGCAGGTGAAAAAAAATTTGGGTCAGAAGCAAGTGACGGTAAAACTGTGGCTTGTCATTTATTTGCGTCGGATCGATGCTATCGGGGACTAGTTTGCCGATACCTTCATAAAGGAAATTCAGGGACCTGTTCCGATTGAGTTTCATTGATTGGACAGAAAAGCCATAAAGAGGGGGCAATTTAACGGTGATAAGATCACCAAATAAACGGTTAGTAAAGATCTCCAGTGAAAATAACACGGTGTACAAATAAATCTAGTAGGAAATCAAATGTGATTTAAGATTTTCACAGCCAAAAGTATTTTTGTTGTTTGTTTTTGGGATATTATGCCATGTTACGCTAACTCCTTTAACCGACGTTTCGGACAACATTACAGTGACAGACAGAATTGCCAGGCTATTGAGAAAAGAAAGCATCAAGACTGTCTTCGGAACCACGACAAAAATACAGGACTTACTGAGGTCTGCAAAGACTAAGTTTGCTCTGGAAACAGATGGAGTATATAAACTCAGCTGTTCCGGATGTGACAAAGTCTTTGTAGGCCAGACAGAGCGGACTATCTCTAAAAGGATATCGGAACACTATCGAGCATGTAAACTCGGCCACCCTGACAAATCGGCAATCGCCGAGCATTTGGAACCGGCCATTACTTTGGATTTGTTCCTGAAGTCCTGGGAAGACCCAAAACTCATAGAGCACGCCTAATTACGGAGGCAATTGAAATTCACAAAAACCCCATCAATATTAACAGAGATGGCGCTAAGCTCAATAGTTCTTGGTATCCGGTAATTGACGGCTACACCAAAACTAAACGCAAAAAACAAATTTGAATTATACTGTCTTACCAGCTCGTAGGGGAGTGGAACTGGCAACACGGTATCGCTTAGACATACTTAAGCATAGATTTGACCACCTTCAATAACACATCTGCCCTGATGATGGACATTGTAATGTTGTCCGAAACGTCGGCTAAAGAAGGAGTTAGCGTAACACGGCATAATATCCCAAAAAAAACTAGTAGGAGATGGTTGACTAAGAAAAAATAAAATTGTGCTAATTAATTAAGTTCAAATAAATTATGTCGCCGATATTTGTGTTGTTAATAATATCTATAGTTTGTGAAACTTGTAAGTTAGTAGAAACGTAACAATATATATATATAATATGTTTTACTTACTGTAAGGATTACTTGGCTAAAAGCCAAAATTGCAATAACGATTGATAAAAAATGTTTCATTTTGCTCGTTTTGACGTTGGTCTTCTATGTGCACAGGTTTTTTTTTAAATTATCTCAAGGCTTTTATACGAAATATACATAAAAAATCATTGACGTTGAATCAATTTTATATCGAATAGGTACTACGTTCACTTCAAAACCATTAAAAAAAATCTGTAGCTTTTATCCACTCGAGCGCTTTTTGCCACATTATGGCACTATTTCCAAAACCTCGGATTGCTTTGTTGCCAAAATGAAGCAAATTTTCAAAAAATTTTTTTTTTATAAAAACGACTATATAATATATTGTACATTCAAAATATAACAAAATTAATATTCTCTAGATTCTTAAAATGTTTTAAGGTTAAAGATTTAATTATATATTTTTTTATAAATCCTACAAATATGTGATAATAGACAAAAGATAGGGGAATTCATTGGCTACATAGAACTATAATCAGTTTGTATGTCGTATATGTATATGTAATTCAAAGGTATGATTTTTAAAAGTGGACGGAAAAATTTCCTATAGCAATCCGAGAAAAAATATTTTAATTGCTCCGTCACTCCAGTGGTTATATATAAAAAAAAAACAAGGGGGATGGGCAATGAGGTAAGCCCTCCGCGCACGACGCGTGTCGCCAACATCTCATACGTATTTCTGTGTACATTTTTTCTACCTACACATCAAACGACTAACATATTGGCATTTTATAGAATTTACATATATACCTATGTACACAGTCCTTCAATTTGCGTGAATCGGAAGAAACTGGTTGAGGGAGACCATTTGGCCTCTCACCAGTAATCTCAAGACCCATCACCTTGCACCGCAGTGAGAGGAATGGATTCATATATCCGTCATTCCTAAACCCACTAATTTCACTGAAAAGACCCACTCCACAGCTTCCCCAAAGATGACGTATCCCCCCGAGGGATATTGTTTTCCTCAGGGCCAACTATTTAAAAAAAAATCTTTAATATAAAAATAACCGCTTTCTTTGCCTAAAAAGATCCCAACACAGCATCCCCCAAGATGACATAAGTCCTGAAAGAAATTTTCTTCCTCATGAGCATCATCTAAGGAGCTATTGTAAATAAAAACAACATACCCTTTTCATTGTTGTAAATTATTTACGAGGCATCGGAACTTTTCGAAGAAAATCTGTGGACTCGATTTTTAAGCGAACACACTATACAAAATCCTCGTTTTTTATTGCTTAACTTCCTTGTTTTGAAAATTTTGTTTATCGATCTATGAAAACCTATTAAATAAACGACAACACATGCATTTTAGTATCACCATGGTTAATCCTTTCAAAATAAGACGTGATTTTTCTAAACATCCATTTTGAAAAACCAATAAAATACTATCAATTTAACGTGACTTAAGAGCGATTGACCAGCGGCTGAGAATAAATGTTAAAAAATGCTTGCAACTGTACAGGGAGGTTCCAATGAGAAAGATCGATTATTCCCCGTATCAATTTTTTGAAATAAAAAATTTAATATCGATTTATTTCATTAAAAACTTGCTTTAATATTTATTTATTTATTTATTTATTCATATTTAAACGCCCATAGGGCTTTTACATACATAAAAGGAATACATGTTTCGATTAATTACAGTGAAGAGTTAGAATAAAATAAAGGTAAGTAACAGAAAATATAAAGACACGTAATATAGGTTAGATAAAATATGATTTAACAAAATGTAGGTAATACAGAATATAAATAAAGTAAAAATAGATAGCCTGACAATATCCTCCAAATCAATAATAATAGGTATTAATAAAAATGTATAAAATTGGTATTTACAATAGTTTATGAATTAAGTAAAAATAGTTCGCACATCCGGCGTTTAAAGTTTGCCAAATTCAAATTATTGTCAAATACATCAATATTGTTTAAATATTGGTTACCAAGACTATGTAATCGTTGTATTGGGGAATGCAATTTATAGTTAGAATGAGATGTGTGTATATAAAATGTTAATGTTTGTCTAGTAGTTCGTGTAGGTACATGTAGATTTATTAAATGCAAGAGTTCACAGCAATCAAATTTAGAGTTTAATAATTTTAATAAAAAGGTTAGGTCAGTTATTTTTCGTCTGTTTTCTAAAGTTGGAATATTTAAAATATTCATTAATGATAAGTAATTTATGTGCTCTAAAGGGATGTTAATATATACCTACATTCAAGTAAGCAATAAAAATTCTCAAAACGCACGATGATAAATTATTAAATATAGTATATTTCTTGTAAGTATTTATGATTTTTCAATAATGTCTAAAAAAAATAAGGGTGTAAAAAAAAATTGAAATATTTTAGTTTGTAAGACCTTAAATAAATAGAAAAACTGGGGTATTTTTGTCATAAAACACGTTCACGGATTTATTTTTTTATGATTTTAATTTAACTAAAATTTTAATTTTTAAAACTGTGTTGACTAGATTATGTATTGATTTATTTTGTTGTATGATTATATGATTTGAAATTTGTGTTGTTTAATAGAAACTATCGTTTGAAAATTGAACAAATCTGTCAACGACCAACGGTATAACCTTAGTATATTAAAAATACACTTAGTTTTTCAATATTTAAAAACTGTGTGTACCAGATAAAATAACAATCTTTCAAAATCAATTTATGTTTTTTTTTTGTAAAGAGTCAATACGTCTAGAATTTGATTTAAAAATAACTAATTTTCGGTATTCTCTGGTAATAACCTCTTAAGGCTGGGAATTTAGATTGTCTACAGATTTATAGAATATGTCCCTTGAACACTAAGTTTAAAAAAAAAAATTTTTTTTTAAAGATAATATCTGAAGATTTTTAGAGTCGAAACGTTAATTACATAAATTTCCTTTGATAAGAAAAAATTGCAAAGTACATATGCTCCGAAAATTATTTTTTTATTTTTTTTATTTTTATTTATTTTTATTTATTTATTTCACCCCTTACACACAACAATTTTACATTTTAATCATTGTTTAACAATAGAATAACTAAAATAAAAACAAAAATATAATAAAAAGGTATAACAAAAAGGTGAAAACATCATTTTTTTGGTTTCTACACCAATTAAGAGAACTGGCTCTTGAGCTTGGTGTAGGTGTTATGTAAGAATATACAATTTTTAGTCCATAATTAATATAATATCTTAAGTACTAGATTAAGGACGACATTATATTATTTACAGGTTTGTTTCTGTTATTTTACAAGTTAAATGTATGAAAAAATTCACAGTGGTTCTTTAAATGCTACTTAATTGGATCTTCATACATATTTACAAATTTATAGATAATTAAAAAAAATATATTTTGATTACCATGGATAGTAAATTGTAAGTATTTTTAATTTTTTTTTTAATTGGATTTCAAAGTACAATCCCGTTATTAAGCGCCAGTTAAGCAGTTTGTCAACAGGATGTTTATGTTCTATTACAATTAGTTTAAATATACTTAACTAACTAACTAAAATAACGACTAGCCATTTCAAAAATTTAAGTTTTGAAATCCTCTATATTAATAAATTGGAAATTCATGAGTCATACAGTATATATTCTGGTTTTGGTAATGTGTAATTTCTATATCTTAGGAATTTCTAAAAAAAATTGTACTTTAGGATTCATAATATGTCTTATACTAGCTTATAAATGTGGAAATTCTAACTATGCCATTGTAAATGTTCTCCAAAATGCCCTGGAAAGAATCTCAGACTTGTTATCTCCCGAAAGAAACCATTCATCTGTTCTGTATGAAATTAATAATGTTATCCAAAATAACCCTGGTAAAATAATTACATCTTGGCGATTCTTTCAAGGAAAAAGAAACAATCCCGTCACTACGAATGCATTTACTAATGTTCTCAAAAGTTGTCTAGAGAGAATCGCCATTCCTTTCCATTGTAAGAATATGTACTAAATACACAATTTGGCTGTCCTGAAACGGGAATCCTTCCCAGTTGGACACACAAAGGATCATTTTGTATTGTATTATTTGTAATATATAAAGAAATAAATAAATAACTAACTAACCATCACGCCGTTTCCCCGCAGGGGTAGGCAGAGAGGACGGACCTCCAAACAACTCGGTCTTGGCATACACTCCTCGCCTCATTCATATACATACATCTTATCATACATGCTCTTCTATTATTCTGACTCTTGATAAGTATAAGATTCACTTAATCGTGCCATGTCTTCCTCGGGCATCCTCGACTTCTTCTACAATTCACATTTGCGTCATATATTCTCTTGACACTCCTTTCTCCATTCATTCGCTCTACATGCTCAAAACATCGGAGGGTTCTTTCTTAATTATACTCAGCCTTGCATTCTAACCATCACGCCGTTTCCTCGCAGTGGTAGGCAGAGATGACGGACCGCCAAACAACTCGGTCTTGGCACACACTCCTTGCCTCATTCACATTCATACATCTTATCATACGTGCTCCTCTATTATTCTGACTCTTGACATGGCCCGACTTAAGTATCTGATTCACCTGATCGTGCCATGTCTTCCTCGGGCGTTCTCGACTTCTTCTACCATTCACATTTGCGTCATATATTCTCTTGACACACCTTTCTCCATTCATTCGCTCTACATGTCCAAACCATCTAATTAATCCTTAATCTTACTTACGACGCTCACATCGGCCTTGAATTCTTTTCGGATCTCCACATTCCTCACACGATCATACATGGTTTTACCACACATACGCCTCAGGGATATCATTTTTACAGCATTCAGACTACTTTCATCCTTTCTCTGCCAGATCCATGCTTCACTGCCATACATCAGGGTAGGTACCAGCACTCCATTGTGAACTGCTAGCTTCGCTTCTCTGGACAGCTTTTTGTTGGCGCCAACGGCATTCAGTCCACCATTAATGGAGTTACCTGCATTTACCCTTCTTTCAATATCCCCATCAGCCTTCCCATCTCTCGTAAATATACTTACATCATATTATTACTAATTATAATATAACTATACAGATTGTCACAATTAATACACATCACTTAGTCTCTTGTTTTGTATTTTCACACGGCTCGCAGGATCAAATACATTATTATCTACCTTACCATCACTTACGTTGTGATCAAAGAATCTAGCACAACTACTAAGACCAGAGGCCCTAGCACGCTTGTTCTATATCGATCGGTAGGATAACTATCGGTAACTTCTCATCGTTCCCCACGACAACTGCACATCGCTAACGTACAAACAACAGTTGATGTCGAATATGTTAAGGACACTTAGTCATTGTGAACTGTCACCTATTCGTTTGCGATCTGCAGTTGTCCTAGGGAACGATGAGAAGTTACCGACAGTCGGTCGGTAACTTCATATCGATCGACCGTGCTGGCACACCAGAGGCCCTAGCACGCTTGCTCTGGATCGATCGGTAGGATAACTATCGGTAACTACTCATCGTTCCCTAGCATGACTACAGATCGCCAACGAATAAGTGACAGTTCACAATGACTAAGTGTCCTTAACATATTCGACATCAACTGTTGTTTGTACTTTAGCGATGTGCAGTTGTCCTAGGGAACGATGAGAAGTTACCGATAGTTATCCTACCGATCGATATAAAGCGAGCGTGCTAGGGCCTCTGGTCTTAGTAGTTGTGCTAGATTTTAGAGGCCCTAGCACGCTTGTACAAACAACAGTTGATGTCGAATATGTTAAGGACACTTAGTCATTGTGAACTGCCACTTATTCGTTGGCGATCTGTAGTCATGCTAGGGAACGATGAGAAGTTACCGATAGTTATCATACCGATCGATATAGAGCAAGCGTGCTAGGGCCTCAGAGTCGTATTCGATGGTTCTGCTAAATCATCAACTGGAATTACCCTCAATGATGCCCTCATGATCGGGCCAATATTTCAAAAGGATTTACGTGAACAAGACACAGAAAAATAATAAAATATAATGGCTGCAACTGGGACTCGAGCCATTATGTTTTATTATTTTTCTGTGTCTTGTTAATTTTCATGTTTTAAAAAATTAGATTATTATTGTTATCTTCTTATCTTAAAATTATTATATTATCCGTAAACTTCATTATCATCAATTATTATATTATCTGTAAACTTCGTTATCATAAATTCATTGTTTCATTATCTGTATACTTCATTTCTATCAATAATAATTTTATCTGTAAACTTCATTGTCATAAATTCATAGTTATATTATCTGTAAACTTCATTACTATCAATTGTCATTTTATCAGTAAACTTCATTACCATCAACAATTATTTTATCTGTAAACTTCATTGACGTAAATTCATTGTTATATTATCTGTAAACTTCATTATTATCAATGATTATATTATATGTTAACTTAATTATACTGTAAACTTCATTATCATTAACTTGATTATTATAAATTCATTGCTGCGTTAACTGTAAACTTCAGTATCATTAATTATTATATTATCAGTATACTTCATCACCATAAATTATATTATCTGTAAACTTCACCCGCTATAACACAGGGACATCCGTAGCATGGCGGATGAAATAACACACTATCTATACAATGTACAAAATTCATTTAATAAATAAATAAATAAAATAAAATCATCAATAATATATAACATTGATGGGAATAACCTTCAAAAGTTAAAAAGAGAGTTTTTCTTATAAATTTTTTATTTTTATTAAGACTGCTTTAATAGGTAATCCAGAAATACATATTATATTCGCTTGCTTCAATGTGAATTTAAAAAAATTTGATAATTATTTAAATGGCTCCACAAAGTAAATTTGGGAAGATTGAAGAAGGTTATTATTTAATTATAAAATTACTATGCCGTTATTGTCGTTATTTAAGGGTTATACGATGTATCTTCAGGTGTCCAGTAGTTTTGGATGATGTTGTTATTGTTATATATTCGTCATCGTTAGCATTGCCAAATCCAGTATTTTCGTTGTTATTTTTATTCTCTGGCGTTTCTAGTCCGAAGATGTTGTTGTTATCGTTATACTGGTCGAAATTAACATTCATGTCACCTTCGTTGTTGTTATTATTTTTATTTTGAAACATTTCCTGTCCGTAGACGTTGTTGTTATCGTTATACTGGTCGGAATTAACGTTCATGTCACCTTCGTTGTTGTTATTATTTTTATTTTGGAACACTTCCTGCCCGTAGACGTTGTTGTTATCGTTATACTGGTCGGAATTTTCATTGAAGTCCCCAATGTTGTTGTTATTATTTTTATTTTGGAACATTTCCTGTCCGTAGACGTTGTTGTTATCGTTATACTGGTCGGAATTTTCATTGAAGTCACCATTGTTAATGTTGTTATTTTTATTTTGGGACATTTCCAGTACGTAGACGTTGTTGTTATCGTTATACTGGTCGGAATTTTCATTGAAGTCTCCAGTGTTGTTGTTATTATTTTTATTTTGGAACATTTCCTGTCCGTAGACGTTGTTGTTATCGTTATACTGGTCGGAATTTTCATTGAAGTCACCAATGTTGTTAGTATTATTTTTATTTTAATACATTTACTGTACGTAGACGTTGTTGTTATCGTTATACTGGTCGGAATTAACGTTCATGTCACCTTCGTTGTTGTTATTATTTTTATTTTGGGGCATTTCCTGTACGTAGACGTTGTTGTTATCGTTATACTGGTCGAAATTAACATTCATGTCACCTTCGTTGTTGTTATTATTTTTATTTTGGGGCATTTCCTGTACGTAGACGTTGTTGTTATCGTTATACTGGTCGGAATTTTCATTGAAGTCACCAATGTAGACATTATTATTTTTATTTTGGAACATTTCCTGTCCGTAGACGTTGTTGTTATCGTTATACTGGTCGGAATTTTCATTGAAGTCACTATTGTTAATGTTGTTATTTTTATTTTGGGACATTTCCAGTACGTAGACGTTGTTGTTATCGTTATACTGGTCGGAATTAACGTTCATGTCACCTTCGTTATTGTTATTAGTCTTTATTTTGGGACATTTACTGTACGTATACGTTGTTGTTATCGTTATACTGGTCGGAATTAACATTCATGTCACCTTCGTTGTTGTTATTATTTTTATTTTGGGACATTTCCTGTACGTAGACGTTGTTGTTATCGTTATACTGGTCGGAATTAACGTTCATGTCACCTTCGTTGTTGTTATTATTTTTATTTTGGAACACTTCCTGTCCGTAGACGTTGTTGTTATCGTTATTCTGGTCGGAATTAACATTCATGTCACCTTCGTTGTTGTTATTATTTTAATTTTGGGACATTTACTGTACGTAGACGTCGTTGTTATCGTTATACTGGTCGGAATTAACATTCATGTCACCTTCGTTGTTGTTATTATTTTTATTGTGCGACATTTCCTGTCCGTAAACGTTGTTGTTATAGTTATACTGGTCGGAATTTTCATTGAAGTCCCCAATGTTGTTGTTATTATTTTTATTTTGGAACAATTCCTGTCCGTAGACGTTGTTGTTATCGTTATACTGGTCGGAATTTTCATTGAAGTCACCAATGTTTTTGTTATTATTTTTATTTTGGAACAATTCCTGTCCGTAGACGTTGTTGTTATCGTTATACTGGTCGGAATTAACGTTCTTGTCACCTTCGTTGTTGTTATTATTTTTATTTTGAAACACTTCCTGTCCGTAGGCGTTGTTGTTATCGTTATACTGGTCGGAATTAACATTCATGTCACCTTCGTTGTTGTTATTATTTTTATTTTGAAACATTTCCTGTCCGTAGACGTTGTTGTTATCGTTATACTGGTCGGAATTTTCATTGAAGTCCCCAATGTTGTTGTTATTATTTTTATTTTGGAACAATTCCTGTCCGTAGACGTTGTTGTTATCGTTATACTGGTCGGAATTTTCATTGAAGTCACCATTGTTAATGGGAAATTCTTGTTCTGAGTTTGGGATGTAAACGTTGTTGTTATTTATATTCTTGCCTTCGTTTACATTTCCTGATCCATTGTTGGTGTTCCCGTTTCTTTTCATGCGACATCCATGAGCTTTGCTGGGTACATTGTCATGTTTATGGCCAAAAATATCAAAAATGCCTATATTGATGTTGTGATCTTTTTTCTGGGCAGTTTTCTTCTGATCACCGTATGGTCCGCACGTAACATGGTTGGGATGGTTGCTGCTTTCATGGTTCGGATGGTCATTTGTATGATGGTTCGGTTGGTCGCTCCATTTATGGTTTGGATGGTTGTTCGTATCATGGTTCTGTTGGTCGTTCCATCCATGGTTCGGATGGTTGTTCGTATGATGGTTCGTTTGGTCGCTCCATTGATGGTTCGGAAAGTTGTTCGTATCATGGTTCGGATGGTTGTTCGTATGATGGTTCGTTTGGTCAGTATGTTCGTTCCAATGACCACTTATTTCATGTCCGTGCACGTTCTTGTTATTTGATGATGCATGATAGTGGTTGTTGTTATTGTTATATTCGTCATTGTTAATATTACCAATACCTTGATTGTTGTTGTTATTTTTATTCGTGGGGTGTCCGTGAGCCTGCAAATACATACATTTTATTAAAAATGTTAAGCAAACCCTTGCTAAGGTCGGTAATGAGTCATAGATCAATATATATTTATCAATATTGAAAACTCTCCCGAGAAAAGATATTTGTCGCCGACGGGACTCGAACCCGCACCCCTCTGTTTGCCGGACAGGAGCTCTACCATTGAGCTACGGCGGGATACCTCCTACCCGCCAAATGATTCAATATATACCTAGTGTTTCATTCAACAATTATCGCTTATTATATTTATTCACCTGCAAACAACCAACTTTATTTTTTATATGAGAAAGGCATGGAAGTGCTAACTCTCTCACTAGGTGGCGTCGAGACATCATATCTACATTTTTTGGTGAAAATACTTTAACTCGTCAAATATTGATTCTTTTTTTAAATTGATAAACTAATGTTTAAGACAAGATTTTTTATGCATAGCAAAAAGGGTAACAATTTTTATAAGCAATAATTATTAGCCTGAAACACTCATCAATATTGAAAACTCTCCCGAGTAAAGAGATATATATATTTATTATATAAATATGGCTATGTATTTTTATATTTTAATTCCAAACAATTGATCGAGAGGCAAGGCTCTCGAATAGCGATTTGGAGGTAGCGGGTTCAAAACCCAGAAAGCGCAAATAAATATTATTAGATTTATTTGTGTTATTTCACAATTAAATAATTAAAAAATAATATAAGTTATATTTGCGGCACGTTCCAGAGTGGAATTTACTCTTAGTATCGCCTTGATGTAAGACCACTATTCAGAAATGAAACTTTGCTTGGGATGGCTTTAGCCGTGTTAGGTCACTAGATCTGAAAAGCCAAGTAATTCCCCACCTTCCTCTTCCTCACCTCCTTCCTCATCCCACTTACCTTCAGCCTCACAACATTACCACAGTCTTACTGGCTCCAGATGGAAGCAGTTGGGACTCTTGTGAGGTATTCACATAAAAAAGTCCAAACTGCTGCCAATTGTTTAGAGCCAGTGTGACCATGGCAAATCGTGAGGTCGAATGTAGTAGAATGGTAAAGATAATCGAGAATGTAAAAGAAAGTACGATATTTTGAAAGTATACTAGACCAAAACGCACCCATGCGTACTAACGCCATATGGTTTTAGAAATATAAAGAAATAAGTTCTTCATAAAGTATATATACGTTTATACATACTAATATATACATACTAATCACGTATGTATTTGAAATGTATACAAATGGTAGTATGTTTACGAGAGATGGGAAAGCTGATAGTGATATTGAAAGATGGGTATACGCAGATAACTCTATTAATGGAGGACTGAATGCCGTTGGCGCCAACAAAAAGCTGTCCAAAGAAGCGAAGCTAGCAGTCCACAAAGGAGTGCTTTTACCTACCCTGATGTATGGCAGTGAGGCATGGAACTGGCAGAGAAATGTGTGGTAAAACCATGTTTGATCGGTGAAAAATGGGGATATCCGCAAAGAATGCAAGGCTGAGTAAAATTAAGAAAGGGATCCTCAGATGAATGCTGAGCATGTAGAGCGAATGAACGAAGAAAGATGCGTAAGGAGAATATATGTCGCAAGTGTGAATGGTATAAGAAGTAGGGGATGCACGAGGAAGACTTGGCACAATCAAGTGAATCAGATACTTGAGTCGGGCCTTGTCAAAAAAAGTCTGTAAGATAATATTAGTGAAACTCAATCGAAAATCTGAAACAGAAAAATCAAAAAAAGATACGGATGCATCTGGTACTCAAACCCAGGAACTTTCCATCCTTACCGGACCACTGCGCTAATGTATCCAACGCAGTGGTTAGCGCAGTGCCCGAAAGCCGAAGGTCCAGGGTTCGAGTCCCAGATGTATCTGTATCTTTTTCTGATTTTCGATAGAGTGTCACTAATATTATCTTCATTAATTAAAAATATTATAAATTAAATTAAACAAATAACTTTGTATTAAACCACTATTATATACTCACAATTACCTACATGTTTCGAAACCGATGGTTTCTTCGTCAGGGTAGTAATGACATTAAATAACAAAAAAAAACAAACAAGTATAGACTAAAAGGAACTATGGACAAAAATTTTATAGAGAGAGGTGATTAATTATTTCAAAAATATCGTAAAAAAACAATTATTTAAAATTAAATGTAAAAATTATTTTAGAATATGAAAAATTTGTTTCTTTTGTTATTTAATGTCATTATTACCCTGACGAAGAAACCATCGGTTTCGAAACATGTAGGTAATTGTGATTATATAATAGTGGTTTAATATAAAGTTATTTGTTTAATTTAATTCAAAATGACGCCACATAGTGATTTTAAAAAGTTTGAAGAAATAAAAATATTATAATTTGAGGTTTAATTATTAATTTAAAAATAAAAATAAATAGTTTACAATAATTAAAAATAAGATCAAAAGGAATTAACTAAACACCAACCTAGCAAAATTATAAACTGATTTCAAAAGTGTGTTATATGGTTTATTTTTTAATTTAATTGATTAAATATATATAATATGTTTTACTTACAGAAAGGATTACTTGGCTCGTAGCCAAAACTGCAATGACAATTGATAAAAAAGGTTTCATTTTGCTCGTTTTGACGTGGGTCTTCTATGTGCACACGTTTTTTTTTTTAATTATCGTAAGGCTTTTATACGAAATGTACCCAAAAAAAACATTGACGTTGCATCAATTTTATATCGAATAGGTACTACGTTCGCTTCAAAGCCATTAAAAAAAAACTGTAGTTTTTATATATAAAAGAAACAAGGGGAATGGGCAATGAAGTATTTATTCCCTGCGCGCACAACGCGTGTCGTAAAATTCATTCATACTTATTTCTGCGTACATTGTTCCTACATACACATCAAACGACTTACTTTTATTTATTTATTATAAATACATTTGTACAAAATAAGGGTAGTCCCACAAAGCTGTCATATGGCAGCTTGTCTGTAGTTTCTACAATTTATCACTCTTAATATTATACATAAGGAAATATTTGTTAATACATATTATATAGTTTTAAGGAAACATTAGGATAGATCACATAATAATATTAGATTATTTGAATTACCTACATCTATAAGATATTTCAATGTACATGCCTAATAATAAGATATGTAGGCAGCTACATTAAGATAATCAATTCAAGATACATAGAGTTTTCGTTAATTAACCAAATTTTTATCATTTTAGGGCATAATCTGTCATTTTTTTCAAATTTTAAGTTTTTATTTATTTAAAGAAAATCACTAGGTATTAGGTATTCAAGAGTACGGCTTCCACATTTATTTAATATTCGAGGAGTTATTAGGCCCTTTCCTTCTTTAAATCTTGTTGTACGTTCAATAATCACATAATCCTTCAATTTGCGTGGATCGGGAGAAACTGATTGAAAGAGACCATTAGGCCTCTCCAGTAGTACTTTCTCGACCCTCACCTTGCACCACAGTGAGAGGGATGGATTCATATGTCCGTCATTCCTAAACCCGCTAATTTCCTCTCCTTCATTTCCCTGAAAATACCCACTACACAGCTTATTTAACCTTTCCCTTACTGTGCTGAAAAAATCCGCGCGCTCCGGTACTGTGTAATCACTACACAAGCAGAAATGGTCGTTTTAAAAGCCGGTAAAAATTAATATTCATAATAAATCGCTATATTTCATTATAGTTGAAGTAAAAAATGATAATAATTGATGTTTAATTGCTGAAAACACGAAAAAAACATCGGTAGCTCAAAGAAACGATGCTCATACAACATGCGAAGAGACCACTCCGAATGAATGCCGAGCGGCGACTGGCTGGACTGGCGGCACCGTCCGCGGGGGAAACCGAAAGAACAAACACGATTGACGACTGACCAGTAACCACACGGTTCTCTTTCTCGCGCTCACTTATATCGAAGTAGGTGAGAGTGAGACGTGCATAGTGTCGCACTAGCCGCACGCTTCACGCATTTGTACATCTCACCCGCAGCACTGATAATACACCAGACGTTTGGTTGTATTGGTGAATTTGTTTTCGATTCTCACAAAATACCTCTTATATGCCAGATAGGTACTGATTATTATTTTTTTTAAATTTTTTATTTAATGAGTAAATATATAACGGAGGATTACCTAAAATCTGAACCCAGAATTTTCCATATTTACGGAGATATTAAAGGTGCAAGAAGCAATGTGTAGTAGATACACATCGCAGGCAAGGGAGGGTTAAATATGACATATCCTCGAAGGATAATGTTTTCCTCGAGGCCTTCTGTGTGGAGCAAAAAAAAAAATATTTAAAATAAAAATAACAGTTTCCTTTCCCTAAAAACATACTCAAAACGCCATCCCCAAAGATGAAAAAGGTCCTGAAAGAAATTTTAAGCTCATTTAAGAAGCTATTGTAAATAATACAACATATCCTATTTATTGTTGTTAACGATTTACGACGCAACGGAACTTTTTCTAAGAAAATCTATGGACTCGATTTTTAAGCGAACACACTATACAAAATCCTCGTTTTTATTACTACTTAACTTCCTTGTTTTGAAAATTTTGTTTATGCATCTTTAAAAGTAAATATAATTAACGACAACACGTGCATTTTAGTAACACCATGGTTAATCGTTTCAAAATAAAGACGTGATTTTTCTAAACCGTCATTTTAAAAAGCGATAAAATCCTATCAATTTAAGGTGACTTAAGATGATAGACTTCGCTTTTCGGCCTATACAAAAAAGACGCCCGGGAAAGAACACTTTTCTACATCGAAAATTGCACAATATGAATATATATTTTTTATATTGCCTTCTAGAGGTAGAAAACTATGTCGGTATGTTTTCGAATTTTCGATGCGTTTCGTATTAACGTAAACATTCACTGTCAAACATGTACGATTTATCAAAAAATATTATTTAAGGAAAAAGTGCTGCTAACTCAACTCTCATAAAGAATTGTAAAATTATAAAAAGCTGCCGACGTAGCTTCTTCTTTCTAAAAAATATATATTTTTTAAAATTTCAATTTCGTGAAAGTTTCGATGTAGAAAAGTGTATTCTCCATAAACCCCTTTTCGAGCGATTTCTGTAGGTAAATTTGAGCGTTGTCTCATTCGCACATTTCGCATTCGCATGTATTGTAAGTATGTGTGAGCTTATTGTGAGCGGGATAGAATGACAGACGCGGGTGTTCCGCGTGTCGTTCAAAGTCTAGCCTCTTAAAAACGGGACTGAAGTTCTTACGTACAAAGTAACAGGGTTTCAATGTTTATTGGCGGGAACATGTAAGAATAATTTGTTGGTATACGTACGAAATTACGTATGCCAACAAATTATTCTTACATTTTCCCGCCAATAAACATTGAAACCCTGTTAATTGGTTCGTAAGAACTTCAGTCCCGTTTTTAACCATTTTTACGAATAAAATGATCGTATTTTCCAAAAGCATTTTTCTCCGTGTAGTTTTTAGTCAAATAATTCTAACTTCAACCGCGCGTAAAGGTTAGACGTTTTTGAAATATAAAAACATATTTGCAAACATATAAAAGTTTTCAAAATGGCTCAACTAAGGTTTTTTTTTTAAATTTTAAAGTATATACATAATTTATTAGGCAAATGTATTATTATATCATCAAGTCACCATTTTGTTGTTTCATGTAAAAATAATTAATAAATAAATTCTCAAAGTTCCACAATTGTTTTTCAAATTGCGATCGGAAACTTTGAAATCATAAAGGTGTAAATTAAATCTTTTGCGATTAACTTTTAGATTGGAATATAAAGCGTGTTATATTCTCTTTCTAACATCGTTTAGTACATATTTCTGATCATGATAGTAATGGAGACACAACGATTTCTATGAGACCCATATGAGTTATTATGAAAACTGAACAAATAGACCTGATGGAGAACCCAATGGACTTTATTAAATGGAAATTTCATTCGTAGGTAAGTGCCCACTTACGGTTTTTATTTTTTTTACGTTGGTTCTATTAGGAAAATTTTGCAAGTGAAATTTAGAATCGCCAACGTAGTAGAAAGTCGTGGAATTGGACTATCCCTGCATTTGCAAGTTTAATTTGCAGAGTGCACTTTGGAAGGTTTTAGAACCATTTGAATTTAAGCTTTTGATATATTTTTATAAAATGTTTGAAAAAATTTTTTTTTTAACATTGAATTTTATTTTTTGTTATTCATTAGCTCCTCACAGGAAGACCCTAGGGAAAAAAAATTCCTCAAGGCCCATGTCATCTTTGGGTGTGTGAGTGCTGTGTAGAGGGTCGTTTTAGGGAAAGGAAGGAGAATAAGTTCTAGGAAAGAAACAGGTATCTGGAGGTCAATGTGTCCAGGAGTGACGGAAAAAAAATGATTACCAAGACCCATAAACTCCTAGGCCAAAACGGAATTAAATATTTGCTATACATTCATTTTTTTATTTTCTAAAATGTTCATTCTACTGTTGTCCGATGAATTTCATCAATAGTAAGGAAAAATTGTGCTTACTTTGTGCTTAGGATGCGCTCATAACACATTTCTGTCGGTTATTCTATTCGGTGTATAAAAACAAACACACTGCCTACTTTATGACTTTACCATCATAAATACAATATTGCATTAAATAAACTTAAGGTTTTAACTTTTGTCAAGAGATGTCACTCATGTATTTTATTATTTATATAGCACGCGTCTGCGCAGTATCTATGTTTATACCAAAAATCTTAATTAAAATATTTTCTTAAACAGAATTTTGATTTTAACGTCATTAAATGTCATTCTCAAATTTTGACATTTTATATTAAACAATAATTATTATTTTCAATATATTGAAAATAAAGAGCTAGCTTTATAAATTATAGCCTGTATGTTATTCTGCTGTATGAGCTATATTATTGTAAAGTTTCAGTAAAATCCATTCAGTAAATTTTGCGTGAAAGAGTAACAAACATACATGCATCCATACAAACTTTCGCGTTTATAATATTAATAAGATAAGATAAGATTTAGAGGGAATTTCACCATCTTCTTAATGGCTGATCCATAAAATAAGGTAAAACGGAACATAAGTTATAATCTACGAGTTCACAGATGACATCAATTTAATTATTTTGGAAAAAAAACACTTCTACAAGTTAAAATATTAAGAGGGTATTACCAGAGAATACCTGAAATTAGTCCTTTTTAAATCAAATTCTAGATGTATTGACTCTTTTTTGCAAAAAAACATAAATTGATTTTGAAAGATTGTTATTTTATCTGGTACACGTGGTTTTAAAATTTTGAAAAACTATATGAATTTTTAATATATTAAGGTTATACCGTTGGTCGTTGGCAGATTTGTTCAATTTTCATACGATAGATTCTATTAAACAACACACATTTCAAATCATATAATCATACAATTAAATAAATAAATACATAATCTAGTCAATACGGTTTTCAAAATTCAAATTTTGGTTAAATTAAAATCATTAAAAAATAAATCCGAGAACGTGTTTTGTGACAAAAATACGTCAGTGTTTCTATTTATTTAAGGCCTTACAAACTAAAATATTTCAATTTTTTTTACACACTTATTTTGTTTAGACATTATTGAAAAATTATAAATACTTATGATCAAAAAATACTTACAAGTAGTACTCGATATTTAATAATTTATCATCGTGCGTTTTGAGCATTTTTATAGCTTAATTGAATGTAAGTTTATATTAAAGCAAGTTTTGAATTAAATAAATCGATATTAAAATTTTTAATTTGAAAAATTTGATACGGGGAATAATCGATCTTTCTCATTGGAACCTCCCTGTACAGTTGCATGCATTTTTAAACTTTTATTCTCAGCTGCTGGTCAATCGCTCTTAAGATGAATAATTTGTTTTCGCCCGTACATACGAAATTAAAACATGAATAAAGAGTTTTGTCCGTACACAAACTCAATTATTTCGAGAATATTGGATTGAATTACAGATACAATATTTTATTTGTACGCCTTTCTTGGAAGACTTTAGTTTGAATACGCTCAAAACTATTTATTCATGTCCATATTGCATATGTATGGGTAAACAATTAAATAATTTTAATATTTTAAAGCATAACTTACACACTAATAATATAACTAATAATTCCTTAAATGTCTCTTTTCCAATAATTCTTTAACTTCTTCATCTTATACTTTTAATTCAATCTAACTACATATAACTTTTTTATTGAGGAAGACTTGTGTGCATAGTATTAATTAATGAAAATTATCAACCAATACTAATCAATGTGTAGCGTTCTGTTATTTATTACAGACACTAACAGATTCTCCAATACTTTGGATGGAGATTACTTCTTGGAATAATAGATACTTTATGTTATTATCTGCGTTTATTATACACTTCGCGGTTTACAATGTAGATCTCTTTGAACGACCTAACTAGAAGCTGGCTAAATGGAGTCTAATCGAGTGTATCAGTCAACGCTCTCTCAGAGCTGTTTGATCTTCTCTTCGTTCCCACATGTACTAACCTACCTGCCATCTAGCGGAATCTAAGGGCCGCTCTTAGCACTGCTATCTATGTCTACAAGCCGGAAGCTTTTAGATACACTACAGAATATATATTATCCCCAAACTGTAAAATTCACCCGCTATAACAGAGGGTCATCCCTAGCATGGAGGGTAAAATATCACAATAAACTATATTTACTTGCGATAAATCATGTATTAAATAAATAAATAACGTGTTTTCCATAACATAATTAAATTAGCGCCATCTATGAAATAGAAGATTATGAATTCCTTTATATTTACCCTTAAGTGAATATCAAAAGAATTAATATTCTACGCTTTCATAGATGGCGCGCGTATAGTATTTTTATTTATTTTACAAGCTATACTTTGAAATATTAAGAAAAAATAATTGTTCGCGAAAGTAAACAAGCAATAGATACATTTAAATACAGATAGGTACATACAATTAGAAAAACAAAAACTTCACAAATAAAAATACAAAATTATATACAAGCTCATTCAAGGAACACATATTACATGAGAGTCAAGAGACATAAGAATTACGAGTCACATCGATCACACGTCGCTATTGATCCCATAGCTATCGGAAATACCCCATCGCGATGGGTTTGAGCCATAGCTATATTATGTATATACCTATATATATTATGTATAGACCTGCCCTAAGTGATAAAAGCGTATTATTTCCCCCTCCTTTTCCTCCGGTTCCATGGAACCGGCTGGGCTGGCGTATAGGTTCGCGTGAATCTAGATAATGTGACGTCATCATTCTTGTGCGGACTAGCGTCGGGCTCTCATCGGTACATTTTACGAAATAACACTGCAAAAATGGTAACTTGTGCTATTAAAACGTGTAAAAATAGAAGTGAAAAAGAGTATAAACCCAATTGTCGTATTACATTCCATAGGTAGGCATTATTTGTCTTTATTTTAAGCTTATTCACATCATATAATATGATCAGTTTTATCACACCGAGAAACATGAGCGTTGCCAACCGAAATTCCCGGTCCCGTCGTGTGCACGTTGCTGTTTACTGGGATAAGTAAATTATGAAACATTTGTAAAAGTGTCTCAACTAAATACGGTAACAAATATTCGACTCTCAAAACAAGCAAACCTTACTTCGCTTTATATGGATTACGCAAGTTTGTTCAAACCGGGCGAACAATTCGCGCTCCCATGTAAAAAGGTCTATTCATTCAAAATCAGATTTTACTTTTAAGAACTAAATGGTGATATTATAATGCGAGATGCCTATATACTGTCAGATTGAATTATTAACGAATCACATATCGTTACAGTCAACTCATCCCTCTGCGTCCCGCCACAGTTGGTGTTTACCCCTTTCCCTTATTTTCTGGTCTATATGTATATATATATATATATATATATATATATATATATATATATATATATATATATAATAGTCATATGTCAATGGTTTAAGCGAAACATGCGATGTTTCATGCATGCGGCATGATGCTAGAATGAGACAACGCTTATCAATATATACGCGCTTCTCTTCTAACAAACTCAGTTGCGACGCGTGGTGGAAAAATATTTTAAATATTTTTTTTAGATAAAAAATGTCATCGGACAGCAAAATGATGAATACATTTATTACTCCAAATATGCTCAGGAATTACTGGGTAAAATCTCTCGGGTAAATCCAGTATATAATATAAAAATTTAGATTTAGATTTTTAAAACTTTTTTAAAACTCATTTTATTTTTAAATTAAAACAAAGTTAAACACTGTACCTAAATATGCATTAAATAGAAACGCTGTAAAAAAATGTAGTGTATTCTCCAGTCTGCTCATAGCAGTAACAGAACGATTTAGAGCCTTCTCTAACAAGTACCGTCTGTCCAGATACGTTTTTTTGATTTTCACGGCCAAAAGCATTTCCGTTGTTTGTTTTTGGGGTGTTTCGGACAGCGTTGCAGTGTCCATCATCATGGGAGATCCGGCAGATCCGACGATGTGTAGTTATCAGTGTTAAGTGTGTGCTTATTTACTTGGAATAAGCACACACTTAACACTGACAACTACACATCGTCGGATCTGCCGGATCTGCCCTGATAATGGACACTGCAACGCTGTCCGAAACGTCGGCTAAAGAAGGAGGTAGCGCAACACGGCATAACACCCCAAAAACAAACAACGAAAACCGTCTGTCCAGTTTAATATTCATTGTAAAAATTACGATAATTTAATAAATCAACTAGTAATCACTTGAACCTATAACTTATTTTGAAGATACCCAACACATTTAATATTGGAAATTAAGAGACATAACACAAATTATAAAGTAAACATAACAATTGTACGCATGTATAATGTAGTCGTACATCATATTCATCAATATAATTGTGGTTTTCTCAACAGCTGAATACTGTGCTCCAGTATGGTCCAGAAGCGCCCACACTTCTATGGTCGACGTTCAGCTTAACATTCAGGCGAACCATCAGCGGAACTTTAAAATCTACTCCTCTCCCTTGGCTCCCCGTACTTGTAAATATAACCCCGCCAAGCATCAGGCGAGAGATTGCAACACTGAGGGAATACAAGAAGGCGCTGCAAAAAAGCGCAATTCCTCTACACGATGATGTCGTCTCTCACCCGGTGTGCCGCTTGAAGTCCCGAAAACCCTTCTGGACGGAAGGAGAAAGACTCCTACGATCACCCCTCACCCTAGAAGATAGGTGGAAACTTGAGTAGCAATCGGCCAACGTGAAAAATGCCCATCTCGTACAAGACCCCACTGAGAGACAGCCTGGGTTCTCATTGCCTCGCAAACTCTAGTCCACCATCAATAGGAGTTATACATCATAGCCGTTGTGCCCATATGATGCATAGATGGGGCCTTAGATAGTCGGTGATGTGCGAATGCGTCGCGATGCAGACCACCGAACATGTGGTCAACGATTGCCTCAAATGAGGTGTGTAAAAGCAAAGGCAGCAATCTCCATTTCGGCCAGATTGGTTTGTTTGCTTTTGAAATGACATGGTGATTGCTATCTTTGCTTTTACGTATAATATTACATACAAATATTGTATATATGTGTATTACGTACACTATTTGTATCTAATAGTGTAAATAAAAGCAATGATAGCAATCTCCACGTCATTTCAAAAGCAAACATAGCAATCTGGCCGTAATGGAGATTGCTGCTTTTGCTTTTACACACCTCAAATGCGAATGTTCCATTCATTCCCCGGTGGGATTGATGAGGTCCACAGGGCGACGCCTAAGGCCCTAGAGTGGCTCGCAGACCTAGATGTCCCCCTCTGACTCCCCACCATACGAAAGAAGAAGAATCAATAAATCGGAGCCGCAAATGTAGGTTTATAAAATAAATATTTTTCAAACACTTACTTATTAAGTTGTGCCTTCAAAATGAGGGGAAGAAGAAAGAATCACCTACCTGAAACAAAAAAAGAAATATTTGTTAGTTTTACAGATCATATTTTTGAAAGGAAAATAATTAATACTTATAGAGACTGACAGAAACTAGGTTTCAGGCGAAACTGTAACAACCGGAATTATGGCTACTGTTTTTGTTTGTTATTTTAGTTTAGGAAACAGACTGTAATATATCAGATTGTTATTATAGGAATCCATTATCTATGCCATTGACCGGTCAGTGGTTGAGTGGGCATCGGGTTTGGGCCCCATCCAGGCGTTCCGTGTTCGATTCCTCGGCTAGCTAAGTACTCCACCACAACACAAGCAACATCTTTCGCTTAGTGTGGTGGTAGTAGGAGATTTTCAAATGTTGTTGGGTTATTCGTAACCCGGGAATGTTTGTCATTCTTTAAAAAAAATGTCTATTGTCTTTGCAACGCTCGGGTCACATGGCGTCGGTATCGACAAGTCCTGAAGATGGCCGAACGCCAAGGAGCAAGTCATTCCGTTTTCAGAGCTCTACAAATAGAATCCAGCTAGCGAGTCCGAAGGACCTATGTCCCCTTAAACCATATATATAAACTTAAGTTTTTTCAATCTTACTAAGTAGTACTGAGAAAAGGGTTCAGTAATTTTTTTTTGTTTATAGTGAATACCTCACAGGAGTCCCAACTGCTCCCGTCTGTAGCCAGTGAGACTATGGCATCCCCAATTGGGGTATGTTATGAGGCTGAAGGTAGGTGGAGAAGGGAAGGAGACAAGGAAGAGGAAGGTGGGGAAGTACCTGGCTATTTAGATCTAGTCACTAAACACGGCTAAAGCCATTTCAAGCAACGTTTCAATTCTGAATGGTGGTCTTACACCAGGGCGATACTGAGAGTATCTCCCACTCTGGAACGTGCCGCAAATATACTATATATTATTTTAAATAATTAATTGGGAAATAACACAAATCAATAAAATAAAATTTATTTGCGCACGCCGGGCTCGAACCCGCGGCCTTCTTTACAACTTACAAACAACAATATTATTTTATTAAAATAATTAAACGTTACATGGTTTCATATTATACAGGGTGTTCTGGAGTAAAGTGCAATAACTCTGTGAGGTGATTCTACACGACAGTTTAACCCATATGTGTCAAACGCCCCATTTTTAAAACGGTTAGTAATTTCCGATTTAAAAAAATATCACGTGCTTTTGTTTTTTTTATGACTAATAATTTATTTATTATGATTCATGGCAACACTAATAGATACTTTTTATGCGCGAAACTCCATTTGGTTTTTTATTATTCACGTCAAAAGTGACCCTATGACCCTTGTAGCAATGTCGCGGAGAAAAAAGTAAGTAAATATAATTTATTTCCATAGTTTTGCTGCAAATTCGACATTATGTCATTGTATAATATGTATACTATAAAATAATAATATAAATAGTTTTATTAGGCTATATTCCGATATCAATCTAGACAGTTTTGTTGTGCGCCCCATTTTAGGGGCGGTGAGCGCGGCAGTGTACATATTTTAGAAGTGTTTCTTTCGATATAAACTTTCGATATTCCACAGTTATACATAAAGATTATCAAATATTGTTAAAAATAATATCATAACAGCATACTATAATTGTCCCAAGTTGTTTTTTCAGCTTGTCACACTAATCCCGACAACACTAATCCATAGTTAGGCGTTGGAGGTTCTGTGGTAACTAACATTATTGCAAAGTTACGAGCAGGACCAAAAAGTCCATGTTCATATGGACAATTTTTTTACGTCTCTCCGACTGCTTACCCACCTCAAAGAAGCAGGCAACCAAGCTTAGGTATTCGTATGAATCGTGTTGAAAAGGCGCCTCTGAAAGATACTGCACAAATGAAAAAACAAGCGCGTGGCAGTTACTATGATCAAATATCAGGTGTCTCCTTGGTCCAATACAACGACAACAATGTGGTAACTGTAGCATCCACCTGCGAAGGAGTCAGCCCGTTGGGCTCGGCTCAGCGATGTTCTAGCAGGGAAAAGAGAAGAGTTGCAATCCAACAGCCGTCGTGCTTTCTACAATATAACAAGTATATGGGCGGAGTGGATCGACTTGACCAAAACATCGGTTGCTATAGGATAAGTATCAATCGCAAAAAAATGGTACTGGCAACTTTTGATGTGGCCTTTGAATGCATCCATGAACAATGCATACCAGCTCTACAAATTGTCTCCAGCCGGTCAAGCAAAAGAATATTTAGATTACCTGGCATTTATACGAGAAGTTACCCGAACTTACCTTGGTCGATATTCATCAGCACGTTCTATCGGTAGACCACTGAAGCAAACGACAAAAAGACGAAGAGTCCCAGATGGAGTCAGGCTGGATGGTGTAGGGCATTTGATAGTATCAAGTCTTACACAAATTCGTTGTGCTGAGTGCCACAAAAATACGACTAAGAAGTGCAGGAAGTGTGATGTTGGTTGACACACAAACTGTTTTGTCAATTTTCATACTTAGAGTTTATAGAATGTTGTGCTTAGTTGTAAGATTTTGTCATTATTATACATTTTGATACATTCATTTTATACTATAATCCCATTTTTATTCTCAACTTCCTAACATTTTTTATGCTCGGTAATGCGCTCAGCGCCCCATTTTTGGGGCGGTCGATTTCTCTATAAAAAAATTAAATTATAAAAAAAAAATTTATACCACATCATTACTAAAGTCTAATTGAATACTAAAATGGACATATAATAAGAAAAATTCAAAAAAAAAAAAGTTGAGCACATACGGGTTAAGTAAAAAAGATCAATAACTTTTTTCGAAATTCCAACTTTTAGGGGTACTTTTTTTAGGTAAAAAGATAAAAATTAGTCCGGCGTGTGCAGCCAGCACTTTTATCAACGTCGTCACAATCGCGCCCGGTGGGCTAACAGCCAATTTATCGGGTTAGTTAGTACCTTGCTCTAAGAATTTTTAATAGTTACGTATTTTTGTATCGGAAAAAAATATGGAATTTCGAAAAAAGTTATTAGATAATCTTTTTTACTCCAACCATCATGTAGAATCACCTCCTGAAGTTAATGCACTTTACCCCCGGACACCCTTAATACAGAAAAAAGTAGATGATTAAAAATATATAAAGTAGAGTTAGCAGTCATTTTTTTAAAAAGAAAACAATTCATATTTTTTTTATTTTTTTTTTTTATTAATAATTCAAAAAAGATACATAAATTACAAATACATTTTATACACTAATTAATTATATAATATATATGTTTGATGTACCCCCATAAAAAAGCAGGGCTTGTGTGTATGGGGGGAGGGGGGGAGGGGTGTTATTATATAGTTTTTATTTATTTGTTATGATTTAGTTCAGGTTTTGAGTGGGCTTTTTAAGGTGAGTTTTAATTTTTTTTAAATTGGTATTCATGTTTCTAATATTTTCTGGTAATGAATTAAAGAATTTTACTCCGAGATATTTATGATTTAATTTTCCTATTGTTTTTTTACATTTTGGAGTAGGACGTATTGATGTTTGTCTAAGATTTTTGTTATTTTTAAAATGAAATAATAACAATATAAATGAAATACAAGTATATATCAATTACTATATTATATGTAAATTTAATTAACATAAATTCATTGCTGCATTAACTGTAAACCTCATTATCATTAATTATTATATTATCAGTAAACGTACTTCATTACCTTAAATTATATAATCTGCATACTTCACCCGCCATAACACAGGGACACTATGTATTAAATTATTTTAATAAATAAATAAATATAGGATAGATAACGAGAAATTAAACTATGTACCTATACAAAAATTTTATTTTTTTTATTTAGGATAATGTTAAAAAATAAACACAATCAAAAAAGAAAAACAACTTTATGAGAATGAGAAAATAACACACAGCAGAGGTGGGTGGTTCGTAATTAACAGTTTGTTTTATTTTTTTATAATTAACATTAAGTTAAAGTCACTTTTGTTATTTTTTTTAACTTTGTCTCTATACAGGAGACTTTGAGGAAAATCATTTCCCTCAGGGCCTATGTCATCTTTGAAGTTGCTGTGTGTTCTTAACAAACCGATTGCAATAATGCTGTGATTATTTTACCAATATTTCAATGGAAGATGCTCCGAGTAACTAGCGTCATTGATTCCCTCGACACCAGTGAATAGTCGGAAAACACGTCAAACGCGGGCCCAAGATATGTTCACGGTTGACATTGTCACAAGAGAACGGGTCGCCTCTATGACTCGTTCTTGAGTTTAACAGCTCAGCTGTGGAACGATTTGCCGGCAGCTGTGTTTCCTCCCTCCTACAATACTGGTCTCTTCAAGACCCACGTTTACTCATTCCTCTTCTCAAAAGACTCTTCATATACGTTTTATTTGTCATATGAGTGAGGTTTATATAATTTTTATAATTTCGAATTAATGTTGTGTATCCTTTAACTGGGTAGGTTGTGTAATATTTTAATTTTGAATTAATATTGTGTACCCTTTAACTGGGTAGGTTGTGTAATATTTTAATTTTGCATTAATGTTGTATACCCTTAAACTGGGTGGGTTGTGTAATATTTTAATTTTGCATTAATATTGTGTACCCTTTAACTGGGTAGGTTGTGTAATATTTTAATTTTGCATTAATGTTGTGTACCCTTAAACTGGGTAGGTTGTGTAATTTTTAAATTTTGTATTAATATTGTGTACCCTTTAACTGGGAAGGTTGTGTAATATTTTAATTTTGCATTAATTTTGTACATTCTTAACTGGGTAGGTTGTGTAATTTTTAAATTTTGTTTGAATGTTGTGTATCCTTTGACTGGGTAGGTTATATAATTTTTGTACCTATTTGTATAATAATTGTCTTTTTTTAATTACTGGATTCGCTAACGTTAGAACATCTGTGAGTATATCTAAACAAAAACATTACAAGTAAAGATATCAAGGTGCTCCAAAAGTCTCGCAAACTTGGTCACAGTAACGGGAACAAGTGTTCCTGCCGCTTGTTCACTCGACTTTGGAAATATTGATAATTACTTATTTTTTTTAGCAATTAAAAAGTAATAACAAATAAAAAATATTCTCATAAATAAAATAAGTTTTTTTTTTATTTTTTTTATGGATTATGGACCCCTCGAAATTACGACGAAACAATCAGCGAACCTAAATAAATAATTCCATTTCACTTCTTTTTAACTACATCGAAATTCGAGAAAATTTAAAAAAATGTTCAGAAATAAAATTACAACATAATTAAAGTTTTTTTTATACAATTCCACTGGCAAAATACAATACAATAATTTAACAATTTATAGGAGATACTTTTAATTAACCACTGGAGCGACAGAGCAATTAAAATATTTTTTCTCGGATTGCTAAAGGAAGTTTTTTCACCCACATAAAAAAAATCATACCTCCCTATTTGAATATGGAGACATACAAACTGATTATAGTTCTATGTAGCCAATGAATTTCCCTATCTTTTGTCTATTATAACATATTTATAGGATTTATAAAAAAAATATAATTAAATCTTTAACCTTAAAACATTTTAAAGAATCTAGGTAAATATTTATTTAGAATATATTTTGAATGTACAATATATTATTTAGTCGTTTTTTTAAATTTGACACATTTTGGCAACAAATCAATCCGAGGTTGTGGAAATAGTGCCATAATGTGGCAAAAAGCGCTCGAGTGGATACATGTTATCTGTGGAGAAATAGTAGACAATCGACCTATTTCTAAATACAAACATTTATTTAAGTACTTAAAATAAATCCTTTATTTTTATTTTTAACTTAATAGGTAAAATCTCAAGTTATAATATTTTATTTAATGAAGACAATATTAGCGAAAGTCAGTCTAAATCTGAAACAGAAAAATTAGAAAAAGATCGGGTCACAGACTCGAACCCAGGAACTTCGGCTTTCCGGGCAGATGCTCTAACCACTGAGCTAATGAGTCTCTATCCGATTCCAGATGTGACCCGAACTTTTTCTGAATTTTCTGTTTCAGATTTAGATTTAGTTTCGCTAATATTGTCTTCATTAATTAAAATATTACAATAAATTCAATAATTATCAATAAAAAAAAAACTTATGTTCCTATCTTAGACATGTTCCCTTTCACTGTCCATTTCATCTCCTCCCTTGACTCTTCACTGATCCCTAGCCCCGCACTAACCCCTACCACAACATTTAGTAAAACATTGTGTTCACCCAATGTTTTGTAATGTCCAGTTATTATATGTTTGCACTGAAGAAGGAACGATCGATCTGAAACCGGTCGGCGTAAATCAAATATAGAAGTTGCTCTAATAAAGAAGTATTATATATATTTATAATGGACTAGCTGACCCGCCCACGCGTTGCTGTGGTTAACTAAAAACAATGCCATCTACTTAATGGTTACTTAACCTAGATGTCATCACTTTGAATCACAATTCCTTTATTCCCTTTCATCAATTTACCTTAAAAGATAAACCACGGAAGTCCACTTTTTGGTAGTTTTGAGTTGAATATAAAGAACATTTTTCTGTATTTCGTTACATATTTGAATGAAATAACGAAATCTATAAACAGTATATTAACTGATTTAGCTAATTACAAAACCACTGGAGTCCAATTTACTTCAGAGGATAAAGCAAAATATATTCATAAATTGACAAATTTTGTCTTAACTATGGCCAAAAACGAATGAAATTATGATATAAATTCACAGATCTTAATTATTGCAGTAAGTAAAAAAATATATACACCTTCAAACAGTCAGTTCACAAAACAACATAAGTCCAAAGTGGATTCCCGTGGTTTATGCTTCAAGTCACAGATATCAGTCAAATAATCTAGGAGGCAGATATGGGTACTGACGCCCCGGGAACAATTTATTGGATATTTGTTTATTTTTACTGTGAACTCTTTAACTTCACACTTATGTCCAAGGTCAAAATTAAAATCCAATATTAGACCTCCTTCCGTTACAGGGTTCCAATTATTGTTTTTGGTCGTCATTAGCGTTAACATTTTCGGGTTTGAAATTAATGTTATATTTCCTTTTGTTATTTTTGAGGCCAAAAACTATTCCACGTCCCATTTCAACTCCTTTTTCCGTTACAGGGTTCTCATTTTTGTTATATTTGACCTCATCAAAATTAACATTCCCATATTTGTTTTTGTTACTTTTGAAGCTGAATATATTATTTGTGAATCCATGTCCTCCGCCATAATAGAATCCTAATCTATTTTCAGTTCCAAGGTTCCCATTTTTGCTCGTATATTGGTCTTCAATAGCGTTAACATTCTCATAATTGTTATAGTTAGTTCTGAGATCGAGTTCTTTTTCATTTAATGGATATCCTTGGCTAAAATTAAATCCTAATCTATTTTCAGTTGCAGGGTTTCCATCGTTGTTGCTCGAAAATTGGCCTTCATTAGCTTTTACATTAAAATAATTGTTATAGTTAATCCTGGGGCCGAGTAGTTTTACACTTAAAGGATGTTCTTGGCCAAAATTAAATCCTAATCTTTTTTCGGTTGCAGCGTTCCCGTTGTTGTTGCTAATATATTGGTTTTCATTAGCGTTTAAATTCTCATAATTGTTGCTATCACTTCTGGGACCGAATACATTTTTATTTAATGGAAGTTGTTGGTTAAAACTTAATCCGGATCCTTTTTCAGTCATAAGTTTTTCATTTTTTTTAGTTGTATATTGGTCGTCATTAACAGTAACGTCTCTATCATTGTTGTTACTTATGAGGCCAAATACTTTATCCTTTATTGCACGTCCAAGGTCGAAAGCTGATCCCAATCCCAATCTTGTTCCCTTTTCCGTTACTGTGTTCTCGTTGTTGTTATTTTGGTCATCCATTGACTTTCGACTTTGGAAATCTTTGAAATCGTCATTATTGTTGTCTTTTTGGAAACTGAATGCTTTTCCAGTTAAACCACATCGAAAACCAAAACCAAGTCCCGCTCCATATCCATTGTCGGTTTCAGTATTTCCAAATATGTTACTGCTTATGCCGAATGCTTTCCCATTAAAGCCAGCTTCGAGATTGAAATCAATCCCCAATCCGTATCCTTCTTCCTTTACACGGTTTTTATTGTCATTATTTGTAAAACTAAATATATTTCCAGTTAAATCACCTCCCAGACCGGCATCACCACTCAATCCCAAACCACTATCCATTACAGTTTTCCCAACGTCGTTATTGATGCCGAATGCTTTTCCATTTAAATCACCTCCCAAACCGAAACCTACTCCAAATCCATATCCTTCTTTCTTTCCACCGTTTCCATCGGTTTTATTTTTGAAATTGAATACCTTTCCATTTAAATTACCTTCCAGGCCCCCGCTTGTCCCAAATCCAAAACCACTATCCATTGCAGATTTTCCATAGTTATTATCTTTGACACTGAATGCTTTTCCACTTAAATCACCTCCTAGTCCAAAGCCAACTCCCAATCCAATACCTTCGTTTTCGTTTCCATTGTTGTTATTTTTGAAACCGAATGCTTTTCCACTAATATCAGTGTCCACACCAAAACCAGCCCCCACTCCTAATCCTCCGTTATTTGGGAGGCCTATTATTTTTTTATTTATATCAGCTCCAAAACCAAAACCAGCTCCAAATCCTTTACCGTCGTCTAGGCCTTCAATGTTTCCATAGTTGTTATAACCATTGTCATACTTGTTGATGTTATTTGAAAGGCTAAAGTCTTTTCCAATACCCAATACACTACCCTGATCGAAATAATTTCCTGATTCCCGTTTGACTTCCAGTCCATTAAGATATTTATTGTTTTTATATTGGTCGGCATTCAAATTTTAATTTTTCGCAAAATCTTCGTAATTTTTGATGCCTAATCCATATTTTTGAGGCCGAATCCATAACAAATCTCCCTGACCATATCCTAACTCAGATCCGTTATCCAGTCCATTACGATTTTCAATGTCATCATGATCGTCGGGAATATTATTATGATCAAAACTGTAAATATTTTCGAGGTTTGTTGCTGTTCCACTTATTTCTTCTCCTTGATCTAAATCCGTTTCCAATTCTGAACGATAATCCTTTTCACCTTTGTTAGATTGGTCAGCATTAACATTACTATTCCCAAATACATCGTTGTTAAGGCCAATTTCTTTACTTTTGCTTAATACGTCCACCACTCCGCCTCCAAATCCACCGCCACCTTCCAATCCGTAATTGGTTCCTATTCCTTGATAGGTTCCGAATTCGTTATTTGGTCTTCGTTCAGGGTTGGATTGGTCTTCATCTACATTATCAGTCACATAATCGTTGTCGTTATTTTGGAGACTTAATAATTTTCGTTTACCAAATCCACCACGCAAATTGTTACCGCTTCCGTTTCCACGTAAATTATCCAGTTCACCCCCGTTGAGGCTATTATCGTTATTGTATTGGTCTTTATTTACATTATCTTTTCCGTTTTCAATTTTTTGGAGTCTTGATCCTTTTAAAAAACCTAGTCCTCCTCCCATGTCGTTAACGCTTCCGTTTACCAGCCCGTGTACATTATCCAGTCCATTTTTGAGATCGTAATGATCGCCATTTACTTCATCTTCCCCGTTACTATTTTTTTGGAGAGCAAATCCTTTTCTTTTACCTAATCCACATCCTAAACCGTTACCGCATCCATATCCTAATTCAGATAGATTATCCGGTACGTTACTATTACGATTATTATCATTATTGTATTGGTCTTTATTTACATCATCATTTCCGTTACTGTTCTTTTGGAGGCCTAATTCTTTTATTTTCTCTAATCCACATCCTAAACCGTTACCGCATCCGTATTCTAATTCAGATAAATTATGCAGTCTTTTACCATTATGGTTATTATCGTAATTGTATTGGTCTTCATTTACAATATCATTACCGTTATTGTTATTTTGAGGACTCATTCCGTTTCTTTTGCTTAATCCACCCCCCATGCCGTTACCACTTCCGTACTTTAATATATATACATTATCCAGGATGTTACTGTTAAGGTTGTTGTTGTTATGTCTGAGGCCGAATCCTTTTCCATAAGTTAATCCACTTCCCCAGCTGTTACCTTTTTTATTTTCTAATCCAGTTACATCATCCAGTTCGTCCCTGTAAAGGTTATTATGGTTGTTGTACTTGCCGTTATTTACAATTTTATTTCCGTAAATATAGTTGTTGTTTCTGAGGTTGAATCTTTTTACAGAAGCTAATATACCTTCCTTTCCGTTACAGTTGTTGTTATATTTGTAGTTATTGCCATTACCATTTTCATCATTATTGTTATTATTTCTTAGTTTTCCAATATCTAATCCAACTCCAACGCCGTAATCGACACTGTTACCCCTGTTTGCATTCCTATTATATTTGTCGTTTTTTACATCATAATTTCCACCATTGTTTTTGTTATTTATCAATTTTCCAGTTTGTAATCCATCTTCCAAACCATAACCGACACCATTACCCCTGTTTGCATTATTATTATGTTTTTCGTTATTTAAATCATCATTTCGATCATTGTTCTTGTCGGTTATCAGTTTTCTAGTATCCAATCTTTCTTTTACGCTGTAATCGACACCGTAACCCCTGTTTGCTTCGTTGTTATATCTGTCGTTATTTACATCATCATTTTTATCATTGTTGTTGTAATTTCTAAGTGTTCCAGTACCAAATCCATCTCCCACACTCTGAACGACACCGTAACCCTTGTTTGCATTGTCGTTGTATCTGTCATTATTTACATCATCATTTCGGTCATTGTTATTGTTATTTCCCAGTTTTCCAGTATGTAATCTATCTCTGTTAGCGTAACCGACACCGTAACCTCTTTTTGCATTGTTGTTATATCTGTAATTATTCACATCATCATCTCCACGATTGTTGTTGATATTTCTCAGTTTTCCAGTGTCTAATTCATTTCCCTCGCCATACCCTAAACCGTGCCCTCTGTTTGCATTGTAGTTATGTTTGTCGCTGTTAACATCATCACTTTCAAAATTGTTGTTTTTATTTATTAGTTTTCCAGTATCTAATCCACGTACCATGCCATAACCGACATGGTTACGCTTGTTTCCATTGATGTTATAATTTTCGTTATTTAAGTAATCATTTCCATTATTGTTGTTGTTGTTTCTGAGGCCGAATCTTTTTCCATAAATTAATCCACTTCTCCAGCTGTTACCGTTTTCTTTTTCTAATCCATTCACATCATCCAGTTCGTCCCTGTAAAGGTTATTATTGTTGTTGTACTTGCCATTATTTACAATTTTATTCCCGTAATTATAGTTGTTATTTCTGAGGTTGATTCTTTTTCCAGAAGCTAATCCACCTCCCATTCCGTCACCGTTGCCGTCCATACCGTTTTCTTTTGAGAATTTAAATCTTCTTTCGTCGCTGTTATCAATTTTGTCAAAGTAACCATTTTCATTCTTAATCTGAAAGAAAAAACAATCATTCGGAAAGTTAAGTTTACCAATAAAGAAAATAGTGAAGTAAAGAAAGATGTCATTATTAATATAATTGAATAACATATTTCATTACTTTATAACATCATTTTACATATTTATTGAAACTCGTTACTTTTTTAACAATAGGTTTAAAAAATAAATCAGATTAATGTAACATTAATGTAAATATTACGTACACTTTGAATATTGAATTTAAATAACAGAATGTTAAAAAGTAAATAAAATTAAATACAGAATTTAAAAGTAAATGTATATATTATGTATATTCAGTAAAAATATAGTAAAAACCAGTAAGCAAATACAAATCAGTAAAAGATACTCGAAAGATATAAAATTATAATCAAAAAGGGCATATATTATATTATATGCCCTTTTCAGATATTTTAGTATTAATATAGGAAGCACGGAGAATCAAAGACCGAAAAAAATCACAAATTAAAATAACAAACTTTTAGAGTGTTTTACTAGATAATACCGGAAATTAGTCATTTTTAAATCAAATTCTAGACGTATTGACTCTTTTTTACAAAAAAAACATAAATTGATTTTGAAAGATTGTTATTTTATCTGGTACATGCAGTTTTAAAAATTTGAAAAACTAAGTAAATTTATAATACACTACGGTTATACCGTTGGTCGATGGCAGATTTGTTCAATCTTTAAACGATAGATTCTATTAAAAAACGCAAATTTCAAATGATATAATCATACAAACAAATAAATCAATATATAATCTAGTCAACAAAGTTTTCAAAATTTAACAAATTAAAATCATTAAAAAATAAATCCGAGAACGTGTTTTGTGACAAAAATATCTCAGTTTTTCTATTTATTTAAGGTCTTACAAACTAAAATATTTCAATTTTTTTACACACTTTTTTTGTTTAGACATTGAAAAATTATAAATAATTTTGATCAAAAATTAATTTTAAGAAGTATATAATTTTCATTTATTTACCCTCTCCCGTTTGATCATTTTTATGGCAGTTCGAGACATAAACACTCGCGATTCATTAGCCGCCGAGACGCGGCCATGCCAGGTCCTGTGTTCGCGCCGGTCTTAATGACATCATTTTGCAATAAATTTAAAACTAATACCGTTTAGTTTCATTGTTGTAAAAACATCCGCGCGCAGCGCTGTTAACAAAAACGGAATAATGAATAGTACCTACAGATTGTTTTACCGATTTAAACAATTCATCAAATATCAATGTTAAAATTCTGGTTCTGTGAAAGTTCTATTCAATTTATATTTTTTTAATTTCATTTGTTCTACTTAATTTATATTTCACTTTGATCCGGTTATTTCACAGTACTTGGTTAATAATAATATAATTACAAGAACTTGAATATTACATTTGACGAATTATTCAAATACTTACAATACGGCCGAGAATTGAAATTTCATCTTTCGATCTTTCGATCGCCCTTGCAACTGTTTAGGGCGGTACCCATGAGAAAGATTGATTATTCTCCGTACTCAAAAATTTAACTAATAACTCAATATCGACTTTATTTCATTCAAAATTTGCTTTAATATATACCTACCTACATTCAAGTAAGCAATAAAAATTCTCAAACGCGAAATGATACATTTTTGAATATCGAGTACTTCTTGTAAGTATTTTTTTATCATAAGTATTTACGATTTTTCAATAATGTCTAAGCAAAATAAGTGTGTAAATTTTTTTTAAATATTTTAGTCTCTAAGCCCTTAAATAAATAGACAAACATAGGTATTTTCGTCACAAAACACGTTCTCGGATACATTTTTTAATGATTTTAATTGAACTAAAATTAAAATTCTGAAAAGCGTCTTTACTAGATTATGTATTGATTTATTTTACTTTATGATTATATAATTTGAAATTTGTGTTGTGTAAACGATATTTCGTTTGAAAATTTAACAAATCTGTCAACGACCAACGGTATAACCTTAGTATATTAAAAATAAACTTAGTTTTTCACAATTTAAAAAAGAGTGTTTACCAGATAAAATAACAATCTTGAAAATCAATTTTCTGTAAAAAAATTCTGTATAATTTGATTTAAAAATGACTAATTTCCGGTATTCTCTGGTAATATCCTCTTAATGAGATCACCTTAGTGATCTCATTAATTTTATTTTTAAAAACAAATATTGTTTTGGTTTAAAAACAAATAACTTACTTCTGCAGCGATTTGACTTAATGCAAAAATTGCAAATGCGGTTGAAACGAGTAGTTTCATATCGCATATATAATTTTCTGATTTTTACCGCCAACGCTTTTTAGGCTTTTTATATATAAGAAAAACTCGTGTTAAGAAATTTAGCTATTTACAATAAATATAGTATGTCCATTTCAAAGACGTTGGATTATTAATCTGTCCAACTAATTATTGTATAAAAATTGACACACCTCAACTTATGAGTTTTTTGAAGTGAGACTTCTAACTCAAATCTTTTTTGGACTAAAGTAACATTAACGGAAATGACGTTCGATTTGTATTTCATCATATTAACGTCGTGGGTGCAGTGGCGTAGCTACCTAGGGGCTACGCGGGGCAGTGCCCCGGGGCCCTCAAGCTCAGGGGGCCCTCGAATTCTTACCAGAAATCTCGATCGAACTGAACTTTTGGAAATTTCTCCCATTTTCAAAATAAATATGACAGGTTGCAACTTGCAACCCCACTTTCATCATGACAACTCAGTTGAGAGAAATTCAAAAGTTATGCCTAGGGAATTCCCCTAAATTCTTCCTGTAGGTTGGCAGTGTTGTCAATTTGAAAGATATTGATATGTGCGTCATTCCCCAAGTGTTTCTCTTTCCTTTTATTTTACTTTTAACGTCGTCAGTGAACAGTGAGTACCTACCTACTCGAGCACAATCTAATATTGTATTGTTTAAATAAATTAGAAAACTAAAATTATGGATAAAAAGAAGAAACCCAGTGGTGCATTTAAACGCAAACAACGCCAAGAAAGAGAAGATAGTAAACAAAAATTTCCCAAAATTGACAAGTTTTTTAGTCAGCCTTCTGCAAGTACCAAAATATTTCTATCGATAGTGACTCAAATAATGTGGTAACAGTGTTGGTTGAGAAGCCTACTGAAGAAGATTCGACAATTATTGCAGTTGGAGATACCTCCGCCGCCGATCATGTGAACGTGGATGATGTTTGCATGACACACATAAGAGCGGAGGGTTAGGAGGAACCACAGAAAAACCGCATTAAGCCTGGATATAAACGAAGTCATTGATACTTTTGCGAAAACTAAAGCTAGGAAAAAATTGTAAATATAATTGTTATTTAGTCAGTTGGTAGGCCCGACCTTTATATAATAAACCCTTGAATCTTCTCTATTTCGTTTTATTAGCCAAACCTACACCAAGTATTAATTGTAATTTATGTTGTTACTGTTTAATATTTTTATTACCTGCCCTGCAGTGCACAAAAAAGTGCTTAAATAGCTTAGCATTTTTAAAGTATTTGTATATTTCATATTTTTATTTGATAAAACCTAATCAGTTCACATAGCAGTGGGGCCCCATTTTTTTATTTGCCCCAGGGCCCTTGGTTACCTAGCTACGCCACTGCGTGGGTGTGGTAATGATGAGTGCAAAGCCTAGCAACGAATGACAAAACGTCAAAGCAAACTCACCCGTTTATTTTTGTTTACTAATGTATGAGGTAAGTTCAACAGGTTTTTGTCATGTTTTGTTGATTATTATATGAGTTAACTAAAGATTTTAGTTGAATCTTTTGATTTGTATTATTTTTTACGATGAATGTTAGCCCCCTTTTCTTTCTGATTCTTGTGAATTCTATCTGTTGAAGTAAAAAGTGGCAGTAGTTTGACAATAAAAATAGTGTTGTTTAGAATTCAAATGGCTGAATTGCAGGAACATTTTACCCTTTCGTCTATAACTAATTATAGACGAAAAAAATCAACAATCTAATCATTTTCCGTCGCCTAAAAAATGTAAGTTTTTTTGTTTCTGTTTAGATAAAGAAGTTTTACTTCATAATAAATGTTAGACGCACTCAATTTTTTTTTGTCTGTAGTTCCCGATTATTATATAATTTGGATATGTGATAGAAAAGTATACCATTAAGAAAATTAAATAAAAACATTATGGAATAACATACAGTTAGCGTGTAGAGATAGTTCAAAGTAATTATTATCTGAAATAAATGATTTCAAACTCTGTGAACAGTAGACCTAGGGTCCAAAAAGTACGTTTTCTAATTTTCTCTAATATGATAAATCAATTATTTTTAATTGATAAACTAATGTTTAAGACTAGATTTTTTTATGCATAGCCCAAAGGGTAATAATTATTATAAGCAATAATTATTAGCCTGAAACACTCATCCATTAAAAATAATCAATATTTGACGAGTTAAATTATTTCACAAAAAAAAATGTAGACATAATATGTCTCGACGCCATCTAGTGGGGGAGTTAGCACTTACATACCTTTCCCATATAAAAATAAAGTTGGTTGTTTGCAGGTGAAAAAAATGTAATAAGCGGTAATTGTTGAATGAAACACTAGGTATATATTGAATTATGTGGCGGGTATGAGATAAGCCGCCGTAGCTTAATGGTAGAGCTCTTGACCGGCAATCAAAGGGGTGCGGGTTCGAGTCCCGTCGGCGACATGTATCTTTTATGAAGGTTTTTTCGATATGGATGAGTGTTTCAGGCTAATAACTATTGCTTACAATAATTGTTATGATAAATCAAAACCAAAATTTTCCTTTGAAGTAATAAAAATTATAAGTAGAGACTCAAATGCTTACCCACCTAATTAAAAACCAAATACGTTTTTAAACTTTTTTATATTATTTATAATTTTTTTTCATACACAAACAACCAACAATTATCATCAATATAAGAAATTAATAAAGTCAATATTCTTTGACCTTGATGGCAGTCATAATTTTGTCCTTAGTCTTGTCGGGCGTATCCCGTTCACCAACTTATTTTACATCAAGATAAGTTGGTTTTACATCAAAATCTTTTTTTAAAATTACTTCTTAATTTATTTTTAATGTCAAAGCCCCACAAAAGTGGCATACTTCAAGGATCCATCATGGGTCCATTTTTATTCATAATATAAATGAAACGATTTGATCAATAATTAAATTCACCTTCTTTCTAATGAGAGATGAAAGATAATTGGGTACTGATGGTGATTCTAGACCTGGATCATATGAGTTGCAGGAAAACGTGGAAGCCGAAAAAAAACTAGAAGAAAATATGTTTCACGTTCCACTGGTCTAAGCCAAATAAGACTCTTGTGTGGTTTTTCTTCTCAAGTCGGTTCCTCATTGTTGAGGATCGTGACTCCTACTTCAATTTCTATAATGGACAAGGTTCCTCCACCCCTCGTCATCATGAAGAGCCAAGGACATCCTAGTACCAGACGCCAGTGATACTCTGTCACTCCAGCGCATTGGTGACCTCCCCTTGCTTCTTCTGCCTATCACTTTGCCAGAGGAACAAAGGCAATTGAAAATTTGTGAATATTTTAACTTAACTGTCAACGTTTTATACAAATATAATACTTTTTCGTTGTTTGTTTTTGGGGTGTTATGCTGTGTTGTGCTACCTCCTTCTTTAGCCGACGTTTCGGACAGCGTTGCAGTGTCCATCATCAGGGCAGATCCAGAAGATCACATCGACGGATCTGCCGGATCTGCCCTGATGATGGACACTGCAACGCTGTCCGAAACGTCGGCTAAAGAAGGAGGTAGCACAACACGGCATAACACCCCAAAAACAAACAACGAAAATGCTTCTGGCCGTGAAAATCTAAAAACGTATCCAAATATAATACTTGTATGAAGCAAACCTACTATACTGGAACAAATTCTTTCTTTATTGCAACAACGATTTTCGCATTGTTTTACAATATACTTATTAATATGTTGCGTGAAATAAAACAATACAAATGTTTAATACATTTTTTAATAATTGATTCATAAAAAAATGTTTGAATTCTATTCACTTGTAGGCCATGTATCGTATTTGTAAAATGTATTTACTTTGTGGCTTTTTTTGACATTAGCTCCACACAGGAGGCCCTGAGTAAAATAATTCCCCTCAGGGCCCATGTCCTCTACGGGAATGCTGTTTGGAGGATCTTTTTAGGAAGGGAAGGCGAGGAAGTCATGAGAAGGAAAAATGAATTAGGGGTAGATAGGAAACAAAAGGAAGGAGACGGACGTATGAATCTGTGCAAGGCGATGTCCGAGAGAGTCCTGCTGGAGCGGTCAAAAGGTGTCCCTCAACCAGTCTCTCCCGATTCGGCCTTCCACGCAGCTTGTGGCCAGGACACGATCTGGACAAACCTTACCCTATGAATCCGGGCACCTCTAGTAAGTCACCAAACGTAGGGAAGGACTTGGGGTGACCTATGACAGAGGTGTTGGTTATCCAATAATTAGTTCCCGGGACGACGGTACCCATAACCGCCTCCCAAATTGATAACTTAAGTGTTAACCATTTACATACAGATACTGTTATAATATTACACTCTACTTACTACGTGTTTTATATTAGGAATATTTTTTGTATTTTGCATTTTTCATCTATTTACGTGTAAACTGTATGTACAAGCACAGAAAAAATACTTATCTCATTGTCGGATATTTCGTAACATACCTTTTCACCTAAGTATATCACCTAACTGATAGTCGCGAATTATTATCCGTCATTGGTTTAAATGCTCCAATGCGGCGTACCAGGCACACTTCTCTTTTTCAAATAGAAGCCCACAACACCAATGCAGCAAATAACTCACAATCACTCGCGCAATCACAACTTACCCATTATGAATAATTATTACAATTAGTCATTTTTCACGATTCTTTGCGAACATGCAAAACAAAATTATTAAATTTCTTGTCGTTTTATTAAACTTTAGTGAGCAAATAACTTTTGATTTTAAAAAAACTACTACCAAAATGAAGACAAATTTTGAAAATGTTTCTGGTAAGCGACCAGAAACAGTTATAAATTTTATGAAAGAAAACACAATTCTAACAAAATTACAAAGGGTAAAATAAAGAAACATTGACAATTTTTTTCGTTCGATATGAATTTATTAAATGAAATGTTTTCATTGTCATAATGTATTATTACAATTATGGAAGATTTGAAAATGTTTTCGAGGACAAGTTAAATTAAAGCCACTTAGAAACTTTGGCTCTAACTTTGGTAGAAGTAGTTATTCTATAACGTGGTATACTTGCTCTTATACTTTGAATATTATAGGTTATGATATTTGTACACGTATAAAATATGTCTGTTGTGAATAACGGTGTATTTTTAAAGATTAAGCTTTTCGGATATAGATAAATGATTCATAAATTATGTCAATTGAATCTAAATTCATTGTAAAGCGATGTTCTTCATTGGATTTGATATTCACTTCCATCAACGATTCTCTCACTTTAGTAACCTGCATAACCTCCGAAAGTTTTTCGAAAATAATTGTTATTGTTGTTATATTGGTCGCTGTTTGTATTTTCATCTCCTTTGTTATAATTGTTATTTTTCAATCCAAATCCGTTAAAGTTGTTATTGTTATTAAATTGGTCATCGTTTAAATTTCCATAACCCTCGTTGTAGTTATTATTTTTGAAGTCAAATTCGTCTCCTTTGCCGGTTCCGAAATATTTTCCGTAAAAGTTGTTATTGTCATTATACTGGTCGGTGTTTGTATTTTGATTACCATTGTTGTTATTGTTATTTTTCAATCCAAATCCGTATAAGTTGTTATTATTATTAAATTGGTCATTGTTTACATTTCCAAAACCTTCGTTGTTATTGTTATTTTTGAAGTTATATCCGTTAAAATATTTACCATATTTTCCATAAAAGTTGTTATTGTTATTATTTTGATCGGTGTTTGTATTTTCATTTCCATAGTTGTGATTGTTATTTTTAAATCCAAATCCATAATTGTTGTTATTGTTATTATATTGGTCATCGTTCGAATTTCCGTAACCCTCATTATAGTTGTTATTTTTAAGGCCGTATCCAAATCCGCATCCTGTGCGGATATATTTTCCGTAAAAGTTGTTATTGTCATTATGTTGGTCGGTGTTTGTATTTTTATCTCCTTTATTGTAATTGTTATTTTTAAATCCAAATCCATAAATGTTGTTATTGTTATTACATTGGTCGTTGTTTACATTTCCATTACCTTGGTTGATATTGTTATTTTTTAAGTCTTTTCCGTAATAGTGGTTATTGTTATTATATTGATCATCGTTTACATTTCCAGAACCCTTGTTAAAGTTGTTATTTTCGAGGCCACCAAACGGAAAAATAATATCATCTGGATCCTAAAAGAAAAAATTATTAAATTTTTCAATTAAATTTGGCGATGTTATTCAGATTGATCGAGTTTTCATATTTTAGATATCAATACATTGATACTCGACGTATTATGTCGATATCAGAAATTTGAAATGCTGCAAAGGCCAAAAAAAAAAAAGAAGTTAAATATCTTATTATTCTCAATTTTTTTCTGTCTTTCGATCTGCTTAACGATCTGGTACATTAGTATGACATTTTAAAATATTCAGACAACGAAAAGAATTTGTTTACTTCAATATAAGATTTTCTGCCTTATAATTGATATGGTGTTGCTTATGAGTAATTTGAATAGTGTACCAGATAGAGGGTACACTTTTAAATATAATTGCATACTTAACTCCAATTTCAATTTTTTTGAAATATCTGACTAATCAACTATAAGCTGTTTTGCCCGTTGCAGGCAACTTGGACGAACGATATGAAGAAAAGCGAATGTATACATTATTATTTAAATTGGCAAATTTAATAATAAGGGAAAATTTGAAGAATTTTTTTTTTTACATTAGGTCCACACAGGAGGCCCTGTGGAAAATAATTTCCCTCAGGGCCTATGTCATCTTTGGGGATGCTGTGTCGAATTTTTAAGGAAGGAAGGAGAGGAAGTTCTGGGAAGGAAAAAGGTATCAGGGTTGTGTAGGAATCTGGGGTTCAGTGCATTTAGATCATCCGCCGCCAAGACCTAGACAAACCTTACCCCATGAACCCGGGCACCCCTGCTAAGTCACCAAATGTAGCAAACCACTTGGGGTGACCTATGGCAGAGGTGTTGGACATTCAAAAAACGGTTCCTGGCCGTCAATATTGCCTTCAATAAATAATATTCCTAAAGTTTCATAATTTTTTTTCAAATTACAGTCTGAAAATCTGGTTTTACAAAGGTGCACATTTAAATTGTCTACGGTTGAATTCTAGATTTGAATATAAAGCGCGGATTTTTCTCTTTCTAACACAGTTTAGATCACACTTCTCACCATAATTTCTATGAGACCTATATGAGTTATTCCCAAAAGTGAACATGAAAAATATTATTTAAAAAAAAAAAGAACTTACTTGTGCAGATCCTTGGCTGATTGCCACTATTACGAATGTTGTTGCTACGATGAGTTTCATCTTGCGAAGATTGACTTAAGTTTTCTGATATCTGTTCAATTCTTTTCGTCTTTTATACAAATCTATTATTTATTAGTGTTAGTTATATTACGTAATAATTGGATAATAATTTTGAAGTATAGTCTGTCTACTACAAAGTCAATCATTTTATTTTTTATGGAAAACTTTTACCTACAACTGCTGTAATTTTATTTTTATTTTTTTTAAACTCATAAAATACTTTTATATGCAAAGCAGAAGGAATATATTTTTGTGAAAAATTACGATAAAAATATAATACAGTAAATAACAAAATATAAGTTTAATATATATAACAGTTAACGACATGAGTATATTCAGAGAGGATTGACCGCCAAATTACAAAAGACATCTACAGCTATAAGTATATCTATTGACTTTTGTTGTAAGGCCGTATATCCTCTCTGAATACGTTATCAGGGAGAAAGTACAACAGAAGGAATTATTTGGGAGATCAACTGTACGAGGATCAACTGGCAGAGGGATCCACTATCTGAGGATAAATTGTCGTAGGATCAACTGGCAGAGGGATCCACTATCTGAGGATAAATTGTCGTAGGATCAACTGGCAGAGGGATCCACTATCTGAGGATAAATTGTCGTAGGATCAACTGGCAGAGGGATCCACTATCTGAGGATAAATTGTCGTAGGATCAACTAGCAGAGGGATCCACTATCTGAGGATAAATTGTCGTAGGATCAACTAGCAGAGGGATCCACTATCTGAGGATAAATTGTCGTAGGATCAACTGGCAGAGGGATCCACTATCTGAGGATAAATTGTCGTAGGATCAACTGGCAGAGGGATCCACTATCTGAGGATAAATTGTCGTAGGATCAACTAGCAGAGGGATCCACTATCTGAGGATAAATTGTCGTAGGATCAACTAGCAGAGGGATCCACTATCTGAGGATAAATTGTCGTAGGATCAACTGGCAGAGGGATCCACTATCTGAGGATAAATTGTCGTAGGATCAACTGGCAGAGGGATCCACTATCTGAGGATAAATTGTCGTAGGATCAACTAGCAGAGGGATCCACTATCTGAGGATAGTCGTAGGATCAACTGGCTTGTTAGTGCATATAATCCGATGTCTACTAATCATTAACGTTTTACAACAAAATGCCTTGTTTCCAACAAACATACTATATCGGAAAAAAAAATCCGATTCGCCTCAGCAATATCTTCACATTTGTTAGTTATAACATAATATTGTGTATTGCATAATGTGTTTTTTTTAATAGTGTTTATATATATAATAATACTTTACATTATATTTTTACGATGTGCAAAAAATCAATTAGGTACAATCAACATTTTTTTAATTAAAATCCTCTACTTCAGAAGTTATTGGGAGTAATTTAATTTAATATTTTTTAATAACAGAGTAAAAAAATTCTATCACATATGATATTCTCGTGCAAGATCCCACTGAGAGACAGCCTGGGTTGACATTGCCTCGCAAACTCTGGTCCTCGATCAATAGGATCAGGTGCTCCCATAGCCATTATGCCCTTATGATGCATATTGACCAGCGGCTGAGAATAAATGTTTAAAAATGCTTGCAACTGTACAAGGAGGTTCCAATGCGAAATATCGATTATTTCCCGTATCAAAATTAAAAAAAAAAAAATGTTGATATCGATTTATTTCATTCAAAAATTGCTTTAATATATACCTACCTACATTCAAGGAAGTAAGCAATAATAATGCTCAAAACGAATGATGATAAATATTTTTTTATCATAAATATTTATGATTTGTCTAAACAAAATAAGTGAGTAATTTTTTTTTTAAATATTTTAGTTTGTAAGACCTTAAAAAAATAGAAAAACTGAGGTATTTTCGTCACAAAACACGTTCACGGATTTATTTTTTAATACTTTTAATTGAACCTAAATTAAAATTATGAAAAGTGTCTTTACTAGATTATGTATTGATTTATTTTGTTGTATAATTATATGATTTGAAATTTGTGTTGTATAATACAATATTTCGTTTAAAAATTGAACAAATCTGCCAACGACCAACGGTATAACCTTAGTATATTAAAAATAAACTAAGGTTTTTGAAAATTTAATAATTGCGTTTAGCAGATAAAATAACAATCTTTCAAAATCAATTTATGTTATTTTATAAAAAAGAGTCAATACTTCTAGAATTTGATTTAAAAAGGACTAATTTCTATTCTGAGGTCGGGGGCACACCGCAAACCGCAGCTGCAGATAGCAGACCTTATATAAGACATGATAATGATTAATATTATAAAATTTAGTATTAACACTCTGGCCACGTAGTGCTATATCTGTCACCAAATTACACGTGCTCATTAAACGTCTCCTTTTCCATTATTAAGAAATAGAGAAGCATTCCCTTTGCATTTAAAAGTTTATCATGATGTAAAGACCCATTCGGACTGGACAAGTAGTTTAGTCGAGAAGCTAGTAAATTAGTAACTAAACGCGTCCCAACACCACAATTTTAGTAGAGTAGTTTAGTCAGCGCTTTATTAGAGTCATTCCATTTCGTTCTATTTTTTAGGCTAGTAGCCACCCCCACAACGCGTCCCTGTGCACTGACCCGACGGTTTTTGTTTTGTTTATTTAGATGTATGCAATTTTTTTCAAACATCTAGTAAGAAAATATGAAAAGACAATTTAAGTAAAACGATTCAAGAAATACAATTAAAGAAATACTATTTAAGAAATAAAATTTGAAAAATACAATTCGAGAAATACAATAATATTTGTAATCAAATTAACGATTATTTTTAACATATATAGCACATGTCCTACGAAAAGTGCTGAGGTTTGAGGCTTCCTTAACGGCATTCGGTAGGTTATTATAAAGTTTTTGCCCTTTATAAAACACGTTGTTTTGGGTGCACGAAAGTTTAGTTTTGGGAAGCCTAAAATCTCTACATCCTCTCTTAGGTTAATTATGAACATTTTCGTGGAACATAATATTAATTTTTAGATAATCTGGCAGCATATTATTTTTGAGCTTGTACAACATTGATAAAGTAAAAATGTTGGATTTTAAAATAATCCTCATCCCCCTATTTTGTATAACCTGTAGTTTATTATTTTGGGCTTCGAAGAATAAAACAATAGAAAAATAATTGAAATGCGGAGTTACAATAGAATTGTACACAAGGCGCGTTGTCTTGAGTTCCAAGTTATTTCGTAGTTAGTTATCAGTTTTGGTAGAATTCATTAATAGACGCAGAGATGTCGTCCCATTGGAGCGAAGATGCCACTCTAAAATGCTTTATTTTTGCTGCAATTAATTTATTTTCGTGTCCATAGTTTATTTATTTTCATCTCACTCACTTACTCACTTCTTACACCTCTACTAAAATAAACTGAGTTTAATTTACTTGGTTGCGTTGCAGCCCGTTTATCTTGCAACGCGCCGCTCACTGATGTACTTTTTAGTCGACCGTAATGCCCCGTTCTAACTGGGCTCTAAACCCCGTTCTAATTTTAGTCAAGTAGCGATTATATTAGTAACTAAACGTGCCCGAACACCACAATTTTAGTGTAGCAGGCTAGTCAGCTCTTTAGTAGATTGAATCCATTTGGTTCTATTTTTTCGGCGAGTAGAGTCCCCCTCCACGCTTCCCTGCGCACTGGCATGTGCAGTTCATTCGTAGACGCAGATAAGCGAGATATATCGTGCCGTTGGCGCGAAAATACTACTCTAAAATTGTTTATTTTGCAGTTATTAAGAGGCTAGACTTTGAACCACACGCGGAACACCCGCGACTGTCATTCTGTCTCGCTCACAATAAGCTCACGCACACTTACAATACATGCGAATGCGAAATATGCGAATGAGACAACGCTCAAATTTACCTACAGAAATCGTTCGAAAGGGGGTTTATGGAGAATACACCTTTCTACACCGAAACTTTCACGAAATTGAAATTTTAAAATATATATATTTTTTAGAAAGAAGAATCTACGTCGGTAGCTTTTATAATTTTATAATTCTTTATGAGAGTTGAGTTAGCAGCACTTTTTCCTTAAATAATATTTTTTGATAAATCGTACATGTTTGACAGTGAATGTTTACGTAAATACGAAACGCATCGAAAATTCGAAAACATACCGACATAGTTTTCACCCTCTAGAAGGCAGTATAAAAAAATATATTCATTTTGTGCAATTTTCGATGTAGAAAAGTGTTTTTTCCCGGGCGTCCTTTTTGTATGGGCCGAAAAGCGAAGTCTATCATCTTAATACACTAATTTATTGTTCCACCTCCTCTAAAATAAGCATTACAATTAGCTTAATTAGCGCATTTACTTTATTGCGTTGCGGTCCGTCATGTTGCGCCGCTTACTAATGAACTCTACTTGACTTTTAGTGCGAAAACTTTTTGGTTAGTCAAGTAGCGAGTTACTCGCCACTCGACTTACTACTTGTCAGGTGTGAACAAGGCATAATTAACATTAAGTAGCAAGTTACTCGCAACTCGATTTAACAATCCGGATATCCAGTTCAAGTAAATTATATTTAATTCATTTGTTTTATTTCACAAATTAATAATTAAAAATTATATATATACAGGGTGTTAAGGTACTTAATTGAGTTACTTTAACCAGTGATTACTGACATTATTTGGAGTAAAAAATGTAAATGAAATTTTGGTCTCCGGTGACCTTTTTATGTAATTTTTTTTTTTCAAAATATTTTTTCTTCAAAATCAAACAAAAAAAAAATTCTTTCACATGACCTTATTGGTCACTCGGCCGAGTTACCACCCCACCACTTACCCCGCCCCCAACTACCCAACACCTACTATTATTTATGTTTTTGTAGAAAAAAAAAAAAAAAAAAAACATTAAAAATGTCACCGGAGACCAAAATTTCATTAACATTTTTTACTTCAAATAATGTCAGGAATCACTGGTTAAAGTAACTCAAGTACGTACCTTAACACCCTGTATATCTTCGCCAGGCGCAAAATACCTCAAATTTTTATTGGGGAGTGGAAAATCCATTTTTAAGCAGGAAAAATAGAGGGACTTGTTTTTTATTTAACGAGCGATTTTATTTTTACCGTCACGACACGCGGAAACGGCACGGTGACGGTATTGGCTCGCGCCATCTCATTTCTTTAATACGAGTGAGGGAAAGACAAGAAAATGTTTCGTATGAGATGCCGTTACCGTCGCCGTAACGGCACGAGCCGTTACCGTCGCCGTGCCGTTTCCGCGGGTCGTAACGGTAATAATAAAAGCGCTCGTTATGTATATATACTATTATTAGTATAGATAAATATTCTTTAGATACCTACCTTCATTTTCTTGCATTAAATTGCTTTTTTCACTGTCATGTTAAAAAAACAACATACTTGCAGAATTTAATAATAACATAATTTATTTAATTATATTTTAAAGTGTTTTTATATCGTTTTATGAATTAAACACAAAAATGTTTAAAGGTAAATCCGGCCGTTTATCGAGATAAAATAAACATGGACTTCCATGGGACACTCATGTCAGGGACATCTATTCAGTTTCCGGTATCCTTCCAATCACAATCCTTCCTAAACATGAAATCACAAGCACCATCCTACAAATTACCCAACAATCAACTTATACTAACACCAAGCCAATTTACAATCAAGACATCCACAACCACAATACTCGAAATAACAATAAAATCCGCATTCCTCAAACACACACTACAAAATTTGGGATAAAATCTCTGAACTATATTGCCTATACACTATATAATTCGCTTCCAGATATGTACAAAAACATCCAGCATAATAAAAAATTGCAAAGCAATGCTTTAAAAGGATATTTTTAACTACATTTAAAAATGAAAATATGTAATCGTCTTGTCATTTTTTGTTCTATCTTATATACTCGGATCAGTTTTTCCCTCTCTTTACTTATTATTAAGCCAATCATATTACTTGTGTCTCTCATTGTGAGTGAGTTTTTTTTAACCTATTATGTACATTAAGTTTTCATAATTGAATTGTGCTTATTAAGTGAGATCACCTGCAAGCACGCAAGTTCCTTCATTGGTTCCCCTACAGTTATTACGGTAGCCTTAGTTGGGCCAATAATAGCCCATATTATTAATAAATAATATAATCATCCATGGTTTTGTAAACGTTGTTATTATTACGGTATTTACATTTTCATCTCCAATGTTAGTGTTGTTATTTTTGATTCATGCTTTGTAAACGTTGTTATTACTGTTATATTGGTCGAAATTCGTATATTCATTTCCAATGTTGTGGTTGTTATTTTTCATCCATGCTTTGTAAACGTTGTTATTATTGTTATATTGCTCGGAATTTGTATATTCATTTCAAATGTTGTTGTTGTTATTTTTCATCCATGCTTTGTAAACGTTGTTATTATTTTCGTTGTTTGTTTTTGGGGTGTTATGCCGTGTTGCGCTACCTCTTTCTTTAGCCGACGTTTCGGACAGCGTTAAAGTGTCCATCATCAGGGCAGATCCGGCAGATCTGCCGGATCTGCGTAACACGGCATAACACTCCAAAAACAAACGGCAAAAATGCTTTTGGCCGTGAAAATCTAAAAACGTTGTTATTATTGTTATATTTGTCGCAATTTATGTTTTCATCTCCAATGTTGACATTGATATTTTTTAGTTCATTATCGTATTCCATCCATCCATTGTAAAAATTGTTATTGTTGTCATATTGGTAGGTATTTACATTTTCATCTCAAATTTTGTAGTTGCTGTTTTTCATATATGCTTTGTAAATGTTTTTATTATTGTAATATTAGTCGGAATTTATGTTTTCATCTCCAATGTTGACGTTGTTATTATTGAGTTAATTAACGTATTCCATCCATCCTTTGTAAAAGTAGTTATTGTTGTTATATTGGTCGGTATTTACATCTTCATCTGCCATGTTATAGTTGTTATTTCTCCTCCATGGTTTGTTAACGTTGTTATTATTGTTATATTGGTCAGAATTTATATTTACATTTCCAATGTTTTGGTTATTATTTTTAATCCATGGTTTGTTATCATTATATATTTCGGAATTTGTATATTCATTTCCAATGTTATTGTTGTCATATTTCATCGACGCTTTGTAAGCGTTGTAATTATTGTTGTATTGGTTGGAATTTAAGTTTTCATCTCCAATGTTGACGTTGTTATTTTTGAATTCATTAACGTATTCCATCCATGCATTGTAAACGTTGTTATTGTTGTTATATTGGTCGGTATTTACATTTCATCTCCAATGTTGTAGTTGTTAGTTTTCATTCATGCTTTGTAAATGTTGTTGTTATTGTTATATTGGTCAGAATTTATGTATTCATCTCCAATGTTGACGTTGTTATATTTGAGTTCATTAACGTATTCCATCCATGTTTTATAAACGTTGTTATTGTTGTTATATTGGTCGGTATTTACATTTTCATCTCTAATGTTTTGGTTGTTATTTTTCATCCATAGTTTGTTAACGTTATTATTGTTGTTATGAACGTCGGAATTTATATTTTCATTTCCAATGTTGTTGTTGTTATTTTTCAACCACGCTTTGTAAAGGTTGTTATTATTGTTATATTGTTCGGAATTTGTATATTCATTTTCAATGTTGTTGTTGTTATTTTTCATCCACGCTTTGTAAACGTTTTTATTATTGTCATATTGGTCGTAATTTACATTTTCATTGCCAATGTTTTGGTTATTATTTTTCATCCATGCTTTGTAAATGTTGTTATTTTTGTTATTTTGATCGGAATTTACATTTTCATTTCCAATGTTTTGGTTATTATTTTTCATCCACGCCTTGTAAAAGTTGTTAATATTGTTATATTGGTCGGAATTTATATTTTCATCTCCAATGTTGACGTTGTTATTTATGAGTTCATGAACGTCATCCACCCATGGTTTGTAAACGTTATTATTGTTGTTATATTGGTCGGAATTTAAATTTTCATCTCCAATGTTGACGTTGTTATTTTTCAGTTCATGAACGTCATCCATCAATGGTTTGTAAACGTTGTTATTGTTGTTATATTGGTCGGAATTTACATTTTCATCTCCAATGTTGACGTTGTTATTTTTGAGTTCATGAACGTCATCCGTCCGTGATTTGTAAACGTTGTTATTATTGTTATATTGGTCGGAATTTACATTTTCATCTCCAATGTTGACGTTGTTATTTTTGAGTTCATGAACGTCATCCATCAATGGTTTGTAAACATTGTTATTGTTGTTATATTGGTCGGAATTTACATTTTCATCTCCAATGTTGACGTTGTTATTTTTGAGTTCATGAACGTCATCCATCCGTGATTTGTTAACGTTGTTATTGTTGTTATGTTGGTCGGAATTTACATTTTCATCTCCAATGTTGACGTTGTTATTTTTGAGTTCATGAACGTCATCGGTCCGTGATTTGTAAACGTTGCAATTGTTGTTATATTGGTCGAAATTTACATTTTCATCTCCAATGTTGACGTTGTTATTTTTGAGTTCATGAACGTCATCGGTCCGTGATTTGTAAACGTTCTTTTTATATTGGTTTTTACTTTTCTTGTTATATTGGTCGGAATTTACATTTTCATCTCCGATGTTGACGTTGTTATTTTTGAGTTCATGAACTTCATCCATCCGTGATTTGTAAGCGTTGTAATTGTTGTTATATTGGTCGGAATTTACATTTTCTTCTCCAATGTTCCTGTTGTTATTTTTTAATCCGTATCCATTGCCAGTCTGAAAAAATCAATTGTGTGAAAAACTGCCAATATGTAAAAAATGGTCTATCATCGAATGATTGTGCTTTTGAGTTATGTTTATGACTGCCGGCGCGGTCCAGCGGTAAGGCTATTGACTCCCAATCCGAAGGTCACGGGATTCAAACCGTCCCGTCCCCCCCCCTCTTTCCCCTCCCCACTATTTTCAGCTTAACAACATAACCCACTGCAGATGGGAGCAGTTGGGACTCTTGCTCGGTATTCAAGTTAAAAAAAAAGTTTAAATAATCGCGAAATAATCCGATAATTATGAAAACCAATACAAATATGTAGTTGTAGTAAATATTTTTTTAAAATCAACAATATGTTTGAAAATGGTTGGTATCAAACCTAAAAAATATCTGGTACCCATTTTTCCACAAAAAAATAAGTTATAAGAGTTATTTCTGAATGGTAGCGAAAATTATTGTAGATATCCGCGATGAAAAAAATGCCCATCGATTGAGAAACCGCTCCATGTACTGATCAAAAACATCGATATCTTTGCTGGATATTGCAATACTAAAATCTGAGTAATTAGAGATTTAAACGAAAGTAGGTAACATTATCGACACTGGAAAGGAAAAATGGCTAGAGTGCCATACAGCAGTGACATTAAAAATGAAACTAAACAATAAGCTATATTGTTTGTTTATACTTGTGTTCATCAAATCATCAAAACTAGAAAACTTAAAAAATAAATAAAACAGTTTATGGTGTTGGTTACCGCTGTAAATATTTTCCTTTAGTTGAATTATAATGTTAATAAATTCAATAATAAAAAAGCAGTTTTATGAACTTACGTATACTTTTCCACTGACTTGGCCTACAGCCAGAATTGCGAGAGCAGTTGTTACAAAGAGATTCATCTTATTGCTCTACGATATTGGTTCTGATATCAATCGGCAATTATCTTTCGTATTTTATACCAACAAACCAATCAATTGTGTTTACAGAAAAATCGTTACTCTTAACTGGATATAGTTTGTCCGCTCGAAAGTAAAAGGGTTTTTTTTTAGTAGATAAAACATTTGTACACATTTAGGGTTGTCATATGGCAACTTGTCTGTAGGTTCTACTAATTAAACATTCTTAACCCTCCCTTGCCTGCGATGTGTATCTACTACACATTGCTTCTTGCACCTTTAAGATGATACCCGGTGGTGCAGAAATAGATTTTACTAAAATATTGCTGTCACTGTTGCTCTTACTCCACCGAATATTGAGCGAAAGGGACAATGCACTGACACCTAACTAAAATGGAGGTTTTGTATTCCCCACTTTTCTCCTCCAAAAGTGGACTGATTTTCAATTTTTTTTACCAACTACATAAGAAAATACTATTCTATGTCTGTACGTTTTGCTTTTTTTAAAAAAACATTGTCTGGTTTGTATACTGAACATCTTTTGACGGCGTTTAAACCGGTCAATTTTATTGATTTTTGGAAGGTCATAACTTCTGTAAAAAGTAATTTATCAAAAAAAACAAAAAGTACCGACACGCTAGTAGTTGATATCTATTTTATGCAAAAACAATATTTTCTCTAGGGTTAAAATCCAGAGAGATAAATAGGGAATACGTTTGTATGGAAAAATCACCGCCGGGTATCCTCTTATATCTCCGTAAATATGGTAAATTCTGGGTTCAGATTTTAGGTAATCCTCCGATATATATTTAACCATTAAATAAAAAAAAATAAAAAATAATAATCAGTACCTTTCAGGCACATCAGAGGTATTTTGTGAGAATCGAAAATAAATTCACCAATACAATCAAACGTCTGGCAATACGATCAGGGCTGCGGGTAAGACGTACAAATGTGTGAAGCGTGCGGCTAGTGCGAAAGTATGCACGTCTCACTCTCACCTATTTCGATATAAGTAAGCACGAGAAAGAGAACCGTGTGGTTACTGGTCAGTCGTCAATCGTGTTTGTTCCTTCGGTTTCCCCCGCAGACGTCGCGGACCGGCCGCCAGTCGCCGATCGGCATTCATTCGGGGTGGTCTCTTCGCATGTTGTATGAGCATCGTTTCTTTGAGCTACCGATGTTTTTTTAATGTTTTCAGCAATTCAATATCAATTACTATCATTTTTTACTTCAACTATAATGAAATATAGCGATTTGCTATAAATATGAATTTTTTTCGGCTTTTAAATCGATTATTTCTGCTTGTGTAATGATTACACAGCACCGGAGCGGGCGGATTTTTCGGCACAGTAAGGGAAAGGTTAATATGATACACAAGGAAATATTTTTAAATACATTAGAATAGAACACATAGTAATAATATATAATATAAAATATACCTGCCTAATAACAACATAATATGGAGGCAGCTACATTAAGCCATTCAAAGATAAATTAAGGTTTCCTTAATTTACCACAGCTTTATCATTTTAGGACATAGTCTCTCATTTTTTTAAAATTTAAAATTTTTATTGATTTTATAGAAAATTACTTTTTTTAGAATAATAATACACACAAACATACCTAATCATGGTCTATGCGACTTTGCGCGATATGCATCTTCTTTTTAAAGTAAGTGCAGTTTGTGTTGTTTGCTTTATGATTAGTGTTAAGGGTCATTTTGAAAGTAGTGTTTTGATATATACAGTTGCAAAATTTTTCTTCCGAGTTTTTGTTTGGGCATTCCTTCCATTCGCGATCCTTAGCACAATGTCGCGCTTTTATCTTTGCTGAAACATTTCAGTGCAGTGTGTCCAAATTTCAAGCAGTGGTAGTACTGTGTCAGAGGGTTGGCATCTTCAACTCGTACTCTGCTGAATCCTATATTATTTTTTTCCTTTTCAATGAGGTAAGACCTCAGTGCTCCGCTGGTTTTCAGTACATAGATAGTGAGTCCATTTTGTGATTTAGGTTTAAACATTTTTATTAGTTTTATAGTGTTTTTTGTATTATTTTCAATGATATCTTTGATACCATCATTTTGGGTTTTGAAAGCCTCGATTATATCTTCTTCTGTCAGATTTGCCTGTAGATTTCTTACGAAAATTTTGGGATTTTTCTTTTTTTAATTCTTCACACACTTATTTTTTTTAGCGTTTTGTTTATTTCATCCATCAATTTTTCTGCTTGAAATTTGGTAGGGCAAGATATTATCAGTTTGTTTTGAGCGGCTTTGCGAGCTCCATTTACTGCAATACATAAATTTGATATTTTTATTTTTTTGACGATTTGATCTTTTATTGCGTCTAATGTCGTATTCGTATTTTGACTTTTAATAATTAATGAGTATTTTGATTCCGGGATTTCTTTTAGTCGACGTGCTTAGGTTTTTTTTCCATATTACTCGAATTTTCATTTTTTTAAATAATTTTTCTATTAGTTTGGTTTGCAGAGAAACGATGTCATTTTGAAATTAAGTTTTTTCGTGCATCCATTTTTCTTCTAGAAGTTTGATGTTTGTTTCCAGATTAGTTTTGGCCTTGGAGTCTTGTTTTGTAGATATATTAGAGATTCCAAGTTAAATATTATCTATTATTTGCAGCACGTCCATAATGGGTTGGATTTGGTGACCGCAGTCACCTCATTCGCGGCAAATACTAGTAGCGATGTAACAATCCTTTAATATTGTAAAGACGAAATTATTTAGATACGTCCACACACAACCGCTGTGGGCGGAACAATGTTGTTGTCAAAAAAATTGATACTAAATATTTTGACAGTCTCTGTAGTTAAGTGGTTATGATCCCCGGCTACGGATCCGGAGGTCGCAGTTTCAAATCGTGAGTTGCAAGAATTAATTTTATTTGTTTAATTTGAGTTATTTCACAATTTGTGATGAAGCCATTTATTTAAAGACAGGCATTCGTGTACCTACTAAATCATTATCCCATCAGCACCAGCAGGTCGTGTCATTAATGAATTGTGTGTGAAACTTTTGTATTCCACCTTTTACACATACTTTTGCGTATTTAACTAATTAATTTTGTTATAATTTCTGTTATACATTGTATTTAAATCATCCATGTATGTAAACTTTTGGACCGCATGGCTGTTTTGTCTACTAAAATAAAAACAAATTTATAAAAATGAAACATTTTTTCTCACTTATATAAATTTTCTTTTCAGTGGTATTTATTTTTTAATGCAGAAAAATTGGATAAAATTGTGTTAGGAGCATATTCAGGTGCTCAAAGTAAGCTCAATTTTTCTCACTTATTGTAAAATTGATCAAATATTTTCAAATTTTGACTTTCAAAATCAAAAACGAATTCGGTTTTTGACCAGTCTGCTTGAGGCAAGAGAGTCGAAGGGTGTTAAGTAAATTGGCTATTGAAGTTTTCTTTCAAATCAGCAGTAATCATAGTTTTTTGCATTATTTTTTTAATGACGTTAAACATATGTTTAAGCTAAAAGAGCCATGTCGATGATCTATTTAATTTTCCGACCAAGCTTGTTTTTCCCAGGTTCTTTTTGAAGCAGCTATTTAATATTTGTGTTGCAAACTAGAATACACATATATTAAAGCACCCGAACAATAACCTTGGTATTGTGGTGTTCAAGGAAATTAGTAAAAAATACGGGACCCAGAACTGAGCCTTGGGGAACTCCAAAAAAAGTCAGAAGGTAATAAATTAGTTACAAAGAACCTTTTAATTAATAAAGGAAATCGTGGCAAAGGCCCCCCTTTTAATATTGTCGTTATTATTTGACAAATCGGTCTGAAAGCTGAGTACATTTTATTGGTTTTAAAGGTGAGTTTTTTCTTTAATTTTTTGTTAGTTAATTAATTAAGTTTTTTGCATTTCCCTATCTTTCAATATGTCAGCTTATAAACATACTTCCCAAATACACAAACTGAACCAAATGTTCCTAGTATTCATTATTCAAAACTATTTTGCACACTGCTTTCGTTCTCTATCTTTAAAACACTATGCCTTACATTTATCAATAAATCATTCATCATACGAACTTCGTTTATCCCAGACACGAGATACTATAGATTTTCCATACTGTAAGAAATGAGCTACAACGGGAAATACACTTTTACATTGACACAACTATCATCCGAGTTTATAAAAATATGTCTCGAATCTTGTAAACAGACCACATCTATCATCAACCAATAAAAATTTTCACGATCGGTTTCATAAGAAAATATTATTATTTTACTGGAAATAGCCAAGGTAAATTGGAATTTTAACGTTAAGAGAGTATTCAAAAGTCTCATTTGATTGACTTCGATACAAAATAATAGATTAACAATATAATCAATGTTTTATGCAGCATCGTAAAAAATTCTATGCAACGATGCGAAATCAAGGTGAATAAAACGTGATGCAACAATCGAGAGCTAAATCTAAAATTTAACCGTCAGTTAAAGTAACAAGAATGTTAAATAGGACTTACCATCAATGTATCATTGAAGAAGAACCAATGATCTAAATGCAAATATAAAAATGAACAAAAACAGAAAAAAAAAAGTTCGCAACTGAGACGCAAAAAGGTAGTAATAAGCCAATAATATGAAGAAAAAGAATAGTTGAAGATAATATTGTTAATTCTAAAATTTGAAATATGAGATTGACAAATATGACGGTTTTATAAAAGGTGACAATAGCCGAATTGGTAGAGGCACCCGATAAGACGAAAGGTTCTGGGTTCGTGTCCAAGTTGCGATCGTTATATTTTATTTTTCTGTATCTTGTTCATTTTTATTTAGATTATAATTGTTAGTGTGGCCAGTCTAAAAATCAAAATGCTCCTCTAAATTATGTGAAAAAAGGCACCGCATTATTTTTTGTTGAGGTGTCGCAATAAATTATATTTAAAAAACGTTCTCCGAACTGTCAAAATATCCGGCTGTATTTTGTTTCGCGTTGTTGTAGGATCTGACAGTTTTTTTTTAATGCAATTGTAGATTTTTTGTATGTCCCTATTTGTAAAATAACTGAGTTTTTGTAACTGGTTTGTTCTCACTAAATTGCGAACATCTGTAAAAACCCAGTATAAATAAAAAAATTTAAAAAATAAGAATCTGTAATAGATTGAAAAATTCCAGAATACTTGGATGAAATATTAAATTGTTTAATTTGGTGGATTTCACGTACCTACCATTGCTTTACACAACGTCATAGAGTAACCTAACACTTTTTTAAATATAAATTTATTTGGCCAACAAACATTCTAAAAATTAGCCTACAAAAGACGTTGTTTTATGAAATTTCAGAATGTCATTTCTCACTTTTCCGTCAGGGCCTATGTCATCTTTCTGCTTAGGTCTTTTGAGGAAAGGAAGCAGAGGAAGTTCTAAGAAAGAGAAATTTAGGGGGGTGGATAGAAAGCTGGGGATCATGGTCCCTCTTCCTCTGCCATTCTCTGTCGATCCATCGCCAAGATCCAGACAAACCTCACCCAATCAATCCTGGCACCTAAGCAGGCTAAGTCACCAACCTTAGCGGATGAAATATGATATCCAATAAATGGTATCAAAACCAGCCCCTTAAACTGGTAACAAGCAAAGAACTACTATAAAAGCTCGTAAATTTTCACATTGCATAACATTTTTCTCGGATTACGTGGTGATTGGTGATTATATATTGCAGAAAATCAATTAGTTTGTAGATTGGCGTGGTCAATCAATTATTTATCGCATAATAGGAAAGTAGCGGATACGGTCATCCTTTAATGCAACTGTATGGAGTAAAATTAGCCACCTGTGACTCATTTAAGTATCTGGGCTCACTCATTCACAGAAACTGAAGATGTGCAGCGGATGTCATCCATATAATAGGCTGGGATGGATTAAATTTATATCCGTAACAGAAATCTTCTGCGATAAAAAAAGCCCATAAAACTTAAAGAAAAGATATACTAGACTATTGTTAGACCCGCGATAAAGTACGGCTCCGAATGCTGGACTATGTACAACTACGTACAAACTACTCTAGGCAACTCGAAAAAGGAGAAATGCGAATGCTTCGATGGTCGGTAGGAGTATCACTAAAAGATATTGTTAAAAGTTCAAGCATTCGTGGTAGCCTGGGTGTCACGGACAGCTTGAGGAACGACAGTTGAGATGGTGTGGCACATAAGACGGAGACCACCAGACCACACAGTGAAGCAGGCAATGTCTATGGAGCATCATCGACAATCAACCAGAGATAGACCAAAGAACTCCCGGTTGACTCAACTCTCAAAAATTCTACAGAGATACGGCCTGTTTGAAAGGGCTACTCAGAACAGAAGAAGTTATAACCTGAGAACCGACCTCAACAACCTACCCAGGCAATGAATTGGGACAGTGAAAGGAATGAGAAATAAGGATACAGTTAGCCAACAAATTAAAAAGTTAAGTTCACAAATAAAAATAATGAAATGAATATTTTCCAAATATGGCTGAAGCGATTTTAGAACAGATTTTGGTTCACGGTAATCTGAGGTTATGCTTGATAAAATAAATATATATATATAAGATGTTGTGCGGTTGACTGTGCAGTCAGCAAAAATTCGCCGCAGAGCTTCTTGAAGCATTGCAAGGATGTCGACATTCTATTAGACAGTGGTATTTCATTCCAATGTTTTGATGATAAATAGCTGAAAGTATCTACAAAAACAGCAGTTTAAGGTCTGGGGAGAACGAGCAAATGGTTTCTTTGGCGTGTACTGTGTGCACGAGAGACACGGGACCACTGCAGTCTATAAAACAGATAGGCAGGAACCTTCAAATTCATCAAATTATACTTTTGTCACATTTGATGTGATTCCCCTCTTTTTTTGTTATTTATTTTTGGGGTGTTATGCCATGTTACGCTCCTTCTTTAGCCAACGTTACAGTGTCCATCATCAGGGCAGATGTGTTATTGTTATTTTTTTTTTTTTTTTGATTTACTAGATTCTTATTTTGCATGAAGTGCGAATCATTTAAATTTACTGAATTTAAAGTTAATGTTCTTTATACAAATAGAACGGCGTCATATGCGCCTCGCAATTTTTACCTCATGTGGGTATTATTAAAAAGTTACCTTGCTATTATAGACTTAAAGGTCCTGTGTTTTATCGATAGGGAAAAATTGTTATCTAAAAACCCTATTAAAATCATCAGCATAGCCAGCCACGGCAGCATATATACATACGTGTCTGTTTGTGTTGTGTTGGGAGAGGGAAGGAGATGGGTCGTGTCCTCTTATTTAGGAATTCCCTCGCATTTGCCTTTGGAAATAAGGAAATCCACGAAAAAACCTTATTCAAGGGAGGCGGCCGATTGTCAACATGAAACAGATTCGGCCTTCAGTGACATCAGATGTCCTGCGTTTTGTGTTGTGTGGGGTGTGTGTCTGTTTTTATGTTAATATATACTTTATGGGAGTTTAGAATAAACATACATATATAAATACAGATATGAAATATTATATATATAAATAGATATATAAACATACGTTATGGGGAAGGAATCTGGAGTTTTAGGAAATACCTACTGTTCGCTTAATCGTCTGGTTCTGAATCCGGCACATGCCAGATGTGATCGAGGTCCATCAGTATGTGTTTAGGTAGTCTGTGGGTATATCTGAAAGTAAAGTCAGCAGGGGAATTGTATTGACCGATTTCTTGAATGAGTTTACTTTTACTATGTCTGAGAGATTTGTAAAATCGGTCTGTGAGTCTGTGAGTGTATTCAAATAAGGTCGGAATGTCTTCTCTGTCATGAAGTTTTTTCAAGTTGGTTCTCCACCTCGTGTTGTAAGTGATTTTAATGCAGAGATTTTGTAGAGTCTGTAGTCTCGTATGGTCAGAATGTGAGATGCTACCCCACACGGGGATCGCATATGTCAGTACCGGTCGGATAAGCGAGTAGTAGACGAGGAGTTTGGTTCTGGGAAGTAGCGGGCTTCTTCGATTGAATATTGGTTTCATCGCGCCGACTGCCTTTCTGGCTTTGTTGTGTGCCTTGAATATGTGAGATTTCCAGTTGAGGCGTGAGTCCATGGTCAGGCCCAGGTAGACAACTTCATCCTTCCATTCTAAGACGTGTCCTCCCATTTCGATGTTGACGTCTGGTTTTGTCTTCTTGCGTTTCCTCGTGTACATTATGACCTCGGTTTTGGCCTCGTTCAGTTTGAGGCGCCAGTTTTTGTAGTATTCTACGAGAGCGTCGAGCGCCCTCTGTAGGTATATGGCCGCCATATCCGGGTGAAGCGAGGAAACGTAGAGTTTGACGTCATCTGCGTATATGGATGTCTTGCATCTCTCGTCCTGGGGGATGTCGTGCGTGAAGATGTTGAAGAGATGGGGTCCCAGCAAACTTCCTTGTGGCACGCCTTTTGGAATCTCACGTATTGTCGACAGCGCATCCTTGATGAAGACTCGGAAAGATCTGTTCTTCAGGTATTCTTGGATCACTCTGATGATGTAGATGGGCGTGTTCGTCTTGTGAAGCTTGTGCAGGAGCCCTCTGATCCAAACAGTGTCGAATGCCTTTTCCAAGTCGAGGAGCGCAGCGGCAGTGTAGCGATGTTCGTTGAATTTTCTTGCGATGAATTCCGCTACTCTGGTAAGTTGGTGGGTGGTGGAATGCCTCTTCCGGAATCCGAACTGCTCGTCCGGCAAAGTGTGGTTTTCTTCGTGGTGTGGAAGCAGCCTGTTGAGTATAATCTGTTCAAATACCTTGCTCAGAGTGGAGAGTAGACTGATGGGCCGATAGTTCGTCGGCTGCTTCTTGTCCTTGTTGGGCTTGGAGAAGGGCAGCACGGTGGCCATTTTCCAGATCTGCGGGAAATGTCCGGTCATGAGGCAGGCATTGAACAGTTTTGTAATGTAAATGATGGCTTTTTGAGGAAGATGTTTGAGTAAAATGTTGTGTATTTGATCGCTTCCCGGCGCCTTATTGGTCTTCAATCGCTTGATGATGACGGCAACTTCACTCGGCGTGCTGAAATGAATGTCGGCGACGTTCGTCTGCTCCGCTTGGTCCAGATCTCGAAGAGAGTCTTCTACTAGTCGATCCGTTTCCGGATCACTCAGGCCATCCGTGGCTGTATAGGCTCTCTCAAATCCGTCGGCGAGCGCGTTTGCCTTCTCTTCAAGTGACAGCGCGAGTCCAGAGCCGTCCAACTTCTCAAGCGGGGGAATCGTGTGGTCTTGATGTCTCAGGGCTTTCGCCATTTTCCATAGGCTGTTGTCCTTTGGCGTGAGTGACGTAACTTTCTTCGTCCAAAGTTCGCGCCTGAGATTGGTGATTTCTTGCTTGATTTCCCGCTGCAGGCAGTTGTAGGCAGTCTTGAAGTATTCATCCCGCGTGCTGTGATATATGCGGCGCAGGCGATTCTTTTCTTTGATGAGCGATAAGACATACTCGGGAAGTTTGATCGTGTATGTGTGTACTTCTTTGAGAGGTATGTATGTGTCTTGTGCGTGTTGAATGATTTCCGTGAGAGTGCTAGCGGCTTCGTCAATTTCTTCTGATGAGCGCAGAGTTCCCGACGTTAGGTATATTCGTTCGTTAATTTCTTTCTTGAATCCTTCCCAGTCGGCGTCCTTGTAGTTTCGCTGTTTTCTGGGGCTCCTAGAAGTCGTTCCTCCAATGCTGAAGCTCACGGGCAGGTGATCCGACGAGAGTTCATCTAGCGTGCGTAGTGGCGAGATCGTCTTGACGTTTTTCTCGAGTACGATGTCCAGCGTGCTGGGGTACTTTGCGCGTGCTGAGTGGAACGTCGGTTTGTCCGGGGCCATTATCGTGTAGTTATGAGTCTGCATATGTGTGAAGAGCGTTTTCCCGTTCGCATTGCCTCTGTAGTTATTCCAATAGTTGTGCTTGGCATTTAGGTCTCCTCCTAGAACAACAATTGGGCGCAAATTAAGTAATTTATCTAAATCTTCTCTCACCAGATTGTAGTTCAAATTGCAGTAGGCGGCGATGAAGGTATGCGCTCTATCCTCTATGATGACTTCGATAATTGTGGCTTCAGTATACTTCAACTTCGGAGTGGGGATCCTTGTAGACGTGATTGATTGACGAACGAATATAGCGGTACCACCGCCTTGTCCTTCCGCTCGGTCGTCTCGGTGAATTTCAAAGCCGGGCACTCTCAGCGGTGTGTCGTGTTTTAAATGCGTTTCTGAAATTAAAATAATATCAGTGTTTGTATTATTTGCTAGGGCGAGCAGTTCATCGGTCTTGAAACGGATGCTGTGGGCATTCCACAGGAGGACGTTGACCATCTCGGGATTAGACATCGAGAGTGGAGGTGATCAGCTCCATCAAGATGACGAGCTTCTCGGTCTTGTTTGTGCAGCGGGCCAGCTGCGATCGCACGCGCAGTAGACCCTGGAGCAGGGCCATTATGTCCACATCATCTTCGGCGGAGGCGGACTGTTGCTGTGGGCGGGGGTGCTGACGGGGCTCGTCTTCATGCTGCTGCTGCTGCTGGTGCGTGGCTGAGGAGCCACCGGCTACGTCAGCCCAGGAGCGTCCATCAGTCCTCGGCGCCGTCTGCGCCTGAGGATGTGGCCTGCTTCCTTGGGCCTGGCGGTGTGGTGGTCTCTGGCGCTGCTGCAGCGAGGAGACGTAGGCTACCCTCTTCGGGCAGCCTCTGAAGTTGGCCGGATGGGGGCCGCCGCAGTTGCAGCATGCGGCTGGCTCGTCCCTCGTCGTCTTCGGGCACAGCGCCGAGGTGTGCTCCAGCAAGCACTTCACACACCTGGCGGTGTGCGAGCAGTTCCGGGACCCGTGCCCGAAATTCTGGCATCTGTAGCACTGCGTGCCGTGCTGCAGGTGGTTGCTACGGTGCTTCTGCAGGCGGATCCGGCAGTGGCACAGGTATTTGACAGCCGCTCTCAGCTGTCCCATGTTCACCTCTTTGGCGAACTGCGCTAAGTATATTGGATACTCAGCTGAGGCGGTTGTCATCCTCATAACCTTGATGGCAGGGTACCCTTGCTCTGCCAGATCCTCCATGATATCAGCAGTGTCGACTGCAGGCAGGCCCTTGATGACGGCCTTCTTCATCTTCTCCGCCTCGGCCGTGAAGGTGTGGAAGCCCCTAGCTTAGGGCGGGCGCCCGGGGGGACCACTATCGGCGAGTCCTCCGGGTTGGCTGGGATAAGCCGCGCGGGGTACATCCGCACGGCAGGGGTCTTGTTCTTCTGCTTGAAGGGGATTGAAATTCTTGGAGGGGCCAGGGTGTCTTCTTCGTTGCCTTGAAAAAGGCAGTTGGGGGGCGCGAGCGCCTATGCAGGCAGCCGGTCGGAGTCCGGCCGGCTAGCGAACGAGCGGTGGTCTGGCTGTGTAAACACAAGCCAGACAGAACGTGTTTGCGCACGAAAAAACTGTCGTCTCGATAAGCGACTGTCGCAGGCAGCTGATCGATCTGATCTGTCCACTGTCTGTGTTATTGTTAGTTGTTAGTGTATGCTTAAGTACGTCTAAGCGATACCGTGTTGCCAGCTCCACTCCTCTACGAGCTGGTAATATTACAATATAAATCAAAAAGTTTTTTTGCGTTTAGCTTTGGTGTAGCCGTCAATTATCGGATACCAAGAACTGTTGAGCCTAGCTACATTGTCTCCATTAATATTGATGGGATTTTTATGGATTTCGCTTGCCTCCGTAATTAGGCGTGCTCTATGAGTTTTGGGTCTCCCCAGGACTTCAAGAACAAATCCAAAATAATGGCCGGTTTCAATTAAATGCTCGGTGATTGCCGATTTGTCAGGGTGGCCGAGTTTACATGCTCGAAAGTGTTCTGATATCCTTTTGGAGATTGTCCGCTCTGTCTGGCCTATATAGACATTAACACGGCATAACACCCCAAAAATAAATAACAAAAATACTTTTGGCCGTGAAAATCAAAAATCACATCTGATTTCCTTCTGTTCGACATCTTTAGTATCCGATGCCGATTTGTTTATAATACATTTGTTTTTATTTTGTATAAACACAATTATTTCTCTAATAATTGTTACGACACGTGATTTTGAAATTCTTATGTAAGAAGTAATTAAATTATTTTTTATTATCATAATAAAAAGAAACGCGTTTTTCGAATTATCGTGAATTACTTTATTTTTATTTTTTCATTTTCCACACAAAAGGCTATCAGGGAAATCACTTTCCTCGTGTTATATATGTTAGGGTCATTTTATGGAAAGGAAGGAGTGAACGATACCCATGTTGAAGAAGGCAGGAAACGAATCGTTACACAGCTGTGATGTTGAACTCAAGAACGAGTCTTAGGTCTCAGTCGGCAAATGTGTACAAAGAAGGTTGACTGTGCTGAAGGAATTAATGACACTAGTTTTTCGGAGCATCTTCCATCGAAACATCGTTAAACAAGGATGGTATCCCATCCGACGCATGTGCTCTAAAGATTTCAATCCGTTTTTGAAGTAAATACTTCTTTACGCAAGCTTGACTTGAGGGGTAAACTGGCGAATGCGTTACGGAAATTACAGCGTTACGAGAGGCGTAATATCGGGCGTTACGAACGTTACAATACGATAATAAATTTAAATTAATTTTGAGATTCATTCCTCACAATCTAATCGTAACAATAGTGCTCAAATCCATAGTAATGACGTTTGGAAAGGGTGCTGGCATTTATGCTGACAATAGTTGTGTTGTTGTTTCTCACATTCTAAACGTTAAAATCTAACTAATAACTAATTTCCTGATGAAAATGTGAATAAACGTCGCTCTCTAACTAGAATCCGCATCAAAAAGTTTTATTTTAAACTTTGTAAGAATTAAATCAACAATCCCATTCTAAGCGTAATTCCCATAATCAAATGTTCGTTTGGGGAGTGCAAACTCAGTGCATTGAAACGACTGATTTGTCACGATGATTGGAACAATCCAAACGAATCTTCAATGTAGATTCTTATACACTGATGATTGGAATGGTTTTATTCGACGCCAGAAAGAAAGTTAGATTAGATTACTAAATAAGTATTTACATCTGTCGTGTGGTCTAAAGCACTCTGAAAAAGATCTGAAAGATTTGTTGTTACATTTTTTTTAATCATGAAATAATTTATTTATTTTAATAAGGTATAAATAAAATTGTATACATAGTAATTTCATCAATGCATTAAGTAACATGTCAATTATTTTGGGTTTTTCAAGTAGGCTCCATTATTTTGAAGATGTATTACGAAAAGCAGCCATAATTAAACCTTCCGATTATAAACTCTTAAATTTTTATTATTACATTTTTAGTTACCCATTTTTCTAGCTGGATACTGTTGTTTTGCTCTTCAAAGTTGATTAATTCCATTACCAGATCTTTTGGTTTGTCACTTTTTAGAGTCATTAAGATTTTTCGATTCAAACGGCAAAATCATTATTTTTCTTTTTCCCCAAAAACTTAAGCTTTATTAACTTCTTTCCCCGCTCTTTCATCTTCTTCTAAATCGTCAGTTTCTCTCAAATTTTCTTCCAAAATGTGAGATTTTTCCTCAACTCCTAAACTGCCAGCTTTTTTTCCTTCTCCTAAATTATCACCCATTTCTTCGTCTCCTAAATGATATATTTTTCTCTCTTGTTCCAATATGTCATCTATTTTCTTTTCTCTCAAAATAAGAGCATTTTGCTCATCTCCTAAATCGTTAGTTTTTCTTTCCGCTTCTTTGTTTTTAGGTTGTCTCTTTTCTCCTAAGTTGTAAACTATTATTCTCTCTTCTCCTAAATTGTAAGTCTTTCTTCCATCTCCTGAATCGTGGGTTGTTTCAGCTCCTTCTAATTCTTTACCTATTCTCTCTTCTTCTGAATTGGGTGGGTTTTTGCTTTCAGAAACTGTTGTTATTGGTTGGGCTGGTTTAGTTCTCACTAAGTTATCATTTTCTGAATCAGTTTCTGTGTTCAATACATCTTCTTTGATTTTTGCGAGTCTGGATTCAATTATATCATAAATTGACTTAACTACTTGTATTGCAATTTCATCTATCATTGTACTCTTGTGTATTTCAGTATCTTTGCAATTTTTTCTTTCTTTGGAAACTTCTGGAGAATTTTGTTTTGAATCAGCATTTATTTCTGGATGCAGTATTGCCAAACGTCGCAAGAAAGAGATGTAATGGTTAGAGAAATCTCGAGTTGCATCTAATAAGCGTCTCTTTGAATCCACAATAATGTCACCATTTTCCTATAACCAGAAATAAAAAAAAAACAGAAATCATACAATATAAATTATGAAACGGTCTTGCCGATGGTCATTGATAAATTCATTAAATTTTTTTTTGGCTGATGTTTTAATGTAAATGCAATCATTGTTTTTGTTTAATTTAAGTGGGCATTCTAGTCTAGAATTTCGAAAAAAACTTTAAAAAATATATATGATTTCAAAGTTTAGATTTTGCAAATGGGGCCTTAAAAGGATTTTTCGAAATTCGAATTATTTTCGGAGTTATGGCTATTTTTGTGACGCGCTAACTAAACTGGTCTGGCCGGAACAAATTGAACAATAGAGGGTAGATGTTGCCCGACTCCCTGCGGATGGATTACCCCTTAAAACCTTTATTTTATTTTATACCTACATAGTGTATAATATACAATGTATTTTTAACTGATAGTCCTAGTAACGTAACGTAAGTATACCTTACTATTATATGAATAAAACTGCCTGAAACTTTAAAGCGATATCTTTACTGATTAAGACTCCGTTCGATTTTATTTTTCAAATGACCAGAAGGGTTGCAATTATGCACGTCAAGGCATTCCTTTTTTTGGATCCCTCATTTCAACAGCCGATTACTTTTCAAGTTTAGATTTTTTTGTGTTTAATTTTTCTGTATTCTTAAAATATAAATAAACAAAGCATGCAAAAAGGATACTAAAAATATACTTAGTTTTTTTTACAGCGCTCGAAAAAACTCCCGAAATTTGTGCCTCTAGACTAGAATACCCGCTTAAGCTAATTATAAAAAGACAAAGCCTGGAAAACTTTTTACAAAAGTGTACATATTTCATATATTTAATAATTATAGAAACATTGTTAAACAAAGTTTATAAATTTTTAATTTAATATTCACAGAAAAGACGCAGTTGAGTACTTGGACATTTGTACTATGAATGAAAGAAGACCAATTTTCACATAAAATAAGTCAATTCCAGAGGGGAGACGTCCAGTGGCCGCCCCAGATATGGTTTGGGAAGACACTCCAGATTCTGTTCGAGAAGAGGCTGGACCGACTGACGGAGACTGCTGTAGCCCAGGACAAGGATGCCTGTAGCGACGGGTCACCGATCCGAATAGGATAAGGGCAAGAAGACGAAATAATAATATTTTCAAATACTGTAAAATTTGTAATATCTGGTAAAAGAAAGATAGAAGAAATAATATTTATGTTGAAAATTGTGAAAGGTAGTACAGACAGCTCATTGATTTTCATAACCTATGAGAGCTACTCGTTCCATAATCCTGTTTAAATATAACAATACCAGGACTGATCATTACAAACACTCTCTTGTACCTATGTAGTTTACATGCAGTTAGTAATAGACATGCAGATGTGGCGGATTTATTTAACTGTAGGGAAGATAGGTACAAAAAGGCTAAGCTATCATATCTCTTCAATCAATATTAATTTAATCCAAGTCTTGTTTCTCATACTTTTATATCTGTTACGTATCATTAGTAGTATATGATCAGTTTAGTTGTTGTTTATAGGCCAGTCGTGATGTGCCGAAAGAACCCGAAGGCGGGTATGTTTTGTCGTTATATCGCAGCAACCTGCCAGACAAAACATAGCTTGCTAGTAGTAAGGGACAGTAAGGGAGAATAAACTATTTTTTCAAAGTACGAAACAACAATAAAAAGTCACTGTGATTTCAAGAACCTTTAGGTCTTTTAGTACTGGAGATACTGGCCCGGTACTCATAAAATAGAATTTCTCTACGGAGGACATCAGAGATATTTTACAATATCCTTCTAGAGCTTTCACTTAACAATTTTTATTTTTTAATAAATTTTTTCTAGTATTTTCTTATGATTGCATGTAAGCGTAACGTTTAATATTGTTTGTGGTATATTTATACCATTGATATCACATATATTAAATTTAATTAAAAGTTAATATTTACCGTATTTTGGATATGAGAAAAAATTTCTCTGTTATCAATAGATTCACCAGGTAATTCGTTTCCCTTTTTCCGAATTCCCGGTTCTTGATTATATTGGCCTACATTGACTTCATCAAGTAAGTCATTAGGTTTTCTTAGACTATATGATTCACCTGAAAGATTGATTTCAACAGGAAATTCGTTTTCGTTTTGCCCAACCGGTGATTCATACATAGGTATCGTAGAATTTTCTCCGACGTTAACATTGGGTTCATCCAGTGTTTCTTTCGTTTTTTGGCGAACATTTGATTCTAGATCTGAATTCAATGGTTTGTCTTCTGCAGATTCGTCGAGTGATTCATTGAATTTTTGTCGAGTATTCAATTCATGATCGAAATTCAGAGGGTTTTCTTTATCATCAAGTGATTCATTTGATTTTTGGCGAACATTTGATTCATGATTTGAATTTAGTGATTTTTCTTTGGCGTCGGATTCATCAAGTGATTCAAAGGATTTTTGGAGAACATTTGATTCATGATTTGAATAAAGTGCTTTTTCTTTGGCGTTGGATTCATCATACGATACATTGGATTTTTGACGAACATTTGATTCATGATTTGAAATTAGTGATTTTTCTTTGGCGTTGGATTCATCAAGTGATTCGTTTGATTTTTGTCGAATATCTGATTCATTATTTGAATTCAGTGGTTTTTCTTTGACATTGAATTCATCGAATGTGTCATTGGATTTTTGTCGAATATCTGATTCATTATTTGAATTCATAGGTTTTTCTTTGATATTGGAATCATCAAGTGATTCGTTTGATTTTTGTCGAACATCTGATTCATCAGTTGAATTTAGTTGTTCTTCTTTGACATTGGATTCATCAAGTGATTCGCTTGATTTTTGTCGAATATATGATTCATTAATTGAATTCAGCGGTTTTTCTATGACATCGAAGTCATCGAATGATTCACTGGACTTTCGTAGAGTATCTGATCCATGATATGAATTTAGAGGTTCTTCTTTGACATTGGATTCATTGGATTTTTGTGGAATATCTGATACATGATTTGAATTCCGTGTATTTGGTTCATCAAGTAAATCTTCCGTTTTATTGTATATTCCTGTTACATAATCTTTTGAACTTTGTAGTTTTTGTCTGACGTTGGGCTCAACATATGATTTGTTTGTATATCCCCTAATTTTAATCTCGCGAAGAGGATTCTGAAATTTTCGACTGAGATTCAATTTATCAAGAATATCTATAAATTTTTTTCGAATAAATGATTTGTAATTTGAAATTTTTGGTTTTTCATTGGATACACCAAGTGATTCATTCCCCTTTTTTCTAACATCTGATTTTTCATTTGAATTCGCTGTTTCACTCGATTCATAATTTAAATTCGGTGAATCTAGAGGTTTTTCCGCGTGTTCTCGTAGCTTTGTTTCTTCAAGAGAAGTATTATTTTTATGATTTTGATTCGGTTCATCAATTAAATCATTATGTCGAGTAATTGGTTCATCATTTAAATTCAGTGATTTTTCTGTCATATTGTTCTCTTTAAGAACATCTGCGATTTCCCTCGATTTATGTTCAAGTAATTCTTCTGATTTATGTGATTCATACGATGAATCGGGTGATTTTTCTGTTTTGCTGGGCTTATCAAGTAAAATGTTTGCATGTTGTCTCAATTTTGTTTCATTTGGGGGAGCATGATTTATTCGATTTTGATTCGGTTCAACAATCAAGTCATCAGATTCATATGAAGCAACAGGGTTATCCGTCATATTAGGCTTGTCAAGAAAATCTGCATTTTTCCTTGAATTATATTCAAGTAATTCTTCTGATTTGGGTGGTTCATAAAATGGATCTATTGATTGTCCCGTGTTACTAGTCTTATTAAGTAATATTTCTGCATTTTGTCTAAATTTATTATCATCTGGAAGAGTAAGATTTTTTTGATTTTTATTCAGATCATCGAATAAATCATCTGATTTATAAAATTTTTCTGTAGTATTGGGTTTGACAAAAATATCATCATTTAGGCTAGATTTTGGTTCATCAAGTATTACTCCTGATTGTTGAATATCTTTTTCATTATTTAAATTCACCGGTTCATCCGTATTAATAGGCTGTTCAAGAATATCTGCTTTATGCTTGGATTTAGGTTCTCCAAGAAAATAATCTGATTGCCCTAGATTGGGTTCATTAAGAGAAGCCTTATATTCTTGACTGCCGCTCGATTTATCAAGTGAATGTTCTAAATTTGGGTTCAGAAACTTTTTTGTATTTTTGCTATCGTCTGATTTTAATTTCTCTCTAAGCGTAGGTTCGTCAACTAAACCAAATGCATTTTGACTAACATTAGTTTTATCAACATATTTTTCCGAATCTTTAATAAAGTTTGGTTCACCTCGTGGTTCATCAGTGATTTTTTCTGATTGACCGTTGTTGAGAACATCTTTAAATGGCTGTTGAGTATTAGTCCCATCACCAGAATTATTTAAATTGCGTCCAAGATTTGATTCCTCGATTGAAGTTGTATTTTTTTGCCATAGGTTGGGTACATCTCCCAATTTGTTTCTGAGATTCATATCATTCACTAAATCTTCTGAATTATCTTCATTCACTAAATATTCAGGTTTATCCTTTTCATGTCCACTTTTAGGTTCTTTAATCGAATTGTCAGAGTTTTGTCGAAGTTTCGGTTCACCATCTATTTCTTTTTGGCGTTTTATTTCACCATCTGATTTTAGTGGTTGATCGAGTAAATTACTTGATTTTGGTTTGTCAATCGAAACTACAGATTCACTATTGACATTTTTTTCATTAATTGAATCTCTAGAAGAAACATTGTATTTCTGTATTTGGCTGGGCTCAATCAGTGAAATGTTTTCTGATTGAAAATGCGAAACAGAAGGGGGAATAGTATCGTGCATAGTTTCTTCTCTCAGTGGATTTTCATGCGTAGAATTCTGTCTTTGGCTGGGAAGAGAATTGTATTCGGTAATTTCAGGTTTATAGATTTTTCGTTCATCTTCATTAGGTGTTTGATCTTCGTTATGACCCAACATTTCCAAAATCTTTTTGATTTTATCTTCAAATCCATCATATAAATCATTTTTGGCTGATTTTGCATTTAGTAAAATGTCTAATATTTCATCACCGGGGTGAGGTTTTTTGTCAGGTTTTTGTCTTAGATGGATCAAATTACTGGATTTATTGCCAGTTATCTTATCAGTTTTTTGTCTTACGCGAGGATTAGAAAACTTGTTTTCAAACCCCTTTCTATCAATTGCCATGTCAATCAAGCCAGCACCATTTGTTTCTGTATCTTTGTCATCTTGTAATTCTAATTTATTTGATATTCTTTTAAGTTTGTTTTGTTCACGTGTATCATCTGGATACTCCTGTGCCAATCTCCTGAGATAGTTGGCGTAATATTTCGAATTGTGTGTTTTTGGCTTTTTTGACCGGACTTTGGAGGCCAACAATTCATTACTACCATTAGCTGGATCTCCAGAAATATATTTTTCATTAATTCTGACTGAGTCGCCAGCAATTGGATGCATGTTTGGATATAACCTTTCAAGCCGTTTCAGTTTATCTCTGTATTTTTTAGAAACACGAGGATTGTCATTTTGCAAATTTCCATTTGATGTTCGACTGAAATCATGCTCCTTTGGATGAGTCTGAATGTAGGTCAAATGATTTTTCGGTATGTTTTGATTCGTCATTTTTACATTTGGTTCGCCATAATGATGTTTATATTTACGTAAGCTAGATCCGCGACCAGGTGGATTTTCTCCTGTTCTTAAGAAATTTAAATATTTTTTATAACTTTTTGGTAGAGGCGAATCTTTTGGATAATGTTGATTTCTGAGATTCTGTACACGAATTGGTCTACTTCGAATATTAGTAGGATCTTTGGCCAGAACTGTTACATATTTTTTGTTACTTTTTGGAACAGGAAATATATCATCTTCATGATGTATATCGTATAAATCACCAAGATCATCATGATGAATAGGATGTTTGGCTATAACTGTTAAATATTTTTTATTACTTTTTGGAATCGGAAATATATCATCTTCATGATATGTTGTATCGTACAGATCATCCGTAGGTTGTTTTGCCACAACTGCTACATAATTTTTATATCTTTTTGGAATTGGAAATATTTCATCTTCATGATGTGTTACATCATATGAATGATCATTAATATTGGAGTCTTTCGACAGAACTCTTACATATTTTTTATTACTTTTTGGAATGAGAATTGTTTCATGTCCAGGATGTGTTGTAGCGTATATATCAGGATCTTTTGCCAGAACTGTTAAATAATTTTTATTAGTTTTTGGAATAGGAAATAAAATATTTTCATGACGCGTTGTGTCGTATAAGTGATCATGATTTACATAATCTGATTGATGTCTTCTGTTTATATTTGTCTCAATTGAATCGTGTTCTTCGGTTGAGTCGAGAAAATCGTTTGTTCCTTGTCTCGGTTCTTTAAAATAATTATGATCACTTAATGGACGTCTAAATTTTGGTTTTCCAAGGATGCCAATTTTTTTGGAGGATGGTTTGTACGTGGGATCTTCCATGTAATCAAATTGATTTTCTTCTGATTTCCTTGGATTTGCATTTGGGGAAAGTTTTCTGTAGGACAGATATCTGTTTATCGGTAGATCCATTTTTTTACTTGACTCTATCCGATCCTGTAAAGTAAATTGAACAAGTATATTAAAAGAAGCACCAATAGTTTTGTGGCTACATATCCTCTCTGCCTAACCTTTTCTGAAAACATTAGTTAGTTATTTGGAAGATAAATACCTGAGGTAGTATTTTCCATCAGAATACGTTTAACACAAATTGAATTTTTGAAATTTGTTGAATTGATACTACAGATTAAGACTTCGCTTTTCAGCCCATACAAAAAGGACGCCCGGGAAAAAAACCTTTCTACATCGAAAATTGCACGAAACGAATATTTTTTTAATATTGCCTTTTAGAAGGTGAAAGCTATGTCGGTATGTTTTTAATTTTTCGATGCGTTTCGTATTAACGTAACGTAACATGTATAATTTATCGGAAAATATTATTTAAGAAAAAGGTGCTGCTAACTCAATTCTCATAAAGAATTACAAAATTATAAAAACAAACCGACATAGCTTCTTCTTTCAAAAACATATTTTTGTTTTTAAATTACAATTTTGCGAACGTTTGGGTGTAGAAGAATGTTTTCTCCCGAAACCCTTTTTCGAGCAATTTCTGTAGGTTAGGTCATGAGAGATTACGGCAGTTCGCATTCGCATGTATCGTAAGTGTCTGTTAGCTTATTGTAAACGGGATAGAATGACACATTATGAAATTCCTAAACGTTCCACGTGTGGTTCAAAGTTTAGCGTCTTAAATAGTTTTTGTATTTTCTAACTAAATAGATCAGGGGTCAGGGGTTTTGTAATGGTTTTGATAGTCTCTGTATAAATGTAGTTAAAAAAAATAGTATTTTAAACATAATTACATGTTTTCCTGAGCCTGATCGAACATCTAATGCATCCAGGTGATCTTCCTCGTTTGGAACATCGAAAATATCTGAATGATGCGAATCATCTAAAAATTCTTCCGAATGGTAATCCTCATCTTCTCCAAAATTGAACGAATCGTGATCATTTCGATAATCAGATTTAGCAGAATTATAAGCGCTTCGAGCTTGAATCGAACCAGGAAAACTCTGACCTGATCGATTATCATCGTAATTCAATTCTCTCCGAGCTTCAGGCAGGTAATTTTTTGCGGAATGTAATCGATTATTTTGAATACTTTCTGATCTTTGTTCTGGAACGAGGTAATGATTCTCAATATTGTATTTTTTCAGATCAAAATCTGCATTAATGGTTCTTTTTATGGGATCAGTATTTGCCCTTTCGTTGTAAAATGGATTATTTTCTAAATTAGGTCCATTGTCAGAATGAGTTTCATGATTTTGAAAATATTCTGGTTTAAAATCAGCAAAATTGTCAAAACTTGGTTGTTCAGGGTTATTAAAGCCATCGAGTTGGTCATTTGGAATGTTTGCTAATTGGCGTTCTACAAGGAACTGATTTAGGCCCGATTTTAAATCTCCCAATGGGTTTTCTAAATTCTCCGATGGAACGAACGCATTTGTTTTCTATAAAGAAGAAACAAAATTAATAGAAACGTCAATAAAATAATGAAGCCACCACAATTAAAACATTATGTCACTATTAAATTTGTATGACGTCATTATAAATTATGTGTAAGGTGTGTTCAGGTCTTGACGGAGAATGCTTTTGCCCATCAATTGAGGCCGGTTGAGGGAGACTCTTTGACCTCTCCAGCTGGACTCATGACCCATCAGCTTGAACAGCTTGAGACAAGGATTCATTCGTTCGTCACTCCTGGATACACCGATCCCTAGATTCCTGCCACGTATTTCTTCCTTCCAAGAACGTTCTCTCCTTCCTTTACTAAAATGGAACTTCCACTCGACATCCCCAAATATGACATGTGTCCTGAGGAAACTAATTTCCATGAAAAAAAAAACATGCGTTGGTTCATGTTAAATATGTTCAAAAAACGATGAGAAAATAATTTTCATCAGAGTCTGTGTCATCTTTGTGGAGTGTTTTTTTTTGAGGAGAGGAAGGAGTGAACACGGGTCTTGAAGAGAACTCAAGAACGAATCGTAGAAGCGACACGTTCTCATGTGACAAATTTAAACCGTGTACTTATGTTGGGCGCACGTTTACCCGACTATGCAACGGTGCCGAGGGGATCAATGACCCTAGTTCCTCGGAGGATCTTCCATTGAAGTACTGATAGAACAAGGAAAGAATTTCCATTGCCAGTGTTATAAAGATTGCAATTCGTTTGTTAAGATATATCAAACGGACTGCCTGTTTCTGCAGGGTCGAGTTTTTTTGGGCTCCAGAGGTGGGTGTACTTGATTCCAAGACGTTTGTTTTGGAAAAATACTTTTTGTTGTTATCCTATGGTTGAATTGAAGAAAAAATACTCAGAATTTGTGTAGTTTTGTAATTTGTTTTGTAGCATTATTGTTTATTGTTTTTGTTTTTAAATTTGATGTTATGATGCATTTTGTATGTAATTGGTGGCTTGTAGGTAATCGTAGATTTATATGTTATCTAATTTCCTAAATTATTTTGTGGCCTGAAATGGACTAAAAAAACTTAAAACAATTAATTACTTTTTCACAACTTTCTCCTAGACATGGTTCATAAGCTTGGTATGGGCCTGGATTCCATGCAATATTTTCTTCGGTAATGTCGATCGAAGGTAATTCATTGTTTCCCTAAAAACAATAAAAAATATAGGTGCTAATTATTGATTTTATTATTACCTTTTAACATTTTTTACATTATATATATATATATTTTTTCCAAATTTTTTACATTATATATATATATATTTTTTCCAAATTTTTTTTTTCTGAAATATAAATTTTTACACTCAGGTAAAAAGTAACCCCTAGTATCCAATACGGTATAGAAATGAATTGGTTTTTTTTTTTTAAATTTGGACGCGTTAGGTGTTTTAAAATTAATTTTTTTTTCAACTGTCCGGAACCAGTGGGACTATAGTATCTCTAATCGGAGTATGTTGTGATTTCGGGAAAGGAGATGGGAAAAGTAAAGTTAGAAAGTACCTGTCTATTCAGATCTAGTGACCAAACACAGCTTAAGCCATTTCAATAAATTTCGATTTAGAGTTGTAATCCTTCACCAGGGCGATACTGAGAGTATCTACAACTGAGAATTTCAGATTTTTAATGAATGAATTGTGCAAACAACACAAATTAATTAATAAAATTTATTATTTACACCAAGGTTTGAACCCGCGACGTCCGGATTGCTATACCTCGATAGCTTTACCACTCGACCACGGAGACTCTCAGTTGTTTCACATTTACAGTATCGCCCTTGTGAAAGACCACTTTTTTTAATTTAAACGTTGCCTCAAATGACTTTAGCCATGTTTGTTGACCAGATTCGTGCAGCCAGGCACTTCCCCACCTTCCTCTTCACCATCTTATCACCCGGATCACTACCGTCGGTCTCTCATCATACCCCAATTGAGGATGCCATACACGGAGAAAAATGTTATTCTAAAATACGATCATTTTATTCGTAAAAACGGTTAAAAACGGGACTGAAGTTCTTACGAACAAATTAACAGGGTTTCAATGTTTATTGGCGGGAATATGTAAGAATAATTTCTTAATATACGTAATTTCGGTATATTTGTGCGAATTGGGATTTTATGCCGAAACAACATTATTAATAACAAATTATATGTTATTTTATTTATTTTAATTTCGATCTGAAGTCTAAATTGTCAAGCTCATGTGACGAATTCATTGCAAAACGATTTTTCATCGTAAAATATTATATTTTATTTTATATTAAAAACATACGTAGATGTTTTTTGTTCCTAAAGCAATAAAATTAACAATAATAAAATAATATTATTTTTAATTCACAGTCACCAAGTTTTTTTCCATTAAAAAGGATTTTTTTTCTTATTTTTTCTAACGAAGAAAAAACAAAATTATGATAAAAAATGGTTGTTCACTGATATTAGGATCGCCGGTTAATTGAATCAAAAATTGTTTTCATCTTTTTCGAAGTAAAAGTTGTAATCATGTCAAAATCGAATTTAATCTTTTCAGGAAGCCTAATAGTGTCCATTTTTCAGTCAGATTGTGGATTGTGAAGTGATTGTTCATATATATTGTATTGAAGTATTTATATACTTCAGTATAGTAATTTAATTGGTAATTGATGCAAAATGTTAAAGAAGTACCTAAACGTCGTAGATACTCTCAGTATCACCCTGGTGAAAGACCACCATTAAGATTCGAAAGATTGCTTGGCAAAACTGGATATTCGGGTCGGGTCACCAAATTAAAGCCATTTCAAGCATAGTTTGGATTGATAATTGTGGTCGTTCATCAGGGCGATACTGAGAGTATCTTTCACTCTGGAACGTTCCGCAAATATATTATACACGGTGTCTGGAAACTGGAGAATCTAATCACACATTGAGTCCAAAACAACTTTCTTTTTTGATATGAGGATATTATTTTAAAACACTTTTTCCACTTCTACAAATTCAGGGACAATTTTTTTTAAACCCATGTCTACGGTTTGACGAATTTAAAAATATTATATATCGTCCATCCAGTTGATTTCAGACTTCTCCGTAAGATCTAAATTTGACTTGGTATGCAGTTATATATAATAGTGTATCCTCTACCTGGTACAATACTCAGATTACTCAGAAACACCACCAAATGAATTATAATGCACAAAAACTTGTAGCGAATTAAACAAAATTTTGATTATTATAAGCAATAACTATCAGCCTGAAACACTCGTACACATTGAAAAAAAATTATGTGAAAAGATACACGCTGCCGACGGGACACGAACCGGTGTCCTTCTGATGTCCGGTCAGGTGCTCTAATCCATTGAGCTACGGCGGCTTACCCCTTACCCGCCAAATGATTCAATATATACTAGTGTTTCATTCAACAACTATCGCTTATTACATTTTTTTCCACCTGCAAACCACCAACTTTATTTTTATATGAGAAAGGCATTGTAAGTGCTAAATTTCCCACTATTTGGCGTCAAGACAAATCATGTCTACATTTTTTGGTGAAGTTGAACTCGTCAAATATTGATTGATTAAAAATAAAATGTTGATATTTTATGGATCACTAGCATGATACTTCAAAATTTCTTACTAATGTCATTTTATAGCGTAGTTAATATGTAAAACAGAGAAACGTGTGTTTTTCTCATTTTTCCAAACTTAATATTTGGAGATGTCCGACTAATCAACTAGATTGATAAGTTAAATTGAAACCCTAGTAATTAATTTGCTTCAAAATTAACCTAAAAAATTCCAACCTCGGACCCAATTTCATCGAAAACGATAGCTCAAATCGAAAAAAATATACTCCAATGGGATATAGACTCACCAGTTTTCCACTTGTACCACGAGTTTCCGGATAAAAAAATAAATAAAAAAAACTTGTCGAATAAAAAAAATTATTCAGATAAAATTTACGCGCCGGGATTTGAACTCGCGACCTCCAGATTACAATGCAGAAGTGCAGTTACAAATGTGCAATATTTTCAAATAAATCCACAAAATTCTAATTCACGTCCATAATGCATATAAGACAAATATTATCGTAGCAATCCTTGTTTATTATAATTTTTTTTATTTATTTATTTATAAACGCCTTTTTTAGGGGCTTTGACATATGAATAGTAAAACATATGCAGTATTTATTGTTCATAACTGAACTGCTTCAGTAACAATATTTTGTATTTGTTTAGTGACAAATTGAAGATGTCCACTGAATTGGTCTAATTATTTCCTTCCATTAGTATTAGGGGCAAAGAAGAATACATTTGGTCGTTAGATCCAGAATTTCTACACTGAAATATATCCCGACAGTATTACTTAGTGAAAAAATGTTTCATATAATAATACCGAATCAGTGAAAATCCGTCTGTCTGACAATTAACGTTCAATTATACAAAAACTCTACTTACTTGCAGTAATATAACTACAACCAACCCCACTGTCAAAAAAACAAACATTTATAATAAAAAAAAATATATATATATTAAAACTTACAACACACAGACTTTCACATATAATATTTGCAAGTAACAAACTTATTGTGATTTTAAATTTTTTCTGTTTCACTGCCATAGTTGCTTTCCTCACACTAATGTAAAAAAGTGCAAAATTTATCGGCTACTATATTTAACAATAAATAAGCCGCAAATCGACGTGAAACTGACGTTCTGAAATTACATTACTATAAAAAAACACATTAATTTTAATAACTGCGGATTCTTAACACATTTGCAAGTAAATTTAAAATTTCAGGTTTATCGGAGAAATACGAAAGAAATTGTGTTGTTTGGTTTTTATGGATTTATGAAACGTAGTAAATTTACAACCATTGAAATAAAAACCAAAAAAATTGTCATTTTCGATAGATTTTCATATCAATCGATTCACCCTCGTTTGGCGTGTTTCCCCACCATGCACCGGTGCCAAAGGGATCAATGACGCTAGTTACTTGAAGAATCTTCCATTGAAATACCTGCAGAACAAAGACAGCATTCCATCGTCTGTGCTCTAAGGATTGCAATCCGTTTGCTAAGATTGGATAATCTATCAGACGGACCGTCCGTTTCTGTACAGGGTCGAGTGTTTTGTCAGATATTTTGGGACTTCTGACTGTATTTGTACAGGGTTAGCATTTGTGTACTATTAAAATATTCTGAGAGGCTAACTTAACTCTGGCTTCGATGGAGCCCCCGTACCTGAGCTGGTGACTTAGAGTTACACCAAGCATGTCAATGGTTGAAGGAGACTAGATAATCATTTCGATTCCTTTTCAAACATAAACAAACATGATTGGATGAATTTGAAACATTAAATTTGACAAACATTGAAAACACTCTTGATTTAACAGTTCATTCTTTGTTTCAAAGCCCTTCGAGTCTTTGGAGTTTGTGCACCCTTTAAGGGCTTGTCAAACAAAAAGCTATCATTAACAGTACTGTCATTCACGTAACAATTAATTGGTGCACAAGACAAAAGTCTTTTGCTCCGTAATAATAACAATGTTTCATATTCCATCTCCTTGGTTTCTCTTTTCAATGTTTTAACGCATTCTAAGCAATAATTGAATAAAAAATTGTTTTTTTCACGGGTATTCAAAATAATTTTAAATTTCACCGTTTTCATATATTTTATTAACCGACTAAATGCATGAAAATTCACTTTCACGCAAAACAGAAACAAAGAGACGAAACAAATTATAAAAAAACATTCAGTTCGGTATTTGTCCTGAAAGACATCAGAATTGAAATAGAATGATGTAGCCAATTTACATAATGTCATTGGAATCCTAGACCCCCAAAAAGTAAGTGATATCAATTTTCATTTATGGACAAAATTTTGTAAAATAAATCTGTTAGATCCATTACGGTAAAATAAATAGAATATTTCTGAAAACTAAAAACTGTTTTGGAAAGGTGATGAAATACCCTTTCAATTTTATAATTCAAAATAAACATATCATTTTTGAAAGACAAAAACTTTGAATGCATACCAAAAAAAGTTTTAAAAATGGCTCTCCTCACGTTTTTCTAACTTAAATTACTGATAACGGAAAAAACACATATTTTATTTGACAAAATGTGATTGGTCACCTCGCTTTTTTGTCACTTCATGTAAAAATAAATAATAAAAATTCCATTAGTCATCATAATGTTATGGTACCATTTCCAAAGCCTAGGATTGCCCATTTACATAAAATTTCATATAAAATATTTAATGTGGACGCAAAATTGAACTTCCCACGGCAGTTTATAACTAGAATACCCGGAGAATATATCCTTACGATTTTTTAAAAATTTATTTACAATTCCTAACGACATGAGAAGATTAATTATATATAGATGAATTCATTGGCTATAAAGCACTTAATTCGGTTTATATGTCTCCGTATTAAAATTCGGAGGTATGATTTTTTAATTTGGGCACCAAATTTTCAAATATTTTAAATTGCGCTGTCGCTCTAGTGGACAAAGGTGTACATTTGAAATATTTTGTGTTTAACTTTTTGATTTGAATATAAAGCATGAATTTTTCTCTTTCTAACACCATTTGTATCATATTACTCACCATGAAAGTAAGGTAGACCCAACGATTTCTTATTTCTTTAAGATCTATATGAGCTGTGCCCGAAAGCGAACAAGTTAGGCTGAGTGTTAAGAGGCTAGACTTTGAACCACACGCGGAACACCCGCGTCTATCATTCTGTCCCGCTCACAATAAGCTCACGCGCACTTACAATACATGCGAATGCGAAATGTGCGAATGAGACAACGCTCAAATTTACCTACAGAAATCGCTCGAAAAGGGGTTTATGGAGAATACACTTTTCTACACCGAAACTTTCACGAAATTGAAATTTAAAAAAATATATACTTTTTAGAAAGAAGAAGCTGCGTCGGTAGCTTTTTATAATTTTATAATTCTTTATGAGAGTTGAGTTAGCAGCACTTTTTCCTTAAATAATATTTTTTGATAAATCGTACATGTTTGACAGTGAATATTTACGTTAATACGAAACTCATCAAAAATTCGAAAACATACCGACATAGTTTTCACCCTCTAGAAGGCAGTATAAAAAAATATATTCATTTTGTGCAATTTTCGATGTAGAAAAGTGTTTTTTCCCGGGCGTGTTTTTGTATGGGCCGAAAAGTGAAGTCTATCGTCTTAATGGGTTGTATTTTTGGTAAAACGCAATAAAAAACAAAATAAAATCAAGTATTGATTTCTCAAAGATAAATAAAAATTTAAAACATTAAATTATCTCAGTTGCAATGGTTAGAGAAACTATAGCTTTCTTTGCTCTAGTTTCAGAAATTGGACAAGACTACAAAACACTTCAACCGATTGGGGTGAAAATAATTCTCATTGAGTTCGGGTAGTTTTTATGGAAAATTTTGAATATGTTAATGTTTATGACATAGTCAACTGCTTTAAAGACGTCAATGTATTGCTATTCGCCGATGACATTAAATTATATAAAGAAATAACTCTATTTAATCACTGTGAAGTTCTTCAATATAATATAGACATTTATTTAATATAGACATTATATAGACATGCTGTTCACAAAATAATTTATATTTAAATGTAGATAAATGCAAAACTTTGACCTTCTCCAGAAAAAAATCATCACTATTGTTCGACTATTCTATAAATGAAATAAATTTAGAACGTGTAGCGGAAATGCGAGATCTTGGCGTAATAATGGATGAGAAACTAGATTTCACGGTCCACATTCAACAAACTGTAAATAAAGGTATGAAAATATTAGGATTTATTTTAAGAACAATTAAAAACTTTGAATCTTTACGAATCGTAAAATTGTTGTACATATCCCTAGTACGAAGCCTAATCGAACATAACTCAATAGTCTGGTCGCCCTTCTACAAAATTCATATCCATAATATTGAAAGAATTCAAAGAAAATTTCTAAGATTTGTAAATTTTAAACTTAACATCCCTTTAGAGCACATAAATTACTTATCATTAATGAATATTTTAAATATTCCAATTTTAGAAAACAGACGAAAAATAACTGACCTAACCTTTTTATTAAAATTATTAAACTCTAAATTTGATTGCTGTGAACTCTTGCATTTAATTAATCTACATGTACCTACACGAACTACTAGACAAACATTAACATTTTATATACACACATCTAATTCTAACTATAAATTGCATTCCCCAATACAACGATTACATAGTCTTGGTAACCAATATTTAAACAATATTGATGTATTTGACAATAATTTGAATTTAGCAAACTTTAAACGCCGTATGTGCGAAAAATAATTTCAATAACAATTCATAAACTATTGTAAATACCAATTTTATACATTTTTATTAATTCATATTAACATTGATTTGGAGGATATTGGCAGCCTATCTATTTTTACTTTATTTATATTCTGTATTACCTACATTTTGTCAACTCATATTTTATCTAACCTATATTATGTGTCTTTATATTTTCTGTTACTTACCTTTATTTTATTCACTTCTAACTCTTCACTGTAATTAATCGAAACATGTATTGCTTTATGCATGTAAAAGCCCTTTGGGCGTTTAAATATAAATGAATAATAAAATAATAAATAATGTTTGTTTTGAATTTTCTCTCCGCGTATTTTTAACAATTTGCTCAAAAAGGGTTTCGTTTGAAAGCAAATAAAAAGTGTATGTATATTAAACCAATCCTTATAAAACACGTTTGTTTTTCTTTATTTCTCCAATTCTAAAATTAAAAAAAAATTATTACCATATTATATTGTAATATTAAGATTAGAATGTTTCTTATCTCAATATCTCAAAACGGTTCCATGTCTAATCGGACTATGAGATCTCAGCGTCTGAATTCACATAGTAAATTTATTCAGACACGATACTTCCTCACATGATAATTCATCACATCATAACTCACATTAACCTAACCTAACCTAACCTAACCTAACCTTACCTAACCTAACCTAACCTAACCTAACCTAACCTAACCTAACCTAACCTAACCTAACCTAACCTAACCTAACCTAACCTAACCTAACCTAACCTAACCTAACCTAACCTAACCTAACCTAACCTAACCTAACCTAACCTAACCTAACCTAACCTAACCTAAACTAACCTAACCTATTTTGTTTTGAAGAGTTTTAATTTTCAATGTACTATCGTTACTTAAATTTTAATTTTTATGCTACCGGTTTCGACACATCCGTGTCATTCACTAGCAAACTTAAAACTTCACTAGCAAACTTAAAAGTTTTAAGTTTGCTAGTGAATGATACGGATGTGTCGAAACCGATAGCATAAAAATTAAAATTTAAGTAACGATAGTACATTGAAAATTAAAACTCTTCAAAACAAAATGTCTAGAAATTGTTACATAGTTAATGCCCAAGAAATACAAAAAATAACCTAACCTAACCTAACCTAACCTATTTCAAACTAAAAAACTACGGAATAACAGAAGAGAATAGGCAAGAAATCTGGAATCAGAAAAAACCGAGCGAAATATATATTGCGTACTTAGAAAAAATTACCAAAAAAATGAAAAAATCGAAAACTAAAAAAAATGAACTAAGATAAAGATAATAAAAAAGAATTAGGAGAAACCTTGTGCGTAAAAAGCAAGGTACCCCTAGAAGATACTAACAATCTTCACAACCTAACCAAACCTAACCTTACCTAACCTAAACTAATCTAACCTAATCTAACCTAACCTAACCTAACCTAACCCAACCTAACCTAACCTAAATTTAAAAATTCCAATTATCATTTTTCGAGACGCTTCGAGACATGATGAATTATCATGTGAGGAATTAACATCCGATGAAAAGTTTGTACTCAATATTCATATACTTAAAAAGTTTCCACTGAACATTCTGGTCACCCTCAAAACTAAGTACTTGTCTGATTATTTAATTAAAGAGATGATATAAATATTAATATTTTTTAAATATTTTAATAAATACAATTGTTTATTTATTTAAATAGCGTAAAATTACAATACTGTTTCGGTTAATCAATGAATAAAAATTAATTTTTTACCACATCTGTATTTTATGTTTGTATTTTCAAATATAATCAATTGGTAGTGGCAATAAAAGTAACAACGAATTGCGTATTTTACTCTCTAAGATTACAGTAGTGGATAGGATACAGCATAAACATAAAAAACTTTTTTTTTTTTTATTTTTTTTATTTTTTTTTTTTTTTTAAATTTTAAAAAGAAAGACAAACATTCCCGGGTTACGAATAACCCAACAACATTTGAAAATCTCCTACTACCACCACACTAAGCGGAAGATGTTGCTTGTGTTGTGGTGGAGGACTTAGCCAGCCGAGGAATCGAACACGGAACGCCTGGGTGGGACCCAAACGCGATGCCCACTGAACCACTGACCGGTCAATTTACATTAATACTTTACAAGTGTCCCAACTGCTCCGGTCTGTTGCCAGTGATACTATGGCATCCCCAATTGGGGTATGTTGCGAGGCTAGGGGTAGTGTCGAGGGGAAGTAGATGGAAGAGGAAAATAGGGAAGTACCTGAAAATTTAGATTTAGTCACAAAACACGGCTTAAAGCCATTTCAAGCAACGTTTTATTTCTGAATGGTGGTCGTACACCAGGGCGATACTGACAGTATGTCCCACACTGGAACGTGCCGCAAATATACTGAATATTATTTAAAAATAATTAATTGTGAAATAACACAAAAATAATGTCATCTTTCATCGCGTCATGGCCACGCCTATATCATCTTTGAACATGCTGTTCGGAGGGTCCTTTTGAGGAGAAGAAGGAGTGAACATGGTTCTTGAAGAGACCCTGTCTGCTACTGAAAGTGTATGCTATTGGTGTACGAGCTGACAATATATATAGTATCTTTCGCGAAAACCATGAATTTTATTTAGTTTAGTACGAAGATTTACGGCCACCAGACATGGATGCTAAACGAACAAACAGGCTCTAGAGTCCAAACTCCCGAAAGTACTTGAGAGACTTGAGAGGAGTGTCAGTGGTTACGAAATGGGATCATATAAGAAACTCTACGATTCGAGATGATCTAAGCATTGAACCATTCATAGAAAAATTGCCACTGAGGTGGCTTGGGCATGTACTAAGAATGTCTGATGACCGGATTCAGAGGAGAATACTGAGTGCCATTCCAGAGGGTAGACGTCCAGTGGGCCGCCCCAGACACAGTTGGGCGAGGCCACTCCAAAAACTGTGCGAGGAGAGGATGGGTCTGCCATGGACGGAGGCCGAACAATCGGCTCAAGATAGGGACGTATGGAGGAGCCTTGTCGATGCAGTGGGTCCCCGACCCAAAAAGGACAAGGGGAAGAAGAAGACTTCTCCGAAACCAAATCTTTTGTTTTATTTTATTTTTTCTTAATGAGTAAAACCCCCAATTTGTAATTAATGAAGACAATATTAGAGAAATTCAATTAAAAATCTTAAACAGAAAAATCAGTAAAAGATACAGTCACATCTGGGACTCGAATCGCAGCTCTACCAAATGAGTGAATGTGTCCCTATACTTCGACTGATAGTACTACCAATAGTATCTTCATTTAATTCATCTTAACTCATATTTTTATTGACTGTTATATTTATGCATGATTGCAAGATTCAAACCAGAACTAAATGCTATATAGATAGTGTCTGGAATTTTTTATTTTCACCAGATTTTCAGGAACGGGTTTAGTTTTTCATACACTTTTCCATATAAATGATCATCTAGTAAATCCACGCTATGCAAGTGTATTATATAAGTATAATTAATACAAAACAATACAAGAACAACACGTAAATCTACCAAACTATTAAATGGGAATATAATTCACCGTCTCCAGATATTTTCATATCAGAGGGTTCGGCTCTGTGGAATTCCTAATTTGACCGATAAATCCTACTGATCCCTCAATATAAATATTTAAAAAATCTTTCGTAATTCTACATGTATTTAAAATGACTGATTTTTGCATTTTTATATACAAATTCTTTGACAAATCTAATATGCCTAAATTTTTAATAAGAGAGCTAGGTATAATGCAGCAGCCGAAATAACAAATGGTAATATTTTTATAGTCTGAGAATGTCAAATTCTTTTAATTTCATTTCCTAAATCTGTATACTTTCTTATTTTTTCAGAAACAGATTTTTGAATATTACAGGAATTTGGAATAGCTACATCAATAATATAAGTTATTTTTTTAATTTTGTCATGTAAAACTATATCAGGTCTATTATGACCAATTGGTCTGTCTGTTAGTATAGTTTTATCATAGTAAATTTTAAAGAAATTATTTTCTAAAAATGAATTTAGTTCGTATTCATAATATGGTACTATATTATGACAGTCAATCAAGTTATGTTTAATTACCAGAATTTGGTGAATTATTTTTAAAACCTGATTGTGCCTAAATGTATACTCAGACGGCGCTAATATCGAACATCCTGATATAATGTGTTCTATAGTTTCCGGAAAAGCCATACATTTTCTACATAAATCATCAATTTGATTTGGATCTTTGATTATATGCTTCCCATAATTTTTGGTATTAATTACTCTATCTTGAATAGCAAGCATAAATCCTTCTATTTCTGCGCTCAACTCTCCAATACTCAACCATTTGTTTGACGAAAGTTTGTCAACTTACGTTTGGTTGAGATAATTGAAGTGTTTTGCGTGAATAATTTTATTTGACCAGGAATCTAATAATTCCTGATTGGTATTTATAAAAATGTTGGCATTCTCGTCGTATAAATTTAAAGGTGAAATATTTTATCCATTTTTATTTAATATGCTACATCTATTAACTTTTCTGCAAGTCAAGGATGATTTTTTTTATTTCCTCGAGCCTCAGATGTGGCCGTATCTTTTTCGATTAGGTTTTGCTAGCATTGTCTTCATTAATTGAAATCTTTTGATTCGAATTAATGTCTAAAGTGTGCACATAAAAGAAGGCATCAATCTGTAACATATCTTTTGTATTTCTTCCATCATGGACTGCTTTATAAAATTGCATTAAAAAAACAAATTAAACTTTTCATCAAAAATGTACAGATTTGAGCAGAATCGGTTTACAGAAGTTCGTAGATCAAAACGTTGCCATGTTGGATAAAAAATTGTTATGTTGGTTTATGATCGTTCAAGTCCTACACCACCAGGTAATTTTACCAATGAAATTCTAAAATTAAAATACTGTATTTACATTTTACTGGGTGCGCCAAATGTGGTATTCAAAATGAAGAGATGTTTATATGGTGTGGAGATGTTTGTTGTATTAGTTCGACCAAGCAAAAAGAGGCCGCAGGGGTAGGCAGAGAGGACGGACTGCCAAACAACTCGGTCTTGGCATACACTCCTTGCCTCATTCACATTCATACATCTTATCATACATGCTCTTCTATTATTCTGACTCTTGACATGGCCCGACTCAAGTATCTGATTCACTTGATCGTGAAATGTCTTCCTCGGGCGTCCTCGACTTCTTCTACCATTCACATTAGCATCATATATTCTCATGACACTCCTTTCTTCATTCATTTGCTCTATATGTTCAAACCATCTAAGCGTCCCTTTTTTATTCTTACTTATGACGCTCACATCGGCCTTGCATTCTTTTCAGATCTCCACATTCCTCACACGATCATACATGGTTTTACTGATCTCATTTCTACAGCATTCAGTCTACTTTCATCCTTTCTCTGCCAGTTCCATGCTTCACTGTCATACATCAGGGTAGGTACCAGCACTCCATTGTGAACTCCTAGCTTCGCTTCTTTGGACAGCTTTTTGTTGGCGCCAACAGCATTCAGTCCACCATTAATGGAGTTACCTGCATTTACCCTTCTTTCAATATCCCTATCAGCCTTCCCATCTCTCGTAAACATACTTCCCAAATACACAAACTCATCAACTTGCTCTAAGTATTCATCATTCACAACTATATTGCGCACTGTTTTCGTACTCTCTCTTTCAAACACCATTACTTTTGACTTACTTACATTCATCATCAACTCATACGTTCACACACATTTATAAGATCTGCAAGCATTCCTTCTTCCTTGCATATCTTTGCATCTCTTTCATACACGCTTTACATGGATATCGATTTTTTTTAACCTGGTCGAAACTTTTCAATATGCTAATATAGATATCTCGATACTTATTTTAAAAATTCACATTCGTTGTTATTGGGATCGACCAAATAAAAATGTTCACTTCATGTTGTATTTTGTTAACATAAATACTTTTTTAACTAACATTTATAATTAGTACATATATTATCATTTTTACACTTATCTTTGATATTTACAGGTACATTTTTCATTTAATTTTTGTACATTTGGATTCGTTTATAATAGTGAACATTTCTCTGCTTTCGTTTTGTCAATATTTTTAAGTCTGATGTTTTCTTTCTGTCTTGTGTGGTGTGTGGAAGTCTTTATTGTAATATAGTTTGTCTCTATTTTACATTGTCTATATTTAAAAAAAAATAGTCTGTATTGTTTATACTTTTAAGAACTTTCTAGATAAAAATTAAAATGATCTAGATAATTATTTGTAACACTCACTATATCTGATTCCTTAAGCATTTTACGTATTGGTTTATATTTATTAAATTTATCTCTTTGCTCTATTCTGGATTATTTGGAGTTTATGTAAACTATCTACATTACTGAGATAGAAAATACTAGAACATTTCTAATATTATTTAAATGAGTAGATTTTTTTTTTCGTTGATGCGATTTGTATTTTGTCATCAAAATACTATAATTTCTTATTATTGTAGACCCAGTATCTATTTTTACTTCTTGTGTTATTTCCAACATCAACACTTTTAATGACCCGACATTATATCTGTCCATGTTATTTTTTAGTATAACTTTATTCACAACAAATATAGATATTTTACAGAATTGTTCAACAAGGAATTAAGTTGTTTAAAATGAAGAATTTCTTTAATTTAATTCAAATAAAAAATAGTCAAGTTTCTGTTTTTATTTCAGGCCAATGGAACTGTTATGAGAATTAAACGGGAGCCATCTCAGCTGAACGCATTAAGCAAGGAAATTGATGTAGTTACGTCACATGGCGCTTTAGCAAAATACGCATCAGCAAAAGCAACAAATAATGAAAGTTTCCAAGATGAAAACCATGATGCAGAATTATCAGAAAAGGTAGCAAACAATGAAGCTTCTAAATTAGAAGTTTCCCCAAAAGCAGCAAGAGAAACCAATATGGAAATTAATACTAAACCACCGAAAGCAGGAAATGATTTAACTTTAGACGCTCAAGTATCTCCAAAGACTATAAATGACGCAGTTTTAAATGAAGAAATATCTCTGAAAACAACAAAGAATAAAGATAAAGTAGAGGCTATAGCAGATGACGGTTTTTTCCACAAATCAATTGATAGTGATGAAAATCCTTCCACTGAACCCGAAGCGGCTCTCAGACTAGAAGAAGAGGAGAAAGAAATTAAACAAAAAGGGGTTGGTGAAAAACATGGTGGCGAAGAAGTATATGTCGATAAAGAATTATCAAAAGGTGCGAGTAAGGTTAAAGCTGCTATAGACGATGGTTTTTTCCACCAACCAATTGATAGCGATGAAAATCTCTTCAGGAAAATTGAAGATGTCATCAGACTAGAAGATGAGAAAGAAACGAAGCAAAACGGAGTTGTTGCGAAATCTGGTGATGAAACTAATTCAGAGGCATATATCGATGAATCGTTATTGAAAGCAGCAAGTAATACTGAAGCAATAACGGGTGAAAAACAAGCTGGAGTTAGTGGAAAACCAGACAGTGAAGTAAATGTTGGTATAAATGTCGATAAAACATTGATGAAAGAACAAGGTAATGTTAAAGCTGAAACAAATGATGATTTTTTTCACCAACCAATTGATAGTAATGAAAATCTCTCCATTGAACTTGAAGAGATCATGAGACTGGAGGAAGAGGAGAAAGAAAGTAAACAAAAAGGAGTTGGTGAAAGATATGGTGGCAAAGAAGAATATGCGGACGAAGCGTTATTAAAAGGAGCAAAGAAGGTTGAAACTGCTACAGATGACGGTTTTTTCCACCAACCAATTGACAGCGACGAAAATCTCACCATGAAAATTGAAGATGCCATCAGACAAGAAGATGAGAAAGAAATTAAGCAAAACGGAATTGTTGAGAAAACTGGTGGTGAAGCTAATTCAGAGGTATATATCGATGAATCATTATTCAAAACAGCAAGTAATACAGAAGCAGTAGAAGATGATAAACAAGACGGGGTTGGTGGAAAACCTGGCAGTGAAGTAAATGTCAGTAAATCATTAATGAAAGCACGGAGTAATGTTAACGCTGTAGAATATGACGATTTTTTCCATCAACCATTTGATAGTGACGAAAATTTATCAATTGAACTTGAAGAGGCCATCAGAATGGAAGAAGAGGCGAAAGAAAAATATGGTAATAAAGAAGGTGCGGAAGTATATGTCAACAAAGCATTATTGAAAGGAGCAAGCAAGGCTAAAGCTGTTACAGATGACGGTTTTTTTCACCAACCAATTGATAGTGACGAAAACTCATTCATTGACATTGAAGAAGCCATCAGAAGGGAAGAAGAGGAAAAAGAAATTAATCTAAACAGTGTTGGAGGAAACCCTGTTAATTCGGAAATACGCTATCTTGATGCACACAACCACAAAGTTGTACCAAAGAATATCTTTATAATTCCAGAAACGAATACAGACATCATCAATTTACGCATCTTTAGTAAGCCTCCAAACCAGGCGTTTATGAATCAACTCAAAGCGGACATGGTAAAGCAAGATTTAGATGATGTAGAACTTCATAAACATCGTGCAAAAAAATCATTTAAAAATAGAAACTCCATCAGTTTTGATATCACTGATTCCGTGACACTAAAGAAACTCCTTCAAGATGCTGAAATTTATCTAAAAACAGAAAAAGGGATTAACTACGACTATCCTTGCACCATAATAAAAGGAAATCGTTTTATTTGCAAAAGAAAAACTGCTTTAAGTGTAAGAGCGTCGAAACGTCATAGAAATTTCAAAGAACACAGTCAAAATCCAAAAAAAAATTATTGGAAGCCCCAAGGATACGATGTACAGGATTCCTTGACAAGGCTTAGAAGTGATTATCATAAACACGCAAATGGACCTAAAGCTTATCCCATAGTGAAAAATCATGGATATCAACACGAAAAACGGATGAAGATGAAGTACTATTAGGTTATTGGACTTTTTAGGAAAATTTGTTATTTTTCTTTCTTGTTCTTGATCCAAATTTGTTTCGGATAGCCTTGCAGTGTCAATCAACGGGGAAAACTTAAAGTTGGTTTAAGAAGTAAGAGAAAACGCAATGTAACTCAATATCCCAAAAGTCACAAAACGGACACTTATTTAGAGCAGTTATTTTCTTGCTTGCCAAAATTAGAACAAATGATCAAAGATGTTGAACCAATAAAGTTCCTAAAAAATCTAAAATTAATAATTGCAACATAATTAAAATAATGAATTAGACGTGTTCTGCGTAGTCTTTCTTTCTACCTATCCCTAATTTACGTCCTATTTCCAAACAGACATGTTTATTTATTTATTTATTATTAATTTTCAACGCCTTGATGGGCTTTTACATAATAAGTATATTATACAGTGATATATATGTATGTTTAAATACGAAATATAAACTTATAGCAATTAACATTATAAAAATGGTAGGTATAAAAGTAAGTAAGAAATATTATATTATAATAAAAGAGAAAAAGTAAAAATAAATTAAACTGAAACCAGTTTTTAAATTGCAGATGGCATAAAAATAATAAAATATAGTGTAAGTTAATTATTAAGTTAATCATTTAATTAAAACTACTTTTAATTTTCACTAATTTAAAAAAATAGGTATTTACTAACAACAAAGCTCCAATAGTATTAAAAAAAAAATAACTAAGATTTTCTTTTTGCCAAAAATGGCTTCGATAATGCACGATTGTATTATACCTATTTTTGTGTCTACTTATTCGTCTCGGGATTCATTAACGTGATTAAATCCTTACACGGCGTCATTCATTGACAAATATATATCCTTTTTTATCATATATATATATATAGGGAGCTACCTTGTACCTTCGCACTGCATTTGCTATATACTTGCATGGCAGTAACTACCTACCTACATTACACTAATTAGTACTTAATATACAATTATTACTTGACCACCTTCTCGAAAGGTCTCGCTGTTGCGACACACAATACACAGCGCTGCACCGAAATATCGAGAAGTTTCCAGCGAGCGTACGGTTTAGCCTACCGTTCAAGTACCTGCCAGGTCGGGCTATATAAAGTGGCTCCAGCAAGCCAAGTCAGTCACATAGTAATTAGTCTTCAAGTCAACGCGAGCAGCGTTCATTCGGAAAGCAAATGCCAGCCGCGCATCAATACATGCAGTTCGCGGGTCGGAATAATTTTACTACATTTGTATAAACTGCACATTTGTAAATAGTCAACTGTGAATACATCATCACCACAATCATCAAGTGTTATTATTCCGACCAGCACACGCGGAAATATCACGACACACCGATACCGATATCTTCTCTCCTTATCAAATAGAGGCCCTACTAATTTCCTCCTTCATCACCGGAGGCCCAAAATCTTCTTCATATATAACATACTACAGACCTGTCTTGATAATGGATGCAAGTTGTAAAAAGTCTAAGGGTGCTATTTTTTAGCTGAACTGTTCTACGTTATATCATTCTCAATTAAAATGACATATATTAAAAAATATTGTTATTCAATCATTTAGTTCATAGTTTAAGCTCGCTGTTCAACTGTAGCCAGTTTGCGCAAAAAGTTAACTGATAGGTTAAATTTAGAAACAGCGTTCAGCAAAAAGTAATTGGAAGTACTAAACCGTGAACATGGTTACATTAGGAACATGCTAGCAACAGGGTCAGATTATTAAATATTTTGTTTAATATTTGTTTTGTAAATATCAAATTCTTTCAAAAATTTTGACGTTTTCAGTCAAAATGTTTGGGTAAGTTTTTTTGTTAAAATTTTCACCTTTGCTATCAAATTTTCCTTATTTTGAAATACCAATGTTTAAAAAATGTTTTAATGATTCTAAGGCGAAAGACAAGATATCGACATAACTACACCTTTTATATTACAAGTATTAAATATTAAAAACGAAACAAGACGAAATGGTGTTTGCTGGAATTAGGTGATAACAGGAAAAACAAGGCGTGTAAGGAAAAGGGATAACCAATTAGTTATCACTGTATCTCTGTGAAACAGCACATGAAACAACAAAACGAATGAGTACAAAATGGATTACGTACTTCCGAGATGGTCAAATTCCTTTATTTTACTTAAAAACGAGATTGTGTACACGAAAAATACAAAAACTGTCTTCCAAGGTAGTTCCAAATTAATCTTCTTCTGTTTTCAAAATAATTGCACTCGAATTTTCGCTATTTTTCTAGCCATTGCTACAAATTTCAAATCTTTACTTTTCCAGCAAGGTGATTAAGGAGAGGTAGGAACTGGATAAATGACTTCCCAGTAGGAACTAAACATATTTTTATTTCATCAAACAATTAGTTTTAACCACTGGAGCGGTTTTTGGCTTATATATGCGCCATTTTAAATGTCTTCGATTGATTTTCGGATAAAAAAGCCAATTATCCCTTGATTCCGCAAAATTAAAAAAAAAATTATTTGTAGGTCACACGTTTTTTTATTTTGGTCTTAAAACGAAGATATTGAAATGCTTTATCTATTATAACCATAGATGTCGCAAATCTGAACTTCGTAGACTATTTTAAAACGATGTGAAAAATATATTTTTTAAATATTTTTTCGCGCGTAATTTCTTGATCAGCTGTTTACGACTAAGATTAAGTCTTTTTCCAAGGATATCTACCTTTTATTTTCAAGTATACCACAGAAAACATACAAAAATCAAAAAATATTCTATGTTGGCTCGAATAAGTACCTCTGACAGCAGTTTCAGAGCATCAAACACGCAGGATCCACGCGGTTATAAACTTTACTTTTTTAAAATATTTTTTTTATAAATTCTACAAATATGAGATAAACGGTAAATTACAGGTTAATTTATTGGCTATAATAATACTTAATTAAGTTTTTATGTCTACATGATAAAATTCGAAGTTATGATTTTTTTATGATATCTCGAGCAATCAGGGCAAATTTATTTATTTCGCGTGGTCACTCCGGTGGCTAATTGAAATTATTTTAATACAAGCTTCTGCCCGCGACTTCGTCTGCGTAGGATTAGTACTTCGAGTAATCTATTTTATTTTCCTAGGTCCCATCTACGTTTATACCAAAATTCTTAACCTATTTATTTAAAATATGTATAATTCTTGATTCGATTCAAAGTATTAGGCGAGTACTTCAAATAAAATCACTAATTTAAATATTTTCCAAAATAGAATTTTGATTTAACAATCATTGTTTTGCAAAGCGTCATTCTCAAATTTTGAGGTTTTTTTTTTTTTTTTTTTTTGATTTTTAAAAGAAAGACAAACATTCCCGGGTTACGAATAACCCAACAACATTTGAAAATCTTCTACTACCACCACACTAAGCGGAAGATGTTGCTTGTGTTGTGGTGGAGGACTTAGCCAGCCGAGGAATCGAACACGGAACGCCTGGGTGAGACCCAAACGCGATGCCCACTGAACCACTGACCGGTCTATTAAACAATAAATATTATTTTCAATATATTGAAAATAAATAGCTAGCATTATAAATTATAGCCTATATGTTATTCTGATGTATGAGCTATATTATTGTAATGTTTCATTACAATCCATTCATTAAATTTCGATTTAAAGAGTAACAAACATACATACATCCATACAAACTTTCGCGTTTATAATATTAATAAGATGAACAAATGACTTGTCAATAGTTTTCATACTTGGTTTAATGATTGATATAAGTGGCCGAAATGCTTCCACATTGAAATCATTGTTATAACATTTTTTTATTAGGCAAATGATTTATATTATGTCGTTAACTAAAAATCATTAATTAAAAATTTACTAAATTTCATCATTTTTTTTCAAATTGCGGACGGAACTTTGGTTTTATAAAAGTGTACGTTTTAATTTTTTGGGGGTTAACTTTTAGATTTGAAAAAAAGCGTGGTATTTTTTTCTTTCGAAAATCGTGTAGATCATATTTCTCACAATAAGAGTAAGGGAGATAAAACGATTTATATGAGTTGTTCCCAAAATCGTTTTTTCTTTTCGTTGTTTAAGATACTTAGTGCTTTATTCTTATGTACGTAGGTATTTGGTATTGGTTTTATTGTTTGTTATTTCTTTGTAACTTTTGTATGTCCGGTATTTCCAGAGAATACCGGAAATTAGTAATTTTTAAATCAAATTCTAAACGTATTTACTCTTTTTTATAAAAAAACATAATTGTTTTTGAAAGATTGTTATTTTATATGGTAAACGCTCCTTTTAAATTTGGAAAAACTAAGTTTATTTTTAATATACTAACTAAGTTATACCGTTGGTCGTAGGCGGATTTGTTCAATTTTCAAACGAAATATTGTATTATACAACACAAATTTCAAATCATATATAACCATACAGCAAAATAAATCAATACATAATCTATTAAAGACACTTTTCAGAATTTTAATTTTAGTTCAATTAAAATCATTGAAAAATAAACCCGGGATCGTGTTTGGTTACGAAAATACCTCAATTTTTCTATTTATTTAAGGTCTTAAAAACCAAAATATTTCAGATTTTTTTTTACACACCTATTTTGCTCAGACATTATTGAAAAATCATAAATACTTATGATTCATATTAATAATAAAAAATAAAAATACTTACAAAAAGTACACGAGATTTAATAATTTATCATCGTGCGTTTTGAGCATTTTTATTTCTTACTTGAATGTAGGTATAGAATACAGCAAAATAAACCAATACATAATCTAGTAAAGACGCTTTTCAGAATTTTACTTTTAGTTCAATTATAATCATTAAAAAATAAACCCGAGAACGTGTTTGGTTACGAAAATACCTCAGTTTTTCTATTTATTTAAGGTCTTAAAAACCAAAATAATTTAGATTTTTTTACACACCTATTATTGAAAAATCATAAATACTTATGATCCAAATAAAAAAAAAAATACTTACCAAAAGTACACGAGATTTAATAATTTATCATCGTGCGGTTAGAGCATTTTTATTGCTTACTTGAATTTAGGTATATATTAAAGCAAGTTTTGAATGAAATAAATCGATATTCATTTTTTAATTTAATAAATTTGATTCTGGAAATAATCAATCTTTCTCATCACAACCTTCCTGTACAGTTGCAAGCATTTTTAAACTCTTATTCTCAGCCGCTGGTAAATGGCTCTTAACCTTCTGTCTTATATTTTGCTCAATGACTTTAATTTCGTCTTAGTCCCGCCCTGTTAAGGGTAGATTTCCGCCTCAATCAAACCAACCCTTAACTAATTAAAACTTAAATCAATACCTTGCAGGTTGGTAGTTGAATTAAAATCACTAACAAAGGTCACACAGTTGGCAACAGTGCGGAAGCCGTATCACAAATACTTAGTCAATAATAAAATTGTAACATTTAAAAGGCTTCTGCTTGTAATCTAAAATGTACGCACAATGGTGGAGGACGCAATAGAACGATGCTGACATTACGAAACCAAAGAATATTTTTAGATTATTATTTTTTAATTGATTTAATTGATGATAATAACTCATCCATATTAAAAAAATCTCCCCAGAAAAGATACATGCCGCCGACGGGACTCGAACCCGTGTCCTTCTGATTGCCGGCCAGGTGCTCTAATCCACTGAGCTACGTCGGCTTATCTCTTACCCAAAAAATAATTTAATATATGGATAATATATAATCTATGGATCGTCACACTTAGGAACTATGATATATAATCTTTTTTTTTTTACTTAAATTGATTTTTATAACTCTAATATTTATCAATATTATAATTAACCTATTATTATAAATTATTATTATCAAAATATTTAGAAACCTCGATGTATATTATTTGTAATTTAATTTGTATAATTTAGTGAATTATAATTAAATTTATCAACCATCATACTATGTAACTTATAAATAAATTATTATTTATCTGTAACCCACATTTCCATAAATTCATTGTCATATTATCCGTAATCTACACTATCAACAATTATTATATTATCTGTAACTTCGTTAACATAAATTCAATGTTATATTATCTGTAAATTTCATTTATCAATTATTAATGAGTCTAGTTTTTTAACTGTTAATTCATGGTGGAATTCCATTGTATTAGAATTTCTTCATATCTATCAATTATTATTTTATCTGTAAATTTCACTGGCATAAATTCCTTGTTATATTTATTACCTGTAAACATCATTATCATCAATGACTATATTATATGTAAATTTCATTATCATAAATTCATTGCTGCATTAACTGTAAACCTCATTATCATAATTATTATATTATCAGTAAACGTACTTCATTACCTTAAATTATATAATCTGCATACTTCACCCGCCATAACACATCCCTAGCATGGCGGGCGAAATAACACAATATCTACACTATGTATAAAATTCTTTTAATAAATAAATAAATATACTAGTGTTTCATTCTACAATTACTGCTTATTATATTTTTTCACCTGCGAACAACCAACTTTATTTTTATATGATAAAGGCATTGTAAGTGCTAAATCTCCCACTAGGTGGCGTCGAGACATATGATGTCTTCATTTTCTGGTTAAATACTTTTAACTCGGTAAATATGCATCAATATTTTTATATATATATATTTTTTTAGTTTTACAGTCTCACTGTCATTTTTATAAGCTCGTTTTTTTTTATAGTAAACTTTATTTAGCTATCACATTTTGACATCTTATATCTAGTATATTCTAAAACCACTATAATAATATTTTATTACCTGCGTACTAAAATTTAGACTAAAGCTGTCTACACACCATGCTGGGAACAGCCCGACATATCGGGCTGTTAGCAGCTGGCTAAAAATTGAAGGTTGGAGGTTGTCTCTTTTTTCCTCATGCGAACCCGTAGCACTCAGTTTTACGTTGCCTGCAAACTGGAAGAAACCGTCTGCCGCTAGTACCAACCGATGCGCCGCAGTGAAATGAGATGGTGATATTGAATTTGTTGTGTAATAAAAGAGACAGAAGGCAACGTGGAACGGAATATTACGGGTTCGCACTTGGGAAAAAGAGACAGGAGACAATAGCCGTCGGATAGACAACAACAATATGTCGGGATGTTCGCAGCATGGTGTGTAGACCGCTTTAACAACATTGAGACATAGTATAATAAAAGAGACAGAAGGCAACGTGAAACGGAATGTTACAGGTTCGCACGAGGAAAAACGAGACAGGAGACAATAGCAATATGTCGGGATGTTCGCAGCATGGTGTGTAGACCGCTTTAACAATTGAAGAAGAAGATAACAATAATAATCTAAATTAAAATATGAAAATGAATTGTAAAATTATCGAAATTTGTACTGTAAAATAGTATGGAAAAAATCTCCCGGAATAACGACATAACACCAATAATTATTTTATTTATGCCAGTAGGGTAATAAACTTCATTTTTTAAATTTTTTTTTTATTTTCTTTATTCAATTTTTTACAGGTTTATTTTACATGACTTTTTGACTACCAAGCTAGGAAAATGCCCGTATTATGGTAGTCGAGAATCATAAGATGTTATATTAAGTATAAAATATTAGGTATAATCATCCATATGTGTAGATGAAAGTAAAATCATATAGCATACATATTAGGGAAAATATTCATACTATTATTAGGTAAATGATCACATACATGAAAGGAGTTAAACTAGGTGAATCCGTATAAATAAAAATAAAATAGAATAACATATAAAAATAACAAATAATTATATTATAGAAATATAAAGTTTTGGTTGAAAATTGATTTAGAGATAAGATTTTTTACTCGAGAAATATGAGAAAATAAGAACAGTTTTTAAGATGTAAGGCATTCTTTATAATATTTCCTTCCCTGAGCAAATAAACAGTTCTGTACACTAATGGCATAAAGATGATCAGTTTATGATGTCTTAATATCAATACTCAATTAAGTAATTAATTTAATTAATTAATTAATTACCTGGAGACCAGGCGTAATGCCGGTCTCATGGTATTTGAATTAAAGTTAATAAAAAACTTCATCGATTGTCCATATCTCCTGTCATGCTGTGGCTTATTCGTTCCTGACAAATACTGTCGAACTCGGAGCCACGCCCTATTCTACATACCGCAGGGGCGGACAGATGTCATGGCTCAACATAGCATGACAAGAGGTATGACATTGCTTAATGCTCTACCAGCGGATATAGATGTGTTTAACATAACTATAACATGTTTTAAAAAAATTATGTATTGTTAGTTGTAAGAAAATTGTACCATAATTGGACTTACCTGTCTGTCGTACAACTATAAAAAAAAAAAAAAAAAAAAAAAAAGTAACTCAACTGATAAACACATTGTAGCTAACCGCCATACACATTTAGTATTAAAAATTTTCTACGCTGGTATCACCGATAACGGTAGCAAGGATCAAAACATAATTTGCGGAATTGATTTTGGTTTCAACGTTCCTGGTAAGTGCCCATTTCCCCTCCGGTAGTTACGCTTTTAATCGTTGAATTTCATATTCCTGTAAATATATCTGACCTGTTTTCATTGATTGTTTTTATTGATAAATAACCGAGACACGCAGCCCAGTTCATAGGCCTGGTGTTGTCTGTAAACCAAATCCTATCAAGGATTAATAATTGCAAATGCAAGCATACACACACACTACTACAAATATCAAACTGGTGACCCCGACGTGATATGAACACGCAACCTTCTGGTCTGGAGTCAGGAGAAAAGGATCACATTTTGTAAAATAACATTTTGTCGCTTTATCCCCTTGTTATCAAGATCAATAGTACAAAAATAATGTAGTTAAATAGTTGTTTGTTTCAATTAAAATTTCAACCCTTTGATTTCATCAAAGATTTTTGAGCTACACTCAGTTTTGTAATTAAGTCACAATACGCCCCACCTTCCCGCACATGCCAAAGCCACCTCAGTTGTGATTTTTCCATGAAGAATGGTTCCAGTGGTTCAATGTTTAAATCATCTCGGATCGTCGAGTTTCTTTTTATAAGATCCCATTTCATAACCCCTGCCATTCCTCTCAAGTATCTCATTTCGGCAGCTTGGACTCTAGAGCGGGTTCGTTCGTTTAGCGTCCATATCTGGTAGCCGTAAGTGAGCGTCGGGCGGTATACAGTTTTAAATACTGCCATCTTTGTCTTGGAGCTGAGCTCGGCTTTTCTTATCACTGAGCTGTAGAGAGGACGCAACACACTGCTTGCCGCACTTATTCTCTGATCAATCCCCGTCTAGCCGACCATCGCTGGAGAATTAATATTCACATTTTTTTAAATTATGTCGTTCATTATGCAAAATTACTGGCTTATTTAATGAACGTATTGAACTAACGAAGTTCTTAGAAATAAATTAAGCCGTATATGCGATCCACAGACTTAAATAATGAATCTAAGAAGCAATCAATTTATTTCGTACGATTCATGAGAAACGAAAATGATTTAAATTTAGTTTCAAAAAGTAAATGCGGACTGCCAATGCATATTTAGGATAGCATTTCAATTGAACATTGCCAATTTTTAATTTGTTTACGTAATTGCTTGGCTTTTGACATTTCGTGGTGTCAATTAATCGAAAATATCGTTGCCAGCGTATATCGATTCCTTATTCATTCCTTGTCAATATCGGTTCGGCTGTCAACGCTGAAACCATGCTAGGGATATCAATATAAAATCGTCGAAAGTTACGCCTATCGATCCGATATTGTAAAGTTATCGATTTAACTGTGCTGGAAACTCTTGCGAGAATAAAATAAATCGAAAACATGCTATGGAAAAATTATTATTCAGTTTTTATGAGTGATAAGAGTAACAACTTAAAAATTCGACCCGGAAAATGCTCGACTTGTTGATGGGTTCTATAAAAATTAAACAACTCGTTTTCGTATTCTGTAAAAGTGTCATAACTCAAATATAAATCTTTGAAATTTGAATTACTGCTCACAAACTTGTTCTAATAGAATGATACAACTTTAAAATATTTCCTGGAAAAATGACACAACTCATAAACATTTCCTGGAAAAGTGACATAACTTAAAAAAATTCCTGAATAAATTACAACTCATATACATGTAATGGAAAAGAAGAGCATTAAAGTTCCTACCTTAGCCGAAAGATCTTCCACCTCCTTCTCCACAGCTTTCTCTGCCTGCCTGCGCACCTGGTGGCCGCGGAAACTGGCCTGGATCTTAGTCGCGGCGTGGCACAGTTCTGTGGAAGAGAGTCTAGCGTTAGTGGAGTCATTGAACATTGTATAAAGGTGGGATTAGACCAAATGATCATAGATCTAGAGCTGGAAATGTTTTTCGATTTATTTGTATAATAATATATTAAAAACATTAAAAATACTTTATACATTTTAAAACATACGATACAATTACACAAAAATGTACAGTTTTAAATATTACAGACATTTTTCATTACTCATCCATAATAACTACAAAAAAATCGACCCAAGTACCAAGAACACAAGAACACTTTGAAGAGACCACCATGTGGAGCGATCGCGTCAGAATCTGAAGGAATGTTTATTAAACTCTTTGGGCGCACTTGTGGCGTTTACTTCAAACGAAAGTATATAAAGTAAATAGTATTCTAGTAAATTTTGGCGAACAAACTCAGAGCACCGAAAGAATGCTCTTTAACAGTTTACCCAAAATAATTTACAAGAGCAGACTAGGATGGTATTTTCCCAAACTAACTTTATTTTTATTTTTATAGTGAATACCTCACAAGAGTCCCAACTGCTCCCGTCTGGAGCCAGTGAGACTATGGCATCCCCAATTTGAGTATGTTATGAGGCTGAAGGTAAGTGGGAAAGGGAAGGAGACGAGGGAGAGGAAAATGGGGAAGGACCTGGCTATTCAGATCTAGTCACTAAACACGGCTAAAGCCATTTCAAGCAACGTTTCAATTCTGAATGGTGGTCTTACACCAGGGCGATAATAAGAGTATCTTCCACTCTGGAACGTGCCGCAAAGATACTATATATTATTTTAAATAATTAATTGTGAATTAACACAAATCATTTAAATAAAATTTATTTGCACACGCCGGGTTCGAACCCGCGACCTTCGGAATGGTAGTCCAACGCCCTACCGCTGGACTTCGCCGGCCGTCTACCTAACTTAACCTAACCTAACCTAACCCAACCCTACCTAACCTAACCTAATCTAACCTAACCTAACCTAACCTAATCTAACCATACCTAATCTAACCTAACCTCCGAGCCTTACCCCCCGACCTGATGGCCTCCGTTGTCGAGGATTAAGGCTCTCGACTCCCAATCCGGAAGGTCGCGGGTTCAAACTCGGCGTGCGCAAATAAATTTTATTTGATTCATTTGTGTTATTACTGTATTATATCTATAATATCTCATTACTGCCCTGGTGCAAGACCACCATTCTGAATTGACACATTGCTTGAAATTACTTTAGCCGTGATTGGTGACCAGATCTGAATTGCCAAGTACTTCCTCTTCTCCATCTCCTTCCCCTGCCTTTTTCCTTACCAGAACTTCCTCTCCGTCCTTTTCAAAAATACCGTCCACGCAGAATCCCCTACGATCACATAGGCCATGAGAGAATTATTTCCCTCAGGGCCTTCTATGCAAAGCTAATATAAGAAAAAAAAAACAATCGTACTAATTCAGAAATGTTTATAAAAATTCCTCCAATTCGGCAACGTTTTACTAGGTGTGAAGAAGAAAAAACTCTGATATTTATTCCGAAGAAAACTCTGATATTTAAGGCAAGGGAGATATTCACCCTTATTTTATTTCAAGTGTCCAATTTGCTGACGGTTTGATTTTTCGTTTAAGGCTACATTTTGGATTTAACCGTTTTAAGTCTCAGTGGAGAATTTTTATGTTTTCTTTTCTGACGGAAAGTGTCCCTTACGAATACGGGTAGGTGACCGAATCGATATTTCCTAGAAATGTGATCTAACACCGAATATAATGGTGTAGAGTGGTAGAAAATTAATAATACTAAAGTCGGGTCATGACAATGAACCATTTATTGTATAACCAACACCTCTGCCATAGGTCACATCAAGAATTCGCTACGCTTGGCGACTTAGCAGGGGTGCCCGGGTTCATAGAGTGAGGTTTGTCTAGGTGTTAATGTCTATCCTTTGAATCGCACTCAGTATCTTCTTCGGAATTCGGTCATCAGACATTCTTAGTCACCTCAGTTGCGATTTTTCTATGAAGAGTAGCAGTGGTTCAATGCTTAGATTATCTCTTTTTATATAATATAATAAAGTTATATCGTTGGTCGTTGGCAGATTTGTTAAATTTACAAACGAAATATTGTACTATAAAACACAAATTTCAAATCATATAATAATCATACAGCGAAATAAATCAATACATAATCTAGTAAAGACATTTTTCAGAATTTTAATTTTAGTTAAATTAAAATCATTAAAAAATAAATCCCAGAACGTGTTTTGTGACGAAAATTGCCTTACAAACTAAAATATTTCATTGAAAAAGAAGATAACAATAATAATCTAATTTTTTAAAATATGAAAATGAACAAGATACAGAAAAATAATAAAAGATAACGGTCGCAACTGGGACTCGAACCCAGAACCTTACGTCTTACCGGGACATACACCTCTACCAATTGGGCTACTGCGATCTATTATGAGACTGTATATTATATATTACATTGATGGGAATAACCTTCAAAAAGTTAAAAAGAGAGTTTTTCTTATAAAAATATAAAATATTTCAGATTTATTTTAGACACTTATTTTGTTTAGACATTATTGAAAAATCATATATACTTATGATCAAAAAATACTTACAAGAAGTACACAATATTTAATAATTTATCATCGTGCGTTTTGAGCATTTTTATAGCTTACTTGAATGTAGGTTTATATATTAAAGCAAGTTTTTAATGAAATAAATCGATATTAAATTTTTAATTTAGAAAATTTGATACGGGGAATAATCGATCTTTCTCATTGGAACCTCCCTGTACAGTTGTAAGCATTTTTAAACTTATATTCTAAGCCGCTGGTCAATCGCTCGTAAGAGATTTTGTCAATGTTTTTTTTTGTTTTTTGCTGGAAGTTTTAGTATAGTTTTAGTTTACGTTTAGGATAGTAATTTTTTTGTCTAGTATAAATATTTCTTTTAAGGGGATACCCAGCGGTGATTTTTCCATAAAAACGTATTCCCTATTTATCTCTCTGGATTTTAACCCTAGAGAAAATATTGTTTTTACATAAAATAGATATCAACTACCAGCGTGTCGGTAATTTTTTTTTTTTTTTTTTGATAAGTTACTTTTTATAGAAGTTATGACCTTCCAAAAATCAATCAAATTGACTGGTTTAAACGCCGTCAAAAGACGTTCAGTATATAAACTAGACAGTGGCGGTTCGTGGTCTTTTTAACGGGGGTTCAGAAATTCAAGAGAAGATATATTGTCTAATCAAAATTTACTCATGTCACACAAATTAAATAAAGTTAGTGGAGGGGTACCTAAATAGGTACCTTGATACTCCTCGACACAATTCTTAAACAACCAAAATGGTTTTAGAGGATTTAAATTGTTTAATGGTATTTTACAACACTCAATGTACGTTGCTAATTATTATTGTTTTTTTCAATAAGAAAAATTGCGTAGAATGTAGAATATAATACAATTGCTATTTTAAAACTTAAAAAAAAGACAAGAAACACAAATAAAGGTGGCCACGAAATAAAATTAGCTTTTTTCACTTACACAAAAAATCCATTATACACGTACACAAAAAATAATTATATTTAATTTCCAAACTTTTTCATAAGCATTAGCGTTTTTTTTATATAACACTGTATTCCGTCATTGTGTGAAAAAATTAGGACAGAATATTCGCGACAACCGATAAACGCAACCACTTTCAATTTGAAAGCCAAAACAATACTATGAAAGCTCAACACAAAATTGCATAACTAGCGACGTTGTTTGCCGAAACTTTAGTAAGTGTACTCGTAACTAAGGGATATAACGACTTATCTATATAAAAAAAAAAACGAAAACAGAAGTCAAAATCGTTCCACTACAATAGTAGATTTACAAATGCCATTAGTAAACGGTTGGAGATATGCAGAAACAAGAAAATAAAAAATGTACAATAATGACTACAAAATTAAATACCATAATATATAACATTTAACTTGCATCCGTCGTGCAAAAGTCGACCGTCAGCCGGTCATCCTGCGACAATCTCGGGCTTCGTTTCGGCGAGACTCGTCAAAGTTCGGAGGTCACGTAACATCTTGACTCGTGAGCAGCGCACCAAGCTGGGTAGTTTTGTCCATTCTACCGCTACAGCAATTCGTATCGGCTATGATTTTTTCATATGGACAAATGTGTGCGGATCGCAACGCGCACAAAATGGGAATAGATAGGTACCGTATTTTTCGGTGGCGCGAGTTTTAAAGACGGAATTTTAATGTCGAGCTATCTGTGATGCGCTTATATTACTACACAACAAGATTGTTTTATTTTATCATCTTTTTAATGGGGGTTCACCGCACAACCGCACTTTAGAGAAAACCGCCACTGAAACTAGACAATGTTTTTTTTTTAAAACGCAAAACGTACAGACATAGAATAGTTTTTTCTTATGTAGTTGGTAAAAAAAAATTGAAAATCAGTCCACTTTTGGAGGAGAAAAATGGGGAATACAAAACCTCGATTTTAGTTAGGTATTAGTAGCCCGAGGTGCATTGTCCCTTTCGCTCAATATCCGGTGGAGTAAGAGCAACAGTGACAGCAACAATTTAGTAAAATCTATTTTTCAAATTTCTCCACAACCGCGTTTCATCTTAATTCGGACACTCTGACACGCTCACAACGCACCATTCTCGGCGTATTTCTTCAGTGTAATAGGTGCTTTACTTATCCTTGTAGAACTTTACTTTTATAATATCCTAGAATATAAAAGCCAAAAGATTTTGTCTCAAGTATTTTTACAGCTAGAACGGCGTCCATATAAACAAAATGATTTTGGTACAGAGATTTTGGTTTCGTTCTAGAGATAATTTTTTTTTCTATTCGCATTAGAGCAAGATATTTCTCGGAGGGGTTAAGCCATTTATTTTTATGTGATTACCGCATAAGAGTCTCAACTGTTCTTAACTGTCTAGAGCCAGCGAAACTAAAGAATCCCTATTCGGGTGTGTTGTGAGGCTGAGGGGCAGTGGAAGGTCGGGAAGCACGTTTCTTTTCAAATCTTGTCATCAAACATGACTATAGCCATTTCAAGATGAATTCACAAGCCAACAATTGTTAGAAATATGTATGGAAGGAATGTAAGAAACTCACGGAAGGCAGGATTGCACCTTTCATCAGCAGCCTCCAACTGTACCAACACACGCGCGAAATCTTTTCTTGATCTTTGAAACTTGAACCATTAGGCCATGTTCGTTACAAGGAAGTCGCCATTACACTGGTGTAACATTATACTTAGGAATAGGAGTGAAGGTAGGTGGGTAGGAAAAAGGAAGATAATAATCCTAAACAACAATGTATTAGGTCCTTACATATGAAATTGGCGTTTTGCCGTACTGGCAACTTTGATTTCAAATATCTTCTCATTGGTTAGGAATTCCGAATTCCGGCTCACTCATCCACAAAGATGGAGGATGTGCAGCAGATGTTAACCACAGAATAGGTGTGGGATGGAGTAAATTTAGATCGGTAACAGGAATCCTGTGTGACACAAAAATGCCTATAAAACTAAAAGGAAAGGTATACCAGACTATTGTTAGACCCGCGATAATGTATGGCTCCGAATGCTGTACCATGTACAACTCCTACACCAGGCAACTTGAATCAGCAGAAATGCGAATGCTTAGATGGTCGGCAGGAGTGTCACTAAAAGATAAAATTAAAAGTTCACGCATTCGTGGTAGCCTGGGTGTCACAGACATAAACAATAAGCTAGAGGAACGACAGTTGAGATGGTATGGTCACATAAAACGGAGACCACCAGACCACACAGTGAAGCAGGCAATGTCTATGGAGCTTCAGCGACAGTCATCCAGAGGAAGACCAAAGAACTCCTGGATGACTCAATGCTCTAAAATTCTAAGTAGAAACGGCCTGGAAGAGAGCGATACCCAGAACCGAAGAAGCTACAACCTGAGAACGAGGAGGGCCGACCCCAACAGCCTACCTAGGCAATGAGTTGGGACAGTGCAAGGAAGAAGAAGAAGAAGGTTAGGAATTCCAAATTAAAATTTATACAGCTATTTACTCATTTATTTGTGTTTCGAAAATTATAATTCATTTGTTTTTTCGTTAATTGATTTTTTTTCTTTGCGTTAAAATATTGCTTGTGCAGAGATGGGGGATTTAACTGAGCAGAGGATTGAACAAGCGACGCCTGGGTGAGAACCCAACGTTTTGGACCGCCTCAAACGAAGAAAATATCCTAAGAAATAAAAAGATAAAGGTTCTTCGAAACCAAAATTTAATACCAGAAGCAAAACCACCAAATAACAAACTTACGAGCGATTGACCAGCGGCTGAGAATAAAAGTTTAAAAATGCTTCCAACTGTACAGGGAGGTTCCATTGAGAAAGATCGATTATTCCCCGTATCAAATTTTTTAATTTAAAATATCGATTTATTTCATTCAAAACATGCTTTAATATATACCTACATTCAAATAAGCAATAAAAATGCTCAAAACGCACGATGATAAATTATTAATTATCGTGTACTTCTTGTAAGTATTTTTTGATCATAAGTATTTATGATTTTTCAATAATGTCTAAACAAAATAAGTCCGTAAAAAAAATTAAATAAGAAAAACTGAGTTGTTTTTGTCACAAAACACGTTTTAGGATTAATTTTTTAATGGTTTTAATTTAACTAAAATTAAAATTGTGTTTACTATATTATGTAGTGATTTATTTTTTTGTATATTTGAAATTTGTGTTGTTTAATAGAATCCATCGTTTCAAAATTGAACAAATCTGCCAGCGACCAACGGTATGACCTTAGTATATTAAAAATACACTTAGTTTTTCAAAATTTTAAAACTGCGTGCACCAGATAAAATAACAATATTTCAAAATCAATTTATTTTTTTTGTAAAGAAGAGTCAATACATCTAGAATTTGATTTAAAAAGGACTAATTTCCAGTATTCTTAGGTAATACCTTCTTAATGCCAACAATTCCTTAAGGATTCGATATCTATTGGCAGAAAAGATATCCACACTCTTCCTTCACATTTTACCCATTTACTTTTCTTATATAACCCGGAAAACAGTTTATAAAAGAATTTGGCTTATTCTCTACATTTGTACGACCCCAAACTTCCAAATGCCATAGATTTATGGCTGTGAAATGCTAAAAAACCCTCTAGGAAAACGAAGTATTAGTTTTTGTAGGGATTGAAAACCCATTTGTTCAAGTGTGAACGGATTTATTTTAGGTTTTTTTTTAAATTTAAAGACTTTTTCTCTTTAACAAAGATAGGTATACAAATAAGTATAAAGAGGGTATTACCAGATACCGGAAATTAATCCCCTTTAAATCCAATTCTAGACGTATAGATTCTTTTTTACAAAAAAACATAAAATGATTTTGAAACATTGTTATTTTATATAGTACACACAGTTTAAAAATTTTGAAAAACCAAGTTTTTTTTTAATATACTAAGGTTATGCTGTTGGTGGTTGGCAGATTTGTTCAATTTTCAAACGATAGATTCTATTAAACCACACAGCAAAAAAATCTAGTGAACACAGTTTTCAAAAAATAAATCCGAGAACGTATTTTGTGACAAAAATACCTCAGTTTTTCTATTTATTTAAGGTCTTACAAACTAAAATAATTAAAAAAATTTTTACACACATATTCTGTTTAGACATTATTGAAAAATCATAGAGTTGATCATTATTTAATTCAAAAAAATAATAAAATAAGTTTTTTTACGAAAAAAGGCCGCGCAGCTATTCCTCTAAATAAATTTTAAAAAAAACGTTTTTATCTACAATGCCAGAATAATAAGATTTTTATATCGAACGGTCGGCTGAGTCGGAATCGCATTTGGGTCCTATCCAGCGTCGCGTATTTTATTCCCCGGCTGGCTTCATCAAGAGTCCTTCATCACGACACAAGCAAGAGTTTCCGCTTACTGTGGTGTTAGTAGGAGATTTTCAAACATTTTCAGGTTATTCGTAACCCATGAATGTTTGTCTTTCTTTTAAAAAAAATAAGTGTTTTTTTTTTTAAATTCTATTAATTTTTATAATTTTGAAGAAAGCCAAGGATACAGACAGTATTTAACCATAAAATATAAGCAATTAAACCGGGGAATTCAATTTGATTCAATTTATTATACTCTCGCTCTAGATCAACACAAACAGCAGATAAAATTAACCTATACAAATTATTTTTTAGATGTTTTTAAGGAAAGTTAAAAAAAATAATGAAAAATTGTGTTCACAGCAAAATGAGAAAAAAGAAAGTTCAATACTTTATTGTAGACTTCTGAACAATCTAAAATCCTTTTCAAACCCTCTCCAAATCTCAAAAGTTTATTCCTCCATTAATCAATTTGTCAATCTAAGGCGCTCCGCTGACCGGGAAAACTGAAACCAAACTAAAACTGGCTGGTTGCTATGTTTTCCAACGAAACTTCTATGACGGCGCTATTTAATTTTACGATTTCAGTTTATTATTTATTTATTTTTTTTTTTTTCTTTTTTTCATGTTCTCCATAAAACAAACACCAATATATCATGGAGATGATTATAAATTACAAAGTACACAAGGGCAGTTTTACTACTTAGTGACATGTGCTAAAAAATAGTTGCTGAACTGTCTGTAAGTGACATTGAAAATGTCGATGGTCAATGCAGAATCGTTAGGCAGTTGAGTCGCTCTGTTTATTGGCGCGTTCTGATAGGCAGAAGTCCTCACTTTCGCAGCATAAAAAAGTGCATGGGATTTCCCACGAGTATACTTGTTAGTGACGTAAAAATTAACCTTTTTTTAACATAGGCGGATTGAGCATGATACCAGAGATTAGCTTAAAAAAGTGTTTACCTAAAAATATTTTTCTGCGGGCTTCTAAGGTGTTAAAATCGAGCATCCCTGTTAAGAACAAGGATGGATACAGGAATGGATAGTACGTATATTCCCTCATATACAGGTAACGCAAAAATCTTTTTTGTACTTTTTCTATTTCTAGGATATGGTTTTGTTCAGAAGGGGCCCAAATAATGGAGCTATATTCCAGGATGCTACGAACAAGTGCTTCATATGTTCGACGTACTGCAATTCCATTAGTAAATGATCTCGCATTACGAAGAACAAATCCAAGCATTTTGTTGGCGCTGGAGACAATGTCAAATATGTGGGATTTAAAAATAAATTTAAAAATTAAAATTTATTTCTCAACTTACTTAACCATAGACGAAGAGCAATCAGCTGTCATCCTAGCAACTGGCGTGCCTAGTTTCGTATCACTACTTGCGTTGCCATTGACAACGGGTTTTTGAGAAGTTGTGTAGTGTGCAGACCAATTTTCAATTTTCAACAACCTATATAAAATCCAAGATGAAAGAGCAAGGGGCCAACGGCCCGGTACTCTGAAAGCCTATTTATCAAAAATCAAGTGTGCAGACCATTACATTGACATACACAGGATTTCAAGTTTATTTGCAAACTGTTTTTTTTCCAGTTGCCTCGTCGTTTCGGACGCACTAAGGCGATTCGCTCACTGAAGAAAATGAAACCAAACTAAAACTTGCTGGTTGCTATGGTTTACAATCAAACTTCTTACTCAATTTTAAGATTTTAATAATTATCTCAGCTTGTTAAACCGTAGACGAAGAACAATCAGCTGTCATCGTAGCAACTAGAAGTGCGAGTCGCGAGTCACTGCTTGCGTTACCATTGACAATGGGTTTTTGAGAAACTGTGTAGTGTGCGGGCCATTACATTGACATAGACAGAATAGCGAGATTAGTTGCAAACTGTTTTTTTTTTCAGTTGACTCGTCAGCGGAGGCACTAACTCTCTGATTTGTTCATCACATTTAAAAAATGTTTTTTTTTATGCAATTCACCCTAAGAAGAGTGCATAGTGAAAAAGACTTTAAAACATTAAAAATAGTGTTTTAATCCCAATTTCGTTAAAATCCTCAAGTACAATATACTTTTATTTTTTTTAAAGTTGGACTTAATATTCCTGGATCACAAATTTTTTTAAATTTTTTTATTACAGAAAAATAGATTTTTTTCATGTTAACATTATACCTGCCAAGCTACTGCAAGTAGCTTGTCTGCAGGAAAACAGTGTGAACAAAACATTGTACAAATAAAATGTCTCAAGTATAATACAATAGGAAAAAAAAATGAAATTTAATAAAATACATAATAAAAACATAAATAAGTATAAAATATAATAGAATACGTCTAAAAAATTTGAAAGTGCACTAGGTACAGACAGTCAATATAGAAAATCTGATTCCAATAGCCATGCTTTTAACATAATAGCGCAAGTTTAGGTGTCGAGTAACATTTTTTCAAATCATATGGCAGCATATTAAATATAAGTGGTACAATGTATTCAAAAGTTCTCTGGCCATGTTTATTAGAAAATCTAGGTACTATCAACCCTTCATTTTGTGTAAGCCTGGTATTGTAAACGTGATCCACCATAGTTTTGTATGGGCTATCTAGGATATGTTGCATACAGTAATAACATATTTTAAAGGTTACTAATAACATTTTTTAAAGATACACCAATATATTGTAAAGTTCTTCGTTTTTAAATAATTTATAAAGCTTACTAATTGTTGAAGGAAAGAAAATTAATGTGGAATATTTTTTTATCTGGGTCAAGTAACTTGACATATTTTAATTGGTCTTTTGCACGAACCATTCCCTAAGGGTATTGTTATAATTTAAACCCCTTTAATCTATTTACCTAAGATTAAGCAAGTCTCAAAATATTTAATTAACAAACTGTCAAGAATGAACGAAAAATACCACAAAAGATAAAAATATATCTACGAAAAGGTGAAAATATTTATTACAGACTTGGAGCAATTTTCATCCCAGTTTACCTTAAGTAGTTCGCTACGTTTGGTGACTTGGAGAGGTGCCTGGGTGCATTAGTTGAGGTTTGTCTAGTTCTTGGAGGTGAATGCGTTTGCGAGACCTAACCTAGACCTCTCTAGCCTCACTCTCTCGATCCATTGCGTTACGCCACAGTGGGAGGGATGGATTTGAAGTCCGTTACTCCTGAACACAGAACACAGAACACAACCAGAACTTCCTCTCATTTCTTTCCCTTAAAACACCTTCCACATAACATCTTCAAATATGTGGAGATAAAGTAAACAATTTTTTACAAGTCTGTTACTATATGTTGTTTAAACTGTCAAGAATGAACGAAAAATATCACAAAAGATAAAAATATGGCTAAGTGAAAAAATAAAATATTTCACTACAGAATTTAAACACTTTTGGATGTCCAGAAAAAATGTTTTCAACTTTATTATTAAGGGCGATTGACCAGCAGCTGAGAATAAAAGTTTAAAAATGCTTGCAACTGTACAGGAAGGTTCCAATGAGAAAGATCTATTATTCCCAGTATCAAATTTTTTAAATTAAAAATTTAATATCGATTTATTTCATTAGAAACTTGCTTTAATATATACCTATATTCAAGTAAGCAATAAAAATGCTCAAAACGCACGATGATAAATTATTAAATATCGTGTACTTCTTGTAAGTATTTTTTGATCATAATTATTTATGATTTTTCAATAATATCTAAACAAAATAAGTGTGTAAATTTTTTTTTTAATATTTTAGTTTGTAAGACCTTAAATAAATAGAAAAACTGAGGTATTTTTGTCACAAAACACTCTCGGATTTTCGTTGTTTGTTTTTGGGGTGTTATGCCGTGTTGTGCTACCTCCTTCTTTAGCCGACGTTTCGGACAGCGTTGCAGTGTCCATCATCAGGTCAGATCCGTCGATGTATCACATCTTTTAAAAATCCAAAATGTTGAAAAAAAAACTTTTTTTATGTTGATGATTTTTATTTACGAAATTTTGTAGCATAGTAGATCAGCAGAATCCATTTCTAGCCAAAAAAGACCCTTGAAAATTCAAGTCTCTATGTCTATGAAAGGCGATTTTCAGCCCACTGTGCGGCGTGCGGTAAAACTAGCAATATAGTCAAACTTTTATTCACTATAAAGCTTCGTATTGGCTCTTAGGAATGTTAAACTTTCGACTTCCAACTTTCCCTTAAGAAAGCTCCCGTGCTTATGAATGCATGAAGCCTCCTACACTAGTACCTATCCAACCTGAAAATGAGGCTTTTATAGCCAGAATTGTAACTAGTTATTCATGGACCTCTACAGAAACGGATTGGGATGAAAAAAAAATAGACCTAAATTATTTAAAAAGAATGATTCGTGTTTAGGTACGTTAGAATTTTAAATCCAGTATCAATAATGCAGAGTATAGGTTAATCATGTATTGTCAACACCCTTAAAAAGACGTAGTTAATATAATTAATTATTGTGATATCCCACAAAAACTATAACCGTAGACGGATTTAGTTAGTGCACCACAAAAAGAGCTATAATTCCGAAAATAATTCGAAATTCGGAAAATAATTTTAAAGACAAATTTTAAACATCTGAACATTAAAAATATTTTAATTTTTTTTTTTCAAAATTCTAGAGTAGAATACCCCCTTAAGACACTTAACGAAGAGAACCACCACAATAATAGCTCGTAGCAGAGCTTTTGGTTGTCCAATAAATGGTTTACGGGGCAACGGTACCCAAACCCGCCTCTCAAATTGCAATATATTCATATAGATCAACAAACGCTGATTCAGAATGTATGATTATATATTATTTTATCTAGAATTTTTAAATCGTCAGAAAAAAGTGCGTCTTTTGCGGATTTTTATTGTATGACAACATTAATATATGCAATACTAGCTGATCCGCGGCATGCGTTGCAATGCAACTTAAATAAAGATGTCATTTCCCTTTCGACCCGTTACTTATCTTCCCGCATCTCCTTCTCTTCACGCATTCCCCTTTCACCTTCTCCGCCTTTCCACACTCTTGTCACCTCACCCGCGACCCCCCCCCCCCTCCTTAATTGCCTAACGCCCCTCCCGGATTCTCCTCCCCTTCCCGCCTTTTTCCCTGCCACCAAACTCCATAAAATACGCCCATCTTCAAACACTCCCTTGTGACCAATTGAAATTTTTGCAAATTTCATAGCGCCAGAGCTCACAAATATAAAAAGCCGCTATATAGAAACCTTCGCAGGCGTGTTCACAACAACTCCAAACCAAATTTTCATCGCAATACGATAAATAGTTTAGGAAATAATTTCATAATAGGAAATAATTTCGTAACGCCAGAGCTCAATAGCCTATATGTTATTCTGATGTATGAGCTACTAGCTTCTGCCTGCGACTTCATCTGCGTGGGATTGTACCTACTTCGAGTAATCTATTTTCTTTTCCTATGTCCAATGCACGTTTATACCAAAATTCTTAACCTATTTATTTAAAATATCTATAATTCGATTCAAAGATTGATTTCAATATTTTCTAAAATAGAATTTTGATTTAACAATCACTGTTTTGCAAAATGTCATTGTCAAATGATTAAACAATAATGATCATTTTCAATATATTGAAAATAAATATACTAGCTTTATAAATTATAGCCTATATGTTATTCCGATGTATGACCTATATTATTGTAAAGTTTCATTAAAATCCGTTCAGTAAATTTTGCGTGAAAGAGTAACAAACACACATACATCCATACAAATTTTCGCGTTTATAATATTAGTAAGATATTATTGTAAAGTTTCATTAAAATCTATTCAGTAGTTTTTGCGTGAAAGAGTAACAAACATCCATACAAACTTTCGCGTTTATAATATTAGTAAGATAAGATATTTGATACAATATTAATACGCTAATGTCCGTCGTTCACATTCGCTCCACGTACTAGATGCAAATGGAAGTGCTGCCATCTACAATATTTAAATAGAACCATTAAAGTTTCCCATAGTTTTCTTGCAGAATTATAAATTGTTACGCTAAGGTCTGCCGCCGTACACACGCGTTGTTTTTAAATATTATTTGAATCGCACGCAGTAAGTACAATGGAATGGTTTATACTATCGAGAAACGTTGGGAATTCAGAATTCTCGCTATCCCATGGGAAAAATTCCCAGAATTCGGAATTCCTGGAATTTCCAACAGTCCTGTAGGACTGTTCGCCTCTGGACCTCTCCAAATTAGGAAAATATTACTCCCGCAAGACTTTAAGGACTCGAAGCAAATTAGATCACGTTCAGGCTACTTGTTTGAAAATGGAAGATAGTTTGAAATTTTATTTGAATTTTTTTTATGGGTACTTCAGTGATACCTCCCATCCAAATACAAGAGGCTTTTTTATTTTTCTGGAAAATTGTTTTTTTTTTAAATATTTTTTATGTGAATACAGCGAACGAGTCCCAAATTCTACGAACTATTTAGAGCCAGTGTGGCTAATGCACCCGAATTTAATATAAAATACATCCACATTTGGGATATTTTCCTGTTATTTTTTTTATTCAGGGTGGCGCAAAAGTTATCACCCTATCGGAAAATGCCATATTTTTTGCAAATGGCGGTAAATGTCAATTTTGATTTGACATTTGTAAAGTAAACAGATACAAAATTCACGTCAATAAGACATGAATCGCTATACTTCTCAAGAAGGCGGAAAAATGTTTTTTTTTATTAACACCGACCAGTGCAAATCACCAAAATCCTTGTTGGGTGAGTAGCACTAGCCTGCAAGATCGCCCGATTTGAGTGTTTTACCAGAGAATACCAGAAATTAGTCACCTTTAAATCAAATTCTAGAAGTATTTACTCTTTTTTACAACAAAACGTAAATTGATTTTGAAAGATTGTTATTTTATCTGGTACACGCAGTTTTAAAATTTTGAAAAAGTAAGTGTATTTATAATATACTAAGGTTATACCGTTAATCGTTGGCAGATTTGTTTAATTTTCAAACGATAGATTCTATTAAACAATACAAATTTCCAATCATATAATCATACAACAAAATAAATCAATGTATAATCCAGTCAACTCAGTTTACAAGATTTAAATTTTAGACAAATTAAAATCATAAAAAAATAAAATAAGTTACCGACAATTATCCTACCGATCATTATCGATGGAATATGCTAGCACCCCAGGTGTGCTAGCACGGTCGCTCGATATGAAGTTACCGACCGATTGTCGGTAACTTCTCATCGTTCCCTAGGACAACTGCACATCGCTAACGTACAAACAACAGTTGATGTCGAATATGTTAAGGACACTAAGTCATTGTGAACTGTCACCTATTCGTTTGCGATCTGCAGTTGTCTTAGGGAACGATGCGAAGTTACCGATAATTATCCTATCGATCGTTATAGAGCAAGCGTGCTAGGGCCTCAGGTCGTTATCATTTCCGACCTAGGCAGATTGCCAATTGGAACCAAAAGATAATATAAATACCAAATGGATTATGATAAAATAATTGTTTTTATTGCATTAGGGGGTACAGGAAAAACAATATTAGACCCGTTAATGAAGGCACAGAAATCTATTTTACGTGTTATTATGAAGAAACCTTACAGATTTTCAAGGACGCTCTCTTCAGGGAATTTAATGTACTAGATGTTCGACAGTGTTACATTAAAAAGATAATAATTTATGCTCATAAAAATAAATATAAAATGAAAACAGTCGAACACAAACATCAAACCAGAAGTAAGGGTAAGATTACCTTTCCATTCCAACAAGCAACACAGCGGCTTATCAAAGGATATTCTCACACCTGGGACCAAAATTGAATAACAAAATCCTTTCACAACTAAACTTGTGTGAAGTTTCATCCTTCGGTTTTAAAATAACAAAATGGTTACTAGATTTAGGCAGGACGGAGTCAGATATATTATTAAAAATGTTATCACTGGAGCGACAGAGCAATTGAAAATTCTTCTCGGATTGATAAAGGAAATTTTTCCGCCAACATTAAAAAATTATACCTAAGACTTTGAATATGGAGACATACAAACTCGTTATAGTTCTATATAGCCAATGAATTTACCTATATTTTGTCTGTTATCACATATTCGTATGATTTGTATTTTTTTTTTTATTAAATCGTTAACTTTAAAACACTTTAAAGAATCTAGAGAATATTTGCCACATTGTGGCATTCGGTCCGTTTGATAGATTATTCTGTCTTGACAAGCGGATTGCAATCTTTAGAGCACCGGCGTCGGTTGGGAATGCTATTCTTGTTCTACCGGTGTTTCAATGGAAGATGCTACGAGGATCTAGCGTCATTGATCCCCTCGGCACCGGTGCATAGTCGGGAAACACGCCAAACGCTCAATATATATACACGGTTGAAATTTGTCACATGAAAACGGGTCGCTTCAAGACCCATGTTCACGCCTTCCTCTCCTCAAAATGACCCTCCACCCAGCATCTTCAAAGATGGCATAGGCCCTGAGGTAAATTATTTTCCTCAGGGCCTCCTGTGTGGAGTTAATATAAAATATGAAAAAGCAAAGCAATCCGAGGCTTTGGAAATAGCCATAATATGGCAAAAATCGTTCGAGTGGATATTTCTTTGGTTCCAAAATTTTTTTTCTTGTATACTAACTTTAAATACATTTTTATCTTGTATACTTGATGCTTAATTGATTCTAGAATCTAGTACACGACTGTAACACATATTATAATTATGTACATGGAATTTGTGAATCTTAACTTTATTTAATACTAAATGAATCATCATGTACCTACCTATCTAATATGTACGAAACCTGTCAATTTCACTGTTCTAGAACGGGAGACCTTCCTAGTTGGACAGTCAAAGCTTCCATAAATAAATAAATATTGAAACTATCTACCACTCGAGCACTTTTTGTCACAATTGCATCGTTGCCAAAATGGTGCAAAAAATATATTAATTTTTTTTTATTAAAGCGACTTTATAATATGTTGTACATTAAAAATATAACAAAATAAATATTCTCTAGATTCTTTAAAATGTTTTAAAGTTAACGATTTAATAATATTTTTTTTATAAACCCTACGAATATGTGATAACAGAAAAAAGATGGGTGAATTCATTGGCTATATAGAACTATAATCAGTTTTGTATGTCTCCATATTCAAATTCGGAGGTATGATTTTTTTAATGTGGGAGGAAAAATTTCACTAAAATATTTAAATTGCTCTGTCGCTCCATTAGATGTGTGTCGTTCATTCATCATCGTTAAGACGATAGACTTCGCTTTTCGGCCCATACAAAAAGGACGCCCGGGAAAAAACACTTTTCTACATCGAAAATTGCACAAAATGAATATATTTTTTTATAATGCCTTCTAGAGGGTGAAAACCCTGTGAGGGTATGTTTTCCAATTTTCGATCTATCAAAAAATATTATTTAAGGAAAAAGTACTGCTAACTCAACTCTCATACAGAATTATAAAACTATAAAAAGCTACCGACATAGCTTCTTCTTTCTAAAAAATATGTATTTTTTAAAATTTCAATTTCGTGAAAGTTTCGGTGTAGAAAAGTGTATTCTCCATAAACCCCTTTTCGAGCGATTTCTGTAGGTAAATTTGAGCGTTGTCTCATTCGCACATTTCGCATTCGCATGTATTGTAAGTGTGCGTGAGCGGGACAGAATGACAGACGCGGGTGTTCCGCGTGTCGTTCAAAGTCTAGCCTCTTAAGTTATCCAATCTGTTTTTGTCCCTAGAATTGTGTTGGATAGCAGCACTGTGCAGCTTTATCAAAGCAGCTTATCAGTGAGGTAATTTATTTTCTTTACATTGCTGCGTTGACCTTTGACTTTATCAATGCTTTTTCCACTTTATTTGGTTAATCAACTATCTTTAGCAGCACAGGAGATAGTCGATAAACTCTACACTCTACCCGACTCTTGGCTTTATCTTTGTTAATTGAATGCAATAAATGAAATGGTGAGGTGATCAATAGCCCGGTGGACTACCAGTTGTACAAGCCCAGTGCAAAACGTAATGTTATGGAGTGACACACTTAGAGCACAGAGAAAGAAAGTGGATAGACACCCTCGAAATTGGTGATGGATAAAAATTCCCAGGATTCCATGGGCAGCCAGTGTCCATTCTGGAAGAGCTAGGAACCCACGATAGGCTTTCAACTATCTGCCTACATTGTATCTTAAGATACTTTAGACACGTTTCTCGCTAAACTGAGGACTTGGAGAAACCCATGATCATTGGCAAAGTGTTTGGCATGAAGGTCACCAATGCGCTGGAGTGACCAAGTATCGCTGGCGTCCAGAACGATTTGCCGGCTTCTGCGTTTCCTCCATTCTACAATATGGGTCTCTTTAAGACCTAGGTTCACTCCTTCCTTTCCACAAAAAAGACCCTCCAAACATCATCCCTAAGGATGACATTTTTATATTTTTTTTTTTATAGAGAAACCTCACAAGAGTCCCAATTGCTCCCTTCTGGAGCCAGTGAGACTATGGCATCCCCAATTGGAGTATGTTGTGAGGCTGAAGGTAAGTGGGGAAGGGAAGGAAAGGGGAAGAGGAAGGTGGGAGAGTACCTGGCTATTCAGATGGTGGTCTTACACCAGATCGATTCTGAGAGTATCCTCCACTCTGGAACGTGCCGCAAATATAACATATATTATTTTTATTAATTAATTGTGAACTAACTAACTAACCATCACGCCGTTTCCCCGCAGGGGTAGGCAGAGAGGACGGACCGCCAAATAACTCGGTCTTGGCATACACTCCTCGCCTCATTCACATTCATACATCTTATCATGCATGCTCTTCTATTATTCTGACTCTTGACATGGCCCGACTCTACTATCTGATTCACTTGATCGTGGCATGTCTTCCTCGGGCGTCCTCGACTTCTTTAATTAATTGTGAAATAACCCAAATTAATCAAATAAAAAAATTATTTGCGCACGCCGGGTTCGAACCCGCGACCTTCCGAATGGGAGTCAAGTGTCTTACCACTCGACTGCGGACGGTCGTCAATGAATGTCTCTGGTGTAAAATTAATTTTTAAAATACTGTCCGAAACGTTGGCTAAAGCGCAACACGGCGTGATACCCCAAAAATATATCAATATATTACTTTGGCCTTGAAATCTCAAATCGTATCAATTTCTAAATTGCACTAACAACTTTCCCAAAAACTAACAAAAGTTTTAACTTGTGTGTGTATTGTAAAAAAATGTGAGACGTAAATAAACGAATTGGAATTTTGTCCACAATTTCTGGACTAAACCGATGGATTTCTGTGTTACATGCGGTTTTCATAACGTACATGCCAGAATTTAACCGGCTCTACGGAATTTCGCCGCAAGCGACGGTTAACCACGGCACATATCTCTGACAAGCCAAAAGAGCACATTGAAATATAATGCGCATCGCACATGTGTGACGTTATTGTACATGGTGTCTCGAAACTTGTAGTACAAGCGGAAAACTGGAGAAACTACATCACATTTGGAGTCGATTTTGTAGAATAACTTTTTTTGATTTGAGCTTTCGTTTTTGAGTAAATCGAGTTCGAAGTTGGAACTTTTTTTTTTTATACATTAGCTCCAAACATCAACAAAAAATCCTCAAGGCCCATCTTTGGGGATGCTGTGAGGAGGGTATTTTCAGGGAAAGAAAGAGTAGAAATTTTGAAAAGGAAAAAGGTATGAGAGTGGTTAGAAATCTTGTGGTCAATGTGTCCAGATATGTGGCGGTGGTATGAATCCTTCTCTCCCATTGCGATGTAAGGCGATGGGTCGAGAGAGTTTGGATAGAGAGATCAAAAGGTCTTCCTTAACCAGTCCTTCCCGATCTGGCCCGCAGATGTATTTGGTCAAATGCATCTGCCGCCTAACCAAACCTCACCCTATGAATCCGGACATCCCTGCTAAGGCACCAAGCGTAGCGAACCACCTACGGTGACCAACATTAGGTCAAATCACAGCTCCGAAAGATTTTTTAACCCCTTTGTTAAATTTTCAGATCACTTCAGTAGAAAAAAACAACCAGGATAATAAGTTTTTTTGATTTGCATTCACAATAAAACATTTATTTGGTAATTTGTACCTTTTATTTATACTCTATTTGGAGACCGTTTCGGTTCGAGGTCTGGTGGACCATATCGCAGCTATCTATAAAATCATATCAGACAATGAGACATTATCTAGGGAACAAATACGTTATTTGAAAACTTGTTTCCAATGAAAAAGGTAGCTGCCGATAATACGGAAAAAAATAGTTGAAGATAAAATTGTTAATTAATAATTATTGCTTATAATAATTGTTACCCTTTGTGCTATGCATAAAATAATCTTGTCTTAAACATTAGTTTATCAATTAAAAAATAATAGATTGACCAGTTTCCTGTTTGTACTATGAATGTCCGGACACCGTGTATGTTATTATATTTTATGGAGGGAATAGGCGAGGATGCAAGCAATTGCCAGTACTATTTGCTGAGCGGCTGAGTTTAGAGTTTAAAGCATTCGGAATAGGGGTTGGAAACTTGTTACAGGTTTTCGTCATTCTGTGTGCAAAGGCACAAATCTAAAAAATCGTTGTTCAGGAGAGACAAGAAACCGATTTGGTGAAGATCTTAACAGGAATTCTGTCACGTAAATAATTATTTACATGCCTACCTGGCCAGATAATTATTTAATTACTAGCATAGACATATTATGTATAGACCTGCCCTAAGTGATAAAAGCGTATTATTTCCCCCTCCTTAATTCTGGGTACCATGGAACCGGCCGGGCTGGCGTATAGGTTCGCGTGAATCTATAAAATGTGACGTCATCATTCTTGTGCGGACTAGCGTCGAGCTCTCATCGGTACATTTTACGAAATAACACGGCAAAAATGGTAAGTTGTGCTATTAAAACGTGTAAAAATAGAAGTGAAAAAGAGTATAAACCCAATTGTCGTATTACCTTCCATAGGTAGGCATTATTTGTCTTTATTTTAAGCTTATTTACATCATATAATATGATCAGTTTTATCACACCGAGAAATATGAAGCGTAGGCAACCGAAATTCCCGGTCCCGTCGTGTGCACTTTGCTTTTTACTGGGATAAGTAAATTATGAAACATTTGTAAAAGTGTCTTGACTAAACACGGTAAAAAAATATTCGACTCTCAAAACAAGCGGACCTTTCTTCGCTTTATATGGATTACAAAAGTTTTTTCAAACCGGGCGAACAATACGCGCTCCCATGTAAAAGCAGATTTTACTTTTAAGAACTAAATGGTGATATTATGATGCGAGATACCTGTATACTGTCATATTGAAGTATTAACGAATCACATATCGTTACGGTCAACTCATCCCTCTGCGCCCCGCTACAGTTGGTTTTTACCCCTCTCCCTGATTGTCTGGTCTATGAATATTCATATGTCTATGATTACTAGCCAATTTTTATTTTAATGCACTGGCAACTTTTTGATCAGCGAGCTCTTGGGCAAGAGATCTCTGATCGACTGGTCAAAAGTATTCAATTTTAAATACGATAATATGATAAAAGGGTGTCAGTTTTCTTTTTTAAAAGAGCGCAACCGATCTGTTGAGTATCGTGTTGATTTCACCTAAAATTCGTGAAATTTGTATATATAATTCCCGTTCTATGTTTAATAATGGCGACGCTTTGGTTCTCCATTTGATATGGTAATCGCCCATTATTGAGAACATCCGTATATTCCCGTGATAGGAATGATGCAATTTACCACCTCACCACCTGAGTGCATATTTTGACATGGGTAAATCTCGTCTTCGTCATGGGAGAAAATGGAATCCTGACAAAGTCTCGACGAGCCGATTTCTTAACACCTGGCCCCAGCCTTACCGAGATGTGGACAGGACTCGTGGACGGACACAGGACCCTTGTTGCTGCTGTGGATGGACTCCAGAGGTGTTAAGTGTAGCGTAGTTTTTTACAACAAAAGGTCCGCAGGTATGTCTCTTGTTATCTCTGTGTAACTCTAGAGGGTGGTAATTTGTGTTTTTTTTTTTCATAATACATATTTGTTTTGAATATACATACTCTTTTAATTGAAGAGAAGTTATTCCTACCTATAGAGTAGAACCATGATAATTCCCTCCAAAACCCACGAGAATGCTCTATGTGATTTAGCGTCATACGCCAAATAACATTATTACAATTCAACTATTTATTGAGTAAGGAACACCTCTGCTATATATCATCCCAAATTGTTTGCTACGTATGGTGATTTGTCAGTGCTGTCTGGGTTTATTCGGTGAGAATTGTCTAGGCTTGGCTTAACCACGGCACATATCTCTGACAAGCCAAAAGAGCACATTGAAATATAATGCGCATCGCACATGTGTGACGTTATTGTACATGGTGTCTCGAAACTTGTAGTACAAGCGGAAAACTGGAGAAACTACATCACATTTGGAGTCGATTTTGTAGAATAACTTTTTTTGATTTGAGCTTTCGTTTTTGAGTAAATCGAGTTCGAAGTTGGAACTTTTTTTTTTTATACATTAGCTCCAAACATCAACAAAAAATCCTCAAGGCCCATCTTTGGGGATGCTGTGAGGAGGGTATTTTCAGGGAAAGAAAGAGTAGAAATTTTGAAAAGGAAAAAGGTATGAGAGTGGTTAGAAATCTTGTGGTCAATGTGTCCAGATATGTGGCGGTGGTATGAATCCTTCTCTCCCATTGCGATGTAAGGCGATGGGTCGAGAGAGTTTGGATAGAGAGATCAAAAGGTCTTCCTTAACCAGTCCTTCCCGATCTGGCCCGCAGATGTATTTGGTCAAATGCATCTGCCGCCTAACCAAACCTCACCCTATGAATCCGGACATCCCTGCTAAGGCACCAAGCGTAGCGAACCACCTACGGTGACCAACATTAGGTCAAATCACAGCTCCGAAAGATTTTTTAACCCCTTTGTTAAATTTTCAGATCACTTCAGTAGAAAAAAACAACCAGGATAATAAGTTTTTTTGATTTGCATTCACAATAAAACATTTATTTGGTAATTTGTACCTTTTATTTATACTCTATTTGGAGACCGTTTCGGTTCGAGGTCTGGTGGACCATATCGCAGCTATCTATAAAATCATATCAGACAATGAGACATTATCTAGGGAACAAATACGTTATTTGAAAACTTGTTTCCAATGAAAAAGGTAGCTGCCGATAATACGGAAAAAAATAGTTGAAGATAAAATTGTTAATTAATAATTATTGCTTATAATAATTGTTACCCTTTGTGCTATGCATAAAATAATCTTGTCTTAAACATTAGTTTATCAATTAAAAAATAATAGATTGACCAGTTTCCTGTTTGTACTATGAATGTCCGGACACCGTGTATGTTATTATATTTTATGGAGGGAATAGGCGAGGATGCAAGCAATTGCCAGTACTATTTGCTGAGCGGCTGAGTTTAGAGTTTAAAGCATTCGGAATAGGGGTTGGAAACTTGTTACAGGTTTTCGTCATTCTGTGTGCAAAGGCACAAATCTAAAAAATCGTTGTTCAGGAGAGACAAGAAACCGATTTGGTGAAGATCTTAACAGGAATTCTGTCACGTAAATAATTATTTACATGCCTACCTGGCCAGATAATTATTTAATTACTAGCATAGACATATTATGTATAGACCTGCCCTAAGTGATAAAAGCGTATTATTTCCCCCTCCTTAATTCTGGGTACCATGGAACCGGCCGGGCTGGCGTATAGGTTCGCGTGAATCTATAAAATGTGACGTCATCATTCTTGTGCGGACTAGCGTCGAGCTCTCATCGGTACATTTTACGAAATAACACGGCAAAAATGGTAAGTTGTGCTATTAAAACGTGTAAAAATAGAAGTGAAAAAGAGTATAAACCCAATTGTCGTATTACCTTCCATAGGTAGGCATTATTTGTCTTTATTTTAAGCTTATTTACATCATATAATATGATCAGTTTTATCACACCGAGAAATATGAAGCGTAGGCAACCGAAATTCCCGGTCCCGTCGTGTGCACTTTGCTTTTTACTGGGATAAGTAAATTATGAAACATTTGTAAAAGTGTCTTGACTAAACACGGTAAAAAAATATTCGACTCTCAAAACAAGCGGACCTTTCTTCGCTTTATATGGATTACAAAAGTTTTTTCAAACCGGGCGAACAATACGCGCTCCCATGTAAAAGCAGATTTTACTTTTAAGAACTAAATGGTGATATTATGATGCGAGATACCTGTATACTGTCATATTGAAGTATTAACGAATCACATATCGTTACGGTCAACTCATCCCTCTGCGCCCCGCTACAGTTGGTTTTTACCCCTCTCCCTGATTGTCTGGTCTATGAATATTCATATGTCTATGATTACTAGCCAATTTTTATTTTAATGCACTGGCAACTTTTTGATCAGCGAGCTCTTGGGCAAGAGATCTCTGATCGACTGGTCAAAAGTATTCAATTTTAAATACGATAATATGATAAAAGGGTGTCAGTTTTCTTTTTTAAAAGAGCGCAACCGATCTGTTGAGTATCGTGTTGATTTCACCTAAAATTCGTGAAATTTGTATATATAATTCCCGTTCTATGTTTAATAATGGCGACGCTTTGGTTCTCCATTTGATATGGTAATCGCCCATTATTGAGAACATCCGTATATTCCCGTGATAGGAATGATGCAATTTACCACCTCACCACCTGAGTGCATATTTTGACATGGGTAAATCTCGTCTTCGTCATGGGAGAAAATGGAATCCTGACAAAGTCTCGACGAGCCGATTTCTTAACACCTGGCCCCAGCCTTACCGAGATGTGGACAGGACTCGTGGACGGACACAGGACCCTTGTTGCTGCTGTGGATGGACTCCAGAGGTGTTAAGTGTAGCGTAGTTTTTTACAACAAAAGGTCCGCAGGTATGTCTCTTGTTATCTCTGTGTAACTCTAGAGGGTGGTAATTTGTGTTTTTTTTTTTCATAATACATATTTGTTTTGAATATACATACTCTTTTAATTGAAGAGAAGTTATTCCTACCTATAGAGTAGAACCATGATAATTCCCTCCAAAACCCACGAGAATGCTCTATGTGATTTAGCGTCATACGCCAAATAACATTATTACAATTCAACTATTTATTGAGTAAGGAACACCTCTGCTATATATCATCCCAAATTGTTTGCTACGTATGGTGATTTGTCAGTGCTGTCTGGGTTTATTCGGTGAGAATTGTCTAGGCTTGGCGGCGAATGCGTTTGCTCACCTACTGCAAGGCGTGCCGGATCAGGAGATATTGGTTGAAGGAGACCTTTTGACCTATCAGCAGGACTCTTTTATTTTTTTACAATAGCTCCACACAGGCGGCCCTGAAGAAAATATTTTCCCTCAAGGCTTATTTCATCTTTGGGGATGCTGTGTGGATGATTGTTTTTAGGAAATGAAGAAGAGGATCAGTGTGTCCAGAATTGTCGAACGAATGATTGCTCCCTCCCACTGCGGTGTAAAGTGATGTTCCGAGAGAGCCCTGCTGGAGAAGTCAAAAGATCTCTCTTAACCAGTCTCTCCCGATCTGGCCTGCCACGCAATTGGTGGGCAGACGCATCCGCCTCCAAGACCCGTTCACACTCCATAAACCCGGGCACCCTTACTATGTCACCACTTGGAGTGACCTATGGCAGAGGTGTTGGTTATCCAATAAATAATTCCAGGGCGGCAGTACCAATACCCGCCAACCAAATCGAATAAGCCTAACAAATATCGACCCCATCGCCTTGCACCCCAGTGAGAGGGATGGATTCATACGTGCGTCACTCCTAGACATACTGACCCCCAGATTCTTGAACCTTTTTCCTTCCCAGAACTTCTTCTCCATAATTTCCTTTAAAAAAAAAACATCCACACGTCATCCCTAAAGGTGAAATAGGCCCTGGGGGAAGTATTTTTCCTCAAAGCCTCCTAAGGAAATAATTTAAATTAACTTCAGTCTTTTGGGTTTTCTAACAAGACGCGTGAGAAGGGAAGGACTAACGTCGATGATATCCGTACGAGTTCTCGCTAAGGGGATACCCGGCGGTGATTTTTCCATACAACCGTATTCCCCATTTATCTCTCTGGATTTTAACCCTAGAAAAAATATTTTTTACATAAAAGATATCAACTTACTAGCGTGTAGGTACGTTTTGTTTTTTTTTTGATTCGTTACTTCTTATAGAAGTTATGACCTTCCAAAAATCAACACAATTAACTAGTTTAAACGCTGTCAAAAGACGTTCAGTATACAAACTAGACAATGTTTTTTTAAAAAAAGCAAAACGTACAGACATAGAATAGTTTATTCTTATGTAGATGGTAAAAAAAAAATTGAAAATCGGACCACTTTAGAGGAGAAAAGTGGGGAATACAAAATCTCGAATTTGACGATTTTAGTTAGGTATTATTAGCCCGAGGTGCATTTGTCCCTTTCGCTCAATATCCGATACTTGAGTGGCAATCGGCCAAGGTGGAAAATGCCCATCTCGTACAAGACCCCACTGAGAGACAGCCTGGGTTCTCATTGCCTCGCAAACTCTGGTCCGCCATCAATAGGATAAGGTGCTCCCATAACCGTTGTGCCCATATGATGCATAGATGCGGCCTTAAAGAGTCGGCATTGTGGGAATGACAGACCACCGTACATGTGGTCAACGAATGCCCGCTCCATTCATTCCCCGGCGGGATTGATGAGGTCCACAGGGCGACGCCTGAGGCCCTGGACTGGCTCACAGACCTAGATGTTCCCCTCTAACCCCCTACCATACAAAAGAAGAAGAAGAATATCCGGTGGAGTAAGAGCAACAGTGACAGCAACAATTTAGTAAAAATCTATTATTAAAATTTCTCGATCAACGGGTTTCATCGTAATGCTTCTCGGTCAAAGTGTTTTCTGAAAGGGTCGATTGTTATTTGAAATTCACGTCTGTTTAATTTCATCTTGAAGCAACTGCCTCCAACTGCGTAATTACAGGTGCCCAGTATAAAATTCTCTTAGTCTTTCAATCGCCTTCACAGCTGTCTTAACGGATAACGCTGAATAAGTAATGGTTGGTGGCCCCTGATATAGTGCAGGGAAGTCTGGAAACTCACCACTCACCACCGCTGACTTGGAAAGCAGCCAAAGGGAATTCTTCCATAGTTGCTGCATATTTCATGCGATGTTCAAACGCAGTGAAGCCAGGTTCTTAGTAAAATGTTATATATTATGCAGAGATGGGACGAATTGTAAACTAAAGAAATAAATATGAAATAAAAATAACCTAACCTTTTTCGCAATTTTTCAATCTGAGCATTTCCTTTATTTTTTACGTCAACTAGAGATGTTTAAAAAGCTATACGTAACTTAAAACGTAACTACCATTGCCCTCTACAGGAAAAAACTCAAAGGTATTAGGTTTGAAACTTGACTAAACCCCGCTGTCATTATGTTAATTACTAAATATTATTCGAAAATAAGATTATTTTATTCGCAAAACCGGTTAAAAACGGGACTAAAGTTCTTACGAACAAGTTAACAGGGTTTCAATGTTTATTGGAGGGAACATGACGTAAGAATAATTTATTGGTATACGTAATTTCGTAAGTATACCAAGAAATTATTCTTACATTTTCCCGCCAATAAACATTGAAACCCTGTTAATTTGTTCGTAAGAACTTCAGTCCCGTTTTTAACCGTTTTTACTAATAAAATAATCGTATTTTCGAATAACATTTTTTCTCCGTGTGTCATTTTACCGTGGCCCTTTCAGTGTTGCCCTGGTGTAAGACCACCATTCAGAATTGAAAAGTTGCTTGAAATGGCCTTAGCTGTGTTTGGTGACCAGATCTGAAGAGCCTGGTACTTTCCCACCTTCCTCTCCCCCATCTCCTTCCCCTCCCCACTACCTTCAGCCACAGCATACCCCAATTAGGAATGTCTCACTGGCTTCAGACGGCAGCAGTTGGGACTCTTGTGCGGCATTAAAAAAATAATTAAAAAATGAACAAAATGTATATCCAAATGGAAGAAAATTGATTGAACAAATCGATCCAACTATATCGTTACCCTTGTAAACCAGATTCTCTTAAATGACATATATTCCATCCTCAAAGACAGATCTCGCAATGTTTGGACACAGTACCGGAACATTGCTAGTCAGTCCAAGAGAGCCTGCTATGCCTCAATTCAAAGGACTATCCCATCGAAACCGTAATTTCAAAAATTATCTTATTTTTCCAAAAACGAAATTTATTCCTTATTCAAAAGAGAATTGGACATTTTCCCGTTCCTTATCACCTTTTTAAAATTGGGTCCTTGAGTCCTCAGTTATTCCTCTCTAAACAAAATAAATATTCTCTCTTCTATCAAGTCTTATCTAAAATTGCCCCCCCCCCCCCAATCGACATCTCATCTAATCTACGTCTGAACTCGACTCCAATCCTCCACCAATATTAAAAGTTAACAATTATTATAAGCAATAATTATTAGCCTGAAACACTCATCCACATTTAAAAAATCTTCCGAGAAAAGATACATGCCGCCAACGGGACTCGAGCAATAATTGTTGAATGAAATACTAGTATACATTGAATTATTTGGCGATTAAGAGATAAGTTGACGTAGAGCATTTGACCGTAAATCAGTAGGACACGGGTTCGAGTCCCGTCGGCGGCATGTATCTTTTCTCGGAATATTTTTTTAATGTGGATGAGTGTTTCAGGTTAATAATTATTGCTTATAATAATTGTTACCCTTTGTGCTATGCATAAAAATCTTGTCTTAAACATTAGTTTATCAATTAAAAATAATAATAATTAATGTTAAAACTTGCCCATTTAAATAAAATTAATATTATGTATAACTTCAACTGTCCTCTCTCCATAATTTGAAAATATGTCTTGGAACACCTTTTGAAGGATAAAAGCCAGAATCATTTGAAAAAAAATACATTGTTTCGACCTTTACCCTTCCTTACGGCATCCCTGACAAGTCCAGGGTAGATTCCTTCCCCCTGGAGACAGTAAACAGAAGCTAGGTTCCGATCTATTCAATCGAACCATGAATAAATAATTACAGGAGTCCTAAATAATCCATGCAATTATTTCACGTGAAACGAACAATCCTTTTTGCGAAATTTCGACCAGATACAAACAGAATTCATTTATTTAAAGGGTTGGAAGAAAACTGTTCTTTCTTTTTTAAGACGACTATCGTACGGCTGCTAATTTTATTTATATTTTTTCAAACATTGCAAAATCTAAAACCTCTTAAAATAAAAACGCAAGTGTTTTATTATTCGAAGGCTAAAAACCCCCATTCATTATAAAAAATTTCGGCTGTGTTATGTATTTCTTGGCACTTAGCAAAATTGCACGTTTTGTATTTGGATATTTGTTACCTATTATGTCAAATTTACCAAAAGATGCGTCAAAAATTCGTCTTTGAGAATATAAACTTAAGTCATTTGGCCATTTTGTGACTTAGACCTTTTCCCCACCTGTGAAAGATAGATACTGTCCTACGTTTTAATTGTACCTTCAACACGGAAAATAGCGAAGATCACATTAACGATGAGAGATTATTTTAAGAACCGTAAGAATTTCTCCTTTGAATCTCTCCTCTATCAATACAATACGTAATAGATTAGTGTACCACTCATAATATCTTTTCATTAACAATGTGCTCCACTCACCGGCAGAAATAATTGACCCCATTTCCAGGTTAATCCTACAGGTAGGAAGATGAAATAATGATAATTCATTCAGATTTAATTTATTAGAGATATTTTCACTAATGTGAGAGCAATCCAGTTACAAAAACTCAGATATTATACAAATAGGAACCTCGATTAAATTACAAAATCTACTAAGTCAAAGGAATCATAATATTTTCATAAAATAATATCTAAGAAATCGCTCAAATGACAAATAAAGGAGGCAAAAGACACAAGCTACACAAATAGAGTTAAAGAAAGACAGACATTTCCGGGTTGCGAATAACAAAAAAATATTTGTAAATCACCTACTAAATGTTGCTTGCATCATGATGTAGGATTAAGCCAGTAGAGGAATTAAACTCAAGACACCTGGGCGAGACTCAACCATGATACAAACGCAACCACTAATGGGAAATAATAAAATTAGCTTAACGATTATTGCAAAATATTTTTGAGCAATAGCAGGACATTTTTTTCTGAATCTATTGATTATCGAAGAAAATATTTACTTCAACAAATTCCATTTTATTATAAAAACAACACTTTGGGTCAGAGGGCTAAAATAGGCGATATTATACGACGATGATTCTGTCGTCGATACTATCAGAAACAAATATGTTTTACAAAATGGCAGAGATCTCGAAACAATCCCATTACGGTACAAAAATATTGATTATGTCATAATTTTATATACTTATTTTTATAAATGATATTGTAACATAACACATATTCTTAAATTTAACTCTTTGCAAAAATATAGTTATATGTACTGCTAAAAACCTTGCAAAATCATTGTAGGTTTCAAAGTATACGTCAACTTTAACATCCATCGTATTTAAATAGCGTGTCTCTCTTCCGAGGGGCAAATTCACCTACCAATGCCTTCTAAATTACTGGTCAGATAAGCCAAACCTCTTGTATGTGATAATAATTATAACAATGGGAATGCTATAGTTCCACTGGCTCTCGGCAAGAACGCAGTATCGTAAAAAAGCGGAAAGAAAAACACATAGAAATATATATATTAATAGAAAATGGATGGCTGTCCACATAATACCTTCAAAGCAACTTCTATTGAAAGTTTGTGTTCGTTAGGCGGATACATTTACGGAATCAGACCGCCGCATTTCATAGACAACACGCGATATTCACATTAATCACTAGCACCCTTTGATTAAAATACTCTGAGGTTGTGTAGCAGTTGTAATTTATTGATCAAACTTCCTTTCCTACAAACCACAGCTGTGAAAGTTTTTCTGTGGCTTAGGAAACCTTGCCTCTTTATGTTCATCGTATAAAGTGTTAGCCACAAATAATTATATCCCACGATTTTTTTAAATACCTTTATCATATTTTATAGTAAGGTTTATACGTTATAAGAACCTTATCGTCGGATTTTGAGACAGTTAGACCATGTTGAATGAATATTGTATTTACGTATATAGATTGAGATAATTAATGATAATGGTCCAAGAGTCGTGCCCTGTGGTATTCCAAAATTAAAATTTATTGGTGTTGATTTTAAGGAATTGTTCGCAGATAGTCAAATAATCGACTCATTGAAGTGTTTTGTCATTGATACTAACATTTTGTAGGTTTTTTGACAAGATTTTATAAGTACCTTTCTTGAATCCATCCTTGGTCATTTATCGTTTTCATCAAAGCTCAATGAGACTTCAGGTTAGTGACCATGTATTAATTACAAATATTCCACACTCTTGAGTTTGGTAGTCACCTCTGAAGTCATAGATACTTGAAAGACAATCCCGTGTTGAAACAGATAAAACTTTTAACATTTTCAATGTTAGAAACAAATTTGAAGCTTTGGAACACGGGCATCAGGTTAGAAAGTTCTCATTTTTCTACCGATAATTCGAAGATAATAGAAGATGCTTCATCATTGATCCCTTCGGTACAGCCGAGAAATACGGAAAATGCATGTCCAACACTTCTACACAGTTGACGTTTCTAACTTTGTAATTTGTACATTCTTGATGATTTGCAGGCCTCTGTGTTTCCTCCCTCCTACAATACGTTCAGGGTTTAACTGATGCAATTATTCCTTTTCCTCAAAAATTTCCTCTCCTCAGGCTCACGTGATTCAGCAACAAGCCATTTTACCAGTGGGTTCCCTCAGAGTATAATTGTGGAGTCAATCCAAAAATAAATATCTCAACTCTCAACATTTTGGTTTGCCTCTCCTTTTAAATGATCCTAGCCTCACCCTAACAAATCATTCTAAACAAACTTTACTATAGACGAGGGAAAATCTGTAATTTTCTATGGAGCAAATTCCATTAATTTTTTTAGAAATGATAAAAAATCCATTTAACTGGGATTTATAAAAAAAATCTGAATTCATTTCTAAAAGCCATTCCGAAAGTGTTTTAACGAATGTAAAATTTAGGCTCATTAAGAAAATATTATATTAGCATTTCGTACCAGGTTGGAAGAGATTGGAGATAGTACAACCAGTTTTATGTTAAAAACTGGGTGGCCTCTAAGGAAACATTCTCTCTCTCTCTGGTTTCAATCCTGGGATTGGTTTGCAGCAATTTCCTCTATTTTTCTCTTCCATTCTTACCTGTCTTGTGCGGCTCTTTTGAATTCTGCATATGATGAGCATGTCCACCAGCAGGTTCTCCAGGTACTCTCGGCGTGGGCGTCCCCTCAGTCATACCCTCCATTATGGCATGCAAAAGGCTTTCTTGTCGTATTATATGGCCGATCCATCTTGCACGCCTTTCGGACAAGGTCCTGAGCAGGTGCCTTCCTCCTTCGATTCTTTGGAGAACCTCCTCATTTGTAATGTGGTCTCTCCACGCAATTCCTAATAGTCTTCTATAGGACGACATCTCAAAAGCCACTAGTCTTCGTTTATCTCTTTCGGATAGGCACCATGTTTCGCAGCCGTACATCAAGATACTCCATACATAGGTCTTGATGATGAGTATTCTCAATTTTAGGTCTATATTATTCGATTATATTAGGAAACATTATAAGTTTCTATTTAGGTATCGCTAAAGTGGTTGAGAGTATTTATCACTCATTGATAAACTGAAGTTAGAGCTGTCATGTCCGTGTTGTTTTAAGTCACTCAACAAAGTTGTATCATAATATTTTAGCTTGAGTTGTATAAATAAACCTAAACTCACTAGGCATAATGCCCTACGAATTGACTGAAGAATTTACTTTATAAGAAATATATAAAAAATGGCAATCAGCAATGAACTTAATGACCAAAAAAAGATATCAACCTAATAGAGTGATTTCTGCTGCATAGGTGCCCTGCCCATAGATTTTAACAGAATCCTTTAGAATCACCAGACACAATTTGATAATATTTTGTGATAAACACAAGTTAGGTTATCAAGTTGATTCGACCACAGTAAAATTCCAATGATTAGGCAAGTTGCTTTTTTTTATGTCACAATAAAATTTTTAATAATTAAAAAATTGAAAGCAGAAGCGTGACGTCTATGTAGTTTTAATTCTCTCAACAAAGTAGATATTTGAAAAAATGTAAATCTTAATTAATACTGTTGTTATTAAGTTCTGCAAGTATTTTAGTTGTTTTAGTATTGTGATAACTATTTTGACGTTAAGAGTGATTGACCAGCGGCTGATAATAAAAGTTAAAAAATGCTTGCAACTGTACAGGGACGTTCCGATGAGAAAGATCGATTATTCCCCGTATCAAATTTAAAAAATTAAAAATTTAATATCGATTTATTTAATTCAAAACTTGCTTTAATATATACCTACATTCACGTAATTTAACTAAAATTTTAATTTTGAAAACTGTGTTGACTGGATTATGTATTGATTTATTTTGTTGTATGATTACATGATTTGAAATTTGGGTTGTTTAATAGAATCTATCGTCTGAAAATTGAACAAATATAGCATAGCCTTAGTATCTTAAAAGTACACTTAGTTTTTCAAATTTTTAAAATTGCGAGTACCATATAAAATAACAAACTTTCAAAATCAATTTATGTTTTTTTGTAAAAAAGAGTCAATACGTCTAGAATTTGATTTAGAAATTACTAATTTCCGGTATTCTCTGGTATCCTCTTTATTACCTGGGTTTGGTAGCTTACTTAAATATTCTTTGGGGAATACCTTACAAGTAATGTGAATTAAGAAATTAAATTTTATATTTGTTTTATTATATTACCATGAATTATAAGTTTCCAAAATAGATACTTTCAAAAGATTACTATTTTGTTTATGTGTGATGTAAAAGACCGCCCTGGGCGTAAATTCTTCGTCCCGGATCTGACGCCCTAAGGAAAATTTCCGCCACCGTCCAATAGCCAGTAGGCGGTGGTTTCAAACTCAATTACCTCCAGTTTGTTTAGCCAATGGATCGCAATTGTTACACAAATTGGTACCAGTAATCCTTAAGTATGTTACGTGTTCAGCACCTTGCGAATTTAACGCTAGCCAGGGTCGGTGCTAGGGTTCCTATTGCCGCCTGTCTTCAATTTATTTTATTTTATTTTTATTCTAGCTAATATATAAAATGATTTTACAGACAACATATACTGGTGATTCAATTTTTTATAAGAAAAACTTTCTTTATAACTTTTGATGGTTATTCCCATCAATGTAATACAGGATGTTAAGGTACGTACTTGACTTACTTTTACCAGTGATTCCTGGCATTATTTGGAGTAAAAAATGTAAATGAAATTTTGACTCCGGTGACATTTTGACAATGTTTTTTTTTCTACATAAACATAAAAAATAGTAGGTGTTGGACAGTTGGGGACGGGGTAAGAGGTTGTCTGGTTATTTGGCTTATTTTTTATTTTGAAGAATAAAAATTTGAAAAACAAAAATTTATCGAAAAAGTCACCGGAGAACCAAATTTCATTTACATTTTTTAATCCTATGAATGTCAGGAATTACTGGTTAAAGTAAGTCAAGTACTACCTTAACACCCTGTATATCATTAACCCTTCAACATTTTGGAGTATTTTTTCAGAGGCGAAAAATATTTCCGCTTTGCAATAAAATCAAAAAAAAATTAATATTTGTTAACGAATTTAACAAACAAAAACTGTTTTTGAAAGGTGATGAAATAGGCCTTCGAATTTTATTGTTACAAATAACCATGTAATTTTTTAAATATATTTTTTTTTGATGAAAATTTTAAAAAGTTTTAAAAATGGCTTACTTTAGGTTTTTTCTAACTAAAATTACTGATATGGAAAAAAAAATAAAAACAAATACATATTTCATTAGACAAATGAATTACAAACGTTACTGTCACCTCTTGTTTTATCGTTTCATGTAAAAAAAAATCTTAAAAAATTTACAAAGTTTCATTTTTTTTTTTCAAATTGCGATCGGAAACTTTGATTTCATAAAGGTGTACATTTTTATTTTTTTGTGGCTAATTTTTAGATTTGAATATATAGCGTGTTGTATTTTCTTTCCAATACCGTTTAGATTATACTTCTCACTATGATAGTAAGGGAGATACAAAGATTTCTATGAGACCTATGTGAGTTGGGACAAATATGGTCTCTTGTGATTAAACGGGTTTTAAAGAAGAAGATAACAATAATAATCTAATATTTAAAATATGATAACGAATAAGACACACAAAATTAATAAAAGATAATGGTCGCAACTGAGACTCGAACCCAGAACCTCGCGTCTAACCGGAACATACGCTTTATCCAATTCAGCCGTTGCGATCTATTATGAGACTGTCGTATTTGTCAACTTCATATTTCAAATACCAGAATTAACAATTTTTGGCACGTTAAAAAAATCAATGTTGAACTCATTATACACAGAATTATGGAAAAGCTACACTGTATACCAATGGCGGTTACCGGATAAGTTAAGAATGAATTCATATCAACATCTCCTTTGTAAAGTCATTAAAAGTGATGAAAAAAATTGGTTAAATATGTGATGTTAGGTTAGGTTATGGGCTATTCTTCAATAATATTTTTATAAGAATATTTTCCTTGTGATTTGGAATTTTTGTTCAATTAAAACACAATTGAGTTTCTCTGTGAAGAAAGAAACGACATTTAATGTAATTAATTGTAATTCCTTAATCTCGATCACGATAGTAATTAATCTTCTCAATTTGTTCTGTCATAACTCATAGACTCTTTTTACTATTGTTTTAATAATCCATTTTCAAATTAAGAATAAAATATTGAGTCGACTATTAAGTAGGTACTGTGGTGCATATCCAGTGACAGTCTACAATACATACAACCACAATGGCGAGACAAGCTCGGCATTGTTTGAAATTAAAGAAAATTATATTTTTCTTTACATATATATATTTTTCATAGCTTTTAATGACTTTTTTTGTAACCCCCAAAGGCATAAGCTGACGTCTATCAAATTATATCCAACCGGCTACCGAGATAGGTACTGCAATTAGTATTGAAATTATCCTGGATGGACGATTGCATCTTTTAGAGTGCTTTTCCGATACTGCATGCTTTTACAAGTTCATAAATGTTTATTTTTTTATCATTTCTCATTTTCTGTACTTTTTAATAATAACCTATCAATGAATAAAATTAAACGTTTTTTCAAAAAAACTTATATAAACAAAGAAATATTTTTAACAAATATAATATGTAACCTTAGTAAGAATCGTAGCTCCCTTATCAGGCACAAGAGTTCCTTATTTCTGATAAGGTTTATACGTGACCAATCATGACATTAAATATTATATTTTGTAAAATGTTTGTAAAAAATGTAACCCATCCGTCTTATATAACAATTAAAAAAAAATATTTGTGTACGATTGTTTTATGGAGACAATATTTCTTAAAAATAAAATGTTTCGTGTACTAATAATTTATTTATTATTTATGTATACATTTGTCTTGTTACATTATACATATTTCACATCTTATTTATTTTTGGATTGAATTCATACGTCCGTATCTCATGGACACATTGATCCCCAGATTCCTATCCACCCCTCATACTCTTTTGCTTCCCAGAATTTCTTCTCTTAAAAATACCTTCCACACAATATCCTTAAATATAACACAGGTGCTGATGGAGATTTATTTATCTGAGGGCCTCCTCTGTGTATCAAATGTAAAAAAATCATATCATTGTCTTTCAAAACCATGTAATATTTTCAATAATAATTACATTTCCAAGCTATTAAATATAAATAAATAAATAATTGAAATAAAATCTATTACAACTAAAATCCAGTCGAATTCGAAGTCGGCGGTCAGTTCAGAGAAGAATGTTGAGAATCCGTAACACGGTTTGGCCGCCCGTGTTCACTGCACATCTTGCTTATAAGGATGAGACGGGCCTGACTATTCGATTACACCAAACCCAAAGCTAACTCGATTTAGACAGTACGAAGGACCCAGAGGAAATTGAATTTTATACTCTCTTAGTGTAACACTGATAACGAATAATTAGTAGTATTTTTATGGGTACCGGCAACCCGGCTATCATTTATTGGATAACCAACACCTCTGCCACAGGTCACGCTATTTCGTTACCTTTGGTGACTTAGCAGGGGTGGCCGCGTTCATGGCCCGATTTAACCGTACCAGACTTCTTTTTGTGTAGTTTCTTTAAATCACGAGTCTATGTCAACAAGTTTTAGACTCTTGAAGCCCTTATAAAGATTATCCGTCAAGAATGTGCTATAAATCGGTCCCGTATGGTCACAATTCTGGCGGCTGCCGCCTAGCCGATATCATTTTTTCAACTCGATGGAAAAAAACTAAGATAATAAATAAACATATTTTAAAAGAAAAGACAATTTTTTTAAATTGATAATTAGAACTACAGCCAAAGAACATCATGTGACAACTTCTACGCCACCGTGTATCTTAATATAGAAAACAAAGTCGGGTTAGTTACACCATTTATAACTCAAGAACGGCTGGAACGATTTTTATGATCTTTGATTTGTTGGATTTGTCTCCGTCCCGATTAACAGAATAACTATCAAAACATCGCAAAAAATCACGGGAAAAAAATTATGAAGAAAATTAATTTTTCATATATTTTGTATGGAACGGATTTTCAAATAATGTGCGTTGGTCGACTTAATTTGAATCAAAACGGACTGTCAATGGTGTAGTGTGCCGAATATTTCGTGCTTAGTCAACGGCTCAATTTCATTTTTTGAACCCAGAGTATTTATTTTAACTTAATAAAAACTTAACTTATTAGAGCTAATAAATTAAACACAACGTTTATTGATTCTGAGGCTGTACGAAGTTTGCCGGGTCAGCTAGTATTATAATATGATGTAGATAGAAATTCAGAATGCTGGGTTTAAAAAAAAAAACTTGATAAAGCCTTATCATTTTGTATTACGTTTTCTTCGAAATAAAATGCGATAATAATATTGTGATAAACTGCAGCAATTTTATTGTTTTTTTTTCCGCTTTATTTGATTTTTTAATCACAAAATGCAACAAGTTAATTTCACGCCGATTAAAGAGAACATATTATTATTATTGAAGGTGATTCGTTATGACTTATGACGTTATTGCTATCAACTGAATAATCAATTGGTGGACAGTAAACAGAAATAACGGCTTTGCGGGCATGTTAATGCTGTTAGTGCTGACTTCCTTGGACTGTCCCAACTCATTGCCTAGGTAGGCTGTTGGGGTCGGCTCTTCTCGTTCTCAGGTTATAGCTTCTTCTTCCTTGCACTGTCCCAACTCATTGCCTAGGTAGGCTGTTGGGGTCGGCTCTTCTAGTTCTCAGGTTATAGCTTCTTCTTCCTTGCACTGTCCCAACTCATTGCCTAGGTAGGCTGTTGGGGTCGGCTCTTCTCGTTCTCAGGTTATAGCTTCTTCTTCCTTGCACTGTCCCAACTCATTGCCTAGGTAGGCTGTTGGGGTCGGCTCTTCTCGTTCTCAGGTTATAGCTTCTTCTTCCTTGCACTGTCCCAACTCATTGCCTAGGTAGGCTGTTGGGGTCGGCTCTTCTCGTTCTCAGGTTATAGCTTCTTCTTCCTTGCACTGTCCCAACTCATTGCCTAGGTAGGCTGTTGGGGTCGGCTCTTCTCGTTCTCAGGTTATAGCTTCTTCTTCCTTGCACTGTCCCAACTCATTGCCTAGGTAGGCTGTTGGGGTCGGCTCTTCTCGTTCTCAGGTTATAGCTTCTTCTTCCTTGCACTGTCCCAACTCATTGCCTATGTAGCCTGTTGGGGTCGGTTCTTCTCGTTATCAGGTTATAACTTCTTCTGGGTGCGATTTCATCCAGGCGGTTTCTCTTTAGTATTTTGGAGCATTGAGTCATCCAGTTCTTTGGTCTTCCTCTGGATGACTGTCGATGCTCCGTTGACATTGCCTGCTTCACTGTGTGGCCTGGTGGTCTCCGTCTTATGTGCCCATACCATATCAACAACTGTCGTTCCTCCAGCTTACTGTTTGTGTTCGTGACACCCAGGCTACCACGAATGCGTGCATTTTTAATCTCATATTTTAGTGATACTCCTGCTGACCATCTAAGCATTCGCGTTTCTGCTGTTTCTAGTTGCCTAGAGTAGGAGTTGTTTATAGTCCAGCATTCAGAGACATACATTATCGCAGGTCTAACAATAGTCTGGTATATCTTTCTTTTTAGTTTTATGGGCGTTTTCGGGTCACACAAGATTCCTGTTATGGTTCTAAATTTAACAAATCCGCACGTATTAGTGGTGAAATAAGTAGGTACGCTCAATTTATTAGCAAACATAAAAAAAAATTAAATTGTTATTTGACGGATAATCGATTCATTGACCTGTCTGAGGCCTTGGAGTCGAAAGGACCTCTGTGGTTTTACGACATCAATTTTCTTTCAAATCTTTATGAAACATGCTTCTGAATGATCTTGTTAATTGTAAACAAAAATAATATCACATTTGGTTCATTTTTATTGATTTAAGAAAGAAATCAATACATCCCCGTTCCCAACCCCGTTCCCCCCTTACGTCCCATTCTTACTCTAAGCTCCACCTGCATTTCCCCTTCCTCGTCGCCCCTTCCACGAACCCCTCCCGGATTCCCTCCCAGATTCCCCTCCCCACCCCGCCTTCCCTCCCTGGTCTTAAACTACATGAAGCACACACATTTTTCAACTCGCACACCACCTATTGTAAAAATTTCATACAAATTTCATAACGCCAAAGCTCACAAGTATACAGAGTGTTAAGGTACGTACTTGATTTACTTTAAGCAGTGATTCCTGACATTATTTGGAGTAAAATATGTAAATAAAATTTTTGTCTCACATTGACATTTTTTATGTTTTTATTTTTATATTATACAGTTGGGGAGGGGTAAGTGGTGGGGCGTTTACTCGGCAGAGCGACCAGTGACGTCATGTGGAAGATTTAAAAAAAATGATTATGAAGTAAAAAATTTAAAAAAAAAAAATGTCCTCAAAATAGTCATCGGAGACCAAAATTTAGTTACCATTTCTTACTCTAAATAATGTAAGGAATCACTGGTTAAAGTCTTTGATTATATAAATGTCTAGATAGAGCGCTCGAGCGACGATTGGCTAAAAAAAATTCAGCTAACTGTTCGCCTTAAAGCTTGTCCTGTCCGGTCAGATGCGAAAGTATCGTTGTGCGGTAAACACGTGTTGTGTGACATTTGAAAATGACGATTTGCGCTATAACACTGTGCAGGAATTACAAAGGACGGTTAAAAACAACTAAAAATGTTACCTATCATCGGTAAGTTACCTTAAAATAACCATTTAGTTAAAGAAATAATTCAGTTTTAGTAGTGTAATTTGGTCTTAGAACAACGCCATTTGACGTCATGTTTACGGGGTTGCCTGTTCTTTAAATAACATTTTCCCATGAGTGCGTTGTTAATTTTAAAATAGGTTTTTAATAATTACCCAAAAGTAGGTACACTATACATAATAATAATATAAATGTGAAAGTTTGTCTTTGTGTTTAAGTGTTTTTTTAATTCTTCACGTTGACACTATATTTAAAAAAGTTACTAATACGAAATTTGTTTATCTATTAAAATTACAAAAAATGTGACAGGTTTGTTTGGTGAAGTATCAAGTAAACTTTTAATTTTATTCAAACATATTTTACAGAATACCTAATGATCCTATATTAAGAAGTAAGTAAATAGAAATAATAAGAAAAAGCCGCGGAGAGGATGTCTGGCAACCAGCTAAAACAACTGTCATTTGCTCTGATCATTTCCGTGCCAAAGACCTGTATTTTGTCAACAATCAAAAGCGTCGAAGGTTAAAAAAGGAAGCGATCCCGTGTAAGGTAATTTTGTTTTTAGCGGCCCGTACCAAAAGGTGCCAAATAACGTAAGTCTATTACTAAAATTCTGCAACCGTCTTTTGGTATTTTTGACCTTACTAAGTAAATTTTATTGTTCTTTGTAGTTTTAATTTGTTGTTAGAATAAAATATAATAATAATAAAAGTAATATGTAAATGATTTCTAAAACTGTTTAATCAGTCTTTATTAGTTAACTAAATAAAACCGTTTCTAATGATTTTCGTTGTCTTTATTTGTTAAAAATAATCAAATAAAAATAAATCTCTTTTAACAATGATTTTCTTTTCATTTATATCATTATTAAATGTAGAAAACTATTTTACTTAAATGAATTCAAAATTAACGAATTATAGGTCCCGCAAAACCGAAACATATTTTTTACCCACTTTTATGGGAAATATTTGGGAGCTGGTATCACTCAACACGCCCGCAGCGCTTGTAAAACGATACAAGTTACGCATACTTGTGTGCGTGTCACGCACACTAGTGTTTCAAATCTGGCCTGTTCTTTTTGTTGCAATTACAGCGCATCACTCTATCTAGACATTTATATAATCAAAGGTTAAAGTAAGTCAAGCCCTGTATATAATAGAACCTTCACGCAAAGGAATGAAATAATGACACGAATAATTTAAACATATTTATTACGGTGTAATATTTCAACCTAACCCATCCTTAGAGAGAAACGAATATTTCAAAAATAATCATAAGTATTGAAATAAATTATACACATTTTGTTTTAAAAACCGCCACCATCTTCAAACGGAAACGGTACCTACAAGCAAATTACACCCAGATCAATTCATAATTATATTTCACTTTCGAGGAGAAGTCAGACCTGCAATGGACAGAGATAGCTGAACTAAATCATGTTAGGTACGCTTATTGGGGCCTTTTTGGAGCACTATATCTTCTACCCGAACACAAGTGGAAGAAGATGATATTTAAATTTTTTTGATTAATTTCGATTTAGTAAATATCGGCTCACGGCATCGAATTTTTTAACTCTTCTTTCAAGTTCTTTTGAAAATTTCTACTCCAGTTTTTCAAGTATTCTGCGCCTTCTCGATTATTCGATTCATTGTTACTGTTTTCATACGAAACACAATTTCCATTGGTGCAGATTATTCCAGAGCCAATATTAATGTTATTGTTTTCGCTTCCATTTGAAAAACACTCATCATTAATGCAGGTCACTACGCTTCTAACATTAATGTTATTGTGATTGTTGCCGGTTCCATTCGGATAGCATTTTCCATTGATGCAGGTTTCTCCGTTGTTGACATTAATGTTATTGTTGCCGCTTCCATTCGGTAAGCATATTCCATTGACGCAGGTTTCTCCGTTGTTGACATTAATGTTATTGTTGCCGCTTCCATTCGGAAAGCATATTCTATTAACGCAGGTTTCTCCGTTGTTGACATTAATGTTATTGTTGCCGCTTCCATTCGGTAAGCATATTCCATTAACGCAGGTTTCTCCGTTGTTGACATTAATGTTATTGTTGCCGCTTCCATCCGGTAAGCATATTCCATTGACGCAGGTTTCTCCGTTGTTGACATTAATGTTATTGTTGCCGCTTCCATTCGGTAAGCATATTCCATTAACGCAGGTTTCTCCGTTGTTGACATTAATGTTATTGTTGCCGCTTTCATTCGGATAGCATATTCCATTGACGCAGGTTTCTCCGTTGTTGGCATTAATGTTATTGTTGCCGCTTCCATTCGGATAGCATTTTCCATTGACGCAGGTTTCTCCGTTGTTGACATTAATGTTATTGTTGCCGCTTCCATCCGGTAAGCATATTCCATTGACGCAGGTTTCTCCGTTGTTGACATTAATGTTATTGTTGCCGCTTCCATTCGGTAAGCATATTCCATTAACGCAGGTTTCTCCGTTGTTGACATTAATGTTATTGTTGCCGCTTCCATTTGGAAAGCATTTTCCATTAACGCAGGTTTCTCCATTACCGTTATTTAAATTTATATTGATGTGGGCGGGTTTTGCGGTACACAAACTAAAAGAAAACGCCACTAAAATCACAATATAAAATGTTTTCGTCATTTTGATAAGATTGTTACTGCTTTTAAACAAAAACTGTAAATGACGCAGTTCATATCTGAAACATGCTATTTATACTTCTTATCAATAAATAAATAATAACGTAATATTATTTATTGATACAAGTTCAATAACAATGAAGTGATTGGTGCAAGTGAAAAATAATAATTATCTTTTTTTTGTAATTGAGGAACCTTTTCACAGAGAGAAATATCTTCATTATTTTTAACTGATAAACTAATGTTTAAGACAAGATTTTTATGCATAGCGCAGAGGTAACCCGCCGTAGTAGTGGGATCAGAGCACCTGACCGGACATCAGAAGAACACGGGTTCGAGTCCCGTCGGCTGCATCTGTCTTTTCTCGGAAGATTTTTCAATGTGGATGAGTGTTTCAGGCTGATAATAATTATTGCTTATAATGAAGAGATATTTTCTTTTTTTACATTAGCTCCATACAGGAAGCCCTGAGGAAAATAATTTTTCTCAGGGCCTACGTCATCTTTTGAAGAGGTCATCAATCATCTTAGGGTCTTTTTGAAGAAGGAAAGGAGATGAGTTCTGGCATGAGGGATGGATTCATACCCATTGCAGTGAAAGGCGATGGGTCGAGAGAGTCCGGCTGGAGAGGTAAAAGCAGTGTGTGGGCAAACGCATGTGCCGCCAAGACCTAGACATACCTCTCACCCCATGAACCCGGGCACCTAAGTTACCAAACGTAGCGTAGCATTTAGGGTAACCTAAAATGGTAATCTCATAAATGGTTTCCGGCTGGCGGTACAGATTGAAAATTTATCTACTGCGATAATTTTTTTTATTATTTATTCTTATTCTCTATACAGATTACAGATCTCTACGAAATGGCTACATCAGATTTTCAAAATTCTTAATAGAATTCACAAAGTCCTACATTATCTACATACCCTGTTAGGACACGAGTGAGGGAGAGGCAAGAAAATGATTACATGTTTGCATCTCCCCTAAGAGTATGGATATTAGAGAGACGGCATGTGAAGTGTGCCCGCGCGCTCCAAGTGTGCCTTTTCGAGAATTTTACCCACACGGCTGACATTGGCTGTCACCATGTAAAATGGCTGCTGTCGGAACGTATTAAACGGCCAAAAACCAGCAGCCAATGTAAGCCGTTTGGGTAAAATTCTCGAAAAGGCACACTTCACATGCCGTCTCTCTAATATCCATACTCTTAGCATCTCCCTCATTCTTATTATATAAATGAGATGCCGGAATTATAAAAACAGCCAATGAAAGAAATACCTACTTCTGTTGGTGATTGTATTATTCATGTTGAAATCTAATAATATTTGCTTTAATTTGAATTTTGATTTATTAAAATTTTATTTTATTTTAATTTCACTTTAATTATTTTATAAACTGGAGTGACACAGAGAATTATAAAAAATCGCCATGAGTTCTCGCCACTTTTGAAAATTAATTTTGAATATATTCCGCCCACATTAAAAACAACATTACTCTACATTTGTGTATGAAAAATATACACAAATTATAGTGCTTTGTAGCCAATGAATTCACCTATATTTTGCTTACTCTTCTATATTTTTAAAATCGATAGAATTTTTTTTTAAATCTTTAACTTTATAAATGCGCCAAATTTGTGCTTTAGTAATCTAAAGATTTGAAAATGCCGCTAGTGGATATTTTTAATATCTACAATGAATATTGTATTACGTTTTTATGTTCTCTATGGCCTGTTTGACAATCACAGATTCAAATATATACAACCAAATCAATTTTTTTATATGTGTTCAACAAATCAAAAGTTTGGTTTGAAAATTATTTTGCCAACTGCCAAAATTCATTCTAGAAGAACTCAAAGACAATCGATAAGGCCATAGACATAAAGTCTATTTTATCAACTATTTGATATAATAAATTGCTAGCTATTAAAATGTTTCAAATAATTACAATAAATGTTTTACGAATTTTTGTACCGAAAGCAATCCTAGATAAATTAAAGTGGACTAAATTTGGACCGAAATCACTCCAGTGGTTATATACTTATATTATATTAGAGGAACTGCTGAAAACCAGCTGCATTCCGGGAGAAATCTTTAATGTGTTGCTGAACAATGAACCATTTGTCAATACAATCAATGTTAAATAAACATGTGCATAAATAAAAAATAAATAAAAAATTGACAAGTAAACGTTGTATTATTATTATTATTAAGAGAGAAATATCTTTTTGAAGCCAACCTTAATTGGACAAATAGTTTCATCAGTTTTTCAAATAACTTAAATTTAGTTAATATCGGCCCATGGCATAGCTCTCTGCAACTTTGCTTTCAAGTTACGTTGAAAATTTTTACTCCAATTATTCCAATATTCGGCTACTTCTCGATTATAAGTCTCATTGTATGCGTTGTTTTCGTAAAAAAAACATATCCCATTGACGCAGGTCACTCCACTGCCGATGTTAATGTTATTGTTTCCGTTTGAAGAACACATTCCATTGACGCAGGTCACTCCATTGCCAATATTAATGTTATTGTTGTCGTTTCCACGCAAAAAACATTTACCATGTGTGCAGGTTATTCCACTGCCGATATTATTATTGTTATTGTGAACATTAATGTTATTGTTATTATTGTTGTTGCTACTTTTCAAAAAGCATATTCCATTAATGCAGGTAACTCCATTGCTGATATGCTTATAATTTTGGTTGTTTCCGAGCGAAGGACATTTTCCTACATGGCAGGCCACTCTTGTATATGCATTATTGTTATTGTTATTGTTATTGTTATTGTTATTGTTATTGTTATTGTTATTGTTATTGTTATTGTTATATTGATGACTGTTTATATTGTCGTCGTTGTCGTTATTATTATATTGGTTACTGTTGATATTATTCTTTCCAATGTTGTTATTGTTGTTTCCGAGCGAAGGACATTTTCCTACATGGCAGGCCACTCTTGTATATACATTATTGTTATTGTTATATTGATGACTGTTTATATTGTAGTTTCCCATATTTATGTTATTATTGTTATTACCGTTGTGGTTATTAATGTTGATATTATTGTCGCCGATGTTGGCATTGTTATTGGTCACAAAATCGTCGTCGGAATTGTCGTCGTTGTCGTCGTTGTCGTCGTTGTCGTCGTTGTCGTCGTTGTCGTCGTTGTCGTCGTTGTCGTCGTTGTCGTCGTTGTCGTCGTTGTCGTCATTGTCGTCATTGTCGTCGTTGTCGTCGTTGTCGTCGTTGTCGTTATTATTATATTGGTTACTGTTGATATTATTGTTTCCAATGTTGTTATTGTTGTTTACACTATAAACTGTGGGTTTATTGACGCTGTTACTGTTATCGTGGTCCTGTAAACATGGAATTAATATAGATTCATATCAAATAGATAAATAAATAAAAATCGTTCGTAATTCAAGAGTCATATATAATTGAATAGAAAAAATAGAAGTGTTTTCTACAAATTTATTCAAGACTGTTCGATTTCTAGGCTCCAGAAAGGCCAACAAAATTGATAATTGAAGCCAATGTAAAAAAAAGTCACTTTATTTCTATTCAGATATAAAAAATAAAACATTGAAAAAGAAGATAACACTTATTAGTCTTAACGAAAATAAGAAAAAGGACAAGAAACAGAAAAATAAAATATAACGGTGGCAACTGGGACTCAAACCCAGAACCTCTCGTCTTACCGAGAAAAGCGCTATACCATTTAAGCTACGCGCTGTCCTAGTGCTTGTATGTTCAATAGACCATTTGCAACCTTTACAGGGGACGTTTTTTTTTTGTTTTTTACAAGCAAATTCTAAATAATTATCGACTTTAGTCATTTCGTTTTATACATGTCTATTGAATACGGTATAAAACGAAATGATTAAAGTCGAGATTTATTTAGAATTTGCCTGTAAAAAACAAAAAAAAACGTCCCCTGTAAAATTTGCAAAATGGTCTATTGAATATACAAGCACTAGGGCAGCGTACATATTGGTCAATGTCATTTTTCAAATTTTAGAATAAACAATTCGACAAATTGTTTTTTCGTATTATTGGCAGCTACCTTTTTATTGGAAACAGGTGTTATATGAACTGATTTATAACCTGGATATCGTCATCTTAAAGCAACATTGAGATATCCTGAAAAATGCTGTTCTGAGATAAAAGGACTTTTAGGTTTGCGTGAGTTCTAGCAGAATCAAATTAACTAATGTTGCAGATTAAGAGGCTAGACTTTGAACCACACGCGGAACATCCGCGTCTGTCATTCTGTCCCGCTCACAATAAGCCCACGCACACTTACAATACATGAGAATGCGAAATGTGCGAATGAGACAACGCTCAAATTTACCTACAGAAATCGCACGAAAAGGGGTTTATGGAGAATACACTTTTCTACACCGAAACTTTCACGAAATTGAAATTTTAACAAATATTTATTTTTTAGAAAGAAGAAGCTACGTCGGTAGCTTTTTATAATTTTGTAATTCTTTATGAGAGTTGAGTTAGCAGCACTTTTTACTTTAATAATATTTTTCGATAAATCGTACATGTTTGACAGTAAATGTTTACGTTAATACGAAACGCATCGAAAATTCGAAAACATACCGACATATTTTTCACCCTCTAGAAGGCAGTATAAAAAAATATATTCATTTTGTGCAATTTTCGATGTAGAAAAGTGTTTTTTCCCGGGCGTCCTTTTTGTATGGGACGAAAAGCGAAGTCTATCATCTTAATGATATGGTATTAGAGAGGTAAATTATTTAACATCAACACAAAAATGAAATAATAGATAATTTTGACAAAGTATGCGTAAATCTAGAAATATCTCAATACTGAGATTTTACTTGTGACTAGGGCATTTTTTTTTTCAAAATATCCCAGTAATGTATCATGTAAAGCTCACAATCTTTTACATCGAACTGCATACTTATCTCGTAAGGGGATTTTTCGAAGATATCTCACTGTTGCTTTAAGGTTACGATATGGGAAAAAGCTTAAAAAGTTATAAAAATAGAGTTGTTCTTATAAAAAAAAAAACAGAAAATTTTGTCTTTCGACACTTTTTTACGGTAGGTATGTGATTATCAATAAATTAGAATAATTTAAGGAAAATTGTAGTTTTGATCAAATTTATTGTAGTTCTTACCTGTGTGTTGTCGTTGTTATTGTTATTGTAACTATAACTATTGATGTTGCCATTGTTATCAATGTTTAGATAATTGTATCCGTCTCCATTATCATCGTTATCTTGATGATTATTAGTGTTATCGTTATTGCTCGAGTCATTTTCTCCACTGGTTTTACCGTCCTCTCCGTTGTTATTGTTGTTGTTAATTTCGGGGTTATCGTGAGTGTTATTGTTGTTGTTTTCTTCATTCACGTTTTCTTCATTCACGTTTTCTTCATTCACGTTTTCTGTGGGTTTTGTGAGGCACAAGTCCAAAGCAACTCCCACTAACATCACAATATAAAATATTTTCTTCATTTTGATGCAGTTGTTACCAAACTACTGTAAAACTGACTGAGAACTCTCATTTATACTTTTTATCGATACGTAAACAATATAAACATTGGTTACAAACCTATTTTGTAAGATGTACCTACCTGTATAAAGGTTGATCCAAAAGAAATTACATTATAATTTATTTAATGAGTCTAACCTCATAAACATAATATTTTATAATATTTATAACTTTTGTGTTATAATATTTGAATTCATGAAGATAATTTTACCAAAGGCAATCGAAAATTTTGAAACAGATAATGATAAAAAGATACGGATACATCTAGGACTCAAACCCAGGAGTTGGTGGTTCGCAGTCGAAATATGATACGTCTCCCACTTTTTTTCAATGTGAATACCGTATAAGAGCTCCAACTGCTCCCAACCGTCTAAAATCAGTGAGGCTATGGCATCCCCAATTGAAGTATGTTGTGAGGCTGAAGGTAATGGGGAGAGGAAGTATATGGGAAAGATAAAGGTAAGAAAGAACCTGGCTATTCAGATTTGGTCACGATAAAGCCATTTCAAGTTAAATTTCATTTCTGGATGCTGGTCTTACACCAGGGCAATGCTGATAGTATCTTCCACTCTGGATTGTGCCAAAAATATTCATAATATAAAAATTAATGTGTTTGTTTGTTTTTGTTTGTTTGTTTGTTTGTTTGTTTGTTTGTTTGTTTGTTTGTTTGTTTGTTTGTTTGTTTGTTTGTTTGTTTGTTTGTTTGTTTGTATGTATGTTTGTTCTGGTTTGTTTGTTTATTTATTTGTTTGTTTGTTTGTCTGTTTGTTTGTTCTGGTTTGTTTGTTTGTTTGTTTGTCTGTTTGTTTGTTTGTTGTTTGTTTGTTGTGTTTATTTGTTGGTGTGTTCGGATGTACGGCATCCCGGGTATGCGCACATTATATTCCCAAAGTTTCATCGCAATCGGATGAACGGTATGGCCGCGCATAACATACGAACACACAAACAAACAAGCTAACAAACTAACATTATTTTTATATATTAGATTTTTGGCACGTTCGAGAGTGGAAGATACTCTCAGTTATGTAAGAGAATTTAAATTTAGCTTGAAATGGCTGTATCCGTCTTTGATGACCCAATCTCAATAGCCAGGTTTTTTCTTACCTTTATCTTTCCCATATACTTCCTCTCCCTACTACCTTTAACCTCACAACATACTTAAATTAGGGATGCCATAGCCTCACTGATTTTAGACGGTTGGGAGCAGTTGGAACTCAAATGCGATATTCACATTGAAAAAAAGTGGGATTCATAGAAATACAATATAGTTGACGTAAAGAGTAGATTGGCATTTATAAAATGATATGCGATGTAAAAAATACCGTGAAATTGGCGTGAAATTTCAATTATGTAATATATAATTGAAATTTCACGCTACCGTACATGTTTTATGATATATGATAATAACATTGAATGGAAAAGTTATAAAAATGTAGTGTGTTTATACATTGTCGTGCAAAATTACGTTACAGTATATATAGACGCGCTGTAGAAATCTCAAAGTGGCAAACGAAAAGCAAGTCAATTGTAGTGTTTTCGATTTTATAGTTTTAGTACTAAACTGCTTCGCGTTGCGTAAGGTAGTGTGCTACCTCTAAGTAAATTAAATTAAAAGTGCCAACATGCTCTCATGTGTAAAACGAAAGTGTTTTAATTACTTGACAAACATTCGTTAAATCCAAGAAATTACATTTCATTTGAAAATGCACGCAAATTACCCATTATTGTCAATTATTCAAAAAATTGCCAACTATTATTTTTTTTTTCAAATTTGGCTTCATAAATAAGTAAACTTGAATTATTTTATGGTTAATTTTTAGATTTGAATATAAAGCGTGGAATTTTTTCTTTCTCACCCCATTTAGATCATATTTCTTAAAACATTATAGTAAGAGAGACACAACGATTTCTATGTTTTTGATTGATTTGTTTCCGAAAGCGAACATATTAGCCTGAGGAGTTAAGGCTGGGTTATATCCGCTCAAAAATAAGAAGAAGGAGAGATATGACAATACAAATGTTAGAAAGAGCGCGCTAACATTAAAAACGATAATATTCAAGCGAAAATTGTGAAAATGTTTAATAAAACACGACTCGTTTAAAATATAGCAAAAATCTTGTATGGGTTGTGTTAAGAAGCACATATAACTTGTAAAATAACAAAAACAAACGTGTAAATAAAAATTTTCGGAGCATACTTTGCGATTTATTTCTATCGAGGGAATTTCATATAATTACCGTTTCGGCGTGGGGAATGTATAGATACTATGAATGTATAGACTTAGCGAAATAAATAAATTTGACTCGATTGCTCAAGATTTTTTCAAAATTTTAAAACTGCGTATACCAGATAAAATAACAATCTTTCAAAATCAATTTATGTTTTTTTGTAAAAAAAGAGTCAATACGTCTAGAATTTGATTCAAAAAGGACTGATTTCCGGTATTCTCTGATAATACTCTCTTAAGACCAAAATAACAAACGTGGGAGCTATAAATATATATTTTTTAAATTTTGCCGAATCAAGAGATAATTGGGTTTTTTTATCCGAAAAGCGATCGTAAACATTTAAAATGGCGCGTATATAAGCCAAAAATCGCTCCAGTGGTCAAAGAATAACATTTTTTTAAGAGCTTAAAAACTTCAAATGTTGGAAAATATGTAAGAAGTCGGTAGAAATTCAGAATGCCGCGACTTAATACAGGCGTAATAGCTGTCGAATTCCAACATAATTAAGTAATAAATCAATACATAATACAGCAAGTAAACCATGAACGCAAATCGTCTAAAATCCAATTGGCAAACTTTGCTTCCAACTCGCTCTGACGCTAATGCGCTGAAGCGAGAATTTTCAATGAAATATTTCAAAGTCTCTCTAGATTAATATTCAACAGAAATCAGGAGACATAAAGGGTCGTATGGAGGTAAAATTTCATGGAGGACTTACGGTAAAAAGCTAAAACTTGGATGATAATAAAATTATTTTTTTTCAGAGCCTTCTATGTAGTATTTCCGTGGATACTTGTATGACGAATTTCTAATAAGTTTAAAGGCTTCCATTTTTTTTACAAGATTCTAACATCGCTTTGAACCTTTTGAAGATGCCTTTTTGTTTGTATCTAATGCCTTGTTCTGACCTGACAAGTAGTAAGTCGAGTGGGGAGTAACTCGCTACTTGACCCACCAAAAAGTGTTCGCACTACTGTCAAGTAGAGTTCATTAGTTAACGACGCGATAAATTAAATACCCTAATTAAGCTGATTGTAATGCTTATTTTAGAAGAGGTAGAAGAATAAATTAGTGAGATGAACATAAATAAAAATGGCTACGAAAATACATTAAGACGATAGACTTCGCTTTTCGGCCCATACAAAAAGGATGCCCGGGAAAAAACACTTTTCTACATCGAAAATTGCACAAAATGAATATATTTTTTTTATAGTGCCTTTAAAGGGTGAAAACTATGTCGGTATGTTTTCGAATTTTCGATGCGTTTCGTATTAACGTAAACATTCAGTGTCAAACATGTACGATTTATCAAAAAATATTATTTAAGGAAAGAGTGCTGCTAACTCAACTCTCATAAAGAATTATAAAATTATAAAAAGCTACCGACGTAGCTTCTTCTTTCTAAAAAATATATATTTTTTAAAATTTCAATTTCATGGAAATTTTGGTGTAGAAAAGTGTATTCTCCATAAACCCCTTTTCGAGCGATTTCTGTAGGTAAATTTGAGCGTTGTCTCATTCGCACATTTCGCATTCGCATGTATTGTAAGTGTGCGTGAGCTTATTGTGAGCGGGACAGAATGACAGACGCGGGTGTTCCGCGTGTCGTTTAAAGTCTAGCCTCTTAATAGGCGCAAAAATAATGAATTTTAGAGTAGTATTTTCGTTCTACGTGGAAGAAATATTGCGCGCGTCTGTGTCTACGAATGAACTGCACATGTCAGTGCGCAGGGACGCGTGGAGGAGGACTATACTCGCCGAAAAAATAGAACCAAATGGATTCAACCTACTAAAGAGCTGACTAGCCTACTCTACTAAAATTGTGTTGTTCGGACACGTTTAGTTACTAATATATTCGCTACTCGACTAAAATACTCTCCTAGTCAGAACAAGGCATAAGAGTTGATCATTTTCACGAGGAACGTTGTATAGTTGTCACTTTACTTAGATATGGTTCTAACTTCATCTTACCACGTTCTGAGGTGTCAAAGTTTGAAAATACGAATTCTCATTATCTATTTAACAATTTCTGATTTTGAGGTTAAATTGGTTTTAAGTTATTTTAGTAACATAAGAAATGCTGATAATTATTATTATATCCTAGCTGATGGCATAATATTATGTTCCTATCTACGTAAGGTATGTTCTAAATGGCAAGCATTCTATCTGCTAGGTACATTATAAAATGGACGTAAAAAATAATGAAAAAAATAAAACTTACCAAATTATCAACAAAATGAATTTATTTTTAAATGAAATGATATAACTTTTTTTAAAACCTTGATTAAATTAATGAATGCCGACCGGTTTCGGAACAATCGTTCCTTCCTCAGCCAAATGAATAATATTTTTTTTATAAGAAAAACTCTCTTTGTAACTTTTGAAGGTTATTCCCATCAATGTAACATATCATTGAAGAAGAAGATAACAATTATAATCCTTTTTTTTAATATAAAAATAATCAAGATACAGAAAAATAATAAAATATAATGGATAAATATATCCGATTTAAAATAATTATTTTAAATAAAATCGGATATATTTATCCGAGACACTATCTAGGTAACAAATACATTCTTTGAATACTTGTTTCCAATAATAAAGGTAGCTGCCAATAATATGGAAAAAAAAAACATTAGTCGAAGATAATATTGTTAATTCTGAAATTTGAAATATGAAGTTGACAAATACGACAGTCTCATCATAGGATGCAATAGCAAAATTGGTTAATGCGTATGTCCCGGTTAGACGTGAGGTTCTGGGTTCGAGTCCCAGTTGCAGCCATTATATTTTATTATTTTTATGTATCTTGTTTATTTTCATATTAATTTTTTTTTGATTATTATTGTTATTTTCTTCTTCAATCAAATATATAATGATTTGACAATCAGAAAATAGTGGGAGGGTACAATTTATTACTAAGTGTTGTGGTAGGGATGGGGGCGTGGCTAGGAATTAATGAAAAGTTGTGGGAGGGAACAGAACGGACATCGAAAGGGAACAGATTTAAGATTATTTTTTTTTTCTTATGTTGTCCATAAGCTTTTATAGATCCTTCAAAGGCTCTAAGGCTCTAAGGGATAAAGCCTTCTCCCTGAAAGCTGAAACTAAGACAGAAACGACCAGTCACCGCGGGAGTGTAAACACCGCACCACCGATCAACCACACTAAGTGCCGCTAAATTTACGAAAATCAACGTATTTTAGAGTTTCGCATCGTCAATATGTCGTGCTGGCGATTTGCTTGAAATTTTGTGAATATTCCAGATATTCGCGAAATTGTCAGTATCAATTTGGGGTACCGCTGCCCCGAGAAGCATTTATTGGATTAAATGAAATTAAACAAATTACTTTGTGTAAACTACTATAATCACATCTTATAATTTCTACATGTTCCAAAACCGATGGTTTCTTCGTCAGGATAATAACATCAATATATGATGTTCACGTTCACACACGGAGAAAAATGTTATTTTAAAGTACGATCATTTTATTCGTAAAAACGGTTAAAAACGGGACTGAATTTCTTACGAACAAATTAACAGTGTTTTAATGTTTATTGGCGGGAAAATGTAAGAATAATTTTGTTGGTATACGTGCGAAATTACGCATACAAACAAATTATTCTTACGTGTTCCCGCCAATAAACATTGAAACCCTGTTAATTTGTTCGTAAGAACTTCAGTCCCGTTTTAAACCGTTTTTACGAATAAAATGATCGTATTTTAGAATAACATTTTCCTCTGTGCACCCCCCACACAGCATCTTAGATGACATGAGCCCTGAGGGAATTTTTTTCCTCATTGCCTCCTGTGTGGAGTTAATGCAAAAAAAAAACTACTGGATATTTCCGAATATTGTAATATTCCTAATTATTTTTTTATTATTTTTTTATAGTGAAATCTCACAAGAGTCCCAACTGCTCCCTTCTGGAGCCAGTGAGACTATGGCATCCCCAATTGCAGTATGTTGTGAGGCTGAAGGTAAGTGGGGAAGGGAAGGAGATGGGGGAGAGGAAGGTGGGAAAGTACTTGGCTATTCAGATCAAGTCACTAAACACGGCTAAAGCCATTATTAAGCAACGTTTCAATTCTGAATGGTGGTCTTACACCAGGGCGATACTGAGAGTATCTTCCACTCTGGAATGTGCCGCAAATATAACATATATTATTTTTATTAATTAATTGTGAAATAACACAAATTAATCAAATAAAATTTATTTGCGCACGCCGGATTCTAACCCGCGACCTTCCGAATGGGAGTCAAGTGTCTTACCACTCGACTACTGAATGATCATGAAATCTCACACGTTTAGGCTCAAAATTTTTAAATACCCATTACTTTCCGGATACATTTATGCATTTATTTGGATTTTATTTTAAAGAGGAAATTTTCCGACCCTCTGACAGAAAATGGCAGAAGCCTGAGCGGTTAAAACGTAGAAGGGTGTCAATCTTAGAGATTACGTAAATACATACACCATCGTTGCCACACCCCTTGGAAAGTCTTATCCGCTTATATTTCTCCATTTCTACTCCTTGTCCTATTGTTTTCCTCTAGGGCGTACGGGGTAAGATTATCTATGCAAATTTTGGTTCAGTTCTGTCAAAGGAACAATATCAAGAACAGACAGCTATTCTTCGGATTTGATGTAATCATGTAATTAGTTCTTCGCTTGAGTGACTATGTTGGGACGAAAACATTCATCCTAACATATTCACAATCATCTGCGGAATTTACACCTACACTTAAAACTCACCCTTTCAGACACAGTCGATACGACTGCATGAAGCAAAAAACCTTTACCTTTCATCTTCATAACCACGATATTTTATTTATTTATTTATTCACGCCCTTAGAGCTTTTACAACAATCATAATACAAAAATAATTGTTTATTGTTTATTGAGGCATTTTAAGTAGGTACATAGTTATCTATGTCCTAATACAATCTTTATATATATACATAATTAAAGTAATACATTTACAACACATCAATCACATATTTACCTAATTTAATTTTAAATGTTTTTATGTTTTCTTCTAATTTTATTTCTTCTGGTAATTCTCCAAATATCTTCAACGCTCCGTACATCATCAAAAATAATAGAAAAATAAACAATAATATACAAATTATGTTACATCATTGTTTAGTAAAGGGGAAACAGAATTTAAGAAATTTCAGAAATAAATTTTGATATGGAATAAACGAAAATATCAACTGAACTAAATTTATTTCCAAGCCTATGTAGTCTTTGGATTGGGGAGTTAATGAAATAATTAGTTTTCGAAGGATAAACAAAAAACAGCTCTGGAAGCCTCGTGTTACGATTTGGTACGATGAATGTTATTAGTTTAGTTAATTCAGGTGCGTCAATTGTGCCATTTATTAATTTAAATAAAAGTACCATATCGCTCTTGGTTCTTTTAAATAAATTTTAAATAAGTATTACATTTATAAGAAGATTGATACCAAAAAAAGAGTTAATATTTATTTTGAAAGAAAATAATTCACAACTCTTTAGGACTGGAGAATTTGTATGAAATTACATTTACAAAAACTTACAATTAAGAATTTGAGTACATTTTTATACTATTAGTTAACCTAATTTTTAACTGTTAATTCATGTTGGAATTCCATTGTATTAGATATGAAATTAAACAATTTTTTCACTTTGTTCCACTTGTTTATTTACACCAGGTCATTCATAATTTTAAAATCATCATTCATAATTTTAAAATCATCATTTTTAATAATAAACTTTATAATTACCTATATGTATTTTAACTTAACAAAATAACTTATAACACCTTAAATTAAAAAAATATAAACATTCATTATGTATGTACCCCTGTACTTATATATGTATGTAAATAAACAAGTGGAACAAAGCGAAATAATTGTTTAATTTCATATCTAATACAATGGAATTCCAACATGAACTAACAGTTAAAAATTAGGTTAACTAATAGTATAAAAATGTACTCAAATTCTTAATTGTAAGTTTTTGTAAATGTAATTTCATACAAATTCTCCAGTCCTAAAGAGTTGTAAATTATTCAGTCTCTCAAAATAAATATTAACTCTTTTTTTGGTACCAATCTTCTTATAAATGTAATATGAACTTTGATAGGGGTAGCAAATGTAAAATCATACAATCTCCAAGGTATAAAATATTATGTCATCCGCGTGCAAAGTCGTATCTTCTCCAAGCATAAATTTTCTAAGTAAAGTGTGCTTGTCGGAGGTAAGTATGTTTTCTGTATCTATTTGTAAATAATACACTTGTATAGCCTAAGAACTCATAACAGGTGATTTCTAAAAAAACGGCACTCTTAAAATTATCCAATTATCGTTATTATTATAAGATTGGAATAAAAGTGATTTTCATGAAATATAATATCCACATTTTGATTTGTTAAATGTTATCCACTACTGAAATGAGATTTTTTAACGTCTCCGAAAAGATATTTTTTATGAACTTAGCACAATTATTTACAGACTTAAGTAGTGGCTGTATACATAATATTGATCCACATATCTTTTACTTATTGATTGATACTTACGTATAAATACTAACATTATATATTGTGTTTTAAAAGTGAGATTCTCGATCAAATACTTTTCGCTGTCACATCTATTATTCAGATTTTTTATTAAGTTAACTTCTCGTGTTGATTTCTCCCCTTTTAACATTTCACCTCTATCTAGTCTCAACTCAATTTCAATTTATCACGTTATTTCAAAATGAATTCACTTATTTATTCGCATTTTCTTCAAGGCATGATTCCTGAATTGGTTGTTGAAAAGCTCTTACTTGCTAAAAGCATTATATTATTTCTGTTTTAACAATGTTTAGAAAAAAATCTTTAGCTACAATTACCGAGGTCATTTACTATGTTGCGTAGGCAGTGAGGATGAAACGCACTCTTTTTGGCACCACTTAATGCAAAAACTTCCATTTTCCTGATCCCATGACCTGAAATATAAAATATAAACTGGAAACTGGCGCAACATCTATCCGCAAATACTCGTACCGTACAATAAACCGTACTTTTAAACACATCCAATTTGGGTGGCGCCGCGGCTACCGCCGTCCTGGGAACCTTTATTGGATAACCAACATCCCTGCCACAGGTCACCGCAATAGGTTCCTTATGTTTGGTGACTTAACAGGGGTGCCCAGGGTCATGGCGTGAGGTTTGTATAGGTCTTGGCGGCAGATGCATTTGCCCACCCACCGATTGGCGGCCGGATCGGGTGAAACTGGTTAAGGGAGACCTTTGAACTATACAGCCGTGAAAATGAGCGAAGTGAAAATGATCAAAATGATTAAAACGATCAAATTGATCGAAATGATCAAAATGATCAAATTGATCGAAATGATCAAAATGATCAAATAATCAAAATTATCGAAACTATCGAAATGATCAAAATGATCAAAATGATCAAAATGATCAAAATGATCAAAATGATCAAAATGATCAAAATGATCAAAATGATCAAAATGATCAAAATGATCAAAATGATCAAAATGATCAAAATGATCAAAATGATCAAAATGATCAAAATGATCAAAATGATCAAAATGATCAAAATGATCAAAATGATCAAAATGATCAAAATGATCAAAATGATCAAAATGATCAAAATGATCAAAATGATCAAAATTATCAAAATTATCAAAATTATCAAAATTATCAAAATTATCAAAATTATCAAAATGATCAAAATAATCAAAGTGATCAAATTATCAAAATGATCAAAATGATCAAAATTATCAAAATTATCAAAATTATCAAAATTATCAAAATGGTCAAAATGTTAAAATTGATCAAAATAGTCTAAATGATCAAAATCATTAAAATCATCAAAATTATCAAAATAATCAAAATAATCAAAATGATAAAAATGATCAAATTGATCAAAACGATCAAAATGATAAAATGGATCAAAAGCTGTATAAAAAACACCCAGGGCTGTGCGAGGAGAGGCTGGGCTTGCAATTTAACGAAGGTTGGTAACCCAAAACAGGGTCACATGTAGACGCTGTGCAGAATCGATGAATCTCCGACACCTTTCAGTAATTCAGGGTCATATACCAAATAATAAGAGAGAGTCATTTTTTGGACACCAGGGATATCCGCAGATGATGAAGTATACAATTTAAATGATATCCGAAATACATCGATCAAACAAAACTCCACCAGTTTATTCAACAGTGTGAAACTTGTTCCCCTGGGATAGAGACAGAACTGTCAGAGGAACTATTTATCATCTGACAGTTTTCTCTCTGTCAGTCTTAATAAAGCTTTGTGGCAGTTTCGCAGATCTCCTTACAAGTTTTCAGTCGAGGAAATACAGCACATTGGTGAATCTGCCATTCGAAGGCTTCAATAGAAATTTAGGCATATTAGATTTGTCAAAGAATTTGAATATAAAAATGCAAATGTCATTTTAAATACAAGTATAATTACGAAAGATTTTTTAAATATTTATATTGAGGGATCAGTAGGATTTATCGGTCAAATTAGGAATTCCACCGAGCCGAACCCTCTGATATGAAAATATCTGGAGTCGGTGAATTATTTTCCCATTTAATAGTTTGGTAGATTAACATGTTGTTCTTGTAATATTTTGTATTAATTATACTTATATAATACATTTGCATAGCGTGGATTTACTAGATGATCATTTATATGGAAAAGTGTGTGAAAGGGTTTAGTTTTTCCTATGGGAAAAACTAAACCCCTACCTGAAAGTCTGTTGCGTAAAATGTATTAGTTTATTTTGTTTTGAAGAGTTTTAATTTTCAATGTACTATCGTTACTTAAATTTTAATTTTTATGCTACCGGTTTCGACACATCCGTGTCATTCACTAGCAAACTTAAAACTAAACTTAAAATTTAAAACATGTACAGAAATGAATATAACATCTAATTCATTTCTGTACATGTTTTAAATTTTAAGTTTAGTTTTAAGTTTGCTAGTGAATGACACGGATGTGTCGAAACCGGTAGCATAAAAATTAAAATTTAAGTAACGATAGTACATTGAAAATTAAAACTCTTCAAAACAAAATGTCTAGAAATTGTTACATAGTTAATGCCCAAGAAATACAAAAAATTGTATTAGTTTATTTTAGTCCTTGCAAGGAATGATGTTGTACGTAACTATAATTAAGTATGCTAAACAAACAGCAGTTAAATTTATATTTTAAGATCCATTAACCAGCGGCCGAGAATTGAAATTTCAACGTGCGATCGTGCCCTTGCAACTGTACAGGGCGGTTCCAATGAGAATTATTGATTATTCTCCGTACCCAAAAGTTTAACTATAACTCAATATCGACTTTATTTTATTAAAAATTTGCTTTAATATTTACCTACATTTAAGTAAGCAATAAAAATTATGAAACGCGTGATGATAAACGTTAATATTGTGTACTTTTTGTAAGAATTTTTCAAAATGAAAAATCATAAATATTTATGATTTTTCAATAATTTCTAAGCAAAATAAGTGTGTAAAAATATTAAAAATATTTTACTCTGTAAGCCCTTATTTTAATTAAATCAAAATTAAAATTCTGAAAAGTGTCTTTATTAGATTATGTTTTGATTTATTTTACTGTATGATTATATGATTTGAAATTTGTGTTGTACAATACAATATTTCGTTTGAAAATTTATTAAATCTGTCAACGACGAACGGTATAACGTTAGTACATTAAAAATAAACTTGGTTTTACAAAATTTTAAAACAGATAAAATAACAATCTTTCAAAATCAATTTATGTTTTTTTGTAAAAAAGAGTCAATACGCCTAGAATTTGATTTGAAAAGGACTAATTTTCGGTATGCTCTGGTAATAATAAAGCATTTGGTTATATAGCGTGTTGTATTATCTTTCTAATAACGTTTATATCATACTTCTCACTATGATAGTAAGGGAGACACACCGATTTCTGTGAGACCTATGTGAGCAGGGACAAATATGGTATCCTGTGATTAAACGCGTTAACGGAAATATGTTGTCCTTGAGGTGTAAAAATTTATCTCATCTTTTTCAACAATTTTATAATATAATTAAAATTTGTTTTTTTATTGGTGTTATTTTTGTTCCGTTCACTTTTAATAAGTGTAATAACGCATTATTTCAAATTAATACAATCTTCTGTTAGTAATTTAGCGTTGAACGGTATTTGGTCATGATTCCGAAAGCTATTAACCCGAAAACCAAAATCCCAATTGGCAAACATCCCAAAAATCCCAATTGACAAATTCCACGAATTCACAATCATCGACTAAATAATAAGCCCACTAAACCAATAGAATATTATATTATTGAGTTCTGTATTTGAAATAATTGTTTACTAAGGGTAGGAAATTAAATCATTATTTTACAATAGGGGTAAATACTGCGAAGGACACAATGTTGTATTTCTTACGAATTTTTGGTTATAAATACATTAACGCTCGTAAGAGGATAACACCAGATAATATCGGAAATTAGTCCTTTTTAAATCAAATTCTAGACGTATTGACTATTTTTTACAAAAAAACATAAATTTATTTTGAAAGATTGTTATTTTATCTGCAGTTTTAAATTTTGGAAAACTAATTTTATTTTTAATATACTAAGGATATACCGTTGGTCGTTGGCAGATTTGTTCAATTTTCAAACGATAGATTCTATTAAACATCACAAATTTCAAATCATATAATCATACAACAAAATAAATCAATACATAATCTAGTCAACACAGGTACGTTTTTAGATTTTCACAGCCAAAAGCATTTTTGTTATTTGTTTTTAGGGTGTTATGCCGTGTTGCGCTACCTCCTTCTTTAGCCGAGGTTTCGGACAGCGTTCCAGTGTCCATCACCAAGGCAGATTCGGCAGGTCCGACGATCTTCGGACCCCAAAAACAAACAACGAAAATAGTCAACACAGTTTTCAAAATTTGAATTTTAGTGAAATTAAAATCATTAAAAAATAAATCCGAGAACGTGTTTTATAACAAAAAAAGGTAGTACAAACCAAAATATTTCAGATTTATTTTACTTAGTCATTATTGAAAAATCATAAATACTTATGACCAAAAAATACTTACAAGAAGTACATGATATTTAATAATTTATCATTTGTTTTTATTGCTTACTTGAATGTAGGTACATCGATTATTACCATATCAATTTTTTTGTTTAAAAAATTTGATAGGGTAATAATCGATATTTCTCATCGGAACCTACTTGCACAGTTCCAAGCATTTTGGAACTTAAATTCTCAGCCGCTGGTTAATGGTCTTAAGACCTTAAGGGGGTTTCTCACCATCCTCCTAATAGCTTATCTATAATAAGGAATAATTTCTATTTTCGATTTACGGTTTGTTTACTTATTAAGTTGGAGTTTATAATTCGGTACTCGATCCTATGAATAGTGGCTATATATTGGATAAGTTGGCTGAGTTTTTTTACCACTTCGAGTATATTATTTTGTTTTTTAATAATATTCGTTATTAGTGTAGATAAGCTATTGGGAGGATGGTGAGAAACCCCTAAGTCTAAAATAATAATTTAGCACTAAGCTTCACGATTGTCATTTTTAATAAATATTTATTATTACAAATTTTGATTTTACAGATATATCGATGTTTGTTTTGATTTACTACACAATAAATAACGAAACACTTGCTTATATATGCTATCGTATAATAATAAGTTGAATTTATTACGTGACGCATTCCCAACAGTCGCAATTCCCAGATATAAAGCTGCGAAGGCTCCCAGGCAATGAATAAATAATTATTTTCACCAATACACAGCGCAATGTAAAAGGAAATACAGCCTCTGTCGGCGATGGCTTCATCCATTTATTATTAACGGTACGATACGTAATAACTGAGTTCATATTAAGTGTAGCACACTGCATAATATGTAACCAATGGAGCGACAGACCAATTTAAAACTTTTTCTCGGATTGCTAAAGGAAATTTTTTCGCCAACATTAAAAAAAATCATACCTCCAAATTTGAATATGGAAATGTACAAAACTGATTATCTTACTAATATTATAAACGTGAAAGTTTGTATGGATGTATGAATATTTATTCCTCTTTAAATCGAAATTTAATGAATGGATTTCAATGAAACTTTACAATAATATAGCTCATACATCAGAATACCATATAGGCTATAATTTATGAAGCTAGCTATTTATTTTCAATATATTGAAAATAAAAATTATAGTTTAATAGAAAACGTCAAAATTTGAGAATGACATTATGCAAAACAATGACAGTTAAATCAAAATTCTATTTTGGAAAATATTTAAATTACTGAATTTATTTGAAGTACTCGCCTAATACTTTGAATCGAATCAAGAATTATACATATTTTAAATAAATAGCTTAAGAATTTTGGTATAATCGTAGATGGGACCTAGGAAAAGAAAATAGATTACTCGAAGTACTAATCCTACGCAGACGAAGTCGCGGGCATAAGCTTGTAGTTATATATAACCAATGAATTCACATATATTTTGTCTACTATCACATATTCGTAGGATTTATATAAAAAATCGTAAATTTTAAATTTTTTTAAAGAATCTAGAGAATATTTGCCACATTGTGGGAACAAAGCAACACGAGGTATTGAAAATAGTGCCGTAATGTGGCAAAAAACGTTCGAAAGGGTAAGGTATATTAAATTTGTAATATACTAGTACTATGTTCAAAAGGTTGGTTGGGACTGTAAAATTTCATTATTTTTTTTTTACATTAGCTCCACACAGGAGGCTCTGAGGTAAATATTTTCCCACAGAGGTGTGCCATCTTTGGGAATGCTGAGCGGAGGGTATTCTTAATGATAAGAAGGAGAGAAAGTTTTAATCTGGGGGTCAGCGTATCCAGGAGTGACGGACGTATGAATCATTCACTCCCATTGTGGTGCAAGTTGATGTTCCGAGAGAGTCATTTTTTTACATTAGCTCCACAAAGGAAGCCCAGAGAAAGGAATGAGAGAAAGTTCTCGGAAGGAAAAGGGAATGTCGTGAGTAGGAATTTGGGGGTCAGTGTGTCCAGGAGTGACTGACATATGAATTTATCCCCCCCTCTGCGATGCAAGCCGAGAGAGTCCTGCTGGAGATGTCAAAAGGTCTCCCTCAACCAGTCTCACCCGATCCGGTAGGCGCATCTGCCGCCATCTGACCCCATGAACCCGGACACCCTTGCTAAGTCACCAGTAGTGAACCACTACGTGTGATCAATGCAGGGGTGTTGGTTATCCAATAAATGGCTCCAGGGGCGGCGGTATACATACCCGCCTTCCAAATTATAACTGTTGTCCACTGAAGGATCCACATTATTACCCTTCATTCATTTTCTGAGCAATGAAGGAGCACACATATTATGGTAATTAGTCCCAGAATTACTGCCCTGAAAAAATTCTTGAGTTCTAGTAACCTGGTATTGGTAAAAACTTAAAAATAAATCGTAAAAGTGACGAAATGAAAAGCATTAAAAATGATTTTAAAAAATATGTACAAACTTTAGTGAAAATGCCTTTATACACTACGTTAATTTTCATGATTAACGTAGCTATTTTGGACCTAAAAACATCCCCCTTTATTGCACCCCTATCAATTTATCCTCTCTAATCCAACAAATCACGAAACTTTGCCTTCCACCCCTCTGGCCAATATCGCCGATGTTTTTTATAAAAGCCGAAAGATTGATTTATCAAGTTTTTAATTAATTTACGGGTTAAGATAAACTTTTCGGAAACAACGCAAACTTTGAACAGCGGGGGTGACTTTAACAACGTTATTTTTAAATTTTTAAGGGTATTTCAAGGTCGATTGAAAGGTTAAATTTGAACAACAAAAGATAAACAGTGTTTTTTTTTTTAAATCTTTGGGGAGAATATTAACTTGTTGAAAGCCAGCATACAAAATATTTTTTTTTTCAATACGACGTAAAATATTTGACAGTTCTCAACTTTCTTAGGAATTCATTTTTTATAACATTTCTTTTGTGATATATTACAAAAATTACATCAAAATAATGTAGCTAAAACGAACCTTCTAAAAATCACTCAAATCTATGCTTTCCACAATGGATTGATATAAAAAACAAGGAATAAGTATATTTTATTTTATTTATTTATATAATACATGTTACATAATTGTGACATTTACATAAAGTTGATATATTAAATCACCATACTAGGCGGCTGCCTGTATCATGGTGACCAATAGAGTATAGTTACATTGTATGAAATATGAAGTCTAATGTAAACATGGAATTAGTATAAATCATGTTAAATATTGGAAAAATTATAATAAAAAGTAGAAAAAAACTAGAGTTTAAAATAAGGGTAGTAATTGTGAATGTTTCAAAATGATTTATTTGTAAGATAAGATGTTTAAAACATATATTAGTAATATAGTTGATATATGGATGAAAATATTTAAAAAGATGTTTAAAGTAAATATGGTTCGGTTGCATTTTGCTCAAGTTACAAATAAAATTGAGTTTAGGATCAGTAGAGCTCTAGTAATACTATCAAAAATAATTGCAACATGTATAAGATGGATGGTAATATGAATTATATTGGTTCGCTGTGTTGTTTGTAGTTAGTAGTAAAAACTATTAGTACATGAATATAATATACGAGCGTAATATAATATAATATAATAACATAATAATATAATATAATATAATATACAATATGTGAAAAAAAGATATTGTAATATAATCATATACTTGACAAGAGTCAGAATAATAGAAGAGTATGTATGAGAAGATGTATGAATGTGAATGAGGCAAGGAGCGTGTGCCAAGACCGAGTTGTTTGGCGGTCCGTCCTCTCTGCCTACCCCTGCGGGGAAACGGCGTGATGGTTAGTTAGTTAGTTAGTTAGTAATATAATCATTGATATCCGATATAGTAGAGGGATGTAGCTGCACGGTACCTTGTATAATCAGTCACAGTAATTGACGTTTTACACGTTCAAGATCGGTTATATTATATATTGTAATTATCTTAGATGTATCAGTTTGGCGCAAAAGAATTCGCCCTCCAGCAGTCCAAGAGTGTTTGAAATTATTTTCCCTTGCAATTTTTTTTGGTTCGCGATAACAAAAATTTTCCTCTTTGAGTCAAGTGTTCGGAAATATAAATGCGGTTGGCGTCTTGTGATAATCCCAGGTCCCTTGTGTTTAATTTGTTTGTCTTGATAGTAGTAGTAGATTTCTTGTAAGTTTTGCATTTGGATAGGAAGTCATCGCGGGATTCAATGTTTTTGAAAGTCGCTACGATAGATCTTGGGTTTTTATCTGAAGTCTTCGGTCCAAGCCTGTAGATTTTTGTTATTACAGATTATTATATTATAAGAAATAATTATTCGCCTGAAACACTCATCAATATTGAAAACTCTCCCGAGAAAAGATATACGACGGGACTCGAACCCGCACCCCTCTGTGTGCCGCACAGGAGCTCTACCATTAAGCTACGGCGGGATACCTCCTACCCACCAAATGATTCAATATATACCTAGTGTTTCATTCAACAATTATCGCTTATTATATATTTATATTTTTTTTAAGGTTGATGGTTGACGGGAGGGGAAGGAGGTGAGGAAGAGGAAGTTGGGGAAGTATATATATATAATATTTTTTTACAAATTTGATCTCGGCTACATGAAAAATTTGTAATTTTAAGAGAGATTAGAATACCTATGTGTATTTTTTTAAAATTGTTTAATGGTAAAGTTATGCTTTTGTTTCTTGATGTTAATTATAATATTAATAATATTATCTTAATATTTTTGATAAAACATTCTTCGTTTTATTTATTACTTCCAATCCATTTTCATTTATTTCTTTGGGGTCATTGGTGACCCCACGCGACTAATTGTGTGATTTTCTTAATGCGCCTAAGGGTTAAATATTTCATTTTCACGTGTTAAATAAATTTACAAAAATGTGAAGTATACTCAAATATTGTTTTTAAAAATAAAACAATCATTTTAATTCTACAAAAACAGGAGACATAATTTTTTGGAAAAATAAAAATAAAACATTCTTTTCGCTCTCCTTAAAAATTAAAATTTTGTCGTTAACAGCATTTTTAATTTCCATGATCGACATTAACCAGTAATTTGGGATAATATTGACCAGTCGATTTGTCTAAAAATATCATTGTTTGAGAGTTTAATTGTGTGCGAAGTTACCCCAATCAGTTCTCGGGGGATGCGACGGGGTTGAAGACAATAGAAATTTAACTACAATTCGATTTTATAATTAAATTGGGTTTTTTTTGGTTGTGATTTCCAATTCTGGACGTTTGGATTGGGGTGAGCTTTTTAAGAGGGTTGGACAAAAGAAATAGATTGGTGAGTATAAACACTAAATTATTTTTTAATTGATAAACTAATGTTTAAGACAAGATTTTTTATGCATAGCACAAAGAGTAACAATTAGTATTATAAGCAATAATTATTATATTTTTATTAGAAAAACTCTCTTTTTAACTTTTGAAGGTTATTCCCATCAATGTAATATATCATTGAAGAAGAAGATAACAATAATAATCAAATTTTTTAAAATATGAAAATAAACAAGACACAGAAAAATAATAAAAGATAACGGTCGCAACTGGGACTCGAACCCAGAACCTTACGTCTTACCGGGACATACACCTCTACCAATTGGGCTACTGCGATCTTATATGAGACTGTCGTAATTGTCAACATCATATTTAAAATTTCAGAATTAACAATATTATCTTCGACTAATGTTTTTTTTTTCCATATTATTGGCAGCTACCTTTATTACTGGAAACAAGTATTCAAAGAATGTATTTGTTACCTAGATAGTGTCTCGGATAAATATATCCGATTTTATTTTTATGGAACACCTGTTATAACACCTGTTTGCGACCGTTATCTTTTGTTATTTTTCTAAGTCTATGAAATGTCCCATGTATCAAGTGTCCGACGGATAAAGTGTCTGCCGGATGAAGTGTCCGCCGAATGAAGTGTCCGGGGGATGTGGTGTCGCCGGATGAACTGTCCGAGGGATGAGGTGTCGCCGGATGAACTGTCGGGGGATGTGATGTCGCCGGATGAAGTATCGGGTCATCAATATCACTATATGGTCAGAGTGGTTCTAATAGAGTTTCATAAATTCACCCTTCCTTCAATGCCCTTATCTGCTTATAACATCCCCGTCTCTCCTGAATACATTTTTTTAATCAGAAAAACTCGTCAACTTTCCCAATACTAAAAAAAATTTAATATATAAAATGAAGACCGACAATTTCCACTATAAAATTTGATTTGAAATAATTTTGTGCGGATCAAATTTACGAAGGAATCATGAAGCGAATTATTATTCCAAATCTATAATATCATCCTTACATAATTCATATTATGTAAATTTCTCAACTATGGCAGACAATTCTGAATATATAATCTTCTAAAACAGCGTTTCCCAAAGTTTTTAGATAGGCCTAACTTTTGTGATCTCTTTAGATTTGGTTCTTAAGAGCGATTGACCAGCGGCTGAGAATAAAAGTTTTAAAAGGCTTGCAACTGTACAGAAAGGCTCCAATGAGAAAGGTCGATTATTCCCCGTATCAAATTTTTAAAATTAAAAATATTGATTTATTTCATTCAAAACATGCTTTAATATATACCTACATTCAAGTAAGAAATAAAAAATGCTCAAAACGCACGATGATAAATTATTAAATATCGTGTACTTCTTGTAAGTATTTTTTGATCATAAGTATTTATGATTTTTCAATATTGTCACAAAATAAGTGTGTAAAATTTTTTTTAAATATTTTAGTTTGAAAGACCTTACATAAAAAGGAAAACGGAGGTATTTTTGTTACAAAACACGTTGTCGGATTTATTTTTTAATGATTTTAATTTAACCAAAATTGAAATTCTCAAAACTGTGTTGACTAGATTATGTACTGATTTATTTTGTTGTATGATCATATAATTTGAAATTTGTGTTGTTTAATAGAATCTATCGTTTGAAAATTGAACAAATCTGCCAACGACCAACGGCTTAACCTTATTTTCGTTGTTTGTTTTTGGGATGTTATGATGTTATGCTCGACGTTTATGTGTCGGATCGACATCGTCGGATTTGCCGGATTTGCCCTGATGATGGTCACTGCAACGCTGTCCGAAACGTCGGCTAAAGAAGGAGGTAGCGCAACACGGCATAATACCCCAAAAACAAACAAAGAAAATGCTTTTGGCCGTGAAAATCTAAAAACGTATCTGGCTTAACCTTAGTATATTAAAAATGCACTTAACTAACTAACTAACCAACCATCGCGCCGTTTCGCCGCAGGGGTAAGCAGAGAGGACGGACCGCCAAACACCTCGGTCTTGGCACACACTATTTGCCTCATTTACATTCATACATCGTCTCATACATTCTCTTCTATTTTTATGACTCTTGACATGGCCCGACTCAAGTATCTGATTCACTTGATCATGCCATGTCTTCCTCGGACGTCTCCTACCTCTTATACCATTCACACTTGCATCATATATTCTCCTTACGCTCCTTTCTTCGTTCATTCGCTCTACATGCCCAAACCATCTGAGGGTTCCTTTCTTAATTTTACTCATTACGCTTACCTCAGCCTTGCATTCTTTTCGAATCTCACGAAACCACACGATCATTGCACTTCGTTTTTCAAAATTTTAAAACTGCGTTTACCAGATAAAATAATAATCTTTCAAAATCAATTTATGTTTTTTTGTAAAACAAAATCAATGCGTCTAGAATTTTATTAAAAAGGACTAATTTCCGGTATTCTCTGGTAATACCCTCTTAAACACTAACTTGCATTCTGGATGATTAAGAAATGATACAAACAGCTCGTAAAAAGAAAATTAATTTATTTATAGTTTTTGAGTTTTATTCGTAGAACTCCATTTAATTTAAAAAAAAATTAATATAAATTTAATTTAATAATCAACATAAATAATTCGCAAAAACTTGCAGAACTTAATAATACACATTAAGTATTAAATTTAATTTAAATAAATAAAATTTAATATATTAATTGACATAATTTTGTATTACTTACTAGCGAGTTCCCGGGATGCATTGAATGCCACTTCAATAAAGAAACCCTGTTTCCCTGCGTGTCCTTTACCAATCGTCCCCGTTTCTCCCGCATTCCCCCCTCTTTCATTCCTCCTCCCACTAACCCCTGCCAGTCCTTCGTTCCCCATTCCAACTCCCGGATCCCCCTCCTCCTCCCTCCTCCCTCCGCACCCTGCCACTAAGGTATACGAAACACAAACATCTATCAAACATCTCGATCGCCACCAATTGCAAAAGTTTAATACAAATTTTACAACGCCAGAACTCGCCAGTATATAAAAAAAACCTTCGCGGGGGTGCGCACAACAACTCACCATCATTCAACGCAATCGGATAAATAGTATAGGAAATAATTTCATAATGCTAGAGCTCACTTGCACCTGATAAATCACCAAAGTTTCATCGCAACCAGATGAATTATTTAGGTACCACGTAAGGGACAACCAAAGATACATTCATTTTTATACAGGGTGTATCGGCACCTACCCGAAAAACTTTAACCAGCGATTCCTGATCATATTTAGAGTAAAAAATGTTATGGCGACTTTCAATTAAAAAAATAATAATTCCACTCTCCATCACTGTCCAGAGCTCCGAGCTACCCCCTCCTCCCTACCCGCCGCGATGCTCTAGATGCGAGTAGCGAGGAGGGGATAGCGCGGAGTTGTGGACAGTGACGGAGTGTGGAATTTTTTTTTTTAATTGAATAAAAACTGCACCGGAGAGCAAAGTCGCCATAACATTTTTTACTATAAATCAGGAATCGCTGGTTAAAGTTTGTCGGGTACGTGCCGATACACCCTGTATATTAGAAGATTCGAAGTATTAAAAGTAGGGAATAGCAATCATAATTAATTAATTTTCGGGTAAATCTGTCGATAATCGACATTCTTTTCCGGCTTACAGTTTAGGAACCTTAATTTAAGTTATTCCGGGCATAAGTCAATAGTGAATTAGTTCTAATACCCAACATCGCCAGGCCCTTTCGACTCAATAACTCAGAGTTAGACGGATGATTGGACTAGAGCCATTGGCGGTGGTCTGCCTGTTAAAACTGATCTATTGACTATTGACTTATTGTGGGCGTTCGGATGGTTGTCGACTTACTGATTTATTGACAGTGATTGTTTTAGGGTTAATGTATTCCTGGTAGAGTGAGAATAATATTGGTTTTGGACTAAGAGACCCCTCAATCATAAAAGGCTGAGTAGGAAAGCTATTTCTTACTAAGCCTGTTATCTTAACCCTATTATCTTTCAAATGTGGATCGCATATATTATAACTAGACATCGGATTATATGCACTAACAAAGTGTCAAAATATGCACTAAAAAAGGCCGAAATATCCACTAAAAACCCAAAATATGCATAATGCAAAATCAAAAAACCATTTTTATTTTTATTAAAGACGGTACAAAAACCGCGAAATATTCTTAAAATTATGCATAGTTTCTGTGACCATACACAATTAAGTATGTTTGTCACTCAGTACTAATTTTGTACGCCGAAAACGACCTCTCTACGGCCAACTGTCGTCATTTGTTACAATTAAAAATTTGGCATACTTCTGGAGATTTTATTTATTTTTTTATTTTTAAAATAAAGATAATCATTTCCGGTTACCAATAACCCAACAACATTTGAGACTACCTATTACCACCACTCTAAGCGGAGGATGTTGCTTGTGTTGTGATGGAGGTCTTAGCCAGCCGAAGAATCGAACACGGAACGCCTGGGTGGGACTCAAACGCGATGCACAACCGACTATATGCATTCCTAGGGACAACTCTATTCCCCCGACATCTGACGGAAACTAATGAAAGCTTTATGACTTCTGCCATCTATTGCTAACCCACTGAACCTACTTGTCAATATACTACAAACTGTTTATTTACACAATATAATAATAATAGACCTGAGCTTGTGCGGCTAGCTTCAACTGACTGGTTGGTAAATCTGAGAGCGCAGAGCTCTACACAACCGACTATATGCATTACTAGGGACAACTCTATCCCCTCGCCATCCGACGGAAACTAGTGAAAGTTTTATGACTCCTGCCATCTATTGCTAACCCAATGAATCTACTTGTCAATATACTACAAACTTTTTATTTACATAATATAATAATAATAGACCTGAGCTTGTGCGACTAGCTTCAACTGACTGGTAGGTAAATCGGAGAGCGCCGAGCTCTACACAACCGACTATATGCATTCCTAGGGACAACTCTATCCCCTCGCCATCCGACGGAAACTAGTGAAAGTTTTATGACTCCTGCCATCTAATGCTAACCCAATGAATCTACTTGTCAATATACTACCAACTGTTTATTTACATAATATAATAATAATAGACCTGAGCTTGTGCGACTAGCTTCAACTGACTGGTAGGTAAATCTGAGAGCGCAGAGCTCTACACAACCGACTATATGCATTCCTAGAGACAATTCTATCCCCTCGCCATCTGACGGAAACTAGTGAAAGCTTTATGACCCCTGCCATCTATTGCTAACCCACTGAACCTACTTGTCAATATACTACAAATTGTTAGTTATACGATTTGAGGATTTTTCGATCAACATGCTAGGCATGCCTGTGTTGTCGTAGTATGTGTACGCAGCCTTGTTAGAATCTATTAGTTTTCAATTGAAAACACTTAATAATTTACTAGTGTGCGGTATCCAAATCGCACCTATACAGCTTGATAATTAATACATATTTCATTCTGTTCCTAGCATCAGTGAATAAAATGGCAGGTACTCCTTATGCACCCCATTTTCGCGTGCGGAACCAAATGAATATTAAAGAGCGAATTTTAATAGCGCCTCCCCTTCGACCCACCGTACACCCCTATAAACGCCCACACCATTATTCGCCATTGTTAATGGGCGGGTGTACCCACGTGAAAGCGATGTGAAGCTATACGTACGTACAGCGAAACTTCGCCAAATCGTTGCCTGCCGTGAAGAAAATATTATGAATTTATAAACTGTTAAAAGCAGGGTTGTGCAAAATATGTATCATATTTTTTTTCGATTCGAATAATAAAGGTATGCTATCATTTTTGCTTTTTTTTTAATTTTCTTTCGTTATAGGCTCAGAACATATAATCGATTGGGGTTGACATGGGGGACTTTAAGTTGCATCCCCAATAATTGGGTATGTTGTGTGGCTTATGAAAGTGAAGAGGTGGGGAAGGGACAAGAGACGACAAGAGACGACAAGAGACGACAAGAGATCACTAGAGATATAATTTGCAGCACCATACATTTTGTCACTCTATGTTGGGCTAGCACTTTCTGCCATGCAGAATACGTTGCAGGTCTTGGTTTCGACTTTAGGTATAGTTGTTCGGTGCGAACAAATTGTAGCATTCATTCCAGGATGTGTGGACCGTTGCGTCACAATCTTTCAAATTACTGTTGCGTCACAATCTTTTGCCTTCATCCAGTATCTCCGACCATACGACAATGCGTCTAAACCGTTCAAGATTGGTAGATACTCTCAGTATCGCCACGGTGAAAGACCACCATTCGCTATCGAAAGGTTGCATCAAATTGTTTTGACCACATTAATTACAATAATATTAACGACTCGCTACCAGGAGGTAGGTGACATTGCTATTCAGATCTGGTCACCAAACATGATCAAAACATTCATAAAGATAGCAGCCAAAAAAATGCTTTAAGAAAATGAAGATAATGTTGACATGACATAAGTTGATATGATCGAATTAGCTCAGTGGTCATATCACTTCCTCAGCAAGGAAGATGTCAAATCCCAGATATAGCTACCTGCCTAGTAGCTACGCACTGCAATCACCACCTACTGCCCCAGGCTTTAGGAATACCATTTATTATTTTTGACCACCTTCTCGGTCTTACATTCGCGACCAGCAGGTGGGCAGGAATCTAGGGGGTCAATGTGTCCAGGACTGACAGACGTATGAATCCATCCCTCCCACTGCGGAGCAAGGCGATGGGTTGAGAGAGTCCGGCTGGAGAGCTCGAAAAGTCTCCAAGTCTCTCCCGATCTGGCCCGCCACGCAGTAGATGAGCAAACGCATCCGCCGCCATGATCTAGACAAACCTCACCGTATGAACGCAGGCACCCTTGCTAAATCACCAAACGTAGCGAATCACCTGGGATGACCAATGGCAGGGCTGTTGGTTATCCAATAAATGGTTCCCGGAGCGGCGGTACCCACGCTCGCCTCCCAAAATAAAAGTTAGCGAAAGATCGAACTAGTGACAAGTTAAATATACTATCTAAAAATGTTTCATATTTCGATTCGATTAGAGTTATTAACACGTTTTCTCAACCCTATTTTCCAATGAACCGCGACGTATAATAAATTCATATACGCGATCAGAATGAGAGAGGCATTAGTCAATCTGTCATCTGTGACCTCATAATTTGTATTTAGGTGGGCCGCTATTACCCTGAATTATTATTATATATTTAACAGCTCTATCTTTAATGCAATATACAGTGAACGGAGGAAGAACGAAAAATTTGAAAAATAACTTTTGGCATGGGCATGTAGAGTGAATGTACGAAGTAAGGAGTGCAATATACGAGTTTGGCGCGGAGATAAATAGTAGAAAGTCGTGGCACGATCAAGTGAATCAAATAATTTGAGTCGGATCTTATCATGTGTCAGATTAACATTAATTTCACGCAGAAGTTTAACGGTCCAGGGGCAGGGACTCCATTCCGAAGGTCGCGGGTTCCAACCCGACTTGCGCAAATAAATTTTATTTCATTAATTTGTTATTTCACAATTAATTAATACAAATAATATATATACTATATTTGCGGCACGTTCCAGAGTGGAAGATACTCTTAGTATCACCCATGTTGTAAGGACCACGATTCAGAATTGAAACGTTGCTTAAAATGGCTTTTAGCCGTATTTACTGACTAGATCTCAATAGCCAGGTACTTTCCCACCTTCCTCTTCCCCATCTCTTTCCCTTCCCCTCTTACCTTCACCCTCACAACATACTCCAATTGGGGATGCCATAGTCTCACTGGCTCCAAAAGGGAGCAGTTGGGACTCTTGTGAGGTTTCTCTATAAAAAAAAATTGTTCTATCTCCATAGTAATTACAAAAAATGAGGATTGGAATGTATTATGTCCATCGGTCAATACTAATTTTTTACTGTATTTATTAAAACCTTACGTACGTGTATGTAAAAATTACTAATGATTGATTTGACAAAACCATATCCTAGAAATAGAAAAAGTACAGAAAAGATTTTTGCGTTACCTGTATATGAGGGAATATACGTACTATCCATTCCTGTATCCATCCTTGTTCTTAACAGGGATGCTCGATTTCAACACCTTAGAGCCCGCAGAAAAATATTTTTAGGTAAACACTTTTTTAAGCTAATCTCTGGTGTTAAAAGAGGTTAATTTTTACGTCCCTGACAAGTATACTCGTGGGAAATCCCATGCACTTTTTTATGCTCCGAAAGTGAGCCTATTAGAACGCGCCAATAAACAGAGCGACTCAACTGCTTAACGATTCTGCATTGACCATCGACATTTTCAATGTCATTTACAGACAGTTCAGCAACTATCTCTTAGCACATGTCACTAAGTAGTAAAACTGCCCTTGTGTACTTTGTAATTTATAATCTTCTCCATGATATATTGGTGTATAACTGTTTTATAGAGAACATGAAAAAAAAAAAATAATAATAAATAAATTAACTGATACATTTTATTTATTCAAACGACAATACTAGATTTTCTAAATTATAATGGAGAATTTTTAATATTTTTTATTTTATTATTACTTATTAAAACCTTACGTACGAGAATGTTAGTTTATTATTGTTTGAAGTGCGTGGGATGAAATTACTATTGGTTTAGTCTATCTCCGCCCAGAGTATGGATATAGTATAAACCAACATCAAATACGGTAATGGTACAAATCAACATTATTTTGTTTTAAAAAAGTCTCCTTTTACCTTGTTTATTATGCTTTTATTCAAATAAAAATGGAACCAATTATTTTTTTTTATTTACTTATAGGTAGATTAACCCCTGTATTTAATATTACCATTATAACAATTAGTTTCAAGTAAAGGAAACAAAAATAGAATTTTTTTAAACTTCGAACCTTGTTTTCTCAATTTTTTTTGGACATAGTTCAAACCAAGCCGCCGCAATCGAAACTTTGACACCTTAGAACATGGTAAGGATAAGTTAGAACCCTTTCCAACTAAGGTAACTGCACTACGTCTTGCAGAAAACGATCAACTGTCAGATACAAATATGGCACTTGCAAAAGGTTTAAAGTGATTTGAGATCCATGTAAAATAAATAGAAACTTAAAAAACTTGCTGTTAGAACTTCGTTATAAAAGTATTTACGGAAAAGTAACTTAGATGGATCTGAATATTATTTTGGTTTTGGAAATGAGCAAAAAAATGGTTGCAATAAATTTTTTTTTAAATATGTCAGTAAAAGCTTTTAAATATGTAAGGTACATTTATATTTTTACGGTATGTAGACAAAATTCTTTTAGATTTTTATTTATTCACTGTGTATTCCTTAATGTATATATTAAACATAACAAACACACACACACCTCACAATGCAGGACATCATAATAAAGATGTCACTGAAGGCCGAATCTGTTTCATGTTGACAATCAATCGCATCTTCTTGAGTGAGGTTTTTCGTAGGTTTCTTTATATCCGAAGGCGAATGCAGAAGTACTCCAAACGAAAGGACACGACCGACTCCCTCCCACTCCCAACATAACAATATAACACAAACAGACAGCAAATAGGTGAAAGCCAAAAAAAAAAAAAATTGCACAAAACCTGTAAGTAATCCAATTAATAATCAATTATCAAAGAGAGACGTTTAATTTGTTTTAAATAAAAAATGGCTAACGATAATATAAAAAAGAAAATCACAATCGACAAAAAAAAGACATTTAAGAAATAATTCATTATTCGCACTCGTCTTCAAAACGTTTCCTGAGATTTTCCATTGTGCTTTCCATGTCGTTAATATTCCGTGACACGATTTCCCTAATTGGATTCCGCATTGTCATGAAAATAATATTGTCATGAAAATAATATTATCATGAAAACGGTTGTCATTGTTGTTTAATGCTATTGGATTTTGACGCGAATTAATGGCAAAATAAAGAAAGTATTGATAGAAGATTGTATTCGCAGCTTTTAATGTCCTTTTCATTGGTTTTATTTGAGATTTTATTAGCCAAAAGTGTTTATTTTATTTTATTTATTTGCGTTATAAACAGTCTATACATTTATATATGACAGTGAATAAGCATGTTTATGTCATTGACCAATAAAATAACGACATTTAGATACAGGACCATAATAATAAAAAAAATACAACAATATACCTAATACAAACAATTCTGATTAAGTGCATCTTCAATTTAGTGTTTTATGATATACATATTTCTAAGGTTTACACTTAAATTTTAAAGGATATCAATAATATCTTTGAGGAAAAGATTTCATTAAAATACAAACTACTAAATGTAAAAGAGAAAATGTGAGGAATTAATAAAAATAAAAAAAAAGAATTTAAGTTTATGGTTAAACATATGGCATTTTTGTCATTTTTTTATGAATGTTGTGAATTTAGCAAGGTTCCTGTTAAACACATCGTTGTTTGGGCATAATCTATTAAATGTTCTACAGCTTCTTCATATAAATACATTTTCAAGGTAATTCGTTTTGCTCTTAGGAATATAAAAGGTATCCATAGATCGAGTAACTCTTTTTGGACATCTAAAATGAATATTTTGTAGTAAGTATGGGCTGTCAATATAGTTATGAATTATCTTATAGAGCATTAATAGGTCTCTGGTGTCTCGGCGTTGATCAAGAGATTTAAGGTTTACGGGGACATAGTTTACATAATTTCGTACGCGAAAAGAGACATATTTGATAAACTTTTTCTGAACTCTTTCTAGATTTGCTTGTAATGGTAATTTATTTCTGATCTATTATGCCGTGTTGCGCTTCCTCATTCTTTATCCAAGGTTTCTGACAGCTTTACAGTGTCCATCATATGTCCAAGTAAAAAGTGTGTTTAAAAGTATGTAGATCATGGGTGGCCAACCTTTCCAGCAGCCGGGCCAGATTTAAAAAATGAGATTTTCTACCGGGCCGTACAACAAAATTTCTTTTATTATTCCAAGCAAACAAGAAATATATTGTTTTTTTAAGAAGATATAACAAAAATGAGAATCAAACATATTTATCAGTGTTAGGCAATACCAAAAATAATAATAAAAAATTAACAAAATATAATAAATTTTAGTGAGATGTCTGATTTTTTTTTGTCAGAACTAGGTGCATCAATTTTGATAACGATTGATGTTGTTGCTACACGCAAACAGTTTTCCAAGTGCTCATTAGTGATTTATGTTGTCATTTGAGGTTTAATGTGTTTCATTCCACTACAAAGCTGTTCACACGTGTTTCCAAATAGCGAAATGCGGGATATTTCTCCTTGTCAAAATATGTTTTTTAAAACTCTTCCAAACCAAACGTGGTTGAATTTCTCCTTTAACTGTGCATCACAACACATTACACAATGTTCCATTTGTAAAATTGCAGCAAAAATCACACGATGCACTCGTATTTTAAAATCTTGAAGTCAGTTTTCAAATTCCAAGTTCAAGTCGGATATCAACGAAGCATATTTATCCGCCGCCATTTATGTGTCGTCTGGCTGCAATAACAATGTAGGAAAGTGAGTGAAGATTTTTGACCTTACCTGTTGTTCCCGAAGCCCTAGTTTCATTTGGAATGCCGAAATAAGATCATACATGTTATTAATTAGTTGATCTTTCCCTTGTAGACTATTATTAACAACATATGTATCCTTATCGATCAGAAATGCAAAGTCACTAACCCACTCCTTGTCTTCAAATTCTGGGATACTTTTTGACTTGCTTTAAAAAAAATGATGCATTTCTTCCTTCAAATCAAACACTCTTTTCAACAATTTGGCACGGGTCAGCCATCTTATTTCTACATAAAATTATGTAAGTCACTATACTGTGAATCCAAAGACTCTTGGAACTGACGCTGATTCAACACTTTCTACTTATTACCGACTTTGCAGGCCCCATTTTCAATCAATTTTACCAAACCTTCGTGTTTCCTAACCAATGCTGAAGCACCATCTGTTGTTAAGTAAGATAGGTTGTTGAGTTGTAACGAAAAGCGATTCAATGTCTTTGTAACAGCTCCTAACAAATCTCGTGAGCAAGTAGTATCTTTGTGTGGATACAGTGCCACTAATTCTTCTATTCTGTTAAGATGGACATCAACACCCCTTTTAAAAATAGCCACTTGGGCGGTATCTGTTGGTTATGTGCTTTCATCCAATGCTAGAGCATAAAATATGAACTTGGATGCTCGATTTTTCAAATTATCTTCAATATGGTTTCCAAGTCGTCGACACGCCTAGTAATAGTTTGACGAGACAGGCTTACTTTTGAGAAATCCTTTTTTTCTGGGCACAGAATTTCTACTACACTCTCCAAACATTATTAAACCATTTCACAATCTAAATATGGCTTCGATTTTTTTACTTGTATCATGGCTACTGCATAACTAGCTTTTACATAGCATGCTGACTCTTGAGCCGTTCTAGTAAATATCCGACGTTGTGCAGAACGTTTTCTTTTTAATCATTTACTTGGTCTTGTCAAAATTGTCCTTCGTACTTTCAAATTTATTTGCATGTTTAGCCTCGTAATGTCGTTTAATGTAATACTCTTTCAAGTCAGAAACAGAATTATTGCATATCAAGCATAATTACTTTGTTTTAAATTCCACGAAAAAAGAATTCAATTTATGTACTGAGATACTTCCCCATATATGATACGCACTATGGAATGTTCTTTTGGTGGTTTCATATACACTAAAAGACATCATATGCTCCGCGGGCCACAAGTAGAGGCCCAGCGGGCCGCATGCGGCCCGCGGGCCGCGGGTTGGCCACCCTTGATGTAGATGGTCCGCTTGATAGATTATCCCGTCTTAACAAACAGATTGCAATCTTTAGAGCAAAGGCGTCGGGTGGGAATGCTATCCTTGTTCTACCGGTATTTCAATGGAAGATGCTCCGAGGAACTAGCGTCATTGATCCCCTAGGTAGTGGTGCTTAGTCTTAAAACACGCCACACGCGCGCCCAACATATGTACACGGTTGAAATTTGTCAGATGAGAATGGGACGCTTCTACGACTCGTTCTTGTATTCAACAGCTCGGCCTCTGTGTTTCCTCCTTCCTACAACATGGGTCTCTTCAAGACCCACGTTCACTCCTTCCTCTCCTCAAAAAGACCCTCCTCACAGCATCTTCAAAGATGACATAGGTTGTGAGAGAAATTATTTTCCTCAGGGCCTCCTATGTGGAGCTAATGTAAAAAAAATAAATATATATGGTAGTGATATCGTTTTGCAAGTGTTTATCGTCTTGATGTGGTTTTTTTACATTTTGTTTTGGTGTAGCCGTCTTTATAACGATCGATAGGATAACTATCGGTAACTTCTCATCGTTCCCTAGCATGACTACAGATCGCCAACGAATAAGTGACAGTTCACAATGACTAAGTGTCCTTAACATATTCGACATCAACTGTTGTTTGTACGTTAGCGATCTGCAGTTGTCCCGGGGAACGATGAGAAGTTACCGAAAGTTATCGATACAATCGATCGAGTGTGCTAGGGGGTCTGGCCTGCAACGCAGTTAGTGGGCAGACGTATCCGCCGCCAAGATCTAGATAAACCTCACCCCATGAACCCGGGCACCCCTGCTAACGTAGTGAACCACTTGTGGTGACCTATGAATGGCAGAGGTGCTGGTTATCCAATAATTGATTCCCTGGGCGGCGGTACCCATACCTGCCTCTCAAATTAAGACCATACCTAACATAACCTAACCTCTTTCTCTTCTAGTCATAGGTGAACAAAAACAAACAAATATGTTCTCCTCAAAAATTCACTGTTGGTCGTTTAGGACAATTTTATACTAGATCGATCATATCTACGTATCGTATTTATTTATTATATCGTATTTATTTATTATATCGTATTTATTTATTATATCGTATTTATTTATTATATCGTATTTATTTATTATATCGTATTTATTTATTATATCGTATATATTTATTATATCGTATTTATTTATTATATCGTATATATTTATTATATCGTATTTATTTACGGAGGGTTGAGTGTTGCAACACAAATCACGTTTTTTTATCCCAAACTTCATGCCTACATAGGCACCGCAATCCGAAACTAAAATAAAATTAATGGTCTGGCAAAAATTGTGCTCACTTGGCGTAAAACGAAAAATATATTTTGAGTAATAAGAGAAATCCGGTCGCTGCGAAATTTGTACAATATATATGTTAGCAAACTGTTGCTATCATCTTACTCTACAGAATACTGAGCGAAAGGAACAACTGCACCCCAGGCTGATAATTCCTAAATAAAGTCATCAAGATCGAGGTTTTTGTATTCCTATTTTTTCTCCTCCAAAACTAAACCGATTTTAAAGTTTCTTTTACTAACTGTAGATAGAAGAAAATACTGTATATCTGTACATTATAAATCTGTATATATCCATATATCTGTACATACAAATCAGGCAATTTTAACGTTTTTGGAAGGTCCTAAATAATATAAGAAATAATTTACCAAAATAAAGCTTAAAGAACGATATGTATATTATATTAAAAAAAATCGCAATAGTGTCACGATCGGACAAAACGCAGCCCGATTTCCGCTTAATATCCAGTTAATATCCGCTAACTGGATATTATCACACCATCTTATTCTTTTTGAGCGGATATATAATTATATCTGATCAAAAAGAAGAAGAAGGTGTGATACGATAATACGAATGTTGGAGCGCGCTAACATTAAAAACGATAATATTCAAGCGAAAATTTGGAAAATGTTTCATAAAACACGACTCCTTTAAAGCAGAGCAAAAATCTCGAGAGCGTTGTGTTAAGTAGCATAAAAGTAGGGATTTCAGCTAGTAAATACTAAAAACTCTGTGTAAAGCCCGAGAAATGCAGGGACTTCAGCTAGTAAATACTAAAAACTCGTGTAAAGCCCGAGAAACGCATAGATATCAGCTGGTAAATACTAAAAACTCGGAGTAAAGCCCGGAAAACGCAGAAATTTCAACTAGTAAATACTAAAAACTCTGTGTAATGCCCGAGAAACGCAGGGATTTCAGAAAGTAAATACTAAAAACTGTGTGTAAAGCCAGGGAAACACAGGGACATCAGCTAGTAAATACTAAAAACTCTGTGTTAAGCCCGGGAAACGCAGGGATTTCAGAAAGTAAATACTAAAAACTCTGTGTAAAGCCCGGGAAACGCAGGGATATCAGCTAGTAAAAACTAAAAACTCTGTGTAAAGCCCGGGAAATGCAGGGATTTCATCTAGTAAATACTAAAAACTGTGTGTAAAGCCCGGGAAACACAGGGATATCAGCTAGTAAATACAAAAAAACTCTGTGTAAAGCCCGCGAAACGCAGGGATTTCAATATAAAATATAAAAACTCACCCTTATCATCAGCACTGAATTCTGCCTCCATCTCTGCCTTGTTAGATTCAATCTCTGCCTTCTGTGCACTCATCTCTGCAACTCTCACTTCACTTACTACCGCTGACTTTATCACTTCTTTCACTGGCTTTACTTCCGGCGCTACTTCCGGCACGTTGGTCAGTTCCTTCCTGGCCTTGTGACCGCGAAAACACGCCTGGATCTTTGTGACTGACTTTAGGTCGTTCTCGTCGAAGATTTGATCTTCGATGGGAATATCTGCAGGTTGTTGTGGTTTCGCTGGGGGAATCTCTTCTGAGATGTCTTGCAGTTTTGCTGTAAAGAAGAAATGATTAAGGTTAGTTTTGATTTAAATAATGCATTTGTGCATTGAACACAAAAAAAAGGAAATAAGACAAACTTGAATTATAATTTAACCAAATTTAACAAATGCCCTTTAAGCGTCTAAAAGGAGGACGAAGATGGTTTGATTTAAATACGAATGTTAGTGAAGTAAAAGGTTGAAATTAATAGGCGAAAGCGAAAACAATGAATAAAGCATGACTTATTTAAAATAGAGCCAAAATCTCTCGATAAATGTATTAAGGCGATGCACCACGTCGTGAACCATCTGGAATCGGACCGCCAACAATAACACTTCTTATATAGATGGCGATAATACTAAAAAGCATGTTTTTCTTCATTTTTAGAAGTTCAGGCACAAATATTTAATTGTTTTTCGATCATTTCCTAAAGAACACAATTTTATACGTTAAAAAAAACCTTAGTTTAAAAGGGGTGCGTAAGTAGGAGATTTTGAACTTTAAATTAGTTTTTATGGGCCTTTAGTGTGGAATTTCAACATTTCTTAGAACGGCCGTTATCTAAAGGTGATGAAAAAAAATATTTTTTGTTACTTTATGTACTTTTCAGAGAAGTGATGAAGTTGCACATTGTTGAGTTGCCCGGTCACCTGATTTTCGTTTGATAAGGTCACTAATATTTTGTTATTTATTTTTGAGATGTTATGCCGTGTTGCGCTACCTCCTTCTTTAGCCAACGTTTCGGGGAGCTGCTGAGGGAATTAATATGGTTCAGGAATTCGTTCAGTTTGTCCATTCCATGAGGACAAATGGCGAAGACATCATCGACGTAGCGCCACCATACTTTAGGAATAGCCGAAACTGTGTCGAGTGACACTTCTTCAAAATTCTCCATAAAAAAGTTAGTTAGTACTGGCGACAATGGACTGCAAAAAGTTCACCCAGGAATGCAATATATCCCGTTTTTTTTTTTTACATTAGGTCCACACAGGAGGCCCTGAGGAAACTAATTGCCCTCAGGGCCTATGCCATCTTTGGGGATGCTGTGTGGAGGGTATTTTTAAGGAAATGAAGTTCTGAGAAGGAAAATGGTATGAGGGTTGGGTAGGAATCTGGAGTTCAGTGTGTCTAGATCATCCGCCGCCAAGACCTAGATAAACCTTACCCCATGAACCCGGGCACCCCTGCTAAGTCACCAAACGTAGCGAACCACTTGGGGTGACCTATTGGGGTACCCATTCCCGCCTCCCAAATTATGCAGTGGCAAATGAGGCAGTGTTCAAAAAGTTTACAAATGTCTTCCTCATATATCTCCCAGAGCATTGTCATGGAGTTTTCTAGAGGCACAGTAGTAAAAAAGAGATATATTATAGTGTCCATCATTAAGGCAGTTGTGTGACATGATGATGGTCAACTTTCAGTTTGGTAGGCGGGTATGGCTACCTCCGCCTCGGGAACCATTAGTTTGGATAACCAACACCTCTGCTATATGTTGTCACCTTAAGTGGTTCGCTACGTTTGATGACTTAGCAGGGGTGCCCGGGTTCATGCGGTGAGGTTTGTATGGGTCTTGGCGGCGGATGCGTCTGCCCACCAAAAGCGAGGCTGGCCAGATCGGGAGAGACTGGTTGGGAGAGACCTATCCTAGACCTCTCTAGCCGGACTCACGACCGATTGATTCGTCCGTCCGTCACTCCCTGACATATATAAATATTGAATATTGAACAAGAGCGGACCTAGGTGAGAACCTTGTGGGACACCAGATAATACCTCTAAAGACTTTGAGAAGACGCCATTGATTAAGATTAACCCTTGGATTCCTACCTACCCCTCATACCTTTTTCCTTCCCAACACAAACTCTCCTTCCTTTCCTAAAAAGTACCCCCCCACACAGCATCCCCAAAGACGATATAGGCCCTGAGGGGAATTATTTTCTTCAGGGCCTCCTATGTGGAGCTATTGTAAAAAAAAAGAATGCTAAAGAAGGAGGTAGCGCATACGGCATAACACCCCAAAAACAAATAACAAAAATACTTTGGGCCGTGAAAATCTAAAATCATACCCTATTGAAATTGTTTAAAATAATATGTGATATATAATAAAATTATTCAACTTGACCGAATAAAACACTTAATCAATCATAAATACATAATTTAACCACTCGAGTGAGAATGTCACCATCCACTCAACATATTAATAAAATACAAAATTCATACATTAATATGTAATTTTAATTTAAGTCAACAAGTGGCAAGAAGGATCTATGCTGTGTAATTTACAAACGGAATTCCATACAAGTACCCACTACGCTCACTGAACGGAAAACTCCTAGACGTGTGAAATAAAACGATTTAAAATAAAACTTAAGTCGCCATTTAATATAAGGCCTAAGTGCAAGATATGTATGTATATATTTTATAGTGAAATACCAAGCAGTTCGTAAGAACTTGAGTCCCGTTTTTAACCATTTTTACGAATAAAATGATCGTATTTTAGAATAACATTTTTTTCTGTGTATAGTACTACTTTACTGATATCTGTTGAGATACCCCAAAAATACATTTAACCTCCTATACTATTGACATCTGTTGAAGGACATTGAAACTACACACATATTCCAATACACTACACTTGACATCTATTGAGACACCTCAAAACAACGTATACCCAATATACCCATACTAATGACATCTGTTAATGGACATTGAAACTACACACACTTTCCAATACACTACACTCGACATCTGTTAAACACCTCAACACAACGTTTAAGTATCCATACTAATGACATATATATAACTAAAAGGAAAGGTATACCAGACTATTGTTAGACCCGCGATAATGTATGGCTCCGAATGCTGGACCATGTACAACTCCTACACCATGCAACTTGAATCAACAGAAATGCGAATGCTTAGATGGTCGGCAGGAGTGTCACTAAAAGATAAAATTAAAAGTTCACGCATTCGTGGTAGCCTGGGTGTCACGGACATAAACAATAAGCTAGAGGAACGACAGTTGAGATGGTATGGTCACATAAAACGGAGACCATCAGACCACACAGTAAAGCAGGCAATGTCTATGGAGCTTCATCGACAGTCATCCAGAGGAAGACCAAAGAACTCCTGGATGATTCAATGCTCCAAAATCCTAAGTAGAAACGGCCTGGAAGAAAGCGACAAACAGAACCGAAGAAGCTACAACCTGAGAACGAGAAGAGCCGACCCCAACAGCCTACCTAGACAATGAGTTGAGACAGTGCAAGGAAGAAGAAGAAGACTAATGACATATTATATGTTGAAGGATAAAGAAACTACATACATATTCCATACAAAACACACTACGCTAAGGAAAATTGAATTTGCATACGGACCTACAGACACGCTCTGAATGCACTCCCACAGTTTCATCCCTTCAGTGACTAAACTTGACTCTGCCATTTTTCACTCGGACCCTCTCCGGTAACATAAATGCCAGAGGATCTACCTCTTTACATATTTAAAACCACCCTCTGTGTTTTAATATTTAGCAGACGAGGGTAGGGCGTGAATGGAAAATCGGGGTTAATAATACATGACTTATCTGAAACGTACAAGGTAGTAAATGACGTTATAATATTTTTTTGACTATTTTTGCTCTACTGCAACAGGGTAACGCGTGTGAAATCGGCCGTATACGACACATTTTGACAGTTTTCTTTAATGTAGTATTCCGTATTGCGCCAACGAGCTAAATACTGCGCTTGTGTTAAGATAACAACTCTTAAAAGTAGTTACCCTAACGCCAAACGCCGACATCTCTTAACGTAATCTATCTTAAGAGATGTCAGCCGCGGGAAAAGGTTATTTCTTACAGGACTCCAAAAATCGTTAAAATTGCCTGGTTCAAACGCCATCAACATTCGTTCAGTATACAAACTAGTAAATGTATTTTTAAAAAATCAAAACGTACAGACATAGAATATTTTCTTCTACGACAGTTATAAAAAAAAAAAAATCGGTGCACTTTTGGTGGAGAAAAACGGGAAATAAAAAGTCTCTATTTTAATGATTTTATATTATTTATTTAGGTATTACCAGAATGAGGTGCAGTTGTCCCTTTCGCTCAGTATTCGGGGAGTAAGAGCGACAGTGACAGCAACAGTTTGGCAAAATACCTATCGTTAAAATTTCTCCGTGAACAGGTTTCCTCTTAATCTTCGCCTTAATAAAAAGGCTCACGGAAACACTGATTTTTCGATAATTTAATATCCAAAAATCAACCATATACATATAAGGTCCGGTATTAGCCGCTCAAAAAGAGGAAGAAGAAGAGCGACAACACTACGAATGTTAAAGCGACAATATTCAAGCGAAAATTGTAAAAATGTTAATAAAACTCTTGTGAGGGGTTGTGTTAAGTAGCATATAAAGAAATATTGTGATTTTTTCATTCATATAACTTGTAAAATAGCGTATATATTATGTTATATAACATAAAGTTAGTAAAATAGCGTAAACATTATTTTATATATGTATATAACATAAAGTTCATGCATTCGTGGGAGCCTGGGTGTCACGGACATAAACAGTAAGCTGGAGTAACGACAGTTGAGATGGTATGGACACACATAAGACAGAGACCACCAGACTATGAAGCTTTATTGACAGTCATCCAGAGGTAGACCAAAGAACTTCTGGATGACTCAATGCTCCAAAATCCTACAGAGAAACGGCCTGGATGAAAGCGATACTCAAAGAAGCTACAACCTGAGAACGAGAAGAGTCAACCCCTAGGATGAGTTGGGACAGTGCGAGGAAGAAGATATAACTTATAAAATATCAGCAACAAACGTGTAAATAATAATTTTCGGAGCTTACTTTGCGATTTATTTCTATCGAGGGAATTTCAAATAATTACCGTTTCGGCGTGGGGTATGTAAAGGTACTATCTTAAAGAATAACATATATTTTTTTAAGAGCTTAAAAACTTCAAATGTTTAAGAAAAATACATGAGAAATTCGGGATGCTGCGGCTTAAGGAAAAAAAGAAGATAATTTGTCCGATCGCTGCCCTAGTGCTTGTATGTTCAATAGACCATTTGCAAATTTTACAGGGGACGTTAGTTTTTGTTTTTTACAGACAAATTCTAAATAATTCTCGACTTTAGTCATTTCGTTTTATACATGTCTATTGAATACGGTATAAAACAAAATGACTAAAGTCGAAAATTATTTAGAATTTGCCTGTAAAAAAACAAAAACAAACGTCCCCTGTAAAATTTGCAAATGGTTTATTGAACATACAAGCACTAGGGCAGCGCAATGAATTCGGTAAAATGATAATGTTCATTCGTCATAGTTAAGTTAGGAAAAGTTTCATAAATTGTGACAGTTTGTGTTTGCCTTCGAAGGAAATGAGCGATCTGTCGTCATGTGGAAGGGATGAAGCTTTCGAGAAATATCGCATTACCGCGAAGGCTATTTTTACACTGTGATTATTTAGGGGTTTGTCGTATTTTTTGGTATGAGCCAAGAAAATGTGATTGAATAGGGCGACAACATTATATGTTGAGATACTAGAAATTTGAACACTGGTTATTTTACTAAATGTTTTACAATTAGTGCTTCCGCTGACGAGGCAACTGAAACCAAACTAAAACTGGCCGGTTGCTATGATTTCCAACCAAACTTTGATCACGGCGCTACTTAATTTTACGATTTCTGTAATTATCTCAGCTTGTTTAACCATAGACGAATAACAATCAGCTGTCATCGCAGTCATCTGTCGCTGTTAAATTGAAATAACAAAAAAAAAAAAACTAGAAACCTGACAACAAAATTGGGGCAACTATGTCAACCGAGCAAACTGGCAACGGCCGGCCACGGCAACTAACAAGGCGAGTCGCGGGTTACTGCTTCCGTTGCCATTGATAACGGGTTTTTGAGAAATTGTGTAGTGTGCAGGCCATCACATTGACATACACAGGATAGCGAGTTTAGTTGCAAACTTTTTTTTATCAGTTGCCTCGTCAGCGGAGGCACTTACTCGGCAGTGGATTATATATTAGTCCCAGAAAGAGATCGAATCCACGTCATCAACCATAATCCTAAAAGTCGTTCGTTAGAATCTTCCTTCTCACACATGCTGTATGAAAACCTAAAAGACAGAAGATACTAGAATGTTGAATGTCTTTAATCATATTCCTAAAGACATTTCGCGTATGTATATTCCTTTCGAATTGCATAACTCAATTGAACACATTAAAAGTTCTATTTACATTCTCGTTAGAAGCATTCTTGAATACAACTCTACAATTTGGTCACCCGTTTTTACTAAACAAAAATAAAATATAAACTGTAAATTGTCAGTTCGATAGCCCTGATATTATATATATATTATGTTGATTCAATTTCATGTACCTAACATTATTTTTTTATTTCTTTTATATATTCAATAATTTTATTATTTAATGTATAAAAACAGTTTATTATAAACAAGTTCTAATAAAAAATTAAAATGGAGTTCTACAAAATAAATTTAATAACAATAAATACCTAGCATTAGATCGGGGCCCCCTAGTATGTATTATTGTGACAATTATATTACAGTCTCATGATTTAATTCAGTTAGAAATAGATTACACACCATTCGGAATTTTTATACTAATATCGCTGATATTTTTAATATGCCTCTTGTGTAGTATAAAGATGTACTAATTAAAACTTGTTAACGCCACATACTTTAAGCGGGCGACAAACGCGAAGTTCACATCAAAAAGATACTGCGTTATAAGTATCTTTTCTACCGACACACTACGTTATAAAATATTCCTTCCTACGGCAGGAGAAGGGGTCAGTTGAAATCGGAAGCGGTCGAGAGAATATCATTTCTTCGTACTGGATATGTTAACTTGACAGCTCCGTGCATGCTCCGTGTATTAAAAATGACCCCCTATCCTGTTTACGGTAGAGAGGGGGTCGCAAAACTTTTCTGATATCGCCACTGAAGCGAATACGAAAAATAATTCCGATTAGCGAAGATTCAAACCGCGATCACAGCGCATCATATTTTTACGTCTGGCGGGTCTCATGGGATTGTATGGCGAGCGCTATTGTGTTATAAATAACTTTTTGATCTGAGCTGCGAGTCTGTCGCTACCTTTAATGAGGTCACTGCATATCAGGTCTTTGTTTTTGCTAATTTGTTCACTGTCTTCATAAACTTGCCACTTACTTCTAATGCATATTATTTTCTTTTGTTATGTTTTTATATAATTTGTCTAATTTACTAACTAACTAACCATCACGCCGTTTCCGCGCAGGGGTAGGCAGAGAGGACGGACCGCCAAACAACTCAGTCTTGGCACACACACTGTGCCTCATTTCATTCATATATCGTCGAATGCATACTCTTTTATTTTTCTGATTCTTGACATGGCGACATGGCCCAACTCAAGTATCCGATTTACTTGACCGTGCCATGTCTTCCTCGAACGTCCCCTACTTTTTATACCATTCACACTTGCGTCATATATTCTCCATACGCTCTTTTCTTCGTTCATTCACTTTACATGCCCAAACCATCTGAGAGTCCCTTTCTTAATTTTACTTTTTGCATTCTTTGCGGATTTCCACATTTCTCACATTATCATACATGGTTTTACCACACATATGCCTCAGGGATCTCATTTCAACATGATTCAGTCTACTTTCATCTTTCATCTGCCAGTTCCATGCCTCACTGCCATACATCAGGGTAGTTACAAGGACTCTATTGTGGACTGTTAGCTTCTTTGGACAGCTTCTTAGCGCCAACGAGTAGTTACCTACATTTACCCTTCTTTCAATATCTCTATCAGCCTTCCCATCGCTCGTAAACACACTACCCAGATACACAAACTCATTCACCTGCTCCGAGTGTTCATGGTTCACAACTAAATTGCACTATAATTTTTCACTCATCAAATTTAATACTGTACTAAAAAAAATATTAAAAAAAACATACGTATGTAAATTTTTTTTTTTTTTTATAGAGAATACCTCACAAGAGTCCCAACTGCTCCCGTCTGGAGCCAGTGAGGCTATGGCATCCCCAATTGGGGTATGTTGTGAGGCTGAAGGAAAGTGGGGAAGGGAAGGAGATGGGGAAGAGGAAGGTAGGAAAGTACCTGGCTATTCAGATCTAGTCACTAAACACGGCTAAAGCCATTATTAAGCAACGTCTCAATTCTGAATGGTGGTCTTACACCAGGGCGATACTGACAGTATCTTCCACTCTGGAACGTGCCGCAAATGTAGTATATATTATTTTTATTAATTAATTGTGAAATAACACAAATTAATCAAATAAAATTTATTTGCGCACGCCGGGTTTGAACCCGCAACCTTCCGATTGGGAGTCAAGTGTTGTTACCACTCGACCACGGACGGTCGTCAAAAATGGCCCTAGTGCCGTAAATCTTACTAATATTATAAACGCTAAAGTTTGTATGGATGTATGTATGTTTGTTACTGTTTAAATCGAAATTTAATAAATGGATTTTAATGAAACTTTACAATAACATAGCTCATACATCAGAATAAAATATAGGCTATAATTTATAAAGCTAGCTATTTATTTTCAATATATTGACAATAACAATTATTGTTTAATAGAAAACGTCAAAATTGACAGAATGACATTTTGCAAAACAATGATTGTTAAATCAAAATTCTATTTTGGAAAATATTTAAATTAGTGAATTTATTGTACTCGCCTAATACTTTGAATCGAACCAAGAATTATACATATTTTAAATAAATAGGTTCCATCAAATGGGGTTAGATTGCCTTCCGATGGGTATCTTTGCCTAGTTCTAAATAAATGAATAACTTGAACAATTATGATTCGAACCCGTGACCTACAGATTACTAGTCGAGAGTCTTACCCCTCAACCACGGAGGCCGTCGATTCAGAACGAAGCATTGCTAAATGACTTATGTCATGTTTGGTGACAAGATCCACCTTAAAGAGCCCTTCAGGTGATGATTTACTCACGAAAATTACGCTATAGAAAACATCCAAACACTATGGTCGTTGATAGCCTAGGATCTTCTCAATGCTCTCTCCTTATCTCCTTCCCTTCCCTACATCATTCATTCTGGATACAACCCATAATTAAAGATGTGACAGTCCCATTGGCTCCGGGCAGTAGAGAATTATGACTCTGAATGTCGGTATAAAAATGTCACATAAAAATGTGACGTTTTGATCTGAGATATTCTCAAAATTTATTTTGCAGATTTATTATAACAAAACGAGGTGCCATTTTTTCCTGTCGTGTTGGAAACCACGGCAATAAAAATGGTAGCGAAATTCAAAAATGTAAACCCTTCAAATGTATTTATTTCCTTTCCTATTTCGACCTTTGCGCAATTTAACACGACCGGCAGTGGAAATATTTTGAAATGTGACAGTATGGCAGTTTTACGACCCGTGGAGTTTTACGCTGAATTTATTTTAAAGGTTGATATAATTGTTTCACATGTATTTACAGATGACTGAGTGCATTGTTAAAGTTTCGAGCGAAATATTAGCAGTGAAAATAAAAAAAAATATTTACCAATCAGAAAAAATTGTAATTGTCGCTCAAATACTTTTCGCCTTATGACGATATATATTTTTTATGTGAATACCGCACAAGAGTCCTAACTGCTTCCGTCTGGAGCTATTGAGAGTATGGCATCCTCAATTGGGGTATGTTGTGAGGCTGAAGGTAGTGGGGAGGTGAAAAAGGTGGGAAAGAGGAAGTTGGAGAAGTACTTGGGTATTTAGATGTGGTCACCAAATACGGATAATATCATTTCAAGCAACGTTTCAATTCTGAATGGTGGTCTTACACCGGGGCGATACTGAGAGTATTTTCCACTGTGAAACGAGCCGCAAATATTCCTTAAGGGGCTTACATTAATTACGTCAGCATAAAATGGGGGGGGTCCAGTAAAATCTAACCAAATCTCATTATACCGAGAGGGGGGGGGGGGACCAATAAAAATCTCACGTCAACTTTAAAAGAGTATATATTATTATTATAGAGATGATAAAAAAAATAGAAAAATTATTTCACTTCTTTTGAAGTGTTCCATTTCTCCCGGGGGGGGGGAAGTCCCACTAAATTTCACTTAATCTCACCAAGGAGAGGGAGGGGTCTAATTAAAAAAAAAAAAAACAGCTTACATAATTAATGTATGTCCCTTTATATTATTTTAAATGGTAAAACACTGAAAATTGATCTGTGCATTATTGTCAGTAAACATGTTTGTAAACCTAATTTCCAAGACGCCAACAGTTATAAGTATATCGACGAATTACGTAGATAGGAATCTAAAGTGCCTACATACAAATTTTCAAAATTTCAACAAATTTTCAAAAAAAAAAATTGGATTTGGTTTATCAAATAAGAGATAAAATTAAAAAAGAAAGTTTTTTGAAGGCGTGGTCTACTGTTCACAGAACTACTAAAGCGAAAAAGTGAGTAAGCGCCTCCGCCCACTCAGGCAACTGAAAACTCTCAACTGCCAACTGTCTTTGTATGACAATGTGATGGCCCGCGCACTACACAATCACACAAAACCCCGTTGTCAATGGTAACGCAAGCGGGGACTTACGACTGTCACTGCTGATTTCCCTGGGCGGCCATTGATAGTTGCCAACTGTCAGCTGATTGTTCGTCATCTATGGTTAACCAAGCTTTTTGACCAATCAAGACAGAGAAAACAGCCGGTTTTAGTTGGTTTTCAGTTGCCTCAGTGGGCGGAGCGCCTTAGTGTAAACTAAATTTAAAAAACTTCTAAAGTACTGTACAAGCAGAAACAAAGCTAGCCGTTTAAAGGCTAAAAATATCCGAATTGATTCTATTCAAAAGCAAGATAGCTCTCCCCACCGGCATGACCATTGGCAAGTTAGACCTGCAGGCTGGGACATAAAACAATCTCTGCTGTCGGTGATAGAGATAACCATTGGGAACATAGAATTACCGTTGAACAGAGTCATTATTCGACAGCCGTATACACCAGACTAGGGTTGCATTCAATAAAAGGTCGAAAATAATAGAATAATATAGACCTAAAACTGAGAATACTCCTCATCAAGACCTATGTATGGAGTATCTTGATGTACGGCTGCGAAACATGGTGCCTATTGTTTTGTTGGGTAAATGGTTGAGGATCTTATTGAGAACACTTTCATTAATATTTTATAATGAAGATTTATTCACGACTTGCTGGATCAGACTTCGACACAGAGAGAGCGTACACCATAGACATAATGATCACAAGTACTTTCCACTAGTGATGTGACCTAATTTACAGTAGTGATGTGACACCTATCCGGAGATAAGAGATAAACGGAGACTAGAGGCTTTTGATATGTGGTCCTATAGAAGACTATTAGGAATTTCCTGGAGAGACCACATTACAAATGAGGAGGTTCTCCAAAGAATTGAAGGAGGAAGGCACCTGCTTAGGACCTTGTCCGAAAGGCGTGCAAGATGGATCGGCCATATAATACAACAAGAAGGCCTCTTGCATACCATAATGGAGGGTATGACCGAGGGGACAAACTCTAGGAGAAACCACGCCGAGAGTACCTGGAGGACCTGCTGGTGGACATGCGCTGCTCATCATATGCAGACTTCAAAAGAGCCGCACAAGACAGGGAAAAATGGAAGAGAAAAATAGAGGAAATTGCTGCAACCAATCCCAGGATTGAAACCAGAGAGAGAGAGAGTCAATAAGATAGGCCCTGAAAGATTTTTTTTCCTCGGGACCTCCTGTGTAGGGCTAATTAAAAAAAATGACGAAATAATTGGACTATTCCGAACTCCTGCAACTTATAAACCTACACATAACCGCAAAAATAAAACAATTCAACACACTGTTGTACTGTAGTATACATTAGAGGCTGCGCCGAATCGAAATAGACTGGTTGATGGAGGTCTTTTGATCTTTCCAGCCGGTCTCTCTTGGAACATCGCCTTGCACCCCAGGTAGATAGACAGATTCATACGTAAGTCACTCCTGAACACACTGATCTTCAGATTCCGACACACGCCTCGTACCCCTTTCCTTCCAAGGGTACGTTTCCTATCCTTAAAAAACCATCTACCCAAGATAACAAAGGCCCTGATGAAAATTATTTTCCTCAATGCCGAGCTAATGTACAAAAAATATACGATTTCGAATGGAAACAAATAATATTGTCACATTTAGCCTAATAGCCCAGCATTCTGTCTCGCTTATGACCCATTCTGACTGGGCAAGTATTTTTACCGAGTAGCGAGTATATTAGTTACTAAACGTGTCAGAACACCACAATTTTAGTAGAGTACCTAGGCTAGACAGTTCTTTAGTAGATTGAATCCATTTGGTTCTATTTTTTCGGCAAGTAGAGTCCCTACGCACTGACATTCGTAGACGCAGACAATTATTTATTTTTGTGGTTATTAATCTATTTTCGTATCCATAGTTTATTTATTTTCTCTCACTAATTTATTCTTCCACCTCTTCTAAAATAGGCATTACAATCAGCTTATTCAGCGTATTTACTTTATTGCGTTGCAGCCCGTCATGTTGCGACGCGTCGCTTACTAATGAACTCTACTTGACAGCAGTGCGAACACATTTTGGTGAGTCAAGTAGCGAGTTACTCACCACTCGACTTACTACTTGTCAGGTCCGAACAAGGCATTACACTAGCCTGAATCGTAAATTACCATCGCATTTGAAATTCGTAAACACAGTTTTTTTGTTAGAAATTTAGGCCTCAATTAGGCAAATGTTTGTATCATGAAACACACTCAAAAGACATTTCTTGTGTTATTTTAAATATTTGCTGGCAGTTGTTTCAGTGGCCGGTGACGTCACTATGGTCACGTGACCCCCTCCCGTTGCTTCCGGTACTATTTCCATCATGGCCGCTGGTCGGGGTAGAATTGGGGGGGGGGTGGAGTTCAATAAGTGGTGGGGGGAGGCTGGGGAGGCTTTCAGGGCAATGCAGGCTGTATAATCGAGTACTGTGCATGTGAAGCCGGGTGTACACCACAGGGGTTGTGTAGGTGCCTATTTTGCTGGCGATCTAATGGATTTTCAATATTGTTGTTAAGCGTGCATGACAAAAGCCGATGTTTGTGATGATTATTAAATATGATAAGCGTGTATCTAATGAAAAGGTTTGGTTAACTGGGTAAAATACTAAATATGGGATGGAAATTAATATCTTGGGTTTGTACTGAAAATTAATATTATTATCTGTAAGTTCAATCGCAGATGAAAATGGGAGAAAATATTTAACCGATTTTGATGAAATTTGGCTTACTACGTGTAAGTGGGTCCAACTTAAAAGGTAGGATAGTTTTTTTATCTCGATTATTGACCTCAATATTAAGTATTGCTAATAAAATGTTCATTAAATGTTTGTTATGGGAGAATGATTTGAAATTCTTTGTAAGTTTCTGACAGATGGCGGTGTGAATTAATTTGCATTTTTTGGTTACCTAGGTATGGCGTTGTGTTTCGATTTCACGTCTGTCTATTCCACGTCATTGCTTTGTTTTTTTTTTTGTATTAATTTCGTTAGCCACAACAATGCGTAGACGGTTCATCTAGTTATATATTTTTTTCAAAATCTAAAGGAGATTTAATATATATACATATCACTGTGTTTAATATTAAAACAGTTTTGGGACTGTTCCATATCCCAAGGTCTCACAATAACTGAGTTTAAAGTGATCCGTGGATGGGAATTATCAAGAACCAACAGCAATCATAAGGTAAGGCTTCATCCGACTCTTCTAAATTCCTAGTGATTGTAACCCGATCAGTGATCGTGATCCGATCAGTGATTGTTATCCGACCAGTGATTGTAACCCGATCAATGATCGTGATCTGATCAGTGATTGTTACTCGATCGGTGATTGTTATCCGATCAGTGATTGTGATCCGATCAGTGATTGTGACCCGATCGGTGCTTGTTACCCGATCACTGATTGTAACCCGACCAGTGATTGTTGTCCGATCAGTGATTGTAACCCGATCGGTGATTTTTACCCGATCAGCGATCGTGATCCGATCAGTGATTGTAACCCGATCAGTGATTGTAACCCGATCAGTGATTGTAACCCGAACAGTGTTTGTAACTCGATCAGTGATTGTAACCCTATCAGTGATTGAAAACCGATCAGTGATTGCAACCCGATCAGCAATTGCAACCCGATCAGTGATTGCAATCCGATCGAATGCTCTTCTAATCTCATTTACAGACCATTTAACCCCCAATCGGACATTAAACGGAACGGATGCGCGCCCCTGTTTCATACAAACTTTAATTTTGGATTTAAGGCCCCTTTTTACAATTGTGATAATGTCTAATAAAACACGACTCGTTTAAAAAAGAGATAAAATCTCTTGCGGGTTGTGTTAAGAAGCATTTAAAGAAACATTGTGAATTTTTTCATACATATAACTTGTAAAATAACAGAAAGAATAATAATTTTCGGTGCATACTTTGCGATTTATTTTTATCGAGGGAATTTCACATAATTACCGTTTCGGCGTGGGGAATGTATAGATAATATCTTAAAGAACAACATATATTTTCTAAGACCTTAAAAACTTCAAATGTGTAAGGAACATAATTAAGAAATCGGTAGAAAACCGGGATGCCACAGCTTAAAGGTTTTTTCCCACTACACCGTTCCATACCATGACCGTACTATGAACGTATCAGCGACGAAATAAATACGCTACGCCCTATAATGCCCACTAGAACGTGCTAACACCGTATGATGCCCGTACGTAACGGGTTTAGTGACCGTATGATACCCGTATACACCGGGGTTAGTGTCCGTACCATCCCCGTTTAATAGGCGTACGGTTCTAAAATACTGGACGTTATTTAAGCAACTAGTCATTCCAATGTAATGAATTATTAAGAAATATAGAAAATATTATCACTAAAAGAATAATATCACTATTAGAACGGGGATCATACGCGTATGAAACACCGTCGCGTGCCATGCATAGAGCGGACCAGCACCTGCAAAATATTGTCATCGAGAATTCGCCGTCAGTCCGGTCATGGTATGCGCCGGTGTTGGTCGGTGACGGGACGGGCTAGTTGGCAGCGTTTCATACTGATCGATACAAAGAATATTTTTTTGCAGGCGCCGCTACGGTTACGGTCATGGTTTGGAACGATGTAGTGGGCAGAGACCATAAGACAAAAATGCCCAACCCAACTGAAAAATTATTTTTGTAATCAAAGTTATATCAAATATCTAGTACTATATGTGCTACCTTATTTATTTTTGTTTTAAATTATAAAATATATGCCATTATGGTAGGGACAGACACGAAACTCACAACAAAAGATACTGTGTTATAAAGTATCTTTTCTACCGACACACTACGTTATAAAAGATTTCTTCCTATGGCAGGAGAGGGCGTCAGTTGAATTCGGAAGCTGCCGAGGGAATGTTATTTCTTTCATTTCAACCAAGAACTACGTGAACTAAAGTTCTGACTTCTATACCATAGATTTTAGAACATGGGGAGTCAAGGACATGTATTTTAAAAAGTTGAGAAGGAACAGAACAATATCCAATAAATTATCATTCGAATAAGTGAGGATATTTGGGTTTTGGAGATATGGGGGGAATTGTTGAAACCACGGTTTTGATGGGATAGTCCTTTTTATTGAGGCACAGAAGGCTCCCTTGGATCGACTAGTAATTTTCCAATACTCTGCCACAAAAATGGCGAGATATGTCTTAGAGGATTGAAAAAAATTCAGATACGAGATTGTGATTTGTGAGGGTAACAATAGGTTTGGACTTTTGAGACGTAGACTTGCAAAACCCCCTTTGGAATTTTAAAGAAATCTGTAGATGTCGCGATAAACTGTTTGGAACACCTTTTACACTTAATATTTCAACATAATTATACATTACAAGAATTCATATCTCTGATGTCTTCTCTGTTCTTAAATCCAATACGTCTCGTATCTGAGAAGAAAATTGGACAGATACAAAAACCATGAGTTTTTAAAGGATGGAAATGAACGAATGAACGTCCAGTGAGCCTCCCCAGACACAGTTGGGCGAAGCAACTCCAAAAACTGTGCGAGGAGAGGATGGTTTGCTATGGACGGAGGCCGAAAAATCGGCGCAAGACAGGGACGTGTGGAGGAGCCTGGTCGATGCAGTGGGTCCCCGACCCAAATAGAACAAGAGGAAGAAGAAGAATAAAATGAACGAAAACGATGTCGAATTAAGAGGAAATGCCTTTTTTGGATAAATGTCTTGATGGTATAGTCCTTTGTATCGAGGCATAGCAGACTCCCTTGGATGACTGGCAATATGCCTATACTCTGCCCAAACATTGCGAAATCTATCTTTGAGGACGGAAAAATGGGGGAATTGTTGAAACCACGGTTTTGACAGAATAGTCCTTTGTATTGAGGCATAACAGGTTCCCTTGGATTGACTAGTAAGTAATATGCCAAAACATTGCAAGATCTATCTTTGAGGACGGAAAAATGGAGGAATTGTTGAATCCACGGTCTTGGATGTGATAGTCCTTTGTATTAAGGCATAGCAGGTTCCCCTGGATTGACTGGTAGATAAGTAATGTGCCAAAACATCGCGAGATCTATCTTTGAGGATGGAAAAATGGGAGAATTGTTGAAACCATGGTTTTGACAGACTAGTCCTTTGTATTGAGGCATAGTAAGCTCCCTTGGATGGACTAGTAAGTAACATGCCAAAACATTCCAAAATCTATTTTTGAGGATGGAGAAACGGAGGAATTGTTGAATCCACTGTTTTGACGTGATAGTCCTTTGTATTGAGGCATAACAGGTTCCCTTGGATTGACTAGTAAGTAATATGCCAAAACATTGCAAGATCTATCTTTGAGGACGGAAAAATGGAGGAATTGTTGAATCCACGGTTTTGATGTGATAGTCCTTTGTATTGAGGCATAGCAAGCTCCCTTAGATTGACTAGTAAGTAATGTGCCAAAACATTGCGAGATCTATTTTTGAGGATGGAGAAATCGTTGAATCCACGGTTTTGATGTGATAGTCCTTTGTATTGAGGCATAGCAGGTTCCCTTGGATTGACCAGTAAGTAATATGCCAAAACATTGCTCGATCTATCTCTGCGGATGAAGAAATGGGGGAATTGTTGAAATCATGGTTTTGACAGAATAGTCCTTTGTATTGAGGCACAGCAAGCTCCCTTGGATTTACTAGCAAGTAACATGCCAAAACATTGCGAGATCTATTTTTGAGGATGGAGAAATGGAAGAATTGTTGAATCCACGGTTTTGATGATGTGATAGTCCTTTGTATTGAGGCATAGCAGGTTCTCTTGGATTGACTAGGAATATGCCAATACTCTGCCCAAACAGTGCGAGATCTATCTATGAGGATGGAAAGAAATTCAGATAAGTAAATGTGTGTGTATAGTGTTAAAAAGTGCTGAAAATGGTATAATCTATAAACCAATTTTCACTGTGGAATAAAATATAGCATAAAAGCGCTCAACACGCAATATTTTTCAACATTTAAATGTGCGAAGCATAATTTGCTGCAAGCGGCCAAAACAAATATATATTAAAAAATATATATGACCTTATAATTAATTAAGCATAATATATATTGTGAATAAATTAACTTCACGTTTAATATTATATTATACACACCATCGCGCCGCATCCCCGTAAGGGTGGGCAGATTCGATAGAACGCCACCCATCACTGTCCTGAAACACGGACATTAGAAATTAACTGTTATATCATAATAAATGTAACAGTTTTTTTAAAAGATGTTTTTAGACCCCTAAGGCCACTAAAATGAGGAACTCTAGTTTAATTTTAAATATATTTTTAACCACGTTATAAGGGTGACGTACCACGTCGTGTAAAATTCAGTATTTGGTTGCTAACAAAAACACTCCTTATGTAGATGGCGATAAGGTTTAAATTCATTGATGAAAAATTTTTGATGAAAAAGCTTATTTTAATTATTTTATTTTGCGAAGTTCTGGCACAAAAGTATAATTTTTTTACTATCATTGTATAAAAAAACAAATTTTTCACATTATACAATAAAACCATAAACGAATAGTGGTTTTGAATTAGAAGATTTAAAAAATTTAAGCAGTTTTTATAGGCCTTATACCTTATTTTTTTCTGTGCTTTTAATAATAATAATACAAAAAAAACTCTATTATTTTAAAGGCAAATGTGAGTTTTACTCACAGTATTTAATTGAAGCATTTAAAATGTCTCTAAGAGATCTAATTTTTAAACCAAAGTCACATAATTTTGCATTGCTCAGTAGTGAATCACCTTAGTTGTTTTTAATAGTAAAAACGAGTCAAATGTGATTTTTTTGTGTCGCCAAGAGATATTGCAACGAATGACATAACATGGTTGTACAAATATGTCATCCGCGCTGTCTTCCAAGGCCATAGAATAAAAAAATAACACAAAAAGTGCCTTTTGGGCGTGTTTTGTCATCAAAATATAGGCCCGATTTGGGCTTATAAAACTCACAAATGAGATGGAGATATGCGATTCCAGGCGAGTGTGAGTGAGACAGAACTCTGGGGTTTGCGGTTGGGTCAAATGGAACATTTGTTTCCATTGAAATTTGTACGAAAGGCACTTCTAGTTTTATATTCTTTATTCCATGTGGTATATATGACGTCATCATGAGCCGAAGCGTTCAGATATGTTACTATTTCAAAGCTATTTATTAATCGATTAAAACTTTTAGTTCCAATTTTTTTTTTCAATAGGAATTCCTCATAAGATAATATTATAAATTAATTATATTTTGCTTATAATTATTTATTTTAAACATAACACTTATAATTTTTTTAATAGTGTGGTATATGTATGTAGTATAGTAGGTATAGCCTGTTATGAGACTAATTGTTTCGATATGTGAACTGATAATAAATGGTGTACATGATCAGGAAAAAGGTGAGGAAGACTGTAACACCTATTTGTAAAAAAAAACCTAAAAATTAAAAAGAAAATGTAACATATTAATTTTTTTATATTTTACAGTAAAAATGCCATGTAAATTAATCAAGAAAAATTTATTTTACGTTTTTATTATTTTATTTCTCAATGCTCTTTATGAGACAACTGTAAGGCAATTGAACAAAGTGTAAGTAAAATATATTTTTTAAGTGTTAGTGAAGGCTGGGGGTCAGTGTGTCCAAGAGTTACGGACAAGAATCCATGCCTCCACACGGAGAAAAATGTTATTCTAAAATACGATCATTATATTCGTAAAAACAGTTAAAAACGGGGCTGAAGTTCTTACGAACAAATGAAAAGTGTTTCAATGTTTATTGGTGGTAAAATGTAAGAATAATTTGTTGGTATACGTACGAAATTACGTATACCAACAAATCATTCTTACATGTTCCCGCCAATAAACATTGAAACGCTGTTAATTTGTTCGTAAGAACTTCAGTCCCGTTTTTAACCGTTTTTACAGAAAAAATTATCGTATTTTAGAATAACAATTTTCTCCGTGTACTGCAGTGCAGGGCGATGGGTTGAGAGAGTCCTGCAGGAGAGGTCAAAGTGTCACCCTAACCAGTCTCTCTCGATCAAGCCCGCCACGCAGTAAGTGGGCAGATGCATCCTTCGCTAAGATTGGGACAAACCTCAACCCAAGACACAAAATGTGGCGAACCATTTGGGGTGACTTACGACAGAGGTTTTGGTAATCCCATAAATCAACCAATCCCATAACCATACCCGCCTCTCATATTGTAGAACTTATGACATAAACTGTTTTAAAACATAAAACATATTATTTACTCGTAACATCTTTATAGATCTTGCAATTTCAAGTCAGGTATAAATACCGCCGCCCCGGGTCTCATTCATTGGATAACCAACACCTCTGCCATGGGTCACCCCAAGTGACAAGCTACGGTTAGGGTTACCAGATGACAGGAATTTCCCTGACATGTCCGGAATTTTAGCTGTCTGTCAGGAAACCAGGAGAAATGGAAATAAATTGAAAAAAGTCAGGAATTTTGAAAAATATAAGAAAAAAAAATAGAATTTTGATTATATAGGCGAAATTACCCAAAAAATCTCTAGCCACCCCCCCCCCTCTTTCCACAGGATGGATGGTGTAAATCAATTTATTGATTCCTGAATTTCTCTAGACACCCCTCCCCAGGATTATTTATTTTATTTATTTATTTATTTAAATGCATGATTTATTGAAAGTACATACAGTTTATTGTGATATTTCACCCTCCATGCTAGGGATGACCCTGTGTTATGGTGGGTGAATTTTACAGTTTGGGGATATACATTCATTAGTATTGGTTGATAATTATGGATCCTTTAAGTTTACAGGATTTTTTTACTATGTCAGGGATCTGGTAACCCTAGCTACGGTGGTCTTAGCAGAGGTGCCCTGGTTTATGGAGTAAAGTTTGTCCTGGTCTTTTCGGTGGGTGCATCTGCTCCGGATCGGGAGAAGCCAGTTGAGGGAGACACTTTTTGACCCCTCTAGCCAAACTCTTTCACCTTGCACATTAGAGGAAGAGGTGGATTCATGCGTCACTCATGGATACATTTACCCCTAATTTCCTACCCACCCCACACACAGTTTTCCTTCCCAGAACTTCCTAACCTTCCTTTCCTTTAAAAGGCACCCACACATCATCTCCAAAGATGACGTTGGCCCGGAGGGAAAATGTTTTATTTAGGGCCACCTGTGTAAAGTTTATGTAAAAAGAAAATATCGTCATGGAATGACTTTGTGAACCCTTAAAAGATATGATGACTTAAATGATATAGTTAGAAAAATCTGCTATAATTTTAGTGTCTCAGAAATCGAATTCACTAAAATATTAATGACATTACAAATTTGAAATGCCGTAAAGAACAAAATGCTATCGTTTAGGAGATTGAAAAGATTTCTGGTGGTTTTGTGCATAAAAACACGTTATACCGAACTTTTTTTGCAAATTTCTTTAAAACAGTATTTAATTTATTTTATTTTTTCAGAAAAAAAATCCACTTAAAATTAATAAATAATCGAAAAGAAAGTTTTTCTGATGGTTTTGTGGATAAAATCATGAAAACCGAACATATTTTGCAAATTTCTTTAGCACAGCATTTCATTTATTTAAATTTTTCAGAATAATAATCGACTAAAATTAATAATTAAACTTAATAATTAAAATTAATAAATAATCGAAAAGAAAATTTTTCTGATGGTTTTGTGGATAAAATCATGAATACCGAACATTTTTTGCAAATTTCTTTAAAACAGTATTTGATTTATGTTTATTTTTCAGAAAAATAATCCACTTAAAATTAATAATTTAAATTAATAAATAATCGAAAAGAAAGTTTTTCTGATGGTTTTGTGGATAAAATCATGAATGCCGAACATTTTTTGCAAATGTCTTTAAAACAGTATTTAATTTATTTAAATTTTTCAGAAAAATAATCCACTTAAAATTCAAATTCAAAATCACTTATTTTGCCAGAATTATTTCGACGACGAAGATGGAAAGAGAAAAAATAGAAAGAGATAGAAATGGCATATTTAATAAGCATGTCCATTAAAATATTTCAAAATTTCCGCTATCGTTATATCAAATGATGCTCATTTTATGTAATTCACAATTTCGAGTATCCGGCATAGTAGCTTAAATTCAAAATTTCCCGAGATTTCACTTTTAAATGCGCATTTGAAAAACAGGCGAGAAAATCGTTAGATTCCCTTTGAACCCAAAATTTAACCCTTTTGACTAACGGAACCAGTTCTTTTGACGTCAAAATATATTAATTACGAAAACAATACGGTTCTCTCTCACTGTGTTCAGTTGGATCACAAAGCGCACATTTCGCCCAAAATCACTAACATTAAGGAACAATTTTAAGTGTAAAGGATCTCTTCCAATTAATTGTGGGGTTTTTTGAAATGGTAACAAATTATAAGGAAGGAGAAATATAATCTGGTAGAAATTATGCGATTTGTTAGATTAACATGGAAATGAAATTAATTAATTATTTTTATGATACGTTTTTAGATTTTCACGGCCAAAAGCATTTTCGTTGTCTGTTTTTGGGGTGTTACGCCGTGTTGCGCTACCTCCTTCTTTAGCCGAAGTTTCGGACAGCGTTGCAGTGTCCATCGTCGCATTCTTTTCGCATTTAGTAGAAAATTTACAAAATAAATTTACGAAACATTTACTTTTAAAATACAACAAAACTACAAATAATATGTTAACACTGTTGATTCAAAGAACCATAGTGAGAAAGTCTTGAGCATCCTGTTGTACTGGAGAATATTGGTCCCAGTACTTAAAACAGATAATGTGTCTGGAGAGAACATTAAAGATATTACGATAACATTTTTAAGTTTCTCGAAATCAAGTTTACGAAAGCCGAAATCGCAAAAAACCAAAATCCTGAAAACCAAATGTACTAATTATTAAATTTGAAAATATTTGTTTTGATATCAGAAAGTTCTCGTTAATCGAAATCCCAAATGATAATTTTCTGATAGCGGAAATCTTGAACCAAGTACGCTACAGCGGAAATCTTGTTATAAGAACTTCCTTTAAATAAAGTTCACAAAAGCCCAATTTCCAAATAACCAAATTCACGAAATTCAAATGTATAACGTTTTCAAAATCGATTTCCTTTGATAACAAAATTTGTTTCAATCCAAAATGACAATTTTGTTCAAAAACCAAGTAGATATCTACCGTAAAATCAGAATCTCCGTGAACTACTCCTGCGAATCGAATTCTCTATATATACACTACTTCAAAATCATATATCCCGATTCGAAACTAAATTTTCGTTAAATAATTTTCCCCTAAATTAAAACTTGAAGCTTAAAAACCTCAAATCTGAAATTATAAACACGAAGAAAATTTTTATTCTAAAATACGATCATTTTATTCATAAAAACGGTTAAAAACGGGACTGAAGTTCTTACGAACAAATTAACAGTGTTTCAATATTTATTTGTTGATATACGTACGAAATTACGTATATCAACAAATTATTCTTACGTGTTCCCGCCAATAAACATTGAAACCCTGTTAATTTGTTCGTAAGAACTTCAGTCCCGTTTTTACGAATAAAATTATCGTATTTTAGAATAACATTTTTCTCCGTTTCCTTTAATGCTTTGAGTTCCCGAAAACCGATTTATCAAATTAAAAAAACTCTCCAAAACCAAGATCACAAAATACAACACATTTCCCACTAGACGAAATCCTGAAATTAAAAATCCCGAATGACTAATTTCCTGAAGTCCAATCCTGAAAGACGAATCTCAATACAAACAATTTGATGTACTCTAATGATCCAGCATCTAAAATCTTTTATCATTTTCCTCTCCCTGAACACTATATATAGTTAGTTCTCTTTAAAATTTTACCCAAAATAAACATAAACAAAACATGTAATTGGATTGAACAAGTAACCATGATTATTAATATTTTGTTTAGAACTAAAAAGGATGTTTTTCCAGTAAGTATGTATTTTTCTTTAGAAAATGTAATCAGCATTGATAATCTACCACCATACGAGTTGTCTAATTATATATCAATTTAAACGACGAACTTCCAACAGTATTCCGAAGTTATACAAACAAGACGTTGAATATTACTTGATAAAACCCAATATATAAAATACACTAGAGAACCCGTCACTAGATATTAAATCTACATTATATAAATCTCTTAAATTTTCTTTCTTAACCACTGGAGCGATTTGGTTCCAAATTTGGACCACTTTAATTTTGCTAGGATTGCTTTCGGTCCAAAAATGGACCGATTTTCGTACCATTCGTAAAACATTAAGGCGATCCGCTCACTGAGGCAACTGAAAACTGGCAACTCGCTGCCCTAGTGTTTGTATGTTCAATAGACCATTTTGCAAATTTTACAGGTGACGTTTTTTTTTGTTTTTTTACAGGCAAATTTAGTCATTTCGTTTTATACCGTATTCAAAAGACATGTATAAAACGAAATGACTAAAGTCAGAATTATTTAGAATTTGCCTGTAAAAAACAAAAAAAAAACGTCCCCTGTAAAATTTGCAAAATGGTCTATTGAACATACAAGCACTAGGGCAGCGAACTGGCAACTGTCTTTGTATGACAATCACACTTCATAATCACACAAAACCCCGTTGTCAATGGTAACGCAAGCGGTGATTCGCGACTTGCACTGCTGATTGCCGTGGCCGGCCGTTGCTAGTTGCCAGCTGTCAGCTGATTGTTCTTCGTGTATGGTTAAACAAGCTTTTTGACCAATCAAGACATAGAAACCAGCTGGTTTTAGTTTATTTTCAGTTGCCTCGTCAGCGGAGCGCCTAATTGTAGTTTTTTTAAACATTTTCATGGCCAGCAATTTATTCTATCAAATAGTTTGTAAAAGATAGACTTTATGTCTATGGATATATAGATTGTCTTTAAATTCTTCGCGAATGAATTATGGCAGTTGGAAAGATTCATTTCTACAAACGAACTTAAAAATAATTTTCAGATCAAATTTTTGATTTGTTGAACAAATATAAAAAATGATTTTCTAGTATATATTTGCATCTGTGATTATCAAACAGGTCATACAGAACATAAAAACGCAAAACAATATTCATTATAGATATAAAAAATATCCTCTAGCGGCATTTTCAAATCTTTAGAACACTAAAGCACAAATTTTGCGCATTTATAAAGTTAAAGATTTTTTAATACTTTGTCTAACAATTTTAAAAATATAGAAAAGTATTTTACAAACTTTAGGTGAATTCATTGGCTATATAGCACTATAATTTGTTTATATTTTACCATCCACAAATGTAGAGTAATGATGTTTTTAATGTGGGCGGGAAATATTCAAAATTTATTTTTAAAAGTGGCGAGCACTCAAGGCGATTTTTTATAATTCTCTGTGTCGCTCCAGTGAATAATATTATTAAATTTGCAGTTCATGATGTAGTGGATAAAAAAATAAGACCTACTTGTAGTGCATAGAAAATAAGTGAATAAGTAGTAAAAATCATTGTTTTGAAAAAATGCAATTGTAATGTAATGATTTTTAAAGTGAAAATCGTTTTTAACTAGCTGGTTCCTGGCGTTGCATAGACTTTACGTTTAGTTTTTCGAAATCGGATGAAGGCAGTAAGTTTCCTATTATTCTGAAGGCAAAGTGTGCAAAATTTCATCAAGACGTATTCAAATTCTGATTTAAGAGGATGGTAAAAGCGGATTAGGGGGATGGTTTTTCAAAATAAAAATTTTGATTCAAGTACGTACTCATATTTACACGGTATTAAGGGAAGTACTTTAAGCCGGTGATTCCTAAAATTATTTTGAGTGAAAAATGTGCTTGAAATTTTGGTCTCCGGTGACTTTTGCAATGTATTTTTTTTCAATTTTTTTTTCAAAATCGACTTTCTTTTTCAAATATCATCACTGATCACTCAGCCGAGTGACCGACCAACCCCTCACCCCACTTTTAACTTCCCAATACCTACTGATTTATATCTTAATATATAAAACAAAGTCGGGTTAGTTACACCATTTATAACTCAAGAACGGACGAATCGATTTTTATGATCTTTGATTTGTTGGATTTGTCTTCGTCCCGATTAACAGAATAACTATTAAAACATCGGGAAAAATAATTATGAAGAGATTTATTTTTTTCATATATTTTGTATGGAACCGCTTTTCAAATAATGTGCATTGGTCGACATAATTTGAATCAATTCGAACTGTCAATGGTGTAGTGTGCCGAACATTTCATGCTTAGTCAACAGCTCAATTTCATTTTTTGAACTTAGAGTAGGTACCTATTTAATTTAACTTAATAAAAATTTAATTTATTTCAGCTAAAAAAATAAACACAACATTTATTGATTCTGAGGCGGTACGAAGTTTGCCGGGTCAGCTAGTTTTTATATAAAAAGAAAGCATCAAAAGTGTCACCAAGTACCTACCTACCAAAAACATAATATTTTTAACTAGTAAACTATTTAATTTCTATATTTTAATTTTGTATATCTTTTCTTTAAATTTATTATGGTTAAATCTTGACAAGTAAAGTCATCTATTTTTTTTCAACCTTCCGGATTCGTAGTTGAGAGTCTTACACCTCGAAAATAGGGACCATTGAACTTGCCTAGTGATATCTTATTCAATGCTTCATACCAATATCAAAACTTTATGAAAGCGCTAGTAGGGAATTCCAATATACCAACCAACTATATAATCTGTCATCTACAGAGTGAATGGTACATCACTGTCAAAACAGTAGTAATCACACAGTTTTTATTCTTTTTTTTTTATATTATGGTATTAGAAAATCACACGAGAAAAAGGGGAATTGCCACTACCGCGATTTGAAATTTTGAGAAGAAAAAATGACTTTATTATATAATAAAATATTTTAAAATAAAGGAATAATTAAAACATTCTATATATTTAAATAAATTTAAAAAAAGACATAAACTCTGATTAAATAACTAGATCGACTCGGCACAGGATCTCCTAGTGAGGAGGACTATGAAATACCATATCTACATGGAGAAAATTGTTATTCGAAAAAACGATCATTTTAATAGTTAAAACGGTTAAAAACGGGATTGAAGTTCTTACGAACAAATTAACAGGGTAAAAAATGACACCAAAAAGTGAATTTGCGAAGATTAAAGAATTATGATAGTTAGTTTGTTAGCTATTTGTCCAGGATAATCACATGGTTTTTAATATTTTTGTTGGTTGGTCTTATTGCTTTTATATTGCAAGTTACCCTGTAAACAAAACTTTTCTACCCCATCAGAAGTGTTTTCAGTGTATTCAACTGAGATTAATATTTCAGATAAATAGTTGTTTTCAGCAGAAATACGAAACTAATTATGTGTTTATAGAAATCAACTGTGTGCTGTTTTGTAGCCTTTTCGTAAGTTCATTTTTATTACAGAAGACGGATTTTATTTATGCCTTTAAAATAAATGCTGTATGTATTTGCTGTACGTTCGTTGTAAAGAAAGAAAACTTTTTTTTTTCACAATAAAACTTGATTGGTTAGGCATCCATCTATCGAAAGTATTCTGAAACAAAGTGTATTTGTACTAAAAATAAATAAAAAATTGCCTCCCTACATTAAACCCGCATTCTCTACTGACAACAACTTAGGTAAATATTAAAAAAATACTAAAAATAGAGGATGAAAGTAGACTGAATGCTGTAGAAATGAGATCCCTGAGGCGTATGTGTGGTAAAACCATGTATGATCGTGTGAGGAATGTGGAGATCCGAAAAGAATGCAAGGCCGATGTGAGCGTCATAAGTAAGATTAAAAAAGGGACGCTTAGATGGTTTGGACATATAGAGCGAATGAACGAAGAAAGGAGTGTCAAGAGAATATATGATACTAATGTGAATGGTAGAAGAAGTCGAGGACGCCCGAGGAAGACATGGCACGATCAAGTGAATCAGATACTTTATAGTCGGGCCATGTCAAGAGTCAGAATAATAGAAGAGCATGTATGAATGTGAATGAGGCGAGGAGTGTATGCCAAGACCGAGTTGTTTGGCGGTCCGTCCTCTCTGCCTACCCCTGCGGGGAAACGGCGTGATGGTTAGTTAGTTAGTTAGTTAGTTAGTTAGTTAGTTCTAAAAATAGAGATCATAAATTAAGTCACTCATGCATTTACCAACTTTGTTGCAATGATTGTCCATAATTCTACATAGGTAACCAGAAATGTAAATATTAGAAGGACGGAACATTTAAAATGTTTAAATAACAATAATTTTTCGGAGTTTACCAATCATCTTATTTCCACCAATCATACTTTTAATAATGACAGAGGGGCTAAAATTCTTCACCGTAATAATAAAAGAAAAAAATTAGATAACTTGGAACCAAATTCATTTTTAGAAAATAATTTCTTTAAAATTTACTATGATAAAACTATACTAACAGACAGACCAATTAGTCATAATTGACCCGATATAGTTTTCTTCTTCTTCTTCGATGGCGCTACAGCCCATATCGAGCTTTGGCCTCCCGCAACATTCGCCTCCAACTCCTCCTGTCCTCAGCGGCTGACTTCCAGTTTGTTATCTGGAGAAGCTGTGCTGCATCCCCTCTTACTTCGTCTTCCCACCTCAGTCTGGGTCTTCCCACTTTTCTCTTTCCACCTGGGTGTCCAGCCATAATTCTTTTTGGGACGCGTGTGTCCGGCATTCTCTGTACATGTCCAGCCCATCTCAACCTGAGGAGTCTCATATGGGCTGAGATATTGGGGGCCTGATATACATCATACAGTTCTTTGTTGTGTTGGATTCCCACTCTTTCACGGGTCCACATATTCTTCTTAACACTTTTATAGTTTTAGATATAGTTTTAGATGACAAAATTAAAAAAATAACTTATATCATTGATGCAGCTGTTCTAAATTCTTGTAATATTGAAAAATCTGTTTCTGAAAAACTAAGAAAGTAACTAAGATTTAGGAAATGAAATTAAAAGAATTTATTATTCTTAGACTATAAAAATATTACCATTTGTTATTTCGGCTACTGGCATTATACCTAGCTCTCTCAAATTTAGGCATATTAGATTTGTCGAAGAATTTATATATAAAAATGCAAAAATCAGTCATTTTAAATACATGTAGAATTACGAAAGATTTTTTAAATATTTATATTGAGGGATCAGTAGGATTTATCTGTCAAATTAGGAATTCCACTGAGCCGAACCCTCTGATATGAAAAAATATTGGGAGTCGGTGAATTAATGTCGGTGAATATCGCACAAGAGTCCCAACGGCTCCCGTCTGGAGCTAGTGACTATGGCCACCGCGATTGGGGAATTTTTTTTTAACATTTTTTAAGGATTTTTTTTTCTTGCCTGTGTCATCATTGGGGATGGTTTGCGGAGGGTCTTTTTTTATGGAAAGAAAGGAGTGAACCTTTTAATGTTTGGAGGTGTAGCATGGACGATCGATAAAACCCTATATCAATACGATATTGAACAAATCCGTCAATGAAGTTATCAATATTCATGGTCGACAATAATTGGTAAGAGATATTTCGACCGACGGTTTAGCCGTTGCCAGCGTGAATCGATTTCTTATTTATTCCTATCAATATCGGTTAGGTTCCGGTCAGGCTCCCTAGTACATTCGATCGATAAGGATTGATATGATAACTTTTGATAACTTATCATCGTTCCCTGGCACGACTACAGATCGCCAATGAATAAGTGACAGTTCACAATGACTAAGTGTCCTTAATAATATATTCGACATCAACTGTTGTTTGTATGTTAGCGGTCTGCAGTTGTTTTAGGGAACGATGTTATCCTATCAATCCTTATCGATCGAGTGTGCTAGTATAATTTATTCATAATATCTAATATAGCAAAATCATTCAGACTTAAGAGCTATTGACCAGCCGCTGAGAATAAAAGTTTTAAAATGCTTGCAACTGTACAGAGAGGTTCCGACGAGAAAGATCGATTATTCCCCGTATCAAATTATTAAAATTAAAAATTTAATATCGATTTATATCATTCAACACTTGCTTTAATATATACCTACATTCAAGTAAGCAATAAAAATGCTCAAAACGCACGATGATAAATTATTAAATATCGTGTACTTCTTGGAAGTATTTTTTGATCATAAGTGTTTTTTTTTTTCGTTATTTGTTTTTGGGGTGTTATGCCGTGTTGTGCTACCTCCTTCTTTAGCCAAAGTTTCGGACAGCGTTGCAGTGTCCATCATCAGGGCAGATCTGGCAGATCCGACAATGATCGGATGACGGATAACGATGACGGATCTGCCAGATCTGCCCTGATGATGGACACTGCAACGCTGTCCGAAACGTCGGCTAAAGAAGAAGGTAGCACAACACGGCATAACACCCCAAAAACAAACAACGAAAATGCTTTTGGCCGTGAAAATCTAAAAACGTATCTCATAAGTATTTATGATTTTTCAATAATGTCTAAACAAAATAAGTGTGTAAAAAAATCGGATTTTTTTTTTTTTTTGTAAGACCTTTTAAATAAATAGAAAATCTAAGGTATTTTTGTCACAAAACAGGTTCTCGGATTTATTTTATAATGATTTTAATTTAACTAAAATTTAAATTATGAAAACTGTGTTGACTAGATTATGTATTGATTTATTTTGTTGATTGTTGATTATATGATATGAAATTTGTGTTGTTTAATAGAATCTATCGTTTGAAAATTTAACAAATCTGCCAACGACGTAAAACCTTCGTAGATTAAAAATACACATTGTTGTTTTAAATTTTAAAACCGCGTTTACCAGATAAAATAACAATCTTTCAAAATCAATTTATGTTTTTTTTGTAAAAAAGAGTCAATACGTCTAGAATTTGATTTAAAAATGACTAATTTCCGGTATTCTCTAGTAATACTCTCTTAACAGTACAAAACTTAAAATTTAAAACAATCAATTTTGTACAAAGCGTTTACAAGTTGTTACTAATTTTGTTTTTCTTTGTTTTACAGAGCCAAGTTACGCCGGTAAGTGTGAACAAAGTTATTATGACTTGCTAAGAACATTGTATGTACATTGTTAAGTTTGTTTTAACAAAATTCACCCAAGGAAAGGCAGCTTAATGGATTTGTTAAGATTTAAGATGGGTGTTATGTTTGTCTTCGATAATCTTGATTAGGGGTGTCGATTTAACATCTTGTTTTATTAATTACATAAGCTTTGTTTAGATTCGATTAATTTAAGATTTCGATTCAAACTTGGCGTACAGTACAGGGCCCTCAGATACTTTAATAGTGCACAACTGCTAACCCTGCACAAATCGCAAGTGCGCCCCACGGTTGATAGTTTCCTCGGTCGTAACACACGGATTACAATCTTTAGAGCACAGGCGTGAGGCGGGATGCTATGCTCCGAGGAACTAGCGTCATTGATACCCTCGGCACCAACATATGTACACGGTTGACATTTGTCACATGAGAACGGGTCGCTTTTGAGGCTCGTTGTTAAGTTCTACAGCTGTGGAAGGATTTGCCGGCCTCTGTGTTTCTTCCTTCCTACAACATGGGTCTTCTTCACTCCTTCCTCTCCTCAAAAAGACCCTCCACACAGCATATTCATAGATGACATAGGCCCCGAGGGAAATTGTTTTCTTCAAAGCCTCCTGCGTGCAGTTAATGTAAAAAAAATATTGTATAATGATTGAAATGGTTTTATTAGATGCCAGGAAGAAAATTAGATTAGACTACTAAATAAGTATTTACTTCAGTCGTGTGTTCTAAAGCACACTCGTATTTTCCTTTCTATATCTCAATAATAGGGTTTTTGAAAGTAAAATAGGCAAGTCGTTTAGATTTTGAGGTGTAAAATCACAATGGGAATCACGCGATCACATTTAATATTAATGTGTTCCATCACAATGACCCCAGGAAAATAAAGCAAAAGCTAAAGTTATTAAAATCGGAATAAAAATAATGTCTTTCTTTTCCGGTATTTTCTATATAACCGTGACACGAAAGAATTTTTTTTTAAATTTGCTTGAGTAAGCCACAGTAATAATATTGACTTTTTTTATATGAATACCGCACAAGAGTCTCAACTGTTCCCGTCTGGAGCCAGTGAGACTATGGCGTCCCCAAATAAGTTATGTTGTGAGGCTTAATGTAGTAAGAAGGGGAAGAGACAGGCGGGGAAGTACCTGGCTATTCATATCTGATCACCATACATAGCTAAAGCCATTTCAAGCAAAATTCAATTAAAAAAAAATTATTACACCAGGGCGATACTGAGAGTATTTTCCCTTCTGGAACCTGCCGCAAATATACTGTATATTATTTTTTTATTGATTAATCGAAATGACGAAATTAATCAAATAAAATTTATATGCGCGAAATTCGGATTGCGAGTCGAGAGTCTTACCCCTCTACCACCGGAGGGCGTCAATTACAACATAATTATAGAATGCTGTTACAATACTTCAATATAATATATTTACCAATCTTTTCTTAATCTTGTTGTTTTAATATCCCCTAAAAATTACCTTTAAAATATACATATTTATCAACCGTTTCTTTATTTATTGTTTTTGTGTTTAATTCGTAGAATTCTATTTAATTTTATTTTTTTATTTTTTTTTATTTAAATTAAATTTAATAAAGTTTATTATTAAGTTCTGCAAATGTTTTAGTTTTTTTATTATTGTGACAGCAGAAAATGGCCTTGTAAGCCGAAACAGCTGTCACGATAATAAAAAACTAAAACACCACATTTTAATAAATTAAATTTAAAAAAAACTATAAATTATACCACCATATATTTATCTTTTTGTTTGAATATCTAATAAGAATTACTTTTATTTATCAACCTTTTCTAATCTTATTGTTTCAATATCCTTTAAAACATACTACCATTTATTTATCTACCTTTTCTTTAATCCTTTTGTTTAAATATTCCGTAAAACATGCTTTTAACATATACGGCCTTACTAAAAAAAAAACACTCCGCGGCCGTTAAACAGTGTTTCTGTAGCACGTTGTGTAAAGTCTGTACATTTCGTTTTTCAAATTCTTACTAAACAAAATATATGGTTTTGATCTGACAACGTCGCCATTTTACCAGCCTTACTAATAAACTTATTGAAAAATTTGTACAATGGTCAAACAACCATGTATGAAGAATCCTTACTAATTAAGAACTGACAAAAAATTGTTCATGGAAAGATATGTACATTGCTTACACGGCCAAGGAGGGTAGTTTATCTGTTGTATATATTTGTTCCATTTTCAACGAATTTCGAATTTTTTTTTAATGTCCTATATATTTATTATTTTTTGAGATGTCGTAAAAACAAATACCACTTTAGAACCAAAATTTAATTACCTTTAAGATTTTCATATCTAAAATATACTTAAATGTTTAAAAACTGTAGTATTTTAAGATTCAAACATCAAGTTGGAAAAAAAAACTCACTTACCCCAAACACTTTCTATTAAAACATTGAAATATTTGGAAAAATTCAAAATTCAAAAAACACAGTCCTTTTATTTAATGATTTTAAAATAAATCTGTCACCTCACTTTTTACTCCTTCAAACAATAAAAAAATCTTGAAATTCGCTTTTCATATCCAAAAATTTACAATAAAAATACTCACGTTTGAATACGTTGCTTGCACATCTTAAGGCATTAATTTCTTTGATACGTTTACTAAAATAATGCCGGATCTGCCCTGATGATGGACACTACAACGCTGTCCGAAACGTCGGCTAAAGAAGGAGGTAGCGCAACACGGCATAAAACCCCAAAAACAAACAACAAAAATGCTTTTGGCCGTGAAAATAAAAAAAAAAATCTGTTATAATCCAACTTATTAAAATCTGTTATAAATTAAAAAAAAACTTTAAAGTTAAATGATTGAAGAAGCCAAAATATATATATATCGCCGAACTATTTTTTACGTATTGTGGGGTGACCTCCGAAAATTGTCAATGTAATCAAAAGTCAAAATTCTACGTTAATTCGTTTAAATATACCTCTTTGCGAAATAATAAAATCATTTCAATAAAAAAAATAAGACACTTAACAATAATTCTGCAGAATTATTTCGTACTCCAGCTCAACAAAGCCAATCCCTAAAAAACATCTATTCATGAAAGAGTCGAACAAATTTATTCGTTTTATTGCGCTATAAAAAATGTTTTCGACAATTGTGTCGCGTGACTGTACGACCTTGATATTTGGCGCGAATTGTACCGCGTTCCAAATTTAAAAAGAGAATGGCTGCCATTATGAAAAGCGGGCAAACAACGGGAGCCAATTTGTTTGGAATTTGACCATCGATTTTTTAACTTTGAATTTGAGCTAACGATCGGTAGCACAGCACTGATTAGAACATTCATAGAAATGGGTCAAATCATTACCGATATGTCGAAAGAAATTTAAATTCATTTTTTTCGTTACTTAAAAAAATTTGCAATCATGAAATCTTTTTGGAAATTACTAGCCAAAAATATTTGTGATATTTGGGAGGCGGGTATGGGTACCGCCGTCCCGGGAACCATTTATTAGGTAACCTATAGCACTGCCATAGTTCACCCCAAGTTGTTCTTAGCATTGAGACTTAGCTTTTAATGACATATCGGTGCCCAGGTTCATGGGTTGAGGTTTGTCTAAGTCTTTGTGGCGGATGCGTCTGCCCACATATTGCGTGGCGGGCGGATCGGGAGAGACTGGTTAAGGATACCTTTTGACCTCTCCAGCTGGACTCTATTGACCCATCGCCTTGCACCTCATACATCCGTCACTCCTGGACACACTGACCTTCAGATTCCTTCCCACGCCTCACACCTTTTTATTTTACAGGAATTCCTCTCATCCTTTTCATTAAAAAGACACTCCACACAGCAACCCTTATAATGATATAGGCCCTGAGGAAAAGTATTTTCCTCGATACGTCCTGTATGGAGCTGCAAAAAATAAATCTGCTTGCAAAAGCAGTACCTATTTAATTTGGGATATGCTCAAAACAATATATCAATTGGGATACGTTCAAACGCGGCATTTCATTTAAGATATGTTCAAAAACAGTATTTCACGTTGGGATCCGTTCAAAAACAGTATTTCATTTGGTATACGTTCAAACACGGTATTTCATTTGGGTTAAGTTCAAAAACAGTATTTCATTTTGGGATACGTTCAAAAACAGTATTTCATTTAGGGATACGTTCAAAATCAGTATTTCACTTTGGGGTACGTTCAATAACAGCATTTCTTATAGATATACGTTCAAAAACAGTTTTTCTTTTTGGGATACGTTCAAAAATAGTATTTCACTTTAGGATACGTTGAAAAACGGCGAATCCATTTGAAATTGAAAGTCGAACAGAATTTTTATTTTTTTTTATGCATATATTATACATTATTCATAAAATGTTTTGGCTGCCCAACTAGGAAGAATCCCGTTTTAGGGCAGTCAAATTATAATGATATATGGAACATATGGAACGTGTCTTGTACAAACAAAAATAAATGGAAGAAATAAAAAGAAGAAACAGAATAATAAAAAAAAAAATAGTACTTAATAAAAGAAAATAAAAGTTTTAAATACAATAACTGTTGTTTGTTTAGCACAGATTGAAATAATATAAAAATAATAATAATGGGTAATATACCTAATAACAAATTGAAACAAATTATAACAAACCAACATTAAAAACAAACTAATGTTTGCATTGCACGTAACTCTTCAAACAGTCCTACATACATGTGTTGGATACAATAAAAAGAAGGAAAAAAAGAGAAGAGACAGAATAAAATGAAATAACTAACCAATTAAAACATAAAGATAACCGTTGTTGGTTAATATATATTATTTATTTATATATATTTGATGACGTGATATTATTTTGTTTGGTCCCGATGGGTTAAAACTAACTTTACATTATTTCACTACCTGTTATATTTTAAAGAAATTTGTGTTCCATCCGTTACTAGTTCCCAGTACAAAATTTATATTCAATTGCTTAGAAGATTTCTGTTCCGAAACCAACCCACGACTGGAAAATTTTAACGAGAATCCAAGTCGATGGAAAAATAAATATATTCATTTTCAATTTGCGTTGCTCCGCGTTACGATAACTACGACTGCTTTTCATTATACAGGGTGAAACAGAAAAGCAGTTTGTCAGGAGGTCAATATAACAATATTAGTATAACTTGTGTGTAATTATGTAATCGGATGACCTTTTGTTTGATGTGTATGTAATGAAACCACTGAACATAAAGAAAATATATCACAGGCAAAGAAAGGAAACAAAAGGCATACTTTCTTCTGTTGAGCTGGTTTATATATTAAACTGCATTTATAGCGGATGGTGTAGTTTCGTAGTGATAATTTTCTTTAGCGGCGGCGCACTTAAATCGGCAGAGAGCGAAAGAGCGGAATATTGGGGAGGAAATGTTTATACGGCGAGGATCAATTTATGAGTGATAGTGTGGGTAATAAAAATGACAGGTCTAGACAGGAGAGGGTTAGGAATATGTAACAATACTAACTACCAACAGTGGTGTATGATATATAGATGTAGGTGTGCACATAAGTGTAGATGTGTACTGTGTAAATGGTCCAACCAATGACACTCAAGCACACATAAGTTTAACGAGAAACGATAGTTTAGAAAAAAAGATATAGAAGAATAACATTTCAAGAAGGTTCAACGCAAATACATAAAATTTGTACTCCGTCTCATTAATTGGGCTAACTTGATCATACCATGTATTTTGACAGTTGAGATGGTATGGTCACATAAAACGGAGACCACACAGTGAAGCAGGCAATGTTACATCTATTGAGACACCTCAAAACAACGTATACCCATACTAATGACATCTGTTAATGGACATTGAAACTACACACACTTTCCAATACACTACACTCGACATCTGTTAAACACCTCAACACAACGTTTAAGTATCCATACTAATGACATATATATAACTAAAAGGAAAGGTATACCAGACTATTGTTAGACCCGCGATAATGTATGGCTCCGAATGCTGGACCCTTTACAACTCCTACACCAGGCAACTTGAATCAGCAGAAATGCGAATGCTTAGATGGTCGGCAGGAGTGTCACTAAAAGATAAAATTAAAAGTTCACGCATTCGTGGTAGCCTGGGTGTCACGGACATAAACAATAAGCTAGAGGAACGACAGTTGAGATGGTATGGTCACATAAAACGGAGACCACCAGACCACACAGTGAAGTAGGCGATGTCTATGGAGCTACATCGACAGTCATCCAGAGGAAGACCAAAGAACTCCTGGATGACTCAATGCTCCAAAATCCTAAGTAGAAACGGCCTGGAAGAGAGCGATACCCAGAACCGAAGAAGCTACAACCTGAGAACGAGGAGAGCCGACCCCAACAGCCTACCTAGGCAATGAGTTGGGACAGTGCAAGGAAGAAGAAGACCATGTATTTCTGGGATGTCCCTGACTTTTGCACCTTCAACAGCGCATCAAAAATGTTTTCTTTACATTAACTCCACCTCTTTCTTACTCTCTTTTCTTTACACTTTACATTTACTTCAAATTTTCTGATTTGCAATATATAGTTTTACCCACGTACGACTTTAATTATATATTTCCCAAAGTTATACAAAGTATAACTTTAGGAAGGGTTTGAACCTGGTGAATTTAGTGAAGGATTTTAACAAGAGATTACTGAGCATATTATTTGGAATAAAAAAGTAGATGTAATTTTGCTGTCCAATAATATTTTTTCCTTTTACAATTAAAAAAAAAAAAAAAAAATTTCATCACACATCGCAATAGGGTATTCCACGATTTTTTAATGCTTAAAAAATTACGATGATTACGGCATTTTTATTAGTCTATGTTTCCCATTTTTGAAATACCTCCATGATGATATTTTGGGGCGGGGCCATAGACATATGAATATGTATAGACCTGCCCTAAGTAATAAAAGCGTATTATTTCCCTCTCCTCAATTCTGGGTTCCATGGAACCGGCCGGGCTGGCGTATAGGTTCGCGTGAATCTAGAAAATGTGACGTCATCATTCTTGTGCGGACTAGCGTCGAGCTCTTATCGGTACATTTTACGAAATAACACGGCAAAAATGGTAACTTGTGCTATTAAAACATGTAAAAATAGAAGTGAAAAAGAGTATAAACCCAATTGTCGTATTACCTTCCATATGCAGGCATTATTTGTCATTATTTTAAGCTTATTCACATCATATAATATGATCAGTTTTAGACATGAAGCGGAAGCAACCGAAATTCCCGGTCCCGTCGTGTGCACGTTGCAGTTTACTGGGATAAGTAAATTATGAAACATTTGTAAAAGTGTCTTAACTATACACAGTAACAAAATATTCGAATCTCAAAACAAGCGAACCTTTCTTCATTTTATATGGATTACACAAGTTTGTTCAAACCGGGCGAACAATTCGCGCTCCCATGTAAAAAGGTCTATTCATTCAAAAGCAGATTTTACTTTTAAGAGCTAAATGGTGATATTATAATGCGTGATGCCTATATACTGTCATATTGAAGGATTAACGAATCACATATCGTTACCGTTAACTCATCCCTCTCCGCCCCGCTACAGATGGTTATTACCCCTCTCCCTGATTCTCAAGTCTATGAATAATATGTCTGTGGGCGGGGCAAAGCCGTTATGGAAGAAACACAGCCGTGCTGTTGGAAGTTTGGCAACGTTGCGTGTACAATTCTCAGTCATTTGTTCACATTCCCATAAGGCAAGTGCGCATTTTTTACATTGTGATGGTGATTTTGATTGAAAATATTGCGATTCTGATCTCAGTATGTTCATTGAATGAAATAGGGGTGGTTCACGGGAGAGAGAATGAGGGAAAGGGAAGGCGGAGAAGGTGGAAGGGAAATTCGTGAGGGGGGAGGTTCGCGAGACGGGGGACAGCGGGAGAGGATAGGGTGAACGCGGGGAAGGTGAACAGGGAACGCGGGGGGGGGGGAAGGGTACGAGGGTGGACAAGAGGTGGCGGAAGGGGAACGGGAACGAACGGGAAAGGACACGCAGCGATAAATAATTTCTTCATTTAATTGGCATTGCAAAGCAAGCCGGGCATCAGCTAGTTTCGTAATAACTTTTCAAATGAGTGATGAAGTTGCACATTGTGGATTTGTCTGGTCACCGCTGTAACACCCTGTATAAAATGTTCAGGATGCACATATAAAACGGGTTCCATATTATATTTATATATTTTATACATGAAGAATTTTAAAGTGTGGTATGGGGAATTGTTTAGTGCGAAGAAAAGCTATCTTTTTCTATTTTATTTTTAAAGAAAGACAAACATTTCCTTGTAGTGAAAAACCTGATAATAGTTGATTTTCTCCCACTGCCGTAATGGGAAATATTACTTGTGCAGTGATGGGGGACAAAGCTTGCAGAAGATTAATTCCGTGACCTCGTCTTTAAGAAGGTTATGAAATACAAGTGACAATTTTTAATAAAAGTACACTATTAATTTTATAGTATCGCGCTGGTGAATATTTTGAAAACCACCATTTTGGAAGCAAACTTTATGATTAGACCAGGCCCCCTAGCACACTCGATCGATAACGATTGATAGGATAACTTTCGGTAACTTCTCATCGTTCCCTAGCATGACTGCAATTCGCTATCGAATAAGTGACAGTACACAATGACTGGTGTCCTTAATATATTCCAAATTAAGATGGTTTCAATGTTTTTTGCTGGAAAAGGTAAGAATAATTTGTTGGTATACGAACGAAATTACGTACACCAACAAATTATTCTTACATGTTCCCGCCAATAAACATTGAAACCCTGTTAATTTGTTCGTAAGAACTCCAGTCCCGTTTTTACGAATAAACATTTTTCTCCGTGTATGACGGAAATGTGAATGGAAGAAGAAGTTGTAGACACCCAAGAAAGACATGACACAATCAAGTGACGCAGATACTTGAGTCGAGCCATGTCAGGAGTCAAAATAATAGAAGAGCATGTATGAGAAGATGTATGAATGTGATTGAAGCAAGAAGTGTATGCCAAGACCGAGTGGTTTGGCGGACCATCCCCTCTACCTACCCTTGCGGAAAAACGGCGTGATGGTTAGTTAGTTAGTTAAAAACTCATGAGACAGAAATGACAACAGTATGTGGATCAGAAGCCTCGACAATACACATGGACAAAAATATGGACTCGGATTAAAATGAATGATTAAATACAGTTAACATTTTGGCGAATCATTTTCCCTCGTCTTCTAATATCCGTAACGCGATCCGTTTCATTTCACGTCCGTCATTTTATATCTCGTAATATTGTGTTATTATTAATGACCCTATTCCCTTCGCCTGACAGCCGACTTCCGCCCGCCATCTTGGAGGCTTTCACAAAATGGCCGACGCCGTGAGAACCCTGAAAGCCTTCGGCCGTTGAACCGATTAAGAGGCTAGACTTTGAACCACACGCGGAACACCCGCGTCTGTCATTCTGTCCCGCTCACAATAAGCTCACGCACACTTACAATACATGCGAATGCGAAATGTGCGAATGAGACAAAGCTCAAATTTACCTACAGAAATCGCTCGAAAAGGGGTTTATGGAGAATACACTTTTCTATACCAAAACTTTCACGAAATTGAAATTTTAAAAAATATATATTTTTTAGAAAGAAGAAGCTACGTCGGTAGCTTTTTATAATTCTTTATGAGAGTTGAGTTAGCAGCACTTTTTCCTTAAATAATATTTTTTGATAAATCGTACATGTTTGACGGTGAATGTTTACGTTAATACGAAACGCATCGAAAATTCGAAAACATACGGACATAGTTTTCACCCTCTAGGAGGCAGTATAAAAAAAATATATTTATTTTGTGCAATTTTCGATGTAGAAAAGTGTTTTTTCCCGGGGGTCCTTTTTGTATGGGGTGAAAAGCGAAGTCTATCGTCTTAAAGAGTTATTCTCAGAATCACGTCCTGATGGATTCGGGGAATTACCCGAGCTTTCAGTTGAGAAGGGGACAAAGAAGGAATTTGTATTGAGAAGCTTCGCTACTCCGCGACATACTGCCAGTCAAAAGACGGCAAATTTAAGTTTCCCAGAACACTGTGAAATAAGTTAGTTCAGATGGACCCTACGCTGGTAAAATCGTCTTTCAAAAATCTATTTGGAGAATTTTAAACTTATTACCAGCATTTCCACACTGCTTAACGATTATTCATTAAGCACGGTACAGACTCGAAGCTCACATACAAAGATACTGTTTTATAAAGTATCTTTTCTACTGACACACTACGTCATAAAATATGTCTTCCTGCGGCAGGAGATGGGGTCAGTTGAAATCGAGTGGTCGAGAGAATATCATTCCTTTGTACTGAAGATGTCAACTTGACAGTTCCGTGCATGCTCCGTGTATTCAAAATGACCCCCTCTTATGTTTACGGCATAACTTTTCTGATATCGCGACTGTAGCGAATACGAAAAATAACGCCGATTAGCGAAGATTCAAACCGCGATCACAGGAAATCATCTTTTTACGTGTGGCGGGTCTCTATGGGATTGTATGGCGAGCGCTATTGTGTTATAAGTATCTTTTGGATGTGGGCTGCGAATCTGTCGCTACCTTTAAGAGGATACCCGGCGGTGATTTTTCCATACAAACGTATTCCCTATTTATCTCTCTGGATTTTAACCATAGAGAAAATATTGTTTTTGCATAAAATAGATATTAACTACTAGCGTGTCGGTACTTTTTGTTTTTTTTGATAAGTTACTTTTTATAGAAGTTATGACCTTCCAAAAATCAATAAAATTGACTGGTTTAAACGCCGTCAAAAGATGTTCAGTATACAAACCAGACAATGTTTTTTTAAAAAAAGCAAAACGTACAGATATAGAATAGTTTTTTCTTATGTAGTTAGTAAAAATAAATTGAAAATCAGTCCACTTTTGGAGGAGAAAAGTGGGGAATACAAAACCTCCATTTTAGTTAGGTGTCAGTGCATTGTCCCTTTCGCTCAATATCCGGTGGAGTAAGAGCAACAGTGACAGCAATATTTTAGTAAAATCTATTTCTGCACCACCGGGTATCATCTTAACCCCTAATTATGCGAATGGGGTCAAGACCATTTAAAATTGAAAACAAAATATATTAAAATGTTTGGAATGCGACCGCGCTCTTTCTAGCTTCCTACCTTCCCACGGACTACACAAATCAGTCGCGGCCAGAAAGCCAACGCATACGCACATGTGGCTGCTCTCATGGGTGCTGATCCCATGGGACCAATTACGTAACAATTAACAAAGTACCAAATAACCTAACAAAGTGCCAAAAGTGTGGTACATTTATTTGTCAGCAATACTTCAGGGCTAACTGCATTGAATTCAGAATTAATGAATATACGACCCTTTGGAACAACAAGGTTCCATCTGTTGCGGAAACGTCACGCGATTAGTTATTTATTTATTTATTAAAAGATTTTTATACATAGTGCAGATATTGTGTTATTTCGCCCGCCATCCTAGGGATGTCCCTGTGTTATGGCGGGTGAAGTATGCAGATTATATAATTTAAGGTAATGAAGTACGTTTAGTGATAATATAATAATTATGATAACGAGGTTTACAGTTAATGCAGCAATGAATTTATGATAATGAAATTTACATATAATATAGTAATTAATGATAATGATGATATTATGGGATCTATGGTGAGCTACCTTAGAGTTCATCATCGCATGTCGTTAAAGCAACAGATGGAACCTTGTTATTCCAAAGGATCGATATGCTGATGAGTCTGAATAATTTTTTTTTTAAAGTTGATTTCGGCTATACGAAAAATTAGTACTTTTAAGAGAGTTTAATTGTTCAATGGCAAAGTTATGCTTTGGTGTCTTGATGTTAATTATAATAAAGAATTTTAATATTTTTTGATAATACATACTTGCTTTCCAATTATTTATTTGGGGTCAGTAGTGACCCCATGCGACTAAATGTGTGATTTTCTTATTGGGCCTAATGAAGGGTTAACGATCGGTATATTCGATATCACTTATGCCTTGTTCTGACCTGACAAGTAGTAAGTCGATTGACGAGTAACTCGCTACTTGACTCACTAAAAAGTGTTCGCACTACTGTCAAGTATAGTTCATTAGTAAGACATGACTGCAACGCAATAAAGTAAATACGCTAATTAAGCTGATTGTAATGCTTATTTTAGAAGTAGTGGAAGAATAAATTAGTGAGATGAAAATAAATAAACAATGGGCACGAAAATAGATTATTAAAAATAAAGAATTTTAGAGTAGTATTTTCGCTCTAACGGGACGACATATTATACGTGTCTGCGTCTACGAATGAACTGCACATGTCAGTGCGCAGGGACGCGTGGAGTGGGACTCTACTCACCGAAAAACTGGAACCAAATGGATTTGAGGAATGGAGTTTAGGAGGAGGGAATGGGTACCGCCACCCCGGGAACAATTTTTTGGATAACCAACACCTCTGCCATAGGTCACCCCAAGGGGTTCGTTACGTTTGGTGACTTAGCAGGGGTGCCCGTGTTCTTGGGGTAAGGTTTGTCTAGGTCTTGGCGGCGGATGATCTAGATACACTGAACCCCAGATTCCTGCCCAACCCTCATGCCTTTTTCCTTCCCAGAATTTCCTCTCCTTCCTTTCCTTAAAAGTACCCTCCACACAGCATCCCCAAAGATGACATAGGCCCTGAGGGAAATTATTTTTCTCAGAGCCTCCTGTGTGGACATAATGTTAAAAAAAAAAAAAAACAATCTACTGAGCAGCTGACTAGCCTACTCTACTAAATAGTGGTGTTCGGACACGTTTAGTTACTAACGTACTCGCTACTCGACTAAAATATTCGCCCAGTCAGAACGAGGCATTACAGACAGACGTACAGACATAAAATAGATTTTCTTATGTAGTTGGTAAAAAATAAAAATGAAAATCAGTCCACTTTTGGAGGAGAAAAGTGGGGAATACAAAACCTCGATTTTAGTTAGGTATTAGTAGCCCGAGGTGCATTGTCCCTTTCGTTCAATATCCGATGGAGTAAGAGCAACAGTAACAGCAACAATTTCGTTAAATCTAATTTTCAAATATCTCCACCACCCGGGTATCATCTTAACCGTTTATTTTAATTTATGCTGGATAGTACAGAATGGGGCATTACACATGGGGCACAAAATATTATTTTCTAAGTTCAGGGAGTTAGTATGTTTTTTAAATTGTTCATATCAAGATACATTATTTGCATGTCTCTTAAGGTTTAGGTTAAAGATATCAAGAGACGTGTTATTTAGTAGCACAATACCCTGCATCACACGGAGAAAAATGTTATTCTAAAAAACGTACATTTTATTCGTAAAAACGGTTAAAAACGGGACTTACGTACAAATTAACAGGGTTTCAATGTTTATTAGCGGAATCATGTAAGAATAATGTGTTGGTATACGTAATTTCGTACGTTAAACACTGTTAATTTGTTCGTAAGAACTTCAATCCCGTTGCTAACCGTTCTTACGAATAAAATGATCGTATTTTAGAATAACATTTTTCTCCGTGCAAGCTGTGCTGAGGCAACAAGTCTGTACTGCCATGTACTGTGCGTATCAGATCGTTGTTCCGCCCCTGGCAGCAGTTGTTTGGTATAAACAAAAATAATAAATATTTACTGAAACTTAAGCTATATTTTCTAAACTACGACGTCCATGACATGACACTCAACTCCTCGCTCAGGTAATACATTACATTACAAAATCAATACCTTTAGAAATCCTTTGTTCCTGATACAAAGACATGCTTCAATGTTGCCATCAGACGATAGAAATAGATGATTTATCACATGAAAAACATGAGAGACAATCACTCCATACAAAAGGGCTTTTTTTACTAAAACACGATACGTTTAAGTAGATATGAGTATTAAACAGAGATTTTTGGCTTCAAAAACTTTTTACGTCGACATTAATATTGGATTTTTTTACATTAGCTCCACACAATTTGGGAGGCGGGAATGGGTACCGCTGCCCCGGGAACCATTTATTGGATAACCAACACATCTGCCATAGGTCACTCCAAGTGGTTCGCTACGTTTGGTGACTTAGCAGGGGTGACCGGGTTCATGGGGTAAGGTTTATCTAGGTCTTGGCGGCGGAGGCAACCCTCATACCTTTTTCCTTTTCAGAACTTCCTTTCCTTCCTTTCCTTAAAAATACCCTACACACAGCATCCCCAAAGATGACATAGGCCCTGAGGGAAATTATTTTCCCCCTGAGACCCTGAGGGAACAAATTCCCTCAAGGCCTATGTCATCTTTGGAGATGCTGTGTGAAGTGTCTTAAGGAAAATGAAGGAGAGGAAGTGCTGGGAAACTTGTTGAATGCTGTGAATGCATCTTAATAATAATATATTCTAAAAATATAAAACACAGATAGATAGATACATGTAAATAATATTTGATTTGTGGTGATCATTTGAATATTGCTTTCCTCTTTGTCTTAAATAAAAATAAAATAAAAACTGTTGCAACTAGGGATCGAATCTAAAATCTCTGTCTTATCAAAACAATCCTCTATACTCTGAGCTACTGAGATCTGATTTGCATTGGGTTTCAGTGTGGCAACTAAATGAATACAAATAGTTCACACATACCTCTTTACCAGCATTTCACGCTATATAAAATTGTACATGTATGAAAAGGGTCTTAAAATAAAAATATATGTGGTTTATTGTTTAAAAAAGTAATCAAATTGTATTCTCGTGCGATTTTTCTATGAAGAGAAGCAGAGGTTCAGAGGGCATTACCAGAGAATACTGGAAAATAGTCCTTTTTAAATCAAATTCTAGACGTATTGACTCTTTTTACAAAAAAAAAAGATTGCTATTTTATCTGGTAGGTACACGCAGTTTTAAAAATTAAAAAAACTAAGTGTATTTTTAATATACCAAGGTTATAACCGTTAGTCGTTGGCAGATTTGTTCAATTTTCAAACGATAGATTCTATTAACAACACAAATTTCAAATCATGTAATCTTACAAGAAAATAAATCAATACATAATCTAGTCAACACAGTTGTAAAAATTAAAATTTTATTTAAATAAAAATCTTTTTTTCAAACTTCGCAAAATCACTTTGTGGCGTCATTTTGAATTAAATTAAAACAAATAACTTTGTTTAAACCACTAATATAATCACAATTACCTACATGTTTCAAAACCGATGGTTTCTTCGTCAGGGTAGTAATTAATCAATTAATAAGGATTATATTAGTGGTTTAAACAAAGTTATTTGTTTTAATTTAAATAAAAATAAAAATCATTAAAAAATAAATCCGAGAACGTGTTTTGTGACAAAAATACCTCAGTTTTTCTATTTATTTAAGGTCTTACAAACTATAATATATTTTAATTTTTTTTACACACTTATTTTGTCTAAATATTATTAAAAAATCATAAATAGTCATGATAAAAAAATACTTAAAGAAGTACACAATATTTAATCATTTATCATCGTGCGATTTGAGCATTTTTATTGCTTACTTGAATGTAGGTATAAATTAAAGCAAGTTTTGAATGAAATAAATCGATATTAAATTTTTAATTTTAAAAATTTCATACGGGAATAATCGGCCTTTCTGATTGGAACCTAGCTATACAGTTGCAAGCACTTCAAAAAATTTATTCTCAGCTGCTGGTCAATCGCTCGTCAATGAAAGATCAATGAGGTACTGAGAGGAGTGGCAGGGGTTACGAAATGGGATCATATAAGAAACTCTACTATCCGAGATGATCTAAACATTGAACATCACATGAGGTTGCTTGGGCATGTACTAAGAATGTCTGATGACCGAATTCCGAGGAAGACACTGAGTGCGATTCCAGGGGGTAGACGTCCAGTGGGCCGCCCCAGACACAGTTGGGCGAGGCAACTCCAGAAACTGTGTGAGGAGAGGATGGGTCTGTTATGGACGGAGGCCGAGCAATCAGCTCAAGGGACGTATGGAGGAGCATTGTCGATGCAGTGGGTCCCCGACCCAAATAGGACAAGGGGAAGAAGATGATGTTATCTAGTGCATTTATCAACTAACTAAACTAACTAACTAACTAACTATCACAGCGTTCCCCCGCAGGGGTAGTCAGAGAGGACGGACCGCCAAACAAATCGGTCTTGGCATACACTCCTTGCCTCATTCACATTCATATACCTCATCATACATGCTCTTCTATTATTCTGACTCTTGACATGGCCCGACTCAAGTATCTGATTCACTTGAACCATTCTCATTTTTGTGTCATATATTCTCTTGACACTCATTTTCTTCATTCATTCGCTCTACATGTCGAAACCATCTAAGCGTCCCTTTCTTAATGTTACTTATCACGTTCACATCGGCCTTGCATTCTTTTCGGATCTCCACATTCCTCACACGATCATACACGGTTTTCTCTGGTGATCTCATTTCTGCAGCATTCAGCCTACTTTCATCCTTTCTCTGCCAGTTCCATGCTTCACTGCTATACATCACGGTACCAGCACTCCATTGTGGACTGCTAGCTTCGCTTCTTTGGGCAGCTATCAGAATTGAAAAGGGAGTACCACAAGTCTTGTAACATTTTCCTAGGTGTATTTTATGTTCTTTTCTCCTTTACATGGACCATATTATGGTATTAAACATGTCTTAGATTTCTCTATATTTTACGCAAAGAGGTTCCCCACTACGTTAGACTTGATATCACCTTACCATGGGGGATGTTATTTATAATTCTGTCATAATGGTGACAGTGTTGTATAGCTGGCGGTGTGCTGGGAACTTGGAGATAAATCTATACAACTTTGCGGGTAACCTCCTTATTTCACCTCCTTATTAAGAGGCTAGACTTTGAACCACACGCGGAACACCCGCGTCTGTCATTCTGTCCTGCTTACAATAAGCTCACGCACACTTTCAATACACGCGAATGCGAAATGTGCGAATGAGACAACGCTCAAATTTACCTACAGAAATCGCTCGAAAAGGGGTTTATGGAGAATACACTTTTCTAAACCGAAACTTTCACGAAATTGAAATTTAAAAAAAATATATATTTTAGAAAGAAGAAGCTACGTTGGTAGCTTTTTATAATTTTATAATTCTTTATGAGAGTTGAGTTAGCAGCACTTTTTCCTTAAATAATATTTTGTGATAAATCGTACATGTTTGTCAGTGAATGTTTACGTTAATACGAAACGCATCGAAAATTCGAAAACATACCGACATAGTTTTCACCCTCTAGAAGGCAGTGTAAAAAAATATATGTTCATTTTGTGCAATTTTCGATGTAGAAAAGTGTTTTTTCCCGGGCGTCCTTTTTGTATGGGCCGAAAAGCGAAGTCTATCATCTTAAGGAAGTTTTCAGGACAAAGAACCAGCGATGAATTAAAATAATAAAACCTGGCTAGTTAACCACTCGAACGCTTTTTGCCACATTATGGCAATATTTCCAAAACCACGGATTGCTTTGTTGCCAAAATACGGCAAATATTCACAAGATTCTTTAAAATGGTTTAAAGTTAGAGATTTCATAATATTTTATTTATAATTTTTTTTTTTACATTATGTCCACACAGGAGGCTCTGAGGAAAATAATTTTCCTCAGGGTCTATGTCATCTTTGGGGATGCTGTGTAGATGTTTTTTTTTAAGGAGAGGAAATTCTGGGAAGGAAAAAGGTATGAGGGTTGGGTAGGAATCTGGGGTTCAGTGTGTCTAGATCATCCGCCGCCAAGACCTAGATAAACCTTACCCCATGAACCCGGGCACCCCTGCTAAGTCACCAAACGTAGCGAACCGGGTGACCTATGGCAGAGGTGTTGGTTATCCAATAAATGATTCCCGGGGCGGCGGTACCCATTCCCGCCTCCCAAATTAAGTCCTACGCTTGTGTGATAATAAAAAAGATAGGTGAATTCATTGGCTATAATGAATTTGTATGATTCCATATTCAAATTCGGAGGTATGATTTTTTTATGTGGGCGGAAAAATTTCCTTCAGCAATCCGAGAAAAATTTCTCGATTTGCGATCCGAAGGTCGCTGATTCAAATCCCATGTAAATAATTTTTTTTTGATTGATTTGTGTTATTTTCACAATGTAATCATTTAAAATAATATCAGCTGTATTTGCGGTTCGTTACAGAATGTAAGATACTCTCAGTATCGCCTTGTTATAGGACCACTATTCAGAACTGAAACGTTGCTTGAAATAGCTTTAGCCGTATTTAGTGGCTAGATCTGAATAGCCAGGTACTTCCCCACCTTCCTCTTTAACCAACACCTCCCCTCTCCACTTACTTTTAGCCTCACAGCCTCGCAAATATTCCTTATATTATTAATTCATGAAAACACAAATCAATCAAATAAAATGTATCTGCGCACGCAGGGATTTGATCCCGCGACCTCCGGATCTCTAGTCAGGAGCCTTGCCTTTGGACCTAGTTAAGTTATAGAAATTAAATTTGAAAACCTAATAACTCTAAGACCTAAGTGATATATTACTCGTATATTGTCTGGACCAGAGAGATCCATAGTGAAAAATACAAAATATTAGATCCTTACATATGAAATTGGTACTGTACTGGCAACTTCGATCTCAAATATCTTCTCTTTGGTTACGAATTCCAAATTCAAATTTATACAGCTATTTATTCATGTATTTGTGTTTCGAAAATTATTATTTGTTTTTTCCTTAATTTGTTTTTTCAAAATGGAAAACTTGAAATATCGCGTTATTTACGAGTACGAGTTCCACCGTGGCACCAGTGCTGCAGAAACGGCTCGAAGGATTAATGATGTGTATGGCGACGGTGCCGCAAAAGAAAACACAGTGCGTTTTTGGTTCCAACGTTTTCGTTCTGAAAATTTCGACCTGCAGAACAAGCCTCGTGGACGGCCGGAGACCAAAGTTGATAATGAAGAAGTGAAGGTTATTGTGGATCCATCCGGATATGAGTTAGCTGCAGGTTGCGGTGTTAGTGATAAAACTGTTTTAATCCACTTGAAGCAAATTGGGAAGGTGAAAAACCTTGAAAGGTGGGTACCTCACGAATTGAGTGAAGCAATTCAACAAACGCGCGTTGACTGCTGCGTTGCATTACTCAACCGGCACAATAATGAAGGGATTTTAAATCGAATCATTCATTTACCTGTGATGAAAAGTGGATCCTAAATGATAATCGGAAGCGCTCATCGCAATGGCTGAACCCTGCCGAACCAGCCAAACCATTCCCCAAGCGAAAATTGACTCCAAAAAAGTTACTTGTGAGCGTTTGGTGGACTAGTGCTAGTGTCGTTCACTACAGCCTTCTTAAATCTGACCAGACGATTACGGCAGATGTCTATTAACAGCAACTGCAAACTATGATGGAAAAGCTAGCTGCTAAACAACCGAGGCTGGTTAATCGTTCTAGGCCACCACACACTGCACAACAGACGGCTACCAAATTAGAGGAGCTTCAATTGGAATGTCTAAGACATCCACCGTACTCTCCGGACCTTGCCCCAACAGATTACCATTTTTTTCGAAATTTGGATAATTTCTTGCAAGGGAAAAAATTCAACTCCGATGGGGCAGTCCAAACCGCCTTCAAAGATTTTATTGATTCCCGTCCGAATGGTTTTTTTAATAAAGGGATCGATCGACCTATGAGATGGCAAAAGTGCGTAGATAGCAATGGTACATACTTTGATTTAATAAATATATTGTATTAAAAAAAATCGACATTATGTTCCTCCCACACAAAACGCCAATTCCATATGTAAGGACCTAATATTATATTAAAGCGTTTCTGAAACCCTATTGAAATAATAATATTAAATGTCTCTTAAATGCTATAAAATGTCGAATGGAATTTCTCCGATATAACGATGCAAATTTCATTACTATAAAGTCAAGATTGTCAGCAGTAAAACGCCAAGTTCTTCAATAACATTATTGGTTATTTCAAATTGTATTTTAGCGATGCTTCGGGAAAGATCGGAAAACTTCGGAAAACTTCGTAAAACTTCGATCGCTGAAGAGTTTTTACAGAGAACTTGTTGGAAAAGGAAATCATTAAATATTATAATTTTGGTTGTGTGTCTGCTGTTACTCGGGTTCATAGAACTCGGATTTGCTTTGAATTGAATTTAAGTGACATTTACAAAATTGGAACTGATTGTAATATAACGATTAATCGATAATATCAGACTTCTTTAGTTAACATTGGTTTGGTGCAAAATTTATGAAAAATGTTATTCTAAAATACGATCATTTTATTCGTAAAAACGGTTAAAAACGGGACTGAAGTTCTTACGAACAAATTGACAGGGTTTCAATGTTTATTGGCGGGATCATATGAGAATAATTTGTGGGTATACTCAATTTCGTAGGTATACCAACAAATTATTCTTACATTTTCCCTTCAATAAACATTGAAACACTGTTCATTTGTTCGTAAGAACTTCAGTCCCGTTTTTGACCGTTTTTACGAATAAAATGATCGTATTTTAGAATAACATTTTTCTCCGTGAAAATACCCGTCGCGGTTTGTGAAAATATTTGTGATTGACCTTTTTTTTTACATTAGCTTCACAAAGAAGACAATGAGAAAAAATCTTACGGGCCAACATCTTTGATGGTCTTTTTACGTCTTATTTGTTTTTGACGTCCTATTTTTGCAATCCATTTGTTTATTTTTTACAATAAAATATATAAATTTGTTTTAGACCACTTTAAATTTTAATTACACTCTACCGGTTTCGGAACAACCCTTCCTTCGTCAGGAGAATATTAAAACTAACCTATGATACAAAATATTTATAGATATATACTATACATTTAGGTGCTGGAGTGGGAAGTCAAAGAGGGAGGGGGGGTAATTGCGGGAATTCCAGCAATAACAGAGCGGTTTATTGGAAACATATCTAGAATGGGACTAAACGATAAATTAATTTGGTTATTCAATATATTAGCGTTATTATTTAGGGATTTATTAATTTCAAGTGCTTCCAAGTTATCTGATTTTTTGCTTTTATTATTACGGTGAAGAATTTTAACCCCTGTGTCCTTATTAAAAGTATGATTGGTGGAAATAAGATGATTGGCAAACTCCGAAAAATTATTAATATTTAAACATCTTAAATGTTCCGTATTTACATTTCTGGTTGTCTTACCTGTGTAGAACGATGGACAATCATTGCAACATAGTTGTTAAATGCATGAGTGGCTTAATTTATGATCTATTGTAAAATTCTAGTGACAAATTTATATATTTAACATGTTTGTTTTTCAGTTTGTTTAGTTTCTATTTGTCTTATCGTAGCTGGTAGTGTATTGTATAGTTTGTATTCTGTGTATTTAAAATGTCTTTGTTCAAAGGTGGTTTTAGCAAAAGGAGAAGTTCTTTGTTTTTGACTCTGGTATTGTGTATAGTGTGGCAAAGCGACTGATCAACGATTTCCTATTAGCTCCTCACACGCCAATAGCGACTAAAATTTACACAAATGTTAATGTTGCTGTTACAATTTTAACAGAACCATTCTGTTCTAAACTGACGAAAAATCAACAGCTTCGTAAATCATTTCTAGTTTGCTACCAATTTCATTTACGTATTCATCTTACTAATATTAAAAACGCGAAAATTTGTATGGATGAATGTGTGTTTGTTACTCTTTCACGCAAAAACTACTGAATGGATTTTAATGAAACTTTAACAATAATATAGCTCATTCGTCAAAATAACGTATAGGCTTTATAAAGTTAGCTATTTTCAATATATTATAAATAATAATTGTTGTTTAATAGAAAATGTGAAAATTTGAGAATGATATTTTGCAAAACAATCAAATTTCATTTAAATCAAAATTTTATTTTAGAAAATTAGTGAATTTATTTGAAGTACTCGCTTAATTCTTTGAATCGAATGAAGAATTACAGATATTATAAATAGGTTAAGAACGTTGGTATAAACATAGATGGGACCTAGGAAAAGAAAATAGGCTAATAGAAGTACTAATCCTGCGCAGACGAAGTCGCGAGCAGAAGTTATAAATAATCCAAAGTTGATAAATTATGGTATGTTAATGATTCTTTTAGATGTTCTGATGTTCGGAAAAAATTTAAGTTAGGTACCTTTTTTTGAATTTTTCCTAACCTTTCAATTTTAACTCTGTTTTGGGGGTTCCGTATTACCGATCCAAATTATAGTATTGAGTGAATAAAAGAGACATACAGTATTTTAATAGCACGTGGAGATCTGAATGATTTAGTCACTCTTACAATGAAATTCTTAACGTTATCCTTTGCGAATCATTGATACTATCTAGGAGCAGAACAGTATGATCTAAAATTCTTTCAGTATTATTCAGCCTACCGTTCACCAGTATTATAGCAGTTTCCTTCTAGGAGAGGCTTCATTAAATATAGATTCGGAGCAAAGTTTGAATAAAAGAGGTCATAAAACACAGCCTTGTGTTACGCCATGTCGAATTTCGATTTCTTCGCCTAGTTCGTTAAGAACTTTGATATTGACTTTCTGCTTTCCGTAGAGATTAGTTATAACTTATAACATAAGTAAATGTCTCTGTTATTAATGCCTCCAGCTTCTAAAAGTCGAACGAGTCTGCTTTGTTTAAAGAATGATAATTTGCCGAGAAGTATGACATGGTTTGCATAATCTTAGGTTATTTATCAGTCGACTCAAATGTGCTGACATTTTCGTGGCTTATGCAAATAAAGTTTCATGGCAAAGGTATGAACTTAGAACTTAGCAAATGCCAACAATAATTTTCCCTTAAAACTTCTTTATCCATGTGTCATTTTATCTGTCTACTGGCGCAGTTATGTGAAAAATCACTGGATGTCCCTTAAATTCAAAGTAATTTTGAGTTTATTGGGACAATTTGTTAGGCGAGTACACATACGAGCAATCCTGGGAACCATTTATGGGATAACATATACATTTTATTTATTTATTTATTTGATCAAAAATACATAAACATATAAGAGAGCTTTGACTGTCCAACTAGGAAGATTTCCAAATTGCCTGGTTTAGTTCTTAACGTTAGCACTTAATACTAAATGAATTACGGCAAAAGTGCCATTCACATAATTGTCAGTTTCACAGTCAAGTACAGGTAGTATCAGTACAGTAGGATCTAAAAGCAATAATAACTAAATAGTAGTAAATAGCTACTGAGAATAAAAAATAATATGATAGAATACTGAAGTCATAAAGAAAAAATTAACTCGGTTCGAGAAACAGAAAAAGAAAATAAATAATTTTTCTTGATATATTTCCCACCAAATTGTTTGACTTGTTTTACGTAATTTCGTACGTTTACCAACAAATTATATTTATATCATTGAAGAAGAAGATAACAATAATAATCTTTTTTTTAAATATGAAAATAAACAAGACACAGAAAAATAATAAAAGATAACGGTCGCAACTGGGACTCGAACCCAGAACCTTACGTCTTACCGGGACATACACCTCTACCAATTGGGCTACTGCGATCTTATATGAGACTGTCGTAATCGTCAACTTCATATTTCAAATTTCAGAATTAACAATATTATCTTCGACTAATGTTTTTTTTTTTTTTTCCATATAATATGAAGTTGAAAAGTACGACAGTCTCATATAAGATCGCAGTAGCCCAATTGGTAGAGGTGTATGTCCCGGTAAGACGTAAGGTTCTGGGTTCGAGTCCCAGTTGCGACCGTTATCTTTTATTATTTTTCTGTGTCTTGTTTATTTTCATATTTTAAAAAAATAGATTATTATTGTTATCTTCTTCTTCAATGATATATTAAATTGACGGGAATAACCTTCAAAAGTTAAAAAGAGAGTTTTTCTAATAAAAATATAAATTATTCTTACATTTTCCAGCCAATAAACATTGAAACACTGTTAATTTGTTCGTAAGAACTTCAGTCTCGTTTTTAACCGTTTTTACGAATAAAAGGATCGTTTTTTAGAATAACATTTTTCTCCTTGTCCGGATACATGTCACACTCTTGTATTAATTTTCGATCGTACGTATTACTTCTAATCGATATTTGTGAAGTGTATTGCTAAAAATGTGTACATTTTGAAATTTTGTGTGAATTGGTGATTTTTTTCTAAAGTTAGTTCTATGTGAAATGAAACAAATGGGATTGCCGTGTTGATCTTGTCGAAATATTTATTAAATTAGTTAGCTCTTAAGAATTTAAAATAATAAGATTTGGTAAAAAATTAAACGTCGTATATGAAGGTAGTTGAAGTTGTGTTAATTAATAGATTCGGTGTAATTTGAGAAGTATAAATTTTGTTTATAATTTATATGTTTAAATTTTTTTTTTTAAATTCGTTCGATTCTTTCAATGGTAAAAGGGAGTATACTTTTCCTTTGGTGGGTTCCTGTTATATAATTTGTTTAGGCTTCAGTACACATCCAAAAATGGTTTAAAATAATGTCTGTCTTTTCATTTTCTCAAAAAAAAAACATCAATCCGCATTTGTTCACAGAGAGAGAGATAGAGAGAGAGAGAGAGAGAGGAATGAGGGACCATTTGCAGAATGGGAGTGATTCACATAAATCTAAATTATGTTGACGAAAACTCTGTATACAATTTTTTTAAGAGAATTGTGACGACTAACGTCAAAAGAACAATTTAACCGACTCTGCTGTGTTTTTATTTTCGTTTTTATTTAGCCCAAATTTTGCCATTTGTTTTAACCACTGGAGCGACAGAGCAATTTAAAACCCTTTTCTCGGATTGCTTAAGGAATCATTCCTCCGAATTTGAATATGGAGACATACAAACTGATTATCTTACTAATATTATAAACTCGAAAGTTTGTATGGATGTATGTGTGTTTGTTACTCTTTCACGCAAAATTTACTGAATGGATTTTAATGAAACTTTACAATAATATAGCTCATACATCAGAATAACATATAGGCTATAATTTATAAAGCTCGCTATTAATTTTCAATATATTGAAAATAATAATTAAATTAAATTTGATAATGACATTTTGCAAAACAATGATTGTTAAATCAAAAATCTATTTTGGAAAATATTTAAATTAGTGAATTTATTTGAAGTATTCGCCTAATACTTTGAAACGAATCAAGAATTATAGATATTTTAAATAAATTGTTTAAGAAATTTGGCATAAACAAAGATGGGACCTGGGAAAAGAAAATTATTCAAAGTAGGTACTAATCCTACGCAGTGGAAGTCGCGGGCAGAAGCTAGTTATACATATTTTAAATAAATAGGTTAATAATTTTGGGGACATAGGAAAATAAAATAGATTACTGGAAGTACTAATTCTATGCAGACGAAGTCAAGCCAAGCAAAAAGACGAAGCAAGTGTGCCAAAAACGTGAAAAAATCTTTAAAATAAGCCAAAATACTTAATAAATGTTTTAATTTCAAACTTTTTAATTTAATTTCTGCGCTAGAAATTCAAGCACTGTTCGAAATTCCATAAATCAAACATCAATTTATAAGCTGGAACGCGATTGGCCGAATACTTTATGCTAATTGACCAATCAAACGCCGGCATTTCCCGAGTTACTTTTTCAAATTACCATTTTAGCACTGTCCCAGAAAAAGTTTCTGCTAAGAAAGCCAAAATCGATTTGGAATGAATCTAGTTTTCTTTTGTTGTGTATTTTTCTATTGTAAGAAAAATGTGAAGACTTCTAATAGGTTGATTTATAAATCAATAGCCTGTGTCAAATTTGTAAGTAAATTTTTCGACATTCTTTTCATTAAATTTAATGTGATATTATAAAAATATTTCATCTCAGTGAACGTTTTTTTTTAATGAATTCACAACACGAAAGTTTATTTCTCTCGGGGCCTGTTCTCTTTGGGGATGCTGCGTGCAGGGTTAAGTAAAGGTAGAAGAGGAAGTTTTGAGAAAGAAAACGATGAGAGAGGTCTGGGTAGGAATCCGAGAGACATTTGAATTCACCCCTTTCACATAGGTGCAAAGTGATAGATAGGTCGAATAACTCTAGCTGGAAACGTCATAGGGTCTCCCTAAACCGATCGCTCCCGATCCGGCCCGTCACACAGCAGTTACAAGCTGGCGGGTAGACGCATCCGCTACAAAATCTGGACAAACCACGTCCTATGAACTCTTGCAACCCTTAAACTTAGGTTTAGCCGAGATTTATGGGGTGATGTTTGTCTAGGTCTTGGCAGCGGATGCGTCTGCACATCTACTGCGTGGCGGACCAGATCGGGAGAGACTTTTTTTTATAGTGAATACCTCACAAGAGTCCCAACTGCTCCCGTCTGGAGCCAGTGAGACTATGGTATCCCCAATTGGGGTATGTTATAAGGCTGAAGGTAAGTGGGGAAGGGAATGAGACCAGGAAGAGGAAGGTGGGGAAGTACCTGGCTTATTCAAATTAGTTACTAAACACGGCTAAAGCCATTGCAAGGAACGTTTCAATTCTGAATGGTGGTCTTACACCAGGGCGATACTAAGAGTATCTTCCACTCAGGAACGTGCCGCAAATATACTATATATTATTTTAAATAATTAATTGTGAAATAACACGAATCAATTAAATAACATTTATTTGCGCACGCCGGGTTCGAACCCGCGGCCTTCGGAATGGGAGTCTAACGTCCTACCGCTGGACTACGCCGGCCGTCTGGCTGATGACTGGTTGATGGAGACATTAGAATCTCTCCAGCAGGACTCTCTCGACCCACCAGATTCCGACCTACCCCTTATACCTTTTCCTTCCTAGAACTTTCTCTCCTCCCTTTCTCTCATTTAAAAATACCCTTCCCACAGCATCCTCAAAGATGAGCCACGCACGGTGGAAATAATGTTTTAAGATATCTACCACTTACAAGGTGCAATCTATATTACACGCTAACGTCTGTCGTAAACGCGCGCTCCACGTAGTAGCTACAAACGGAAGTGATGCCATCTACAATATTCAAATAGAACTATTGAAGTTTTCATACTATAGTTATCACAGTTTACCTTTTTACCTAGTATTCAATAATACACACTACAATGACTGGTCAAATATTGTCATCAATTAAAAATAGCACTGATATTTGGATGGTCATCAATTATTGTGATGCAGACGAAAATGCCCCCCATGCTATGAATTTGCTAGCTAATACGTTTCGGCAGCGGTTCCGAAATAATTGATTTAAATGTTTATTAGATTTTCGGAATACTAGGAACCTTATAGGTACAGTGAGGCTATGCAGTTATGATGGATACATTTTCACGTGGGTCCGTTATTAGGGTTTTACTGTGATACTGGGATGGCGGAAGTTTAGTCCAAATACTGTAATTCTTGCATTTCGGTGACGTACTGGTGTTGACTGATGATTTACCGAACCGGTTGATTTTGAACTTGGTCACCAATAGTCGACTCGTCAGGACAGTTGTAGCGAGGATAAAATATCACGCCATGCGCGTGATAATAAAATTGATAATAAATTTGATGACTTCAATGCTATGCTATAACCTTCCATGGTGATTTGCCGTACACTAACCCTTAACACAACTCGTGGGGGAGAAGGGTCTCCCACCAAGCACGTTAACGCAAGTATTTCGCGTTTTGTTTTATATCAAAAATTCATAATTATAGGTCAGAGATATTCAATAGATATTTAAAAAAATAAATATAAACTTTATTTGCGCTCTTCTTAACAATTAACATTTTATCCTTTATAGCATTTCAAATTTACGTGATCGACATAATATATGAACAAAGAAGAAACTAGAACGAAGACATCACGTACAACCTCTCTCTGGTACTAATTTAGCCCACCCGTGTTCTGAACATGAAGGGGCAAACCTATAAACTACCGACATCTATCGGATAAACCATAAACCTCTAAGATCTATCTACACTAGAACCATCTATGTCTTGTAATTCTAACTATCAGTACATTTCACGTCCTTGGTGAAACTGCAAACACAGCAGCGGTCCCGGACTAATTGATGTGGACGTTTATTATTCAGAATTGTACGACACAGTGCAGCCAGTGTTGATAGTGTTGATGTAGTGATTTTCACCTAGGTCCGGTCCCAATCATTCATCTGATTTATTCACAGGTAAATACAGAATTCATAACGGGGAAATTGATTGCATGTGACTTATTTGTGGAACATCTAGTCAGTTTTGGTTTGTGTTAAATTTTCACTGCCGTCCATTCAGGGCATTGTACTGACGATCAATGTGAGTTATTTGATTTCTTTTTAAGATTAAGATTATAAAGTTATGACAGTTTAAATAGCTAGGTGGATAAATGTATATGGTTTCTATATGGGAGTCTTGAGACAATTTCTGCCAGTTAATACAAGAAATATCACAGGGATTAATAAAATAAATAAGGAAAAAAATTGTATAAAAAAATTAAAAAAAATAGTTATAAAATATGTAAAGATTAACAATGTCAATAGAATTCAGCTTTTTTCGATTTTTTAATTTAAACTTATATTCCCTTGGGACACATATACCACACGTTTTTTAAAAATTAAATATCTTGAAACTACATGTACTCCATAGACATATTATGTATAGACCAGAGAATCAGGGAGAGGGGTAAAAACCAACTGTAGCGGGCGCAGAGGGATGAGTTGACTGTAACGATATGTGATTCGTTAATACTTCAATCCGACAGTATAAAGGCATCTCGCATTATAATATCACCATTTAGTTCTTAAAAGTAAAATCTGCTTTTGAATGAATAGACCTTTTTACATAAGAGCGTGAATTGTTCGCCCATATAAAACGAAGAAAGGTTCGCTTGTTTTGAGAGTCGAATATTTTGTTACCGTGTTTAGTTAAGACACTTTTACAAATGTTTCATAATTTACTTATCCCAGTAAACAGCAACGTGCACACGACGGGACCGGGAATTTCGGTTCATTGTATCTCGGTGTGATAAAACTGATCATATTATATGATGTGAATAAGCTTAAAATAAAGACAAATAATGCCTACCTATGGAAGGTAATACGACAATTGGGTTTATACTCTTTTTCACTTCTATTTTTAGACGTTTTAATAGCACAAGTTACCATTTTTGCCGTGTTATTTCGTAAAATGTACCGATGAGAGCTCGACGCTAGTCCGCACAATAATGATGACGTCACATTTTCAAGATTCACGCGAACCTATACGCCAGCCCGGCCGGTTCCATGGAACTCAGAATTAAGGAGGGGGAAATAATACGCTTTTATCACTTAGGGCAGGTCTATGAATATTCATATGTCTATGATGTACTCGAAGATCGTCGAAGGTTGAACGACCTATGCTTAGCTTTATTATATAAAAAATAAATCCAGGTAGGTTCTTTAGTTGTATTTAATAAAATAAATAGTGTACAGTAATAAATTTGCATGCTAAACATATCAAGTTTTACAATATTCTGTAGTATGAAAAATTCCATCAAAATCATGGAACATGTCAAAAAAGCAATGGTAAACGCAAACTTCGGCGAAAATGCAAGGAAAATAATGTTCCTCGGGGCCAACGTTATATTTGGGGATATTGAATGAAGGGTATTTTTAAAGAAAGAAAGAATAGGAAGTTCTGGGAAGGAAAAAGGTATAAGGGATGGGTAGGAATCTGTAGGTCAGAATATTCATGAGTGAGGAACGTATAAATCTATCCCTCCTACTGTAGTAAAAGGCCATGGGTCGAGAGTAAGGCTGGAGAGATCAAAAGATTTCCCTCAAATTATCCGGCCTGCCGCCCAGTAGGTGGACAAAAGCATCCGCTGACAAGACCTAGATAAACCTCACCAGTGAACCCAGGAACTCCCGAGCTCCCAAATTTGAACAGACATGAGAAATGGTGATCTATGATGGAATATACATGGTGTCCGGAAACTCGTAGTACAAGCAAGAAACTGGTGAGTCTATATCACATAGTGAACCCAAAAAATACTTTATTTATTCAATCTGAGAATTTTGGAAAATTTAAAAAATATTTAAAAATTTCGGCAACTAGAGGGTTAAAAAAACTTTTAAGCAGGGACGATGATTCTACAAACTTTAAAATACAATACAGCTGATATTAACCCCGTAACAGCCATTTTGAATGATGGTGTAGCAAATGTAAAGTTATGCAATGTCCAGTGTTTTAATATAGCGTCCTCCGCGTGCAAAGTCGTATCTCCTCCAAGCATAAACTTTCTAATTAAAGTGTGTTTATCGGAAGTGACCTGCCAGGTAAGTATGTTCTCTGTGTCCATTTGTAAATAATAGTACTAGGTAGAGCCTAAGAAGTCATAATAAGATGTACAGCGCCCTTGAGGTGATTTTTCACAAAAAACAGCGCTCTACAAATTATCCAATTATTATTATTATTTTAACCATTCGACATTCAGAATTGACCTAAAAAATTCCAACTTTGGTCTCGGTTTATTCCAAAACGAAAGCTCAAATCAAAAAAAGTTGTACTACAAAATCGACTCTAAATGTGATGTATATTCACCAGTTTCCTGCTTGTACTTTGAGTTTTTTATAAGACCATTGAACAGTTTATATCATTGGCATAATGCACCTATTAAATTTTAGCCGTGAATCGTAAAAAAATGTTGATGTTAGAATTTAGCCAAATATTATTGAATACATGAAAAGCATGGTTATTTGAGAATTAGCTGCTGAATTTGTTTTGTAATTAAGAGGGTATTAACAGAGAATACCGGAAATTAGTCATTTTTAAATCAAATAGAAGTATTCACTCTTTTTTTTACAAAAAAAACATAAATTGATTTTGAAAGATCGTTATTTTATCTGGTAAAGTAATGTTTTAAAGTTGGCAGATTTATTCAGTCTTCAAACGAAATGTTGTATTATACAACACACATTTCGAAAAATATAATCATACAGTAAAATAAATCAATACATGATCTAGTAAAGCTATTTCTCCGAATTTTAATTTTAGTTAAATTAAAATCATTTAAAAATAAATCCCAGAACGTGTTTTGTTACGAAAATACCTGAGTTGTTCTATTTATTTAAGGTCTTACAAACTAAAATATTTCAGATTTTTTTACACACTTATTTTGTTTAGACATTATTGAAAAATCATAATGATTTATCATCATGCATTTTGAGCATTTTTATTGCTTACTTGAATGTAGGTAGATATATATGAAAGCAAGTTTTGAATGAAATAAATCGAAATAAAATTTTTAGTTTAAAAAAATTGATACGGGGAATAATCGATATTTTTCATCGTAAGCCCCCTGTAGAGTTGCAAGCATTTTTAAACTTTTATTCTCAGCCGCTGGTCAATGGCTCTTAATTGTGTGGAATTGTGCTGTGTGGCCATATATCTGATAACCCACAATCGGAATATCGATTAACCAATGAGAGACAACCATTCAGAATCGAAACGTTTGCTAGAAATGTGCACAGCCATGTTTAGGAACCTTTGACCATAGGAACCATTAATTTATGAATAGGTACTAAATAGATTTCCTTTCCCTACTTGTTTCTCCTCTATAACCACTGGAGCGACAGGGCAGTTCGGGGGAATTTCATTCCGACTAGTCGTGTTTTTGTTGCTCGTCTGAATTAATTTTATATCAGTGGCCCCTATGGCCCAATCTCATTGAAAATGTGCCAAAATACGTGTTTTAGTTATAGCTTCACAATTTCATTACGAAAATTGATTTTGCATTGTTGCAACAGTGGTAAAAATGACAAAGTTTGCAAGTGAATTCAAAGTGAACACAAAGGATTTGACGAAGGCGTCATCACATGGATGAGAGATACTCACAAGCAAGATAAGAACCACTTCACTTTTATTTATATTTTAGTTGATGGGGAAGAGGTTTATGTTTTCATAATATTTTAAAGCACTGAACTCGGATAGCCATCTCACAACATGAATAATGCGTATTCCACTTGTCAACTTAATAAATGTTTATTTCTTTTAGCACTTTGTTTACAAAACCAACACATCATAATAATATGGTAAATGGTGTTCGACAACCATTGGCGATGGTAGAAATATTATTGCATTCACGGAGGCGGGCTCTGGTTGATTGATTTCTACTATTTCAGGAAAGGTTGTGGATCACTGAGGTCTGTTAAACTTTAGGAATTCGTAAGAGACATAGCATAGTCTACTTGGTCGAGTACCCAATAATCTCACTATTACATTTTACGTTTCAACTTCACTCTAGGATGTTTTTTTTTTTTAAATATATTCAGTTAGGTAATTCACGAAAGCGCTATGGTGGTTGACCGGACACTGGAAGAAGAAGCCTTTGAATCTGGGACAAAAATCACTTACCAGCAATAGAAAATGGTTACACATACAACCGCTTCAACAAATAAAATTAATAAATAAAAAAAAACCCATATGAACAAATAAGAAGATCGAATGCTGTTAACCGATAGCGCAGCAGGAAGTAGTCGAAGTAGACTGAAACTTTTCTCGCGGTGACAAGGCGGGATACGAATACCGAAAAGCAAACGGGAGCGGAAAGCAAGAAGCATCGAGAAACGTGAAGTCCGTAATGGTAGCGGGTAACGCTAAAAGGGAACCAGGTTGCAATAAGCAGGAAGTAAGAAACAGCGTGAAGCAAAAAAGAAACTAAGAAGCAGGAAATCGTAAGCAAGAAGCAGAAAGCACGAAGCAACGGAAAACGGGAAGGAAGAAGCAGAGAGAAGCTGGCAGCGGAAAGCATAAAATAAATAAATGAGCAGCAAGAAGCAACGGAGGCAACAATTAAAAAAAAAGCGGGAAGATCGAAGGATGAAGCGAGAAGAAATGAGAAGCAAAAATAAGCGAACTTGAGAAACGAAAACAAAAGCTCAACCACTTCCTTTATTCCTGCCCATCCTACATTCCAATATTGGCTTATTAGGTTGCCATGTATACCGGTCGATTAAACTCCAACATCCTTCCCATCCTTAGAGCACGTGTTCCAGTCCCAACAAATCAGTGCCCCCTGGTGTACCGGTCTCACCGGGACAGGATTGCTCCTGGCTGGGGTGGTACAATCGTATCGTATCGTATCGTATAACCACTGGAGCGACAGAACAATTAAAATAATTTTTCTCGGATTGCTAGAGGAAATTTTTCCGCCCACATTAAAAAAGTCATACCTCCGAATTTCAATATGGAGACATACAAACTGATTATAGTTCTATGTAGCCAATGAATTCCCCTATCTTTTGTCTATTAACACATTTTTATAGGATTTATAAAATAATATAATTAAATCTTTAACCTTAAAACGTTTAAAAGAATCTAGAGAATATTTATTTTGTTATATTTTGAATGTACAATATATTATATAAGTAGTCGTTTTATAAAAAATATTTTTTTTGAAAATTTGCCACATTTTGGCAACAAAGCAATCCGAGGTTTTGGAAATAGTGCCATAATGTGGCAAAAAGCGCTCGAGTGGCTAATCATGTTCTCCGAATTGGGGTATTGCTATAGATTCAATAATTTCGAGAAAGTTAACCTCTTTTACGGTATTGTTTAAGGGGGTATTCTGGTCTAGAGGCACATTTTTCGGGCATTTTTCCTAGCTCTGTAAAAATAAACGAAGAATATTTTTAGTAAAATTCTTTTTATGATTTGTTTATTTATATTTTAAGAATAAATAAAAATTTAAACAAAAAAAAATTCATAACTCGAAAAGAAATCGGCTGGTAAAGTGGGGATCAATGAAATTTTTATAAAAATAAAAAAATACCTAAAACTCTATTAGACTCCATATCTTACAATAATTTTTATTTTTTTCAAATCTTGCCTTTTTTTACTCATCCCTTTGTTTTTGCAATATTTTATTATTTTCTTTCTGTTTTTGCAATATGATTTTATATAATTGAGCTAGAATTCCCTCACAAAACACAAGCGCCTCATCTCTTTATGACGAGGAAAGACTATTCTGATAATATTCCTTTATAACAAATGCTGTATAATAACATGTAAGAATTGTATATTTATTGTTAAAAAATACAAATATTAAAAAAGTTAGCTTTACAGTAGTAGTTGGTGTCATATTTATACATTTAGGTAATTTCGGAAAACAATTTTTGATATATTTTTTATCCGCGAAGTAAATTTATATATCACGTCGGGGTCACCACTTTGGAGTTTGTAGGTTAGGTATACGATATGTTTTTTGTGTGTGTGGGAGGAAACACAATGTGTGCTTCAGAGCTAGTGCGTTTATTAACTGACCTTGTTAGTACCAATAATAACAATATATGAGGCAATGTTGAGGTGGGGGTGACCGTGACGTAGCCGCCACATTACTATTTTGAAGGGTATAATGCGCGCTCAGTTTTGGAACTTTTTATACACCCCGGGCTCATACAGGTATAATACAAATTAAATGATAGTATTGTAAATTTATACCAATGTTTTTGTTATAATTTTCCTTGGGGGGGTATTTCTTTTTACTTTAAAAACAGATCATAATAAAATGCCTTTGTATTGTCAGCCACATGAATATAAAAAAAGTAAAATGAGTTATATTTTATGAAAACTGAGAACTTCTGTTCTCCTGAAAGTAGTCCTGAAATAATTTCTTTGAGGAAAAATCTCGAAATATAACATTTGTTTTAAGGTAAAATGTAATATTATGTAAAAATTTGTTTTTATTGATAATATTTTAGCCACTGGAATGACACAGATAATTATAAAAAATTTCCCTGAGTGCTCGCCACTTTTGGGAATTAATTTTGACAATTTTCCGCCCACATTAAAAAAATGATTACTCCACATTTGTGTTCGTTAACATATAAACAAGTTATAGTGATTTACAGTCAATGAATTCACCTACATTTTAGTAAGCATCCTATATTTTTAAAATTAATAGAAAAAATGTTTTAAAATCTTTAACTTTATAAATGCGCGAAATTCGTGCTTTAGTGATTTGAAGATTTCAAATTGCCGCCAGTGGATATGTTTAATATCTATATCTAATATTGTTCTACGTTTTTATGTTCTCTATGGCCTGTTTGATAACTACAGGTGCAAATAAATACTAGAAAACCAATGTTTTAAATGTGTACATCAAATCAAAAGTTTGGTTTCAAAATTAGTTTGAAGTTCATTTGTAGAACTGAAGCTTTCCAACCGCCAAAATTCATCCCAGAAGAATTCAACGACAATCGATAAGGCCATAGACATAAAGTCTATTTTATCAACTATTTGATAGAATCAATTCCTGGCCATGAAAATGTTTCAAATAATTACAATAAATGTTTTACGAATGGTAGGAAAATGTAGTCCAATTTTGGACCGATATCAATCGCAGAAAAATAAAAGTGTTCGAAATTTGGACCTAAATCTCTCCAGTGGTTAGAATAAAAATATGTCATTTGGTTATGTAAGTAAAATCGTATGTGAGTAAAATTTTATATTGCAAAGCAGGAGTTTTAATGTTAGCGTAAAGAAAAGAGAGTAAGAAAGATGTGGTTTTGTGTGTAGAAATCAACACAACATCCCCAAAGGTACGGTAATGTAAGTAAAATCGTATGTGAGTAAAATTTTATATTGCAAAGCAGGAGTTTTAATGTTAGAAAAAGTTTGTTAAAGAAAAGAGAGTAAGAAAGATGTGGTTTTGTGTGTAGAAATCAACACAACATCCCCAAAGGTACGGTAATGTAAGTAAAATCGTATGTGAGTAAAATTTTATATTGCAAAGCAGGAGTTTTAATGTTAGAAAAAGTTTGTTAAAGAAAAGAGAGTAAGAAAGATGTGGTTTTGTGTGTAGAAATCAACACAACATCCCCAAAGGTACGGTAATGTAAGTAAAATTGTATGTGAGTAAAATTTTATATTGCAAAGCAGGAGTTTTAATGTTAGAAAAAGTTTGTTAAAGAAAAGAGAGTAAGAAAGATGTGGTTTTGTGTGTAGAAATCAACACAACATCCCCAAAGGTACGGTAATGTAAGTAAAATCGTATGTGAGTAAAATTTTATATTGCAAAGCAGGAGTTTTAATGTTAGAAAAAGTTTGTTAAAGAAAAGAGAGTAAGAAAGATGTGGTTTTGTGTGTAGAAATCAACACAACATCCCCAAAGGTACGGTAATGTAAGTAAAATCGTATGTGAGTAAAATTTTATATTGCAAAGCAAGAGTTTTAATGTTAGAAAAAGGTTGTTAAAGAAAAGAGAGTAAGAAAGATGTGGTTTTGTGTGTAGAAATCAACACAACATCCCCAAAGGTACGGTAATGTAAGTAAAATCGTATGTGAGTAAAATTTTATATTGCAAAGCAGGAGTTTTAATGTTAGAAAAAGTTTGTTAAAGAAAAGAGAGTAAGAAAGATGTGGTTTTGTGTGTAGAAATCAACACAATATCCCCAAAGGTACGGTAATGTAAGTAAAATCGTATGTGAGTAAAATTTTATATTGCAAAGCAGGAGTTTTAATGTTAGCGTAAAGAAAAGAGAGTAAGAAAGATGTGGTTTTGTGTGTAGAAATCAACACAACATCCTCAAAAGTACGTGATGTTAGTAAAAATGTATATTTTTTGATGCGCAGTTGAAGCTACAGAAGTCGGGAACATCCCAGAAAGACATGGCATGATCAATTTAACCCAATTAATGAGTCGAAGTAAGCGAGGTGTCGAAATAAAAAAAGGGATGAGTGGTTTTCTGGAATTAATTTTTTTTTAAATTTTTCATAATCAACAATTCCCAAGCATCAACTTATAGAACACAATTTCACAACACATTAAAGTATGATGAAATAATTGAAATTAGTGACATTTTGAAGAAAATTTGGAATAATCTCCCTAAATTAAATGGGAAATTGAATCTAGATCATTGACAAAAGTGGCTTGGCATAAGTAAAAAACTGAATAGAAAAGATACAGAAAAGGCAGTCTTACGAATTGCACGCCATGTATAAAACACGATTACAGACAACTTAAACATGTATAAAATATTATTACCCCTACTCAAGAAGATCAGCATTTTCAACAGCTTCCCAAAACTAACAATTCTCAAAGCAAACTAATATAAATTAATCGTATCCTTACACCATCCTTAAATAACAATTTGCCGTGCAAATAACGCCAATCAATCAACCCCATAGGCCTCCCCTCCCTACAGGTGGAGAACTCACTCCTATAACCACCCTGCTTTAGCAGAGGACCCAATACTAAGCCCTGGGGTAATCCGGGGCTGCGATATTTCATCAGAAGACATGATTTATAATAAGGTTCTGTGGAGGAATGTAGGCTGTTTTGTAGGTGAGATAAGTGTGGAGGATTTTGTAACATAATATTGTATACAAACACTAAATGAACATCGTAATATTTTGCTTCAGAGGTGAAGAGTGAATGAGGTATTTACATTCATATTGGTTTATCGGCTTTCATTACCCGATTCAAATGGAAGATACATGACTAGATCTAAATAGCCAGGTTTTTCCCCACTTTCCTTTTCCTTAACGTCCTTTCCTTCCTTTTCCCTTCAGTCTCATTATCTCATTAATCCTTGATTAGGGATGTCTTATTCCAATTGATTTCGAATTTTTCGAATGTAGGTCAGTTTATGATTTTTTATTTTTTACAATAGCTTCACAAAGGAGGCTCTGAACAAAATAATTCCTCTCAGGGCCTGTCATCTTTGAGGATGCTGTGTGGAGGGTTCTTTTAGGAAAGGAAGGAGAGGATGTTCTGGGAAGAAAAAAAATATGAGGGGTGGGTAGGAATCTGGGAGTCAGTGTGTCCAGGAGTAACGGACGAATGATTCCATCCCTCCCACTACAGTGCATGTTCCAAGATGACAGGCCCTGACTGATCCGGCAGATCTGCCGGATACACATCGTCGGATCTGCCGGATCTGCCCTGATGATGGACACTGCAACGCTGTCCGAAACGTCGGCTAAAGAAGGAGGTAGCGCAACACGGCATAACACTTTAATTAATTTATTACCATGTTATTATCCTGACGAAGAAACCATCGGTTTTGAAACATGTAGATATTATAACATTGATTACAGTGGTTTACAAAAAAGTAATTTGTTTCATTTAAGTAACTATAACACATTACTTAAGTACCCTACGAATTGCAAATAAAAATGCGTATGTATATATACTTGATGTTATTTTTGATTATATTTACATATTATTTTATAGTTTTTATTTTGTTCAATAAAATACTGTTTTCCTCCTGTCTACCACTGTAAACTTAATTATCATGTAACACATTATTGTAAAAGCCTTGACGGGGCGTTAAAATAAATAAATAAAATAACTGGCTTATTTTCGTTGTTTGTTTTTGGGGTGTTATGCCGTGTTGTGCTACCTCCTTCTTCGACGGATGTGCCGGATCTGCCCTGATGATGGACACTGCAACGCTGTCCGAAACGTCGGCTAAAGAAGGAGGTAGCACAACACGGCATAACACCCCAAAAACAAACAACGAAAATGCTTTTGGCCGTGAAAATCTAAAAACGTATCTAACTGGCTTATTCATTAATGGAGGTGAACTAACGAAGCTCTTAGAAATGAAAGAACTCATAAAAAATTACGAAAGACGCGATCAATTTATTCCGTTATGTCTTGAAGAAAAGAAAGTGGTTGAAATATGACCAAAGACCTCATTTACTAATTGAATCTCTTTTTAGTATCAAAAAGTGAACGTGGACTGCCAGTACATATTTTGATTAGTATTTCACTCCAACTCTCCCAATTTATTAGTATTTTTACATAATTGTTTTGCGTTCTACTTTCGTTCGTTTTCGGAATGTTGTTAATTCGTAGAAAAAACCTCCAGTGTTGCCAGCGTATATCGATATCCCTGTCAATATCGGTTCGGCTATCAATTGTAAAACCATGCTATTGGTATAAAATCGTCGAAAGTTGCGCCTATTGATCCTATTGTAAAGCTATCGATTTCTTTATAATGAATAAATAGATACAACATCTTCCACTCCAATATTTCTTTCACCATTATATTTGCACCTCACAACTGTACCGGATTAAATACAGTCCTTTATTATATCTTATTGGGAAACCATCCATTTATCATTATTTATATCATTGACAGCCCTGAGGGCGGACGCGAGAAAGGAAATATTCGACGATAAATTGCCAAAAACCACGAGTTTCCAAAGCTAAAAACTATTTCTTTGATAAGAACTAATTTTGAATTGGTGAGATTGTTGTGAAACTTTTGTTAGATCACCTGCTTAAAATTGTCCAATTTAAGCCGATCATTTTGCAATCGAAGTATATTAATACGGTAATGCCCGTACGGTTCAAATTAAGGAACCCGACTCGGAGTAAATCTCTAACGCTACACTGTATGGAAACCGTTCTGAGCCATCCGTGAACGTGAATTTTTCCACGGAGCTGCGGTCGTAATATACACACTTAGTGGTCGCTCACACGCGATTTGCAAACGGAAGTGGCGCCATCTATAATACTATATTGTAATTTAATGTTAATAGTAGTTAGATTTACAAAAGGGCGATGCCTTATAAATAGTCACCAACACTTAAACTGGGCGAAGCAGAACGAAAAGCCGCCCGCAGGGCCTAACAACAAAAACCCGCGGGCTGTGTAGAGGGTTCCTTTTAGAGAAATGAATGAAAGGGAGTTTCGTGTAGGAAGGAAAAATGTAGGAGGGGTGGGTAGGAATCTTGGGGTCAATGTGTCCAGGAGTAACATAAATCATAAATCCATCCCAATCAAGGTCGAGAAAGTCTGGCTGGAAAGGTATAGCTTATGTCTTCTTCTATCAGTCTCTTCCGATCGGGTCTTACAGTAGGTAGGTAGGCAAACGCGGTCGCCACCAAGATCTAGATTAACTTCACATCATTAACCCAACCCGACCACCCTTGATAAGTTAACAAACGTAGCGTACTACTTGGGGGGTAACCGACGAGTTCATCGAAAATCAATTCATCGAAAGCAAATTTATCGACAACAGGAGGTTAGGTTAGGTTGAACTCGTTTTCGATGAACTCGTTTTCGATGAACTCGTTTTCGATGAACTCGTTTTCGATGAACTCGTTTTCAATGAACTCGTTTTCCATGAACTCGTTTTCAATGAACTCGTTTTCGATGAACTCGTTTTCAATGAACTCGTTTTCAATGAACTCGTTTTCGATGAACTCGTTTTCAATGAACTCGTTTTCCATGAACTCGTTTTCAATGAACTCGTTTTCGATGAACTCGTTTTCAATGAACTCGTTTTCAATGAACTCGTTTTCGATGAACTCGTTTTCAATGAACTCGTTTTCCATGAACTCGTTTTCAATGAACTCGTTTTCGATGAACTCGTTTTCGATGAACTCGTTTTCGATGAACTCGTTTTCGATGAACTCGTTTTCGATGAACTCGTTTTCGATGAACTCGTTTTCGATGAACTCGTTTTCGATGAACTCGTTTTCGTTGAACTCGTTTTCGATGAACTCGCCGTGATCCTACTTGGGGTAACCTATGGCAGGGATGTTGGTTATCTAAAACTTTGGAGATAATATATTTTAAAACGCAATAAAATTGTTCAAATTTGAAAACAGTTAAAAATTTAAATCATATTTATTAAGGGCGCGCTACGCCGCTCAAAAAGAAGAAGATGGAGAGATACGATAATACGAACGTGAGAGCGAGCGCGCTAACATTAAAAACCGTGAAATTCATGCGAAAATTGTGAAAATGTTTAATAAAAGACTACTCAATGGAAAAAGAGCAAATATCTCGTGGGGGATGTGTCAAGTAGCATTTAAAGAAACATTATGAATTTTTTCGTACATGTAACTTGTAAAATAACAGTAAAAAACGCATTAATAATAATTTTTGGAGCATACTTTGCGATTTATTTCTATCGAGGGAATTTCAAGTAATTGCCGTTTCAGCGTGGAGAATGTATAGATACTATCTTAAAGAATAACATATATTTTTCTAAGAGCTTAAAAACTTCAAACGTTTAAGGAAAATGTGTCAGAAATCGGTAGAAATTGGCAGAGCTGCCCGTTAAAAATCAATCTTAAAATATGTTTCTTCCCCTTATCAAATTTCTCATTATACCCTTTTATGTCTTTACCATGTCTTCCACAACCGTAAATCACAAAAATGGTTGTTCATTTGCCATACACCAAGTTAAGCAACTCGTTTCCATGGTCCCCTAAAGTTGTAACAGTGTCTTTGTAGTAGGGCAGTAAATCAAATAGAAATTTTAACATTATTAAGGGTGGTCTGAAACCTCCCTCGGGGTAGTTTATTCCAAGAAACTTCATTAAAGTGTAGGGGTTGAAAATCGCTGGAATTCAAATTAAGGTATTGAATTATTGGGATGTTACTGTTTATGGGAGAATTTTATGTGATACATTTCTGGAGTGTTGAACAAAATAACGAGTCGTGGAAATAACCCGTTTTCCGTCATTGACAAATTGTTCATGCAACCATAATTATGTCGTAAGACACAAAACACAAATTTTACAGGAGAGCGAAATAACCTTAAGTAAAATTCAAAGAATACGTTGATGTAATATATCGAATCTATAACTAACTAACTAACCATCACGCCGTTTCCCCGCAGAGGTAGGCAGAGAGGATGGACCGCCAAACACCTCGGTCTTGGCACACACTCTTTGCCTCATTCACATTCGTTCAAAGTCTCATACATACTCTTCTATTTTTCTAACTCTTGACATGGCTATCGAATTTAAAATATAAAAAATATTTTTTTAATTAATGAATCAATCGAAAATCCGAAACAGAACAATCATAAAAAGATACGGATACATCTGGGACACGAACCATCCGAGACAACGCGCTATCCACTGCGCCAACGTATCCGTGTCCGATTCAGTCATTTTTAACTGTATCATACTTCGACTGAGAACCACCAAAATTATTTTCAATTTTCTGAACGCATATTTTTATTGGCTGCTATCTTTATGTATGATTGCAAGATTCAACCCGAACTAAATGCCATCTAGATAGTGTCAGAATAAATTTAATCACTTTTTATTAATATGCGATATCTATTGACTTTTTCTGCAAGTCTAGGATGAAATATTTTTATTTTTAACTTAATGAGTTAAACCTCAAATTATAATATTTTAATTAATGAAGATAATATTAGCCAATTTCAATCGAAAATCCGAAACAGGAAAATTATAAAACTCTATTAACAAGAAACTCCATAGAAAATATTTAATGTGGACGCAAAATTGAAGTTTCCACGGCAGATTTTAACTATAAAACCCAGAAAATATATCCTTTTGGAAAGTTTAAGATTTTTTTAAAATGTTTTTATAAATCTTACAAATTTAGGATTATTATTTAAATATAGGTGAATTCATTGGCTGTATAGCACTATAATTTTTTTTATATGTTTACATACATAAATGTGGAGTAATGTTTTTTTAATATAGGCAGAAAATTTTCAAAATTAATTTTCAAACGTGGCGAGCAATCGAGGCAAATTCATTTATTTCACGTGTATCCTTCAAAAGTTATAAAAAGGAAGTTGTTCTCATAAAAATTTAAAAAAACATTTATTTATTTTCACTATGTATATTTAACCCCGATTTGATATTATATTTTGTAAAGTTTTTTTAAATAATTAAATGATTTAATACATTTTAATAAACGTCAGCTAAAAAAGCAAGAAACCCAACAGGGAATTACCCTTTTAAAATATACTACCAAAATCCTTTACACTGTAGATTTATCACCCTGTCAGTTTTAATGAAGTAGTATTTGAGGATCCAACTTCTAATTGTTTGGTAGAGGGTTCACAATCCCTGGTCTTTGGAGGACCTAACAGAGGTTAGAGATTACCATAAATTTACATGAATATTTTACCAAGTACATCGTATCTCAATAGAGAGAGTTCTTAAATATGATAGCATCAGATATTATTTTAACCTTGTTTAAGTAAAAGGCTTTATTTACAATCTGCAAATATATTAAATTTGTACACTAAATGGTCATGAATTATCTAACAATCCAAGAAATGAACAAAAATATTCTCAAGACTATGCTTTTTGCAGATGATGTAGTACTGATAGCAGATAATCATTGTGACTTACAATAGCCTGGAAAGGTGGAGAAAAATCCTAGAGGATGATGGCCTAAAAATTAGCAGGAAAAAGACCGAATATTTGTACTTGCCATTTGAAAACACAAATGCTGTAACTCCTTCTATGCAACTGGATGGAGTAACATTAGCTAACTGTGACACATTTAAGTATCTCGGCTCACTCATCCACAAAGATGGAGGATGTGCAGCAGATGTTAACCACAGAATAGGTGTGGGATGGAGTAAATTTAGATCCGTAACAGGAAGCCTATAAAACTAAAAGGAAAGGTATACCAGACTATTGTTAGACCCGCGATAATGTATGGCTCCGAATGCTGGACCATGTACAACTCCTACACCAGGCAACTTGAATCATCAGAAATGCGAAAGCTTAGATGGTCGGCAGGAGTGTCACTAAAAGATAAAATTAAAAGTTCACGCATTCGTGGTAGCCTGGGTGTCACAGACATAAACAATAAGCTAGAGGAACGACAGTTGAGATGGTATGGTCACATAAAACGGAGACCCCCAGACCACACAGTGAAGCAGGCAATGTCTATGGAGCTTCATCGACAGTCATCCAGAGGAAGACCAAAGAACTCCTGGATGACTCAATGCTCTAAAATTCTAAGTAGAAACGGCCTGGAAGACAGCGATACCCAGAACCGAAGAAGCTACAACCTGAGAACGAGGAGAGCCGACCCCAACAGCCTACCTAGGCAATGAGTTGGGACAGTGCAAGGAAGAAGAAAGTACACTGTATTGCTTTTAGCTGAGTCGCACTGTGGTCAAAATGACAAATCTAACAGGACTTTTTTTTATCTGATTACTTATAATATTTTTTATGACTCATGTGTAAATGTATGTTTATTGGACTTAATTGGCCTGTTTTCATGGTGATTTGGCTATAAAACTACTTAACCCCTCGAGATTATTATACTAGTCATATTCTGACAGATTTTAAGATAATTTCCGCTTTACAATAAAATTCAAATAAATGGAATAATTCTAATTGTATCCAAAAATTTAAATCAGTATTTAAACGATGATGAAACACGCTTTTAAATGTTATTATTAGAAATTAACATAAACTTTTTGTAATATTGAAATTTTGAATGCAAATATAAAAAAGTTTTAAAACGGTTCACCTAAATTGATATTACTACAAAAAATGATATTACTACAAATTGCCTCGGAAACTTTGGTAGAGGTGATCCTTTTATTTTTTCTGCGGTTTAGTTCTAGATTCTAATATAAAGGTTTGTGCTTTCTCTTTCGAATCTAAGGGCGCTTGGTCGCACCCAGGGCACCGCGGGCCGCATAGAAGGGCGTCGCGGGCAGCATCTAAGGGCGTCGCGGGCAGCATCTAAGGTATCTGCGGTCCAGCGAACAAATTAGCCCTAGGGGTTAAAACTAGGGGTGTTACGAATGTGATATTTTTCACATTCGCGTATGCGAATGCGAATGTTCAGAGTGCGAATGTGCGAATGCGAATCCGAATGCGAATGTTAAGGAATCACATTAAAAAAAAACTTTTGTCAACATTAATCATCGTTTTAATAAAAACATTAAATCAATTCTTATACAGTAAGTTATAATCGTAATTAAACAATTTAATAATCGGTTCAAAAGAGGCATATTATATTTCAAAAAAGCAATTTTGCAGCCTTTTCTCCCATGAGGCGATTTCTAAGGGGCTCGTATGTAAGGCCGGCTGCACTGAACAATTGTTCACTCGGAACGCTAGCCAGTGGAGTGCTCAGATATTTACGAGGCAGATCTGTCAATTTGTCGTATTTCATTTTAGTCTTCCACCAGTCCAAAGGGTTTTCATCAAGAGAGGCTCGTTTTTCTTTAAGATATTCCTTCAATTTAGCTTTGATTTCACAGCTTATAAGACAAGTGGACAGTGGGCGAGTCACGACATGATCTGCACACATTCGCATTCGCTAAACATTCGCATGAATTGTTGCGAATGCAAATGTCGATGCGAATGTTTAAAATGATGCGAATTATTCGCATATGCGAATGCGAATGTTCGTAACATCCCTAGTTAAAACTATGAAAAAAATAGTAGATTATTAAAAAAGAGAAAATTTTAAACAAATTTTTTTTAACGAGAGGTAAAATGTACTTTTATTTATTTTTTAAATTTAATATAAGTCAAATTTAATAATGTTATTTTGCAGGTATTTTAGTTTTTATTTTTTTTATTATTGTGACATATTTTGCAGCGTTCAGGGATATTTTCGGTATAATAATATATAAACGGTTTTAATTTTAAATTAAAAATAAATAAATTGAGTTTTACGAATTATACACAAAAACCATTAATAGGCAAGGTATACTGTTCATGCTAGTATCTTCTTGTGGGTATAATGCACTTTATAAAGTCTGTAAGTCTAGAAGGAGTTACGAAGTAAAATCACCCTTTCAAAGACTTGATAAACTTTGTAATGAAGGCAATCCCGTATAAATTTTCAAGTACAATATTGTGTCGGAACTTCAGGTCATAATTTAAAGTATGCACTGCGAACAACTTTATGTGTAACATTTTAACTTACCGTAAGCTCTTGTAAGTTAATTTCTGAACCTACTGAAAGAACACAAGTATTTAAGACGATAGACTTCGCTTTTCGGCCCATACAAAAAGGACGCCCGGGAAAAAACACTTTTCTACATTGAAAATTGTACGAAATGATTTTTTTTTATATTGCCTTCTAGAAGGTGAAAGCTATGTCGGTATATTTTTAATTTTTCGATGCGATTCGTATTAACGTAAACATTCATTGTCAAACATTGAGAACATATTTTTGCTTTTAAATTACAATGTTGTGAAAGTTTGGGTGTGGAAAAATATTTTCTCCCGAAACCCTTTTTCGAGCGATTTCTGTATGTAAATATGAGAGTTTACGGTAGTTGTCGCATTCGCACGTTTCACATTCGCATGTATCGTAAGTGTGTGTTAGCTTATTTAGAGCCGGACAGAATGACAGGCAATGAAATACCTAAACGTTCCGCGTGTGGTGCAAAGTCTAGCATTTTAAGTACTTGATTTTACTTTTATAACGATGTTTTGCAACTGAAAATTTACTTGCTATGTGTGAATACTGCACAAGAGTCCCTACTGCTCCCAACCGCCTGGAGCCAGTGAAACTACCGCATCTTCGCTTGAGGTATATTGTGAGGATGAAGACAACATCGAGAGGAAAAAGATGGTGAAGAAGAAGGTGAGGATGTATTTGACTATTCAGATCTGGTCACCAAACACGGCTAAAGCAATTTCAAGCAACTTTTCAAGTGTGAATAGTGATCTTTCACCAGGGCGGTACTGAGAGTACGTTCAACTCTGGAACGTGCGGCATATATACTTTGCATTATTTTAAACTATAATATTATGAAATAACACGAATCAATCAAATAAAAACTACTTGCGCTTGCCGGGATTCGAACCCGCGATCTTCGGATTGCTAATCGAGACCCTTACCTCTCGACCACAGAGAAGTCAAACCTTCCACATATCTTCTCCCTCACCCCACCACCTTCAGCCTCACAACATACCTAAATTGAGGATGCCACAGTCTCACTGGCACTCTACAAATAATATGTTTTTTGTGGAGTGTAAGTTGAGCGTGATAAGGGGTAATATCCAGCAATCCATTATTCCGTTTTTGTTAACAGCGCCGCGCGAGGATGTTTTTACAACCCTGTTTTAAAATTGATGCAAAATTTTGTCATGAAGAGCGGTGCGAGCACAGGAACTTGCACAGCCGCATCTCAGCGGCTAATGGTTCGCGAGAATTTATGTCTCGAACTGCTATAAAAATTATATACTTCTTAAAATTAATTTTTGATCGAAATAATTAATAATTTTTCAATAATGTCTAAACAAAATAAGTGTGTAAAAAAATCTGAAATACTTTAGTTTGTAGGACCTTAAACAAATAGAAAAACTGAGGTATTTTTGCCACAAAACACGTTCTCGGATTTATTTTTTAATGATTTTAATTTGTCTAAAATTTAAATCTTGAAAACTGTGTTGACTAGATTATATAATGATTTATTTTGTGGTTTGATTATATATTGGAAATTTATGTTGTTTAATAGAATCTATCGTTTGAAAATTGAACAAATCTGCCAACGACCGACGGTATAACCTTAGTATATTATAAATACACATTTTTTTGTAAAAAAGAGTCAATACGTCTAGAATTAGATTTAAAAATGACTAATTTCCGGTATTCCCTGGTAAAGCACTCTTATGTTGTTATGTTCCGTGAACCACTATATAAGAATCTAACAATTGTATGCATACATACAGAATACAGTATGGCCTTTGTAAATTTCACGTTTGCAATCTTAACTTCAAAGAACCGTACAAGTGCTTCAGTTCAAATTGAAATTCTGCTGACCTTTTAAGCGAATTGAGCAACGTTGGCGAAAAAATGGTAGCGGAGGCCAAATTGTGCAATCCGATCAATACATCTATATGTGACCCAACATCTTCGACTAACACAATACGAGCATGTGTCTAGTGTAGTAGTAAAAAAGCATGTAAACAAAAATAAAGCTGTATACAAAAATATTTTATGAATAAATAATAAAAAAAACTGTTGATCTCCCGACAGTTGTCAGCTGTCGGGCTCCCCCCCCCCCCCCCCAAAATATAAAGAAAAATATTATTACACTTTTTATAGTTTTCATTTGTATGGACGAGATAATTTTAAAATATAAAACAAAGTCGGGTTAGTTACACCATTTATAACTCAAGAACGGCTGGACCGATTTTCATGATCTTTGATTTGTTGGATTTGTCTCCGTCCTGATTATCAGAATAACTATTAAAACATCGGAAAAAACCACGGAAAAAATAATTTAAAGAAAATTGATTTTTTCATATATTTTGTATGGAACGGATTTTCAACTAATGTGCGTTGGTCGACATAATTTGAATCAATTCGAACTGTCAATGGTGTAGTGCGCCGAACATTTCGTGCTTAGTCAACAGCTCAATTTCTTTTTTTGAACTTAGAGTATTTATTTTAACTTAATTTATTTTAGCTAATAAATTAAACACAGCATTTATTGATTCTGAGGCGGTATAAAGTTTGCCAGGTCAGCTAGTTTTAAATAACGTAAAGAGTTTTAATTTTCAATGTACTTTCGTTACTTAAATTTTAATTTTTCTGCTACCGGTTTCGACACATCCATGCCATTCACTAGCAAACTTAAAACTAAACTTAAAATTTAAACAAGTAAAGAAATTAATTAGATGTTATAAGGTGAGGGTAGTGGGAGGGGTGATTTTGGGAGAGGGGGAGAACAGTGGGTGGGGTCAATATCACATGGGAGCATAGTCAAAAGAGGAGATTTGCAGGGTGCTATTATTTTGTTAACTAAATTAATTTTTGATTTTATTTTTTTGTTTATTTCTAAGGTCTAAAGCGCACAAGTTAAAGTACGAATTTATGTTTATATTTTTAAATTAAACCCCCACCTAATAACATTTAATTCATTTCTGTACTTGTTTAAATTTTAAGTTTAGTTTTAAGTTTAAGGTAGCAGAAAAATTAAAATTTAAGTAACGAAGGTACATTGAAAATTATAACTCTTCAAAACAAAATGTCTTGAAATTGTTACATAGTTAATACCCAAGAAATACAAAAAAATGATAATTTTGTAACAAATTCTTTAACTTCTTTACTATTCTTTACAGTTTGTTGTGTACATGTAAAAAAAAACTAAAAATCAAGACATATATCCCCGAGTTACGAATAACTTGAATGAGTTTGAAAATCTCCAACTATTACCGCAATAAGCGGAAAATGTTGCTGGTTTCATGATGGAGGACTTAGCCAGGCGAGGAATTAAACACAAGACGACTGAGTGGGACCCAGGCGCAATGAGAAAGATACTTTATGAGTTCAAATAGGCACGGCTGCGAGGATTTTTTTTATATTAGCTCTACTCAGGAAGCCCCGAGGAAAAAAATCCTGAAAAAGGATGCTGTGTGGAGGGTCCTTTGAGGAAATTTATGCGAAGGGAAATGGTATGAAAGTTGGGTAGGAATCTGGGGGTCAGTGTTTCCAGGACTGACAGACGTATTAATCCATCCCTCCCACTGCTTTGCATAGCGATATTCCGAGAGAGTCCTGCTGGAGAGGTCAAAAGTTTTCTCTCGACCAGGCCTACCACGCAGTTGGTGGGCAGACGAATCCACCGCTAAGACCCAGACAAACCTCATCCCATAAACCCGGGCATACCGTTTTAAATTATGAAAAAATTTAGTCCCTTACCCACTGGAGCGACAGAGCAATTAAAATATTTTTTCTCGTATTGCTAAAGAAAATTTTTTCCGCACACGTTAAAAAAAAAATCATACCTCCGAATTTGAATATAAAACATACAAACTGATTATAGTTCTATGTAGCCAATAAATTCCCCTATCTCTTTTCTATTATCACATATTTGTAGGATATATAAAAAAATATAATTAAATCTTTAACCTTAAAACATTTTAAAGAATCCAGAGAATATTTATTTTGTTATATTTTGAATGTACAATATATTATACAGTCAGATACGTTTTTAGATTTTCACGGCTAAAAGCATTTTCGTTGTATCTTTTTGGGGTGTTATGCCGTGTTGCGCTACCTCCTTCTTTAGCTGACGTTTCGGTCAGCGTTGCAGTATCCATCATCAGGGCAGATCCGGCAGATCCGACGATGTGCCGGATCTGCCCTGATGATAAAGAAGGAGGTAGCGCAATACGACATAACACCCCAAAAACAAACAATGAAAATATTATATAGTCGTATCAAACAATTTTTTTTTAATTTGGCACATTTTGGCAACAAAGCAATCCCAGGTTTTGGAAATACTGCCATAATGTAACAAAATATTTATAATAAAATAAATACAAAGTGTTAAAAAGGGATTGTGATGAAGGTTTGAAATTTATATAAAAAATCGACCAATTTAGGATTTCTCACCAATTTGTCGTAAGTGTGTAATTTATCGACGAAAAGTCGGTTATATGATTCGGTTAGAATTAATTCAGATAAATAGCAAACTGTTATAGGGCGCTTTATTATATTAGTCGGTACTTGTTAAGGGTGGTTATCTGCAAATAATTAAACCTTAAGGGTTTGCCTTTGGGAAGGGGTGCTTTAAGCATTGTTCATATGGTTGAAGAAGGGATGTTTGATAGGGTTCATTTTAAATATTGCGGTCAATTTATGAACATCCTAAAATAAATTAACATCTTAAATTAAAATAATTATGTAATTATAATACTTAAAAACTTATACTTACTTCATACTTTTAATTTCAAAATTAAAAGTATGAAAGGGGATGAGGTTTATAAATACTTAGGATACCCGCAATCGAATAGATTAGATCATACTAGATACGTTTTTAGATTTTCACGGCCAAAAGCATTTTCGTTGTTTGTTTTTGGGGTGTTATGCCGTGTTGTGCTACCTCCTTCTTTAGCCGACGTTTCGGACAGCGTTGCAGTGTCCATCATCAGGGCAGATCCGGCAGATCCGTCGATGTTCACATAATCATACTAGTATTAAAAATGATATTAGGATTAAATTTCAAACTAGGATAAGAAAAATTTTAAAATGCAATCTATCTGCTAAAAATTTAGTAAAGGCAATAAATAGTTGGGCAATACCTCTATTAACGTACTCATTTGGTATAATTAAATGGTCTAATACAGATTTAGATAGCTTAGAACGATTAATTAGAACTACGTTAACAAAGTTTAATTGTCATCATCCAAATTCAGCTATAGAACGAATTAATTTAGAACAAACGAATCGAATAATCGAACAAACCACTCGGTATTGGCCAACACTTCTTTTATATGTGAATAATCGGATTATGAGATCTCAGCGTCTGAATTTCCACAGTTAATTTTTCCAGACACGATACTTCCTCACATGATATTCATCACATCATAACTCACATTAACCTAACCTAACCTAACCTAACCTAACCTTAACTACCCTAACCTAACCTAACCTTACCTAACCTAACCTCACCTAACCTAACCTCACCTAACCTAACCTAACCTAACCTAACCTAACCTAACCTAACCTAAGGTTAAAAACACCAATTATCAGTTTTCGCCGCCTCCAGACATGATGAATTATCATGTGAGGAATTAACATCCGATGAAAAGTTTGTACTCAACATTCATACACTTAAAAAGTTTCCACTGAACATTCTGGTCACCGAATACCGCATAGGTCCCAACTGCTCCCAAACGCAATTGTTGGGAGGCCGAAGGTGGTAGAGAGAGGAAGGAGATGTGGAAGAGAAAGGTGGGGAAGTACCTGGCTATTTAGATTCGGTCAACAAATATGGCTAAAGCCATTTCAAGTCACTTTTCGATTCTCAATGGTGGTCTTACACCAGGGCGATACTGACAGTATCTTCCACTCTGGAAGGTGGCAGTAATATTATTATGTAATAAATCGTCCCTTTGTAATAACAAAATTCCATCTATTGAGGAAACGTCACGCGGTAATGGGATCTATGGTAAGCTATATTAGAGTTCATTATCGCATGACGTTTAAGCAACAGATGAAACCTTGTTATTCAAAAGGAAATTGTAAAATAACATAAAATCGAACAAATATAATTTACTTGCGCACGCCGGGATTTAAACCCGCGACCTTCAGATTACTACTGAGCCTTACCACTCGACCACGGAAGCGTTGCTTCACTCACATTCATACATCGTCTCATAAATTTCCTTCTATTATTCTGACTCTTGACATAGCCCGACTTTGCAAATCTCAACATTTCTCACACGACCATGTGGTTTTTTTCACACACTAATGCCTCAGGGATCTCATTTCATTCGGTCTACTTTCGTCCTTCATCTGCCGGTCCCATGCCTCTCCGCCATACATAAGGGGTTCCATTTACATTAGCTCCACACAGGAGGCCCCGAGGAGAACATATTCCTTGGAGGGCTATATCATCTTTCGGGATGCTGGGTGTGCTTTTAGAGAAAGGGAGGAGAGGTAATTATATGAAGAATCTGGGGGTCATTGTGTCTAGAAGTTGTGGATGTACGAATCGATTCCTCCCACTGTAGGCAATCGCATTAACCGCCAAGACCTAGGCAAATCTCACCACCACTTTAGCCTTGTGTTCACGGGCACACTTAATTACGATAAGCCATTCTACTTAAATACGATAAAAAGACATTTTATTTTTTCTCCAATTAAAAAACAGCCAAAATCCTTAAAACCGTAACTCTAAAACCAAGAAACTACAAACCTGAATGTTATACCGGGAAAACCTTGGAATTTTATCTTGTTATTTGTACTATTTGAACAGTGGAATTCACCTTTCTTCTTTCCCACTTAACTCTCTCGTTCAGCACACTTCGTTTTCCTACTCTTGTACATTGTACAATGACAATTCCACAAAATAAACACCCAGTCAAATGGAGGTCCCATTCTGTTCTGTCTGTTTATTTTACGAGAAGGAATATTATTTTTTTCGTATTTTCTTACAGTTTTCATAACAGGGGGCCTAGTCTCGATCTTTCGGTTTCACAAACAAGCACGTTTGCCGTTTAACCTTTCTTGACGGTGCTGTCAACTAAGCGGTCACGGTTTGTATTTACTGAAATATCTTTGTAAATATACTAAACATAGAGTTAACATTTTAGGTATTCCTCCACAATACATTTATGTATTGGATTAAATAAATACATTACACTAATATTTACTGAGTGTACAGCATCGGAGCGCGAGAAAGTTTTTAGCACGGTCAGAGGAGGGTTAATACGGATTCGTGACGTAGCTAAACCCGCGTTACGGGCGCTGTGAGAGATATAGACTAGGCCCCCTGGTAAACATAATTACAAAAAACCCTGAACTCCGTTCACAATTTTAGAGTGGTAGTAACTATGACACAAAACGCAAAACAAACAAACACAAAACTGTCAAGTGGACCGGCGGAGTTAGATACCTGTTTTACCATCTGATGAGTAGTTTCTGGAAACAATACAAGGGGTACAGCTAAGTGCTGAACCTATGTCCAGTCTATTATACATTTCAATGCCACAGATGGCAATACTAAATAAAGTAAGTTATTGATTTTAACACAATCAATAATAATTTAATTTTGATTCTGTTTATGATTTAATAAGACAAAGAATTTGTTTACCATGGAATGATCATAACTATAAGTCAATTTTTTTTTGACCAACAAATATCTGAAATTTGCAACATCATTTTGTTACCTTAACATTAATATCACAATTTGGGAGGTGGATATAGGTAACGCCACTTAAAAAGTTTCCACTGAATTTTCCCGGGAACCATTTATTGGATAACCTACACTCCTACCGTAAGTGACCCCAAGTGTATCGCTATGTTTGGTGACTCTTAATTAGGAGGGGTTCCCAGGTTTATATGGTGTGAGGTTTTTCTTGATCCTGGCATTGGATGCTTTTGTTCACCTACTTTTATCCCGCGACCTTCGTATTGCTGTCGAGAGCCTTACCAATCGACCACGTAGATTCTGTTGAAAATACAGAACCAAAGTTTCTATCACACTGCCTCCGAGCACTGAACCGGTTTTGTGAAATGTTTTTTTTGTAAATGTGAATACCACACAATAGTCCCAACTACTCCCAAACCGCTAAAGTTAATGAGTCTATGGCAACCCAAGGCATATTTTGAGAGGTTGAAAATAGTGGGGAGAATAAGGGAAGGGTGGGAAGTGCCTGGCTAATCAGATCTGGTCATCAAACACGGCTAAATTATTTTCATAAAAAGTTTAGATTCTGAAAGGTGGTCTTTTAACAGGGCGATACTGAGAGTATCTAACACAAAAAAATAATTCATGTTTCGTCTTCTGACATTTTTCCATGTTTTCCTCAAAAACATGCAAAAAACTGAAACGTGGCGCTAGGAATATATGAGGGAAATTTATAATTGAAAACAAAACGTACCTACACATATACTTTTATTTTTTAAAAGCTTTTTTACCATCCTCTGGGAATATAATATATAGTACAACGATGAGCAATTAAGAGGTAAAACAATAGAAATGTCCTGTGGGCGTCTCAGTGTGCCCAAAGTGAGAACAATTTTTCCTTACTTTTCTGATGAAATTGATATAAAATTATCAAACAACGATTTTTTTCTTGAGCAAAATCAATACCATTGGCCTGTCAGTGGTCGAAATGTAATATGTAAAATGGAGACAACAGATGTATGATGATGATGTTATATGTATGTATGATATATTCGTCGCTCTAGTTCGTTTTTGTCCAACAGACCATTTTTCGTGAAATTGAGTTAAGTATGCGGTTGATCTCAAAAAGCCTTTATTTATACGATATTTGTTCAAAAAACAATTATAAAAAATTATTTAAGGGGTTTTGAAAACGCAATTTGTCTTACGTCCTCCAAAATGTATGTGCTTTTATCGTAAAAAATACTTTAAAGCACCATTTCTCCCGATTTACGTTTTGGTATGTTGGATAAAATCGAACTGAAGCGACGCGCGACGATACGTATGACGGCTTCCGTGGTCGAGGGGTAAGACTCTCGAACAGAAATCCGAAGGTTTGTGTTATTTCACAATTAATTAATAATTCAAAATAATATAAAGTTTATTTGCAGCACGTTCCAGAGTGGAAGATACTCTCAGTATCGCTCTGGTGTAAGACCACCAATCAGAATCGAAACCTTGCTTAAATGGCTTTCAGCCGTGTTTGATGACCAGATCTGAATAGCCAGGTACTTTCCCACCATCCTCTTACCCATCTCCTTCCTCTCCCCACTACCTTCGGCCACAACATACCCCAACTGGGAATGCGATAGTCTCACTGGCTCCAGACGGGAGCAGTTGGGACTCTTTTGCAGTATTCACATAAAAAAATAAATCAAAAAATAAGTTTGATAAATTTGAAATATTTCTTGGAAAACAAGTCAAGTTTTTTTTTGTTTTTCAAAATATTTTTTATATTTCTAAAAAATTAAATATATTAAATACTGTTATTTAAGAAATTTCCAAAAAATGTTAAGTGTTCTGAATGATCTACGCAATATTGTTTTATAATAAAATCATAATTATTGTAGGTCTACAAAAACAGGAGATATAATTTTCATTCTTTCTTTTTACTCTCCTGAACAATTAACATTTTGTCCGTTACAACATTTAAAATTTCCGTGATCGATTTTTCTTTTATTTTTATAAATTTAAACTAACTAACTAACCATCACGGGTACCCCGCAGGGTTAGGCAGAGAGGACGGACCGCCAAACAACTCGGTCTTGGCACACACTCCTTGCCTCATTCACATTCATACATCTTCTCATACGTACTCTTCTATTAATCTGACTCTTGACATGGCCCGACTCATGTATCTGATTTACTTGATCGTGTCACGTCTTCCTTGGGCGTCCTCGGCTTCTTCTACCATTCACATTCGCGTCATAAATTCTCTTTACTCTCCTTTCTTCATTCATTCGCTCAACATGCCCAAACCATCTAAGCGTCCCTTTCTTAATTTTACTTATTACGCTCACATCAGCCTTGCATTCTTTTCGGATCTCCACATTCCTCACACGATCATACATGGTTTTACCACACATACGCCTCAGTGAGCTCATTTCTACAGAATTCAGTCTACTTTCATCCTTTCTCTGCCATACATCAGGGTAGGTACCAGTACTCCATTGTGGACCGCTAGCTTATAAATGTATTTCTACAGATTACTTATCCAGTGGCAACTAATTTCCTCTTGGATAATATATTATAACTATGAGATCTCTTTTTGGATTTTTTAGGAATATTAACACTACTCTGCAGACGCTGAGATTTCCCCAGAGTTCGTGTCATATTTGGGGATGCTTTATGGGGTGTGTTTTTAAAGGAAAGAAGGAGTGAACTATAGCACAGTTCCTTCTACCAACATCATTATGATTAAATGTTGGTTGATTGAGTATATGAAATCAAATGTGACCACAACAATGCCATGTGGAGAGTTTTTTTCTTGGAAGCAAGGGGTGAATAAGCTAGTAATTTTGCATAACAAACGATATAATTAAAAAATATGTATTTTTATTTTTAACCTAATGAGTTAAACCTCAAATTATAATATTTTAATTGTAGCGTTCAGGAACTGGATTGGGATTCAGTCTTCAATCTACCCTCACTGCTACAAACTGATGGTTGTAAATAAATACAATAGAGGTTCGTTATACGAGAACGTTGTTTATTGAGTACAAATGGTTACAAAGTAAACGTCCAGCCTAGCTGGCGGTAAGATTATCGCGCTGCCTAGAAATGACCCACTTCGGGTCGCAACTCCGTCAACGTTCGGGACATTGCTCGGCAGTAAAGCCCGCCCATCTATCATAGAGTAAGAGGCAGTGTTACAAACACCACATTAATTAATGAAGATAATCATCATAAGGAAAGATCAGTTGGTAGAGCACCGGCCCGGAAAGCCGAAGGTCCTGGGTTCGAGTCCCAGATATATCCGTATCTTTTTCTGGTTTTTCTGTTTCAGATTTTCGATTGAGTTTCGCTAATGTTATCTTCATTAATTCAAATATTATAACTATTATTACTTATTAGAATTGTCGACGAATTTATATATAAAAATGCAAAAATCGGTCATTTTAAACACATGTAGGATTACGAAAGATTTTTAAATATTTATTTTGAGGGATCAGTAGGATTTATCGGTCTAATTAGGAGTTCCACCGAGCTGAACCCTATGATATGAAAATATCTGGAGTCGGTGAATTATTTTCCCATTTGGTACTGTATGATATATTATAATAAATTATTAGTGTAAATATTGTTTTTAAATCGTGCGATATGTGCCAACAACTCTTGTGATAAACGCCACAAAATTAATATGTGGAACGGTTTATGAATATTCAAAACAAAATTCACGTTCAAGCCCTGTTTAAAGAGAATTTCTTTGTGGCACTGTTCTAAAGGACGTTCTTATACAAAATGGGTGTTAGAATATTCATGCCAAGGAAATGCATAATAAAGATGTGTAATGGCCCATAAAATGTGAAGTTCCCACTATTACACTGTGCAAGATTAATTATTCACCATAAATTCCCCGTTTAATCATACTTTTGTATTATATTTTAGTGCAACATTATAATATATATTATGTAATAAAGTATTCGACTTTTGGGAATTAGTACAGAATAATAACCTTGAATCAAAATTTAAGTGCTTTAAGCTGTTTTTAGTCGAATTTATAACTTGTTCTTTAGTACAAAACATTCTACAGTACAATAAAGAAGTCAGTAAACTATGAAGAACGAATTAATGATGATTGTAAGTAAGTCTAAAGTCATGGTGTTTGAAAGAGAGAGTACGAAAACGGCGTGCAATATAGTTGTGAATGATGAATACTTGGTGCAAAGCAGGTGGATGAGTTTGTATATTTGGGAAGTATGTTTACTAGAGATTTGAAGGCTGATAGGGATATTGAAAGAAGGGTGAATGCAGGTAACTCCATTAATGGAGGATTGTACGCCGTTGGAGCCAACAAAAAGTTGTCCACAGAAGCGAAGCTAGCAGTCCACAGTGGAGTACTGGTAACTACCCTGGTGTATGGCAGTGAAGCATGGAACTGGCAGAGAAAGGATGAAAGTAGACTGAATGCTGTAGAAATGGGATCCCTAAGGCGTATGTGTGGTAAAACCATGTATGAACATTTGAGGAATGTGGAGATCCGAAAAGAATGCAAGGCTGAAGTGAGCGTAATAATTAAGATTAAGAAAGGGACCATTAGATGGTTTGGAAATGTTGAGCGAATGAATGAAGAAAGGAGTGTAAGAGAATTTATGACGCGAATGTGAATGGTAAAAGAAGCCGAGGACGCCCAAGGAAGACGTGGCACGATCAAGTAAATCAGATACTTGAGTCGGGCCATGTCAAGAGTCAGAATAATAAAAGAGTATGTATGAGGCAAGGAATGTGTGCCAAGACCGAGTTGTTTGGCGGTCAATCATCTCTGCATACCCCTGCTGGGAAACGGCGTGATGGTTAGTTAGTTAGTTAGTTAAACTATTTTATCTACAGTAACATAAGATATAATTGAAAAGTCATTTCAGATAAATTTGAGCGTCTATAATATTTCAAAGAATTCAGTAGCTTTTGAGGTTATATCGGAGTAATTTAGTAGGTAGTAGAACGTTTAAGATACTCTCTGTGTTTTTAAGCATTCAGAAATGTTTCAAAGGTTCTGTGAGCTTTTCATAGAATTTATGAATTTTTCAACAACCTCTTAGCTTTTTACCTAATTTAGAGATGTTTCAGATGATCTCTAAGCTTTTAGTGGAAATGAGGAATGTTTTAAGTAACCTCGAAGCTTTAAAACGCTTTGGCAATTTGTATTTATTTTATTTATTATATTTAAAAACATTACATATTTCATATTACAATGATCTGTGGCTGTCCGACTAGGAAATTAATCTGTTTCAGGGCAGTGTTTTAGATGATCTCTAAGCATTTCGGAGAATTGAGGTACGTTTCTGGCGATTTATCAGCTTTACAAACAATAATTTAAAAACAATAATGGAAAAAAAAATACATATAATAAGCGATAATTGTTGAATGAAACACTAGGTATATATTGAATCATTTGGCGGGTAGGAGGTAACCCGCCGTAGCTTAATGGTAGAGCTCCTGTCCGGCAAACAGAGGGGTGTGGGTTCGAGTCCCGTTGGCGACATGTATCTTTTCTCGGGAGCGTTTTTATCGCTTATAATAATTGATACCCTTTGTGCTATGCATAAAAAATCTTGTCTTAAACATTATGCTACGGACACACTTGCTCATTTGAAGCCAAAGAGCATGCTACCTAGTAGCAATTGCTACCTAGTAGCATGTGTGTCAGTGACGTTGCTAGTAATGAGCGTGCTCATTTGAAGCCAAAAGAGCATGCTCTCAAATCGACAGCCGTTTGATTTGTGAGCATGCTCATTAGATTATCGGATGGAAGGGGAAGCCTATAAGCATGTGTGAACAGGCTGGCTTATGAGCATGCTCATGTCAATCCGATCTCAGTTCGGAATAGCATTCCGCATTTGAGTATCTCGTTTTTATATGCAATTCTAGAGAGAAGCTCGTCAAATTTCTGCTGAAGCATTCGTAAATGATTCTTATATCTGTTGACATCTTCTTCTCGCGTTTCTACTAACAAATGATTACTAGCTCCAAGGTTTGCTCTTCTAGTGATCCAATTACAAACCCAAACCTATCTTTTTATTTTCTTAACATAATAAAATATTGTATAACCTTTATAATTTTCTGAAATAATTAATTATTGCGTTGCAAGTTGCAAGCAATAAGATATTCTGGGCGAACAGAACTGATTCTATACGATGACATTTATCATTTGACATGAGCATGCTCATTAAAGAGCATGTGTGTTCAATTGTTGGCTTTGAGCATGCTCATTCATGAGAAAGCTCAAGCCAAGCCTGTTCATTTATGAGCAAGTGTGTACAGTCGTGAGAGCATACTCATTAATGAGCATGCTCATAAGCCGGCTTGTAATAAGCAAATGTGTCAGTACCTTTAGTTCAATTTGGGAGGCGTGAATGGGTTGATACCGCCGCCCCAGGAACCATTTATTGGATAACCAACACCTCTGCCATAGGTCACCCCGAGTGGTTCGCTACGTTTGGTGACTTAGCAGGGGTGCCCGGGTTCTTGGGGTTCATTGTCTAGGTCTTGGCGGCGGATGATCTAGACACACTGAACCCCAGATTCCTACCCAACCCTCATATTTTTTTCCTTCCCAGAACTTCCTCTCCTTCCTTTCCTTAAAAATACCCTCCACACAGCATCCCCAAAGATGACATAGGCCCTGAGGGAAATTATTTTCATCAGGGCCTCCTGTGTGGACCTAATGTAAAAAAAAAATAGTTTATCAATTTAAAAAAAAAAAAAATAATAATAATTAGTAATTTAGAATTGTTCCGGACGATCTATAAACTTATCAGAGAATTCTGGAATGTTGGAAATGGTTTCTAAGCTTTTCTGTATTTTTATTATTGTTTTATATGATTTATAAGCTTTTCGAAAAATTTAATATTATTGAAGAAGAATATAACAATGATAATCTAATTTTTTAAAATATGAAAATAAACGAGACACAGAAAAATAATAAAAGATAACGGCCGCAACTGGGACTCGAACCCAGAACCTTACGTCTTACCGGGACATACACCTCTACCAATTGGGCTACTGCGATCTTATATGAGACTGTCGTAATTGTCAACTTCATATTCCAAATTTCAGAATTAACAATATTATAATAATAAAGGTAGCTGCCAATAATATGGAAAAAAAACATTAGTCGAAGATAATATTGTTAATTCTGAAATTTGAAATATGAAGTTGACAATTACGACAGTCTCATTTAAGAACGCAGTAGCCCAATTGGTAGAGTTGTATGTCCCGGTAAGACGTAAGGTTCTGGGTTCGAGTCCCAGTTGCGACCGTTATCTTTTATTATTTTTCTGTGTTGTGTTTATTTTCATATTTCAAAAAATTAGATTATTATTGTTGTCCTCTTCTTCAATGATATATTACATTGATGGGAATAACCTTCAAAAGTTAAAAAGAGAGTTTTTCTAATAAAAATATGAATATTTAATATTAGGTATTCCAGATGATTTCTAAGCTTTTTCGAGCTTTTTATAGAATAGAGAAAAATTTCAACTAAGCTCTAAGATTTACAAACCGTTTAGAAATGTTTCAAATGATCTCTGAACTTTGAAAAGAATTGAAGAATGTTTTAGAAGATTTCTTAGATTTACAAACAATAATTTAGAGATGTTCCAGATGATCTATAAGCTATTCAGAGAATGTTTGAGATCTTTTTTTACCTTTTCAGTTAATTTAGTAATATTTTAGATGATTTATAAGCTTTACAAATAATATATCAATATGTCAGATGATTTTTAAGCTTCTCAGAGAATTAAGGAATCTTTCAGATGGTCTTTGACATTTTTAGAATAATAAAACATAATTATTTAAATAACTTGAAGGTTTTCAGGATATTTGGCATTGTTTCGGACTATCGCTAAGCATTTTTGAGGATACGGGAATGATTCAATCAAACTCTATGCTAAAGCAATTTTTTTCTCAAACTTTTCAGAGATTTTGGTTTTAAGAGTATTATTTTCCACAAGGAGAAAAATGTGGGTAAAAATACGTTTTTTGCCTAAAAAACTATTCGCAAACTGAAACTAAATAACGTATCAAAAGAAAAATGAGAAAAAGTTTCAGACTGTTAAGAATGTGTTAAACATTGAAAATATTGATAGTAAAAAAACAGAAGCGAATTTTCAAGTCAAAATACTTTTGAAACACAGCTTTACATCTGGTAAAACATTTTTCACTTTAAGTTTTCTTTCTACAAGTATTTTCTAGGATGTGTATTGTATACATCTGAATATAGAATACCTCGCAAACCAACATCGAGGCAATATCTTCCGTTTTATTGTGAAAACTCCAACACGGAATCACAATTGTGTACTCCAAATCGCCGAATTCAGAATTTGGGAAATGAATATAAGGACGTTGCGGATATGTTTGACACATCATTTATTAAGTATAAACACCTCATAGTAAGATGTATATCGGAAAAAAGATCAATAATATTTAATTGAATATACCACATAGTTCTCCTTGGCTCAATCTACGAATTGTACTTATCCCACTCTGTTGTGTCTCTATCTTGCATGGTAGGGTATCCTTTCTGCTTTTATCTAACTCGTATTTGATTTTGTTTTAGATTATGTTGTTGATTTTGTTTTTGATTTTGACTTTGATTTTGTTTATGATTTTGTTTTGGATTTGGTTTTAGATTCAGTTTTATAATTTTATTTTTTGCTTTTGTTTGAATTGTTTGTAATGCTGATTTAGATGTACTTTGTTAATAAATAAAAATAACATGTAAAAGCCCATCAGGGCGTGAAATACAAAATAAATAAATAAATACATATTGTTATTACTGGATTCCACTATATAAGTCTATTGTCTTTGCTACGCTCGGGTCACATGATGTCCGTATCGACAAGTCCCGAAGACAGCCGAAAACAAAAGAGCAAGTCATTCCGTTCTCAGAGCTCTCAAGAATCTAGCTAGCGAGTCCAAAGGACGTATATCCTCTCAAACAATTTGTACTTTAACGTAAAACATTAAACATCACTGTGATATTCAAGAACCAAAGTCTTATCAATCTAACTAAATAGTACTGAGAAAGAGTCCAGTACTTAGACACAAAAGACGATACCAGTTCTGTAAAAGCATTACGGAACAACAGATATTATATTTTTTTAAACCATTACATGTAGAAAGAAAAGATGTTCGATTAAATTTATTCGAACAATTAGGAATCAATAAACGCAAGAATTACCCTAATTTAACATTAATTAATAAAGTAAGGAAAATAATCTATTTACCTCTTCTTAGTATATTCACAAAAGCTAAACAATATTCATAGCAGTAACGTCATTATTTAACAATTAAGAACATATTCACAAATTTCAAAATACCCATGTGGGAAAACTTATTATTTTCCCAGGAAATCGGTTTAACCGATAATAAAGCAATTTACTCATTTTCAAAATTGACATTTTTAAATCGTATAAATATAGTCGTATAATTGTGGAATAACACAGTTTGAAAATGGCCTTGTAAGCCAAAATAGCCGTCACAATAATAAAGACTAAAACACTTGCAGAACTTAATAATAAATATTATTAACTTGTTGAAAGCTAGCATACAAAAAATGTATTTTTTCAATATTTGACAGTTCTCACCTTTCTTACAAATTCAATTTTTATAACATTTCTTTTGTCATATATTACAAAAATTACATCAAAATAATGTAGATAAAACGAACTTCCTAATAATCACTCAAATCTATGCTTTCCACAATGGATTTATATTAAAAAAAACATGAATAAATATAGGCTTCGAATATGACAGCGTTCATATTATCAAGCGGCAGCCATTTTGTCCACCATTTTTGGTGCCCGGCGCGTCATTGGCAATTAATTTGAATTTTTCGGAGTGGCTAAATGTTATCCAGTATTTCGTTATGTCAAGAACGAAAATGGCCCAAGCGATTCGGACCTTGTTCTTCATACAATTTCTTTATATATAAGGGGCAAAATCGCTTCAAAAATCCGGACCCGCCGGGGGGGACTGTGGCCTGCAAGAGGTTAAATTATTATTTTTTAAATTAAATGTAGTTCTACGAATTAAACACAAATACAATAAATAACGGATATTATATGTATTTTATAAAACAATTCACATGAACAATTCTTTCATCATATGAAAAATGTTATTTTGCCAAAATTGACTTAGCTCGCTTTTCATCCGAGCACTATTACACAGGCGTGTACACATTACACACATGTTGTGGCGTACAATTGTACAGAATTCGTTCAAAGACGGAACAAAAGCAATATGGCCTGGTCGCTCGCTTTCGGGTGGCGTTCCTCCAAATGATTTACTCCCGTTGTGTGCCCACGGGAATACTGTAGGCTTTTCAAGAGAGAGGATGCAGGATAGGCAAGGATGACGTCAGCCAAGAGTTTATCTCATCTATTTATATATATATATATATAAATGAATCTCTGTTTTCCTTGGTCACGCCATAACTTCAGAACAACTTTACGTATTTCATTCACTTTTTTTTAAAGTTTTCTAATACTTTGTAGAAGGTTCTTACGAAAAGAAAAATGAAGAAAATTGCCTAGAAAATTGGATAATTTCAGAAAACTTAACGACTTTTTTAACTTCGTACGATTGACAGTTCGCGTGCTTTATATATTTAGAGATATTTCCTATACTATTCATCCGATTGCGATAAAAGTTTGGTGAGTTGTTCTGGACATGACCGTGAAGGTTTCTATATAGCAATATTTCTATATTAGTGAGTTCTGGAGTTATGAAATTTGCAAAAAAAAATCCTTAGGGCACACGCGAGTTGTTTGAAAAATGAGTGTATTTTATGGAGTTCAACGGCAGGGAAAAAAGGCGGGAGGGAAATCCGAGATGGGCGAAGGGGAATGAAGGAGGGATTGCTCATAGGAGGGGGACAAGGGAGGGGGAAGGTGGAGAAGGTTGAAGGGGAATTCATAAGGAGGGAGGTTAGTGAGAAAAAATGCGGGAGGGGGAAGGGGAGGAGAATACGGAATGGGCGGAGTAAAAGTAACACGGGAGGAGAAGGGGACGAGGGTGGGGAAGAGGTGGCGGAAGGGTAACGGAGACGAATGGGAAAGGACATGCAGGGATAAACAATTTCTTTTTTAAAGTGGCATTTCAACGCATGACGGGGATCAGCTAGTATTTATATAAAATTAATGTTTGTTTGTTTGTTTGCTTGTGTGTTACATACCGTTCATCAGATTGCGATGAAAATTTGGGTATATGATGTGCGCATACCCGGGATGGTTTTAGGATATGGTTATCTTGCGTTATGAAATTATTTCCTATACTATTCGAACGATTGCGATTAAAATGTCATCCGATTGCTATAATTTTTTTTGAGTTGTTGTGAACATGCCCGTGAATATTTCTACATATACTCGTATATTGGTGAGCTCTGGCATTATAAAATTTGCATTAAAGAATGAAATAGGTCACCCGAGTTGTTAGAAAAATGGAGGTATTTTATGGAGTTAAGCGGCAGGGAAAAAGGCTAAGGGAGAGGTTTGCAGGAGGGTCGGATTGGGAATTAAAAAGGGGGCTTCGCGGGAGGGGGGACGAGGGAGAAAGGGAAGGAGGAGAATGTGGAAGCGGAATGCATAAATGGGGGGGGGGGTTCGCGAGTAAGAGGAGAGTAAGAGAGGGGATGGGGGAAGGGGAAAAGGGAGGGGAAGAGGAAGGGGAACGGGGACGGATGGGAAATAACATAAAAGAAGAAAATTAGAAATAGATAAAAAATACTTATTTTGTAGATACAGTTTCACCCGCCAAATCGTATGACTTTTTGTTAAACTTAGTTAATTTTTTAGTAATTATTTTTGTGTGAAATGGTAAAAAAGTGAGGTGATAGAATTGTTTATTATACATTTTTTTGATAAAATAAGTGATTTTATTCGTTATCCGTGATTTTAATACCATTTTCACATAAAAACATCAGAGGTGTGTCATTTTCACAATTTTGATGTTTGCATTCTAAATATTAATATTTACAAATTTTAGTATTTATTTCTAACAATATAATTTGAAAGCGTATTTCATCACCTTTCATTATTCGGCTACGTTTAGAAGTATTTAATTTATTGAGCTTTAATTTTTAACACACAATTTTCATCAATCTGACAGGTTCATTAAGATGATAGCTTTTCGGCCCATACAAAAAGGACGCCCGGGTAAAATAACTTTTCTACATCGAAAATTGCACAAAATAAATACATTTTTTTATACTGCCTTCTAGAGGGTAAAAACTATGTCGGTATATTTTCGAATTTTGGATGCGTTTCGTATTAACGTAAACATTCACTGTCAAACATGTACGATTTATCAAAACATATTATTTAAGGAAAAAGTGCTGCTAACTCAATTCTCATAAAGAATTATAAAATTATAAAAAGCTACCGACGTAGCTTGTTCTTTCTAAAAAATACATATTTTCTAAAATTTCAATTTCGTGAAAGTTTCGGTGTAGAAAAGTGTATTCTCCATAAACCCCTTTTCGAGCGATTTCTGTAGGTAAATTTGAGCGTTGTCTCATTCGCACATTTCGCATTCGCATGTATTGTAAGTGTGCGTGAGCTTATTGTTAGCGGGGCAGAATGACAGACGCGGGTGTTCCGCGTGTGGTTCAAAGTCTAGCCTCTTAAGACCAACAACCTATACAAGGCGATAGACCCCCGTGGTTAAACACGTTGTTCTAGTTGGTATAATAAACGTTCGTTGATGGCTTTCAAACTAGGCAATTCAAAGATTTGTAGAGGGTCCCAACTCCTATAAGAAGTAACTTGTCAAAAAAAGGAAAATATATGAACACGCTGGTAGTCGATGTATATAAAATTTTTAAAATATTTGCAGTAGTGTTAAAATCCATAGAGAAAATTGAGGAATACGTTTGTATGGACAAAACACGGCCCGGTTCCATGTTAACATGATACATATCAAGACTTTCAAACAAGAGTCAGTCATGTTAGCGTAGCTCTTTAGAAAAAATAACTTTTGCCGGTCTGCAAATAACATGAGAATGCCTTTTCCCCTCACAGGGTCACCCATGATAAAGTCATCTATTTTTTTACTACGCCTCAATAAAATAATAATGGACCATTATAACTTTGATTTTGAATTATGTTTAACGGCCAGTCCAGCGGTGTCCAGCTGTAGGGCGGTTGATTCCCAGTCCGAAGGCCGCGGGTTCGAACCCGGCGTGCGCAAATAAATTTTATTTAATTGATTTGTGTTATTTCACAATTAATTATTTAAAATAATATATAGTAGATATATTTGCGGCACGTTCCAGAGTGGAAGATACTACTTGTATCGCCCTTGTGTAAGACCACCATTCAGAATTTAAACGTTGCTTGAAAGTGGCTTTAGCCATGTTTAGTGACTAGATCTGAATAGCCAGGTACTTGCCCACCTTCCTCTTCCTCGTCTCCTTCCCTTCCCCACTTACCTTCAGCCTCATAACATACCCCAATTGGGGATGCCATAGTCTCACTGGCTCCATACGAAAGCAGTTGGGACTCTTGTGAGGTATTCATTGTAAAAAAATTTAAAAAAACCGCCGATAGGCTTGGTACAAAAAATTAGGAAAATAATATAAAATATGGAAGAAAAAAGAAGCCATGTCTAAGACCACAATGATGAGATGCTTCTGGATGTTGATTTTTACAAAGAGCCAGCGAAAGAATGCGAATAGACGAAAGGAGATGTGGTGCTGGAGAAAAATGCTCAGAAATGGGCTATAATATATTTATTTATTTATTTATTAAAGAATTTTATACATAGTGTACATATTGTGTTATTTCGCCCGCCATGCTAGGGATGTCGCTGTGTTATGGCGGGTGAAGTATGCAGATTATATGGGTAATGAAGTACATTTACTGATAATATAATAATTATGATAATGAGGTTTACAGTTAATGCAGCAATGAATTTATGATAATGAAATTTACATATAATATAGTAATTGATGATAATGATGTTTACAGGTAATAAATATAACAAGGAATTTATGACAATGAAATTTACAGATAAAATAATAATTGATAGATGAAATTTACAGATAATATAACATTGAATTTATGTTAACGAAGTTACAGATAATAAAATAATTGATGATAGTGTAGTTTACATACATACATGGTTAAAAAAAAGTGTGCTTTAGACCCATCGACTGAAGTAAAACTTCTTAAGCTTCATCTATATGGATGTATATATAAATGTTTGTATGTATAAAATATATACAAGTATATACGTAAATTTATTTTCTACAAATATTTCATTAAAGTTCGCCTAGCCCGATTACACTTTTCGTAACGCTCTCGTTACGCATTCGCCAGCTTACTCTCCAAATCAAGCTTGCGTAAAGAAGTTTTACTTCAATAATCTTCATGCACTGGCTATGAGAGGAAGAGAGAAAGATAATGTGCGCGCGCACTGCTCTCTTTTGCTCCTACAGTGTGATACAGCCCGTTCGCCTCGCCCAACTATACTTTTCGAAACGCTCTCGTTACGCATTCGCCAGCCTACCCCCCCAAGTCAAGCGTGCGTAATGAAGTTTAACTTCAATAAAATGACCGGTCAGTGGTTGAGTGGGCATCGGGTTTGGGTCCCACCCAGGCGTGCTTAGTGTGGTGGTATTAGGAGATTTTCAAATGTTATTGGATTATTCGTAACCCGGGAATGTTTGTCTTTCTTAAAAAAAAAAAAAAAAACTGTCCTGCATACTAAGTTTATCAATTTTTAGCAGTACAATTAAATTCAAATAATGTGTTATATATTTTTAAATAAAATAATATTTATTAATATGGGAAGGTTTTTCCAGGGACCCTGTACCAGGTGGCTATTAAAAAACCCCGACGCAATCCATTTTATTCGGAGTAATTTTGCGCCGAGAAGTTATTATGTTTTTATATTTGGAAGTGAGCCATTTTCCGCCGCTTTTCAAAACGTGTTCCAACAATTTTTCAAATTTGAAATATTTCTCTTTTCGCTTCCCAACATTGGCATATTAACCAATGACGTTACCACATAAATATATAGAAGGTCTATAGAAATCTCAAGCGGAAAGCCAAAAGCAAGCATTTCGTAGTTTTATTACTAAACTCGTAAGGTATTTTTTTTTTTTTTACATATTTTACTTTTCAGGAGGCCCTGAGGAAAATATTTCCCTCAGGGCCTATGTCGTCTTTGTGGATGTTGTGTGGCGGGTATTTTGTAAGGAAAGGAAGGAGAGGAAGTTCTGGGAAGGAAAAGGGTTTGAATCAATAAGGGTAGGAATCTGCGGTTCAATCTAGATCATCCGCCCCCAAGACCTAGACAAACCTTACCCCATGAATCCGGGCGCCCCTGCTAAGTCACTAAACGTAGCGTACCACTTGGGGTGACTATGGCAGAGGTGTTGGTTATCCAAAAAATGGTTACCGGGGCGGCGGTACCCATTCCCGCCTTCCAAACTCGGTCATGTGCTACCTCTAAGTAAAACGCATTTAAAAAGTGACAAAGTACCCTCGTTGTGATGAGATTTTTTTGTGAACACCGCACAAGAGTCCCAACTGCTCCCAACCGCCTGGAGGCATCTTCTGCCTCACAACGCATCTCCAATTGGGGTGTGTTGTGAGGTTTAAAAGGAAGGTGGGAAAGTATCTGCCTATTCAAATTTAGTCACCAAACACGGTTAAAGCCATTTCAAGCAACGTTTCAATTCTGAATTGTGGTCTTACACCAGGGCGATGTTGAAAGTATCTTCCACTCTGGAACGTGAGTAAATATACTCAAATAAAATTTATTTGCACATGCCAGGATTCGATCCCTCGACCTTCGGATTTGCGAGTCAAGAGCCTTACCCATCGACCACGGAGGCCATCAATAATAATTCCAACTTTAATTTAAACAAAATTTCCTTATTTTATCAAGTTAAATTGTTGGAATAATCAGATATCTTTCCTTCAGTTTGTCTGTCACGTCAACACGAACCAAATTCTTTCTTAGAAAAATTCCAACAGAAATGTTTTCAACAGCGTCATATTTCAACCCTCTTCTGACAACAACCCTCTCCAAACCCTCTGAGAACATTGTGGACTCGCGGTCATGTACACTATGTATATTGTTTACTGTGTACACAACTACACACAACACAAGACACACAACAAACAACTAACAAGAAATAGACGTCTCAAACAATCTACGACTTCTGCTTTGTGAAGCGATCTCAACTGCAAGTGGACAGCAAATGTTACAGTAACAAGAGATGAGGGTATATAATATAATACAAAGAAAAATGGCAATCTATTTGATTTTAATTGTAATTATTAAAATCAATAATTAACTATCATTGCCATCTATGGAATAAAATGTATAATAGACTGGTTCGGCACTTCGCTGGACCCCCCTGGTGTTGAATCTAGGAACTAATCATCGTATGATAACACAGATTTCTAATCCAGTCGGTCATGTACATTTGACAATTGTGTGCTGTTTTTTTGGTTATTTTTCATTGTGTTAGTTGTTCCATTTTTATAAATCCGATGGGGTTTCTTAATCTTTTCCTTTGCCCATAATTCAGCCATCGAACTAAGTGTCATAAAATTTATAATAGACTGGTTCGGCACTTAGCTGGACCCCCTGGTATTGGATCTAGGAACTAATCATCGTATGATAAAACAGATTTCTAATCCAGTCGGTCATGTACACTTGACAATTGTGTGCTGTTTTTTTTGTTGGTTTTTCATTGTGTTAGTTTTACCATTTTTTATAAATACAATGGGATTTCTTAATCTTTTTCGTTTCCCCATAATTCAGCCATCGAACTAAGTGTCTTAGACACCACAAGAACCGAGTCATGTCATTTAATATTCCACGTAGCGTTACAAAAAAGTGCAAATCATGTTAAAAAGAACTTTGAAAATAATGTTCGAAAACTTATTTTGAACTGGAGTGCTTTTCATTAAATAAGACCTTATAAATGAAATTATTTTTCAAAATATTATAAGTATGTTTATTTATAATTATACAGCCAGAAAGCATATTTCATCAATAGTACACAACTGCTAACCCTTTACAAATCGCAAGTACGCCCACGGTTGAATTTGGCAGCCACCTCTAGTCTGGAGCCCCAAAGTACCTGAAAAACACCCTCGACTCTGTGCACAAACGGGCGGTCCGTTTGATAGATTCTCCCGTCTTAACTAAAGGATTGCAATATTTAGAGCACAGGCGTCGGGTGGGAATGCTACCCTTGTTCTACCGGTATTTCAATTTAAGATGCTCCGAGGAACTGGCTTCATTGATCACCTCGGCACCGGTGCATAGTCGGGAAACACGCCAAACATGCGCCCAACATATGTACACGGTTGGCATTTGTCACATGAGAACGAGTTCTTGAGTTCAACAGCTCGGCTATGGAATGATTTGCCGGCCTCTTTATTTCCTTCTTTCTACAACATGGGTCTCTTCAAGACACATGTTCACTACTTCCTCTCCTCAAAAAAGCCTCCACGCAGCTTCTTCGAAGATGACAAAAGCAATGAGGGAAATTATTTTCCTCAGGGCCTCCTGTGTGGAGTTAATATAAAAAAAATAAACAATCACCTTTCAAGAACAGTTTCAGTTTTCGGATGCTTTTAAAAAATATTACATTTATTTGGATTTTATTGTAAAGTGGAAATATGTTGACCTTATTAGAAAATAGGCCCGAAACCAGGGGGCTAGCAACAGATTAAGTATAATTTATTGTTTTCCTTTAAAAGTCGTAGTTGCATAAATTAAACGTGGTGTCATAAAACGGAAACTCGTAATTAAATATTTACAATTGTCGCAGGCTGTGTTAAAAGGTTACAAGGTTAAAAAATGTCGAATAAACAAAGTTATGAATGAAAAAATAATTTAGACATTGGGGATCCAAATTTGAGAACAGCCCGAAAAGAAAAAAAGGCAAACGCGAGCTAAGAAAAAATATTCTCTTTTTTATTAATTATTTAAGGACATGAATTTCTGAAGAGATGAGTTTTGTGTTTCCTTCCGAGTGGTCTACATGTTTCAGTTCATTTGGAAGTTTATTGTGGTAAGTGGTAAGACTCTTGACTCCCAATTGGAAGGTCGCGGGGTTCGAACCCGGCGGTGTGTTTCCAAAAGCTATACCAGTTCAGACACGGCGGTGATTCAGACAAGGCATTCGCTGCTCTGTCTTCGCGTACACTAGTCTATATTATATAATTATGATTTCAATCGTGGTATCGATCTGTAATACCATCAGGCCGTTTCTCAGCAGAGGTAGTCAGAGAGGATAGACTGCCAAACAACCTGTCACAGCCTGATGGTATTAGAGTTCGATACCACTGTGACAGGTTGTTTGGCAGTCTATCCTCTCTGACTACCTCTGCGGAGAAACGGCCTGATGGTATAACAGATCGATGCTACGACTGAAATCATAATTATATAATATAGACTAGCGTACGCGATTTAATTACGAATGAAAATGTGCTGTTAATGTATTAACTTTTGGGAATATAATGCACGCTATGTATTGTACATGACTTTAATATAATATATACATTATACACATTAAATGCACCGATAGACGCTACACCATACTTACGTTCGTCACCGTCACAGAAACACAAAGCAGAGCAGCGAATGCCTTGTCAGAATCGCCGCCGTGCTTTGGAAATACGCAACCGGGCGTGTGCAAATAAATTTTATTTGATTAATATGTGTTATGTCACAATTAATTAATAAAAATAATATATACTATATTTACGGCACGTTCCTGGGTGGAAGATAGTCTCAGTATCGCCCTGGTGTAAGACCACCATTCAGAATTGAAACGTTGCTTAATAATGGCTTTAACCGTGTTTAGTGGCTAGACCTGAATAGCAACTTCCCCACCTTTCTCTTCCCCATCTCCTTCCCTTCCAAACTTACCTTCAGCCTCACAACATACCCCAATTGGGGATGCCATAGTCTCACTGGCTCCAGACGGGAGCAGTTGGGACTATTGTTAGGTATTTTCTATTTAAAAAAAATATAAAATTTCGTGCAGTGAAAATCAACGTTTTAAGGAAGGCCAGAGAAAATAAATTTCTATCAGAGCGTCTGTCATCTTTTGGGATGCTGTGTGGAGGGGATTTTCAAGAGAAGGAATGCGGGAGTTCTGGGAAAGAAAAAGTTATGATAGGTGGTTAGGAATCTTGGAGTCAGTGCGTTCAGGAGTGACGGAGTGCATGGCGATGTTCCGAGAGAGTCCAGGGGCCCTAGCACACTCGATCGATAACTATCGATAGGATAACTATCGGTAACTTCTCATCGCTCCCTAGGACAGCTGCACATCGCTAACGTACAAACAACAGTTGATGTCCAATACTTTAAGGACACTTAGTCATTGTGAACTGTCACTTATTCGTTGGCGATCTGTAATCATGCTAGGGAACGATGAGAAGTCACCGATAGTTATCCTATCGATCGTTATTGATTGAGTGTGCTATGGTCTTTAAAAGGTCTTCCTCAATCAGTCTCTTCCGATCTTTTTCGCCATGCAGTAGGTGGGCAGACACATCCGCCTCTAACATCCGGACAAACCTCACTCCATTAATCTGGGCACCCCTGCTAAGTCACCTAACGTAGCGTACACATGTTTCTAAAATGAGTTAACTTAAGATTAATTAATTTAATTTAGGAGGCCAGTATGGGTACCGCCGCCCTGGGAACCATTTATTATATAACAAACACCGTAGTAGATCGCTACTTTTGGTGACTTAGCAGCGGTGGCCCGGGTTTGTCCGGATTTCCGGGATTCCAGGCCAGATCAGGAGAGAATGGTTGAGTGAAATCTTTTGATCTCTCCAGCAGGACTCTCTCGGAACATCGCCTTGCACCTCAGTGGTAGGGATGGGTTCATACGTCCGTCACTCCTGGACACAATGTCCACTAGATTCCTACCATCTCCTCACACCTTTTCCTTTCCAGAACTTTCTCTTCTCCCTTCCCTTAAAAAGGCTCTCTGCACAGCGTTCTAAAAGATGACATAGGCCCTGCGTGAAATTCTTTTCCTTAGGGCCTTATTTGTAGAGATAATATAAAAAAAGAAAAAATATTTACAGATATACTTATATTTTTAATTTTTTATATGACATGCAAAATTGTCGAGATTCAACAATCAATTATGATCTATCTGCGAAACGTTTGAAATTCAAAACCATCAATTATGATCTATCTGCGAAACGTTAGAAATTCAAAACAATCAATTATGATCTATCTGCGAAACGTTAGAAATTCAAAACAATCAATTATGATCTATCTGCGAAACGTTAGAAATTCAAAACAATCAATTATGATCTATCTGCGAAACGTTAGAAATTCAAAACAATCAATTATGATCTATCTGCGAAACGTTAGATATTCAAAACAATCAATTATGATCTATCTGCGAAACGTTAGAAATTCAAAACAATCAATTGTGATCTATATGCGAAACGTTAGATATTCAAAACAATCAATTATGATCTATCTGCGAAACGTTAGAACCTGTGTATCCGGGCACACAAACACGTCCGTAACACTTCTACTTCTGTTGAATGATTCCGCAATAGATATAGAAAGAAACGTATTTGTTATTGGAATCGTTCGTCAGTTTGCTGAACGTAAAAAAAAAACCATCTCGTATTATTCCGTATCTAGAGAACTCTCAGATCTTGAAACGTGATCCGAGAATGGGATGATCCGCGGAGGCTGTGTTCTCGTTTTAAAGTGTTCTCCTCCCACTCGGGGGGTGGTGGGAGGAGTTGGGAGGGATGAGAAAGAGGAAGATAGCCGTGTGAGAGTCTAGCGAGTAATCAGCTGTGGGTTTTCTCACACGGAGCGGATTATATACGTGTTCAACGAAATGAAAAATGCCTGGATTTTATAAACACTAGTTGAAATGTAATATTGTGGGGTAATTACTACAATTATATAACTCTGGAATCAACCACTGGAACAACCACGCGAAATTAATAAATTTGCCACGATTGCTCGAGATTTCCAGACGATCATTTTAAATTTTTTTTCGCCAACATTAAAAAAATCATACCTTAAAATTTTAATACGGAGACATTAAAACTTATGAAAGTGTTATATAGCCAATGAATTAACCTATTTTTTACCGTTTATCTCATATTTGTATGATTTATAAAAAATATATAAATAAATCGTAAAGTTTATAACCGCGCGGATCCTGCTTGTTATTTTGAAACTGCCGTTAGAGGTACTTATTCGAGTCAACATAGAATATTTTAGATTTCTGTAAGTTGTCTGTGGTATATTTTATAATGTCATATCTGTGGAAAAAGGACTTAATTTTAACCGTAAACAGCTGATATTATTTTTAACATCGTTCTAAAATAGTCTACGAAGTTCGGATTGCAACATCAATGATCATTATAGATAAAGCATTTTAATAGCTTCGTTTTAAGACCAAAATATCAAAGGTGGGAGCTGCAAATATAAAATAAAAAATTCGAAACAAGAGATAATTGGGTTTTTTTATACGAAAGGCAATCGGAGACATTTAAAATGGCGCGTATATACGCCAAAAATCACTCCAGTGGAAAGATGTTAAACAATCTGATAAATTGGTTGTTGTATATTTATAATGGATACGTATGGTTAAATCGCAGATTTGTGTGCTGGGAACCGTAATACTTATATTTTGTAAATAAGAAAATGAGCGCTTTTATTATTACAGTAACGATCCACGATTACAGTACCGTGACGGCACAAAACAATCAAAAAACGAATGTTTTTTATCCTAATAATTGCTGCTGTGTCTGTTTTATCCAAAGTATTATTTTTTTCCTATCGAGGAAACAGATATATCTTATTACGGATCAGCGACGGGGTGGCTCACTCGCTGATCTTATGACTATATAAAATATTTTTTTAAATTTTAAATATGGGCTCGCTCCCTTTATCATTCGTATTTACATCTCCTTTCCAAACCATCTTCCTCTTCTTTTTAAATGTTTACTACAAAGACTTAAGATGATACCCGGTGGTGCAGAAATAGATTTTAGTAAAATGTTGCTGTCACTGTTGCTCTTACTCCACCGGATATTGAGCTAAAGGGACAATGCACCTCGGGCTACTGACACCTAACTAAAAGGAGGTTTTGTATTCCCCACTTTTCTCCTCCAAAAGTGGACTGATTTTCAACTTTTTTTTTACCAACTATATAAGAAAAAACTATTCTATGTCTGTACGTTTTGCTTTTTTTTTTAAACATATTCTAGTTTGTATACTGAACGTCTTTTGAAGGCGTTTAAACCAGTCAATTTTATTGATTTTTGGAAGGTCATAACTTCTATAAAAAGTAACTTATAAAAAAAACAAAAAGTACCGACACGCTAGTAGTTGATATCTATTTTATTTAAAAACAATATTTTCTCTAGGGTTAAAATCCAGAGATATAAATAGGGAATACGTTTGTATGGAAAAATCACCGCCGGGTATCCCCTTAAGTACAAATAATGAAAAAAAAATCTCAACATAAGAATCCATTCACAATCATTACAAAAAGGTGTGCGGTAAAGCCTTCGATAAGAATTATTTTAAGGGTGACATTAAAACCAATTGCCAACCTCTAACAAACATCAGTGTAATCATTGGGTTTTTTCTCCACTAGGATACGTTGTTATTTTTTCCCATTTGAACCCAAAGGGATAAAGTAAATCACACAAAATCAGCCCTTCGGCGCCGGAGGGAGTAATACTTACCCCAAACGAGAGTTATATAGATATAATTTTTTTATAGATATCTAAATTTTTTTTTAAATGACATAGTCCATAATTAAGGTATTTCTGTTCAAAAAATTCGATAACCGATCTGCATTTAAAAAAAATGCATTCACTAATTTTTTCCGTCAAAAAAATGCCGTCACTAGCAACGCATGCCGGGTATCAGCCAGTATATTATAATATTTTAATTAATGAAGATAATATTAGCGAAACTCAATCGAAAATATAAAAATCAGAAAAAGATACGGATACATCTGGGACTCGAACCCAAGACCTTCGGCTTTCCAGGCCAACGCGCTATTACCGCGCCAACGTATCCTTATCCGATTTGTTCATACTTCAGACTGAGAACCACCAACATTATTTTTAATTTTCTTAACCACTGGAGCGACAGAGCAATTAAAATATATTATCTCGGATTGCTAAAGAAAATTTTTCCACCCACATTAAAAAAATCATACCTCCGAATTTGAATATCGAGACATACAAACTGATTATAGTTCTATGTAGCCAATGAATTCCCCTATCTTGTATCTATTACCACATATTTGTAGGATTTATAAAAAAAATATAATTAAATCTTTAACCTTGAAACATTAAAACATTTTTAAGAATCTAGAGAATATTTATTTTGTTAAATTTTGTATGTACAATATATTATATAGTCGATTTAAAAAAATAAATTTTTTTGAAAATTTGCCATATGTTGGCAAGAAAGCAATCCGAGGTTTTGGAAATAGTGCCATAATGTGGCAAAAAGCGATTGAGTGGTTTTAAGTTAGTGGATTCAACTCGAACTAAATGCCATTTAGGTAGCGATGGTAGCGCGTTGGCCCGGAAAGCCGAAGGTCCTGGGTTCGAGTCCCAGATGTATCAGTATCTTTTTCTTATTTTTCTGTTTCAGATTTTCGATTGAGTTTCGCTAATATTATCTTCATTAATTAAAATATTATAATTGAAGGTTTAACTCATTAAGTTAAAAATAAAATTATTATATATTAAATTTTGGGAAAAATATTAATAGTTATTTTTCAAATAATAAGAGAAACTGTTTTATCTTGTGAACTTTGATTAGAGCTCTACCTAAAAATGTATTCATTTAGTGAAGTTCCAAACCATGAAACTTAACAGCTTAAGAACTACACATACAGATGGCAGCAGTAGCTAACTTTGACATCCATCCAATTCAAACGAAATTACTACCCCTCCTCCGCCCTAAGATTTCTGGAACCGGCTGTAAAAAATAACAAGCCGCCCATCTTACTGTAACGACATCATAAGACTCGATAGAACATTCATGTAATGTATCAGAAATACATAAAAATGTTAACAATCTAGTGTTTTAATATATCGAGTTAACAATTCATTCAATAGTTACAGGCAGGTTATAATAACATACCTCAATAAAAATAATCAATGTTAGCATAATATCTACTAATTACTATAACGAAATAATAATTATCCTGAAAAAATATTAAAAAATATTAAATATTAAATTCACATTGAAAAAATATCCCAAGAAAAGATACATGACGCCGACGGGACTCGAACCCGCGTCCTTCTGATTTCCTGTCAAATGCTGTACCACTGAGCTGGGTCGGCTTTGTGGTAGAGCATTTGACCGGAAATCAGAAAGAGACGGGTACGATTCCCGTCGGCGTCATGTATCTTTTCTCGGGAGATTTTGCAATGTGGATGAGTATTTCAGGTTAATAATTATTGCTTATCCACTGGAGCGACTTTTTTCTCGGATTGCTAAAGGAAATTTTTCCTCCCACATAAAAAAAACATACCTCCGAATTTGAATATTGAGACAAACAAACTGATTATAATTCTATATAGCCAATGAATTCACCTATCTTTTATCTGTTATCACATATTCGTAGGATTTATAAAAAAATATTATAAAATCGTTAACTTTAAAACATTTTAACGAATCTAGAGAATATTTGCCACATGGTGACAGCAAAGCAATCCGAGGATTTTAAAATAGTGCCATAATGTGGCAAAAAGCGTTCGAATGGTTATAATAATTGTTACCCTTTGTGCTATGCATAAAAATCTTGTCTTAAAACATTAATTTATCAATTAAAAAATAATATCTACTATTCATCTGCATGGGTTCTATATAATTTTATTCCAATATTCTACAATATTCCTGACGGGAGCAGTTGGCACTCTTGTGAAGGTATTCACATTAAAAGAGGTAAAATAGTAACAAAATGCATGAAATAATAATGACAAAATTCTTGCATTCATGACTATGACATATGAATATTACTAGACGAGAACATACAGGCCAGGGGTAAATACCAACTGTAGCGGGACGCGGAGTGGTGAGTTGACTGTGATTCGTCAATAAATCAATCTGACAGGCATCTCGCATTATAATATCACCATTTATTTCTTAAAAGTAAAATCTGCCTCTGTGAATGAATAGACCTTTGTACAAGGGAGAGAAAATTACTCGCCACGTTTTAAACGAACTCGCGTAGTCCAAATACGGCAAAGTAAAGTTCGTAGCTATTTCAGAGGAGAATTTTTTTTTGCTGTATTTAGTTAAGACACTTTTACAAATGTTTCATAATTTACTTAACCCAGTAAACAGAGACGAACACACTCGAGAAATGCCTCGCCAGATATATCGCGATGTCGTAGTACATGTTATTAAACTGATTATATGATCTGAATAGGCTTAAAATGTTGTAAAATAATGCTTACCTATGGAATAAACCTCTTTTTCACTTCTATTTTTACACGTATTAATAGCACAAGCCACCATTTTTGCCGTGTTGTTTCGTAATATGTACCGACGAGAGCTCGACGCTAGTTCGCAAAAGAATGATGTCGTCACATTTTCTAGATTCACGTGAAGCCGTACGCGAGTCCAGCTGGCTCCAAATGGAACCGGTATGGGGAGCGGGAAATAATATGCTTTTATGGGCAGGTCTAGTAATATTCATGTGTCTGTGATTCATGATAATTTGTTCATACATTCTCGTTAGCAGTATAAATGAAGATCTGCAGAGTTCGCCCTAAATAAAGTAATGGAATACCCCTCTAGATAGATAATCCATATTATTTTCATGTTTCTTGACTACAAATCCTGCCTTATCTCACCAAATATTAATACTATCGACTTAAGAATTGTCTTATTCGATTCAAAACAAATAAAAACATAAACGATATATACAGTTTATAAACGTATATTTTTCATCGGTTCACGACGAGTTCATCGAAAACGAGTTCAACTAACTAAAATTCAACCTAACCTAACCTAACCTAATATAACCTAACCTAACCTAACCTAACCTAACCTAACCTAACCTAACTTAATCTAACCTAACATAACCTAACCTAACCTAACCTAATCTAACCTAACCTAACCTAATCTAACCTAACCTAACCTAACCTAACTTAATCTAACCTAACATAACCTAACCTAACCTAACCTAATCTAACCTAACCTAACCTAATCTAACCTACCCTATCCTTACCTAACCTAACCTAACCTAACCTAACCTAACCTAACCTAACCTAACCTAACCGAACCTAACCTAATCTAGCCTTTTTTGTGTATTTTGTAAACTCGGTTACCTTTTTCATCATCCAAAACTACTTTCATGCATGTTGGAATTAATTTCACAACACCAAATTTGGCAAAATGCATTAAATACAGTGTCGTGCAATCTTTAGTATCACAGCAACAATTGCAGATCAATACCATAGCTTTTTGTTGAAATGCATAGAAAAATGCGTATGTTTCGCGACACTAGTTTCGTAACGTTTAACACGATGAAATTAGTTGCATGACACCATTTTAGCCAAAAAATCGCGTGGGAACGAAATATGTAAATATTACTTTTTTCATTTCCGATGGCTGGAAACCCCTCAAGACTCTAGCGTATATTGTCGGAAAGTCACGCATTAGAAAACTAAAAACTGTTTTTGAAAGGTGATAAAATTCCGGAAACTGAATAAAATGGCATGAGGGGTTAAACTGATTTAATGTGTGTTTAACCCCTCTGGCTAATTTGGAAATAACTCATATAGGTCTCGTTGACGTAAAGCGTTTAAAAAATTAATAAAAATTCTGTTTCGGTTATTTTAGTTATTTTAGCAATTTTAAAAAAAAAATTATGTTTGCAATAAAAAAAAATTTTTTACGTTTATTTCTAATAATAAAATATGATAGCGATTTTCATCATGTTAAGAAATATTCAATTTATTTGAATTTTACTGCAGAAATGTTACTAGTAAAATACAGGAAAAATGTTGACTTTCTGACAGAATATACCCGAGGGGTTAAAATTAGTGGTGCATTTAAACTGCGTTCAGTAATTCTTTATATTAACCCACCCTTCCTCTATTAGATCTATGCCCTTTTCTTGAAACCTTGTAACATTTAAAGCTATATTTTTATATGTAAAAAACCAAGGCATTTATTTATGATTCAAAGCACGACATTATGGTATACCTAACCTAACCTCAAACACCATACAAAAATCTATATCCTTATATTACGTAGGCAGATATGCCTGTTCTTTCAGTCTTGTACTAAATTTACAGGTTGCAATCAATTACCTTAATCTGGCAATTTCGCGAAAAGCTGGTCGGTCTTTTCGTTATTTACTCTCTAATGAAATTCACCGAGCAGATAAAACACCGTAACGAAGACAGTGGCTTCATTAGATAAGGTTTTTTTCTACTTTCGAGCTTTTGTAGGCAATACCAAGACTTTAGCTTCCGTTATAAAACTATATGTCTTTGTGGATACGTAAGATTTGGTTATATTTATTTATATTTAAACGCCCATAGGGCTTTCACATACATAAATCAATACATGTTTCGATTAATTACACTGAAGAGTTAGAAGTGAATAAAATACAGGTAAGTAACAGAAAATATAAAGACACATAATATAGGTTAGATAAAATATGAGTTGACAAAATGTAGGTAATACAGAATATAAATAAAGTAAAAATAGATACCCTGCCAATATCCTCCAAATCAATAATAATAGGTATTAATAAAAATGTATAAAATTGGTATTTACAATAGTTTATGAATTAAGTAAAAATAGTTCGCACATACGGCGTTTAAAGTTTGCCAAATTCAAATAATTGTCAAATACATCAATATTGTTTAAATATTGGTTACCAAGACTATGTAATCGTTGTATTGGGGAATGCAATTTATAGTTAGAATGAGATGTGTGTATATAAAATGTTAATGTTTGTCTAGTAGTTCATGTAGGTACATGTAGATTTATTAAATGCAAGAGTTCACAGCAATCAAATTTAGAGTTTAATAATTTTAATAAAAAGGTTAGGTCAATTATTTTTCGTCTGTTTTCTAAAGTTGGAATATTTAAAATATTCATTAATGATAAGTAATTTATGTGCTCTAAAGGGATGTTAAGTTAAAAATTTACAAATCTTAGAAATTTTCTTTGAATTCTTTCAATATTATGGATATGAATTTTGTAGAAGGGCGACTAGACTATTGAGTTATGTTCGATTAGGCTTCTTACTAGGAATTTGTACAACAATATGATACATAGCCAATTTTAATTAGAATAGAAAAATATATTTTTCCCGTACTCAGTCCATTCCACTCGTATATAGTGTCTTGGATTTATATATATATATACATATCCATTTTTATTTTAATGTGCGACATCTATTGACTTTCCTACAAGTCCAGAATGAATACTTTTTTTTATTACTTAATGCGTAAAAGCTTAGATTATAATATTGAATAATTGTGGATAAAATAATCGACTCTCAAACGAAAATTAGAAACGGTAAAATCAGAAAAAGGTATAGGGTATTTTCACAAACGAGGGATTCTGTTGAAAATGCATGGAATATTTAAAGATCATTTCTCTGATTTTAATCATCCTAAATACTAAAAAGTTTGCTTTTTTATATTTTAAATGAAAATTTATTAGTAGCCATTCAGATCTGGTCATCAAATACACGTAAAGCCATTTCAAGCAACGTTTCAATTCTAAATGGTGGTCTTACACCAGGGCGATTCTGAAAATATTTTCCACTCTGGAACGTGATGCAAATATACGATATATTATTTTTAATTAATTAATAGTGACATAACACAAATAATTCATTTTTTTTGTTCACGCCGGGTTTGAACCCGCGACCTTCGGATGAGGATTCGAAAGCCTTACCCCTCTACCACGCCGGTCTCCCACTATCTTCAACCTCACAACATACTCCAATTGGGGATGCCAGAGTCTCACTGGCTCCAGACGATTGGAATTCTTGTGCGGCATTAGCAATGAAAAAGTAATATTTTGTATACCAATAAATAAATAACTTTGACGGCCCAGTTCAGTAGACATGAATAATGAAAAAAAGCAAACGCATTTTTTTCATTTCGCACGACTTGCGTCAAACGAACTGTCAAGTTGGATACACATTACAAAAACGTATTATGTGTTCAAAAATAAACGACAAATGGTAAAAATCATCCAGGCAATTTTTCATGAAACTGAACGTGCTATTTTAAAATTTTATATGTGAACTTGATATGAGTACCCAGCGTTGCCCGGGTTTTATCGAAATCAGATGTTAGTTTTCCTATTTTACAAGTTTTCAAAGGTCCCAACTGCTCCAAACTGGCTGGAGCCAGTGAATCTATAGCATCCCCATTTGGGGTGTGTTGTGAAGCTTTGGGTAATGGGTAGAGGAAGGAGACGAGGAAGAGGAAGGTGGGGTTATTCCAGGCTATATATAGGCTTATTCAGATCACTGACATTATTTCTATTAAAAAATGTTAACGGAATTTTGGTGTCTGGTGACTTTGTTTAATGATTTATTTTTTCTTTAAAACTAGAACAAAAAATTCTCCCACGTATCATCATTGATCACTCAACCGAGTAACCATCCAACCTATCACCATGAACCTACTTCTCCAATACCTGCTGTAATTTTATGATTTAAATTTAAAAAGAAAACATCTTCAATATCATAGAAGGCTAAAATTTCATTTAAGTCAGGAATCGCAGGTCAAAGTAAGTCAAGCACGTTCCTTAACAAACACCCTGTAAATTTTTAATATATTTTTATCCAAACACATCAGAGAAATTGATATTTAACCGATAATTTTCAAATATATTATATTCTATCTGTTTCTGTTTTCGTTTTTCACTTTTATTCAATTATTGTCCAACATTTCGTGTATCAGACACCTACTGTAATTTTTTTTGTTACTATAGATACCTTCTATTTTAAGATATTATATTGTTCCTGATTTTAATAACTCAGGTGCGGGGCATACGTCATTCCTATGTCTACCTACGTTAAATTGTCGTAAAAATAAGATTATGTGCCCAAGCGGTTAAAATGTTAATTTATTTTGGCGCAGACGTTACAACAATGAGCTCTATACTCTGTTTAAGGAGCTAAACGTCACAAAATTCATAAAACTGGGAAGACTTCGGTGGCTGGATCATGTGGAGAGAACGAACGAACATCAAGCACCAAAGATTAAGAAGGAGCGACAACGTCCTCAAAGATATATCTACCTTGGAGCTTCCAAACTGGAGAGAGCTGGCACAAAACCGAGATGAAAGGTGTTCAGGATTATTATCTTCCTTTTTCCTACCCACCTACCTTCACTCCTATTCCTAAGTATAATGTTACACTAGTGTAATGGCAACTTCCTTGTAACGAACATGGTGCTGTGCCTAATGGTTTGAATTAAAGAAATCTTCGTCTTTGAAAAGGAACCGCGCGTAGGTGCAGTTGGAGGCTGCTGATGAAAGGTGCAATCATTCAAAAGTGGAAGCTGAATTTGGACGAGAAGCCATTATCCTGCCTTCCGTGAGTTTCTTACATTCCTTTCCTACTACATATTTCTAACTAGTGGAGGAAGACCCTTGAGAAGGCAAAGACCCACCAGGGGTTGTTGAGCCAAGAGTGATAATGAATATTTTTTTTATCAGATATCTTTTGCAGAAATTTCTTTAAGCATTTTTAATACCTATAAAGTACCTATCTATAAAACTGTTTTTGTTTAACAGATGTATTATTTTTGGCAAAGGGTAATCAAGGCTTTTCTGAAACCATTGTTTTTCTACCAATTTTCAATTTGGCAAACGTTATTTCTTCCACTGGATCGTTGAAAAGACCCCGTCAGTTAAAAAGATCATATCCAGGGGCTGTAAAGGTCAGGCCCGGAAACTAGGCCAAGAGGTCAATAAAACACCCTCTCTGGAATTAACAACCTCAAGGGCGCGATTCGCTTAGAGTCTAGAAATGTAGGGGCACGATTTAACCTTCAGAAGCTTTTAGCATATCCCAAGATGGTGGCCTTTGAAACTTTAATTATAAAAAATTACTTACACACGCTTTTAATGCAAACATTCTGTGTGTGTGGCTTTTACAAGACAGACTACACACATTTCATATACTAGATATATTTTTAATGAAAGACATATTGTGTTCGCAGATAGACTGACTGCGAATCAATGGACCATAATCAGTAAAATTATTGGTTTTTAAAATGACCTAACTATGGAAATATGCGTGAACAGTTGACACTGGAAGAGAATCTGATTCACTTTAATTCGCCACAATTATTTTGAGGTGAGGGTATTTATTACCGGAGAATATCGGAAATTACTCAATTTTAAATCAAATTCTAAACATATCGGCTCTTTTTTACAAAAAAAAACATATTGATTTTGAAATATTGTTATTTTATCTGGTACACGCAGTTTTAAAATTTTGAAAAACTAAGTGTACTTTTAAGATACTAAGCTTATACCGATGGTCGTTGGCAGATTTGTTCAATTTTCAAACGATAGATTCTATTAAACAACACAAATTTCAAATCATATAATCATACAACAAAATAAATAGATACTTAATCTAGTCAACACAGTTTTGAGAATTTTAATTTTAGTTAAAATAAAATCATTAAAAAATAAATCCGAGAACGTGTTTTCTGACAAAAATACCTTTGTTTTTCTATGTAAAACATTTAAAAAAAAAATAACACACTTATTTAGTTTAAACATTTTTGTAAAATCATAAATACTAGTGAACAAAAAATACTTACAAGTAGTACACGATATTTAATAATTTATCATTTTTTAATTTACAATTTGCTTTTTGAGCATTTTTATTGCTTACTTGAATGTAGGTATATATAATATTAAAGCAAGTTTTGAATGAAATAAATCGATATTAAATTTTTAATTTAAAAAAATTGATATGGGGAATAATCGATCTTTCTCATTAGAACCTCCCTGTACAGTTGCAAGCATTTTTAAACTTTTATTCTCAGCCGCTGGTCAATGGGTCTTACATAAGCACGAATCAAACACACAAAAAAGGAGATCACTAGATTGGTTCACATTGGACAGAGTCTTCTTTAACATGTTCGATATTAAAGAACCGAGAGATCAGTTGATCATGGCACTGGTTGTTTTTACAGACTGATTGCTCCTTGGGATTATTGTTCCATAACGTCACAGATAGGTAACAATTGTCACATATTGTCAGATAGGAAAAGTATGGAAGGTAGATTGGATGGAGAAAGATGGATATACATTGTAAGCATACTTTTCCGTGTAACAAATAACTTGGTAATATTTTAAAAACTCCTACTAACGTAGGTAAATTAATCCAAGGGAGATATGGCGTGAAAGAGTGCCGACCGCGAAAACGATGACTTTACAATATCGAATCGGTCGGCGTAACTACAAATGATTTTATAGCGTTTTAGCGTATCCGCCAATTTTATTAGCAATACTGAATAATGTACTGCGTAATTATCAAATTAATGCTAGTATTGAAATCAAATGACACTTTGAAGGAAACTATGTAGGTAGGTTTTTGTAATTTACTGGCACTGTAGGAATCTAAGTATGTATTCTTTTGTAGGATTCTGTATGGTAAAAAAGAGCATTTACGCGATTCTAAGCAAACCACTATTTTATATTTCACGATTAATCCGGCTCGAAGGACCAAAATGTTAGAAACAGTAGGGAATGAAAAACATAAAAACTCACTGAACGCAGGATAATGGTGTCTCGTGTCCAAATTCAATTTTCCACTTTTACTGATTGCAATTTTCATCACCAGTTTCTAGTTGTATTAACACACGCGAGGTTCTTTATCGAAAACTGAAGATTTCTCGTAGTTGCACAGAAACATGTTATTTCTTCGGAAATCGCCTTTGCACTGATGACATTCACACATGTAGGAATAGAGGGCAGGACAGGTAGGTAGGAGAAAAAAAGGAATGGAATAATCTCAAACATAGAGCACGGCCGCACTATTGATAGTCAGACCGATATTGACAGAGAATAATTATGAAATCGATATACGATGGCAAAAGTCGATAATAAATAACATAAATACCGAAAATATTAGAAAAACTATTAAATTGATGAATTGAGATACTAACTTTAACAAACATTGACACTTCATGTACCTTTTGAGACTAAATGGGAAAATTTTGGTAATGAAGTCTTTAGTCATATTTCAACCATTTTCGTTTCCCCAAGAACGAACAGAATACATTGATCGCGTCTTAGATGAATAAATAATCAAGTTTTTGGATCGCTTATAAGATTTCTCTGAATATTTTTAATACGAAAACTTTGTGATCATTTTTAAAAGGGTAGTAGCATATAATATAGAAAAAAATGATTGAAGATAACTTTGTTAATTCTGAATTTGAAATATAAATTAGACAAAAATGATTTAAAAATAAAAATTCTAATGGCTGAGTTGGTTAAGACAAAATACCTTAGATTCGAGTTCCAGATACGAACGTTACCTTTTTATTTTTCTCTGTCTTATTCTTTTTCATATAATGACAAATATAATTATTTAAAAATGGACATTTGCAATATCTTGAACGTGGGACTATTTGATATGTATATATATCTAAGGAAAGTGTTTCTTCCTTTTTGAAGTAAATACTTCTTTCCGCACGCTTGACTTGGGGGGGGGGGGAGTTGGCGAATGTGTAACGGAAATTGAAATGCGTTGCGAGGCGAACGGGCTCACTGTAGAAGCAAGAGAGAGCAGTGCGTGCGCACATTTTCTTTCTCTCTTCCTCCCATAGCCAGTGCATGAAATATTTCAAATAATGACGTCTATAGTAAACTTTTAAATGCAAATGCAATTTTTACGTCCGTTTATTTTATACATCTGACCATAGAATAGAAAAGAAGATATAACGACTTTTAAGGTGACAGATGTGGCATTACATGACCCGGATGGTATAGTTTTTCTTTGACACTTCCTTTAGTTCTTTCGTCGATAAAACATAATGTAGGAGTTGGCAAAAATTTTATGGACCTTTAAAAAATAAATTGGGTTAAGAGGGAGGGGTATTTGAGATATGCTTTATTACTGTAAACAAGTCTAATATGAAATGGTTTTTATACTTGATTATGGGATCGAATTTATTTTATGGGACTTAACATTTTTGTAGAAATACATCAGTTACTCCTCTAAAATTCGTTCCTTTTTTTATTTTATTTATTTATTTATTACACGCCCTAATAGGCTCATACGTTCTACTTTGATAGTTGAGTATCCCAGTAATTATAAATTCTACAATATTAAAACAATAAAGAAATAATAATTTTACAACAAAAGCATAAAATACATTGGTAAAAATGATAAGAAGTCTCTCATAAATAGATATTCAATATTAACAAAAATTGCAGAAATTATAGACGTCTATTTGTGTCTCGATATATAAATATGCGTATGTATATGTATTTATTTATTGGTAAGAGACAAATAGCTCACACATAAAATATAAAGATAAATATATACATTGTTAAATGAAGTCAAGCCAAAAAAGTCTCCTATGTTAAAGTTGAATGGAGATGGAGTTTTATTACATACAATTAGTTTTGGGTGAGAAGGAGAGGAAGATGAATATAGGAAGAGGATAGGAGATGCTCTGAATACATTTCACACTCTTGTATTAATTTTCGATAGTACGTGTTACTTCTAATCGATATTTGTGAAGTGTATTGTTAAATATGTCAATATTTTGAAATTTTGTGTTATATTGTGCACATATACGGGGAATTGGTGAATTTTTTCTAAAGTTAGTTCTATATGTAGGCAAATGAAACAAATGGGATTGCCGTGTTGATCTTGTCGGAATATGAATATTTATTAAGTTGGTTAGTTCTGGCGAGTCCAGGCCATTATTCAGAATTTTAAATAATAAGATTTGGTCAAAAATTAAACGTCGTGTATGAAGGGAGTTGAAGTTATGGTAATTAATAGATTCGGTATAATTTGAGAAGTTTATATTTTTTTTATAATTTATGTGTTTAAAAATTTTTTTTTGAATTCTTTTGATTCTTTCAATGTGAGCTTGGTAAAAAGGAGTCAAGATCGGTGTGCAGTGTTCTAAGTGGGGACGGATGAACGCTGTGTAAAGGGAATATATAGCTAATGATAGGTTAGGTTAGGTTGAGGGTTGACCTCGAGTGGATGTTAACCCGACTATGTTTGACATCAGAAGACATTTTAGAACTGATCAAAACCACTACAATATTTTGAACATTTAAAATTCAAATGATAGCAATTCTAAAAATATTCTTTCATATAGGCTTACGTTACTTTACCCGTCGTCAGAACAAAAATGAAGATAGGCAAATATCCTGAAAAGAACCGTTTAGAAAAATTCGTTCCAATTTTATAAAAATAATGTCCAATCTATCATATCCCCTTCCTTTGAATAAATTTCTGTCAGAAAAACCCTATCGTAAAAATAAATCTCGCGAATATTTTCTCTGTCATATCGTACACCTGGTAATGTACGGTAGTAACTAAGAATTGAACGATTTTGAGTTACTATGTAAGAGATGATTACTCTCAGTATCGCCCTTTTATCACAAGAATCCAAACTGCTCTCGATCGTTTGGAGCAATTGAAGCTATTGCATACCCAATTGGAGAATGTTAGGAGGCTGAATGAAGTGGGATGGGAAAGATATGGGGAAGAGGATGGCGAGGAAGTACCCGAGTATTCAGATCTGGTTACCAAACACGAATTTTTATATAAATTATTAAATGATATTTCTCATTAATTTTTGAAGTGAAATCATCAGGGCAGATGTGTCTGATGATGGACACTGTAACGTTGTCCGAAATGTTGGCTAATGAAGGAGGTAGCGCAACACGGCATAATACCGGAAAAATGTTTGATGTTGGACACTGTAACGTTTTCCGAAACGGTGGCTAAAGAAGGAGGTAGCGCAACGCGGCATAACACCCCAAAAATAATTAACAAAAATACTTTTAGCCGTGAAAATATTAAATCGTATCAAATATTAAATGATGTAAACAGTTCAGTTAAAAATAATAATAATTGATATAATATTTTATCAATAATAATTTAATTGATGTAGCTATTCCAAATTCCTGTAATATTGAAAAATCTGTTTCTGAAAAAATAAGAAAGTATACAGATTTAGGAAATGAAATTAAAAAAAATTGGCATTATCAGACTATAAAAATATTACCATTTGTTATTTCGGCTACTGGCATTATACCTAGCTCTCTCATTAAAAATTTAGGCATATTAGATTTGTCAAAGAATTTGTATATAAAAAAACAAAAATCAGTCATGTTGGCGCAACTATGCATGTATATACCTACCTTCCTTCCTTCCACCTACCTATCCCTTCTGACTACCCACCTGTGTACAATACTATGTGAGGGCAATAATAACCACATGTGTATTGTGAGTCTGTTTTTGTGCTTCATGCAATGAACATCGACCTTGTGAAGTCTGTTTTTGGCGATGTGCAGCGATGTACCTTCATCCCTCTTCGTCTTTTACATCGACTATTAACCCGTCTGCTTTGTATTGTGCAATGGTCGCTTGGACCTCTCATTACTAAACAACGACTTTATTGGAATCTATTATAGTGCTGTGCAGTGCGTGATTATTCATCCCTCGGTGCTATAATATCGATTAAACGGGATACTTGCGCAATTAATTGTACAAGTGATTACCAGTGACACAATAACTCCCCAAGAACGGAACCAGGAATTCAGGGTAAGTCAGATCCTTCCCGAAGTCCTAATTACCATCCTTATAGTTGTGTCACGCCACCTCATTTATTTTGATACAGTCCACTCCTCTGATTCGCATCTTTGCGATTACATTATTTGGTCCAATCGTAGCCGGATGAGACTAGCATTTAAATTCATTTAATTTGACATAAATTCATATTATTCAAATTTATATAAAATCATTATTGAAGCCTTCTGCATAGGTTGTTTTCTGTGTGACAATATTATACGAAATAATATTGTACTTGCGCAATAATAATATTGTACGAAATAATTATTATTCTAAAACAAAATCATATTTAAATTTAGCAAAATGGAAGATAAAAGTATTGCAGTATTGACAGCGCGTCGCTATCGTTTTCTACAAAGAATTCAAACAACACATAATTTAATTCCCTTTTTAAATTCCGATGAAAAGAAAAAGCAAATATTTTTATGTCGTTGTGACTTAATTTCCGAATGGGTAGGAGAGATCGAATCCTTGAATATTGAAATCAAAAATCGGTTAATAGAATCAAACACAGCTGGTGATTATTCAGAGATAATCACAGTTTCGGAACAAATGCAGGTCCTATATTCAGACATTTTATGTGCCAAAAGAAAACATGAGAATTTAGACATTGAATTAAAATCAACAAATAATAGCAACAATTTAGATCTACCCGCGAATAAAATCACACCTTTTGTTTCCAATAGTGAAAATTCATTTTCAATGAATTATGAAAACTTATTTAGTAAATTTGTTCCCCATGTAATCTTCCATTGTCTAGATCAAGACACTAGGCGACATTTCGAAACGTCATTTGCAAGAACACTTGCTACAAACATAAATAAACAAAAGGCATCGGTTTCGCGAAAATCCTTATTGAATACAAATCCTTCTCAAGATTTGTGTGCTATATTATGTAAAGAAAATCACCCAATATACAAGTGTGCAAATTTTCTAACTATTTCTCCTACTGAAAGGAAAAACCGGATAAAACAATTAAATCGCTGTTTTGATTGTTTAAGATTACATATATTTTGTGAATGTAAATCATTGTCTACATGTAAAAGTGGTTATACGTCGTTGACTACTACCGTCATTTTAAATTCTAACGGAAATGTAAGCAATGCGTGCACCGTACCTTTGGGTAACGCTATTGTTTACATGCAAAATAAACACACTGCGTACGTACTTATACGAATTAGCCATAGCCACGTTTCTCAGGGCTGTGCCAAAACGCTTGTGTTATCTTTAAGGAAATATAAGATTCAGTTAAATGGATTAGTACATTCACTTTTCAACTTATCACATATCGTTTGTGGTAACCCAAGTGTTTTAAATATAGTTTTCGGATATATTAATTTCGGAAAAAGTAAATTAATTGATTCATCATCAACGTCATGTTTCATATTGTCAGATATGTCATTAAATAATATAATGAAAACTTTTTGGAAAATTGAGGAAGTGTCAGCCGCTTCTGATTTTAACAATGACATTATTAAAGCGGAAGATTCTGAATTATTCGAGTGTAATTCTGAATATCTACAACCAATATTGAATTTTAACAAAATTTTGAATGTTAAAATGTTACGCGTGTTTTGGAATCCCAAAATGGATTATCTTTTGATACCAAATTCGGCAGTATATTCAAAGCGGAATATATTGTCAATCTGGTGGTTGTTTCCTGTAATCCTTACTACAAAAAGGATTATCCAGGAATTTTCGAATCTTCGGATCACCGAAGTACCACGACATATCGTATCTACGTGGATCAGCTTTGTGAAACAACTTCCATCGCTGCAACCCTTACGATTTCAACGATATTACCATGCGAACCTAGATAGTCATTGTATTCTCGTAGAATTTTGTGATGCATTCCAACTAGGTTATGCAGCAGTGATTTATTTAGTCGTTCAAAACAATAACTCTAGCCACTTGTTGATGGCCGAATTCAAGGTCGTATCCTTAAAGTCATTAACAATCCCTAGATTAGAATTGTATGCAGCCGTGCTGTTATCAAAACATATAAAAAATATATTGTCGTCAGCACCTTTTGCCGTGCAAATTGAAAAGGTTTTCCGCTTCGCTGACACGACAATTGTCTTATCTTGTCTTCATAAGCCACTATTTTTATTCAAAACTTTTGTTGCGAACCGTGTTGTTCAGATCCCTGACAACATGCCAAGAGCAATTTGGAACCATGTTATTTTTGAGGATAGCATTGCGGACTATGGGTCCCTATGTACATTTCCTACTCATTTTATAAAACATGAACCATGGCCTTTGGGTCTGCCGAGGCTCCGTGATCCTATCGAGGATTGGTCTTCGGTGAGGCCGCCAATTAAGCCGCCATGGCGTTCGGGTCTGCTGAGGATCCGTAATCCTGTCGTGGATTGGCCTTCAGCGAGGCCACCAATTAAGCCGCCATGGGCTTTGAGTCTGCCGAGACTACGTAATCCCGTCGAGGATTGGCCCTTTGTGAGGCCTCCAACTAAGCCGCCATGGCCTTCGGGTCTGCCGAGGCTCCGTAATTCTGTCAAGGATTGGCCTTCAGTGAGGCCACCAACTAAACCACCGTGGCTGACGGGTCTGCTGAGGCTCCGCGATCCTGTCGAGGATTGGCCTTCGGTGAGGCCACCAATAAAGCCGCCGTGGGCTTTGAGTCTTGCGAGGCTCCGTAATCCTGTTGAGGATTGGCCTTCGATGAGGCCACCAATTAAACCAGCTAAACCACCGTGGCGTTCGGTTCTGCCAAAGTTCTGTAATCCTATCGAGGATTGGCCTTCGGTGAGGCCATCAACTATTCCAATCAGTGAATTGCCGGAAATTCAACCACTTAAATCTACAGTTTTTAGTGCAGAAATAAAATCCTCTTCTTTTATAGTAAAGTATTCCCCATCATCAAACTTGAAGATAGTTATTTCTAGGACACTTAGGTGCAAAACAAATGTCTGTTTTACGTTTCCAATACGGCGAAACAGAGCCTAAGTAATGCGGTACTTATTATTCAAGAACTTGACAACGCGCTCATGAAGATGATTAAACTCGAACAAGAAGATTATTTTCATAATGATCTTATACTTTTAACTTCCAACAAAATGTGTACTTTGGCCTTCAAAAGTTACAACCTTTTATTGATTCCCAAGGTATTCTCAGGGTGGGCGGTATGCCACCAAATTCTGCACTCCTATTCGAAAGTAAACACTCCGTTTTACTACCCAAGCCTAGTTATTTAATCGAGTTGTTAATTAATTAATATCACCGTGCACATCTTCATGTAAGCCCGCGTACTCTCCCATTTCTTATTCAACGCAATATTGGATCATGTCCGGTCGTACCGTCATTCGATCTCAATTATAAAAATGTTTCACATGCCACAAGTTTAAGGCCATCACAGATCCACATATGATGTTGGATCTACTATTCTCTAGTGTCCGACCTAATCGTCTCTTCTCTCGCGTAGGCGTCGATTTTGGTGGACATTTTTTGCTAAAATATCATAAACGTCGTGAAGCAAAAACCACCAAGGCATTTCTATGCCTCTTGGTCTGCATGGCTACCAAAGCCTTGCACCGTGATATCGTGTTAGATCTCTCTACTGATGCTTTTATTGCATCTTAACCCTACTCACAAATCGACGGGGTTTGTGTTGCGGAGTCTTCGTGACTGCGGAAATAATTTTGTAGCAGCAAAGCAATATCTAACTGGGATATTCAAATCTTTCTATTTTTTTTCTTTAATTTAAAGTAATATCTGATGACAAATTATGTCGCTACATACGTAAGAAAACCTACAAGTCTCCGCCCAAGATCGAACTCTCGCCGTTCATCCCGGGAAAAATGATATTGTTCAAATCGGAACAATTCGAACAAGCAACGACAACTTGTGCGCTCATCGGTCAAGCAGGGTCCTCGCCCATACTATATAACTCATTTGAATTCAATACTCAGCAATGTTCTTATCGTAGAGCTATCCGTAATAGGTTGCACTATTACGCTGAGTATTACACTCGTACAATATTGTGTTTTTGTGTAGTGCAATAGTGTTGTAATTTAATACAATATAATTTTACTTTTCATTATTTTTTTTCGTTTCTTTATTGATGATTACACGGAAGACAGCCAGTGTGCTAGCGTTCAATGATAATCTTATAATTTAGTAATATAATTATAGGATAATTTCTTTATTTTCTTTGATTGATAACATGGTACCGTAGCTACTTTTGTTGTTATACTGTTTTTTGGTTATTAATTTTATTCTAAAATTAGGTGGGCGGAATGTTGGCGCAACTATGCATGTATATACCTACCTTCCTTCCTTCCACCTACCTATCCCTTCTGACTACCCACCTGTGTACAATACTATGTGAGGGCAATAATAACCACATGTGTATTGTGAGTCTGTTTTTGTGCTTCATGCAATGAACATCGACCTTGTGAAGTCTGTTTTTGGCGATGTGCAGCGATGTACCTTCATCCCTCTTCGTCTTTTACATCGACTATTAACCCGTCTGCTTTGTATTGTGCAATGGTCGCTTGGACCTCTCATTACTAAACAACGACTTTATTGGAATCTATTATAGTGCTGTGCAGTGCGTGATTATTCATCCCTCGGTGCTATAATATCGATTAAACGGGATACTTGCGCAATTAATTGTACAAGTGATTACCAGTGACACAATAACTCCCCAAGAACGGAACCAGGAATTCAGGGTAAGTCAGATCCTTCCCGAAGTCCTAATTACCATCCTTATAGTTGTGTCACGCCACCTCATTTATTTTGATACAGTCCACTCCTCTGATTCGCATCTTTGCGATTACAAGTCATTTTAAATACATGTAGGATTACGAAATATTTTTTAAATATTTATATTGAGGGATCAGTAGGATTTATCGGTCAAATTAGGAATTCCACCGAGCCGAACCCTCTGATATGAAAATATCTGGAGTCGGTGAATTATATTCCCTTTTAATAGTCTGGTAGGTTAACATGTCTTGTATTGTTTTGTATTAATTATACTTATATAATACACTTGCATAGCGTGGATTTACTAGATGACTATTTTTATGGAAAAGTGTGTAAAAGGGTTTAGTTTTTCCTGTGGGGAAAACTAAGCCCGGACCTAAAATTCTGGTGCGTAAAATATTGGACAATTTTTAAGAGCCGTTTTTGTGAGAAATCACCTCAAGGGCGCTTGTACAATAAATACTTTATAATTTTTACTATCGAAGTATATTAATACGGTTCAAATTAAGGAACCCGACTCCAAGTAAATCTCCAACGGCACACTGTATGGAAACCGTTCTGAGCCGTACGTGAACGTGCATTTTTCCACGGAGCTGCTGCAGTAATATGCACACTTATCACTCGCTCATATGCGATTTGCAAACGGAAGTGGTGCCATCTATAATATTATATTTAAGGAAAGTATGAAGAAGAAGAAATATTTTTCGCTTTCATTCAATAATAAGAAGATTTATGTTGGGGCGAAGAGTGTTTCTCTCATTTTTCACAGTCTCAATGTAATAATGTCTACTATTATATATCTACCTATTAAATATAAATATTCTGTAGTTTAATGTTAATAGTAGTTAGTTTTTCAAAAGGGTGATGCCTTATAAATAGTCACCAACACTTAAACTGGGCAAAGCAGAACGAAAAGCCGAGCGGGTTTTTCACTGCTGGTTCATATGTAAGAGCCCTTAAAAATGGAGTTAATAAATAAATAAATAAAATTTCTTCACAGATTTTCTTGACATTTTTAATTGGCACCTTAACTGCTTGGACACATAAGCTTGTTTTCACGATAATTTAACGTAGGTAGACATAGTAAAGACGTATGTCCCGTACCTGAGTTATTAAAAATTGTCCCATTGGAGTTATCCGCCTTGCGTCTAATATTCCAGGCCTTGTTTGAACAGCTTAAAGCCTTGTGTACACAGTATAAAATTATAAAGCGCCTCGCACACAGACTTTCGTGTCGTTGAGGTAATTGCAAATCAGCAGAAATTCGCTATTTTTACCCTTTGGAGTGATAAAACATGAATTCGCTCAAAATTTGTTGACTCAGCCGAAAATAACCACAAATTAAAAGTGCAAAAAATGTTCACTATAAAAATGTATTAAAAATAGTATTTGTTGACTCAGCCGAAAATAACCACAAATTAAAAGTGCAAAAAATGTTCACTATAAAAATGAATTTAAAAAAATATTTGTTGAGGTAACTTAGCAATTGACAGCCTCTGTGGTCAAGGGGCAAGGCTCCCGACTAGCGATCCGGAGATCGTGGGTTAAAATCACAAAAGATTGATTTGTGTTTTCACAGTTTAATCATTTAAAATAATATAAGGTATCGTTCCAGATTGTAAGATACCCTTAACATCGCCCTGGTGTATGACCACCATTTAAAACCGGTCAGTGGTTGAGTGGGCATAGCGTTTGGGTTCCACCCAGGCGTTCCGTGTTCGATTCCTCGGCTGGCTAAGTCCTCCATCACAACACAAGCAACATCTTCCGCTTAGTGTGATGGTAGTAGGAGATTTTCAAATGTTGTTGGGTTATTCGTAACCCGGCAATGTTTGTCTTTCTATAAAAAAAAATTAAAAATTGAAACATGCGTGAAATGGCTTTAGCCGTGTTTGGTGACTTTTTTACATTAGCTACACACAGGAGGCCCTGAGGAAAAAATTCCCTCAGGGCCTACATCATCTTTAAGGATGCTGTGTGGAGGGTCTTTTAAGGACGGAGAGGAAGTCCTGAGAAGGAAAAAGAAAAAATTATAAATATGCTGGAACCAATCCAGAAAAAAACCTCAGATATGCCAATTATGAGCGGTAGCTATTGAACTTATCTGAGGGTCATGCCCCATATTGTGACTTATCAGGGGTGACGGGTTTCATGGGGTGAGGTTTTCCGGGCCTTGGCGGCGGATGCATCTGCCCACCAATTGCATTGCAGGCCTGATCTGGAGAGACTTTTTTAATTTTTTTTTATTAATTTTATTTTTTTATTGAAAGAATAATTGAATACATAGTATCAACAAACAAGTCCTACTAAACCAATGCAATTGGCTTGTCAACAGGTGCTTATATTTTACATTCATACATATTTAAAAAAATCAATTTACATCTTATTTCTACAGATTCAACATTTTTTCATTAATTTTTTCATACATTTTCTCATACATTATTTCATACATATTAATATAAATATTTTTTTTCCAGTAGCCAATTTATCACCATATATTTAACCTTATTCATAGAATTACATTGCTTTATAGTGTCTGTTTTTTGTTTTTTTTTTTATTATTTTCTGTGAATTTTTTATTTACTGTTGAGGGATACCTTTTGGTCTCGCCAGCAGGACTTCAATGTACATAGTTCACATTTGTCACATGATAACGGGTCGCTTCTACGACTCACGTTTTTGTGTTCAACTCATTCACTTCTTCCTCTCCTCAAAAAGACCCTACTCACAGCATCTTCAAAGATGACATAGGCCCTGAGGGAAATTATTTACCTCGGGGTCTCCGGTTTGTGTAAAAAAACTGCAGCCCCTTTATTTTTCAAAGGGCCTCCTGTGTGGAAATAATTTAATAAAAATACCAAAAACATTAATATTAGTGTATCAGTTATGTAAAATTTAAAAGTCATTTATTGGTAAGGCTTTGTATGCAGATCTTCAGTACTGTTAGAAATAAGCACGAATTCGTCAACAACGAGCAAGATGCTTTCCGAATGCTCATTTCCGCACCCAAGCCCTCACCTTCCAACGCTTGCATACTATCCATGTGCAGATCGGGTAAATTCTATTACGTTTTCAACAAAATCAGCTATATCTTTTGCATGACATAATTACCTCGGCCCAAATAGAAACGGTTTATGGTTCTAAATTTCCACTTCACCGATCGCTTTGTATTGGGGCCTTATCCAAACCATTACAGCTCACTGCATACCGCTTCGGGTACCTTTATCCTGATTGAATACATCCCACCCCTCACTGTATATGTTCCTACTTGACATAATGCTGTTTGAGATAGCCATAGACATATGAATATTCATAGACCATAAAATAAGGGAGAGGGGTAAACACCAACCGTAGCGGGACGCAGAGGGATGAGTTAACTCTTTCCACCTGGGTGTCCAGTCATAATTCTTTTTGGGACGCGTGTGTCCGGCATTCTCTGTACATGCCCAGCCCATCCTAATCTGAGGAGTCTCATATGGGCTGAGATGTTGGGGGCATATTATAGACTACTCCGATAAATTTTATCTTTTAAGTTTTTTCTATAACTAGGCAATGACATTGAGCACTATGTCTATGGCATTCATGTAATTTTAGTTCTAGTGATTTTACCGGTTGGCTCCAGTTAGTTAAGTTCAAAAAAATATCTGGTAGCAAAGTTGAATCACTTGTTAAGTTTACCGTGTTGTTATATGGCCAAGGTTTTAATATGTGTGTGTATCCTTCTCCTAATGGCACTCCAAGTTTTCCGCCTCGCGAAACGGAGCTCGTTAAAAATTGACCATCCAAACTATATGGAAGACACTTAAAAAGTTATTTTACGGTTAACAAGTGCCCGCTCTAACTAGATACTTGCTTTGCTATATAAAGTTTAAGATGATAGACTTCGCTTTTCGGCTTATACAAAAAGGACGCCCGGGAAAAAACACTTTTCTGCATCGAAAATTGCACAAAGTGAATATTTTTTTTATACTGCCTTCTAGAGGGTGAAAACTATGTCGGTATGTTTTCGAATTTTCGATGCGTTTCGTATTAACGTAAACATTCACTGTCAAACATGTACGATTTATCAAAAAATATTATTTAATGAAAAAGTGCTGCTAACTCAACTCTTATAAAGAATTATAAAATTATAAAAAACTACCGACGTAGCTTCTTCTTTTAAAAAAATATATTTTTTTTTAAATTTCAATTTCGTGAAAGTTTCGGTGTAGAAAAGTGAATTCTCCATAAACCCCTTTTCGAGCAATTTCTGTGGGTAAATTTAAGCGTTGTCTCATTCGCACATTTCGCATTCGCATGTATTGTAAGTGTGCGTGAGCTTATTATGAGCGGGACGGAATGACAGACGCAGGTGTTCCGCGTGTGGTTCAAAGTCTGGCATCTTAAGTCACTGTAGTGCGGTGGAGAAATATAACACGAAATTCACGTAAAAAAATTTTTGATAGTGTGGATAAAATTTGTATCATTCCCAAACTATATATGAGGTGTGTAGAAGCAAAGGCAGCAATCTCCATTTCGGCTAGATTGCTATGTTTGCTTTTGAAATGACATGGAGATCGCTGCATTGGCTTTTACGCACAATATGACATACAAATATTGTATATTACACGGAGAAAAATGTTATTCGAAAAAACGAACATTTTGTTCGTAAAAACGGTTAAAAACGGGACTGAAGTTCTTACCAACAAATTAACAGGGTTTCAATGTTTGATGGCGGGAACATGTAAGAATAATTTGTTGGTATACATAATTTCGTATGTATACCAACAAATTATTCTTACATTTTCCCGCCAATAAACATTGAAGCACTATTAATTTGTTCGTAAGAACTTCAGTACCGTTTTTAACCGTTTTTACGAATAAAATGATCGTATTTTAGAATAACATTTTTTTCCGTGAAGACAAGAGCCTCACCGTTCGACTTGCAAATGTGTATTGGGTGTCCACGAAGTTTTAGACTCTTTTAACAGATGTCGATACGTTAGAACTTCTGCCATACTTAACAGATGGCAGCTGGAGTTGTATTGTGAAAAGAGTACCATTTATCGCCATTCGTGTCTTCAACACGAACAGTTACAATGGTGACCGAATGCTCCAGTAAATAATGCGGGCCTTCGCTAGCCAGTGGAAGCCTCAGAACTATTTAGTATCTAGCCTAGTAAGGACGTCTGTCCAGTATAATTTAACATTGTAAACTTTCACGGTAACCAACAAACGGTAACAAATTTTCCATATTATACAATAAAACCGTAACCGAAAAGGGGTTCGTAAGTAGGGGATTTTAAACTATAAAGCAGTTTTAACAGTTCTGATGCTTTATTTGTTTATGTGCTTATTTATTTATTTGGAAAAACAGTACAGAAACCAATACATTGCAAAAGCGGTAAACAAAATTACATATAAACTATTTACAAAATAAATTCTTTTAACTTCTAATTGGCCGCAGTCCCCCCGGCGGGTCCGGATTTTTTAAGCGATTTTGCCCCTTATGTATAAAGAAATTGTATGAAGAACAAGGTCAGAATCGCTTGGGCCATTCTCATTCTTGACATAACGAAATACTGGATAGCATTTAGCCACTCCGAATAATTCAAATTAATTGCCAATTACGCGCCGGGCACCAAATATGGCGGATAAAATGGCTGCCGCTTGTTAATATGAACGCTGTCGTATTCGAAGTCTATATTTATTCATTGTTTTTTTTATATAAATCCATTGTGGAAAGCATAGATTTGAGTGATTATTAGGAAGTTCGTTTTATCTACATTATTTTGATGTAATTTTTGTAATATATCACACAAGAAATGTTATAAAAATTGAATTCGTAAGAAAGGTGAGAACTGTCAAATATTTTAAGTCATATTGAAAAAATATATTTTTTGTGTGCTGGCTTTCAACAAGTTACGTTAGGACAAACATTATATACATAAGTACATAGTTAAAACATATATAATATTTCGCGCTTAAAATCGTTATACGACATGTGGAAAATATCCAAGTTACCTGCGAGGGAGTTAATTAACTAGAGTCTTCCCAAGGGCATCACCATTGGTAAAATAGTTCTGCACTTGGGAAGAATTAAAAGCCTGTGTTGACGGCCTCGCGTGAAGTTATCCGGGACGTAAAGTCCTATTTTATCCAGAATGTCTGGTATCGTAGTAAACCATTCAGAAGCTTATAAGCCATCAGCAGTAATGCGATGGAATATAATATTTATAAAAATACTAGAATATTTCAAATAATATTTGTTATTTTCGTTGTTTCTTTTTGGGGTGTTATGCCGTATTGCGCTACCTCCTTCTTTAGCCGACGTTTCGGACAGCGTTGCAGTGTCCATCATCAGGGCAGATCCGGCAGATCCGACGATGTGTAGTTGTTAGTTGTTAGTGTTATCTGATCTGCCCTGATGATGGACACTGCAACGCTGTCCGAAACGTCGGCTAAAGAAGGAGGTAGCGCAACACGGCATAACTCTCCAAAAACAAACAACGAATTTAATTAAAGCATTAAAAATATTTCTAACTGATCTAAATTTTAAACCAATATCACGTGATTTTGCATTATATAGTAGCGTCTATCGCTATCCTGTGTATGTCAATGTGATAGTCCACACACCACACAACTTCTCAATGACAACGCAAGAAGTGACTCGCAACTCGCCGTGCTAGTTGCTGCGATGACAGCTGATTGTTCTTCGTCTATAGTTAAAAAAGCTGAGATAAATAAAGAAATCTAAAATTAAATAGCGCCGTGATAGAAGTTTGGTTGTAAACCATAGCAACCAGACAGTTTTAGTTTGTTTTTAGTTTCTCTGGTCAGGGGAGGATCTTACTCTTCGAAAAACAATCTTTATACATTTAAAAAGTATGGCTCATGTTTCCGCTTTCAAATTTCTATTCATAACTTCAGAGAAGTGAACGCTTAGCACCAGTCTATTATTTGAGATGTAAAGCCTTAAGGAAAACATTTTTTTGAAAAGAAAAGATCCTTCTTGAACAGTTGTGCCATCAATTTTCATTACCCATTCAGGTTTTGTCGAAAGGTGAAAGAACTTAAAAAGACTTGTCAAATTTGCTTCAAAAAAAGTTTTAGGTGGTCACTGAACATGAAATCTTTTGAAAAACATATAGATTCGATTATATTTTGTCCCTTATTCCCTTATTTTTATGTTCATGGATGTTAAAAGTGCTCGACTGCTGGAATATAAAATGATCATTGAGCATCAGTAAAATCTTACTATATAGAAAAGTCTAATCAAAAGTATCCCTTCATTGCTGATTACCGATTAACATATCAACCCTATAACATTAAATACTTTAAAACACTTACAGTGATTTCGGAACAAAGACTTTATTATAGGTAAAGTAACAAAAAAAATAAAAATAAATTATGAAACAAAATAAATAAATAATGTACTTCTTGGTGAGTGAATGTGATAGCGTTAGTAGCATGTTTCTTGTACTCAGATAGAGGTGTATATATTGTTTATATGTGTCAGGATGTGGAAATTAGGTGTGTGTATATATTATATGTATGCGTTGGTATATGTATATGTGTATGTAGGTGTGCATATATATGTATGTATATGTATGATTGTGTACGTATATGTGCATGTATTTATGTACGTAGGTGCATGTATGGCTATGTATGTGTATGTTCATGTCTGTATAGATGTGTCTACCTATACACATACATTATACATATGTGCTTGCAAGCACACATATTAAAAAAGAAAAAAAAAGTTATGTACATTTTTATAATCTAATGCTAATGTACTTTTTTTTCTCCTTTCTATTTTCTACTTTTTATTATAATTTTTCCAATATTTAACATGATTTATACTAATTCTATGTTTACACTAGACTTCGTATTTCATACAATGTAACTATACTATATTGGTCACCATGATACAGGCAGCCGCCTAGTATGGTGATTTAATATATCAACTTTATGTAAATGTCACAATTATGTAACATGTATTATATAAATAAAAATAAATAAATAAAATATACTACGATTATTATTAAATTGATAATCTAATGTTAAAGACAAGACTTTTTATGCATAGCACAAAGGGTAACAATTATTATAAGCAATAATTATTAGTCTGAAACACTCATTCTTATTGAAAAAACCTATCGAGGAATGATACATCGCCACGTCAGCGGCATGCATCTTTTATTGGGAGGTTTTTTCAATATGGATGAGTGTTTCAGACTAATATATATTGCTTATAATAATTTTATACCACGATAATACCCATCGTTGTATTTATATTTTGTTTTGATTACCTTCCAAATATTGAATAAGTCTGTTATTTTTGATCCGCAATATATATGCGACTACACTACAGTTACATTGTCTAATATTTACGTTGGTTTTTCAGCGTGAATCTCCGGTGTTTTCAGTGTATTTTTCAGGTTCGTGGGGCGATGTTGCTTAAATAATGGCTCCTGCCAAAATCTAGCGATGGTATTATTTTTCTAAGCGATTTTCCTGAAAGGAGCGTGAAAAATGTCAGGAACTTTGTTTTGATGGAAGATGTTCGTCCTTAACCCCACAGGCTAATTTTTTCCCTTTTGGGAATAACTCACATAGGTATCATTGAAATCGCTGTACCTCCCTTACTACCATGGTGATAAATATGATATAAACGGTGTTTAAAAAACACCACTTTTTTTACATGGAATGACATAAAAGTAAGGTAACGATAACGTGTATAAAACATTTTTTTAATAAAATATTTATTTATTTTTATTTTGTGAGCCATTTTTAAAACTTATTACGTTTGGTTACGTTTTTAGATTTTCACGGCCAAAAGCATTTTCGTTGTTTGTTTTTGGGGTGTTATGCCGTGTTGTACAACCTCCTTCTTTAGCCGACGTTTCGGACAGCGTTGCAGTGTCCATCATCAGGGCAGATCCGATGATGATGATCACATCATGAGGCAGATCCGACGATGATGATCACATCATCGTCGGATCTGCCGGATCTGCCCTGATGATGGACACTGCAACCCTGTCAGAAACGTCGGCTAAAGAAGGAGGTAGCACAACACAGCATAACACCCCAAAAACAAACAACGAAATTATTACGTTTGCATTAAAAAAATTTTTTTTTAAAGAAAGACAAACATTCCCGGGTTACAAATAACCCAACAACATTTGAAAATCTCCTACTACTAAGCTAGTTACAAATCTCCTACTACGAAAGATATTGCTTGTGTTGTGATGGAGGATTTAGCCAGCCGAGGAATTGAACACGGAACGCCTAGGTAGGACCCAAACGCGATGCCCACTCAACCACTGACCTGTCAATTTTAATTTTTGATTTTGAATTATAATATTTGAAAGTGTATTTCGCCACCTTTTGTACAACAGGTTTTATTTTTCAGATATGTTTAGAATTAATCCATTTATTTGTATTTTATAGAAATGTGGAAAAATGTTCACATTTTCCTCTCCTTCGTTTTCTTAAAAAAGAAACACCACACAGCATCCCCAAAGATGACACAAGCCCTTAGCGAAATTATTTTCCCCAGGACCTCCTTGTGTGGAGCTAATGTTAAAAATATGCATTCATTATTATACCATTAATGTAAATTTTAAATAAAATTGGACCCAATACCGACCCTTGAAGAACTCCCAGTTTCTTTAGAATTGGTTCCGATACCGAGTTTGTATATATTTATTTAAAATTTTGCTTACATACACTTAGTTTTTAGTACTATCGGATACTTAATAACAAAAACACTTTATTACAAAATTCATAATATATAACTCCATGTAAGTAAATTGATATTGTGTAATTATATTTTGTTTCATTTCTTCTTTCATACAAGTTTACTTGACCTGTTTTTATTCACAAATGAAACTGGTTGAGTAAACTTGAAAATTTAAACCCAAGCAACAAAGTTCGTGTAAAATCTAACCCAACAAAAAAACTCTGTTTAATAAATTAATCAAAGCTTGGTAAAGTCCAGATTTTGCAAACTACAAAACATCGACCGACCTTGTTTCGTAAAGCATAGGGTATGAATATTGATAATATCGATTTTCTACCCCTCTTTACACCCTACGTGGAACAAAATGCTTTATAGCAGCGAGGGAGAAATACAGGAGGTAGAACCCACTACACGAGGGTGTGCTTTATTTAATGGTACTCTTAGAACTACCCTTAGAGCCTACAATAACAAACTATGAAAAAGTGTTATTTTTGCCAATAGTTTTGTAAAATCCAATCCCAACAATTTTATAAAAATGAATATTTGTTTGTTTGTTTGTCCTTCTTTCACGTCACAACGAAACAACCGATCGACATGATTTTTTGCATATGCATAGCTGAAGAACTGGGAAATGACATAGGCTACTTTTTAAAACGTTTTATTCTTGTAGTAAAATTCATTCCCGGTGTGGGTTTGTTTTTTGAAAAAGTCCGCAGTTCTATTTCGAGAGTGATAAAATTTTGCTCACTTGACTATCAAAAAAAGAGAAAAGTTACTGTTTACACGATATTTAGAAAAATTACCTCTACCGTTCAGGGATTATAGCAACTTTTCTTAAATAAATTAATGAACACACTGTAAAACTTTTCGAATATAATTATAATTAGGCGTATGCTAGAAATAATGTTTTTTCTCAGTAACGTTTCGCAAGCAAGTCGTTTTAGGAAATGTATACCTACATATATGCATCAAAAAACACAATACTAAGTTTGTGTTGTAAACAAACAATGCATCTAAGTGCTCATAGGATTCGACTCAAAAATATTCCCACAATACTTCATAGCGCTTATGACGTGATATTTCCGAATAATAGACCATCCGTCATCCGTCATCCGTCATCCGTCATCCGTCATCCGTCATCCGTCATCCGTCATCCGTCATCCGTCATCCGTCATCCGTCATCCGTCATCCGTCATCCGTCATCCGTCATCCGTCATCCGTCATCCGTCATCCGTCATCCGTCATCCGTCATCCGTCATCCGTCATCCGTCATCCGTCATCCGTCATCCGTCATCCGTCATCCGTCATCCGTCATCCGTCATCCGTCATCCGTCATCCGTCATCCGTCATCCGTCACCCGTCACCCGTCACCCGTCACCCGTCACCCGTCACCCGTCACCCGTCACCCGTCATCCGTCATCCTTCATCCGTCATCCGTCATCCGTCATCCGTCATCCGTCATCCGTCATCCGTCATCCGTCATCCGTCATCCGTCATCCGTCATCCGTCATCCGTCATCCGTCATCCGTCATCCGTCATCCGTCATCCGTCATCCGTCATCCGTCATCCGTCATCCGTCATCCGTCACCCGTCACCCGTCACCCGTCACCCGTCATCCGTCATCCGTCATCCTTCATCCGTCATCCGTCATCCGTCATCCGTCATCCGTCATCCGTCATCCGTCATCCGTCATCCGTCATCCGTCATCCTTCATCCGTCATCCGTCATCCGTCATCCGTCATCCGTCATCCGTCATCCGTCATCCGTCATCCGTCATCCGTCATCCGTCATCCGTCATCCGTCATCCGTCATCCATTGATATGCATGGTGTAACTCAAAGGGTCTAAACACGTAGAAAGCGTGTTTCGGCTTTCGGACTACCCGCGCACAGCGCCCGAGCGCGCCGGCGGTATTTTGTACCGAGTTGCGGACATCTGAATCTGGCTTCACTGTGTGCGCTTTAGTACGTTTACATACAAACATTCTTGTCGGCCGTCGGCTGCCCATGCGCCGACTGCTTTACCCGCTTTCTACGTGTTTAGACCCTAAGTGACCAGCTCACGTACGGGGGCTCCATCGAAGCCAGAGTTGAGTTAACCTCTCAGAAGCTGGGCGTACTGTACAGAGTCCTGAGGTATTGCAGATAATACACAACTGCTGACCCTGTACAATTTGCAAGTATGCCCCACTGTTGAATATGACAACCACATATTGACTGGAGCCCCAAAATATCTGAAAAAACCCTCGACTCTGTGCAGAAACTGGTGGTCCGTTTTATAGATTATACCATCAACCAGCGGGTTGCAATCTTTAGAGCACAGCCGTCAGGTAGGTTGTGTTGTTCTTGTTATGTCGGCATTGCATGAAAGATGCTCCGAGGAAGCGTCATTAATCCCTTCGGCACCGGAGCATAGTCGGAAAACACGCCAAAAGTGCACTCAAGTATCCTGTTGAAATTTGTCACTTGAGGACGCGTCGCTTCTACGACTCGTTCTTGAATTCAACAGCTCGGCTGTAGAATGATTTTCCGGCCTCTGTGTTTCTTCCCTCCTTCTTTCCTCCCGGACTCTTCGAAACCCATGTTCACTCCCTCCTCTGCTATGCTCCAGCTAACTTTTTTTTTTTTACATTAGGTCCAAACAGGAGGCTCTGAGGAAAATAATTTTTCTCAGGGCCTATCTCATCTTTGGGGATGCTGTGTGGAGGGTATTTTAAGGAAAGAAAGAAAAGAAAGTTCTGGGAAGGAAAAGAGTATGAGGGTTGGGTATGAATCTGGGATTCAGTGTGTCTAAATCATGCGCTGCCAAGACCTAGACAAACCTTACCCCATGAACCCGGGCACCCCTGCTAAGTCACCAAACGTAGCAAACCACTTTAGGTGACCTATGGCAGAGGTGTTGGTCATCCAATAAAAGGTTCCCGAGGCGGCGGTACCCATTCCCGCCTCCCAAATTGAAGTGACTGTGTTTAGTTAATGCAAAAAAAAAAAACATATTTCACTCAGCTGAATATATTTTCAACGCGCACATTACATATATTCCTACCCTATAATAAATAGCTTAATTTCATGTGTTTTCGTTGAACTTATTTTCCAACACGTGAATCATAATTTATTTAAGAATTTCAGTTGATTTGATTTTGTTTACGATCATTTTTTTATATAGGTCACAGGGTCAAACTATAAACTACCCATTTCGCTAACAAAGAGCTATGAAGTCTTTGATGTGGCTTCTTTTGAACTCTATCTCTATTAACTTGATAAGTTTTTAGGTTATCCCTGCAGGCTAATTTACTTGCTTTTGGGATCATAGCATATTTTATCGTGTTTCAAAAACAGTTTTAGTTTTCGGAAACGATCAGAAATATTCCTATTTTTATTAGAAAAACTCTCTTTTTAACTTTTGAAGGTTATTCCCATCAATTTAATATATCATTGAAGAAGAAGATGACAATAATAATCTAATTTTTTTAAATATGAAAATAAACAAGACACAGAAAAATAATTTATTGGTAAGAGACAGACAGCTTATACATAAAATATAAAGATAAATATATACATTGTTAAATGAAGTCAAGCCAAAAAAGATAACGGTCGCAACTGGGACTCGAACCCAGAACCTTTCATCTTACCGGGACATACACCTCTACCAATTGGGCTACTGCGATCTTATATGAGACTATCGTAATTGTCAACATCATATTTCAAATTTCAGAATTAACAATATTATCTTCGACTAATGTTTTTTTCCATATTATTGGCAGCTACCTTTATTATTGGAAACAAGTATTCGAAGAATGTATTTGTTACCTAGATAGTGTCTCGGATAAATATATCGATTTTATTTTTATGCAACACCTGTTGACTTTTTATAAAAGTCTAAATGAATATTCATATTTTTATTAGAAAAACTCTCCTTTTAACTTTTGAAGGTTATTCCCATGATTGTAATATATCATTGAAGAAGAAGATAACAATAATAATCTAATTTTTTAAAATATGAAAATAAACAAGACGCAGAAAAATAATAAAAGATAACTGTTGCAACTGGGACTCGAACCCAGAACCTTACGTCTTACCGGGACATACACCTCTACCAATTGGGCTACTGCGATCTTATATGAGACTGTCGTAATTGTCAACTTCATATTTCAAATGTATGTATGTCCCGGTAAGACGTAAGGTAGGAAATATGATGTTGACAATTACGACAGTCTCATATAAGATCGCAGTAGCCCAATTGGTAGAGGTGTATGTCCCCGTAAGACGTAAGGTTCTGGGTTCGAGTCCCAGTTGCAACAGTTATCTTTTATTATTTTTCTGTCTTGTTTATTTTCATATTTTAAAAAATTAGATTATTATTGTTATCTTCTTCTTCAAAGAAATATTCCGTTTATTTGGATTTTATTAACCTTCAAACAAAATAAGCCCGAGGCCTGGGGGATAAACGTGGTGCGCTTCTTATTTTTACATAGCCAACGTTTCGGACAGCGTTACATTGTCCATCATCGGAGATATATGAAAGACAGAACGAACAATCGCCAAAGGGGTCTCGCAAATCTTTTGAGCGTGTAAAATCGGCCATCCGGACAAATCAGCAATTATTCAGCGCCTAATTAATACCGGTATTACTTTGGATTTGTTCTTGAAATACGGGGAAGACCCAAAACGCATCGAGCATGCGTAATTACGGAGGCAATTGGAATCCACAAACGCCACATTAATATTAACAGGGATAACGAGGCGAAGCTTAATAGAACTTTGTATCCGGTACTTCCCTCGCCTGGGTACATATTTACTCGTACTTAAGAGGAAACATGGTCAACGGAGAAATTAGAATAATAGGAATTTTACGAAACTGTTTTTCATAATGAATTACTTAATTATAAAAACATACCGACATAGCTTCTTCTTTCGAGAACATATTTTGATTTTTAAACTAAAATTTCGTTGAAGTTTGGGTGTACAAAAATATTTTCTCCCGAAACCCTTATTCGAGCGATTTCTGTAGGTAAATATGAGAGTATACGTCAGTTGCCCCATTCGCACGTTTCGCATTCGCATGTATCGTAAGTGTTTGTTATCTTATTTAGAGCGGGACAAAATGATAACAATGAAACACGTAAACGTTCCGCGTGAGGTGCAAAGTCTAGCCTCTTAATAAGTCATTTTACCCTATTTTTAAAAGTAGCAACTCACTGAAATTTCTCCCCTACTGTTGACGAATCAAAGAAAATAAATGTCAGGATATCTAGCACGATCGATCAATACAGGTTTTATCGATATTGTCGGTAACTTGACATCGTTCCCAAGCATGACTGCAGACAGCTAACGAATTAATAACAATTCACAACGACTAAGTTTTCTTAATTTATTTTGACATGTTGTTTGTTCGTTGGTGATCTGCAGTAGTGCTAGTTAACGATGACAAGTTACCGACATTATCGATAAATCCTATATCGATGAACTTCTCTGCATACCCCTTAAGAGCGATTGACTAGCGGCTGAGAATAAAAAATTAAAAATTCTTGCAACTGTACAGGGAGGTTTCAATGAGAAAGATCGATTATTCCCCGTATCAAATTTATTAATTGAAAATTTCATATCGATTTATTTCATTAAAAACTTGCTTTAATATATACCTACATTCAAGTAAGCAATAAAAATTATTAAATATCGTATACCTACTTCTTGTAAGTATTTTTTGATCATAAGTATTTATGATTTTTCAATAATGTCTAAACAAAATAAGTATGTAAAATTTTTTTTTAATATTTTAGTTTGTAAGACCTTAAATAAATAGAAAAACTGAGGTATTTTTGTCACAAATCCGTTCTCGGATTTATGTTTTAATGATTTTAATTTAACTAAAATTAAAATTCTGAAAACTGTGTTTACTAGATTATGCATTGATTTATTTGGTTGTATAATTAATTATATGATTTGAAATTTGTGTTGTTTAATAGAATCTATCGTTTGAAACTTGAACAAATCTGCCAACGACCAACGGTATAACCTTAGTATATTAAAAATGAACTTAGTTTTTTAAAATTTTAAAACTGCAAGTACCAGATAAAATAACAATCTTTCAAAATCAATTTATGTTTTTTTGGAAAAAAGAAACAATACGTCTAGAATTTGATTTAAAAAGTAGTAATTTCCGGTATTCTCTGATAATACCTACCCTCTTAATGAATTTATTAGTTAGATAGAAAGAATTTTCGGTGATCCATTCTTCTTCTATATTTTTTTCTTTATTTTCTCGTTATCAAAATTCCAAAGGAGAGAGAATTTTATAGAAGAATTATATCGTTGTTGTTCGTTCTCCATTATTCTTATAAAACAACGGAAATAAGGGACATTCAATATTAATTTCAAAGTTTGGGTCTCTTCCTGGGATTTATTATCTCATCCTATCTCAACACGAGAACTCCTCCCAGAGAGATAGGCAAAGCACAAACAAATGAACGCAACCCTTATAAATAAATTAAAATTGAATTTTTAATGAAAAATTAATTAAATTGTTCTCCATTTAAATATTGGGTTAAGTATCTCCAGCTTAATGATAGATATTATTTATAGAGTTTTTAGATTTCCACGGCCAAAAGCATTTTCGTTGTTTGTTTTTGGGGTGTTATGCCATGTTGCGCTACCTCCTTCTTTAGCCGACATTTCGGACAGCGTTGCAGTGTCCATCATCGGGGCAGATCCGGCAGATCCGACGATGTGTAGTTGTTAGTGTTAAGTGTGTGCTTATTTGGCGACATGGTATCGCTTCCAAGTAAATAAGCACACACTTAAGACGATAGACTTCGCTTTTCGGTCCATACAAAAAGGACGCCCGGGAAAAAACACTTTTCTACATCGAAAATTGCACAAAATGAATATATATTTTTTATACTGCCTTCTAGAGGGTGAAAACTATGTCGGTATGTTTTCGAATTTTCGATGCGTTTCGTATTAACGTAAACATTCACTGTCAAACATGTACGATTTATCAAAAAATATTATTTAAGGAAAAAGTGGTGCTAACTCAACTCTCATAAAGAATTATAAAATTATAAAAAGCTACAGACGTAGCTTCTTCTTTCTAAAAAACATATATTTTTTAAAATTTCAATTTCGTGAAAGTTTCGGTGTAGAAAAGTGTATTCTCCATAAACCCTTTTTCGAGCGATTTCTGTAGGTAAATTTGAGCGTTGTCTCATTCACACATTTCGCATTCGCATGTATTGTAAGTGTGCGTGAGCTTATTGTGAGCGGGACAGAATGACAGTCGCGGGTGTTCCGCGTGTCGTTCAAAGTCTAGCCTCTTAACACCAACAACTACACATCGTCGGATCTGCCGGATCTGCCCTGATGATGGACACTGCAACGCTGTCCGAAAAGTCGCATAAAGAAGAAGGTAGCGCAACACGGCATTACACCTCAAAAACAAACAACGAAAATTATTTATAGATGTTAAAAAAGGTTTCACAATTGAGTTTAAATTAACATTTTGAAGTAAAAACTTCTTTACGGACGCTTGACTTGAGGGGTAAACTGGCGAATGCGTTACGGAAATTACAGCGTTACGAAAAGTGAAATGCGTTGCGAGGCGAACGGGCTGTATCACATTGTATAAGCAAGAGAGAGCAGTGGGCGCGCACATTTTCTTTCTCTCTTCCTCTCATAGCCAGTGGATGAAATATTTCAGTCAGTATTTTTAAATACCAGTGACGCGGCAAACGCGAGGGGGAGCAGACGTCGATGCGCACGGCTTGATATCGGGTCAGGCGAATGATAATAAATTTAAATAAATATTTGTAGAAAATTAATATTTGTATATATTTTATACACATATATAGGTATAGACATACATAAAGATGGAGCTAAATAAGTATTTACTTCAGTCGTGTGGTCTAAAGCGCACTCGTATTTTTTATTTATGTTTTTTTTTTACATTATCTCCACATAGGAGGCCCTGAGAAAAAAATCCCTTAGGGCTTATATCATCTTTGGGGATGCTGTGTGGAGGGTCTTTTCAGGGAAAGGAAGGGGAGGATGTTCTAGGAAGGGAAAATGTACGAGTATGAATCAATCCCTGACACTGCGGTGCAACGTGATCGAGAGTGCCCTGCTGGAAAGGGCAAAAGGTCTCCCTCAACCAGTCTCTCCCGATTTACAGCCTCGCAGAAGGTTGGCAAACGCATCCGCAGGCGAGACCTAGACAAATCTCACACCGTGAAACCGCGCACCGGGTGCTATATCAATAAACATAGCAAACCACTTTGGGAGACCTATGGCAGGGCTGTTCGTATCCGATAAATAACGGCGCCGCAGTACCCATAACCGCCTCGCAAATTACCAAATATACTTGACATTTTACCTCTATAACAAACTTCGAAATTCGTGAATAGAAGGTTAAATTCGAATATTAGATTAAAAAAATCACGATTACTTTCCACTCGATCGCTTTTTGCCACAATATGGCACTATTTCCAAAACCACGGATTGCTTTATCGCCAAAATATGGCAAATATTCTCTAGAATCTTTAAAATGTTTTGAAATTAATGATTTTATAATTTTATTTTATAAATCGTACGAATATGTGATAATAATCAAAAGATAGGTGAATTTATTGGCTATATAGAACTATAATCAGTTTGTATGTCTCCATATTCAAATTCGGAGATACGATTTTTTTAATGTAGGCGGAAAAATTTCCTTTAGCAATATGAGTTTTAAATTGCTCTGTCGCTCCAGTGGTTATACATCTGCTCTGGTGATGGTCACTATAATGCTGATAGAAACGTTGGCTAAAGGAGGAGGCAATGTGACACGGTGTAATACCCCAAAAATAAATCACGATAATACTTTTGGCGGAGAAAATCTCAAATCGTATCGTAGACAATATCTCGTTAAAATTAAGAACACATTTCAACGCTTTTCTATTTCCCGTCTCTCTTATTTCAGCCGTTTTCATTGTCAAACAATCGTTGTCGTTTTAATTTCGACAGTTTGCGAGGCCATTTACGACAATTTACGGTTATTATCTTACTAACACCGATGTTATAAACAGATAGAATTGTGCTTTGGGCATTAAAGTGTGCCCGAATTTAAGCTAAATAAGATGATCCTTCCCCCGGCCCCCTAGCACACTCGATCGATAACGATTGATAGGATAACTTTCGGTAACTTCTCATCGTTCCCTAGGACAAAAGCAGATCCCTAACGTAAAAACAACAGTTGAGGTGTGTAAAAGCAAAGGCAGCAATCTCCATTTCGGCCAGATTACTATGTTTGCTTTTGAAATGAAAAGGAGATTGCTATCTTTGCTTTTACGTACAATATTACATACACAAATTGTATGTAATATACGTGTATACAATATTTGTATATAACATTGAACGTAGAAGCCAAGATAGCAATCTCCTTGTCATTTAAAAAACAAACATAGCAATCTGGCTGAAATGGAGATTGCTGCCGTTGCTTTTACATACCTCAGTTGATGTCGAATGTATTACGGACACTTAGTCATTGTTAACTGTCACTTATTCGTTGGCGATTTTCAGTCATGCTAGGGAACGATGAGAAGTTACCGAAAGTTATCGATACAATCCTTATCGATAGAGTGTGCTAGGGGCCCTGCTCAAATTGTGTTCTGAGGCCACGAAGACTAAATTAATATTTATTTACCTTTTTCGTTAGTAAAACTTTCAAAATGTTTTGGAAACTTTGAGAATATTTTATTAATTATTTTTACATGAAACGACTAAAAAAATAAGTTAACGATAATGTTTATAATAATTTTTTCTAATACATTATGTACAATTATTTATTTTTTTCGTTATCACTAATTTTAGAGAACGTAAAGTGAGCCATTTTTTTGCGTGAAAAATTTTTATATTCCCAAAATCTATTTAGAATTATAAAATTTGAAAGCGTATTTTATCACCATTCCAAAACTATTTTTAGTTTTCGGATACATTTAGAGATATGCCATTTATATAGGTTTTATTGCCAAATAGAAATATTTTGACCTTCTGTTAAGACGGTATTACCAGAGAATACCGGAAATTAGTCATTTTTAAATCAAATTCTAGACGTATTGACTCTTTTTTACAATAAAACATAAATTGATTTTGAAAGATTGTTATTTTGTCTGGTAAACTCGCTTTTTAAATTTGAAAAACTAAGTTTATTTTTAATATACTAAGGTTATACCGTAGGTCGTTGACGATTTGTTCAGTTTTCAAACGAAATATTATATTATACAAATTTCAAATTATTTAATCATACAGCAAAGTAAATCAATAATAAATTATCTAGTAAAGGCATTTTTCAGAATTTTAATTTTAGCTCAATTAAAATCATTAAAAAATAAATCCGAGAAATTGTTTTGTGACGAACATACCTTAGTTTTTTTTTATATTTAAGGTCTTACAAACTAAAATATTTCAGATTTTTTTACACACTTATTTTGTTTAGACATTATTGAAAAATTATAAATACTTTTTATCAGAAAATACTCACAAGAAGTACACGATATTTAATAATTTATCATCGTGCGTTTTGGGCATTTTTATTGCTCACTTGAATGTTACAGCAAGTTTTGAACGAAATAAATCGATATTTAATTTTTAATTTGAAAAATTTGATACGGGGAATAATAGATCATTCTCATCGGAACCTCCCCGTACAGTTGCATGCATTTTTAAACTTTTATTCTCAACCGCTGGTCAATGGCTCTTAAAATACGGTGGATGCCTGAGGGCCCAATAAACGTATTTTAAATTTTACCCAATCTTTTATAAATCATTCCACATCGAACCCTTGGTCTCTACATCTAAAGGCATGCATTATAACCACTGTACTACAGGGAAATAGTAGTCGCTGCCCTAGTGCTTGTATGTTCAAAAGACCATTTTGCAAATTTTACAGGGGACGTTTTTTTTTTGTTTTTTACACGCAAATTCTAAATAATTCTGACTTTAGTCATTTCGTTTTATACATGTATATTGAATACGGTATAAAACGAAATGACTAAAGTCGAGAATTATTTAGAATTTGCCTATAAAAAACAAAAAAAACGCCCCCTGTAAAATTTGCAAAATGGTCTATTGAACATACAAGCAGTAGGGCAGCGTAGTGTTAATTGAATATCGGCTGAATGGAAATTGAAATGTATGTTGTTTCTATAAATATAAGCTATCAACTTTTTAATTAATTCCCCGTACGCCGTGCTGTGGCGCTTTGGACAATGAATTCTTAAACTTTCTATATCTACGTAATAAAATAGAGAAAGTAAGTTCAAACCAATATTAAATATGATATTAAAAAATAAAGTTTTATACTTAAAGCCTATAAGAACATACCTTGTTTGTAAGAACTTAAATAAATAGAAAAACTGAGGTAGTTTCGTCACAAAGGTCCGGGTTTAGTTTTTCCTATGGGAACACTACAACACTACACTTTTCCATATAAATGATCAACTAGTAAATCCACGCTATGCAAGTGTATTATATAAGTATAATTAATACAAAACAATATAAGAACAACATGTTAATCGAACAAACTATTAAATGGGAAAATAATTCACCGACTCCAGATATTTTCATATCAAAGGGTTGGGCTCGTTGTAATTTCTAATTTGACCGATAAATCCTACAGATCCCTCAATATAAATATTTAAAAAATCTTTCGTTATCCTACATGAATTTAAAATGACTGATTTTTGCATTTTTATATACAAATTCTTTGACAAATCTAATATGCCTAAATTTTTTAATGATTTTAATTTAACTAATATTAAAATTCTGAAAAGTGTGTTTACTAGATTATGTATTGATTTATTTGGCTGTATGATTATATGATTTGAAATTTGTATTGTATAATACAATATTTCGTTTTAAAATTGAACGATTCTGACTCTACGTCTGTCTCGACACAGGTTTACCCTAGTGAGACAGGCATTGAAAAAAATGACATGTAATTATAATATATGTGTAGATTAAATAATAATAAAAAAAAACGACCAATGGTATAAGCTAAGTATATTAAAAATAAACTTAGTTTTTCAAAATTTTAAAGGTGCGTTTACCAGATAAAATAACAATCTTTCAAAATCAATAATTTTTTTTGTAAAAAGAGACAATACGTCTATAATTTGATTTAAAAAGGCATTCACAGCTTACTCTCCCAAATCAAGCGTGCGTAAAGAAGATTTATTTCAAAAAGTGATATTTTATGCGGCTGGTAAGAAAGTCCAGTTATTGTCACTGTAACGTACAATAGACTCTTAGTACTATTTAATGAAATTATTTTTATTTTCCTGCCAACCTGATATAATTAAATTCAGTTAAAGAAATAAACGATTATTGATTTAGTAATAAAATTAAAAGTGGTTATAATTTTTTAGAAATGTTAACATCATCATGCCTCCTAGCACACTTGATCGATAAAGATTGATACGATAACCTTCATTAACTTGTCATCGTTCCCTAGGACAACTGCAGATCGATAACGTGCAAACTCTTGATCATTGTGAACTGTTGCTTATTCGGATCATGTCGATCATCTTATGGCGATCTGGCGTGCTAGCATGGTCGATTGATATAAAGTTACCGACCGATCTTCGGTAACTTCTCATCGTTGCCTAGGACAACTGCAGATCGCAAACGAATAGGTGACAATTCACAATAACTAAGTGTCCTTAATATATTCGATATCAACTGTCGTTTGTACGTTAGCGATCTGCAGTTGTCATGCAGCTGTTGTTTGGGAAAAATGAGAAGTTACCGACAATCGGTCGGTAACTTCATATCGTTCCCTAGGACAACTGGAGATCTCAAACGTACAACCGACAGTTGATATCGAATATATTAGGACACTTAGTCATTGTGAACTGTCACCTATTCGGATACGTTTTTTAGATTTTCACGGCCAAAAGCATTTGCGTTGTTTGTTTTTGGGGTGTTATGCCGTGTTGTGCCGGTTTCTGCCTGATCTGCCCTGATGATGGACACTGCAACGCTGTCCGAAACGTCGGCTAAAGAAGGAGGTAGCACAACACGGCATAACACCCCAAAAACAAACAACGAAAATGTCACCTATTCGTTTGCGATCTGCAGTTGTCGTAGGGAACGATGAGAAGTTACCGACCGATTGTCGATAACTTCTCATCGTTCCCTAGGACAACTGTAGATCTCAAACGTACAAACAACAGTTGATGTCGAACATATTAAGGACACTTAGTCATTGTGAACTGTCACATATTCGTTTGCGATCTGCAGTTGTCGTAGGGAACGATGAGAAGTTACCGATAGTTATCCTATCGATCGTTATAGAGCAAGCGTGCTAGGGCCTCTGGAGTCGTGTTAGAGAACGATGAGAAGTTATTTTATCAATCCCTATCGATCGAGTGTGCAAGAGGCCCAGAGCAGATGTGCAGATTGTGGTGAAGTGTATGTTCATGTATATTGGGATGTTGTGCCCCTGCGGGTGGTATATTAGTACAAAATTAGTTAAATTAATGTGGTTTTCGGCGTTTAGTTTTGATGGAACCGTCAGTTCAATTCATAGGTCAGTTTGAGGGGCACGTCGATACAGCAGATCTCGGGCATATTCTGTCAGAAGATCAGAAAATTTCCGCTTTGTAATAAAATTCAAATAAATAGAATATTTCTGAATGTATCTGAAAAATAAAAAACTGTTTTTACAAGGTGACGAAATATAATTAAAATTATGTTTTTATAAATAAACATATTATAATTATTATATGCAATAATTATTAGCCTGAAACACTCAACCATATTGAAAAAATCTTCCGAGAAAAAATACATGTCGCCGACGGGACTCGAACCCGCACCCCTCTGATTGCCGGGCAGGATATGGATGAGTGTTTCAGGCTAATAATTATTGCAATAAAATAATTGTTACCCTTTGTGCTATGCATAAAAAATCTTGTCTTAAACATTAGTTTATCAATTAAAAAATTTTAAACATATTATAATTTCTAAAATATTAAAATTTTTGATATTGAAAAAGAAAAAAAACATATTCATATTTTACTAAGAAAATATATTATAATCGTTATTATCACCTAACATTTTTGTAATTTCATAAAATAAATAATGAATAAAAAAATTAGATTATATTTCTCACCATGATAGATACAACGATTTATGTGAGCTGGGTCAAATTTTGTCTCCTGTGACAGGTCAGAATTATTTGTATTTTGTGTCTCTAATAATCATGTAGGTACCTTATAATATACATAAAAAAACAAAACCGAGACACGTAGGTAATTTAGAATAGTTACAAAAGTCGTTACATTACCCAAGGTGAAATTCACACAAAGCGTAAAGTTACTGAATGGGAATATGTTAGTAAGTTTTTGGTCGAAAGTCTGCTAAGCGATAAGTACGTGTAAGTCCTATGCCCGAAGTGAGCGAAAATTTCCCTTACTTCGATTGGAATTGATAAAACATATACACATATTTGGTATGGGTACCGCTGCCCCAGGAACCATTTATTGGATATCCAACACTTCATCAACAATTTCGGCCTATATTTCAGTAGAAAATTGTGTTTCGCCATGATTACGAAATTCAAATGGGATGGCGATATACAATTTCAGGCGAGTATAAGAGAGACAGATCTAGTACCAAAAAGTCAGTGGCACATTTGTACCATCAACAAAAAAAAAATTTATTCTGAAACAGGAGGCATTTGACTCCCAATCGGAAGGTCGCGGGTTCGAACCCGGGGTGCGCAAATAAATTTTATTTGATTAATTTGTGTTATTTCACAATTAATTAATAAAAATAATATATACTATATTTGCGGCACGTTCCAGAGTGGAAGATACTCACAGTTTCGCCCTGGTGTAAGACCACCATTCAGAATTGAAACGTTGCTTAGTAATGGCTTTAGCCGTGTTTAGTGACTAGATCTGAATAGCCAGGTACTTCCCCACCTTCCTCTTCCACATCACCTTCCCTTCCCAACTTACCTTCAGTCTCACAACATACCCCAATATGCCATAGTCTCACTGGCTCCAGACGGGAGTAGTTGAGACTCTTGTGAGGTATTCTCTATAAAAAAAGGAGGCCCTGAAGGAAAAAATTCCTCTCAGGGCCTATGTCGTCTTTTGGAATGTTGTTTGAAAGGTATTTTTAAGTAAATAAGGGAATGGGTTCTGGGAAGGTGGGTAGGAATCTGGGGGTTATTGCGCCCAGGATTGACAGACATGTTAATCCAACCCCCAACTGCGCTGAAAGACGATAATCCGAGAGTGTCCTGCGGGAGAGATTAGCAGGTCTCACTTAACCATGTAAAATGGCAGAGCGAACGCCCTGGATTTAACGGGCCACGATAACTGGTCAAACGATCTAGGTATATTATGTTAACAATACCGCCAACAATTATTTCGTAAACTCTCTCATTCAAAGGCCTCATACTATACACTATATTATTATGTCGTACCATGTTACTGCTCTCACTGTCTACTATGTACATATAAACTTTACATTTCTTTATAGCTAAATTACGTTTGTTAACCTTAGGAGTAGGCAAATTCTTATTTTTGTACAACAAGTTTATACCTACAAATAATCATCGTATGCATTACTAGATACTTGCTGTTATAATATGTCAAATGGATAGATTATACTATGTATTACTACTGTAACTGTGAACTTACAATCTTTAGAATATTTTTTATAACTATATATGTAAAAGCCTAATAGGCGTATAAATAAAAAATTAATAAAAATAAATAACCAGTCCCTGCCAATTCTACCTGCCACCCAGTTGGTGGGAAGACACATCTGCCACCAAGATCCGGAAAAACCTGACCCCGTGAAACGAGGCACCGTAGCTAAGTCACCAAATGTAAATTGAATTGAATGAGATCCAGAAGACTGGCTTTCCAAACACGGACAATGCTAAGTTTCAATTCTGAATGGTTTTCTGTAAGTTCCATGATAAATCAGAAACAAGTCAACTCATCACCTCTTTCAAAGTTCATTAAAAGCTATGAAATTTAAAAAACCCATAACCTAACCTAACGTAACATACTTAACCAATGTTTTATATATATTTTTATGAGTTATCCGGGCACCGTTGTCTGATACATGGGCGCCAGGCGATACTAAGAATCACGACAATTTACATGTCTAGGGATTAGTTGTTCAGTGTAAGTGATACTATCGCACGTGTATGACAGAACCACCCTGTCATTCCTAACGACCGTGCGTGTCCGTGGAAAGAATTTCCCTCAGCGGGTGAAACGTCGCGACGTCAGGCGTCGCGCGCGTCGCGACGGCAGGAATATTTCAACGGGGTGCGTTATAACTAGAATTACACCAGAACTCACGATAGATCCGTTATAAATCAACGTGTGTAAATTTGATGTCGCAGATCGATTATTTTAACGACATTTCAAACTAGTTGAAAGTGACGATTTGACTGATTAAAAAAAAAATCACCGTAAATGTATTATGCAATCTAAGAATTATTCGAAAGGTGGATACGGGTACCGCCACCCGGGAACTAGTTTATGGATAACTAACACTCCTTCCCTAGATCACCCCAAGTGGTCAGCTATGTTTGGTGATTTAGCAGGGATGCCCGAGGTCAGGTTTGTCTAGGTTCTGTTAGCCTAGTGCTTAGCGGACTAGATCGGGAGAGACTGGTTGAAGGAGACCTAAAATAGACCTCTCTAGCCGTAAGACCTCTCCAACTCATTGCCTTGCATAGTAGTGATGTATTCATACTCCGTAACTCCTGTACAACTTGACCCCCAGATTCCCCTGTTTGTACGATATTTTAGGGAAAGGAAGGGGAAGAAGTTCTGGGAAGGAAAAGGTACGAGGGTTGGGTAGGAATCTGGGGGTCAATGTGTCCAGGAGTGAGGACGTGTGAGAGGTCTCCCTCAACCAGGCTTTTCTTTTCCGATCTGACCCGCCACACGGTAAGTAAGCAAACACATTCGCCGCCAAGAACAAGACCTGTAGCTGGAGAGTTGGTTACCCAATAAACGTTTCCCATAGCAGTCTTCCTAATTGAAAGGTTTGTCAAATTGGACACAAAACGTAAGAAACAAATTTACAGACAAATTAAATACCAAACGCTCTAGTTAAAACAAAATAAAACGAAGAAAAAAATACACAGTTCAATGTGCAGAATACCAAATAAAAGCTAGACCTACCGGCGACGATAAAATTGTCGATTCACCCCGAATGTCGGTTTATTAAAAGAAGGATATAAAAGGAACGTCTATTAAAGCAGACAGTCATTAAAATATTTCATATGTCATTATTTGAATAAAAATATACGATCAACCTTTTATTTGATGTATAAAAATACCAGTATTTCTCAAAGTAGGGCGAACGACATAACGGGGGGCAATTTGAATTGGTCACAAAACTTAAAATACTTCATAATCTTTAAATTAAACAAAAGTCCGGTACTTATTGTTCATTATTGACAAAGAACACTCATTTTCCCATCTTCCATCTAGTTTATTTGATTTTTTTTTCTTCCTCTGTGTGAAATGAGTTTATTGTTTAAAAATACTACTTCAATTTTGAATTGCGAATAATTTTTCATCCCGGCAATATCTCATACCTGTAATGGTACAGGTATCACTGGTCAATAACCTACCGCCAGCCATCGTGACAGGGCAATTTTCTGGTTCTAGCGTCGATCCCTGGGGGTCGATACCTCCCCTCCGTCGTTACGCCTTAGGTACTTTGTGAATTCGTTGTCAAATTTTCTGCGTGTAAATAAATTCGACATTAGTAAATCGAGAGTTTTTATTCGCAACATCTACAGTAATAACGGAGTTCTGGTTTACAGGTTTGGAAGTGCTGAGAATCGCGACAATACATCTTAACCAAGATGAAGAAGTCATCTTTCTACATTGGTGACCCCGACGTATTATATTAAATTAAAGTAGTTTTTCTACAATATCTTAAAATTAAAACAGTTTAGAGGCAGGCTAAAGGAAGAGGAATACGGGATAAGGATAGGAGATGCTTCCGATACATTCCATTCTCTCGTATTAATTTAAGATCGTACTCGTACGAAGGTTATTGCTAAAAATATCTATGCTGTAGAATTTTTTGTTATATTGCGCACATGTACGAGGAACTGGGATTTTTTTTAAATGTTGTTCTAGGTATGTATGAAATCTAGGAAATGTATACAATTCCGAAGCTATTTAGGAAATGTATAAAATATTGTTTTAAAAATTATTTGATACATACATATCCTGAGAAATGTATACATTTCCTAGGAATTGTATATAATTCCAATATCGTATTAGGAAATGTATAAAAATAATGTAATAAATTAAAATTTCTGTAATTAAACACGTTGTTTTAGTTGTTATATTCTTATAAAGTTAAACTTTCATTTGGTAAGTAATCAGTATGTTATTTAAGTAATTAACATGGTTTGTGATACAAAAAAGTGCCCCCTTTATAGCGCCTACTCGCGTCAAGGCAAGAAAAACATCCCAGTTTTCAAGTAGTTTAGCGGCTACGCTAGGTTTGTGTAACATGATTTGTGATACAAAAGAAAGTGCCCCTTTATAGTTATATTATTATTAAATGTTTTACATTTCCGATCGCTATTTACAAAATGTATAGATTTTCTAGGAAATGTGTCTAATATAATTTATTTCACACATTTCCGGACGATTTTAGGAACTACATACATTTCCTAGGAATTGAATACAATGACGGATTACATACATTTCCGTTAACAGATACATGAAATAAATTGGATTTTCGGGTTGATCTTGATGGAATATGATTTTTTATTCAATCAGTAAGCTCTGAGGAGTCCAGGCAATTATTTCGAATTATAAATAATAAGATTTGATCAAAAATTAAACGTCGTGTATGAAGGGAGTTGAAGTTGTGAAAATGGATTCTGTGTAATTTGAAAAGTGTAAGTTAAATGTATCTTTATATTCTTTCAAGATGGGCTTGGTAAAAAGGAGCCCAGATCAGTGTGCAGTGTTCTAAGTGTGGGTGGATATAAGCGATGTAAAGCGAATATACAGTATCTATTTATGTTGCGGAAAGATTTTGATATGCGAATTATAAATCCCAAAATTTCGTTGGCTTTGTTGATAACATCATTGGTGTCTTGGATAAAGTTTAATTTAATAACCAGTGTTACCCCGAGGTCCCTGATAGATTCTACTTCGTTGATATGTGTCCCGTTTAATCTATTTTATAAATGAAATTTTATTTTTATTAAGTTCAAAGGATAATTTGTTGTATTTTGAGATATTTAAAATAAGTTTGTTCAATTCACAGTAAACACAAAGACAATTGAGGTTCTCTTAAAGTTTGAAGCAGTTTTCGATTGATTTGATAACCAAGTATATTTTTTTATCTGCATATGCTAGATAATTAGCGTGTAAAAAACATTTATGAATATCATACATAACCACTTGGATCTATCGCCTTTGAGTAGGTTTTTGGTCTTAATGAATTTTGAGATTGATGAAATTTTTTTGTTATTTCCGCTTTGCATTTAAAGCTCAATAAACTAAATATTTCTAAACGTAGCCAAATACTAAAAACTGTTTTTAAAAGGTAATGAAATACGCTTTCAAATTCTATTATTACAAACACATTTTAATATTTTTAAATATTAAAATTTACAATGCAAACATAAAAAATTGTAAAAATGACACACCTGTGATGTTTTTTATGTAAAAACGGTAAAAAATCACGGATAACATAAAAAAAACACTTATTTTGTCATAAAAATGTATCATAAACAATTCTGTCATCTCACTTTTTTACCATTTTCATACAAAAATATTTAATAAAAAATTAACTAAGTCTAACAAAAAGTCATGAGATTTGGCGGGTGAAACTGTATCTATTTATTATTTTATTAAAGTTTTTTACCTATATCTATGGACAACTTTGAACAGAAATGTGAAGCGTGGTTTATTCTAGATATTCTCGTTTTAGGGTTGTAACTAGAACCACAACAGGGTTATAATGATTTCTGTGGGAACACACGCGTTAGCTTGAAAACAAGCTTATTGGACTTGTCTGCTATCGTTATATTGTCGTGAAAACAAGCTTATGTCCGAGTGGTTAAATAATAATGGACCTAAATGAGAACCTTGAGGTACTCCGAAAGGCATTGAAAAGAAGCTGGATTTGATAAACATTGAAGTCTTCTACGAAGATATAAAGTGAGCCACCGGAGTAAGTCACTATGAATACCTAATTGATTTAATTTTTTAATTAGAAATAAATTGTTAACCTTATTAATTAGACAATTAATTCCTACCACACTTGTAACGCTCTGAATAATATATTGTGTGAGTCATAATAAATGCGCTCTACAAATTATCCAATTATTATTATTACATTATCTGGTCGATGACAAATCGTGCTTGTATGCTCGTTCAAGGTATCTCACATGACAAAGTACGTAATAAAGCCATGATAATATTTCAGAAGGCTTTATGTAATAAAAAAGCCTTATGGCGAATGCGCGTATGCATATTCTAGCTCTGTTCGTGATAGCACGAACGTTAGTTGCACCGGAAAGTGTTTTTTGTTAAACTCACAAAGGGTGCTTTACAGAGCTTTAATTATATAGTACAGTCTTGAAACTTGGCAAAAACAGGCGTTTAATGTAGTTCCTTAAAGCCTCTTTAGGTGTGTGTTGTAGCCTAGTGTACAAATGTGTTCGGTTGGCACACAGGCGTCGCGGGTTCAATTTTCTGCATGCTTTTAGAAAATCTACACACAGGAGGCCCAAAGGTAAAACAACTCCCTGAGGGCCTGTGTCATATTTAGGGATGATTTGTAAAGGTTCTTTTTAAGTAAAGGAAGGAAAGAAAGTTCTGGGAAGGAAAATGGTATGAGAAATCTAGGGGTAAATGTGTAATAAAATAGGGGTAATTGACGGACGTTCGAATCCATCCCTCACGCTACTGACTATTGTAGTGAAGTACTTGGCCATACAGATCTGTAAATCAAATACGGCTAAAGCCATTTCAAGGTTATATGAAAGAATTTTTTTGTACTAACCTCCGTTTTTCTAATTTTCGTTTTTATTTTTTTTTCCTTTATTACCATCTTTTTTCTTTTTCTTTCTTTCGTTTTTCCTCTGCTCTTTATTTTATAAATGTAAAAATATGTGGATGTATGTATGTATATATAATGTAATAATGTGTATATTTTATGTACCTGTTTAAATTTTCTAAAAAGTAATTGTTAAAAGAACCCATTGACAAACTGATATAAATCAGTTTAACGGGACTTAATGTTGAAATATGTAAAAAAAAAATGTTAAATAAAAAAAAAGGAACGTTTCAATTCTGAATGGTGGTCTTACACCAGGATGATACTGAGAGTATCTTCCATTCTGGAACTTGCCGAAAATATGCCATACATTATTTTTGAATTAATTAAATGTGAAAAAAAGACAAATTAATCAAATAAGATTTATTTGTGCCCGCCCGATTGGTAGTCGAGAGCCTTACCCTGATCCTGCCCGTCACGCGGTAGGTGGGCAAACGCATTCGCCACCAAGATCTAGAATCTAGACAAACCTAACCCCGTGAACCCCGACACCTAAGTCCTTCGGGTCAATTTGTCCAGGAATGACTGACATATAAATATTACTAGACGATAACATATAGGACAGGGGCAAAAATCTACTGTAGCGGGACGCAGAGGGTTGAGTTGACTGTAATGATATGTGATTCGTCAATAAATCAATCTGACAGTATATAGGCATCTCGCATTATAATATCATCATTTAGTTAAAAGTAAAATCTGCTTTTGAATGAACAGACCTTTTTATATGGGAGCGCGAATTGCTCGCCACGGTTTTAACAAACTTGCGAAGTCCAAATACGGCAAAGAAAGGTTCGCTTGTTTTGAGAATCGAATATTTTGTTTTGCCGTATTTAGTTAAGACACTTCTACAAATGTTTCATAATTTACTTACCCCAGTAAACAGCGACGAGCACCCGACGGGACCGGGAATTCCGAGTCGGTAACGCTGCATGTTTCGCGATGTGATAAATCATATTATATGATGTGAATAAGCTTAAAATAAAGACAAATAATGCCTACCTATTGAATGTAATACGACAATTGGGTTTAGTGTCTTTTTCACTTCTATTTTTACACGTTTTAATAGCACAAGCCATGATTTTTGACGTGTTATTTCGTAAAATGTACCGATGAGAGCTCGACGCTAGTCCGCACAAGAATGATGATGTCAGATTTTCTAGATTCACACGAAGCTATACGCCAGCACAACCGGTTCCAAATGGAACCGGTATGGGGATAGGATAATAATACGCTTTTATCACTTATATCACCCTCTACATAGCATCTTTAAAGATGACATAGGCCCTGAGGGAATTTTTACCTCAGGGCCTCCTGTGTGGAGCTAATGTAAAAAAAAGGTCTAGTAATATTTATGTCTATGATCGATAAAGTCCGGCAGGAGAGGTCTCCCCTAAATAAGTCTCTCGCGATCCACCTGCTACGCCGTAGGTAAGCAAACGCATTCAACCCCAAGACCTAGACAAACCTCACACCAGAACTTCTAATTTATAATCATATATAATAAAAAAACTCATCGCATTTTCATCTCCATTGTGCAAATAATAAGAGGTTAGACCATACCAACATTCTCAGAGTCTCTACAGAATAGAATTCTCCCATTAAAGTTAGTTCAAAGACTAGTTCTCGTGGTCGGAGTATTTACTCTGAGGCATTATTCTGAGATATTGAGTTTCTTTAAGAGCTACTTCAGAACTGCATTCAGGGGCTAAGTTCTTTAAAGAGAACTACTTTAGAATGTTAAGTTCAGAGCATTTATTGCTGCAATATAATGAGTTTTATTTAAACTACTTTATGCAATGTAATAAGATCTTATATAGTTTTATAATAAATAGAATTAATTTTTTTATTTTTATTTTTAACTTAAAGAGTTAAACCTCAAATTATAATATTTTAATTAATGAAGATAATATTAGCGAAAGTCAATCGAAAATCTGAAACAGAAAAATCAGAAAAAGATACGGATACATCTGGGACTCGAACCCAGGTCCTCCGGCAATCCGGGCCGACGCGTCGCCCCGGATTGCCGGAGGACCTGGGTTCGAGTCCCAGATGTATCCGTATCTTTTTCTGATTTTTCTGTTTCAGATTTTCGATTGACTTTCGCTAATATTATCTTCATTAATTAAAATATTATAAATAGAATTAATATTTATACCACTCTTACAAGAAAAGTTTTACATTCATTGAGGGTTACTTTGGAATGCTTTTCTGAGATAAAAAAATGTGTTCATTATAGAATTATAATTAACTATCTTCTGCCCGCTCATGATTAAGTACTTTGAGTAGCCTATTTTCTTTTCGTAGGTCCCATCTATGTTTATACCAAAATTCTTAATCTATGTATTTAAAATATCCAGATTGATTCGATTCATCACAAATTTAAATATTTTCTAAAATAGAATTTTGGTTTAACAATCATTGTTTTTCAAAATGTCATTCTCAAATTTTGACATTTTCTATTATAGTCTGTATGTTATTATGATGTATGAGCTATATTATTGTAAAGTTTCATTAAAGTCCATTCAGTGGTTTTTGAGTGAAAGAGTAACAAACACAAATACATCCATATATACTTTCGCGTTTATAATAGTAATTAGATAAGATGTAATGTTTTTATTTAATACAAGCTTCTGCCCACCACTTCTTCTGCGTAGGATTAGTATTTCGAGTAATCTATTTTATTTTCCTAGGTCCCATCTATGTTTATACCAAAATTCTTAACCTATTTATTCAAAATATCTATAATTCTTGATTCGATTCAAGGGTGAGTACTTCAAATAAATTCACAAATTTAAATATTTTCTAAAATAGAATTTTGATTTTACAATCATCGTTTTTCAAAATGTCATTCTCAAATTTTGACATTTTCTATTAAACAATTATTATTATTTGTACTATATGGAAAATAGCTAGCTTTATACATTATAGCCTATATGTTATTCTGATGTATGAGCTTTATTATTGTAAAGTTTCATTAAAGTCCATTCGGTAGTTTTTGCGTGAAAGAGTAACAAACATACATCCATACAAACTTTCACGTTTATAATATTAGTAAGATAGATAGATGATAGATAAGATGTAATGTTTTTATTTAATATATATTCAATTTATATAAAAACAGCGTATTTATAAACAAGCTCTGATGTGCACTTATTTGTACGCGTGACAGCTGTGTCGCCTTCTGAAGAAACCTTCGTCTTCATTTCAACTGTCTGTTTACCAACAAACAGTGTTATAATGTCTTCAGAAGGCGAAACAGCTGTCACTAATATTTGCACAGCAGAACTTGTTTATAAATAAACTTTTTTTATAAATTTCTTTAATAATATTATTGAATACATAAAATAAAAATGTTTTTTAAGGGTAAACATAATTGTTTCAAAAATTACTCATTCATAAATGGCGTAAATTTTATTATTTTGGAGAAATCCCTTTTGCAAGTTAGGCTTTAAATTTTTTTTATTTTTTTTTTTAATATTTTTATTTCTATATAATATTACAGTGGTCACATAAATTTATTAATGAATTATATATATTAATATAATTTATGAACTTTTTATTATGTTGTGTGTAATGGGGCGTTCTGACGCTTCGATTTTTGTTGACCCACTTTTATTTTACGAAAAAAGTTGAACAAGATTTTGTTCACACGTTTCAATTTAAGTAGAACCGATTTTGACATTCAAAATGGCGTCAACTGAAATTGTTAGTGAGTGCGTCTATCTAATTTTTGTATACTTCTTGTTTTTGATCCCAAAGACAGGGATGGCTTTGGTACAGATCCATAAATCTGAACATTAAATCGTCCGACCATTTCAGATATTTTTTTCGTTGAAACGGATTCCATGATGGTAGGAACTAGTACCTAATAAATGAAACGTCTGACGTTTACTTTTTCCCGCCAGTAACTAAAAATGACAAGCGACTTGAAACATGTGTTCACACGCAACGATTCGGTGTAAAACTCGAACGATTAGTAAAACCAAAATGGCGAATACTTGCAAAAAGTGTTTTTTTTTTCTAAAAGATTTATACAATGAACGAGCAGTTTGTAAATAATTTTTAGTTTACCCATAACATACTGAAGGTTACTTTAAAATATTTCAAAAATGTGGATGTTTAATGTAAACATATTAAAATTATTCCTCTTCCATATTATTTTCGTTCGATGTTTTTTTCTCATACAAAAAATATTCATAACATTCAGAAATTCGTATGCCTTATTGATTTGGTCCTTCTCGGAAAAGCTTTGGAACTTTGTGGTACTATATTTAGCTCTGAAATATTTCTGTAATGTTATTTTGCAGAGAATAAAATAAAATACAAGAAGTCAACATGTCTTTTTAAATTATAGAAATATGTATATATATATATATGTAATGCGATAAGTAAGAATATGTTAAGTAATTATTATTATTATTTTTAGGTAACAGATAAATAAATGTACGACACAAATTGCATGAAGAGATTGGAAAAGAAAAATCAATGGGATACTTAAAAGAATTCATAACCTGATCTATCATAGATGGCTCCAGTTTAACTATTTTAGGATAAAACACTTTTGGCGTTCAAACGTCACTCCTGAACACACTGACCCCCGTATTCCTACCCATCGCATATACCTTTTTCGTTTCCAGAACTTTCTTATCATTCTTTCCTTAAAAATACCCTCCACAAAGCATCGCTTTTTTCAACAGGGCCTCCTTTTTACATTGGCTCCCCAGAGGAGGCTCTGGGGGTAAAAAAAATAATCAGGGACAATGTTATTTTTAAGAAGCTGTGTGGCAAATATTTTTAGAAAGGAAGGAAAGGACGTCCTGGGAAGGAAAATCTGAGGGATAATGAGCCACGCAGTAAGTAAGCAAACGCGTTTGCCACAAAGACCTAGAAAAACCTCCCACTATGAACCCGGGCACTTCTGCTAAGTCATCAAACGTAGCGCACCACTTTGAACTACCTGTGACTGTGGTGTTGGTTATCTAATAAACGTTTCCCAAATTGCACTACTCCTGAACATACTAACCCCCGGATTCCCACCCACCGTTTATATCTTTTTTCCTTTCTAGAACTGCCTATTCTTTCTTTCCTTAAAAATACCTTATACAAAACCTACTTTTTTTCCTTCGAGGCCTCCTGTGTGGAATTGATATTTAAAAAAGGAAAGAATTCTAACAAATAAAATAAAAAATTAAATTAATCAAATAACTTTGTATCAACCACATATAATCACAATTACCTACATGTTTCCAAACCGATGGTTTCTTCGTCAGGGTAGTAATGACATTAAATAACAAAAGAAACAAACAAGTATAGACTAAAAATAACAGACTAAAAAGAACTATGGACAAAAATATTATAGAGAGAGGTGATTAATTAATTAAAAAATATCGTAAAAAACAATTATTTAAAATTAAATATAAAAATAATTTTTTGAACAAATCTCGAGTTTATAAATTAATTTGTAATTGGAAAGACTTCTAGACATTTTAATATTAGAGTTAAGGAACATCTAAGGTGTTTGAATAATAATAATTATTCTGAATTTGCCAACCACATTTTAGAAACAAATCATTCTTTTGATCAAATAAAGGGTTAAAAATTTTACACACAAACACAACAGATTTTCAGTTAGCAAACTTAGAAATTTTAGAAATTAGAAAAAGTGTTAATAGTAAATTAAATATTATTAATAACCAAATATTTTTTTAAAATAGCCATCTCTTAAATTTATTTTCTTATTAATACTTATATTTAAAATAATTTATTTTTGTAGTTTAAACATCTTTATTGTGTTTTGATAATTTATATAATGTAATTTTTCATATTCTAAAATAATTTATTTTTGTAGTTTAAACATCTTTATTATGTTTTGATAATTTATATAATGTAATTTTTCGTATTCTAAAATAATTTTTATATTTAATTTTAAATAATTGTTTATTACGATATTTTTTAATTAATTAATCACCTCTCTCTATAAAATTTTTGTCCATAGTTCTTTTTAGTCTGTTCTTTTTAGTATATACTTGTTTGTTTCTTTTGTTATTTAATGTCATTACTACCCTGACGAAGAAACCATCGGTTTCGAAACATGTAGGTAATTGTGATTATATGTGGTTGATACAAATTTATTTGTTTAATTTAATTAAAAATGACGCCACAAAGTGATTTTGCGAAGTTTGAAGAAAAAATAAATAATGATTTCAATAACTCTTTGTACAATAAAGAGTATTAAATGTAATTTGATTTTAAAATCCTAATAAAAAATGTAAATTATATTTTTCATGGTATTCTTAAATTAAATTCTTAACCTTGCACAATAAACATTCACTAAATTCTTCCTTCACAAAAGCAATACGAAAACTTTCGCATAAATTCCACCCCGTTTACATTATAATTTCAGGGTTTTGTAAGTACGGCGGAAGGACGTGAAAACTTATCGCTGACTGATGTTATCTTACCCCCGAACTGTAAAACCTGCGCCTAGAATATGCCGGCACTCAACAGGATGGAAGTGAATTCTTGCAAAGGGTGTAGAAGAGGCTTATCGGATGTGTAAAAAGCTCCACTAACTCTGTTGTAAATTTATCGAAGAAAACTTATATCCTGATTATAAGAAAAGCGTAAAGAATATCCCCGGAACTTGGAAATGATTTTTAATTAAAATTGTGATTGAAATTATTTTTTTGTTTTTTTAATTGATAAACTAATGTTTAAGACAAGATTTTTTATGCATAGCACAAAGGGTAACAATTATTATAAGCAATAATTATTAGCCTGAAACACTCATCAATATTGAAAAACTCTCCCGAGAAAAGATACATGTCGCCTACGGGACTCGAACCTGCACCCCTCTGTTTGCCGGTCAGGAGCTCTACCATTAAGCTACATTGGGTTACCTCCTACCCGCCAAATGATTCAATACATACCTAGTGTTTTATTCAACAATTATCGCTTATTATGTTCTTTCACCTGCAAACAACCAACTTTATTTTTAAAAGTTAAAGTATTTCACCAAAAAATGTAGATATAATATGTCTTGACGCCACCTAGTGAGAGAGTTAGCACTTACATGCCTTTACAGGTTACGTTAATGTTAATACACTTAAAAGTTTCCACTGAACATTCCGGTCACCCAAAAATGTATATCCTCGTAAAAGGAAGCATGCATCCCCCCACTTTTCCGACAAACCCTTTTTGCTAAATTGCAATAGCCTAAGTAATTTGTTTATACTTCTCGATAAAGAAGAAAAAAGCCTTACGTTTTGTAATATAATTCATTATGATTTATTAGTATCTATGTGCCAAAAATCGGATGTTAATTCCTCACGTGATAATTCATCATGTCACCAAGCGTCGAAAACTGATAATTGGGGTTTTTAACCTTAGGTTAGGTTAGGTTAGGTTAGGTTAGGTTAGGTTAGGTTAGGTTAGGTAAGGTTAGGTTAGGTTAATGTAAGTTATGATGTGGTGAATTATCATTTGAGGATGTATCGTGTCTGAATACATTTACTATGGGAATTCAGACGCTGAGATCTCATAGTCCGATTAGACATGGAAACAAAAATCAGATACTTGCAAAGGAAATGATAAATTTCTTTTACATGTGAATAGTAAAAATTATACAGGATTTTTTATACATAACAGAACTGCTTCAGTAACAACGTTTTGTATTTGTTTAGTGATAAATTGAATATGTCTTGATATAATTATTTCCCTCTGTTAATATTCTCGGTAAAGAGGAATACATATGATAGTTATTCCCAGAAATTCAACACTGAAATAAATCACAACATCTAGTTTTTATAAGAATAACTCTCTTTTTAACTTTTGAAGGTTATTCCCATCAATGTAATATATCATTGAAGAAGAAGATAACAATAATAATAAAAAAAATTAAATATGAAAATGAATAAGACACAGAAAAATATGGTCGCAACTGGGACTCGAATCCAGAACCTTACGTCTTACCGGGACATACACCTCTACCAATTGGGCCACTGCGATCTATTACGAGACTGTCGTAATTGTCAACTACATATTTCAAATTTCAGAATTAACAATATTATCTTCGACTAATGTTTTTTTTCCATATTATTGGGAATAACCTTCAAAAGTTAAAAAAAGAGTTTTTCTTATAAAAATAAAATGAATATTCATTTAAACTTTTATAAAAAGTCAATAGGTGTTCCATAAAAATAAAAAATCGGATATATTTATCCGAGACACTATCTAGGTAACAAATACATTCTTTGAATACTTATTTCCAATAATAAAGGTAGATGCCAATAATATGGAAAAAAACATAAGTCTAAGATAATATTGTTAATTCTGAAAATTGAAATATGAAGTTGACAATTACGACAGTCTCGTAAAATAGATCGCAGTGGCCCAATTGGTAGAGGTGTATGTCCCAGTAAGACGTAAGGTTCTGGGTTCGAGTCCCAGTTGCGACAATTATCTTTTATTATTTTTCTGTTCATTTTCATATTTAAAAAAAATAGATTATTAATGCTATCTTCTTCTTCAATTACACACAACATCTAGTATTACGTAGTGCAATCCTAAAGCGTATTGGACTATCAACTATATCATTTAAAATTTTATATAAAAATACCAAATCAGTGAAAATTTTTCTACAAGACAAAAAATAGTGTTAGTTCAATTGCTGGAATACCCATTTTAAAATTTAGAAAACATAAGAATTTATTTTGTATTATATCAATAGCTTTTATATGAATATTGTAAAGTGGGTTCTACACATGAAAATAATTAATTTATTGTGCTATATCTTTAGCAATATTGTCACAGATATTTTACACTTTACGACAAAAAAAGGAACAAGCCATCATTTAATCAACCGCTCGTTTTTTCTCTTCATTTTAAATAAGGCAGAAAAAGTTAACCACCCGGAAAACGTTTTTCAACGCATTTCACGCTCAAATAAATAAAATAAAATTAAAAATTAAAAATACCCTTAATTCAACGTTTTTAAAAGAATGACTTAATGATAATTTTAACATTTATGACGAAATGTTATATTAAATACAGTGCTAAATGGAATGATATTGTGTTCATATTAATGTATATTTTAAACCACGTGTGATATTTTATTAATTAAGTAAGTAGGTACCTAAATAACACAAAAAAAGCATAGATAAATAATAGCATTACTTATTAAAATTATGAAGATATTTAAATATTATTTTTTTTATAATTAATATATTAATTAAAAAAATATTTACATACCTATTAGAATAATTCTTTGTGCAAACTGGAAATCCTCACTTGGAACACTTTTTAATTCAAAAATCGAACGAATTCAAATTCAAAATACTTTTCGAACGCGCCGCTAGTGTTAAACCGAACAACACCTGATTTTAAAAATGGAATAACGAATTTCCGTTACGAATAACGGAACGTAACGAATTTCACGAATTTAGTGTATTCGAATGTGCGGGATGGAACTGGTGGTTCGAACGTGCGTTCCTTATTCAAAATCGATTCGAATTTGAAAATTTGAATTTCGAACGCGTGCTACTTCTGTGGCTGCTCGACGGAGAATGGGCGAACCGGGGAAAGAGGGGATGGTTTTCCGGGACGCAGCGATTTTCAAACTGTGGCGCGCGTGACAAAACCGAGTAAACACGAATTGGGGTATTATTAAAATATATCAAATACTTTATCTAATATAATAATATAATATAAGGGTAAGAGTCTTGTATAGTGGTTGAAAGAGATCAATAATATGATAAAAGAACAGTAAAAATATTCAATAATACTTTTTTATATCCCCTACTTTAGGTCCTCTATAAAGATATAGTTCTCCTGTTTTCACACCGTACCGAGAGGGGCGCTCTTGCGAGGTGAATATAAAAAAAATTGCCAACACTAGAAACCAAAATCTTGTAATAATTTAGAATAAAGTCGTCATGGGTCGAAAATAAAAATGCAGCTAGCTCTGCATCCATTTGGGGGACGATTATGGGTACCACCGCCCCGGGAACCATTTATTGGATAACCAGCACCCCTTCCAGAGGTCACCCCAAACGGCCCCCCGTGTAAAAGGGGTGAGGTTTGTCTAGGTCACGGCGACGAATGCGTTAGCCCATCTACTACATGGTGGGAATAAGGTGTGACTGCCTGAGGGATACCTAACCTAGATCTCTCCAGTCGGACTTGACGGAATATCGCATTTCACTGCAGTGGGAGGGATGGATTCATACGTCTCTAGGACACATTGACTCCCAGATTCCTTTTAACATATCCTTCCTAGAACTTCTTCTCCTTCCTTTCCCTAAAAAGATAAAAACAAACACAGCATCCCCAAAGATAGCATAGGCCCTGAGGGATTTTTTTTTCTTCAGGCCATCCTGTGTGAAACTAATGTAAAAAAAACACACACACCTATAAAATAGACAAATGAATTTTTGTCATAAATTCCAATCGATTTTGGTGTTCTAATTAAAATTTTATTTTCTTTGTATATACCATGAACATAAAAGGCCCTGGACAATAGAGAGCTATTCAATATCAGTTTGAAGCCGCGGGTGAGGGAGAAAATGTAGGGAAAATGCCTTCACCAACTTAATTTTATAATGACATGCCCCTTTTCTGTCTCACCAAATTCTAAAAAAATATGTTGACAAGCCTTTTATGCATTAACAATTTTAAAAAATATATAATTTTACATATATATAATTTATAAACGATATTAGCGACTCTCAACCGAAAGCGAAACCCAAAAATTATTAAAAGATTCGGTCGCATTTAGGAATTGAAACCAGGACCTTAGCCTTGCCGGGGCTCAAATTAGTTCCAAATGGCCGAGTGGTTTAAGACGTTTAAAACAGAGATCCTGGGTTCCAATCCTAGTTATGACCGTTACCTCTTTATTTTCTGTGTTTTTGTATGTTTCGTGTTTCATTTAGATTGTTTGGTATTATCTTACTTTTCAATTATTAAAATTAATATAGTTCCTTTTATAGCACCATGCAATTCTTTATTTGAATACTGCAAAAGTCCCAACTGCTCCGTCTATGGCAAATGAGATTATGACATTCCCAATTGGGGTTTGTTGTGACATTGAAAATAGTGGGGAAGAGAAGGAGATGTAGAAGAGGAATGGGAGGAAGTGCCTGGCTATTTAGATCTGTTCATTTCAAGCAACGTTTTAATTCTGAATAGTGGTCTCACATATCATTTCAAAATGTTGTCATAAAATATGGCTGCCAGACAATTCCCTTCACCCTAGATTTAGCTTCAATTATCATAAAAAAAAATTAAGAATGCCCTGTCTGGGACAATCAAGATATTTGGCTAAATACCAAAGGAAATGTAATTTAAAGAAAATACTCGTACAATTAAAATAAAACTTAAATAATGAAAATATGTGATAAATTTATACCAAATAAATGTTTTTTCTAAATAATGTGGTGTTATCTCAGTAATAATCTCAGTGTTTCAATTTTTACATAACAGAAAAACTGAGACCCTTTGACACCTCCAGCTAGACTCCCTCCACCCATCGCCCTGCACTGCAGTGGGAAGAGTGGATTCGTAGGTCCGTCACTCCTAGATACATTTATCCCCAGATACCAACCCACCCCTCATACATTTTTCCTTCCCAAAACATCCTCTCATCTCCATAAAAAGACCCTCCACACAGATGATCCCCAAGGATGACATAGGCCCTGAGGGATTATTTTTCCTCAGCCTTCTGGGTGAAGCTAATGTAAAAAAAGACCCGACCCCAAAAGTTTTTGAACCTTTACAGTTCAAAAGTTGAAAAAAAATCGTTATTATGTTAACATATTATTTAAATAAACGTATAATGTTCTCTCTGTGTTTCCCAATTTTACTAGGAGTTTGCGACACCGTGTCTAAATATTTTGTAAGGAATCGAACCACAGTTTAAATTCGTAAGATTTTTCTTGAAAAAAGTCACTTGGACGGACATTTTTTAAAATTTTGGGTGATATAAAACATCATGGGTTCCAACGTCTAGAAAATTTGACAACCAGCGTGCGTTTCATTTTCAAAATGAAATTCATCCCTTACCCGTGTAAGGTAAAACAGTCCTTATGCCGCTTGTACTAAAGTCTTAATATCGATCGAGAATTTCACCTGCGGAAACATCCACAAAGAGAAGTAACAACCATCCAATGTCCAAATGATTTTCGCCTTTATACAAATCTCCAATAAGGACTATTTTCCCATGAAAGAAACGGGGAAATTCCAAATTTGATAAGCTCACTAAAACGGAAAACTCCGACGGAATAACGTCGGAAGTAGCGAGTTTTTCAACAAAGGAATATAGGTGTTGTTGGTTGTTTGTTTTTCTGTCTGTTTCAATGCTTTTGGAAGTTTGTTTTAGGGGTGTGTTTTGATTGTATGTTATTGTTTTGATGTATTTTTTTTCCGTTAACAAAGGACAATAAGCTCTAGTATCCTAGTGTGAAGTTTGTTGATAGCAAAGTTATGAAGTTTTGTTTATTTTGGTTCAAAAACCCGGACGAGGCGACAAAAAAGTCTAACGTTTTTTGACAGATTGATATATTAAAATTGTGTGTATTGGTGTTTCTGTAAACTTCCTACAATAATGTCCTTTGCCAAACGTCACTGAGAAACATCATGTTGTCTTGCTTATGCCAAAAAGTGACCGACAGTTGATCCTACAAAATTAATAATTAATAAAAAATCATAATTTTTTGTGAATCGACCTCAAAAATACCCTTAAGAGGGTATTACGAGAGAATACCGGAAATTAGTCAATTTTAAATCAAATTCTAGACGTATTGAATTTTTTTTTTTAAAAACCTAAATTGATTTTGAAAGATTGTTATTTTATCTGGTTCACGGAGTTTTAAAATTTTGAAAAACTAAGTGTATTTTTAAAATACTAAGGTTATACTGTTGGTCGTTGGCAAATTTGTTCAATTTTCAAACGATAGATTCTATTAAACAACACAAATTTCAAATCATATGGTCATTCAACAAAATAAATCAATACATAATCTACTTACTCAACACAGTTTTCCGAATTTTAATTTTAGTTAAATTAAAATCATTAAAAAATAAATCCAAGAACGTGTTTTGTGACAAAAATACCACAGTTTTTCTATTTATTTAAGGTCTTACAAACCGAAATATTTCAGATTTTTTTACGCACTTATATTGTTTAGACATTATTGAAAAACATAAATACTTATGATCAAAAAATACTTACAAGAAGTACGATATTTAATAATTTATCATCGTGCGTTTTGAGCATTTTTAGTGCTTATTGAATGTAGGTATTTAAAGCGAGTTTTGAATAAAATGAATCGATATTTAATTTTTATTAGGATAGGAAAAAATCCCCCAGGGCCTAAATCATCTTTGGGAAGCTGTGTGGAAGGTATTTTTAGGTAAAGGAAGCAGAGGAAGTTTTGGGAAAGAAGGTGGGTAGGAATCTAGAACTGGAGTCCGGCTGGAAAGGTCTAGGCTGGAGAGGTCTCAACCAGTCTCTCCCGATCCGTCCTACCATACAGTAGGTGAACAGACGCAAAAGCCACCAATACCTAGACAAATTTCATCCCATGAACCCGAGAACCTATTCTATGTCACCAAACTTAGCGAACCTGTGTGACCTATGGCCGGGGTCTTGGTTATCCAATAAATGGTTCACACACTCGCATCTCAAAATGGTAGGGACTAATCACAGCTAAAGTAATTTTGACATTGAACGGTTATCTCTCACAGAGTGATTCGTTGAACATTTTTTTCTCTATTACACGGAGAAAAATGTTATTCTAAAATACGATCATTTTATACGTAAAAACGGTTTAAAACGGGACTGAAGTTCTTACGAACAAAAACAGTGTTTCGATGTTTATTGACGGGAAAATGTAAGAATAATTTGTTGGTTTACGTACGAAATTACCTATTCAAACAAATTATTATTACATGCTCCCGTCAATAAACATAGAAACCTAATTTTAAAAAAAACTGTTAATTTGTTCGTAAGAACTTCGGTACCGTTTTTAACCGCTTTTACTATTAAAATGATCGTTTTTTTCCAATAACATTTTTCTCCGTGTAGCCTAGACCTTTCCAGCCGGACTCCAGTCCCAGATTTCTACCCACCCCTCATACCTTTCATTTTCATTTCCTACCCACCCCTCATACCTTTCATTTTCATTTCCTTGCCAGAACTTCAGTCCCGTTTTTAACCGTGTTTACGAATAAAATGATCGTAGTTTAGAATAACATTTTTCTCCGTGTAAAAATCCAAATAAATTTTGTCCCCGCCGATTTTTGAACCAGCGACATCTGGTTGTAAGACTGGTATATAACTGCTCTGACACGGAGGTCAAATGTGTTTTAAAAAAAACCTTTTTTTTTGGGAAAATCGGTAAAATTCCACGACACGCCACTGGGCCTATGCCAGGAATTGCATTCAATTATTCTTACAATGTTGGCAAAGGGAATGCTTTACGCTAGCAACGGGATAGAAAGTAGAGGAAACAAATGTATTTTAAGAAAGATAATGGATGCAACTAACGACACATATAAAATAATATTACTGCTGTAATAAATTTTATTTGGTAGGCGGGTATGGGTACTGCCGGCTCTGGTAACCGTCTATTGAATTATCAACACCTCTGCTATAGGTCACCCGAAGTGGTTCGCCGCGTTTGATGATTTAGCAGGGGTTCATTGGGTGAGGTTTGTCCGAGTTTTTGCGGTGGATGCTTCTTCCCATCAACGCGTGGCAGGCCGGTCAGGAGAGACTGGTTGAAGGAGACCTTTCGACCTCTTCAGCAGGACTCGCAAAATATTATTTTATATTATATAAATTATATTATATAGTCGTAATACGTTTTCACGGTTTCCGCATTTCAAAGTTAATCTCAAGATGAGCTTCACATCACACTGCCTTAACTGAGGGAGAAAACGCGTCACAATTTATCTGTAGTTATCCGGCGGTCACCACGGCTTATTTTTTATATTTTTTTATAGTGAAATACTTCACAAGAGTCCCAACTGCTCCCGTTTGGAGCCAGTGAGATTATGGCATCCCCAATCGGGGTATGTTATAAGGCTGAAGGTAAGTGGGGAAGGGAAGGAGACGAGGAAGAGGAAGGTGGGGAAGTACCTGGCTATTCAGATCTAGTCACTAAACACGGCCATTTCAAGCAACGTTTCTATTCTGAATGGTGGTCTTACACCAGGGCGATACTAAGAGTATCTTCCACTCTGGAATGTGCCGCAAATATACTATATATTATTTTAAATAATTGTTTGTGAAATAACACAAATCAATTAAATAAAATGTATTTACGCACGCTGGGTTCGAACCCGCGGCCTTCCGAATGGGAATCTAACGCCCTACCGCTGGCCGTCGAATGTTGTCATCGACTCGCTGAATGTTGCATGGAGTCACTACAGCCAACTGCCTACCGCTCAGCTTTTCGCCAGACAACGGCGTTTATCCTTCGGCTTCGTTACAGCGACGAACCCATCACATAACAGTGCTGACATCCACTGTTGCATCACCGTACACATTTTTCAGTCTTTCATGACTGTGAATGGGCATTTAACCTTCTGCACTCATGAATTCAATCCAGAACGCTGTATAATACGAACACCAATGTCGGCCATTTTGCAAGAGACTGCAGTGCTGCCACCTTCTGCCGCAGAAAATTACTACAGCAGTAGATTGTAGAAGTAAGTTGGAGTAATAGCGTCAAATTAAAAAATTTCACTTAAGAGGGTATTACCAGAGTATACCAGAAATTAGTCATTTTTAAATTAAATTCTAGACGTATTGACTCTTTTCTACAAAAAAAAACAAAAATTGATTTTGAAAGATTGTTATTTTATCTGGTACACGCAATTTAAAAAATTGAAAAACTAAGTGTATTCATAATATACTAAGGTTATACCGTTGGTCGTTGGAAGATTTGTTCATTTTTCAAACGATAGATTCTATTAAACACCACAAATTTCAAATCACATAATCATACAACAAAATAATTCAATATATAATATAGTCAACACAGTTTTCTAAATTTATATTTTAGACAAATTAAAATCATTAAAAAATAAATCCGAGAACGTGTTTTGTGACAAAAATACCTCAGTTTTTTCTATTTATTTAAGGTCTTACAAACTAAAATATTTCAGATTTTTTTTACACGCTTATTTTGTTTAGACATTATTGAAAAATTATAATTTATTTTGATCAAAAATTAATTTTAAGAAGTATATAATTTTCATTCATTTACAATCTCCCGTTTGATCGTTTGTATAGTAGTTCGAGACATAAATTCTCGCGATTCATTAGCCGCCGAGGCGCGGCCGTGTAAGGTTGTCTGTTCGCGCTGCTCATTTTGACAACATTTTGCAATAAATTTAAAACTAATACCGTTTAGCTTCATGGTTGTAAAAACATCCGCGCGCAGCGCTGTTTACAAAAACGGAATAATGGAATGCTGGATATTACCTCTTAAGATGATAGACTTCGCTTTTCGGCCCATACAAAAAGGACGCCCGGGAAAAAACACTTTTCTACATCGAAAATTGCACAAAATGAATATATTTTTTTATACTGCCTTCTAGAGGGTGAAAACTATGTCGGTATGTTTTCGAATTTTCGATGCGTTTCGTGTTAACGTAAACATTCACTGTCAAACATGTACGATTTATCAAAAAATATTATTTAAGGAAAAAGTGCTGCTAACTCCACTCTCATAAAGAATTATAAAATTATAAAAAGCTACCGACGTAGCTTCTTCTTTCTAAAAAATATATATTTTTTAAAATTTTAATTTCGTGAAAGTTTCGGTGTAGAAAAGTGTATTCTCCATAAACCCCTTTTCGAGCGATTTCTGTAGGTAAATTTGAGCGTTGTCTCATTCGCCCATTTCGCATTCGCATGTATTGTAAGTGTACGTGAGCTTATTGTGAGCGGGACAGAATGACAGTCGCGGGTGTTCCGCGTGTGGTTTAAAGTCTAGCCTCTTAACTAAGTTTATTTAAGTGGAAAAAAATGGTAGGCAATAGTTTTTGACTGCCCCTCGTATGATCTACGATTATGAAGTAAAAAGAAATTGTCATTTTTATTTAGTACTTTCACAAAATATTATCCCCTTCTAAATTTAGCTTTTAAAAACTGCATCTTCCATAGCATCTTAGCATATAATCCGCATTGAAGAGGACCTAAAAATTATTGGCTGCAGTAAAAATGGCTTTTGTCCAAAAAAAAAAAACAACATCAAAGGAACAACTTCCGGAGTCTAAAGGGTGAGTATTTTTACTTCAAGGCTTTTAAAAACATCAAGGACAATTTATTAGGTAAGACAAAATCTTCAAAGGTTATTTATTTATTTATTTACGCCTATTAAGGCTTTTACATACATATAGCGTTTTTTACAAAATTATACAAATAAATAGTGCAGGAAACGACACTTGCAAAAAAATAAATATTAAGTAAAAAATACCTCCCTACAAAATATAAAAATAAAAAAATCCAAAATTTTTTTTTTGTTTTCAGCTGACAAATTGCTCATAATGTGTTATTAGTCAATTTAAATAGTTTTATCAAATTATTCCCCTACTTAGTGAAAAAAACTTCTTAAAGTATGCTTATATACAAAGTATTAAAATTGATGTACTAAATATATCAACAACATCGGAGTATTTATTTCCAAACTGTTAAATCCGTCGCATAGGAGTATAATATTGGGACGTTGATGTAGAATTGCTACAATAATATGGTAGGTACTGTCTTGTAACTGACCTGCCGGGAGTATGAAAAGAGATTTCATATAATAAAGCAGGGGTATCAAACATTGAATTAATGATTTTACACAAACAGGTTAAATCTGAAATGATTCTACGATCAGATAATTTTATTAAATTTAATGAACAAAGTACGTTATCGTAATTTCGGCATTCTCTTGGAATGCCTATTTTAAAATTTACATATCTTAAAATTGTATTTTGGATTCTTCCAATCGCATGTGAATGAACCTCATAACTTAAAACTATACATAGTTACCTATGAATGGCATATTTAGTAAAAACTTAGTATAAATAAGTATTAATTTAAAATAATAATAATAATTTAAATTGCATTTGGCACTTTACAAACTTTGGTTCCATAGAACAGGCAATCTGCCGAGCTAGGAACTAATATCGACCTAAAACAACGTAATAACACTTGTATTCATTTTAAATATATTCTCTTATTATGTAATATTATTTCTGTTATTTTGGCTTTAAATGTATCAAATGTAAATAAATAAATAAAATAAATAAATAAATTTGGGGACCAAACCGTGGAATTGTATTCTATATGACTTCTTACTAGTGACATATAATGTTTTTACAGTATTGACATTATTGAAATCACCAGATACCCTAATAAATCCCAACATTTTCAAAGCTTTATTGGATTTATGTTTTTTTGTTCAAGTAAAAACTAGGTAATTAATTTTCAATTTCCCAACATCCGTTTCTCTTCAACGAGAAAATGACCTTTATATTGTCTGAATCAATTTTATCAAAATTTTCAGAAGTAGTTTTTTGAATGCCTTCGAAATGCGAAACAGCTGTCACGCGTAACGATAATTAGACAATATAACTTGTTTATAAGTAAACTGTTTTTAATTGTGTATTTAAAAATGGAAAAAAAATTGTCCAATATTATATTTTTAATTTGAAATATGTAATCGACAAAATGGCTGAGCTGTTTTAATGAGTTACCTTTTAATTTTTTTGGTGACTGGTTCATTTACATTATTTATAAGTTTTATGTTCTTCTTCAATGATATACTTATAAGAGTGATTGACCAGCGGCTGAGAATAAATGTTTAAAAATTCTTGCAACTGTACAGGGAGGTTCCAATGATCGATTATTCCCTGTATGAATTTTTTTAAATTAAAAAATTTAATGTCGTTTTATTTTATTAAAAACTTGCTTTAATATATACCTACATTCAAGTAAGCAATAAAAATGCTCAAAAAGCACGATGATAAATTATTAAGTGTCGATTACCACTTTATGTATTTTTTTATCAAAAGTTTATTTTTATTTTTATAGTGAATACCTCACAAGAGTCCCAACTGCTCCCGTCTGAAGCCAGTGAGACTATGGCATCCCCAATTGGGGTATGTTATGAGGCTGAAGGTATGTGGGGAAGGGAAGGGGACGAGGAAGAGGAAGGTGGGGAAGTACCTGGCTATTCAGATCTAGTCACTAAACACGGCTAAAGCCATTTCAAGCAACGTTTCAATTCGGAATTGTAGTCTTACACCAGGGCGATACTAAGAGTATCTTCCACTCTGGAACGTGCCGCAAATATATTATACATTTTTTTAAAATAATAAATTGTGAAATAGCACAAATCAATTAAATAAAATTTATTTGCGCACGCCGGGTACGAACCCGCGGCCTACGGAATGGGAGTCTAACGCCCTACCGTTGGACTACGCCGGCCGTTAAATTTATGATTTTTTAATAATGTCTAAACAAAATAATTGTGTAAAAAAATTTGAAATATTTTAGTTTGTAAGACCTTAAATACATTGAAAATGTTAGGTATTTTTGTCACAAAACACGTTCTTGGATTTATTTTAATTCAACTGAAATTAAAATTCTCAAAACTGTGTTGACTAGATTATGTATTAATTTATTTTTTGTATGATTATATGATTTGAAATTTGTGTTGTTTATTAGAATCTATCGTTTGAAAATTGAACAAATCTGTCAACGACCAACGGTATAACCTTAGTTCTTAAAATACACTTAGTTTTTCGAAGTTTTAAAACTGCGTGTACCAGATAAAATAACATTCTTTCAAAATAAATTTATCTTTTTTTGCCAATGACTTCTGGCTAATGGGCATATTGCATTTTGAAAATCCAATGTGTCCATTGGCCAGAAGTCGCTTACTTACGAAAAAATCTACAAGTGTAAAGCTAGCCTTACTCAAAAAACATTTTTGTTTTTTTTACATGCTTTTCGACTACCACATTAGACAATGCATAATACGGGTAGTCGAAATTTGTATGTATATAATCATTAATCATATATATGTAATATCTGTTATTTCTTCAACCTTCGCAAACTCTCTTTGTGGCATCATTTTATTTAAATGAAACAAATTACTTTTGTGTAAACCACTATAATCAATTCTCTCTGTAATATTTTTGTCTATTGTTCTTTTTGTCTATACTTGTTTGTTGCTTTTGTTATTTTTATTCATGTTATTATCCTGACGAAGACACCGTCTGTTTTGAAACATGTAGATATTATACAAATTACTTTTGTGTAAACCACTATAAACAATATAAACATATTAAGTAAGAGGGGACTTAAATTTACATGTGCGCTCTTTAATATGATTTTTTTTACAATAGCTTCACAGAAAACAATGTCCCTCAAGGCCTATGTCATCTTTGGGGATGCTGAGGGAAGGAATTAGAGGATTTTCTGGAAAGGAATAAGGTATGAGTGGTGGATAGGAATCTGGGGTCAGTGTGTCTAGGAATGACGAGCGAATGATTTTCTCCCACTGCGGTGCAAGGCATTGTTCCGAGAGAGCCCTGCTGGAGAAGTCAAAAGTTCTCCCTCAACCAGTCTCTACCGATCTGGCCTGCCGCGCAATTGGTGGGCAGACCCGTGCAACCCCTGCTAAGGCACCAAACGTAGCGAACCACTTGTGTTGACCTATGGCAGAGGTGTTGGTTATCCGATAAATGGTTCCCGGGGCGGCGGTACCCGCCTATCGAATTGAATGTGTCTTTCCATAATTTGCTCATTAATGACATTAGGCTTAGCCAATAAACGGAAAATCTGTAAAATTGCCAACTATATCAAAAAATGAAAGATCTTTTGACTCTTTCTTTTTCATTAACTTCACACAGGAGGCCCTGGGGAAAATAATTTTCCTCAGGGCCTATGTCATTTATGAAGATGCTGTGTGGAGGGTCTTTTTGAGGGGAGTAAGGATCGTTCTTGAGGATCAATGTGTCCAGGTGTGACAGAAGTATGAATCCATCCATCCCATTGCGGTAGAAGGTGTTGGGTCGAGAGAGTCTGCCTGGAGATGTAAAAAGGTTTCCATCAACCAGTCTCTCACTATCCGTCCGACATTTATTTTTATTTTTTTATAGTGAATACCTCACAAGAGTCCCAACTGCTCCCGTGTGGAGCCAGTGAGACTATGGCATCCCCAACTGGGGTATGTTATGAGGCTGAAGGTAAGTGGGAAAGTGAAGGAGACGAGGAAGAGGAAGGTGGGGAAGTACCTGGCTATTCAGATCTAGTCACTAAACACGGTTAACGCCATTTCAAGCAACGTTTCAATTCTGAATGGTGGTCTTATACCAGGGGGATACTAAGAGTATCCTCCACTCTGGAACGTGCCGCAAATATACTCTAAATTATATTAAATAATTAATTGTGAAATAACACAAATCAATTAATAAAATTTATTTTGGGCACCTTTGGAATGGAAGTCCAACGACCTACCGCTGGCCTACGGACATGAAATAGATGGGCAAACGCATGTGCTGCCAAGACCTAGACAAACCTCACCCTATGAACCTTGGCACCCCTGCTTGGTCACCAAACGTAGCGAATCACTTGTGGTTACCTATGGCAGTGGGATTGGTTTCCGAAGCGGCGGTATCCATACCCGCCTTCCAAATTGACAAAAAGATGTTCAAGATATAATTCGATATTAGCGAATCATAAATTTCACCAGAAGTATGGCTAATTTGGGTGTATTTTTAGGGCACCGACACGCCCATAACACATTTCTATCGTTTTAATCTAGTCAGTTGGTTTATAAAAAGGTTTTCAGAGGGATACTTAAAAATTCTCCAAGTAGGTCTCGAATTAAGCATATTTCTCTTTTAATGTAGGTAATGAAAAAAACGTGCTTAGAATTTACAAAAGAAAATAATATTTGCGTGCTTTTAAAAAACTCAAATTTGGAGCGTGTCTGACATCTATCGGAGGGCGAACGAAGTAATTACTGAAAGTGTCCGCACTCAAATCTACCCTTGCGTGGAGCATTTAGCTAAATTGTACAAAACACAGATGTCACTTTATTTAAAATATATATATTTTACAATATTGTAAAAGAATTAGGAATGAATAATAATTTGTTTATCTCCGCATTAAAATTTGTTCTGCGTATATAATATTTTATAAGCCAGCAAAAAGCCAAATAGCGCAATTAATAGTTAATTATATGAAAACAAATCACTTTGCATACACCATTTACATAATCAAAATTATCAATTTTTTCTGAACCAATGGTTATATCTTCAATTTAAAATGAAAATGAACAAAAATGACAAAAGTAAAACAAGTGTAGACAAAATGGGGTCTACGACATTTTAGGTACTTATTTTTCTATACGTGTATACATATTGTTTGTCTTTGGTGAATATTGTTAATTTTAATTTTATCCTGATGAAGGAATCATTGGTTTCGAAACATGTTAACAATTTTGATTAAATAAGGTTCAGCGAAGAAATTCATCGGAAGTTACGTCTATCGATCCGATATTATAAAGTTATCAATGTCTCTGTGCTAGACCAGAGGCCCTAGCACGCTTGCTCTATAACGATCGATAAGAACACTTTCGGTAACTTCTCATCGTTCCCTACGACAACTGCAGATCGCAAACGAATAGGTGACAGTTCACAATGACTAAGTGTCCTTAATATATTCGATATCAACTGTCGTTTGTACGTTTGAGATCTGCAGTTGTCCTAGAAAACGATGAGAAGTTACCGACAATCGGTCGGTAACTTTATATCGAGCGACCGTGCTAGCACACCAGGGGTGTTAGCATGGTCCATCGATATGAAGTTACCGACCGATTGTCGGTAACTTCTCATCGTTCCCTAGGAGAACTGCAGATCGCAAACGAATAGGTGACAGTTCACAATAACTAAGTGTCCTTAATATATTCGATATCAACTGTCGTTTGTACGGACGGTATGAAGGAGGTAGTGTAACACGGCATAACACCCCAACTTAATAAACGAGTTGGTGTTCAGTTTTTGATTTGGCCATTCGATTTCATTATCGCCACCTTATCGGGACGTCATAAAGTCGGGCCTAAAGCTGGAATCAGACGATCCACTCGAGGGAAGGTTTCCGCCATGTTTTTTCGGCCTAATCGTCCATTTTGTTTCATTCCATGTTCACACGGCGCTATAGAAATAAGCGTTCACTCGTCCATTCCGACCACAGCGTCGCCGAGCGAGGTCAACCGCGCTGGAATTCGTTTGTTTTCCAGCGCGGTCCGGCCCCGAATTTTAAGGAAAAACATGTCAGATGCATCGATTTTTACGCAATTTTGTTGACACAATTAAATAAAAATAAATAAAAAAACAGTATTTTGTCGTCTTATAAACCTTTTTATTTTTTATGGCATAATAACACAATTTGATTTTACTTTTTTTATTACGAACATTTTCCTACAAATTAATAATCTTACATATATTAAAAAACATATAAAATACATGGATAATAAGGGAGACCCAAAAATTTATATGAGAGGTGTTCCCAAAAGCAAACAAATTAGCCGAACGAATACCATTTTGACGTTTTGCGTGCGATTTGATAGCGTCCTTTCATGGTCCTTCCCGTACAGGACGCGAGACAAACTGATTGAGAGTTCACTCGGTGTTCAGACGATTCACTTTGCTCTCTTCCGCGCGCATGCGCGCGCGAGTGAAGGATGCCGAAGGAAAATATCCAACATTGTTGGATCGGTTCACTTGAAGATTTCATTCGGCAGTGTTCGGCACTTTCGATTCATTTCATGTTCAGACGTGTCATTCCGAGTAAACTAGGCCGAATGAAATGCGGAAATGAGCGATTAGTGAAACGTCTGAATGGCGCTTAACCACTTCACCATAGTAAGCCCCGAACCATAGACAATAAAAAAATAAACTAAGGGATATATGACATCGAAGAAGGTACGACCAATCAGCACGGATTATTAAATAATGTTGTGCGTTTTGTGTGTAGGTAGAAATAAAGGCGATGCGCAGCTTTGCGTGGTGAACCGACAGTTAATCCCACCGACAATTGGCCACCCTAAATTACATTTTTTGTGCATTAGTTACAAATTTAAAACCTAAAATCGACTTAAAAATGCCTTTAAGATGGTGTAACCAGACAATACCGGAAATTTGTCCCTTTTAAATCAAATTCTAGACGAATTGACTCTTTTTTACATAAAAAATGTAAATTGATTTTGAAAGATTGTTACTTTATCTGGTAAACGCACTTTTTAAATTTTGAAAAACTAAGTTTATTTATAATATGCTAAGGTTATACCGTTAATAGTTGGCAGATTTCTTAAATTTTCAAACGAAATTTTGTATTATACAACACAAATTTCAAATCATTTAATCTAATCATACAGCAAAATAAATCAATACATAATCTAGTAGTAGTAAAGACAGTTTTCAGAATTTTAATTTTAGTGCAATTAAAATCATTAAAAAATAAGTCCGAGAACGTGTTTTGTGACGAAAATACCTCAGTTTTTCTATTTACTTATAATGATAGACTTCACTTTTCTTCATCGAAAATTGCACAAAATGGATACATTTTTTTATACTGCCTTCTAGAGGGTGAAAACTATGTTGGTATGTTTTCGAATTTTCGATGTGTTTCATATTAACGTAAACATTCACTGTCAAACATGTACGATTTATCAAAAAAATATTATTTAAGGAAAAAGTGCTGCTAACTCAACTCTCAAAAGAATTATAAAATTATAAAAAGCTACCGACGTAGCTTCTTCTTTCTAAAAAATATATATTTTTTAAAATTTCAATTTCGTGAAAGTTTTGGTGTAGAAAAGTTTATTCTGTACTGAACCCTGCCGAACCAGCCAAACCATGCCCCAAGCGAAAATTGACTCCAAAAAAGTTACTTGTGAGCGTTTGGTGGACTAGTGCTGGTGTCGTTCACTACAGACTCACAAAAATCGACTTTATGTTCCTCCCATACAAAACGCCAATTTCATATTTTGTGTAAGCAGGTATATTGTAGTTTCCCTAAACCGACTGCATATATATAAAATCTCGCGTCACGATGTTTGTCCAAGATAAACTCCGAATTTTGATGAAATTTGCCTTACTGTGTTTAATTTGGTCCAACTTAAAAGGTAGTATGGTTTTTATCTCAATTATTGACCTCAATATTTATTATTGCGAATTAAATGTTTGTTATGGGACAATGATTTGAAATTATTTGTAAGTTCCACAAGTTTCTGACAGATGGCTGTGTGAGTTAAGTTATTGACACAACGCTTGGTTATCTAGGTTAGATAACCATAGGTAGATACGTTGTGTTTCGTTAGCCACAGTAAAGCATGGGCGGGTCAGCTAGTTTTATATAAGTATGCCGGGAGGCCAACTGCCGAGGGATCGCTGATGTAATGGAATCGCTGTGCGTACATGCAAGCAGCAGTAGTATGTGAAATGTTGGCGACACGCTGTGCAAATCTAAAAATGGCACATCTCCATCGAAGGATATAATAAAAATAAAAATCCTACCTTTGTTTTCTGCCAAGTGATTTTCTTCTTTCTTCTTATCTTTTGAACTCTGGTCTTCCTCTTCTACTTTTTTGGCATCTTGACTCGTATTGCAACCCATGATTCTAATGTTGTTCACTTAACTTCTTAATTAACAAATAATATTGTTTATATTTTTGTTCATAATCTATAATTAATTACATTGAAATTCAAAATTCACTCTCACTTAAAAAAAAATTGTTGATTTTTTTGGCACAAAAACTTTTTGACGGTTAAATTTACTGTAAAAAAAAACACACATATTAAAATAGGCGTCGCTCAAAAAATGTCAAATTGAGAATTAAAACTAATGACGTTCGGCATAATGACTTTTTTTAATGTGAATTTTGGGTATTTTGTGAGGCTGAAGGAAGTGGGGAGGGGAAGGAGATTAGGAAAAGGAAGGTGGGGAAGTACCTGGTTATTCAGATCTGGTCACCAAACACGGCTAAAGCCATTTAAAGCAACATTTCAATTCTTAATGGTGGTCTTACACCAGGGCGATACTGAGAGTATCTTTTACTCTGGAACGTGCGGCATATATATGTATACCTACTCTATACATATATAGATATATTTATATATATATATATATATTTTTTTTTTTTACAATAGCTCCACATTGAAGAAAATAATTCCCGTCAGGGCCTATGTCATCTTTGGGGATCCTGTGTGAAGGGTTATTTTAAGGAAAGGACGAAGAAGATGTGTTGAGAAGGAAAAAGGTGAGTCCGGCTGGAGAGGTCTCGCTCAACCAGTCTCTCCCGATCTGACCTGCCACGCAATTGGTGGGCAGACGGATCCGCCACCTAGACCCGGACAAACCTTACCCAATGAACCCGGGCACTTCTACTAAGTCATCAAACGTAGCGAACCACTTAAGGTGATCTATGGCAGAGGAGTTTGTTATCCAATAAATGGTTTCCGGGGCGGCGGTACACATACCCGCCTACCAAATTGTATCTATATATTATTTTTTTAATTGTATATATCATATATTATTTTTCAATTAATCATATTAAATTTATTTGCGCACGCCGGGATTCGAGTGCGCGACATTCGGATTGCTTGTCGAGTGCCTTACCCCTCCACCATGAAAGCCGTCTTCGTTGTTTGTAAATTAATATATTTTTAAATTAAATGTGATGTAATGGGAATATAAAATATTTTTTAAAAAAATGTTTTTGACAGATACTTTCAGTAATATTCCATTTATTTGGATTTTATTGCAAGGCGGAAATTTTCTGACCGTCTGACGGAATAAGACCTGATGGGTTAATAGTGATTGAAAAAAAAACTAAGTTAAATAGGTCAGGTAAAGGGGTTATTTTTTTTTCATCACATTTAATAAATTTTTGAAGGGGTGTTGAAATGTCACTTTGTTGAGTTGTCATGGAACCGAATTATATAAGTTATTCTACATAGCTTTGTTACATTATTTATATTCCAGTGCCGAACTAATCTGTAGAGATTATCGCTGGTACATTCCGTCCCCGACCCAAGTGGAAATTATACAGTACGCTCACTGTTTTCTGGGAAAGCAAATTATTTATTAACGGAAAATAATTTACAAGCGGTTTTTAATTTTTTTTTAATTTTAAGATTTATGTACTAGAGTTTCAAATTTTAGAAACGAGTGCGATTATGGTATTCTCAATTGAGAAGCGTTTTAACAAAACTCAACTTTTTTACATCAGCTCCGCACACGAGGCCCTGAGGAGAATAATTTATCTTGGGGAGGATCTTTTTAAGGAAATGAAAGGGAAAAAGTTTTGGGAAGGAAAAAGGTATGAAGGGTGGGTAGGAATCTGGGGGTCAGTTTATCCAGGAGCAACGGACGTATGAATTCATTCCTCCCATTGCGGTGCAAGGCGATGTTCTGAGAGAGTCCTGCTGAAGAAGTCAAAAGATATCTCTCAAGCGGTCTCTCCTGATTAGGTCTGCCACGCAGTTGGTGGGCAGAGGCCTCCGCCACCAGGACGCAAACCTCACCCACATGAACCCGGGAACCCCTGCTAAATCATCAAACGTAGCGAACCACTTGGGGTGACCTACGGCAGAGGTGTTGGTTATCCAATAAATTGTAATTTTTAAACATACTGATCAGGCGTGAACGTATAAATAAACTTACTGCATCTGCATCATGTTGGTAATAAATTTGGGAATATTATCGACATATTATTTAGGCGCTCCGCTGACGAGGCAACAGAAACTAAACTAAAACCAGCTGGTTGGTATGTCTTAATTGGTCAAAAAGCTTTTTTAACCATAGACGAAGAACAATCAGCTGGCAGCTGGCAACTAGCAATGGCCGGCCACGGCAATTAGCAGTGCGAGTCGCGAGGAAATGCTTGCGTTACCATTGACAACGGGTTTTTAAGTGACTGTGAAGTGTGCGGGCCATCACATTGTCATACGAAGACATTTGCCAGTTGACAGTTTTCAGTTGCCTCGGTAAGCAGATCAACATATGTGTTTGTGATAAAACGAAATCATCATAATTTGTATGGTGAAGGTTACGAAACAATTCAATAGTGAATAATTGTTTTTCTATGATTCTTTATTTTTATTATATTTTTTATAGTTCATTTAATATATATTTTTTAAATTTTAAACTAGTTGCATATTTAATTTACTTATATTTCTACGCTAATTCTTAGCTTTCTGTCAATCCATAAATAAAATAATCTTTAAAAAAATCATTTTTATATCCTTCTGAACTTATATTTAAAGAATTTTAGGTCAGAAAGTACTAAAATATAATAAAACTTTTATTAAAAATTAAAACTACATAATAAAAACAACAACAGTAATAAAAAATTCTTAAAAACATAATAAAAAATACCTTCCTCCCATACAGACAAGCTTAGCTTTTTATGGGAGTACATCTTTAAACAACAACAAAAATGCGATTGTGCTTTAGACCACACGACTGAAGTAAATACTTATTTAGTAATCTAATCTAATTTTCTTTCTGACATCGAATAAAATCAATCCAATCATCAGTATATAAGAATCTAAATTGAAGATTCGTTTGGATTGTTACCAATCATCGTTACAAATCAGTCGTTTCAATGCACTGTGTTCGCACACTTTAAACGAAAATTTAATTAATTTTATTATGGGAATTACGCTTAGAATGGGATTGTTGATTTAATTCTTACAAAGTTTAAAATAAATGCCAGCACCCATTCCAAACGTCATTACTGTGTATTTGAGCACTGTTGTTACGATTAGATTGTGAGGAATGAACCTCAAATTTTATTTTATTTTATTATCGTTCGCCTCCGTAACATTCGTAACGTCCGATATATTCCGTCCGTAATTTCCGTAACGCATTCGCCAGTTTAGGAAGATGTAATGTTTCATATATTATAAATGTAAATATCAGACTGTTATCAATGTTGTTTTTATTTTTTTTTTAAATGTAATTTTCTGTGTAATTCCACATTTATTTAACTTATTCGTTATGCGTTGTAACTTATTTTATAAATAAATTCCATGAACCTATATACTTGCTCCACCATAGTTATTATAAAGTATAATTAACACAACCTCATGGACTCAAAACTCTAAAAAGTAGGAGAGACATTACGAATATGACTTACTTACACAAAATCTTGAATAGTCATATTGACTGTCCAGCTCTTTTGTCATCAATTAATATTAGAGTCCCGAGTAATAAAACTAGGGACAAGTCATTGTTTCATGTCGAAATTGCTTCAACTAGTCTCCGGCAAAATTCTTTCTTATTGAGAACTTGCAATCATTATAACCAAAAATATATCGATGCTGATATCTTGTCGTGTACTTTAAGCTCTTTCAAACATATGGTTAATGGAGATTTATAATAACCAATTCATTACTAAATACTCGTAGATTAATTCATTGTAACCAAACTAAAAGATTTTTCATGTATTTGAAATTTAAAAAGAATGGAATACGTATATGTATTTATGCGTACAAAATATTTTACAATTTTCTTTTTTCCTGAGTACTATCATTAAACTTTTATTTTACTAAGTGCTAAAAAAAAATAGTTAATAATTATTGACTTTTTTATTTATTATTTGGGTATGATGTGAACATTTGTTATTGGATTGTAACCTAATTATTATGATTTTCTTTAATGCATGTAATGTTATTAATCTGTAAATGTTCCTAATAAAATAAAATAAGAATAAAAAAAACCACTGAATTATAATAATTTTATGTAAAAAAGCCTTTAATTAAATAAATAAATTTGCAATATTTTCCAATAATTCTGTATGTCAGAGTTTCCACTGTAGGTGAGAACAGAAAGCGTTACCGGTTCACGATCGACCAAACAAAGCTCTGTCGCGACTCTGTCTAATATAAGGAGCATATTGGGGCAGGACTGAGCCGAATGGGACCACTCACAGTTACAGACACCGTCACAGACACACTGGATTCACACAAACACAACATTTGTAACGTCACAAATACACAAATATACACTTCTTCTTCTTCTTCTTCTTCTTCCCCTTGTCCTATTCGGGTCGGGGACCCACTGCATCGACAAGGCTCCTCCATACGTCCCTGTCTTGCGCCGATTGATCGGCCTCCGTCCATGGCAGATCCATCCTCTCCTCGCACAGTTTTTGGATTTGCCTCGCCCAACTGTGTCTGGGGCGGCCTACTGGACGTCTACCCTCTGGAATGGCACTCAGTATTTTCTTCGGAATTCGGTCATCAGACATTCTTAGTACATGTCCAAGCCACCACAATATACACGGAGAAAAATATTCTAAAATACGATCATTTTATTCGTAAAAACGGATAAAAACGGGACTGAAGTTCTTACGAACAAATTAACAGGGTTTAAATGTTTATTGGCGGGAACATGTAAGAATAATTTGTTGGTATACGTAATTTCGTAAGTATACCAACAAATTATTCGAAGTCTATATTTATTCATTGTTTTTTATATAAATCCATTGTGGAAAGCATAGATTTGAGTGGTTATTAGGATGTTTGTTTTATCTACATTATTTTTTATGTAATTTTTGTACTAATACACAAAAGAAATGTTACAAAAATTGAATTCGGAAGAAAGATGAGAACTGTCAAATATTTTACGTAGTATTGAATTTTTTTTTTGTTTGTTGGCTTTTAACAAGTTAAAGCTCAATAAACAAAGTATTTCTAAACGTAGCGGAATACTAAAAACTGTTTTTGAAAGGTAATGAAATACGCTTTCAAATTTTATTATTACAAATAAATATTTAAATTTGGAATGCAAACATTTTCAATTTGGGAGGCGGGAATGTGTACCGCCGCCTCGGGAACCATTTATTGGATAACCAACACCTCTGCCATAGGTCACCCCAAGTGGTTCGCTACTTTTGGTGACTTAGCAGGGGTGCCCGAGTTCATGGGGTAAGGTTTATCTAGGTCTTGGCGGCGGATGATCTAGACACACTGAACCCCAGATTCCTACCCAACCCTCATACCCTTTTCCTTCCCAGAACTTCCTCTCCTTCTTTTCTTTAAAAATACCCTCCACGCAGCATCCCCAAAGATGACATAGGCCCTGAGTGAAATTATTTTCCTCAGGGCCTCCTGTGTGGACCTAGTGTAAAAAAAAAAGATAGATTTTAAAAATGACACCCTGTGGGGTTTTTATGTGGAATCAGTACTAAAATCACGGATAACGAAAAAAAAAACTTATTTAATCATAAAAATGCTTTTTTACCATTTCATACAAAAACATTTAATAAAAAATTAACTAAGTTTAACAAAAAGTCATGCGATTTGGCGAGTGAAACTGTATCTACAAAATAAGTGGGTTTTTTTCATCTTTTTTTATGGAAAACTTTGAACAGAAATGTGAAGCGTGTTTTATTCCAAATATTATCCTTTTGTTTTAGGGTTGTAACTAGAACAATAACGGAGTCATAATGATTTCTGTGGGAACATACGCGTTAGATTGAAAACAAGCATATTGGACTTGACTGCTATCTATTTATTTATTTATTTATTTATTTATTTATTCATTCATTCATTCATTCATTCATTCATTCATTCATTCATTCATTCATTCATTCATTCATTCATTCATTTAGGAAAATCAACAGATTATTTACATCTATTACAAAAAACTTAATAATAAAAATAAAATCCAATTACAGATTTTCACATAACTTAAAATTGTAGTAATTAAAATAAAATAAGTTAAAAAAGTAAAAACTAAGGGTCCTGTACCCGTGGGCTGACATATTTACAAAAAATACAATATTGTAAATATTAGATAAAAAATAATAGAAGATGTAAGAACACAAATAAATAACAATTTAAATGTAACTAATCTACTAATAACCAGCTAAATTTCAAAACATAATGTATTATAAACTTAACTTCATTACACAATACATAAATAATAATAAATTTACAAAATATATATTATTCCTACAACTAAAGTGAACAAAATGTGTATAAATTGGATGACAAGTAACTGGAAAGGATTCACAGCAACAACATGATAACTTGCAAAAGGAATTTTTAAAATTATTTAATGTTAGCTATGACAAATTTTTTAAAGTTTCTTAAATTACACGAGAATATGTCCATATCATTAAATTTCTTATTAAATATATTACAGGCTCTGAATATAAAAGCTATTTGTCGGAGATTGGTAGAACATTTATGGAGATATTATATTGTCGTGAAAACAAGCTTAGGGGTCTGAGGTCTGAGTGTTTAAATATTAACTTTTTTTTAAGAGCATGTTAAGGATAATATGTAAGAAATCGGTAGAAATTCGAAATTCCGCGGCTTAATACATAATCTTTCCCTAGGCTATCTATCGGCGGATTAACGAATTGGTTTTTTCATGTCACCTTATATGGATTGGGTTCTATCTTCACTTTACAATGGTAAGGACTTTGATAACTAAGAACGTGTTCTTAGGTGCCAAAGTCCTTTCCATCGTAAGACGTAGTTAGAACCCTATCCAACCAAGGTGACGTTATATAAAGTAATTTCTGTACCCGAGAAGCATACGGATGCAAGTCCAAAATTTGAAGAAATGAGTTTTTGATGAAGATGTGTAGTAAATGATCATGTTCATCAGTGGCAGAAAGATGGAAGTCATATTTTGAAGAAATATAGGGTTTTTCAAAAATGTATACGGATGCAACTACCATTATTCTTAGAAGCAGAAAGACTCAAGTCCATCCTTCTGCTTCTAATCTCCTTATTTTCTATGGAACTAAACACAATAACCTCATCTATCAACAAACGACACCTGTGAAATTTGTAATCATTATACAGGGAGGATAAAAATAAAATAAAACTTCTTCCTAGAATCTCCTTTATTTCCTTACTCTAAAAGACACTCCACACTGCATCCCCGAATGACATAGGCCATAAGAGATTTTATTTTCTCAGGGCCTACTGTGTGGAGCTAATGTTAAAAAAGATCCACAGCACTTTTCTTCACAAAATTTTAAGTTATAAATGCCAGATTATCCTCTGTCAGATGACGAAGATAATGAAAATGCCAATAATTAGTAATAATTATATAAAGAAAAAAACGTATTTAAAATGTATGTATTTTTTTTACCTGTTATGTATTGTTATTATTTTACTTCCAAATCAAATTTTCAATCATCGATCTTTTAATAATTCATCACTTGTCATAACAAAATAGTCTACTTCATTTTGAAGCAGAAGGACTCAAGTCCATAGTGATTTATTTTAAACATTTATTTTTAGGCTTTGCATGTAAAATATTTCGTTTTATTTTCTCAATTTTAAAACAAAACTAATTGATTTAATAATTTTAAAAAATTCATCCATCAGCATGAATATCTGCAGAAGTTATGCGACCATAATTACAGAAAAAAAAACGGTTTTGACTCTCTTGAACATTTGGCTTTTTGGAGTTGCATCCGTATGCTTCTCAGGTACAGATTTAAAACCGGCTTTATTTCTTAGTCATTTCTTTAATCGGATAATTCGACTTTATTCTAAACTCTCTAAATATTTGTTAATTCTCTTTAATCTAAAGAACTTAATACTTAAATACTTAATGGCATTATACCTAAATGTTAAGGCTTCTCTACCTTTCCACAACGAAACTTAAGAAAAGTTTATTTACCTACTGCAGAAAATTAATTGTAGGTACGAGTAAAATTAATTGTACTGCGAAATAATCCAAAATTGGGTGTAATTCCCACAAAAAAAAATTTAATCAACCCGATAATTTCAATTTTGAGAGACGGATATTGCTACCGTCGCCCAGGGAACCATTTATTGCAACCAACACCCTTGTGAAGTGATTCGATATGTTAAATGCCTTATAATTTTATAACGGATCCCCGGGTAAGTGCGGTGAAATTTGCCTAGGTCTTGGCGCCGGATGTGTGTGCCCACCAACTGCATGGCAGGTCGAATCGAGAGATGAACTGGTTGAGGAAGATATTTTGACCTATCCAGCCGGACTCTCTCAACTCATCAACTTGTAGCGCAGTTTGGAGAGATGGATTCATACGTCCTGATTCTGGACAGAGACCACCACACTGTGAAAAATGTTATTCTAAAATACGATCATTTTATTCGTAAAAACGGTTAAATACGGGACTGAAGTTCTTACGAACAAATTAACAGGGTTTCAATGTTTATTCTTACATTTTCCCGCCAATAAACATTGAAACACTGTTAATTTGTTCGTAAGAACTTCAGTCCCGTTTTAAACCTTTTTTACGAATAAAATTATCGTATTTTAGAATAACTTTTTTCTTAGTGCAGAAACCTACCTACCCCACACGAATTTTTACTTCCCAGAATTTCCTCTCAGATCATCCATCCCCTAAGATGACATAGGCCCTGATGCAAATGACTTTCCTCGTGGTCTCCTGCGTGGAACTAATATAAAAAATTAAATTTATTACTAAAAAATGAATTAATTTTTCAACAAAAATGAAATACCTACTTATTTTGTTTAAAACCACGAGTTTTTATCAATTTATTTCACCGACCGGTTTCGCTTTATTCAAGCATCATCGCTGTCTAAATAACAACGGATTTTCAGAATTCGCTAATAACCTGATTAATAAGGATCACACTTTCTGTCACAGCATCGGTGCTAAAATCCTCCATAAAAGTGGGCATGGTAACCGTTTAAACAATCGTTAGAAATTAAAAAAGCAGTGAAAACCAATTGTCTTGTACATAATAATCAATTAGAGATATCTAGTAGCTCAATATTAGGTCTGTTTCCATTGAAATATTAATAATTTCCTTTCTCACTCGATAACCCATTAGTCTACACTTATCTGTTGATTTTTTCCCAATTCATTTCCCATTGATTAGCGGCTGAGAATTAAAGTTCCAAAATTATTGCAACTTTACTGGGAGGTTCCGATGAGAAAGATCGATTATTCCCAGTAACAAATTTTTTAAACTAAAAACTTAATATCGATTTATTTTATTCAAAACTTGCTTTAATATATACCTACATTCAAGTGAGCAACAAAAACGCTCAAAACGCATGATGATAAATATCGTGTACTTCTTGTAAATATTTTTTGATCATACATAAGTATTTATGATTTTTCAATAATGTCTAAGCAAAATAAGTCTGTAAAAAAAATCTGAAATATTTTAGTTTCTCAGACCTTAAATAAATAGAAAAACTCAGGTATTTTACAAGTTCTTGGATTTATTTTTTTATGATTTTAATTGAACTAAAATTAAAATTCTGTAAGTAAAACTTATGTATTGATTTATTACGCTGTATGATTGTATGATTTGAAATTTGTGTTGTATAAAGAATAATGAAAATTTAACAAATCTGCCAACGACCAAAGGTATATAACCTTAAATCTTGTATATTAAAAATAAACTTAATTTTTCAAAATTTAAAACTGCGTGTACCAGATAAAATAATAATCTTTCAAAATCAATTTATGTTATTTTGTAAAAAAGAGTCAATACGTCTAGAATTAGATTTAAAAGGGACAGGTATTGTCCGGTTATATCCTCTTAATGTATCCTCACTGTTGGTAATAATTTTATCGTGTTGTCTCCCTCTGTAGTTATTGTTTAGTATTAATTTGTACCCTGATGATGCTTGAGTAAAGCGAAACCGGTCGGTGAAACAAATTAATAAAAACTCATGGTTTTAAACAAAATAAGTGTTTTTTTTAAATGTAAATATGTCAAACCACAAAGTGATTGCTTTCTACAATAATAATTAATTTTTCATTTGCAACGTCAAACGCAGCAGAAGCGTTTCGAAATTACGTGCCAAAGTATAAGCCCAATAGTTATCAGATATATATAAATATATTTTATATAAGCAAAGTCAGTAGTTAGACCGTTCGTCACGCGATGCATGCATGTTACCATGTTAAGGAAAGCAGCCAAACAAACCGGAAAACTTTCCAAAGGATAAAAACTGTTGCTTATGAAAGAAATAACAGTTTGATTGATTGATATGAATCAAGTAAATAGATATTGAAAAATATACACTAGGTCAGTGTTTTTATCGGTTGGATTATTAAACATTTTTTTTGTATTTCTTGGGCATTAACTATGTAACAATTTCTAGACATTTTGTTTTGAAGAGTTTTAATTTTCAATGTACTATCGTTACTTAAATTTTAATTTTTATGCTACCGGTTTCGACACATCCGTGTCATTCACTAGCAAACTTAAAACTAAACATGAAATTTAAAACAAGTACAGAAATGAATTAGATGTTATTAGGTGGGGGTGGTGGGAGGGGTGATTTTGGGGGAAGGGGAGAACAGTGGGCGGGGTCAATATCACACGGGAACATAGTCAGAAGGGGAGATTTGCAGGGTGCTATTATTTTGTTAACAAAATTAATTTATGATTTAATTTTTTTGTTTATTTTAAAAGTTTCTAAAGCGCACAAGTTAAAGAATGAATTTATATTTATATGTTTAAATTTGGTTTTTTCCTTGTTGAAGCTATGGCCTGTTTTTCCCACTGGCCCACTGTCCTCCCCTTCGCCCAAAATCACCCCTCCCACCACCCCCACCTAATAACATCTAATTCATTTCTGTACTTGTTTTAAATTTTAAGTTTAGTTTTAAGTTTGCTAGTGAATGACACGGATGTGTCGAAACCGGTAGCATAAAAATTAAAATTTACGAAACGATAGTACATTGAAAATTAAAACTCTTCAAAACAAAATGTTTATTAAACCTTCGCATTCTGCATTTTTATAGATTTATAACATATTTCTCTTGTACACTTTAAGTTTTTAAGTTCCTAAAAAAATATATGTTATTTTTTAAGATAATATCTGTGCTTTGTCGAGCCGAAACGGTAATTATATGAAATTCCTTCGATAGAAAAAAATCGAAGTCTGCTCCAAAAATTAGTAAAAACACTTAATTGACTGATAAAACACTGTTATTTTTTACATTAGGTCCACACAGGAGGCCATGAGGAAAATAAGGTAAATATTGGATATAGATGGAAACGGTTAATACGCACTTTTTTTTGAAAAACTCTTTTGACTCGCCTTAATTACATTAAAAGACAACTATTTGCATTGGGGGCAGTGAAAAATATTTAATTTTAAATTTCAATTACGTAAAATTAAAATTAGCTTTCGTTCTGTGATATGTGACCGACATTTTCAAAAATTTTTGTCAAATGTCATTTTGTTATGTTAGTATTCTTGATACTATACGAAAAACAACGAGCGGCTAGATTTTTTTTTTTTTTAGTGTTAAAAAAATAACATTCTGCCTAATTAGTAGCTACCTAATACGCATGCATTGTGATTAAAATTTATTAGCTTGCATTTTTTCTTACCTCAAAATTAATTTTTTTTATGACTATTTCTGTGATGATATAGCGCCTGCTCGTGTCAAGGCAAGAAAAACATTCCAGTTTTCAAGTATTTTAGCGGCTACGCTAGGTTTGTGTAACATGGTTTGTGATACAAAAGAAAGTGCCCCCTTTATAGCGCCTGCTCACGTCAAGGCAAGAAAAACATCCCAGTTTTCAAGTAGTTTAGCGGCTACGCTAGGTTTGTGTAACATGGTTAAAGAAAGTGCCCCCTTTATAGCGCCTGCTCACGTCAAGGCAAAAAAAACATCCCAGTTTTCAAGTAGTTTAGCGGCTGCGCTAGGTTTGTGTAACGTGGTTTGTGATACAAAAGAAAGTGCCCCCTTTACAGCGCCTGCTCACGTCAAGGCAAGAAAAACATCCCAGTTTTCAAGTATTTTAGTGGCTACGCTAGGTTTGTGTAACATGGTTTGTGATACAAAAGAAAGTGCCCCCTTTATAGCGCCTGCTCACGTCAAGGCAAGAAAAACATCCCAGCTTTCAAGTATTTTAGCAGCTACGCTAGGTTTGTGTTACATGGTTTGTGATACAAAAGAAAGTTTTCCCTTTACAGCGCCTGCTCACGTTAAGGCAAGAAAAACGTCCATGGTTTGTGATACAAAAGTGAATGTATTATTTAAAAAAAAAAAAATTACTAAAAAAAAAGCATGTTATTTTTACTTCAATTTATTTCCAAAACTCCGGTTCCCAAATTAGTGCTTACCTAATACGACCAGATTTCGTGATATCTTCAAAATCTTCTAGCCTCTCGTTATATATAAAATTGTATCAGGAATTCCAACATACCAAAGTGACAGTTATTACAAAATGGGCAACATTTCTCAAGACGAAGCTAATTTTAATTTTACGTAATTGAAATTTAAAATTAAATATTTTCCACTGCCCCCAATGCAAATAGTTGTCTTTTAATGTCATTAAGGTGAATCAAAAGAGTGTTTTTAAAAAAAGTGCGTATTAACCGTTTTCATCTATATCCAATAATTACCGAAAATAATTTCCCTCAGGCCCTATGTCATCTTTGGGGATGCTGTGTGGAGGGTAATTTTAAGGAAAGTAAGGAGAGGAAGTTCTGTGAAGGAAAAAGGTATGAGGGTTGGGTAGGAATCTGGGATTCGGTGTGTCTAGAGCATCCGCCGCCAAGACCTAGATAAACCTTACCCCATGAACCCAAGCACCCCTGCTAAGTCACCAAACGTAGCTAACCACTTGGGGTAACCTGTGGCAGAGGTGTTGGTTATCCAATAAATGGTTCCCGGGGCGGCGGTACCCATTCCCGCCTCCCAAATTGAGATATTATAGCTATGAAAAAAATCGCAGTGTATCTTTAAATGCAATTTAAGCATTTGTCGAATGATTTTTGCTCTATTTTAAAAGAGTGATGTTTTATTAAATATTTTTACCATTTTCGTAATTATAATCGTTTTTTTTTAATTTTCTAATTGTCTCTTACATTCTTATTTACGTATCTCCATTTCTTCTTATTTTTAACAAAGGCTTATTTTTGGTTGACAGTCGTTAATATTGTCTCCAATTATTAAATATTACAATATTAAAATACTCATTAATCTATAAACTAATACTTTAAAAATATCTTTTCACACACGAGGCCCTGAGGAAAATAATTTATTTGAGAATGCTGTGCGAATGGTATTTTAAAGGAAAAGAATGAGATCTAGGAATATAAAAGCATCATGGGTGGGTAGGGATCTGGGAGTCAGTATGTCAAAGAGTGACGGACATATAAATACATACATCCCTCCCACTGCTCAACAAGGCGATAAGTCTAGAGAGTTTTGCTGGAGAGGTCTACCTCAACTAGTCTCTCCAAATCAGGCCTGCCACACAGTATTAGATCACGCCGCCAAAACCTAGATCAATCTCACCCCATGAATCCTGGCACCCCTGGTAAGTCACCAATCTTAGCTGGAAACTTGGGGTGACCTATGTTGGAGATGTTGATTATCCAATGTTTCGGATGTATTGTATCCAGTGTGTTGGGACCTATACCTGCCAAGCAAGTATGTATAATCAAGTAAGCACAGCACAAAATTTACCAAGGGCCAGTTCTTTCGGAAAATTTGACGTATGAATTTCCTTCAAATCGTCATTCACCGAAAAATTGGCTTGTTTTAACCTCCGTCAGAAGAAATTTCAACGAAAATTTCATAAAGATGTGATGTGAAATGTGATCAGACGAGTTCGGACGGTTAGCGTTGAAAAAATTGAATAATGGTAGGCGCATGCGCATGAACACTGAGTAAAATTTTCAAATTTATCGAACATTATTTTTGAGTTAAAACAACCCATTTCGTATTTGAAATGAAGGAAGACGTGATTACGTGTCAAATTTGAATTGAAAAAAAAATCTTTTCATTTTTTGAAACATTTCAATGAATTTTCGTTGAAATTTCTTCTGACGGAGGTCTAAACCAGCCAATTTTTCGCTGAATGACTGAATGATACGCCAGAGTTCACTATCCTATAACCATCCCAGGAATGCGCAGTTTCATCGCAATCGGATGAACCACTTAATGAATAACTTACCAACAAACAAACATTAATTTTTATATTATAGATTTGAATTGATTTTGTTTTGAATTTGAATTGATTTAATTTTGAATTTGAATTTTATATTTTATTTCTAATGATTTTATTATTGATTAGTTTATATATTGAGATTATTGGCTTTAATTTGAATTCTAATTTCTATTTTTTTCTGTTATTTATATTATGTGTGTTGAATTAGTGATTTGGTTTGATTATTTTTTTAATATATATTGCTAATTTAATTTAATTGCATGTATTTTACCTTAATTTTTTATTTTATTTTATTTTCCGTCTTACATTGGAGGCACTGCTGAAAACCAGCTGCATTCCAGGATAAATCCTGAATTGCAACAGAGCCTTTTCGTCAAATGAACCAATAATAATCAATTGTATTGATGAATAAACGGTTTTTTAATTATTATTATTATTTCTAACAGAATGTAAGATCTACACTCGCTCGTGTCTAGGATGAACGAAACAGCTAATAATTAAAAAAAAACAGTGTGTCTTGATAGCATATTATTTAATTAACAACCTCCGTGACAGAAAAATAGCTCAGAAGTCACGCATTAAAAACCCGACATACGCCAAACTAAAAAGTAAGCTTCCTTTAGAACAGTGATAGACAATACATTAATCCCTTTTCAGTAGCGTAAAAGACAATGACCTACGTTTATTAACGATTAGGCGTAAATACGTGAAACTTTTCAAGGTATTCTTCGTAACAGACCAGCTGACATTCGACATAGGGCCGGTATATCAGTTGGTCTAAAGCTCGGATTTGACGGAATGTGGAGCTCAGCATGGCTTAGCGCACACTCCGTATATCAGTCGTAATCCTAGAGTTGACCAATTTGAAACGTTTAGTCTATGATAATTTTAGTCATTTCTATGCCGAACCAATCTATTTATGTAAGTATCTATGGACTCTATGGTTATTATCAAACAACCAAACGTCAAACGATGTCTAAATCATCATCACTCGAAGAAAGTTCGAATTCCATGTTGACCAATTTGAAACGTTTAGTCTATGATAATTTTAGTTATTTCTATGCCGAACAAATCTATTTATGTAAGTATCTATGGACTCTATGGTTATTATCAAACAACCAAGCGTCAAACGATGTCTAAATCATCATCACTCGTTTGAATTCCATGTTGATAGGTAAACTTATTCCTCCAATGTAATTTATTGCGTCCGTATGTAGCAGATCGAAACCGAAGCAATGTGAAATCTGACAGATGACAGATGTGTTTTTGCCCATAGCGCTACAGCATCTAGCAAATGAACTATTCTGCGGCTTACCACGGCTTAAGTGGCCGATTTCGGCGGTTTAAGTTGAGCGAGGAATGTGCTCCTTAGCAAAGACTGATATACCGGCCCATAATGTGACAACATTCTATTAATACATATTGTATTTACCTAACTTAAGTCCTATAATAGAGTTCAATGGACAATCGTCTGGTAGTCTAGTCGTTTAGGACAGAAAGATTTTGAATATTCGGAACTGTTGGCGGTAAGGTTGGGCGCGAAATTGAGTAATCCGAAAGTATTTTTTTTTTTAGAGTTTTTATTTAAACATTTAAACATATTTAGAGTTACAATATTTACAACATAATATAGATAAAACATTTGAATCACTCTCCTAATAAAGCAGTTGCTTGTGTTTAGGAGAGGACAACTATATATTTTTACATCTATTTATTACAAAATTATTATAAAAAAAGAACTATAGTAATTTTATAAGAAAATTCATCGAAAATAATAAAAACATAGGTAAGTTATAAAATGATACAAAAACAAGAAAATACAATAAAAGTAATAAAAAGGTAAGTTATAAATGATACAAGGAAATAATAAGCAAAACATAATATCAAGCAATAAGAAAAGTTATGAGGTGGTATTAGAGAATTTTAATTTAATTTATGTATGTTGCCTATTGTATGCTGATGATGCGGTGCTGATTTCTAACAGTATGGAAGGTCTATAGTATGGAGGATGAACCAAGTATGTACGAAGAATGAGTTAATGATGAATGTATGTGAGTCTAAAGTTATGGTGTTTGAAAGAGAGAGTACGAAAACAGTGTGCAATATAGTTGTGAATGATGAATACTTGCAGCATGTGGACGACTTTGTGTATCTGGGTAGTATGTTTACGAGAGATGGGAAAGCTGATAGAGATATTGAAAGAATGGTAAATGCAGGTAACTCCATTGATGAAGGACTTAAGATGAAACCCGGTGGTGGAGAAATTTGAAAAGTAGATTTTAATAAATTGTTGCTGTCACTGTTTCTCTTACTCCACCGGATATTGAGCAAAAGGGACAATGCACATTAGGCTACTAATACCTAACGAAAATCGAGGTTTTGTATTCCCCACTTTTTTTTACCAACTACATAAGACAAACTATTCTATGTCTGTACGTTATGCTTTTAAAAAAAAAAACATTGTCTAGTTTGTATACTGAACGTCTTTTGAAGGCGTTTAAACCAGTCAATTTTATTGATTTTTGGAAGGTCATAACTTCTATAAAAAGTAACTTATCAAAAAAAAAAAACCGACACGATAGTAGTTCATATTTATTTTATGTAAAAACAACATTTTCTCTAGGGTTAAAATCCAGAGAGATAAATAGGTAATACGTTAGTATGGAAAAATACTTAATGCCGTTGGCAACAAAAAGCTGTCCAAAGAAGCGAAGCTAGCAGTCCACAGTTATCCGTTTATCTTGTTTTGTTTTAAGTAAGTTCACCAGGTTTTTGCTATATTTTGTTGATTATTATATCATTTAACTAAAGATTTTAGTTAGACATATTGGTTTGTCTTATTTATCTCTTTGATTCTTGTGAATTCTAGCTATTGTAGTAAAAAGTGGCAGAAGTGTGACAATAAAAATAGTGTTGTTTAAAATTCAAATGGCTGAATTGCAGGAAAATTTTACGAATTCAACAATAGATAATTACAAACAAAAAAATAAACAACCTGATCATGTTCCACCGCCTAAAAAATGTAAGTTTTTATTTAGTTTTTAGTCAAAGAAATTTTATTTCAACCGCGCGTAAAGGTTAGACACACTCATTTTTTTTTTACATTATCTCCACATAGAAGGCCTTGAAGAAAAAAAAATACGAGTGTGCTTTAGACCACATGACTGAAGTAAAACTTATCTAGCTCCATCTATACGTATGTATACATATATATGTATAAAATATAAACATATGTTAATTTTCTACAAATATTTATTTAAATTTTGTATCATTGCGCATCGACGTCCGTTCTCCCTCGCGTTTAGCGCATCACTAGTTTTTCAAATTACTGACTGAAATATTTCATGCACTGGCTATGAGAGGAAGAAAGAAAGAAAATGTGCGCGTGCACTCTCTTGCTCCCACAGTGTTCGCCTCGCACTTCGTAACGTTCGACTACACTTTTCGTAACGCATTCGCCAGCTTACCCCCCAAGTCAATCGTGTGTAAAGAATTTTTACTTCAAAAACCCTCAAGTCCTATGACATCTTAGAAGATGCTGTATGGAAAATCTTTTTACGGCAACGAAGGAGAGGAAGTTTTGGGAAGGAAAAACGTATGAGGAGTGGGTAGGAATCTAGGGGTTAATGTGATCAGGAGTGACGATCGTGTGAATCCATCCCTCCCATTCCGGTGCAAGGCAATGGATTAAGAGAGTCCTCCTGGAGAGGTCAAAAGGTCTCCCTCAACAAGTCTCGCCCGATCCGGCCTGCCACACAGCTGGTGGGTAGATGTGTCCACCGCCAAGACCCGAAACAATCTCAACCCATGATCCCGGGCATCCCTACTAACGAGTGAGAATCCCACTTGGAGTGACCTACGTCAGAGTTGTTGGTTATCCAATGGTTCCCGGGCGGCGGTACCAAAACCCGCCTTTAAAATTATAATGTCAGGAATCTCTGATTAAACAAAGTCAAGTACGTCCCTTAACACCTTGTTAGTCATGAAACAATTATTGTTAGTCATGAAACAAGCATTGTTAGTCATGAAACAATCATTATTGGTAATGAAACAATCATTGTTAGTCATGAAACAATCATTGTTAGTCATGAAACAATCATTGTTAGTCATGAAACAATCATTGTTAGTCATGAAACAATCATTTTTAGTCATGAAACATGCATTGTTAGTCATGAAACAATCATTGTTAGTCATGAAACAATCATTGTTAACATGAAACAATCATTGTTAGTCATGAAACAATCATTGTTAGTCATGAAACAATCATTGTTAGTCATGAAACAATCATTGTTAGTCATGAAACAATCATTGTTAGTCATGAAACAATCATTTTAGTCATGAAACCATTCTTCTGCATGGTTTCTGATTTATATTTTATTGCAGATTTTAAACTGCTTACTTCTGATTTCTGAACTGTCAGACGGAGGAGTGTTGGCTGATAAATGCGTAAATTTTACAAAATTATTTTTTTAAATTATAATTAATATATTTTTTATTATTTATAAATTATTAATTATTATAAACCTCTTCTAACTGGCAGCCCTGTTTCAACACAGTTTAAATCTAAGTACTTACAGTGCCATTTCAAAGAAGTATAGTTTGTAGGGCTCAAACAAGTATAATTATAGGCCGACAATATTCAATAATCCCAATACAAAATTACTGTAAACATTTCCTAGAATTTAACGAATGCAAATAAAACTACGTATATATGAATAAATGATGATACTTGATGTTATTTTTTGAGATATATTTCGATATTATTTAAGGGTACGTATTTTGTTCATAATCTGTTTCTCTCCTGTGTATCACTGTAAACTTATGTATTACTTGAATGTAAAAGCCTTTTACAGCGTTTAACCATTCGAGCGCTTTTTACTACATTATGGCACTATTTCCAAAACCTCGGATTGCTTTGTTGTCAAAATGTGGCAAATTTTCAAAGAATTTTTTTTTATTAAAACGACCATATAATATATTGTACATTCAAAATACAACCAAATAAATATTATCTAGATCCTTTAAAATGTTTTAAAGTTAAAGATTTAATTATATTTTTTTTTATTAATCCTACAAATATGTGATAATAAACAAAAGATAAGGGAATTCATTGGCTACATAGAACTATAATCAGTGTGTATGTCTCCATATTCAAATTCGAAGGTATGATTATTTTAATGTGGGCGGAAAAATTTCCTTTAGCAATCCGAGAAAAAATATTTTAATTGCTCTATCGCTCCAGTGGTTTTAAATAAATAAATAAATAAATATATAAAAATGGCGTGGTACTCAGTAATTGACAGCCTTTCAACTAGTTTTTTTAATCACACAAAACGTACCAATGTAACACTGAAGAGATAAACATAAATATGGTAGTGTATTATGGGCGTCTCCATATATCCAAAATAAGCTTAATTTATCCTCACTTGTCAAATTAATCCAACATATCCAATTTCTGAAATTTTTTCATTATCAAAAAATCACTTATTGCATTTACCTCTCTGGGATCTAGGATTCAAAAGATCTTATTTAAATTGGTGATTACATTTCTAGGTATTAGCTGTTCACTGAACTTGAATAATGAGCTCATGGAAAAAACAGTAACGTCGTGAAAACACGACATAATTAAATAAAATTACTACGAGTGTTCGCAGCTCAACACTAATAGTACTTACCTACTGGCAAACCATTTTTCAATTGCATTTATTTTGTAATTATTGCATAAATCCACATAGTGTTAAGAGGCTAGACTTTGAACGACACGCGGAATACCCGCGTCTGTCATTCTGTCCCGCTCACAATAAGCTCACGCACACTTACAATACATGCGAATGCGAAATGTACGAATGAGACAACGCTCAAATTTACCTACAGAAATCGCTCGAAAAGGGGTTTATGGAGAATGCACTTTTCTACACCGAAACTTTCACGAAATTGAAATTTAAAAAAATATATATTTTTTTAGAAAGAAGAAGCTACCTCGGTAGCTTTTTATAATTTTATAATTCTTTATGAGAGTTGAGTTAGCAGCACTTTTTCCTTAAATAATATTTTTTGATAAATCGTACATGTTTGACAGTGAATGTTTACGTTAATACGAAACGCATCGAAAATTCTAAAACATACCGACATAGTTTTCACCCTCTAGAAGGCGGTATAAAAAAATATATATTCATTTTGTGCAATTTTCGATGTAGAAAAGTGTTTTTTCCCGTGCGTCCTTTTTGTATGGGCCGAAAAGCGAATTCTATCGTCTTAAATCGAAAAGTAAGTATTGTCTATTGGTGTTAAAAATGATAAAAGTTTTCAGACTCGTTCTATACACAAATTTTAATTTTTCGGATTCCATACATGACGCTTACTATACAAACTTAAAGAAAAAACTAGATTTTATGCCTTCTTCTGACTAGAAGAATATTTTAGTAGAGTAGCTAATATATTAGTAATTAAACATGTCCGAACACCACAAGATTAGTAGAGTAGGCTAGTCAGCTCTTTAGTAGATTGAATCCATTTGGTTATATTTTTTCGGCGAGTAGAGTCCCCTTCCACGCGTCTCTGCGCACTGACAGTTCATTTGTAGACGCAGACGCGCGCAATATGTCGTCCCGTTAGTGCGAAAATACTACTCTAAAATCAGTCAGATATGTTTATAGATTTTCACGGCCAAAAGCATTTTCGTTGTTTGTTTTTGGGGTGTTATGTTATGCAGGGCAGATCCGGCACATCGTCGCACATCTGCCCTAATGATGAACGAAAACGTCGGCTAAAGAAGGAGGTAGCGCAACACGGCATAACACCCCAAAAAGAAACAACGAAAATACTCTGAAATTCTTTATTTTAATCTATTTTCGTCACAATGGTTTATTTATTTTTATCTCACTAATTTATTCTTCCACTTCTAAAATAATCATTACAATCAGCGTATTTACTGTATTGTGTTGCAGCTCGTCATGTCGCAACGTGACCCTTACTAATGAACTCTACTTGACAGCAGTGCGAACACTTTTAGATGAGTCAAGTAGCGAGTTACTCGCAACTCGACTTACTACTTGTAAGGTCAGAACAAGACATTACAACACAACACAAGATTTTGTCAAAATGAAGGTATGGCCATTCCAAAAATTACAAATAAATACTGATATCGAAAATTCACTTATTTTGTACGTATGATAGAGGGTGTTTAGAGATATATTTGACTTACTTTAAGCAGTGATGCCTCACAATATTTGGAGTATAAAACGTAATGGAAATTTTGGTTTCCGGTGACATTTTTGATGTTTTTTTTTTCAAAAACATAAAAAATTAGTAGGTGTTGGACAGTTGAGGGCGAGGCACTGTGGATGGGCCCGGAACAAAACCGTCTGATAATTTGGAAAACTGTACTTTTTTTCAGATATACCGATAGCGGTTTCAATAAGAATAATGAATGAAAAATTTTAAATAATAAAATACGGGTTCAAACTGAGATATTTCATTGAATGAAAATGTGGGTATTTCGTGGTTCAAATTTAAGCATTTTTACAAACATATATAAAGAGGGTTATATATCATCGCAAAGGTTTTTTCTTAAGAGGCTAGACTTTGAACCACACGCGGAACACCCGCGTCTGTCATTCTGTCCCGCTCACAATAAGCTCACGCACACTTACAATACATGCGAATGCGAAATGTGCGAATGAGACAACGCTCAAATTTACCTACAGAAATCGCTCGAAAAGGCGTTTATGGAGAATACACTTTTCTACACCAAAACTTTCACGAAATTGAAATTTTAAAAAATATATATTTTTTAGAAAGAAGAAGCTACGTCGGTAGCTTTTTATAATTTTATAATTCTTTATGAGAGTTGAGTTAGAAGCACTTTTTCCTTAAATAATATTTTTTGATAAATCGTACATGTTTGACAGTGAATGTTTACGTGATTACGAAACGCATCGAAAATTCGAAAACATTCCGACATAGTTTTCACCCTCTAGAAGGCAGTATAAAAAAAGTATATTCATTTTTTGCAATTTTCGATGTAGAAAAGTGTTTTTTCCCGGGCATCCTTTTTGTATGGGCCGAAAAGCGAAGTCTATCGTCTTAAGCTTTGATGATGTGTATTTTTAATACTTTAATTAAAAATATCAGTGATCTGTGAGCTCCCTTTAAGCAAGTGATACCTAAACCAGATTTTGACAAAGTTCAGGTAAACTTTGAACTGGTCGCAGGATTTGCCATGTGGGTAATAAAACACCATTTTATAATAAAGAAAGTTTTTAAATATTTTCATTTAAAAAACTTTGCGGATTTTTAACGGTTTTGCCGATGCGCCTTTTCATCAGAAAACTGACTTTTCGCAGTACATATAAAGGAGAAATTGTTTTTGAATAACTTTCCAAATATCAAAATGTTTTCCAAAAGCACCTCAATAAACAGAATAAAAACACAAATACTTTCTCTTTTGAGTGGCACACAAAATAAAAATTGTCAAAACATTGCATTTGGAAGACGAAACAGCTATCCTGTACATTAATACTTAAACAGTCGATCTATTTAATTCATTAGTCAATACTGTAAAATAAGTTACATAACGACCGTTCCGTGGTTTCGCGGATAGGAAATTCATATCACGTTACGTACCAATAAATTATGTTTAAGTTTAATTTCTGTCAAAGTTTGCAAATAAATTAAACGTGGAATTTATCATGTCATACAATGATTATTGCACTAGAGTCTCTGCTGTCCGGGGCCGGTGTGACTAAGTCATCGTTCATTTCGTAATATTTCAGAGTTTCGAAGATATTAGAAGGAGAAAGAGATGAGGTAGATGATGGTTGAGAAGTATCTGGCTATTGATACTTGTTATGTTCTGCTTATTTGTGTCGTGGCTCACTAGCCCACGATATCTTCTTATTAATAACAACGTAAGTTCGTTTACTCGTTTATTGCGAATGATCGTAAAGGCAATGGTATTGTACATAACGTCTGATCACAGGTATGCTCTATTTTGATCTAGTGGCCGCGACGCGCTCCGACCGTGACTGTTTGCCAATGCGTTCATTCGGGAATCTTCGGCTGTGCCGATCATCTCCGAATGAACGTGGACTATTAAATAGGTATATACTTAACGTCGGCTAAAGAAGGAGGTAGCACAACACGGCATAACACCCCAAAAACAAACAACGAAAAAAGGTATATACTTATATGCTATACACTACATACTATTGTTAGATTTTATGATGTCAGCAATCCGATAGACGCGTGTTAAAATCCCGACTTTCACAAATAAATTTGATTTTACTAATTTGTGTTAATTTACAATTACATTCATTAAAAATAATAATATATTGTATGTTTGCGACTCGTTACAGAGTGGAAGATAGTCTCAGTATCACCCTGGGGTGCTAGCATGGTCGATCTATATGAAGTTACCGATTATCGGTAATTTCTCATCGTTCCCTAGGACAACTGCAGATCGCTAACGTACAAACGACAGTTGATATCGAATATATTAAGGACACTTAGTCATTGTGAACTGTCACCTATTCGTTTGCGATCTGCAGTTGTCCTAGGGAACGATGAGAAGTTACCGACAACCCAAAATAATATAAAAAACTTAATTTTTTTTTTTAAGAAACACTCTTTTTAACTTTTGAAGGTTACTTCCCATCAATGTAAATATATCATTGAAGAAGAAGACAACAATAATAATCTAAATTAAAATATGAAATCTGGGTTCGTGTCCCAGTTGCGACCATTATGTTTTATTATTTTTCTGTGTCTTATAATCGTCGATTATCAACAAACAAAAAATATTAACTTACAGCCCAATCTTAAATCTGTTCCCTTTCGATGTCCGTTCTGTTCCCTCCCACAACTTTCCATTCATTCCTAGCCACGCCCCCATCCCTACCACAACACTTAGTAATAAATTGTACCCTCCCACTCTTTATGATTGTCAAATCATTATGTGTTTGCCCTGAGGAAGGAACGGTTGTTCCGAAACCGGTCGGCATTAGTAAAATGAATCAGTGGTTTTAACAATGTTTTGTTTCATTTAATTATAATGGAAAATCACAAAGTAATAGCTAGTTTCAAAAGTATATATTATTGTTGTCTTCTTCTTCAATAAAAAAAACTTATTATAAACCGTTATTTAACCACTCGAGCGCTTTTTGCCACATTATGGCACTATTTACAAAACCTCGGATTGCTTTGTTGCCAAAATGTGGAAAATTTTCAAAAACAAAAATGTATTAAAACGACTACATATTACATTGTTCTTTCAAAATATAAAAAAATAAATATTCTCTAGATTCTTTAAAATGTTTTAAGGTTAAAGATTTAATAATATTTTTTTTTATAAATCCTACAAATATGTGATAATAGACAAAAGATAGGGGAATTCATTGGCTGCATAGAACTATAATCAGTTTGTATGTCTCCATATTCAAATTCGGAGGTATGATTTTTTTTATGTGGGCGGAAAAATTTTCTTTAACAATCCGTGAAAAAATATTTTATTTGCTCTGTCGCTCCAGTGGTTAACTAGAATGGTTGTTTTATCTTTGACTAAATATCCAACAATCACTCCATCAACCACTCCTTCTGCCAAATATCACATCAAGTTGTTCGCTACGTTTGGTGAATTAGCAGGGGTACTGGTTGAGGGGGACCTTTTTAACTCTCGACCCATCCCCATCAAGGGATGGATTCATACATCGGTCACTCCTGAACACACTGACCCCCAGATTCCTACCCAGCCTTCGTATCTAATTTTCTTCATAGATCTTCCTCTCCTCCCTTTCCTTTAACAAAACCATCCACACAGCATCCCCAAATATGACACAGGCCCTGAGGAAAATTATTTTAATCAGGACTTCCTATATGAAGTTAATGTAAAAAAATCATCTCCGCAGGGGTAGGCAGAGAGGATAAAACCACAACACAACTCTCTCTTGGCACACACTCCTAGCTTCATTCATATTCATACATTGTTTAACTCATACATAGAGTGGAAGATACTCTCAGTATCGCCCTGGTATAAGACCACCATTCAGAATTGAAACGTTGCTTGAAATGGCTTTAGTCGTCTTTAGTGACTAGATCTGAATAGTTAGGTACTTCCCCCACCTCCCTCTTCCCCGTCTCATTCCCTTCCCCGCTTACCATCAGCCTCACAACATACCTGAATTGGGGATGCCATGGTCTCACTGGCTCCAGACGGGAGCAGTTGGGACTCTTGTGAGGTGTCCACTATAAAAAAATAATTTAAAAAAACTCTTCCATTATTCCGACTCTCCATACGACCCGCTCAAGAATCTGATTCGCTTAATCGTGCCATGTTTTCATGGAGCATACCCGACTTTTTTTTAATATTCACTTTCGCGACATAACAGACTAGAAATCTTTTAAGCTCATTTATAATAGATCATTCACGGTTTTAACACACTTGCGCCTCGAGAATCTGATTTTTACTGCATTTAGTCTACTGTCATCCTTCCTCTACCAATAACATGCTGAACTGTCATACATCATATTGGTATCAACACTCCATTGTGGACTGCTAGCCTTACTTTTTTGATAACATTTTAAAAGCGAACGCTTCGCTCCATTGATAGAGAAATTTAATTTTATTATTTAAATACTGTGTGACAATTATGTAACAATAACTTCAATGTAAATTTTAATACTTCGACACGTTTTTGAACATATGTAATATGATACCGACATCTGTTTTTCATCCTTCATATAATCCGAATCTCTTCAAGACCCGCATTAATAAATCCCTTCCTAAAACCCCTACATTAACCGGCTTCACAAACTAACCCAACCAGATGGCAATATAGTTTCTTTGCCTTTACACTGTAGCAACAGCGACGCTCTTGCGTTTTTTTTTCAGATTCAAAATATTTTAATTTAGACATGTATAAAAATAAAACTTTTATAAATAAATATTTAAAAAATCTTACGTTCTTTAAACAGTGTGTTTTTTCACTTGTTAAAATCACTAAGTCACAAAACAATAATATTACACAATATTATCAAAGTATTTTTAACAAACTTGACAATAATAAAATAAAAAAACACAGAAAACTCCCGGAAAAAAACTGTCTGAAATTTCCAATACGTTATTTGTTTATTATCAATGGAGGTTATATTGAGGTTTCGATGGAGTTAAGGGTGGTTTTATAGACACGACATCCCGCAACGAACGCTGGGAACAGACTGAATTCTGAATAGGGGAGCGTATAGCTATAGCCTGTCATATAATACATTAGGGGTAGAGTACACATCGAACGTAGACAAAGAATCGTAGCGAATCTTCTACGGATCGCGTAGGCAATATTTTCGCGAAGGTACATTGTAAAAAAATTGATCAAAAATCTTGAATATATTTTGCAAAATAGCACATTTTATAAAATTTTAGTATTTCGCTTACTGAACACGCCAAAAATGATTGTAATATCACAGTAATAGTATACAAATTGCTTATTATAAGTAACTTACATACTATTATATAATTAGTTTTGATTTTATTAGGTAACAAGCTACTGCAAGCGACTTCGTCTGCGTAGGATTAGTACTTCGAGTAATCTATTTTGTTTTCCTAGGTCCCATCTACGTTTATACCAAAATTCTTAACCTTTTATTGAAAATATATATAATTCTTGATTCGTTTCTGAAGTATTAGGCGAGTACTTCAAATAAATTCACTAATTTAAATATTTTCCAAAATATAATTTTGATTTAACAATCAATGTTTTGCAAAATGTCATTCTCAAATTTTGACGTTTTCTATTAAACAATAATTATTATTTTCAATATGTTGAAAATAAATGGCTAGCTGTATAAATTATAGCCTATATGTTATTCTGATGTATAAGCTATATTATTGTAAAGTTTCAATAAAATCCATTCTTTAATTTTGATTTAAAGAGTAACAAACATACATACATCCATACAAACTTTCGCGTTTATAATATTAGTAAGATTAGTGTAGTTTTTATGGTTGCCGGCAGCGCATTATCCCCTCAGGGTCATGTGTCATCTTTCGGGATAACATATAGAGGGTATTATTAGGAAAGGAAGGAGAGGTAGTGCTGGGAAGGAGAAGGGTAAGGATGGGTGGGAATCTGGAAGTTAGTGTGTCTAGGAGGGACAGGCGTACGAATCCTTCCTTCCACTGCGATGCAAGGCAATGTTTCAAGAAAGAGCCATGAAAGTTTCTCCCTCAGCCAGTCTCTACAAATGCAGTACGCCACATAGTAGGTGGGCAATTTCATTCGCCGCCAAGACCTAAACAAACCTCACCCCCCTGAACCCGGGCACCCCTTCTAAATCACCAAACTTAGTGAACTACTTATGGTGACCAATGGCATAAGTATCCAATAAAAGATTCCCGGGGCAGCGGTACCCACACCCGCCTCTTAAATTATATATTGATAAAAATTTGCACATTTTACCTTCAAAAGAAGAGGAAGATAATCGACTGTGTAAAGCTCGGATAAGACCGAGGACCATTTTTAAATTACAGTAATCATAGGTTAGTTTTAATATTCTCCTGACGAAGGAGGGATTCTTTCGAAACCTGTAGAGTTTAATTTATTTATTTATATGATATACACAGTACATTAAACATAAGTTTTAAGGCATGTTAAATAAATTACATGGTTTTGTACCTTTTACGTAAATCTGTAAAATGTCACTAAGTAATTTCGCCTGCGCTTTAAAAGATAATTATGATGAAACTAATGAAATTAATTCAAAGTTAAAGTGATCTAAAACAAATTTATATATTTTTATTGTATTATTAAATTAATGAAAAAAAAATAATACCTTCGCCAGGTGCCAAAAATGCGCCTTCAAAGCTAACGCCCGGAAGTAGGCGCTCAAAAATAAGAAGCAGAGGAGATACGTAAATACGAATGTTAGAGGGAGTGCGATAATATTAAAAACGATAATATTCAAGCGAAAATTGTGAAAGTGTTTCGTAAAACACGACTACATGACATTTAAATATACACTGTGATTTTTTTCAAAACTTAAACATGTTAAATTACAGAACGAAATGTGTTTTTAATAATTTTTTTCTATCGAGTGAATTTCATACAATTACCATTTTGGCTCGACTTTCTACAGATATTATCTTCAAAAATAATATATATATTTTTTAGGAACTCAAAATATGTTATGAATCAGTAGAAATGCTGAATGACGTTGGCTAAGTTTAAGGCCCAAAAGTCCAAAAAAAAGTTAAGTGGGTTTTACCAGAGAATACCGGAAATTAGTCATTTTTAAATCAAATTCTTGACGTATTGACTCTTTTTTACAAAAAAACATAAATTGATTTTGAAAGATTATTATTTTATCTGGTACACGCAGTTTTAAATTTTTTTTTAAACTAAGTGTATTTATAATATACTAAGGTTATACTGTTGGTCGTTGGCAGATTTATTAAATTTTCAAACGATGGATTCTATTAAACAACACAAATTTCAAATGATATAATCATACAACAAAATAAATCAATATACAGGGTGTTAAGGTACGTACTTGAGTTACTTTAACCAGTGATTCCTGACATTTTTTGGAGTAAAAAATGTAAATAAAATTTTGGTCTCCGGTGACATTTTTGATTTTTTTTTTTTTTCTACAAAAGCATTTAAAAAAGTAGGTGTTGGGTAGTTGGGGGCGGGGTAAGTGGCGGGGCGGTAACTCGGCTGAGTGACCAATAAGGTCATGTGAAAGAACTTTTGTTTTGTTTGATTTTGAAGAAAAAATATTTTGAAAAAAAAAAATTGTCATTAAAAAAGTCACCGGAGACCAAAATTTCGTTTACATTTTTTACTCCAAATAATGTCAGGAATCACTGGTTAAAGTAACTCAAGTACGTACCTTAACACCCTGTATAATCTTTTCAACACAGTTTTCAAAATTTAAATTTTAGACAAATTAAAATCATTAAAAAATAAATCCGAGAACGTGTTTTGTGACAAAAATACCTCAGTTTTTCTATTTATTTCAGGTCTTACAAACTAAAATATTCCAGATTTTTTTTACACACTTATTTTGTTTAGACATTACTGAAAAATTACAAATTAACTTGATCAAAAATTAATTTTAAGAAGTATATAATTTTCATTCATTTACCATCTCCCGTTTGATCACTTTTATAGCAATTCGAAACATAAATTCTCGCATTCATTAGCCGTTGAGATGCGGCCGTGCGAGGTTCTGTGTTCGCGACGCTCATAATGACTACAATTTGCTTTAAATTTAAAACTAATACTGTTTAGGTTCATGGTTGTAAAAACATCCGCGCGCAGCGCTGTTAACAAAAACGGAATAATGGATTGCTGGATATTGCATATTAATACTATCTACACACCATGCTGCGAACAGCAGCTATTGGCAGCTGGCTAAAAATCGAAGGTTGGAGGATGTCTCCCGTCTCTTTTTTTCCCATGCTAACCCGTAACACTCTGTTTCACGTTGACTGCAAATTGGAAGAAACCGTCTGCCGTTAGTATCTACCGATGCGCCGCAGTGAAATGAGATGGTGATATTGAATTTGTTGTGTTAATAAAAGAGACAGAAGACAACGTGAAACAGAATGTTACGGGTTCGCACGAGGAAAAGGGAGACAGGAGACAATAGCCAGCTGCTAACAGCCGGCTGTTCGCAGCACCATGTATAGAGCCCATAAAGCTCAAAGCATATTGAAGCTAAAGCTCGAATCTTTTAAAATAGTGAAAAACTGGTGTTATAAGAAGTACGTAATAAAAAAATTGTATCTACACGGTTTTTTAAATTTGTATACAAACATCGGTATCTTTCCGACCAGCCCTTGAACATATAAATAGAAAAACTAGCAAAATAATGCAAACTTTACATTGTCACACAAGTCGATAATACAGAGCCAGTTAATAGGACGGTAACTACTGGGTGACGGTATGTAGGTACTTATTCAAAGAATTATTTTACTTCATAGAATACCTTTTATTTCAAAGAATACCTTTGATCAAAGGGGATCACTATACTTAGCACAGCTGTCTTGCCTTTGGCCTTAGGCTATTGGATGTCGTTTTTTAATATATTATTAAGTCATTAAATATGCCTACTTCATCGTTCTATCAGTAATATAACAAGGTTATAAGTATGAGAAATACTTTTCAAGTAGATTGGAATGAAAACTAATGTTGCCACTGACTTAATAGTGGGGGAGCCTTGTCCAATATGGAAATTGGAGTAAGGTCACGATCCTCAGCAATGAGTAACTGACTTAAGAGGGTATTACCAAAGAATATCGGAAATTAGTCCTTTTTAAATCAAATTCTAGACGTATTGACTCTTTTTTTACAAAAAAACGTAAACTGATATTGAAAGATTGTTATTTTATCTGGTACACGCAGTTTTAAAATTTTGAAAAACTGTTTATTTTTAATATACTAAGGTTATATCTTTGGTCGTTGACAGATTTAGTCAATTTTCAAACGATAGATTATATTAAACAACACACATTTCAAATTATATCACACAACAAAATAAGTTAAAATCGTTAAAAAATAAATCCGAGAACGTGTTTTGTGACAAAAATACCTCAGTTTTCCTATTCATTTAAGGTTTAACTAAACTAAGATATTTCAAATTTTTTTTACACACTTATTTTGTTTAGAAATTTTTGAAAAATCATAAATACTTATGATCAAAAAATACTTAAAAGAAGTACACGATATGTAATAATTTATCATCGTGCGTTTTGAGCATTTGTATTGCTTACTTGAATGTAGTAGGTATATATTAAAGCAAGTTTTGAATTAAATAAATCGATATTAAATTTTTAATTAAAAAAAATTAATACGGGGAATAATCAATCTTTCTCATTGAAATCTCCCTGTACAGTTGCACGCATTTTTAAACTTTTATTATCAGCCGCTTGTCAATCGCTCTTAAGAGAAAAATAGGACGTACGAAACTACAGTGGAACTTCTCATAACGAGTTTAATTCGTTCCAGAATCTTACTCGTTATGTGAAACACTCGTTATGCAAAACAATTTTACCCACATAAAAAATGTAAAATTCAATAATGCGTTCCAAGCCGAAAAAAAACAATTTTTAGATTTTTAATGTTTATTCAAATAAAATGACTCGCGTAAAAATTGTTTTACCACCGCGCCCCTTTAAATTCGAGTTACCAGATTAAATTTGTAATAACACGGCTTATTATATAAATCCAATTATCGCGGAAGATTTAAATTCGTAAAATACGATTTTTTCTTCCGACTCCCCCTTTCTGCGTCACTCGTTATACGAAAATTCACTCTTTAAGATGAAACCCGGTGGTGGAGAAATTCGAAATATAGATTTTACTAAATTGTTGCTGTCACTGTTGCTCTTACTCCACCGGATATTGAGCGAAAGGGACAATGCACCTCGGGCTACTAATACCTAATTAAAATCGAGGTTTTGTATTCCCCACTTTTCTCCTCCAAAAGTGGACTAATTTTCTTTTTTTTTTTTACCAACTACATAATAATTTTATGTTTGTACGTTTTGCTTTTTTTTTAAAAAAACATTGGCTAGTTTGTATACTGAACGTCTTTTGACGGCGTTTAAACCAGTCAATTTTAATGATTTTTGGAAGGTCATAACTTCTATAAAAAGTAACTTATCAAAAAAAAAAATACCGACACGCTAGTAGTTGATATATATTTTATGTAAAAACAAAATTTTCTCTAGGATTAAAATCCAGAGAGATAAATAGGGAATACGTTTGTTTGTGAAAGAAGGTGAAAAAGCTTGAAAGGTGGGTACCTCACGAATTGAGTGAAGCAAATCAACAAACGCGCGTTGACTGCTGCCTTGCATTACTCAACCGGCACAATAATGAAGGGATTTTAAAGCGAATCATTACCTGTGATGAAAAGTGGATCCTGTACGATAATCGGAAGCCCACATCGCAATGGCTGAACCCTGCCGAACCAGCAAAACCATGCCCAAGCGAAAATTGACTCCAAAAAAGTTACTTGTGAGCGTTTGGTGACCCAAAGAAAAAAAGCAATTAAGGAAAAACAAATGAATTATAATTTTCGAAACACAAATACATGAGTAAATAACTGTATACATTTGAATTTGGAATTCCTAACCAAAGAGAAGATATTTGAGATCAAAGTTGCCAGTACGGCAAAACACCAATTTCATATGTAATGACCTAATACATAAATAAACAGTAAATCTTAAATCGAAAATATTCGTTATTAGAGTAGATAAGCTATTGGGAGGATGGTGAGAAACCCCCTAAGAGTTATACTTTCGGTCAAAGAGTCAATGCCATTTCCGCTACGCTACACAGTTCACCAATTGTATTCTACGTCAAAAGATCAAAAGCAACCAATTTTGACGTCGCCATCTTTTATTAATCACACTGAAACAAAGGAGTGTCGAAACGTGAACCAAACAAAAGAAAATCAGACACGAAATGTCACAATGAATATTAGAGACACTGTATGAAATATTTGGTATACTGTAACACAGTGTAATAAAAACAGAAACATTTTTTGATAAGCGCCTACATAATATAAAATGAAATACAGTGAAAGATACTCCATTCAAAATCGGTTGGCTGCTTGATTTGGATTTTGTCGTAATTGGTGACCCAGATCCAAGAAGTCACATATTTTTTAACTTTCCTTTACACAAACCTTTCCCCTCCCCACTCCCTTCAGCCTCACAACATATCCCAATAGGGAAAATGAGTGAAAAATATTTTGACTTATAAAAAATCATTTCGTTAAAAAATTACATTTCGTTTTTTTAAATTAAAAAAATAACCATTAAAATGCACTTTTTCCGAAATTCCGGTAACTGAATTGATTAATACTAGTCAATATCTAACTACTACAACTTTTAAATTTTTTTTTTTCGTTTAAATTAAGCGTGTCCCGGTTTTGTAAATATTTTCCCATATATTTCACACAATCAAGGACCGGGTTACGTCACGAACTCTCCCGCACGGTATTATACTCTTGCCGGCGTTTTCGCGGGCTTAATAAAATTCAAACTTGTAGAATTAAATTGATTATGAAAACGAACTTTAAAATAAAAAAAATGCTAGTATATAAGTTTGCATGTGAACATTGATAAAAAAAGAAGAAAAAAAAGGACTCAACTTCCTTATTTAAGATGACATCGTACCATTGGCTTCAGTCAGTTCGTCGCCCGAGTGCTTAATCGTCCAAACTCCAATTTAATTTTTGTTCAATCTTCATTTTAAAATTAAAAACGATAATTAATCACTTAACTAAGAACTATTTTTTTATAGTGAATACCTTACAAGAGTCCCAACTGCTCCTGTACGGAGCCAGTGAGACTATGGCGTCCACAATTGGGGTACGTTGTGAGGCTGGAGGTAAGTGGGGAAGGGAAGGAGATAGGGAAGAGGAAGGTGGGGAAGTATCTAGCTATTCATATCTAGCACTAAACACGGCTAAAGCCATTTCAAGCAACGTTTCAATTCTGAATAGTGGTCTTACACCAGGACGATACTGAGAGTATCTTCAAATTAATCAAATAAAATTTATTTGCGCACGCCGGGTTAGAACCCGCGGCCTTCGGAACGGGAGTCCAAAGCCTTACCACTGGACTACGCCGGCCGTCAAGTATTTAAACCAACGAGACCTTTACCTTTACGGGAATAGCTTTCATAATGTTTCATTGAAATAATGAAAGAAAACCTCCTCCTCCTGTAAAAATTGCAAATGGTCGTTTTGACAATTAATTCTTCTGTTATTCTGACTTTTTAAATCACCCTACAACTATTTGATTAACTTGATCATGCCATATCTTAACATCCCCGACTTCTTAAACATTAACTTTCTCGCATATATATTTTTCACACGTTCTTCTTCGTTGCATTGTCCCAACTCATTGCCTAGGTAGGCTGTTGGCTCTTCTCGTCCTCAGGTTGTAGCTTCTTCGGTTCTGGGTTTCGCTTTCATCCAGGCCGTTTCTATGTAGAATTTTGGAGCACTGAGTCATTGTATTGGCATATTGATGTGAGGCGCTGACGCTGACGGCAAAGATGGCTGAAATGCTGGATACCTTTGGAAGAAAAGTGTTGAGGAGAATATGTGGTCTTGTGAAAGAGTGAACATCTTGTGAACATCCGGCACAACAAAGAACTATATGATACATATCAGGCCCCCAACATCTCAGCCCATATGAGACTCCTCAGGTTGAGATGGGCTGGGCATGTACAGAGAATGCCGGACACACGCGTCCCAAAAATAATTATGACTGGACACCCAGGTGGAATGAGAAAAGTGGGAAGATCCAGATTGAGATGAAAAGACGAGATAAGGGGAGATGCAGCACAGCTTCTCCAGATAACAAACTGGAAGTCAGCCGCTGAGGACAGGAGGAGTTGAAGGCGAAAATTGCAGGAGGCCAAAGCTCGATATGGGCTGTAGCGCCATCTGAGAGAGAGAGAGTCATCCAGGAGTTCTTTGGTCTTCCTCTGGATGTGGTCTAAAATATTTTTCACATACGCTCTTAAGTGTCTATAGGTGTCCCTTTCTAAATTTTAATCATCACGCTTACATCAGCCTTTGAATTCTTTCTGGATTATCACATTTTTATCTTTCAGACCATTATCCTATATTAACGAGAAATTCGTAATATTTATACTTTGTTAGTTAAGATACGTTTTTTATGTTTCGTGACAGTCGTAATTAATAGGGAACAAATTAATTACATCCAATTTGGAAACGGAAATTAGTTCTGTTTTGTACGCAATCAACAGTGATAAGGTATAGGGCTGTTCGTGTGAATTGTTTAAATTCTACATTATATATAGGTAAATGAAGTTACGAAGATAAAACCTTTGTTAGTTTTAATTTCATGGAATAAATAGTAATACCTAGATATTTCTTTTGAGGAATCAGTAGGATTTATCGGTCCAATTAGGAGTTCTACTGAGCCGAACCCTCTGATATGAAAATATCTGGAGTCGGTGAATTTTTTTCCCATTTGGTCTCTGGTAGGACGTGTTATTCTTGTATTGTTTTGTATTTATTATACTTAAATAGTACATTTACATAACATGGATTGACTAGATGATCATTTGTGGAAAAGTGTGTGGAAGGGTTAAGTTTTTCCTGTGGGGAAGATTTAACTCGGACATAAAAGTCGGAAGAAATAGGTATCACAACCAGAGTATTTGCGCATATGCATTGCTCGCATAAAGCATTTTCAAACTTGTTATTATTTATATATTAATTATTTCATGTTTAAAAGAGAAAATTTCAGTGAAAATTTTTAAATAAAAAAATTCCAAGATCGTATCCACTCGTTGTCTCTTTCTTGCTAATAACCATAAGTCGACGTAAGCGAGATAAAATGCTGTTTCCTGTGACGTTTGGTAGGGACGTCACCGTCGGAAGCACATAATTTATTTAATTAGGGAGGCGGGAATGGTTGCCGCCGCCCTGGGGACCATTTATTGGATAACTAACACCTTTGCTACGGGTCACCTCAAGTGCTTTGCTACGTTTGGTGACTTAGCAAGTGTGCGCGGGTTCATGGGGTCAGGTATGTTTAGGTGTTTTTTAAAATAAAAGTCATGTCGAAAATAAGTCTTCTATCTAAGAGTTTTAATATTTTTAATTATTTCATCAAGCTGTTGTAATTTATTTTTTCTAAAAGTAGATTGAGTTTATAGTTAATACAAAATATCTTAGAAATTTAATATGCTGAGTTTTTTCAAATGAATCTGGATGAGCTTTTAAAGTGAGGGGACCGAATAGAAGAATTGTATTCGTTTTGACTACAAACTGTAGAATTTTAATGTTGAAATATTTTGCCATTAGAATGAAGCCGAGCATTTATAATCCTTTATTTCAACATAATACTCGTAAACACATGCTCGTAAAATTTAACCTTCCTCTTTACAGCTTCTAATGGCTTTATTACGACCTATTACCGGTATAAAGTTAATATAAACGTTGGTACGTAACATTTCTCCTTCAAAGTACTGCAAGAGAAAGCTTTTAAATATTTAATAAGTACTAAATTTTTACATAAAACTGCCATTCACCGTGTACTTTATTGGAGGAAAAAGTTAAGGATAAAGATAAGGATAAAGAAAAGGATAAAGATAAGGATAATGATAAGGATAACGATAAGGACAAAGATAAGGATAAAAATAAGGACAAAGATAAGGATAGAGATAAGGATAAAGATAAGAATAAAGATAAGGATGAAGATAACCTACCTACTCATATTTAGATTAATTCATATTAAATTGCACACAAAAACATAAATATTTAATTATTTCATTACTCATATTGGTTAATCTCAATTTAGTTGGTGGGTATGTGTACCGCCGCCCGGGAACCATTTATAAAATTTTCATTAGGTTCTCTGCTTTAGGTCCCTCCATAAGGTGAGGTTAGTCTTTGCCTACCTACTGTGTGGCGGGCCGGTTCGGGAAAAACTGGTTGATGGAGACCTTTTGACCTCTCATTGGGTGTGGTTACCGCCGATCCGGGAACCATTTTTTTGGATTACCAACACCTCTACCACAGTGGTCCGCTACGTTTGGTGACTTAGCAGGGGTTCCCGAGTTCATAAGGTGAGGTTAATCTAAGTTTTGGCGGCGGATGCTTTTGCCCACCTGCTGCGTGGCGGACCGGATCAACAGAGACTGGTTGAAGGAGACCTTTTTACCTTTCCAGCCGGATTCTGATTCTTACTGATGGATAGTTAGTTGGTTTTTATTTCCCTAATAAACTATATTTTAAAATACCGCAATTAATTTTTGACCACATAATCAATATCTTTGAGAGGATTTATGTAAAAGCCCCGAACGTTTCTTAAAAAATGTAAAGACCTCTAAAATAATAACATTGCTTTGGGTTTCCGACAAATTGGTTTTTCGAAGCCTAAAATCTGAGCGATTTCTCGTGGGACAGCGATGAATTTTAGGAAATTAAATTTGCTTTTTCCGTAAATATTTACAGGGAGCATGTCATGTTTTTACTAAATATTTTTTTATTAATTTATTTTTCCTTTTTAAGGACTTATATGTATGGATAGTAAAAATTATACAGTATTTATTGTATATACCTGAACTGATTAAATAAAAAACATTTTCTATGTGTTTAGTGACAAATTGAAGATGTCCACTGAATTTGTAAAATTATTTCCTTCCATTAGTATTCTGGGAAAAGAGGATTACATATGGTAGTTAGTCCCAGAATTTCTACAATGAAATAGATCCCGACTTCTAGTATTGCGTGATGGAATCCCAGAGCTAATCGAGAGATACCGACCGATTGTCGGTAACTTCTCATCGTTCCCTAGGACAACTGCAAATCGCTAACGTACAAACGACAGTTGATATAGAATATATTAAGGACACTTAGTCATTGCGAACTGTCACCTATTCAGATACGTTTTTAGATTTTCACGGCCAAAAGCATTTTCGTTGTTTGTTTTTGGGGTGTTATGCCGTGTTGTGCTACCTCCTTCTTTAGCCGACGTTTCGGACAGCGTTGCAGTGTCCATCATCAGGGCAGATCCGGCAGACACATCGACGGATCTGCCGGATCTGCCCTGATGATGGACACTGCAACGCTGTCCGAAACGTCGGCTAAAGAAGGAGGTAGCACAACACGGCATAACACCCCAAAAACAAACAACGAAAATGTCACCTATTCGTTTGCGTTCTGCAGTTGTCCTAGGGAACGATGAGAAGTTACCGACAATCGGTCGGTAACTTCATATCGATCGACCATGCTAGCACATCTGAGGCCCTAGCACACTCGTTCGATAACGATCGATAGGATAACTATCGGTAACTTATGTTCCCTAGGACAACTGTACTTCGCTAACGTACAAACAACAGTTGATGTCGAATATGTTAAGGACACTTAGTCATTGTGAACTGTCACTTTTTCATTGGCGATCCGTAGTCATGCTAGGGAACGATGAGAAGTTACCGATAGTTATCCTACCGATCGTTATCGAGCGAGTGTGCTAGGGCCTCTGGACTATCAATTTTTTTTTTTTTTTTTTTTTAAATTATTTATTAACCAAAAAAATACATGTTATGTACATTCTTTTAGGTATATGCCACCTCACTAGGCTGAGCCTGTTCCGAGGTGGCAGTAATTTAATATTTTTTACATTTTTACAATTACATTATGTAATCTTTATATATAAAAATCTCGTGTCACAATATCTATTCGTCCGAAGTAAATTCCGAAACTACTGAACCGATTTAGATGAAATTTGGTGTATTGTGTGTAATTTGGTCAAAATTTTAAAGAAAAAACTTAAAAGATGGGATGGTTTTTTCAATAATTGACCTTAATATTTATTATTGCGAATTAATTTTTTTTTTTATTGGACAATTATTTGTAAGTTCCATAAGTTTCTGACAGATAGCGGTGTGAGTTAATTTATTGACACAATACTTGATTATCTAGGTTAGGTAACCATCCAGTAGATGGCGTTGTGTTTCGTTAGCCACAGCAACGCGTGGGCGGGTCAGCTAGTATTTAATATACAATTACTAAGTCAGTTAAAATCCTTTTTGACAATTTAACCATATTTATATCATAATATAAGTTTTAATTTATAAAAGATGAGAGTTAATTTTTTTATTCTTTCAATAACTTGTACATGAATATTATAATATTTGACCATGAAATAATATTATGAAATATATTCTTGTGTGTGTATGTATTTTTTTTAACATTATTTTAACACAGGAGGCACTAATAAAAAATAATCCCCATTAAGGCCTACGTTATCTTTTGGAATGCTGTGTGGAGGGCATTTTTAGGAAAGGAAGGAGAGGAAGTTTTGGGAAAGAAAACGGTATTAGTGGTGGATAGGAATCTAGGGATCAGTGTATCCAGGAGTGATGGATGTATACATCTATCTTACTGCGGTGCATAGCGATGTTCCGGGAATGTCCTGCTGGAGAGATCAAAAGATCACTCTCAACCAATATCTCCCGATCCAGCTACCCAAGCAGTTGGTGATCAGACGCATACGCCACTAAGAACCGGACAAGCCTCATGACGGGTATCCCTGCTAAGTTTACAAACGAAGCGAACCACAGAGGTGTTGGTTTTCTAATAAATGGTTCCCATAACCGCCTACCAAATCATCCAAATTTCCTTTTTATTTTTCTGTGTCTTGTTCTTTTTAGTATTTTCATTTAGATTATCTTCTTCTTCAGTGATATATTCCATTGACGGGAATAAAATCCACAAAAAGTTTTTTAATTTATCAACAATGATTGAAAAAAATATCTTAACCTTTAAAAAAATTGGCGTATTTTGTCAGAGGCTAAAAATATTCCGGCTTTGCAATAAAATCCAAATAAATGGAACATTTGTTAACGTATTCGAAAACTAAAAACTGTTTTCGAAAGTTGATAGGCTTTCAAATTTGTATATTAAAAATTACTATGTAATTTTTTTAATAAATTTTTTTTTTTTGTGAAAACTTTAATAAGTGTTCAAAATGGCTCACTTTACTTTTTTTTCTAACTAAAATTACTGATAATGGAAAAAAAATAAAACACATACTTATTTTATTAGATAAATGAATTATAAACCTTACTGTCACCTCACTTTTTTTTGTTTCATGTAAAAAAAAATCTTAAAAAATTCACAAAGTTCCATAATTTTTTTTCAAATTGCTATCGGAAATTTTGGTTTCAGAAAGGGGTAAATTTTAATTTTTTTGCGGTTTTCTTTTAAATTTGATTACATAGTTTGTTGTATTCTCTTTCCAATACCGTTTAGATCACATTTGTGACTATGATAGTAAGGGATAAACAACGATTTCTGTGAGACCTATGTGAGCTGGGACAAATATGGTCTCCTGTGATTGGGCTTGATAAATGAACAAAAAATCGATTTTTCGCCTTCGTCAAATTGTCATCCAACTTGAAGATTATATAAACACCCGGCTTTGCCCCTACCCTACTATGGGGGCTGTATCGGGTTCGATGCCGCCACAATGTCTGGGCGAAGTCTGGCAAACATCGCGAGATGAAAGAACCCCTCCCATTACCTCCCACAGCCTCCCACACACCCCCCAGCCAGCGAGTCTATAAATATATAGCCTTCAGAGGGGTTGCTCACAGTTTCTGGACGACTGGTTAGGGGATGATTTTTTGAAAAGGTTGTTTTTAGAATGCTTTGAACTTTTTCACAGCACTATCATCGTATCAGCAATTCAACTAATTTTATTTTTGTTTAACCACTCGAACGCTTTTTGCCACATTATGGCACTATTTCCAACACCACGGATTGCTTTGTTGCCAAAATGTGGCAAATTTAGTTTTTATTTATTTTTATTAAAGCGGCTATGTACATTCAAAATATAACCAAATGAATATTCTCTAAAATGCTTTAAAGTTAAAGATTTAATAATATTGTTTTTATAAATCCTACGAATATGTGATAACAGACAAAATATATGTGAATTCATTCATTTTTATTTTATTTTTTTATAGTGAATACCTCATAAGAGTCCCAACTGCTCCCGTCTGGAGCCAGTGAGACTATGGCATCCCCAATAGGGGTATGTTATAAGGCTGAAGGTAAGTGGGAAAGGGAAGGAGACGAGGAGGAGGAAGGTGGGGAATTACCTGGCTATTAAGATCTAGTCACTAAATACGGCTAAAGCCATTTCAAGGTGAATGGTGGTCTTACACCAGGGCGATACTAAGATTATCTTCCACTCTGGAACGTGCCGCAAATATACTATATATTTTTTAAATAATTAATTGTGAAATAACACAAATCAATTAAATAAAAATTATTTGCGCACGCCGGGTTCGAACACGCGACCTTTGGAATGGCAGTCCAACGCCCTACCGCTGGACTAAGCCGGCTGCTATATAGAACTATAATCAGTTGTTACCTATGTCTCCATATTCAAATTCGAAGGTATGATTTTTTTAACGTGGGCGAAAATTTTTCTTTTAGCAATCCGAGAAAAAAGATTTAAATTGCTCTGTCGCTCCAGTGATTAAACAATAGTAAAAAGCTTATTTTAATGAAAATAATTTTTCTATTATATCTTTGTGGTTATCCATTATTTATGTATTTATTTACGGTACCTTTAAATACATAATAAAACCTTTTTTAACATAAAAAAGGATTACAAAAAAATTATAAAATCAAAACACATGAATTGAAAATTTAAAAAATACTTAGTTTTAACTTTTATTGTTTAAAAAAACAATATGTTTCGTAATCAATGCTTACTTCATCATGTCTTTCTTAAAACTAATTACAACAATAGACATAAACTTAAAAGTATCTTTGTTGTTATAATTTATGTTGTATTTTTTTATAATGTGAGTGGCCTGATATGATATGAGATTTTTTAGGCCAAAAGTAATATCGTAATTTATTTTTGGATTATTGCGCTACCTCCTTTTTAACAAACGTTTCGGACAACAACAATTTTTTTTTCACATCTGTCCTGATGATGAACACTGTAATGCTGTCCAAAACGTTAGCTTAAGAAGAAGGTGGCGTAACACGGCATAATAGGAAGAGTCTGGTTGAGGGAGACTTTTTGATCTCTTCAGCCGGACCCTCTGGACCCATCGCCTTGCACCGCCGTGGAAGGAATGGCTTCACACGTCCATCACTCCTGGACATTGTCCTTAGATTCTCACCCACCCTTCAAACCTTTTTCCTTCCCAGGTCTTCCTCTCCTTCTTTTCCCTCAAACAATTCTCCACATAGCATCTTCAAAGATGACATAGGCCCTGAGGGAATTTTCCTCTCAGGGCCTCCTGTGTGGAGCTAATGTAAAAAAAAATGTTCATAAAGACTTCATTGACTGTGCTATACGTGAGCTGGGACAAATATGGTCTCCTGTGATTAACACTTCCACACCGGACCGGGGTTACATATCTTCACTAACTAGGGTTTTACCCTGTATCTGAGTGTTTTTTTACACCACGTACCCAATAATTTAGGTAATCCTAGAAAAACTATTCAGTTATCGATCTGCATTTAAAAAAATTATTTAACATTACAACTCTTTTAGCTATTAAATAAATTATATCGAATTCTGGTGAAAAATGTAATTCCTTCGCCCCACCACTTATTATGACATCGCCTGGAATTTCCCCGTTCGTATCCCCACCATGTACCGAACTTTAAGTAACTAACCCGCGCTTGTAGCCGATCGGTAAATGTTGCATTTTAATAGAAAAGGCTGTGTCATAATAAGTGAGTCACGCTAGCTTCCTTATTATCGCTTTTACCATTTTGCTTTGTTTTACTTGAAAAAGTATGCGTTTTGGTTTACATTCATTAGAATATTGATTATGACTACATTTATCAAACTGATTACTAGAATATGATGAAAATACTTTTCTTTAATTATTACAAAAAAGTAATTCTTACAAATATGTCATTAACACCATTTAATAAGCAAAACAAATTGGGGGAACCGTGTGACCCCCCTTCGGATCGTGTGTGATTTTTTTCTTTCCGTACAAAAAGTTTAAACAAGCTATCGCTCTAACGCCGAGGGTTTATGACAACTGCTATAGTTTATACATAGCATATAGTAAAAGAAGTGGGGGTGCCAGAAAGTTGTGAGTCGGTAGGTTGAGAAACTCAATAACAAACTATTCAACTTTTGTGTTCCAACTTTTCGCATAATATAATATTAGCGTTTGGTTTCCACGATTAGTTAAGTCATTTTTTATACCCATGTCTGGCGAGTATCCGTTGCAAACTTTTGTTCACTGTGAATTAAAATTTAAAAATAAGACTGTAATAGACTTCCTAACCTATATATTTCAGAATGATTTACAATTTATATTTTACTAGACTCAATATTATCAACGATTTAAGATTCTTGTCTAAACGTGTCAACTGATGTTACCTACTTCATTTTGTTTAAATATATGTTACGAAATAATTAAAACAACATTTAACAGATTATTTATTTGTAAGAAACAAACAGCTTTTACATAATATACAGTGATAAATATACAAGTGAACTGAAGTCAAGCCACAGAAGTTTATTATGCTAGAGAATACTGGAAATTAGTCCGTTTTAAATCAAATTCTAGACATATTAACTCTTTTTTACAAAAAAACGTAAATTGATTTTGAAAGATTGTTATTTTATCTGGTACACGCAGTTTTAAAAATTTTGAAAAACTAAGTGTATTTATAAAATACTAAGGTTATACCGTTGGTCGTTGGCAGATTTGTTCAATTTTCAAACGATAGATTCTATTAAACAACCCAAATTTAAAATCATATAATCATATAACAAAATAAATCAATACATCATCTGGTAAACACAGTTTTCAGAATTTTAATTTAAGTTAAATTAAAATTATTAAAAAATTAATTTGAAAACGTGTTTTGTGACAAAAATACATAATTTTTTCTATTTATTTAAGGTCTTACAAACTAAAATATTTAAAAAAAAATTTACACACTTATTTTTTTAGACATTATTGAAAAATCATGAATACTTACGATCAAAAAATACTTACAAAAAGTACACGATATTTAATAATTTACCATCGTGCGTTTTGATCATTTCAATGTAGGTATATATTAAAGCAAGTTTTGAACGAAAAAAATCGAATTAGATTTTTAATGTAAATAATTTGATACGGGGAATAATCGATCTTTCTCATTGGAACCTCCCTGTACAGTTGCAAGCATTTTTAAACTTTTATTCTCAGCCGCTGGTTAATCGCTCTTAAAATTAATTTTGGGTTATAGAAAGGGGAGAGGAAGAGGAATTTAGAAAAAGGATAGGAGATGCTCCCGATACGACGATGACCGAATCAGATCAAAAGAGACTTAGCGTTATATAAAACCGGATTCTCCATACTGATTTCCGACATTTCTTCCCTGTGGCTCTCCCTCGCCCTCAACCCCTCCCCTCTGTGTAATTTTCCCTCCCTCCCTCCTCCCATTTTCCCCTTCCACATTCCACACTCCCCCTTACGCATCCGTTCTGCGACTCCCCCCTCTCCTGCGATCCCTCTGTCTTCCTGCTTTCCCCTCTTTACCTCTTCCACAAACCTACCCTTCCTCATTCTCCTAGCACCTCCTAGATACCTGTTTCCCTCCCAATTTTTCTCTCTCCTTCCCTTCTGTCGCTAAACTATATGAAATTCACTCACAGCTGTCCGTGTGAGAAGCATGGATTTTCCAAATCTGCCCTCAACTATCCCCTACCGCCAATGTGTCTCCTTTGCAATCCCTCCCTCTGCCCTTCCCACGCTCCCCACCCCACCCTTACTCCTCCCCTGCGTGTACTTTTCCGTGCGTCACCGATCCCGACCCCGTTCACCTTCCGCGTACCTTTCCCCTCCCGCATTCCCCTCCCCCCTTCCACTCGCGCGTTTCCCTTCCCCACCTTCTCCCCTCCCTCAGCCCCCCCTCCCATGAACCAACTCCCTCTCCTTTGTTCCCCTCCCAACTCCCGGACACATTCAATTTATATTCGTTGGCGTCTGCAGTTGAAAGTAATCCTATCAACCCCCCTCCCATGAACCACCTCCCTCTCCTTCATTCCCCTCCCAACTCCCGGATACATATATATATATAATCGTTGGCGATCTGCAGTCGAAAGTTATCCCATCAATTTGGCATTTGTACATAGTTTCATCCTTGAGTAATGCAGTCCATATGTATTGAATTGAGGCAGAGAAATTAATATATATACACATTTTTGATTCGGGCAGTGTCAAAATTCGGTACAAAAGAACCATTACGCAATGTATGAATGTGAATGAAGCAAGGAATTTAATCCAACACAACTCCACAAAAGCAAACAAACCAACTTATGATTAGGTATTATTATTATTGATTATTGGTTTTTCCACTCTAGGACATTTTCGCAATCTGTGGTCTCGCCTAGCAACCGTTGCCAGGGTTACTGTAGTCAAGCCAGCCGAGTCAGGGAAGTCTGAAATCCGACAATACGGCGGTACCTATGTATAGGTAAAGTCACTATAGTTATAGCTGGCGCGTATCCAGTCTACGGTCACTAATACTTCTATCTTGCATGGGGCAGCCTACTAGAATCGGAATGTATTGATAGTGGGAGAGGATTTTAAAATGTGTTTTTTTTATTTATTTAGACATACTCGTACACAGAACGTTCTGTGATTCTACAAATGTGGAGCTTAAAAGCAAAAACGCCACTCTCCATAAATGACGAAATTGAGTTATAAATGCCAATCTATGCGCAATGTCCGTAGCTACAAGATGGTTTTTGAGATTCTTAGAAAAATTAACTGCAAATAATAGAAAAATCGAAATGAAAATAGGGTTTGGATGAAAATCACCTCTCTCCACAGCGATTAACAATCAAAATAACCACTCTCCACAAAAGCCAATCACAAGCCTGAATTCAAAATAAATTCAACATGACCAATGAACACATTATTACAACATTTTTTATTATAATATTTCACTTTGAATTATACTTTTTAACATTTTACTAAGAAATCATACGAAAAATGCGAAGCATTCTTTGATTGGTTTTTTGTCATTTTCAGAAAACAATACTTTTGGAGAGTGGCGTTTTTCCTTCTAAGGCCCTCAAATGATCAGATAGAATAAATTATACATGGTTAAAATAATGGTTGATGTCATGGAGAACAGTTATGTATTTTCGTTGTTTGTTTTTGGGGTGTTATGCCGTGTTGCGCTACCTCCTTCTTTAGCCGACGTTTCGGACAGCGTTGCAGTGTTCATCATCAGGGTAGATACGGCAGATCCGACGATGTGTTATGTGTTTATTATTATTATTAACCAGTTATGTATTTGCTTTATAATTGTGATTTTTCTTTCTTTCTTTCTTATCTTATATCTCTAGGTAATGTACACTAACTATGTTTTATATCTCAAGTTTTTATATATTTTAATATATTAAATAATTATATATTTTATTATAATTATTATAATTTCTGTTTTTTTTCGCTACTAGAATTTCCGCCTAATAACAACTAAAACTTGATTACGCATGCTGTGAACATTTTTAATTGGAGAGTTAATATATTATGTGCACATTCCAACGGCAATACCGTTAATGTAATAATTGTTAAGAAGGTATTACCAGAGAATACCGGAAATTAGTCCTTTTTAAATCAAATTCTTGACGTATTGGCTCTTTTTTATAATAAAATATAAATTTATTTTGAAAGATTGTTATTTTATCTGATATACGCATTTTTTAAATTTTGAAAAACTAAGTTTATTTTTAATATACTAAGGTTATACCGTTGGTCGTCGGCAGATTTGTTCAATTTTCAAACGACATATTATATTATACAACACAAAAGTTTTAAAGCGTTTACTAGAATTTCGAAAAAAGTCATTTATCTTTTTTACTTATATTATCGTGTAGAATCACAAGAAGTTTTCTTCGAAAAATTGAAAGTTTTTTGTATTAACCACTGTTTTTTCTTCTTTTCGTTTTAAATGTTTTCCATTATTTGTATCTTTTTCTTTCTTTAATTTTCTCTGCTTTTTTCATAATTTTTTTTTAAATGTATGTAAAAATATATGTATGTACCTAAATATATATATATTTTTTTAAATTTTAACTCCACACAGGAGGCCCTGAGGAAATAATTTCCCTCGGGCCCTATGTCATCTTTGGAGATGCTGCGTGGAGGGTCTTTTTGTAGAGAGGAAGGAGTGAACATGGGTCTTAAAGAGACCCATGTTGTAGGAAGGAGGAAACACAGAGGCCGGCAAATGGTTCCACAGCCGAGCTATTGAACTCAGAACGAGTCGTAAAAACGACCAGTTCTCTTGTGACAAATGTCAATCGTGTACATATGTTGGGCGAGCGTTTGGCGTATTTCCCGACTATGCACCGGTGCCGAGGGGATCAATGACGCTAGTTCCTCGGAGCATCTTCCATTGAAATACCGGTAGAACAAGGATAGCATTCTTACGACTGTGTTCTAAAGATTGCAATCCGTTTGTTAAGACGGGAGAATCTATCAAAAGGACCGCCCGTTTCTGCTCAGAGTCGAGCGTGTTTTTTAGGTACTTTGGGGCTCCAGACCAGAGGTGGCTGCCAAATTCAACCGTGGGGCGCACTTGCGATTTGTACAGTGTTAGCAGTTGTATACTATTAAAGTTATCTGCGGGCCCTGTACAGTACGCCCAGTTTCTGAGAGGCCAACTTAACTCTGGCCTCGATGGAGCCCCCATATCTGAGCTGGTCACTTAGAGTTACACCGAGCATATCAATGGAGGACCTGTTCGGAAGAATGCTACCGTTGAAGGAGACTAGATTGTCATTTCGATCCCTTCTAGACGTAATCAGACATGATCGGGTCTTTGAAACATTGAAATCGACGAGATTATTCTTACCCCAAGAGAAAACACTCTCGAGGTAAGCGTCCATTCTTTGCTTCAAAGCCCTCCGAGCCATTGGAATTTGTGCACCCTTTGGGGGCTTGTCAAACAAAAAGCTATCATGGACTGTACTGTCATCCGCGTAGCAATGAATTGGTGCACATGTCAAAAGGTCATTGATGTGCAACAAAAACAAAGTCGGAGGCAGAACCGATCCCTGTGGGACGCCAGCGTTTATCGAATGGGTCTAAACACGTAGAAAGCGTGTTTAGTATTTCGGACTACCCGCGCACAGCGCCCGAGCGCGCCGGCGGTATTTTGTACCGAGTTGCGGACATCTGAATCTGGCTTCACTGTGTGCGCTTTAGTACGTTTACATACAAACATTCTTGTCGGCCGTCGGCTGCCCATGCGCCGACTGCTTTACCCGCGTTCTACGTGTTTCGACCCAATTGCAGTAAGAGGTGAAACCGTCAGCAACCGTCTGAATCGATCTCTCCCTCAAAAAGTCGGCAATCCACCTGCACAAGGATGCGGGAAGTCCGTAAGAAGGCAGTTTGTTGACAATTCCTCGGTGCCAAACCCGGTCAAAGGCCTTGTAAATGTCCAGTGCAGCTGTTTGGGTCTCACCGAAACGTTCCAGGCACCGCCCCCAAACATGCGTCACGTACGCGAAAAGATCACCGCACGAGCGGTTCCGCCGGAATCCGTATTGACAAGTGGTGCAGAGTAAAAAATGTCAACTTTTGTATAGTATGTATTGAAAATGTGTGATGCACAATACATGAAGGAGTTTTGCTTAGAATTGGTGTTGCATCGAGGGAGGCTAAAAATTTTGTCTGATCAGGTGTGCTAGCACGGTCGCTCAATATGAAGTTACCGACCGATTGTGGGGTAACTTCTCATCGTTCCCTAGGACAACTGCAGATCTCAAACGTACAAACGACAGTTGATATCGAATATATTAAGGACACTTAGTCATTGTGAACTGTCACCTATTCGTTTGCGATCTGCAGTTGTCGTAGGGAACGATGAGAAGTTACCGATAGTTATCCTATCGTGGCCGAATCTTGTTGATTTAAGTGGGGACGATAGCTACGGAAATCAATCTAAGTATCGCAGGAAACGATTTTCAAATGTGTGTTGAATTGCCATTGTGTTGAATTGTCTGGTCTCCCTGTGAACCATAGTAACCTTTAATATATAGCGTACTTACATCCAATTAGGAGATTAATAAGAATTTATTCACACAAGTAGTTATAATCAATATACATATCCAATTTTAATCAGGGAGAGTAGTGTTTTATCAAGAGGCATACATTATTTTTTATTAAGTATTGTCTTCCCCTTGGGCGCCTTTATGTGTGTCAGCTTTGGGAGGTGTTTATGGTTATAAAAATGAACGGGATACAGCGCAACTGTGGTATATATGACTTAAATGTAGTTTCAATATCCTTCTATAGATGTCGTTTGTATAGATAGTTATATATAGTTTTTATGTGTCTCAACAGAATAAATAACTAACTGCAGATCGCTAACGTACAAACAACAGTAGATAGAATGTATTAAGGACACTTAGTAATTTTAAACTGTCACTTAATCGTTGGCGATATGCAGTCATGCTAGGGAACGATGAGAAGTTACCGAAAGTTATTCTATCAAGATTCATCGATCGCCTTGTACATTGTTATAAGAAACCAATTTTACCAATTTGGGAGGCGGGAATGGGTACCGCCGCCCCGGGAAAAATTTGTTGGATAACCAACACCTCTGCCATAGGTCACCCCAAGTGGTTCGCTACGTTTGGTGACTTAGCAGGGGTGCCCGGGTTCATGGGGTTCATTGTCTAGGTCTTGGCGGCGGATGATCTAGACACACTGAACCCCAGATTCCTACCCAACCCTCATACATTTTCCTTCCCAGAACTTCCTCTACTTCCTGTCCTTAAAAATATCATCCACACAGCATCCCCAAAGATGACGTAGACCCTGAGGGAAATTATTTTCCTCAGGGCCTCCTGTATGGACTTAATATAAAAATAAAAAAAATCTCAGTATCTGCGATGCAGAAGGGAGTTGGATAGAGTAGGAGATTGGGTAGAGGAAGCTAGGGAAGTACCTATTTATTCAGAAGTGGTAACCAAACATGGCTAAAACCATTTCAAACTATTTCTTTTAAAAATAAATCCATTTCCTCTGAATCGTTTTCATCAGAGGGTGGTGTATTTTTTCTGACAACAGAGCCATAAATTAATACGAAGAAAATAACAATTATTATTCCTACAGAATTGCCTGGGAAATTTGAGAACCCGGGAATTTTTATGGCTGACAGTGAGCTTCATATATGGTTCAACACTCGTATAATACGAGAAAATGAAATTCCAAAAACAAATTCCGTCTGCGGCCAGTGAGACTTTGGCATCCCCAACTGGGGTATGTTGTGAGGCTGAAGGTAGAAGGGATGGGATGGAGATGGGGAGAGGAGGGTGGGGAAGTACCTGGCTGTTCAGATCTAGTCACCAAACTCAGCTAACAGAGCGATACCGCGAGATTATATGAAGGAGGAAAACAGCTGCCGAGAGCTCGTTTCATATGCGATAAACTGACTCAAAACGAGTCGAAGAAACGAACAGTTCTCATTGCCAACATCAACTATGAACGGGTGTTCCGCTCTCATCCATCGAGTTTCACGCACGTTCACCGGTGCACCGGTGATCAAAGCTGCTAGCTCTTGATAACAGAAAATACCTGTAGAACAGACTAAACAAGTCTACGTCTGCGGATTAGAGTTGGCAATCGATCTGATTGCAACGCATTGTCAATCAGACGGACCCCCTCCTTTGAACAGAATCAATTAGGTTTATCAAGTATTGTAAGGCTCCAGCCCAGAGATGCCTGGCAAATTCAATTATTCGGATTTGTACAGTATTAGCAGCCCGTCACTATGGAAGAATCTGCTAGCCCTATACAAGACGCCGAGTTTCTTGGATGAGGTTTTTATAGCAATAAATTCTAACAATTGAAAAAATATATATTTCAAATTATTCGCAGGCTGGTTTGGTTTGGTGGTGCAGGCTAACTATGAAGCTGGCTGTATAAGTATTGGAGTTTGGCGCACCCAACTTTTTGGCAGCATACTGTAATCCCCCCTTATTTGACGCTAACACGCTAGGAACAAATGCATTACCCGAAAAATCTAATAAAATAACGGAAAATTCATCCCCACATAATCTAACCCTAAATAGAAAAAATCCAATTTTCCCGTAATTTAAAAAAAGTCCCTTTTTATAAACCGTGAAAAATGAAGTGACATTATAATTCCAATTTGAAAAGGTCAATTTTTTTAACGTTATATCCACGTAGTAGGCCGTAAGTAATTCCCCTCATGGCCTATGTCATCTTTGGGGATGCTGTGTGCAGGGTATTTTTTAGAGAAAGGAAGGAAAGGTAGTTTTGGGAAGGAAAATTTATGAGGGGTGGGTAGGAATCTAATGGTCAATGTGTTCAGGAGTAACGGACGTACTGCTGTGCAAGGCGATATTCCAAGAGAGTCCTGCTGGAGGAGTCAATAGGTTACCTCACCCCATGAACCCGGGCACTCCTGCTAAGTCACGAAATGTTGTGAACTACTTGGGGTGACCTATGGCAGGGGTGTTGGTTATCCAATAAATGGTTCCCGGGGTGGCGATTCTTCAGGGCCTCTTGTTTGGAGCTATTGTAAAGCAAAAAATACGCATTATTTAAGTCTATGGATAGCGTATACGACTTCTTTCAATTCTAAGAGCTTCTTTGGTTCAATCCGTTTTTTAAATAAGCCAGTAATTTTGCATAACGGACGACATTATTAAAAATATGTGTATATTGACAATGAACCGCAACTTATTTGATAGAATGGAGGCCGCGCTAAAAATTTATCAATCGTCGGTCGGAATATCTGTTAACAATCGTTGACCGTACTCACAAATATTGATAACTGAGCACAGATGACGGATTTGGTCAATATCGGTATAGGGTTTTATCGATCGTCCATGCTATAGACTTCCAGTCGGCGATGTAAACGGAGAGGTCCTAGCACGCTTGCTCTATATCGATCGGTAGGATAACTATCGGTAACTTCTCATCGTTCCCTAGGACAACTGCACATCGCTAACGTACAAACAACAGTTGATGTCGAAAATGTTAAGGACATTTAGTCATTGTGAACTGTCACTTATTCGTTGGCGATCTGTAGTCATGCTAGGGAACGATGAGAAGTTACCGATAGTTATCCTATAGATAGTTATAGAGCAAGCGTGCTAGGGCCTCGGTGTCCGTGGCGATCGTTTAAAAGGAAGTAATTACATTTGGTTGTCAAGGGAACGCGATTAGCGAGCTATATAATTGTGCATAAGGTCACAATAATTATTTTTAACTGTCATGAACAAAGGTGAATTGTCAAATGGTCGAGAAAAGGCACTTCGCTACGCTATGCGCTAGCCAATTATATATTTTTCATCGACAATAATTAGCGACTTTCAATCGAAAAATTTAAAAAAGAAACAATAAAATATATAAATTTGTTTTAGACCACATAGACGCATTAAAGTGGTCTAAAACAAATTTATATATTTTATTGTAAATTATGGCGAGCCACAAAGTTAATGCTTATTAAGAACATGTAAAAAAAGAAAAATCAGAAAAAGATACGGTCGCCTTTAGCCGCTTAACGATGAGATGTTACCGACAGTTATCATTGTCGATCGAGTATGCTAGGGGGCCAGGGGTGCTAGCATGGTCGATCGATAAGGATCGGTAGGATAATTGTCGGTAACTTCTCATCGTTCCCTAGGACAACTGCAGATCGCAAACGTACAAACAACATTTGATATCGAATATATTATGGACACTTAGCCATTGTGAACTGTCACCTATTCGTTTGCGATCTGCAGTTGTCCTAGGGAACGATGAGAAGTTACCGACCATTATCCTACCGATCCTTATCGATCGACAATGCTAGCACCCCAGAGGCCCAGAGGCCCTAGCACACTCGCACACTAACGATCGATTCGATAACTATCGGTAACTTCTCATCGTTCCCTAGGACAACTGCACATCGCTAACGTACAAACAACAGTTGATGTTGAATATGTTAAGGACATTAAGTCATTGTGAACTGTCAGTTTTTAGTTGGCGATCTGTAGTCATGCTAGGGAACGATGAGAACTTACCGATAGTTATCCTACCGATCGTTATCGAGCGAGTGTGCTAGGGCCTCAGCACCTCAGCCTTGCCGGGGCTCTGCTCTAACATAGAGCTAATGGGACCCTCTCCCCTTAGGTTATATCTAACTGTATCCATACTTCGACTAAGAACTACCGACAATATCTTCATTTTCTTTACGAATATTTAATTGGCTGCTATCTTTATGCAGGATTGCAAGATTCTTCTCGAACTAAATGCTATCTAGATAGGGTTTTGGATAAATGTATCCATTTTTATTTCATTTGCGACATTAATTGACTTTTCTGCAAGTCTAGGATGAATATTTTTAATTAAATTAAAACAAATAACTTTGTTTAAACCACTAATATAATCACAATCACCTACATGTTTCAAAACTGATGGTTTCTTCGTCAGGGTAGTAATGAAAAATAATAATAATAATTTTCAAACCATTGGTTTTGAAACATGTAGGTGATTGTGATTATATTAGTGGTTTAAACAAAGTTATTTGTTTTAATTTAATTCAAAATGACGCCACAAAGTGATTTTGCGAAGTTTGAAGAAGAAATGAATATTTTTATTTTAATTTTAATTAATATCTTTTTCAGATTTGTCTATTTCAAATTTTTGATTGGGTAAATATTACAATTTGCGGCTTAACTCAATAAAAAATGTACTTTACAATCTAAAATTTACTTTTTAAAATTTATTTTTACTTTATCTCTACACAGGAGGGCCTAAGGAAAATAATTTCCCTCTAGCCCTATGTCATCTTTGATGCTGTGTGGAGGGTCTTTTTGAGGAGAGGAAGGAGTGAACGATGTTGTACGAAAAAATTGTATCTGTATGGGAGTGTTATTAATTTAAGATTGTGTATAAAAAACTAGCTGATTCCCGGCATGCAAATCATGGAACATTTTAGAAATGGTTTCTCCATGTGTGTCCTCTTCCCATTCGTCCCCGTTCCCCTTCCGCCACCCCTTTCCCACCCTTCCCCTCCCGTGTTCCCTTTTCACCTTCCCCGCGTTCCCCTTCCCCTCTCCCACTGTCGCTCTTCTCGCGAACCTCCCCCCTCACGAATTCCCCTTCCACCTTCTCCGCCTAACTCCCACCCTCATCCTCCCTCAAGCAAGTTCTCAATAAGAAAGAATTTTGCCTGAGACTAGTTGAAGCAATTTCGATATGAAACAATGACTTGTCCCTATTTTCGTTATTTGTTTTTGGGGTGTTATGCCGTGTTGTGCTACCTCCTTCTTTAGCCGACGTTTCGGACAGCGCTGCAGTGTCCATCATGAAATGATTCTTCTTTTATCAAATACTTTTATTTCCCAATTTTCTTTCACATACACGTTGTTTTCAGGCTTTCCACCCTCTCTTAGACCCTTAGAGTTTTACCTCTACAAAGTCGAACATACGTGAATTTTCCCTCCCCGTGATTCAAGATGTTACTCATGTTCAAGCGAACTAATTGGAAAATGTTATATCTTTGACCCCTAAACTTCCGTCTTCGTTTTTGTCGTGATTTACATCACCATTTCCTTCAAGGCTTTGTTCTGTATAACTAAGTGATGAAGAAAATTCTCCCACTCAAATCACAGAACTCTCTGAAAAACCTTACTTTCCCCAATTTAAATACTCATTAGAGTATTTTGATGCATTATTTTTATCAAATATATATATGCATCTAATTTGTCTACGTTATTTACGATTTTGAACGCAAATCTACGTGACTATTTATTACGTAAAGAGACTTCGTATCAACCGTTGTGTCTATTTTTTTTTCATGATATTAAAGTCTAATTACATTTTGTTTGTGGTATCCCTGATTCTTTTGGATGGCGTTGCCGTTGATAATTGCATCTCAAACAGAATGTGTAGTTACTTTTAGTTATATAGATTTATTTAATGTGCTTTCAAATTCCCTCCTATACTGTGATTCAATCTCATCCTAATCTGTTTTTATTTTTAATTTAAACATGTTGAATGCTATCTTTTTTTTTTGTCAGTTAGTTAGTGTGCAAAATGTGCAATTATGAAGTCATTTGGTCTGCTCCCGTTCGCTTGTCCTAGATTGTGGGTTTACATACATATATAATTTTGTTTTATTTGGTTAGTACATTTTATAGATCGAATAGAAAACGAAGGCGGATATACTTGTTTGCAATGGCTTGGCACCTGCCTCCTGCGTAACATTCGACTGATCGAATTCGAACTAAACCTTTCCGATATCACTGAGCGCGAATTAATTGGCTGGTGCTAAATCTCTTCAATGATTTTTCCGAGTTCCAAATCAACCCTTCCATGCTCTCCAACGGATTAGAAAAGCCTTCCTCCGAGGTCAAACGTACCCAAGCCCTTACTCCTCCATAAATTACGACTACTGAAAGCGAACCGGTTTCGTTTTCCAAACAATCATATACTCACGAGGTTTGTGACAGCCGGGTTTCCTACGTCCTTCAGCCACATCCAAGAGAAAATGTAAAAACGTCTAGTGGCGACGGGATTACATTCTCCAATGAATAGTACATTCAAAGATATATATTTATAGATAAATTTTTTTTATAACCTGCAATGTCCATCTTTTCAAACGGCATTACGAGGCCGAGAATTCTCAGTATCAGGGGCTGACACCACCCGGATCCAAGTATCTCGATATATAATTAATAATATAAAAATAAATAACACTGTAAACATAAAAACATATACTCCACTCGTCTGTTTGGTTTTGGTTGATAATTTTTTTTGATAGAGTTTATCCACTCTATATTTTGCAATTTCATACAATTGCACACCCCCTCTTCTCTCTCTAATATTTGTATAGAACATATTTGTGACATTCTATAACATGGTCCTCAAACCATTTTAACTCAGTGTAGTCATAACACTTTATTTTGTTGTTTTCTCTCATTCCCTTGAATTTGTCTATTTACTAACATAGTAAATATTTAATTTCCCACATTAATTGCTTTTGTTTATTTTTACTTGAGTGAATTTTCCTTTCGTATCCATGGTTAGTCATCCCCATTATTTGAAATAGTTTTGTCTCCGATTGCCTGTTTGATATAAAACTTCCCTCCTCCGAGTGCAACCTCAGTAGTATTTTCCTACTATCCCGTGATTTTCCCAATGTTAAATGTAGATGTTGCTTGTAAAATAATTTTTCCTTTTTCACCTCCACTATTTGAAATAATTTTGTCTCCGATTGCTTGTTCGATATTAATCCCCTCCAAAATGACATTCCCCATCTAGATTGATAAGTACCTACATAATTTTAATGGTAACCTAGGTGATCCTTAAATACTTTATCCCCTGACCTACTCAACGTCAAATAATTTAAAGATGAGTCTATTACTATACATTAGCTTCATAATGATCTCGACCTTGTATGTCATGGTATAATCCACCAAAAACAAAATTATGAAATTAAAACCCATTGCTCTACTTGTGTGAAATTTACTAAAATCTATAACTCTTATCTGATTGAGTGGTAATTATAATAATATTTCATATTGTTTGATGATTTTTTTTTTTAAATTTGATAACGTTCCTTAACCTTGGCTTTGAAGCTTAAATTAAAATATCGTAGTCCATGAATGTCAATATTTATTTAAAGGAAGGTCGTTGTTACACGCAGAAGGTCGCTTGAATTGCCCTAGGGTATGTTAATAATAAACATAAACAAACTCAGAATGTTTATGCATTCCGATCTCTTGACCTACTAACACATATATCACAATGAATGGGTACTTTCCTCGGAACTCATTCAATGTCAAACGCGTGTTTAGATCTATCTCAACCATCTGGATTAAATATCTAATAAAAATGTGGAACGCTTCACGATTTTGCGTGTCATCCTTTGGTTCTGAAAAATGAACATATGATACATACAATTTTTCCAAATATAATATGTAAGTTATAATAAATAATAAATATATACATTTTTTATTCAAAATATCATTTAACATACGTACATATAAAATAGCTTTCATTTTTTTTTTTTAATGTTCTTTTCATTTGATTATAATAATAATTGGAATTCGAATCCAACTCAATCAATTTAGGGATTATTTGATTTAATTTTTTTTCCTTTTGAATTGTTTATAATTATACTTATATATATATTACATATATATTTATATATATATTTTCAATATATAATTCTTTTTATACAAAACCATAAAGTACATAAATATCATATAGTCACCCGAGTTTTCAGCTACCTCCCATCTGTAAACTGGAAATGATTAATTATGAAAATAATTGACTTACCGAATTAAGACTTTTCCGTCGGGTGTACACGACAATCTTAATTAATTTTTCCTCTACCTAAAATGTATACATATCAAATATTTCAAGTGAGACCCTTTTTCCTTATTTTAATTAAATTTGAAATTTGCAAAATTTTTATTATTAACTCTCCAAAAATTGATTTTAATTATTTAAACAAACACACAATTTTAATTTTAATTTATTTTAAAGATGATGATTATCTCCAAAATTGATTTTAATTATTTAAACAAACACACAATTTTAATTTTTAATTTATTTTAAAGATGATGATTATCTCCAAAATTGATTTTAATTATTTAAACAAACACACAATTTTAATTTTTAATTTATTTTAAAGATGATGATTATTACTATTATTTTCATTTTCTAAAACATAATATAATTCCTACTAATTTTTTTTATCTATTTTTATTTTGCAATGAAGATTTGCTAAGTGTTTTAAATAAATTATAACCGTTAAAGATTTTATCAATTTTAATGAACTCTTAATTTCGAATAAAGACGATAAATGATCACTTTAGTTAAAAATTTTAAAGATTTATTTCTTTATTTAATTTTATAATACCTTTTATTTGGTTTATACACTTTTTATTTCATTCATTTTAATTTTCACTAAACTCGATATAACAATTTCTCACTATTATATAACTATTATTTATTTTATTTTATTTTGTAACGTGAAATACTCTAAGTCACTTGGCACTTTGGACCTAAATTTTTCTAAGTCCTCGAATATCAGAATTATTTTTAAATTCCAAACACTTATTTTACCACTTTAACGACGACGTGACGTAAGGTATATTATTGAGATCTCCCGACCGACAAACGACGACTGCCAAACGACCACTCCAAACGACGACTGCCAAACGACGACTCCCTGAATTTTCCCTATGTACCCGTATAAATACCACACTGAGATCTAGAAGAGCCTAAACGAATTTTCTTTGATATCAGATAATGTACTTTATCAACTCGTGTATTGATATATATTTTTTTTCATTCTTGCTTCCAAGATCTTAGTACAGCCCATCATGATATGTGTCTCGCTCTCTCGTTCTATCAGTACCGAACCTACGATTATCCATCAAATTGCCCAGATTCCTTTGTTCATCTGCACTTAGAAATTTATGTAAAATTACATAATTTTCTTGTTTTCTTTTTAATAATTCGAGATAGGTCCATACTTTACTTAAACCGTTTATGCCCCCTAAAACATCTACGCTTGTAAAACACGATTAATCTCATACCGAAATGTTTTCTATAAAATTTTCATGTATATTAGACATTGATTTTTCCGAATTTTAATGCCATTTCTATGAATAATTCCATTTGAAACCGTATTCACTCTATTTACGTTGTAAATTTGAACTTTATTTATAATGTCGTAATTTTCTATGAAGTCCTGTCTCCAACCCATTAATATGTTATATTATCATATAAATAAATATCATCCAAGACTTATTTATTCATTCACTTTAATTTGGGACTTTCACAAATAACCCTTCCCGTATCTTATTTTCTCTCTCGTTTTATCAATTATCTTATGCATTTATAGAATATCATTTTCCATGTCTATTTAAACACATGTTTTCAAGTAACTATACCTCTATATTTTGTATTGTCAGATAAATGTTTATGTCTTTTATTCAAATTTTCTACTAATTTCACCAATTCAACCCTCGAATTCCTATCAAACCGAAGACCCTCCCCTCGTTTGATCAGTTTTCCATCCTCCTTGCTCATGTAAAGCGATTAAGTTTTTGTGTTGACGTTAATTTTTATACGTACTCGGTGAGAACTCTGAACTAATCGCTTCCCCATTAAATTTAATATTTTTTGTATAATATAAACACTTCCATAAGGCCCATGTAAATTTTACGACAATATTCCAGCTAAATTGGTCTGTTATAATGCTGAAGTCATGTAACGAATATTCTTTGAGAAGAACAACACCCTCGTTGTATTCAATGTCAGCGGTCAACAACAATTCGCTATTCTACCCGTTATTCTGGACCATTTCACAGACCAAAATTACTGTTTTTTTTTGTGTTTCATTCCATTTTTTTTTTGACAGATATACATTTACTATGTAATCCTCAGTTCAACAATTTTCTTCCCAAACTCATCTAAAGTTTCTTCTTTGATGTACGTCACTTTGTAATAATTTTCTGCTATTTGATGATATTTGTTAATCTTATGAACCTTTTTTGAAGTGCACGTAGTTAGATGAAAAGTCTACCGGTCTTCCCAAGCACTTTTAACTCCTTTTTTTGTAATTTTTTATAATAAAATGTGAAAATTTTCCTCCACCAAATCGTTGGTTCTTGATCGCTAAATTCTTTCGTGAGAACCAAACTATTAAACAATCAATGACCCCCTCGGACACGTGTGCTTTTCTCAACCATAAATCAAACGTATAATTGATAGGCGTAAAGTTCAATTCCTTTGTCTGACTACCAACACGCCCACATCACCATTTCCATTGGCTTATTCGATTTTTTATCGTTTTATGACACAAAACAAGATCTGTCGTTGGTTGAGATCCCACTCTTAAATGATTCGGCGTGTTGTCTCACTCCTAAGCATGTCACCTCTCTCTCTCCTTCTATCCGTAAAACAGTTTCCTCTCTAATACGCAGCTTATTTAAGAGATGTCACCCTCGTGATGGTTTTCTCAACTAAGTGAAAATCTCCAAACTCATTTTTAATTATTGTCATATCAAATCATTAATTAATTTCTTTGTGGAAAAACCTATCTCATCACAATTCCCTCCTATTGTCACATCCTCTGTGAATAACGGTGTTCTCATTTTGTTTTCCTCCCTTTCCGCTCGATTTTATTGTTCAAATTTATTTTTCCGTTATTTACTGACGTTGGGACAAAACATAGGAAACTAGGCTTCCCTCCTCACCGTATAGATCCCTTTACTCCCTCCTAATTCTGTTTCTCCCCTCTTCAACTTTTCGTTCCTCCTCCCCTCCTGTAGTATTCCTCAGAACCTTCGAATATCTGCCTTTATTTCATTTATTAAACATCTTAAACTATTTTAAATTTAAATGTTTTCATTTTTTTTTTTTTTTTTCGATTTTCCAAAAATTTTCTTTTGTTTATCCATTTTCCTCACTTCATGTATCGAAACCTCTTGGTTTCCCATTTTCAAATATAAATGTAATTTAATTTTCTTTACTGCATCCTCTTCGTCCTATTTTAAGTTGAACTTATTAAATAAATTCTCTTTCCCAATCCGGCACTGTCAGCATATCATACGAAATCCGTGCTAATGTGATTCATTCATTGACACCGAGTTAATTTGTAAACACATCCAAAACTTCGATTGAATATTTTTATGTCAACGTGCACATCCCGCTATCTTATTTTATTTTATTTACGCTGTTTTATTTTATTCCATTACATAAATAAAATATCAAGTGATCTTGTCTTCTCTCTAAATTTAACTCTCGAGTCAGCGTCATTTTATTATGATCCAAATATGTTTATTTATTCGTCTTTCATACCCAACACTTCTAAGCGTAGCATTAAATAGGGTTCATTGTTATTCATCCATGATTGTTTATAAACAAATTTATTCGATCTCCTTATGCATCTCAAACTGTTCGTCGTTCTATTTTATATCAAATAGACTCAATATCAAATGCTGCCAGTTTTCTTGTATTATATTCTTTTTTCGTTCGGTCTTCCTGTAATATTACAATCTCATTTTTTTTTTATTACAACACCTTGTAATTTTTTTTTTTGTCTTCTTTTTCCTTGTATTGTATTGTACTTCTGTCGCATCCACCTTCCTCTTCCCCGCCATTTAATTTTATCGTTGATTAACAATACTAACTATACATTTTTTTTCTCCTCTGTATATAAACATATATAGTATTTATATACAGAATACATTTTTATGTATAATTATTATTATTTTTATTATTTTAAATTTTTTTTTCTATTCCTATTCATCAGTAAATCACGTAAGATTTCCATTTAACATTTACCTAGCTTGTTCGCATAACGATCGCAACCCAAAATAATTCACGTTTACAAACACGTATTTCATTTCCAATAAATGTACGTAATTGTCTTTGAAACGACACGTAATGATCATTGTACTACTATTGTTAATTAAATTTTAACAATAATTATTTATTGTCTAAATGCCAATCATTTCTTCACGTTTTGCAATACCTATCATGGGAAAAATGTCGTCAATTTCGACTTTCCTCATCGAGATAAACTCCCTTACTCAAAGATTGAATATCCGAATAATCTTAAATCGGTATTTACCTATTTACAAATGTTTGACATTCATGCTTCTATCTTCTCAACATGATTATTTTCCAAACAAATAACGAACCGGTTGAACGAATATATTTCTATTCACTCAACAAAATTTCAACTCAATCTTTATTTTTTTATTTATGTTTATGTCATGGATTTTTATGTGATGATCCACAATCAACAATCACGATACCGTCAACAGAATCGTTTTGAAAGATGCCCTAGTGTCAACAACCAAATTGCCTTTTCGTTTGAAGTTAAAGTTTGTTTATATTTGCTTGAACTCGCGAGACCCTCGATGTTTAATTCTATTATCAAAACATCAACTTCTAAATTATCAAATCGATGTTTTAATATTTCGATGTTCCCAATTGTTTACAATTCAACGTTTCGTTATCAGGACCTTTTTATGTTATGATTTTTTTTAAATGTAAACATTCCACATTCCTGACCTAAATATTTAAAATTTTATTGCTCTGCAGTTTATTTTAAGATCATTAACATTCTTGACCGAGATATGTCAATATCAACCTTCTTATTTTAAGATTTATGGCTTGGTTTAAAGAGGTCTTGTTATTGTTATGTAAACAAACCATAGTTGGCCTACAAATTTTTGTTTATTTTATCGTGCTTTATGATTGAATTCCGTTTTTATCAGCGTGAATTTATTTATTTTTATTTTAAAATCAATGTCAATGTTTTTTTCTTTACACTTTTGGTCAATTTTGCCACACTTTTTTATTTTTTATTTTTATTCTGTTCCAACGTAATTTATACCGTTTTATTTGTACGGATAATTTATTTTTAGATTTATTTTATATATTTTTTTAGACTTATTCAACGTTTCACTTTTCTTTAAATTGTTTTAATCTGTTATCACTTCCATTAACTAAAATGTCCAAATGGTTACGTCCTATTTATTTTAGATAAAACCTATTTTTAAAATTCGCACTTTGTCGGTTTTTTTTATTATTAATTCAAAAATTATTAATTTATTTATTTATTTTTAAATATATATATATATTTTTTTTTTAATTACACACTTGTTTGAAACGCAATAAAAACGGCAATCTGGAAACCACCCTCCTGGTCACCTAAGCGCAGTTGAAATGATTCTTCTTTTATCAAATACTTTTATTTCCCAATTTTCTTTCACATACACGTTGTTTTCAGGCTTTCCACCCTCTCTTAGACCCTTAGAGTTTTACCTCTACAAAGTCGAACATACGTGAATTTTCCCTCCCCGTGATTCAAGATGTTACTCATGTTCAAGCGAACTAATTGGAAAATGTTATATCTTTGACCCCTAAACTTCCGTCTTCGTTTTTGTCGTGATTTACATCACCATTTCCTTCAAGGCTTTGTTCTGTATAACTAAGTGATGAAGAAAATTCTCCCACTCAAATCACAGAACTCTCTGAAAAACCTTACTTTCCCCAATTTAAATACTCATTAGAGTATTTTGATGCATTATTTTTATCAAATATATATATGCATCTAATTTGTCTACGTTATTTACGATTTTGAACGCAAATCTACGTGACTATTTATTACGTAAAGAGACTTCGTATCAACCGTTGTGTCTATTTTTTTTTTCATGATATTAAAGTCTAATTACATTTTGTTTGTGGTATCCCTGATTCTTTTGGATGGCGTTGCCGTTGATAATTGCATCTCAAACAGAATGTGTAGTTACTTTTAGTTATATAGATTTATTTAATGTGCTTTCAAATTCCCTCCTATACTGTGATTCAATCTCATCCTAATCTGTTTTTATTTTTAATTTAAACATGTTGATTGCTATCTTTTTTTTTTGTCAGTTAGTTAGTGTGCAAAATGTGCAATTATGAAGTCATTTGGTCTGCTCCCGTTCGCTTGTCCTAGATTGTGGGTTTACATACATATATAATTTTGTTTTATTTGGTTAGTACATTTTATAGATCGAATAGAAAACGAAGGCGGATATACTTGTTTGCAATGGCTTGGCACCTGCCTCCTGCGTAACATTCGACTGATCGAATTCGAACTAAACCTTTCCGATATCACTGAGCGCGAATTAATTGGCTGGTGCTAAATCTCTTCAATGATTTTTCCGAGTTCCAAATCAACCCTTCCATGCTCTCCAACGGATTAGAAAAGCCTTCCTCCGAGGTCAAACGTACCCAAGCCCTTACTCCTCCATAAATTACGACTACTGAAAGCGAACCGGTTTCGTTTTCCAAACAATCATATACTCACGAGGTTTGTGACAGCCGGGTTTCCTACGTCCTTCAGCCACATCCAAGAGAAAATGTAAAAACGTCTAGTGGCGACGGGATTACATTCTCCAATGAATAGTACATTCAAAGATATATATTTATAGATAAATTTTTTTTATAACCTGCAATGTCCATCTTTTCAAACGGCATTACGAGGCCGAGAATTCTCAGTATCAGGGGCTGACACCACCCGGATCCAAGTATCTCGATATATAATTAATAATATAAAAATAAATAACACTGTAAACATAAAAACATATACTCCACTCGTCTGTTTGGTTTTGGTTGATAATTTTTTTTGATAGAGTTTATCCACTCTATATTTTGCAATTTCATACAATTGCACACCCCCTCTTCTCTCTCTAATATTTGTATAGAACATATTTGTGACATTCTATAACATGGTCCTCAAACCATTTTAACTCAGTGTAGTCATAACACTTTATTTTGTTGTTTTCTCTCATTCCCTTGAATTTGTCTATTTACTAACATAGTAAATATTTAATTTCCCACATTAATTGCTTTTGTTTATTTTTACTTGAGTGAATTTTCCTTTCGTATCCATGGTTAGTCATCCCCATTATTTGAAATAGTTTTGTCTCCGATTGCCTGTTTGATATAAAACTTCCCTCCTCCGAGTGCAACCTCAGTAGTATTTTCCTACTATCCCGTGATTTTCCCAATGTTAAATGTAGATGTTGCTTGTAAAATAATTTTTCCTTTTTCACCTCCACTATTTGAAATAATTTTGTCTCCGATTGCTTGTTCGATATTAATCCCCTCCAAAATGACATTCCCCATCTAGATTGATAAGTACCTACATAATTTTAATGGTAACCTAGGTGATCCTTAAATACTTTATCCCCTGACCTACTCAACGTCAAATAATTTAAAGATGAGTCTATTACTATACATTAGCTTCATAATGATCTCGACCTTGTATGTCATGGTATAATCCACCAAAAACAAAATTATGAAATTAAAACCCATTGCTCTACTTGTGTGAAATTTACTAAAATCTATAACTCTTATCTGATTGAGTGGTAATTATAATAATATTTCATATTGTTTGATGATTTTTTTTTTTAAATTTGATAACGTTCCTTAACCTTGGCTTTGAAGCTTAAATTAAAATATCGTAGTCCATGAATGTCAATATTTATTTAAAGGAAGGTCGTTGTTACACGCAGAAGGTCGCTTGAATTGCCCTAGGGTATGTTAATAATAAACATAAACAAACTCAGAATGTTTATGCATTCCGATCTCTTGACCTACTAACACATATATCACAATGAATGGGTACTTTCCTCGGAACTCATTCAATGTCAAACGCGTGTTTAGATCTATCTCAACCATCTGGATTAAATATCTAATAAAAATGTGGAACGCTTCACGATTTTGCGTGTCATCCTTTGGTTCTGAAAAATGAACATATGATACATACAATTTTTCCAAATATAATATGTAAGTTATAATAAATAATAAATATATACATTTTTTATTCAAAATATCATTTAACATACGTACATATAAAATAGCTTTCATTTTTTTTTTTAATGTTCTTTTCATTTGATTATAATAATAATTGGAATTCGAATCCAACTCAATCAATTTAGGGATGATTTGATTTAATTTTTTTTCCTTTTGAATTGTTTATAATTATACTTATATATATATTACATATATATTTATATATATATTTTCAATATATAATTCTTTTTATACAAAACCATAAAGTACATAAATATCATATAGTCACCCGAGTTTTCAGCTACCTCCCATCTGTAAACTGGAAATGATTAATTATGAAAATAATTGACTTACCGAATTAAGACTTTTCCGTCGGGTGTACACGACAATCTTAATTAATTTTTCCTCTACCTAAAATGTATACATATCAAATATTTCAAGTGAGACCCTTTTTCCTTATTTTAATTAAATTTGAAATTTGCAAAATTTTTATTATTAACTCTCCAAAAATTGATTTTAATTATTTAAACAAACACACAATTTTAATTTTAATTTATTTTAAAGATGATGATTATCTCCAAAATTGATTTTAATTATTTAAACAAACACACAATTTTAATTTTTAATTTATTTTAAAGATGATGATTATCTCCAAAATTGATTTTAATTATTTAAACAAATACACAATTTTAATTTTTAATTTATTTTAAAGATGATGATTATTACTATTATTTTCATTTTCTAAAACATAATATAATTCCTACTAATTTTTTTTATCTATTTTTATTTTGCAATGAAGATTTGCTAAGTGTTTTAAATAAATTATAACCGTTAAAGATTTTATCAATTTTAATGAACTCTTAATTTCGAATAAAGACGATAAATGATCACTTTAGTTAAAAATTTTAAAGATTTATTTCTTTATTTAATTTTATAATAACTTTTATTTGGTTTATACACTTTTTATTTCATTCATTTTAATTTTCACTAAACTCGATATAACAATTTCTCACTATTATATAACTATTATTTATTTTATTTTATTTTGTAACGTGAAATACTCTAAGTCACTTGGCACTTTGGACCTAAATTTTTCTAAGTCCTCGAATATCAGAATTATTTTTAAATTCCAAACACTTATTTTACCACTTTAACGACGACGTGACGTAAGGTATATTATTGAGATCTCCCGACCGACAAACGACGACTGCCAAACGACCACTCCAAACGACGACTGCCAAACGACGACTCCCTGAATTTTCCCTATGTACCCGTATAAATACCACACTGAGATCTAGAAGAGCCTAAACGAATTTTCTTTGATATCAGATAATGTACTTTATCAACTCGTGTATTGATATATATTTTTTTTCATTCTTGCTTCCAAGATCTTAGTACAGCCCATCATGATATGTGTCTCGCTCTCTCGTTCTATCAGTACCGAACCTACGATTATCCATCAAATTGCCCAGATTCCTTTGTTCATCTGCACTTAGAAATTTATGTAAAATTACATAATTTTCTTGTTTTCTTTTTAATAATTCGAGATAGGTCCATACTTTGCTTAAACCGTTTATGCCCCCTAAAACATCTACGCTTGTAAAACACGATTAATCTCATACCGAAATGTTTTCTATAAAATTTTCATGTATATTAGACATTGATTTTTCCGAATTTTAATGCCATTTCTATGAATAATTCCATTTGAAACCGTATTCACTCTATTTACGTTGTAAATTTGAACTTTATTTATAATGTCGTAATTTTCTATGAAGTCCTGTCTCCAACCCATTAATATGTTATATTATCATATAAATAAATATCATCCAAGACTGTATTTATTCATTCACTTTAATTTGGGACTTTCACAAATAACCCTTCCCGTATCTTATTTTCTCTCTCGTTTTATCAATTATCTTATGCATTTATAGAATATCATTTTCCATGTCTATTTAAACACATGTTTTCAAGTAACTATACCTCTATATTTTGTATTGTCAGATAAATGTTTATGTCTTTTATTCAAATTTTCTACTAATTTCACCAATTCAACCCTCGAATTCCTATCAAACCGAAGACCCTCCCCTCGTTTGATCAGTTTTCCATCCTCCTTGCTCATGTAAAGCGATTAAGTTTTTGTGTTGACGTTAATTTTTATACGTACTCGGTGAGAACTCTGAACTAATCGCTTCCCCATTAAATTTAATATTTTTTGTATAATATAAACACTTCCATAAGGCCCATGTAAATTTTACGACAATATTCCAGCTAAATTGGTCTGTTATAATGCTGAAGTCATGTAACGAATATTCTTTGAGAAGAACAACACCCTCGTTGTATTCAATGTCAGCGGTCAACAACAATTCGCTATTCTACCCGTTATTCTGGACCATTTCACAGACCAAAATTACTGTTTTTTTTTGTGTTTCATTCCATTTTTTTTTTGACAGATATACATTTACTATGTAATCCTCAGTTCAACAATTTTCTTCCCAAACTCATCTAAAGTTTCTTCTTTGGTGTACGTCACTTTGTAATAATTTTCTGCTATTTGATGATATTTGTTAATCTTATGAACCTTTTTTGAAGTGCACGTAGTTAGATGAAAAGTCTACCGGTCTTCCCAAGCACTTTTAACTCCTTTTTTTGTAATTTTTTATAATAAAATGTGAAAATTTTCCTCCACCAAATCGTTGGTTCTTGATCGCTAAATTCTTTCGTGAGAACCAAACTATTAAACAATCAATGACCCCCTCGGACACGTGTGCTTTTCTCAACCATAAATCAAACGTATAATTGATAGGCGTAAAGTTCAATTCCTTTGTCTGACTTCCAACACGCCCACATCACCATTTCCATTGGCTTATTCGATTTTTTATCGTTTTATGACACAAAACAAGATCTGTCGTTGGTTGAGATCCCACTCTTAAATGATTCGGCGTGTTGTCTCACTCCTAAGCATGTCACCTCTCTCTCTCCTTCTATCCGTAAAACAGTTTCCTCTCTAATACGCAGCTTATTTAAGAGATGTCACCCTCGTGATGGTTTTCTCAACTAAGTGAAAATCTCCAAACTCATTTTTAATTATTGTCATATCAAATCATTAATTAATTTCTTTGTGGAAAAACCTATCTCATCACAATTATCAGGGCAGATCCGGCAGATCCGTCGATGTGAATTTGTTGTGTTAAGTGTGTGCTTATTTACGAACAAATTCACATCGACGGATCTGCCGGATCTGCCCTGGTGATGGACACTCCAACGCTGTCCGAAACGTCGGCTAAAGAAGGAGGTAGCACAACACGGCATAACACCCCAAAAACAAATAACGAAAATGCTTTTGGCCGTGAAAATCTAAAAACGTATCTTACTTGTCCCTAGTTTTCTTACTCGGGACTCTAATATTAATTGATGACAAAAGAGCTGGACAGTCAATTTGACCATTCGAGACTTTGTGTAAGTAAGTCATATCCGTAATGTCTCTTTTACTTTTTAGAGTTTTGAGTCCATAGTGTTTTATAGAACTGTCCATGTCATAATAACGCACATGTCTCTTGAAGTTCAGGTGATTCAAGGTGGTTCAAGTTTAGGATTTATGGTGAGCATTCGAATATTGTTTCCTCATTATCTCAAAACTTAGTATATTTGGAGATGTCTGAATAATCGACTGGAAGATTAATGTATTATCGAAAAACTGGCATTGTCCCTTTTAGATTCAAGCAACAGAATATTATATTATCCTGGCGAAACAAAACTATGTAACGCGGTTTATAGTTGTCTTTATTGGTAAAGAAGAAAATCAATACTTCATGCATTGTGTCGAATGCATTTTAGTATGTAAGTACATTCTTTTCACTCTGCATGCAATGAAAAATGCACGTGTAATGCTGGGTCCGACAAAAAACTCGAATGTATGTAAAACTTGCGAATACCGTCTTTGGAGGCCGGTACGGGTACCGCCGCCTCGTGAACCATTTATTGAATAACCAACACCTCTGTCTGTATATCTATTGTCTGGATCACACTGTAGGAGCAAGAGAGAGAGCCCACAAATTTTACTTCAGTCGTGTGGTCTAAAGCCGAATCTTTTTTTTCTCTGTCTTGTTCTGTTTTATGTTTCGTTTTTCTTCTTCTTTAATGGAATTGAATAAAATACAATAATTCCGCTTAATACAGCTTACCGTACGTTTTAATATAATTGGTAATTACCCTTGTTTTCTATTAAATTGCAATATTTTGCCTTTTGATTGATACAAATTGCAGGAAGTTAATGGGTTTCAAGTTTCAATAGCACATTGGTAGGTGCGTCCCCCGGATAGAGGAAGGTTCGAACTTCGAGTCTTGAGGTCGCAAACAAATCTTTTGTCTTTTCTGAGTCTTTTTCAATTGTATTTCGGTAGGTACTGCTGAATAAAATTATGTTATTAATGATTGAAGAAGAAGATAATGCTAACGAATCTAAAGATTATTATAGAGGACCAAAATTAGGCCCTTGAGGGACCCCAGAAATTGTTAGGTAAGATTGCTGCCCGAAAACTATGTGTCGTTTTCTGTTAGATAAACAATATTTAGTAAGAGGGTAAGGCTCTTGCCTAGCTATCTGGAGATCGCGTGTTCAAAACCCGGCGTGAGCAAGTAAATTTTATTTGACTGATTTGTGTTATTTCACAATTTAAAATCATGTATATAGAATACTTGCGGCAAGTTCCAGAGTGGAAGATACTCTCAGTATCGCCCTAATGTAAGACCACTATTCAGATTTGAAACGTTGCTTGAAATGGCTTTAGCCGTGCTTGGTGCCTAGATCTAAATAGCCAGGTACTTCTTAACCTTCCTTTTCACATCTACTTCCCCTCCCCATTTGGCTTAAGCCTCACGCATACTCCACTTGGGGATGCCAGGCGATTGGGAGCAGATGGGATTCTTATGCTGTATTCACGTAAAAAAAAAGACCTCTGTGGGACACCAAAAATGAACGTGAAAATAATCTGTGAAGAAGAAATCTAAACGGATTATTAAACAGAATAAGACACCAAAAACAAAAAGGTAAAGGTCGCAACTGGAAATCGAACTCAGAATCTCTGTCTTACCGAGAAAACGCCTCTATCCACTCGGCCATTGTGACCTAATTTTTTATCGTCAATTTTATCGATCTCTTGTTTTAAATTGACTTATTTTATTAAAATAAGCGACAGATTCGGTGCAACCTGTACAAAGCCTTTATTTTTCGATAACCGCGTACTGCAAACTTTCCGTGCTTATCTGTCTGTTCAGATCTGGTAATTACTAGCAGGAAGTCAGCAGAGAATACGTTTTATAGCGTGGAATTTGACATTATCGAAAAACGTATTGACGCCATTATAGACTTTTATTCTATACAGAATTATAACAAAAGGGGTGATGGCTTTTAACGTGAACCTGAATTTGACATGAACCTTTTATAGGGTCAATATCAATTTGGGAGGCGGATATGGGTACCGTCGCCCCGGGAACCATTTATTGGATGACTAATACCCCTGCCATATGTCACCCCAAGTGCTTCGCTATTCGCTACGTTTGGTGATTAATGTAGCAGGTGTGTCCGCGTTCGTCTAGGTCTTGGCGGCGAATGTGTTTGCTCACCTACTGCGTGGTGGGCCGGATCAGGAGAGACTGGTGGCGTCGGACTGAGATATTTTGACCTCACCGGGCTCACTCAACCTATCTAAATCACCCTGCTAAGTCACCAAACGTAGCGAATCACTTGGGGTGACCTAAAGCATGTGTTGGTAATCCAATAAATGATTTCCAGGGCGGCAGTACCCATCTCCGCCTCCCAAATTGATTGATTGATTCTTGGACACATGACTCCCAGATTCCTACCCACATCTCATACTTTTTACTTCCCAGAACATCCTTCAAAGATGACATAGGACCTGAAAATAAAAAATTCCTCAGGGCCTTCTGTGTAGAGCTGTATAGAGAATGTAAAAATAAAAAAAACTCCATTTCTAACTGCCAGCATTTCAGAAAATGCTGTCTGCCACGTCTGGAATCAGTGAGACTATGGCATCCCCAATTGGGGTATGGAATGTTGTGCGGCTAAAGGTAGTGACTAGGGGAAGAATATATATATATATATTTTTTATATTTTTTTTATATAGAGAAACCTCACAAGAGTCCCAAACTGCTCCCTTCTGGAGCCAGTGAGACTATGGCATCCCCAATTGTGGATTATGTTGTGAGGCTGAAGGTAAGTGGGGAAGGGAAGGAGATGGGAAAGAGGAAGGTGGGAAAGTACCTGGCTATTCAGATCTAGTCACTAAACACGGCTAAAGCTATTATTAAGCAACGTTTCAATTCTGAATGGTGGTCTTACACCAGGGCGATACTGAGAGTATCTTCCACTCTGGAACTTGCCGCAAATATAACATATATTATTTTTATTAATTAATTGTGAAATAACACAAATTAATCAAATAAAATTTATTTGCCCACGCCTGGTTCGAACCCGCGACCTTCCGAATGGGAGTCAAGTGTCTTACCACTCGACCACGGACGGTCGAGTGGTATACAACGACAACGAATGACAACGAATATGTTGAAGATGAAGATGTGAAATACCTTGATATTCAGATCTGGTCACCAAACACAGCTAAAGCAACTTCAAACAACGTTGGATTGTATTCGAGTATCTTCCACTCTAGAACATGCCGCAAATATCCTCATATTATATTAAATGATCAATCAAATAAAATTTACTTGCACATGCTGGGATTTGAACCTGCTATCTCCGGATTGTTAGTCAAATAGCCTTACCCCTCGACCATGGAGGCCGCCAACCAAATTTATAAACCAAAACACAATGAAGTTTGCAAATTTTTGTTTATTTTTTTTAATATTTTGTACATATTTATATAAACTGACAATATCTCTAAATTCAATTTCAAGTAAGCATTTTTTGTACTCTAATATTTGTACCAGAATATGAAATATCTTACTAATATTATAAACGCAAAAGTTTGTTTGGATGTATGTGTGTTTGTTACTCTTTCACGCAAAATTTACTGAATAGATTTTAACGAAACTTTACAATAATATAGCTCATACATCAGAATAACATATAGTCAATGACTTATAAAGCTAGCTATTTCTTTTCAATATATTGAAAATAATAATTAGTGTATTAGAAAATGTCAATATTTGAGAATGACATTTTGCAATTAAAATTCTATTTTAGAAAATATTTAAAATGGAGATTGCTGGCTTTGCATTACACACCTCAATTGAAATTGCAGGTTGTTTTGGATATTATTTAAGATTTTCACGGCCAAAATAATTATTGTGATTTATTTTTGGGATATTATGCCACATTGCGCCCGGGCAGGTATGGGCACCGCCACCCTGCAACCATTTATTGGATAACCAACACCTCTGCCATAGATCACCCCAAGTGGTTCGCTACTTTTGGTGATTAATCGGGGTTTCCCAGGATCATGGGGTGAGGTTAGTCTAGGTCTTGGCGGCGGACGCGTTTGCCCAACTACGGCGATAGGGAGAGACTGGTAGAGGGAGATCTTTTAACCGCTCCAGCAGGACTCTCTCGGACCATTGCGTTGCACCACAGTGGGAGGGATGAATTCACACATCCGTCATTCCTGAACACATTGACCCCAGATTCCTACTCACCGCTCATACCTTTTTCCTTCTCAGAACGTCCTCTCCTTAAAAAACCCTCCACACAGCATCCCCAAAGATGACATGAACCCTGAGAAAAAATATTTTCTTCGAGGCCTCCTGTGTGGGGAGAATGTTAAAATAAAAGATAATAGAAACAATGGAAGATATGGCATGGAAGACTGTTACAAACTACAAACAAACTGTACAGAATATAAAATAATGCAATACAAGTTATGATATATGCTAGCATTTTAGTTGTATGGGTGAATGATGTTAGCAACGTGCACAGTGAAAAACTAACAATGTTTCATGTCTCATCTCCTTTGTTTCCACTATCCATAGTTCTACTTTAGTTCAAATAAAACAGTGTATTATTTATGCAAATACATACATTAATTTTTATTCGATATTCAAGTAAAATTACATTTTTTTTACACTTCTTGTATACATTTTCCTCGTTGACCTTTGCCAGAGAAGTCTACAGCACATGTGCCCTGTTATCGGTACCGCAACCAGAGCTGACAAACAGATGCATTGCTCGCGTACATAACTAATTCAGAAAAGAAAATTCCAACAAAATTTAAAAATATGTCTTTTAAATACAGTATAAATAGTGCATCAGTAAACATAAAAACTATGCTAAAATTTAAAACAGGTATTTTGTAAAAACAAACAAACAAATGTGTATGTACTTCTTTTTAGTTTTAGGTCTCAAATAAATGATTTAAGGTGAATGTCAAAAGAATTCATATTCTACGCTTTCGTAGATGGCGCACGCATAGTATTTTTACTTATAAACGCTTTTTACAAGTTATGCTTTGAAATATTAAGAAAAAAAAAATTGTTCGCGGAAGTATACGAGCAATATGAATACCTTTCCTGAGTCGTGAATTGAAAAAAAAAAAACAAACGTCAAATGTGCACTTCAGAATTTTTTTGTGTCTCATTTAATAAGTTTACAGTAACAATTCTTTCAGATTTTAATAGTTTATACAACTGTTGTTACTAATAATATTATTTTGAAATAGAAACTCGTATTATGATGTAAAAAATTTGACATTTCTTACAAACCCAATATTTATGACATTTCTTTTGAGAAATATTGCAAAAATTACATGAAAATAATGTAGATAAAACGATATTCCTGATAATACCTCAAATCAATTCTTTCCACAATGAATTTATATCAAAAACAATGAAACTCCGTCCACGTTATGTCCGTCCGTCCAAAAACTGCTGCCAAAGTGACGCCAAGTTCATCATAGATAATTTATGTAAATTATCCCGAGAAGCTAGGCGCTCTGCGGCTTTTTGTTACGTCGAGAACGAGAACGGCCCAAGCGATTCTGACCTTGTTCTTGATACAATTTCTTTATACATAAGAGACAAAATCGCCTCAAAAAATTTTTTTTTTTGACAGTTGTTACCGATCTCATCTGTGATTACACGGCCAGCCAGAGGTTTAACAAATAGTTTTGTCAATTAAAAAACTCTTTTAAGAAAGGCTAGCAAATACAATATTGGATTGAATCACCGATGAAATATTGTATTTGTTAGCCTTTCTTGAAAGATTTGAGTTTGAAATATTACTTTATTTGTTAATATTCATATTGCTTGCGTACTTCCGCGAACAATAAAATGTTCTTAATATTTCAAAGTATAACTTGTAAAAAGCGTTTATAAGTAAAAAATACTATACTCGAGCCATCTACGAAAGCGTAGAATATAAATTCTTCTGACATTCACCTCTTAATATTATTTTCATATCTCAAAGATGGTTTTTCTGCCTCTATGTATTTGAAGTTGCACTAAATGTTTAGTGCTTGTTTAAATACATCATAGATGGCATTCTAATATTCGTTTTGGATAGAAAATTAATTTTAAATAACTTGCCAATCATTGTGAATTTGCTTCGGTCAGTTCAAGTTGGAATAACACTTGAAAAATAATATAATTACATAGAGTTTTTTTTTTACATTAATTCGACACAGGAGACCCTGAGGAAAATAATTTCCCTCAAGGCCTATGTCATCTTTAAAGACACACTGTGTGGAGGGTCTTTTTTAAGGAGAGGTAGGAGTGGAGCGACCCGTCCTTATATGACAAATGTCAACCGTCTACATATGTTGGGCGCACATTTGGCGTGTTTCCCGACTATGCACCGGTGCCGAGGGGATCAATGACGCTAGTTCCTCGGAGCATCTTCCATTGAAATACTTGTGGAACAAGGATAACATTCCCAACCGACGCCTGCGCTCTAAAGATTGCAATCCGTTTGTTAAGACGGGAGAATCTATCAAACGGACCGCACGTTTCTGCATAGAGTCGAGGGTATTTTTCAGGTACTTTGGGGCTCCAGACCATAGGTGGCTGCCAAATTCAACCGTGGGGCGCACTTGCGATTTGTACAGAATTAGCAGTTGTGTACTATTAAAGTATCTGCAGGGCCCTGTACAGTACGCCCAGTTTCTGAGAGGCTAACTTAACTCTGGCCTCGATGGAGCCCCCATATCTGAGCTGGTCACTTAAGAGTTACACCGAGCATATCAATAGAGGACCTGTTCGGAAGAATACTACCGTTGAAGGAGACTAGATTGATTATCTGTGTTTATTTTTAGTGTCTTTGTATTGTTTTCAAGTGTATTGTTTATATAAAGCCCGATTTCTGTAAAACTTTCTCTCTCAATTCAACAAGCCACCTGATCAAGTCCTAGGGCTTTCTTTAGATATGATCGGAACCCACGTAAACAATATGAAGTGTCTAATCATATCGTAAATATATCTGTGAATAAAGAATTCATCATGTAGCTGTCCAGTGTTTTATTGAAAAGATCCTAGAAATTTATACAGTATCTACATACACCGATACACATTTTTTTTTTTTTTTTATATTAACTCCACACAGGAGGCCCTGAGGAAAATAATTTCCCTCAGGGCCTATGTCATCTTTGAAGATGCTGTGAGGAGGGTCTTTTTGAGGAGAGGAAGGAGTGAACGTGGGTCTTGAAGAGACCCATGTTATAGGAAGGAGGAAACACAGAGGCCGGCAAATCGTTCCACAGCCGAGCTGTTGAACACAAAAACGAGTCGTAGAAGCGTCCCGTTCTCATGTGACAAATGTCAACTGTGTACATATGTTGGGCGCGCGTTTGGCGTGTTTCCCGACTATGCACCGGTGCCGAGGGGATCAATGACGCTAGCTCCTCGGAGCATCTTCCATTGAAATACCGGTAGAACAAGGATAGCATTCCCACCCGACGCCTGTGCTCTAAAGATTGCAATCCGTTTGTTAAGACAGGAGAATCTATCAAGCGGACCGCCCGTTTCTGCACAGAGTCGAGGGTGTTTTTCAGGTACATCGGGGCTCCAGACCAGAGATGGCTGCCAAATTCAACAGTGGGGCAAACCAAAGTTTGTATAGCTCACTTCAACTCTAATTGCGGGACCTGCATAATTATGTATTGGCATGGGGCACATTTTTTAAATTTAAACACTTAAAAATAAAAAGTTATAAGTTTTTTTTACACTAATTTTAACATAACGGCTAGCAGCCTGGCTTCAGAATATCATATACAATTTGGGCAAACAAACTAACTAACCAACCATTGCGTCATTTCTCCACAGGGATAGGCAGAGACAGAAACGCCACAAAACTATATTTGCACACGCTCCTTGCTTCATCCACGTTCACATATTCCTCATACTTCAGAGATAAATTGATCAATTTCAATAGCCTCTCTTTTTTTAATAGTGAAACACCTAACAAGAGTTCCAACTGCTCCTGTCTGGAGCCAGTGAGACTATGGCATCCCCAATTGGGGTATTGTTGTGAGGCTGAAGGTAAGCGGGAAAGGGAAGGAGATGGGGAAGAGAATTGTGGGGATGTACCTGGCTATTCAGATCTAGTCACTGAACAAGACTAAAGCCATTTTAAGCAACTTTTCAATTCTGAATGGTGGTCTTACACCAGGGCGATACTGAGAGTATATTCCAATCTCTGGGGCCTAGGAGCTGTAAAAATGATCAAACATAATATATATTATAAAATATCATTTTTTTTCTTACATCATTTAAAAATTTCATTGTCCATTCACATTCATAAATCATCTCTTATTGCTCTTCTGTTATTTCTGACTCGTGGAGCATCCGTGACTTTATTTTTCATCTACTTGCGCGTCGCACATTTTTTCCATTCATCTAAGCATCTCTTTCTTAATTGCTAATAACCTTACATAACTTTCAGATTATGTCGTCATGATATACGGTTTTACCACACGTACACCTCGGGGATCTAACTTCCATTCCTCTTTTTGCCACATTATGGCTCTAATTCTTCATTTGAGAGGCGGGAATGAGTACTGCCGCCCCGGGAACCATTTATTGGATAACCAACACCTCTGCCGTAGGTCACCCCAAGTGGTTCGCTACATTTGGTGACTTAGCAGGGGTGCCCGGGTTTATGGGGTGAGGTTTGTCTAAGTCTTGGCGACAGATGATCTGGACACACTGAACCCCAGATTCCTACCGAATCCTTATACCCTTTTCCTTCCCAGAACGTCCTTTCCTTAAAAACACCCTCCACACAGCATCCCAAAGATGACATAGGCCCTGAGGGAAATTATTTTACTCAGGGCCTCCTGTGTGGAGCTCATGTAAATAAATAAAAAAATTCCAAAGCCTCGGATTGCTTTGCTGCCACAATGTGCCAAATATTCTCTAGATTCTTTAAAAAAATTTAAAGTTAACGATTTTACAATAATTTTTTTTATAAATCCTACGAATATGTGATAATAGTCAAAAGATAGGTGAATTCATTGGCTAGATAGAACTATAATCAGTTTGTATGTCTGCATATTCAAATTCGGAGGTATGATTTTTTTTAATGTGGGCGAAAAAATTTGCTTTAGCAATCCGAGAAAAAAGTTTTAAATTGCTATATCGCTTCAGTGGTTATTTACATCAGAACAATTTTTTATCAAAAAACTTATTAAATATTCCATATATATTTGGCTTTTTACAATTTATTTCACATTTTGACATGAGTTTTAAAATTTACATATATATATATATATATTTTTTTAAATTTCCTACATATCGCGGGCCTTATGTCACACAACATCATTTACAAACAAATAATTGATGACAGGCATTTCATCGTTCAGTTGTTTAGTCAGACATCTCAGAAAAATCGAAATTTGAGTCGAGTACGAAGTTATATGTAAAAGTAGTCTATCTGGTACAACACTCAGATAACTCATAAACACCACCAGATCAATTATAATGCACAAAAATTTGTAGTGAAATACAAAAAAAAATTATACTTTCTGGATCACTAGTAGGATATTTCAAAATGTCATACTAATGTACCGGATCGTTATGCTTCCCGGTATTATTTTATAGTAACACGTGTAAATAATATGTGATTTATGACGAGCATTCGAATATCACTTCCCTCATTATCTCAAAACTAGTATACGTAGATATGATTTTAGATTTTCACGGCCAAAAGTATTTATTTTTGGGGTGTTTTGCCGTCTGCCGTCTGCATCGAAAATTTCGAAAAGCGTTACAGTGTCCATCATCAGAGCACATGTGTGATCGTGATGAAGTAAGTGCTTAAGTACGTAGATGTAACACCGTGTTGCCAGCACCACTCCTCTACGAGCTAGTATCACGGATACCAATTGATGGTGTGGTGTTGAAATTGCATGATTTTGAGTTGTCGTCAAACGTGGGTGAATAGCTTATGATGGAGAATACGTTAATTGCTTCAAAGTACTTACTGTCTGACTAACAAATGAATAAAAACTGGTAAAAGATGTAACTTTAAAACAACACGTTAGTCAAAATTCAAATTTTTCAACTTGAATAAAAGCTTTCGAATTTTTGCCATTTTTTCTGTAAAAAAACTGTCAAATTCGGGAGTCAAGCATAACCTCAAATATAAATATCCTATTATTACTTGTCGAAATTGGTGATACCATAATGAAGATTCTCATTAGACTTTATTTATACATATTTATATGTCATAAAAAGAAACGTATGTGCGTATGTATAATATGTACATACAAATAAAATAAATTTTTTTTTTTTTACAATCAGATTATTTCAAGATTCGAGCTTTTGTAAGATACAGCAACATTTTATATTTATGTTAAGACTAAATTAATTATCAAACAATAAAAAAAATTATTACAATTTATTTTTTTGTATTATTTGTTTTTGCTGCATTTTGGATCCGTCTCCTTTTGTTTTTCTCCGTCCCCGGTGCCGCGCAACACCTTTTTAGCCACGGCGATCAACTCTGTAATTTTTTCCGTTTCGCGCGGATCAACACTCTGCATTACGCTGATCAAATTGTCTAACTCGTCCGGCGGAGAAATTTCTTTACCATCAAAGTTTGAACTTCCCGACGTGCAAGGCATAGCGTCAATATCTTGAGTCACGTCCGACACTACAACGTCTTTCGGCGTGTTATTTTTACCCAAAACATCAAAAACACGATTTACGACAACATTCATACGATCTCTGAGATTGCTCGCGTTTGAATCATCAACGATAACGGACTTTTTCGGTGATGCTTCTTTTTCGGCACGTTTTGAATTCTTATTGATTTCTGCATTGCTTTGAGCGTCGCAATGCATCGGTTCGTGCCTTTCTTCCGTCGTTTCAGTGTCGGCTAAACGATTGCTTTCGAATATATCCGTGAAAAACTTGCGTACTAACGAATCGTTATCACTTTGTATCTTTGCAAACGTAGTTTTGTTGCTGTCACAATCGCGTATGTCTACTTCTGGTCTGTATGCGGACGAGTTAGAAATAACCGTGCAAGGTTTGTTTGTATCAATTTGGTATCGTGGCTTCTTTCGTTTGCCGTCCGTCTGTGAGTTTTCCGTGCCCAGTAGATCGGAGAGTACCGAAGAGATGTTCTTATAGATGCTGAAGTTGGATTGGTGGTTGCTGCAGGAGGGCTGGTCGTGTAGAAGCCTGCGTCGTTTTGGACGTGGAATCGGCGACTGGGAGACGCCGATTTGTGAAGACACGTCACGCGTTGGTGGCTCGATTGACGATCTGCGAGGTTTGATGTTTGGGCTTGCTGAGGAGACAGAAGAAGAAAATTAAAATATAAAAAGGACAAGACATGATGATGGTTGATGAGGTTTAAAAAAATTGCAGAGCTGAAGCATTGGACAGCAAAGACTTAATAATTGAAACAATAATTGTTTATCTGAAGGGTGTTTCTGTATATTTTGTGTTAGTTAGCGCTACGAGACAATTAAGACAAAAAGGCAAAAATCCATCGGCTGTCAAATTTATGTGATTTTCTATGGCTTTCAATGGTTTGTCTATGCCCGTTGTGTGTTGATGACAGTTCGTCGCTCCAGTTCATTTTTGTCCAACAGACCATTTTTCGTGAAATTGAGTTAAGTGTGCAGTTGTTCTCAAAAAGCCTTTATTCATACGATACTCGTTCAAAAAAAAATTATAAAAGATTATTTAAGGGGTTTTCAAAACGCACGTTGTCTTACGTCCTCCAAAATGTATGTGCTTTTATCGTAAAAAAAACTTTAAAGTGCCATTTCTCCTGATTTACGTTTTGTTCTGTTGGATAAAAACGAACTGAAGCGACGAGTTGATGTGGATTAATTACCTACTTAGAAACACGAAGTACTAATTATTAGTTATTATAACTAAGTACATATAAGCCTAATAAACATTCATAAAATGTCTGTTTGTCGTATTATTTAAATGTTTGTACGCGATGACATCGACTTTTAACGAGGATTATGCGGTAAAATACGCCATCATCTCTGGCGAAACTACTTTTAAGAGTTGGTGTCTTAACACAAACACAGTATTTAGCTCGTTGGAGCAATACGGAACACTGCATTTAAGAAAACTGTCAAAATGTGTCGTATACGGCTGATTTAACACTCGTTACAATGTTGTAAAAAAAAAAACAGAATCACCCTTCAGGGCGTTGAAGGTGAATAACTGACAGATCACTAAGAGAGTACTGTATTTGAATTAATGATTATTAACCTCTCCCCCTCCTCCGTACACCGATGGCCAGAATCGAAGGATCCAGTCGGATCTGGCTGCTGAAGTGTTTTGTGGCCTCGCCGGCGTGTTTCTGTTGGCCGTGAGCCGCCTCGTGCTGCTGCCCCGCCGCTGCCGGACCGCACAAGCCACTCGAGGATGCCAGGTCTGCAACATACATCATTCCTCTAAACACACACAAATTTTACGGCCTGCAGTGGTGAAGTGGTACCGACCCTGATGTACGGCAGTGAGGCGTGGAACTGCCAGAGGAAGGAAGAAAGTCAACTGAATTTTACATTAGGAGGAGGCCCTGACGAAAATAATTACCATCTGTCACCTTTGGGGATGCTGTATGGAGGGTCTTAAAGGAGAGGAAGTTCTGGGAAGGAAAAAGGTACGAGGGATGAATAGGAATTTGAGGGTCAGTGTCTCCAGGAGTGACGGACGTATGGATCCTGAAGTGCAAGGCGATGTTCCGTGAGAACTCCACCCAGAAGGCCCTGAGAAAAATAATTCCCCTCAGGGCCTATGTCATCTTTGGGGATGCTGTGTGGAGGGTCTTTTGAGGAAAGGAAGGAGATAAAGTTGTAGAAAAGAAAAAGGTATGTAGGATGGTAGGAATCTGGGGATAAGTATCTACAGGAGTAATGGACGTATGAATACAACCCTCCTACTGGGGTGCAAGACATGTTCCGAGAAAGCTCCACACAGGAGGCCCTGAGGAAAATAATTCCCCTCTTCTGTCATATTTGGGGATGCTGTATTGTGGGTTTTTTTAGAAAAGAAAGGTGAGGACATTCTGGGAAGGAAAAAGGTATGTGGGGTGGGTAGGAATCTGAGGTTAAGTGTCTCCAGGAGTAGAATCCAAGTCTCCCACTGGGATGAAAGGCGATGTTCCAAGACAGCTCCACACAGGAGGCACTGAGGAAAATAATTCCCCTCAGGGCATATCATCTTTGGGATGCTGTGTTGAGTGTTTTTTTGTGTTGTTGTGGAGGGTCTTTTGGGATAGGAATTAGAGGAAGTTCTGGGAAGGAAAAAGATAAGAGAGGTAGATAGGAATCTTGGGGTCAGTGTGTCCAGGAGTAATGGACGTATAAATTTAACTCTTCCACTGTGGTGTAAGGCGATGTTACGAGAGAGTACAGCTGGAGAGGTCAAAAGGTCTAAGGTCAAAAGGTCAAAGGTCCGCAAGCAGTCGCTCCCGATCCGGCCTGCCACTGGTGGGCATATGCATCCACCGACGGACAAACCTCACCCCACGAACACCTTATAAGTCACCCACTAAATGTAGTGAACTACTTGGGGTGACCTACGGCAGAGGTGTTAGTTATTCAATAGAAGATAATTAAATATTGAGTTAAAAAATAGATCATTTTAACAAACCCTTGATTCCTTTTCCTCCCTGACTATTCAGTTCTTGGTATTTCACATCGCATTCTTCTATCCTCTTTTTAAGTTCCGCTGCAACAAATAAAACATGACAATTATTAACCTTTTAAAAGCCACATATTACAAAAATTACATGAAAATAATGTACATAAAACAATCTTTCTGATAATACCTGAAATCTATTCTCTCCACAATGAAATTATATCAAAAACCATGAAAGAATATAGAGTTTCTAAACGAACTCCGTCCATATTTGCCGCATCATAGACAATTTATTAAAATTATTCCGAGAGGCTAGACGCTATGCAGTATTTTATTTTTTTTATTTTTTATAGTGAATATCTCACGAGAGTCCCAACTGCTCCCGTCTGGAGCCAGTGAGACTATGGCATCCCAAATTGGGGTATGTTATGAGGCTGAAGGTAAGTGGGAAAGGAAAGGAGACGAGGAAGAGGAAGGTGGGAAGTACCTGGCTATTCAGATCTAGTCACTAAACACGGCTAAAGCCATTTCAAGCAACGTTTCAATTCTGAATGGTGGTCTTACAACAGGGCGATACTAAGAGTATCTTCCACTCTGGAACGTGCAGCAAATATACTATATATTATTTTAAATAATTAATTGTGAAATAACACAAAACAATTAAATAAAATTTATTTGCGCACGCCGGGTTCGAACCCGCGACCTTCGGAATGGCAGTCCAACGCCCTACCGCTGGACTACGCCGGCCGTCATGTGCCTCATTACATCAAGAACGAGAATGGCCCAAGTGATTCTGACCTTGTTCTTGATACAATTTCTTTATACATAAGGGACAAAATCGCTTCCAAAATCGATGGTACACCGGAGTACGTACGGCCAATGACAAGTTAACACGTTGAAGGATGGGATTTTGCCTTCATATAAATCTCTTCTTCCACAGGAATACGCAAGCGATAGATACTCGGCGACTAGCGCTATAAATCTGCCCGGAGTTTCATAGACAGGCACAACACGTTGCCGACATTTGCAAACTCGTCGGCGACACCAGTCTCCCATTGCAGCATATTAAAACATCAAGCACCAATATCGATACAGCAATGTCGATACTACTGTTGATAGCATTGGTGACATCTGGTAGATTTCTATCTGGTAGGCATCAGTCTTGGGCGACTACTTATTCTCCGGTAATGGCTGAATTAGCGACACTTCACGCAACACGAGAATAAAAACTTGGCTGGTAAAAGATTATAATCTTTACGTGGTTTACCTATCGTTATTCCTTACAATTTCATCATCAATTTTGAATGATAATGGCGTCTATAAAATTGATTCATATCCAAATGTATTATCCACAAACAGACATGTGTTCATTGTGGTATTCACACAAGTCAATGTATTTTTAAGTTATTTTAATCTGATATAAAACCCTCACCCTCGCGACGATTATACAAGGGTCAGTCCAAAATTAAGCCTCCTATTTTTTTCTGTCCTTTGTATGTCGGCAACAGGCTTTAACCTTTAGCAAAAGCTTTTTGGAAAAAACTGTGTGAAATTAGCTTCCCGGATTTTGCTCAAATATCATATAAAAACAAAGGAATTGGTTTTTTTTGTGATAGTTTTCTGTTTGCCAGATAATGTACCTTATTATTCATATATATTTCATGATAATATCGTTACAAGTTTTCCCAGAATAGCTATTTTTAACAAAAAAATGTATGAAAATATTTCACATTCGGCAAAAAAATGTAAATAATATTATATTCATACGAAAATTATCATTTTTTTTTATTTTTCTATTAACCTGAATAGACACCCTACATGAAAAAAACCAATTCAAAGGTGTTTTCGAAGAAGTAATGACACAAATACTTGTTTGAAAATGAAATGACAGTTGAAAACCGTTTGTAAAAGTGACGCCAAGTTGACCATAGATATTTATTATAAATTATTCAGACGGGTTGGCACTATGCGGATTTTTGCTATGTCAAGACCGAGAACGGCGCAAGCGATTCTGACCTTGTTCTTCATACAATTTCTTTATATATAGGGGACAATATCGCTTCAAAAATATATATTTTTTTTATTTTGTCCCGCGGCCACCGGTGGGCGAACGGCCATCGAGAGGTTAAGCCTACTGCCGTCTTTCAAAACCCACAGAACCTGTATGCCATTCCAGGACATTACAATAATCAATGACATAGAACAGCGCTGTGTAGGAATTGACTTAGTTGCTGTGAAGCATCAGCGTTTTAACAGTTGTTTAATGTGCACTTTCAAAATGCATCAAAACAGAATGGAATAAAGATAATCTAACATCTGCCATAACATTATGTATTTAAACAATGGACTTACCGATATTGCTCTCTTGCTCTGCCTGCTTATCAGAGATATCTTTAATAATCCTGTTCTGCGCACCCACTTGGCCTTTGTACCAGCGCAGCTGAAAAGAAAAGGAATGTACAAAATACTGTATTCTCACACTCTCAATCCGCCACCCCAAAAACGTGGCTCGTGTCCAATAAGGAAGTTGAGTGCATTTTTTTTTTTTTTATCAATGTTCACATGCAAACTTGAATACTAGTATTTTTTTTTGTTAAGTTCGTTTTCATAATTAAATTAATTTTACAAGTTTCAATTTTATTAAGCCCGCAAAAACGCCCGGTAAGAGGCGGGAGAGTGTGTGACGTCATCTGTTCCCCGTTTGTGTGAAAAATAAGGGTAAATATTTACATAACCGGGACACGCTTAATACGGACTAAAAAAATAAATTTAAAAAAGTTGTAGTAGTTAGATATTAACTAGTACTAATCAATTCAGTTACCGGAATTTCAAAAGAAGTGCATTTTAATGGTAATATTTTTAATTTAAAAACACGAAATGTCATTTTTTACCGACCGCTATGTAGGAACTGTCGCAAGTTTCGGTGAAAATGACATTCCGTGTTTTTAAATTTAAAAAATAACCATTAAAATCCACTTTTTTCGAAATTCCGGTAAATAAATTGATTAGTACTAGTTAATATCTAACTACTACAACTTTTTAAATTTATTTTTTTAGTCCATATTAAGCAGTGGCGGTTCGTGGTCTTTTTAAAGGGGGGTTCAGAAATTCAAGAGAAGAATGATATATTGTCTAACCAAAATTTACTCTTGTCATACAAATTAAATAAAGTTAGTGGGGGGGTACCTAAAGAGGTACTATTGTTTTTAAATAACTTGATACTCCTCGACACAATTATTAAACAACCAAAATGGTTTTAGAGGATTTAAATTGTTTAATGGTTTTTACAACACTCAATGTACGTTACTAATTATTATTGTTTTTTTTCAATAAGAATAATTGCGTAGAATGTAGAATATAATATAATTGATATTTTAAAACATAAAAAAACAAGAAACACAAATAAAGGTGGCCACGAAATAAAATTAGGTTTTTTCACTTACATTAAAAATCCATTATACACGTATAAAAAAATAATTATATTTAATTTACAAACTTTTTTCATAAGCATTAGCGTTATTTTTTGTATATAACACTGTATTCCGTCATTGTGTGAAAAAATTAGGACAGAATATACGCGACAACCGATAAACGCAACCACTTTCAATTTGAAAGCCGAAACAATACTAGGAAAGCTCAACACAAAATTGCATAACCAGCGACGTTATTTGCCGAAACTTTAGTAAATGTACTCGTAACTAAGGGAAATAACGACTTATCTATAAAGAAAAAAATACGAAAACAGAAGTCAAAATCGGTCCACTTCAATAGTAGATTTACAAATGTCATTAGTAAACGGTTGGAGAAATGCAGAAACCAGAAAATAAAAAATGTACAAAAATGACTACAAAGTTAAATACCATAATATATAACATTTAACTTGCATCCGTCGGTGCAAAAGTCGACCGTCAGCCGGTCATCTTGAGACAATCTCGGGCTTCGTTTCGGCGAGACTCGTCAAAGTTCCAAGGTCACGTGACATCTTGACTCGTGAGCAGCGCACCAAGCTGCGTAGTTTTTTCCATTCTACCGTCACAGCGATTCGTATCGGCTATGATTTTTCGTATGGACAAACGTGTGCGGATCGCAACGCGCACAAAATGGGAATAGATAGGTACCGTATTTTTCGGTGGCGCGAGTTTTAAAGACGGAATTTTAATGTCGAGCTATCTGTGATGCGCTTATATTACTATACAACAAGATTGTTTTATTTTATCATATTTTTAATGGGGGTTCACCGCACAACCGCACTTTAGAGAAAACCGCCACTGATATTAAGCATTTCCCTTTTCTGTAAATATTTACACTTATATTTCACGTGAGACGACGTCACACGGTCTTTTGCATCTTACCGGGCATTATGGCGGGCTTTAATAAAAGTCAAACTTGTAGAATTAATTTAATTATGAAAACAATCTTTAAAAAAAAAATATGGTATTTAAGTTTGCATGTCATCCACATGAACATATTTTTTATAAGTCAAGATATTTTTCACTCAACTTCCTTATTGTAATACAATTAATAATAATAAAAATAAATAAATTAACAGCATTTCGTAAAAACAACTAACACCGCTTTTTTTCTTTTTGTGTGAGACCTCACAAGAGCGCCCCTGGCTGTACGGTGCAAAGGCAGGGAAACTATGTAGCTAGGTTGGGCAGCGTTGTGAGGCAGCTTAAGAGAAGGGCTGCAGGAAGGGATTATATGTAGGAGGAAAAACAGATTCCGGTAGCTCGTTCTACGTACAAGCCGACGTACAAGCCGACGTACAAGCTGAAGTACAAGCTGACCTACAAGCTGATTTACAACTAAAACGACCCATTCTCATGAAGGCAACATCTACTGTGAACGAATGTTCTGCTCGGAACCATGACAACTCAACAAAGTGGCAATTGAACAGTGCGTTGACAATTTATTAACTTGTTGAAAGCCAGCATACAAAAAATATGTTTTTTCAATACGACGTAAAATATTTGACAGTTCTCACCTTTCTTACGAATTCAATTTTTATAACATTTCTTTTGTGATATAGTACAAAAATTACATCAAAATAATGTAGATAAAACGAACTTCCTAATAATCACTCAAATCTATGCTTTCCATAGTGGATTTATATTTAAAAAAAACGATGAATAAATATAGACTTCCAATATGACAGCGTTCATATTATCAAGCAGCAGCCATTTTGTCCGCCATCTTTGGTGCCCGGCGCGACTTGGCAATTACATAATATGAATCATTTGGAGTGGCTAAATGCTATCCAGTAATTCGTTATGTCAAGATCGAGAATGGCCCAAGCGATTCTAACTTTGCTATTCCCGGGGGGACTGCGGCCTACAAGAGGTTAAGTGATAATTTTTTTTTAAAATAGCTTATAACCTAACCTAATTTAACCCATTTAATGAAGTTTTTTTTTTTTTCATCACTTGACTTTTCAAAGGAGTGATGAAGTTGCACCGTACCGCTCGTGTCCATTGAATTTTGCACACGTGCACCGGGGATCAATGCTACTAGCTCCTTAGAACAGACTCTACTAAAATACCTGTAGAACAAGCTCAGCATGCTCACATTGCGTTTGTGCATTAGAGATGGCAATCAGTCTGTTAACAATGGATTATTTAACGGACTGCCTTCCATTGCACAGAATCAAGTAGGTTTATCAAGTATGACGGGGCTCCAGCCTAGAGGTGGCTCCCAAATTCAGAAAAGAGATTTATATAATGATCTATTTGTATATTAAATAGATTTGACTAGAACACGGCGGTCTACCAAACTATCAGAGTATCCTGTATTTTTACCTTATTGAGGATTTTGCCCATCTTGCGCGAGATCTGCATAGTGCTCCGCTGGCTGCGGGCGCATCGCATCTTCATCTCGTTCATCAGCAGCTGCGTGGGGGAGTGCGCGGAGACCAGGCCGGCGGCGTCGAAGGTCGACGGCACATCTTTGGGAGAAGACACATCTTAATATTGATTATTTACACGGTTGTTATCACAGAATAAAGAAATACAAGAAGTGCCTTGTGAATGTGGTTTCGTGATTCAAGTATTTGCCTAATTTGGGCCTATGGTTTCATACAAAACTGTGTTTTTGATATTCAAATAAGTGGGAGCAACTTAAAAGTATATACCTCACAAGAGTCCCAACTGCTCCCGTCTGGCATCCAATTGGGATATGTTGTGAGGCTGATGGTAAGTGGGGAGGGGAAGGAGATGATGAAGAGGAAAGTGGTAAAGTACCTGACTATTATATCTATTTTATAAACACGGCTAAAGCCATTTTTAAGCAACGTTTCATAGTGGTCTTACAGCAGGGCGATACTGAGAGTATCTTCCACTCCGGAGATATGTTTTTTGTGTAGTGATTGTACTAGAAGGCGTATCATGTATTAACAAATGCAAGACACGTGTAATATCAGAGACAGTAGTTAAAAAAATGTTTAATATCTTCTAGTTTTTGTAGTCTACCTAAAAAACATTGATCTCATCAAACACAAAATCAAACACATCCTCTTGATAGCTTATCCACCGGATAATGTATATTTTAGATTTACTGATTTACGATTTATTTACTGTCCGAGTTTATAATTCGGTACGAACCTAAGAGTATGGATATTAGAGAGACGGCATATGAAGTGTGCCCGCGCGCTCTAAGTGTGCCTTTTCGAGAAATTTACCCAAACGGCTTACATTGGCTGCTGGTTTTTGGCCATTTAATACGTTCCGACAGCAGCCATTTTACATGGTGACAGCCAATGTCAGCCGTGTGGGTAGAATTCTCAAAAAGGCACACTTGGAGCGCGCGGGCACACTTCACATGCCGTCTCTCTAATATCCATACTCTTAGGTACGAACCTATGAAAAATGGCTATAAATCGGATAAGTTAGCCTGGTTTTCTACCTTTTGCAAGTATGTATTTCTATTAATTGAAAACAAATCACTTTTGTATAAACCACTGATCAAATCAAAATTATCAACATGTTTCAAAACCGATGGTTTCTTCATCGGGATAAAATTAAAATTTTATTGGTGTATGCAAAATAATTTTCATTTAATTAATTTGTGAATATTGAGGAGATAATTTTTTTGTTTATTAAAATATGTTATCCTATGGAAAGCTATAAAGAGAGTTAAATAGAAATAAAATCATTATCGTTTTCATTGCTCAATTGTAAAAATAAATTCTTCTTAAAAATAAATATTTCCATGACACAGAGCAAAAGAGAAAAAAGACATATTTAACAATAAGAGATCTAGGAATCATTCTTGATTCTAAATTCATATTTGATGTACACATTAACGACATTAAGTGCAAATCATTAAAAATGATGGGATTTATTTACAGAATATGTAGACCTTGCAAAGATCCTCAATCAATTCTAACCTTTTACAATGCCTTAATTAGTAGTAATCTTGAATATGGAAGCACTATGTGGAATCCACGTTACTGCAAATATGAAAACATTGTAGAATCAGTAAAAAAAAAATTGCTAAGAATGTTATCCTTCAAATGTGGACTACATGACCATCTTAGATCATACGACGTACGTCGTGATTACTTCAAGATTGATACACTTAAAACTAGAAGGCAATTGACTGATCTAATATGTTTACATAAAATCATTCACGGCCATCATGATACCACACTATGTCTTAGCAAAATTGAAATAAATATCCCCAATTCCCATTGTTTAAGACGCCATAACACTTTTCACCTGAATACATTTAAAAATAATATCGCCTACTTTAGCCCTCTGACACAGATGTGTCAACTATATAACAAGATAGAGTGTGCTGAAGTAGATATATTCGTCGATAATTTGTACAGATTCAGAAAAAAGTTCTGGGGCTGTTAAAAAATGTGTTAAACTAAGTAACTAACTAACCATCACGCCGTTTCGCCGCAGGGGTAGGCAGAGAGGACGGACCGCCAAACAACTCGGTCTTGGCACACGCTCCTTGCCTCATTCACATTCATACATCTTCTCATACATACTCTTCTATTATTCTGACTCTTGACATGGCCCGGCTCAAGTATCTGATTTACTTGATCGGGCCACGTCTTCCTTGGGCGTCCTCGGCTTCTTCTACCGTTCACATTCGCGTCATAAATTCTCTTTACACTCCTTTCTTCATTCATTCGCTCAACATGCCCAAACCATCTAAGCGTCCCTTTCTTAATCTTACTTACTACGCTCACATTCTTTTCGGATCTCCACATTCCTCACACGATCATACATGGTTTTACCACACATACGCCTCAGGGATCTCATTTCTACAGCATTCAGTCTACTTTCATCCTTTCTCTGCCATTTCCACGCTTCACTGCCATACATCAGGGTAGGTACCAGTACTCCATTGTGGACTGCTAGCTTCGCTTCTGTGGACAACTTTTTGTTGGCTCCAACGGCGTTCAATCCTCCATTAATGGAGTTACCTGCATTCACCCTTCTTTCGATATCCCTATCAGCCTTCCCATCTCTCGTAAACATACTTCCCAAATATACAAACTCATCCACCTGCTCCAAGTATTCATCATTCACAACTATATTGCACACCGTTTTCTGACTCTCTCTTTCAAACACCACGACTTTAGACTTACTTACATTCATCATTAATTCATTCTTCATACATACTTCGTTCATCCTAGACACGAGAGACTGCAGATCTTCTATACTGTTAGCAATCAGCACCGCATCATCAGCATACAACAGACAACATACTATTATATTATTCATAAACTAAGTATATTGTGACAATTGTCTCTCTATGCATGCCTCTCATGTTTCTTATGTCTCTTGCCTCTCTTTGTAATATGTGTTACTTGAGTGAGCTTGTATATAATTTTGTATATTTTTTTATTTGTGATGTTTCTGTTTTTCTAATTGTATATATCTGTATTTAATTGTATTTAATTGTATGTAATTGTAGATTTTTTTGAATTGTATGTTCCTATTTGTACAATAACAATAACATCTGTAAAAAAACCCATTTTTGGATTTCCTGTCCTTCACAGAATTTCAATTTTCCGCTATCGATATGCTGCAAAATTCCGAGGAAATCTGTTTGCTCATTTTGAGTTTCATCCTGTTTAAAACTGGGGAAATGCACACTACAGATTCGCTCCTAAGTTTAAACCTGTTTTGTGTTCAGAATGTAACTTAATATTTCAGTGGCGGATTCATCTGCTGAAACTATTTGAAATAAACCATTCTCATCTTCCGAAAAGATGGGAAAAGAGAATGTTATGAAGAAGTTTAAACCGTAAATCGTCCTTACTTTGAAATCCATTATTATTGGCGATATTGACCCGGCACGCCATCTGCATCTTGGCACGAAGAGCGGGCGACACCTTGTCGTCAAAATGCTCGATGGCCATGCTGGAGATGTCGCGCAACTCTTCAAGAACCTCGTGGGTGCGCGGCAGCGTCTCCGACTTTTCCACAATGGTAAGCACGCGGCGGATCTCGTCAATGACCTGAAAAGATTTGATGATATATTCAGACAGAAATAATAAATTTTACTATAGCCAGATCCAAGCGAAGAAGCTATGCAGACAATAGTCTATTGGTATGTGCAGAAAGGGCGTGATTTATTAGAAGTTCACTTTCCACACTTGCCTCCCGATGACAAGTACTACAATTTTTGTAACATAACCAAACTTGAAAAACTACGCAAAGATGGGTGATTTTTATGAATTAACCTGTTATTGGCCGTACGTATTCCGGTGTACCATCGATTTTGGAAGCGATTTTGTCCCTTATGTATAAAGAAATTGTATGGAGAACAAGGTCAGAATCGCTTGGGCCATTCTCGTTCTTGACGTAACAAAATACTGGATAGCGTCTAGCCTCTCTGAATAATTCAAATTAATTCACGATTATGCGCCGGGCATCAAAGCTGGCAGACTAAATGGCTGCCGCTTGAAAATATGAACGGAGTCGTTTTAGAAGCCTATATTTCTTCATTGTTTTTTTTTTTTATATAAATCCATTGTGGAAAGTATAGATTTGAGTGACTATTAGGAAGATCGTTTTATCTACATTATTTAGATGTAATTTTTGTAATATATCACAAAAGAAAAGTTATAAAAATTGAGTTTGTAAGAAAGGTGAGACCATCAAATATTTTACATCATATTGAAAAAATATATAACAGGTTAAAATTAATTAATGATGAACTTGCCGCTATTAGCTAATTTTTTTAGTCGCTAGCTTGGATTAGCTTCTAACGAATACCAAAAAGTGTCATTAATTTTGGTGTCATTGAATATTCTAGTCTTGTACTGCAAAGTCTATGTGTAGACGTTATTTTAAATTACTTTCTAAAAATTTAACATCTGTTTACATGTTAATAATTGTATTTTTTAAACATCTGCAATTATACAAGGTGTTAGGGGACGTACTTGACTTACTTTAACCGTCAATTCCTGACGTTATTAGGAGTAAAAAAGATAAATGAAATTTTTGTTTTCGGTGACTTTTTTGGTGTCTTTCTTTATTAAAATTTTTTTTTTCTTCAAAATCAAGCAGCAACAAAAACTTTCAGATTTCATCACCAGTCACTCAGCCGAGTAACCGCCCTATGCCTCACCCTGCCCATTAAAGTTTTAATTTGGAAAAAAAATTCAAAAATGTCAACAAAGAAAAATATTTCATTGTATATTTTTGTTCCAAATAATGTCAGGAATAATAACCATCATAGCATAATATTGATTATTCTGATTTGATAGCAAGGCCACCATCTTGGATCTAAACATAATAAACAAATTTATAAATAAGATTACTGATGAAATGCCAAATAATCGTTTTAAAACAGAACCTTGCTAGGCTCGAAGATTTAAAATATGAAAATGTTAACGACTTTAGGTTAGCGTGTTGAATACTACCTTTCCAGGTATGAAGCAGCAGACGTTGTGTTCAATGAACTTGGTGTACGTCATACTGAGCATCGATAGTCGGGTTTCCATCGAGGTGAGAATGTCGCAATGGCGAGAAAATGTGTGGCATCTGAAAACATTGTAATGGTTAGTAAAAATTGTTTAAGTTATAGGACTGTCCAATCCCAAACTGGAAACGGTTCGTCGGAGTTCAAAGTACGAATGATGTCAAAATACATGAGTTTTAAGACATGCTTTAAGCGGGCGACAAACGCGAAGTTCACATCAAAAAGATACTGCGTTATAAGTATCTTTTCTACCGACACACTACGTTATAAAATATTCCTTCCTACGGCAGGAGAAGGGGTCAGTTGAAATCGGAAGCGGTCGAGAGAATATCATTTCTTTGTACTGGATATGTTAACTTGACAACTCCGTGCATGCTCCGTGTATTAAAAATGACCCCCTCTCCTGTTTACCGTAGAGAGGGGGTCGCATAACTTTTCTGATACCGCCACTGTAGCGAATACGAAAAATAATTCCAATTAGCGAAGATTCAAACCGCGATCACAGCGCATCATCTTTTTACGTCTGGCGGGTCTCATGGGATTGTATGGCGAGCGCTATTGTGTTATAAATAACTTTTTGATGTGAGCTGCGAGTATGTCGCTACCTTTAACCTTCTCTGTACCAAAACGATTGATACATAATTTGTCTCCAGTTCGTCAAAATGATATATAGATTTTGAGTCACGGCGTGTCTATGTCTTCTTTGGTCTATGTTGTTACTAGTCTAAGTGTTGGTGACCATTTTATAAGCCCTTTTGCAAAACTATCTACTATTAACATTAAACTACAAAATACTTATATTATATAATAAATATATAATAGTAGACATTCTTACATTAAGACCGTGAATAATGAGAGGAACACTCTTCACCCCAACATAAATCTTCTTATTATTGAATGAAAGTGAAAAATGTTTCTTCTCCCATACCATTTATTGGATAACCAACGCCACTGCCATAGATTACCCCAAGTGGTTCGCTACATTTGGTGACTTAGCAGGGGTGCCCAGGTTTATTGGGTGAGGTTTGTGTAGGTCTTGGCGGCACACGAGTTTGCCCACCTACTGCGTGGCGAGCCAGATAGGGAGGGACTGGTTGATGGTAAACATTTTATCTCTCCAACTGGACTCTCTCGACCCATTGCCTTGTAGAGCAATGAGAGGGATGGATTCATACTTCCGTCACTCCTGAACATATTGACCCCCAGATCCCTATCCACCCTTCATAATTTTTCCTTAAATATAGTATTATAGATGGCACCACTTCCGTTTGCATTTCGCACGTTGAGCGATGGATAAGTGTGAATATCACGGCAGCAGCTCCGTGGAAAAGTGCACGTACACGGACGGGTCAGAACGGTTTCCATACAGTGTGGCGTCGGAGATTTACTCGGAGTCGGGTTCTTAAATTTGAACCGTACGGGCATTACCGTATTAATATACTTCGATTTGGTGAATGAAACATACCTTCTTTCGCTTTCTCTCCTTGGTAATAGTGCTTTGATGGCTTTCAGACTATGTGACTGCCTGCGCTCTATCATGACAAATCCTCGGTTGAGAAGTCGCTGGCATATCACGTTGAAGTCTTTGCATACCTAAACAGAAATACGCTATTATTACAAAAAGGGTATCAATCATCATTGTAAGTTTCCTATTCGAACGGGGACCCATTGACGAGGATCCTTCTGGACTCCAGGTATCCGTATCTTAGGTTACTACAGTGGTCTTCGTCCATTGCAGGCCCAGTTTGTAGTTTCAACTTTTCAATTCAGTAGGCGGGTATGGGATATCCAACACTTCTGCCACAAGTCACCCCAAGTGGTTTGCTATTTTTGGTGACTTAGCAGGGGTGCCTAGGTTTATGGGGTGAGGTTTGTCCGGGTCTTGGCGGCGTATTTTATTTTATTTATTTACATTTGATACATTTAAAGCCAAAATAACAAATAATATTACGTGATAAGAGAATATATTTAAAATGAATACAAGTGTTATTACGTTGTTTTAGGTCGATATTAGTTCCTAGCTAGGCAGATTGCCTGTTCTAAGGAACCAAAGTGTGTAAAGTGCCAAATGCAATTTAAATTATTATTATTTTTTTTTAATTAATACCTATGTACTAAGTTTTTACTAAATGTGCCATTCATAGGTAACCATGTATCGTTTTAAATCACATTATATAATAGTTTTTCAGACTCCTCCCTACCCAAGCCAATCAACCATTTAGTATGCGTGACATTTAGTATATTTAGTATGTATGTATGCGTGACCTTTTGATCTCTCGGAACATCGCCTTGCACTGCAGTGGCGAGGTTGGATTCATACGTTCGTTACTCCTCGACACACTGATCCCCAGATTCCTATCCTCCCCGAATGCCTTTTCTTTCCCAGATTTCTCTCCCCTTCCTTTCTTTAAATAAAACGCTCCACACAGCATCCTCAAAGATGACATAGGCCCTGAGGGAAATTATTTTCCTCAGGAAAATTCTTCTTCTTCAAGAGTATAACGGTCGTCGAATTGATTAGTCAGACATCTCCGTAAAATTTAAATTTGCGTTGAGTATGCAGTTATATGTAAAAGTTTACCCTCTATCTGGTACAATACTCAGATTACTCATAAACACCACCAAATCAATTATAATGCAAAAAAACTTGTACTGAATTAAACAAAAGTTGATGTTTTCTGGGTCACTAGTAGGATATTTCAAAATGTCATACTAATATACTAAAAAGTTGCGCTTCCCGGTGTTATTTTATAGCATGTTTAATATGTAAAACACAGACATCTTACTATAATATTATAAACGCGAAAGTTTGTATGGATGTATGTATGTTTGTTACTCTTTCACGCAAAAACCACAGAATGGATTTGAATGAAACTTTACAATTATATAGCTCATACATCAGAATAACATATAGGCTATAATTTATAAAGCAAGCTATTTTCAATATATTATAAATAATAATTATTGTTTTATAGAAAATGCCGAAATTTGGAAATGACATGTTGCATGAATGTTAAATCAAAATTCTCTTTTAGAATATATTTAAATTAGAGAATTTATTTGAAGTACTCGCCTAATACTTTGAATCGAATCAAGAATTATATATATTTTAAATAAATAGGTTAAGAATTTTGGTATAAACATAGATGGGACCTAGGTAAAGAAAATAGGCAACGCGAAATACTAATCCTGCGCAGACGAAGTCGCGAGCAGTAGAAGCTAGTTTTAAATAATATTTGATTTATGGAGAGCATTTGAATATTGCTTTTGCTTTCCTCATTATCTCAAAACTTTTTTTTTTATTTTTTTTAATAAGGCGGAGACGGTTTACAAGCAATTCCCGTGAGCACTTAGGCCATAGGCCCATTGTGCTATCTCCCATTTTACCTCAATCCTTTAATAACAACCCAGTCCCTTTAATAAAGTTCACCAGGGTTGTCATTGGATATGTGGCTATGTCTTCTGGTTCTACTGTATGTCTCCCCAGGTATCTGAGCCTAGTTCCCACCAGGGCGGGACATTGGCACCATAGGTGAATTGGAGTCTCTTCATCCTCTTCACATTTTCTGCATATATTGGTGTTTTCCACTCCCAATATCTGCATGTGTCTCCTGAGATGGCAGTGTCCCGTTAATAGTCCTACCAGTTCCCTCAGCGAGTTTCTGTCCATATCGAGTAGTTTCCTGGTTCGTCTAGGGTCCGGTCGTTTTATGAGAACTGTGGATTGTCTCATTCCGGGTGCCCTCTCTCATTCTTTGCAGTGCTGGGATTTGACCCACCTATCGATATCAAAACTTAGTAAGAGAGACTAATCAACTAAATGATCAATACATATTGTGCAGATTCGCTTTACTAGTAGTCTGAGTTTATGTCCAAGCCACTGAAGCGGTGAAGAATAATTTTCGCATAACGTTTAAGGCCAAATGTCAAAAATTACGATAAATATACAGATAATAAGCATAAATTATTTTAAAAACACTTTGAATCAATTTAATAACAATAAGGAACAACTATTGTCAGTCAGTGGAATGGAAAATAATGTGTTTAACCACTGGAGCGACCATGCGAAATAAATAAATTTGTCTTGATTGCTCAAGATTTCCAGACGATCATTTTTTTTTAATTTTTCGACAACATTAAAAAAATCATACATTCGAATTTTAACATGGAGACATAACAGCTTATTAAAGTGCTATATAGCCAATGAATTAACCTGTATTTTACCGTTTATCTCATATTTGTAGGATATATAAAAAAAAATATTAAAAATTTGTAGAGTTTATAATCGCGTGGATCCTACGTGAATGACACTTTGAAACTGCCGACAGAGGTACTTATTCGAGTCAACATAGAATATTTTCGATTTCTGTATGTTGTCTGTGTTATACTTGATAATAAAAGGTACATATCTTTGTAAAAGGACCTAATTTTAACAGTAAACAGCTGATCAGAAATTCTGTGCATAAAAAATATTTAAAAAAAATCATTTTTAACATCGTCCTAAAATAGTCTACGAAGTTCGGATTTGCGACATCTATGGTTTTAATCGATAAAGCATTTCAACAGCTTCGTTTTAAGACCAAAATAACAAACATGAGAGCTACAAATTTTAAAATATAAATAAAAATTGCCAAAGTTAATTGGCTTTTTTTATCCGAAAAGCAATTGTAGATATTTAAAATGGCGCATATATAAGCTAAAAATCGCTCCAGTGGTTAAAGCCGCGCTATCCCGCTCAAAAAGAAGAAGATGGAGAGAAACGACAATACGAACGTGGGAGCGAGCGCGCTAACATTAAAAACCATAAAATTCATGCGAAAATTGTGAAAATGTTTAATAAAAGACGACCCGTTTGAAAAAGAGCAAAAATCTTGTGGGGGCTGTGTCAAGTAGCATTTAAAGAAACATTGTGAATTTTTTCATACATATAACTTGTAAAATGACAGAAACAAAGGTGTAAATAATAATTTTCGGAGCATACTTTGTGATTTATTTCTATCGAGGGAATTTCAAATAATTACCGTTTCGGCGTGGGGAATGTGTAAATACTATCTTAAAGAATAACGTATATATTTTTTTAAGAACTTAAAAACTTCAGACGTTTAAGGAAAACATGTAAGAAATCGGTAAAACTGGGCAGAGGCAATATACACGGTCGCCGAGAAATTTTAATAATAGGTACTTTATCAAAATGATGCTGTGACTGTTGCTATCCGCATTTTGAACGGAATAACTATTATAATGCATTATTCTCCATTTTCAAAAGGCAAGATAAGGGTACGTTAAAAAAAAATTCCGACCTTGTTGGGGCAGTTTAACCTCATATAAGCCGCTGTTGCATATGTGATCCATGAAGAAACATACTGCGTCTTGGGATAGATTTCGTGGAAAGATTTGTAGAATTCTACGTGCCTCTCTCGCTCAAAGCAGGCATGTGAAAAGGTCAAAATCCTCATAATTAACGATAAAGACCTCCACACTATCCATGCTTCTCCTGCAGGCATATTATAAAAAAAGCCTCTTCCATTCTTATTAAATGTTCTTCTTCTTAAGTCTTCCTGACCTCCACTTCAGTTTTGATGGTAGACTAGGCTCCTCCACTCATCACGGTTCTGCGCTGCGTTGAAGGCTGTGCACACTGACGTATCGGACGCCAGTGATACTTGTCACTCCAGCGCTTTGGCGACCTTCCTCTGCTTCTCCTGTCAAACACTTTTCCAGTGACTGTTAGTTTCCAAGTTGGAATCCTCACTTTTGCGAGCAACATGTCCAAATTATCTGAAAATGGGGGAGAGTACGATTTCCATAGCGCTGCCATTTGACGATGGATTTCGGTTAATCAACCCAAAATAAATCGAAAATGAGGAATGAAATTTTTCGATATCTCGCTTCGTTTTCAATATATCGACACTTTAAAGTTTTAGTAATTATTTTATGTAAAAAATACATTCACTTTTGTATCACAAACCATGTTACACAAACCTAGCGTAGCCGCTAAACTACTTTAAAACTGGGATGTTTTCCTTGCCTTGACCCGAGCAGGCGCTATAAAGAGGCCACTTTATTTTGTATCACAAACCATGGTTCACAAACCTAGTGTAGTCGCAAAACTAATTGAAAACTGGGATGTTAGTGTATCACAAACCATGTTATACAAACTTAGCGTAGCCGCTAAACTACTTGAAAACTGGGATGTTTTTCTTGCCTTGACGCAAGCAGGCACCATAAAGAGGCCACTTTCTTTTGTATCACAAACCATGTTACACAAATCTAGTGTAGCCCCTAAACTACTTGAAAACTGGGATGTTTTTCTTGCCTTGACGCGAGCAGGCACCATAAAGAGGCCACTTTCTTTTGTATCACAAACCATGTTACACAAATCTAGTGTAGCCCCTAAACTACTTGAAAACTGGGATGTTTTTCTTGCCCTGACGCAAGCAGGCACCATAAAGAGGCCACTTTCTTTTGTATCACAAACCATGTTACACAAATCTAGTGTAGCCCCTAAACTACTTGAAAACTGGGATGTTTTTCTTGCCTTGACGCAAGCAGGCACCATAAAGAGGCGACTTTCTTTTGTATTACAAACCATGTTACACAAATCTAGTGTAGCCGCTAAACTACTTGAAAACTGGGATGTTTTTCTTGCCTTGACGCAAGCAGGCACCATAAAGAGGCCACTTTCTTTTGTATTACAAACCATGTTACACAAATCTAGTGTAGCCGCTAAACTACTTGAAAACTGGGATGTTTTTCTTGCCTTGACGCAAGCAGGCACCATAAAGAGGCCACTTTCTTTTGTATCACAAACCATGTTACACAAATCTAGTGTAGCCCCTAAACTACTTGAAAACTGGGATGTTTTTCTTGCCTTGACGCAAGCAGGCACCATAAAGAGGCCACTTTCTTTTGTATCACAAACCATGTTACACAAATCTAGTGTAGCCGCTAAACTACTTGAAAACAGGGATGTTTGTGTAACATGGTTTGTGATACAAAAGAAAGTGCCCAAAGTGCAAAAAAATATATAAATTATTTCATTTATAGTTAAAAACATTTAAAACTTTAAAGTGTCGATATCTCAAAAACGAGAGAGATATAGAAAAAAATTATTCCTAATTTTTGACTTATTTTGGGTTGATTTATCAAAATCCATTGTCAAATGGCGGCGCCACGGAAATCCTACTCGTGCCTTAAAATGTGTTGAAGTCAGACAGTTGAAAGCCTATTGTGGAAACCTAGCACTGCCATAAAGCACGGTACAGACTCGAAGCTCACATACAAAGATACTGTGTTATAAAGTATCTTTTCTACTGACACACTACGTTATAAAATATTTCTTCCTACGGCAGGAGAAGGGGTCAGTTGAAATCGGAAGCGGTCGAGAGAATATCATTTCTTTGTACTGGATATGTCAACTTGATGGCTCCGTGCATGCTCCGTGTATTCAAAATGACCCCCTCTCCTGTTTACGGCGAAGGGGGGGTCGCATAACTTTTCTGATATCGCTACGGTAGCGAACACGAAAAATAACGCCATTAGCGAAGATTCAAACCGCGTTTATAACACATGATATTTTTACGTGTGGCGGGTCTCTAAGGGAATGTATGGCGAGCGCTATTGTGTTATAAGTATCTTTTTGATGTGAGCTGCGAGTCTGTCGCTACCTTTATGGACACATTTGTGCATCTAGATCCACGGGATCCTGAGCAATTTTTTCCAGCACCACATTCCGAGGGCGTCTATCCGCCTCCTTTTGCTAGCACCATGTCAACACTGTATAGAAATATGGGCAAAATCATCACCCTGACAAGTCTTGTCTTGGAGGTCTTTGTTATGCCTCTGTCACCCCGTATTATCTATTGATTGGTGTCTTTTGTCAAAGCAAATCCTTCTTTTCACTTCTGATTTCACGGTGTCCTTCATCACTTATAGATGAGCCTAAGTATACAAAATCGCTCACTGTTTCAAAGTCTGTGAGAGCATTATTTGTTCTTACAAAGGTGTTTGACCTGATAGTTTTGACTTGGTGATCGGTAGACCTAGATTACGACTTTCACCCTCTATTTTAGCAAGGAAGCGATTCATTTCTTCTTCAGATGATGTCACGTCCTAGCTATTTCATAAATTGTTATTACAAATATTCCTGGGTTTCGAATAACCGCAACAATATTTGAAAGACTCCTACAACCGTCATTACGGTGTAAACTCGGATACTAACCAATAAACTCATGTTACAAATAACAATAAAGCGAGATAGAACCATTTTGGTAAATACTCATATTCTTATAGTTTAGAAGAACTAGTGGGGTGTGTTCAATATATTCGGTCACCAATCATTAAAATATTATAATTCATATATTTTGATAGGTAAAGTAGCTACATACTGAAGAATCCGGTCAAATATTGTAACCTGTTCAATGTTGTTATTGTCTGCCTTGTTTTCGTAGGCCTGTTAATACTTTAAAATAGATTTAAAATCTTGCCTGAAACCTTTAAAAAACTACATAAATCCGTAATATTTCGTACGCAAACAAATTGAAAGTCGTTCGCAAAACAAAACAACAACATTGTACCAAAATACACAGACAAGCGATAAAAATAATGCAACATGAATGGAATCCTTACGATTCTGTATTTAGCCACTTCGTCGTAAGTTAGGAACGAGAAAACATGCTCTATCATGACATCGGGGAGGTCGAGAAGTAACATTTTGGTAAATTAGTTTTACACAGTTTCAAAATTTTCCAAATAACATTTCTTCCAGAATAATCTGTAGAAAATTACGGCAGAATAATATTTTTGTTCGACAGAAAATCGCGAATCGCGACAACGTAATGACATCTCAGTGTTGCCATAAAGAGAAAAAAAAATACAAAAGAATTATTTCGAATTTTGTTGTTTATGCTAACTTTGACCAAAATATAAATTTGACCGCAGATTTTTGTGAATAATTTGGGAGGCCGGTAAGGGTACCGCCGCCCAGGAACTATTTATTGGATAACCATTGCCTCGGCCACAGGTAACTGGGTGGTTCCCTGCGTTTGGTAACTTAGCAGGGGTGCCCGGTTCATGGGGTGAGGTTTGTCCGGGTCTTGGGTCGAATGCGTCTGCACACCAACTGCGTGACAGGTTAGGTTGGGACAGACTGATTGAGGGAGACCTTTTTATCTCTCCAGCAGGTCTCTTTCGGAACATCGCCTTGCACCGCAGTGTGAGGGTTGGATTTATACGTCCGTTGCCCTCCCTCAACCAATCTTTACCGATCCTGCTTGCCAACTAGTTGATGGGCCGACGCATCTGCCGCTAAGACCCGGAAAAACCTCAGACCTTGAACCCGGGTACCCCTGCGAAGTCACCAAACTGAACTTGGGGGGACCTACGGCAGAGGTGCTGGTAATCGAACAAGTGGTTTCCGAAGCAGTAGTACACACACCTGCCTCCCAAATGAATTATTAACAGAATAAACAATAAAATGAGAAATAAGTTGTGTCGTTTAATTTCAGATTGGCGGCGTATTACAATATTTGCCGACGGCTTTCTCAGATTCAGTTGAAAAGTAAGGTTAACTCAAATTTTGAAAGTGGTTTTTTTTTTCTTATTTATACTCTCCTATTAAAATAATAACTTTATAATACGACATTTTTTTCGACAGGTTTTGTACTTCTCACTAGTGTACCTTTACCAATTTTTTTTTTAGCTCCCCACACGTGGCCCTGAGGAAAACAATTCCCCTCAAAGCCTGTGTCATATTTGAGGATGCTATGAATTCACCCCTCCTACTGCGGTGCAAGGTGATGTTCCGAGAGAGTCCTGCTGGAAAGATAAAAAGGTCTTCCTCAACTAGTCTCTCCCAACCCGACCTGCCATGCAGTTGGTCAAGTTCATTTTTGGTTTCTCACACCGAAGACTACTTTTTTCTTCCATAATATATTTTATGTAAAGCTGGAATCAGACGATTCACTCGAGGGAAGGTTTCCGCCATGTTTTTTCGGCCTAATCGTCCATTTTGCTTCATTCCATGTTCACACGGCGCTATATAAATAAGCGTTCACTCGTCCATTCCGACCACAGCGTCGCCGAGCGAGGTCAACCGCGCTGAAATTCGTTTGTTTTCCAGCGCGGTCCGGCCCCGAATTTTAAGGAAAAACATGTCATATGCATCGATTTTTACGCAATTTTGTTGACACAATTAAATAAAAATAAATAAAGAAAACAGTATAGTTTCGTCTTATAGACCTTTTTATTTTTTATGACATAATAACAAAATTTGATATTACTTTTTTTATTACGAACATTTTCCTACAAATTAATAATCTTACATTTATTAAAAAAACATATAATATACATGTATAATAAGGGAGACCCAAAAATTTATATGAAAGGTGTTCCCAAAAGCAAACAAATTAGCCGAACGAATACCATTTTGACGTTTTGCGTGCGATTTGATAGCGTCCTGTCATGGTCCTTCCCGTACAGGACGCGAGACAAACTGATTGAGAGTTCACTCGGTGTTCAGACGATTCACTTTGCTCTCTTCCGCGCGCATGCGCGCGCGAGTGAAGGATGCCGAAGGAAAATATCTAATGGTACGGCCTCATACGTGCCGAGCGCGCTCGTGGCACGACTCGGCAAGCTATGGCACGCAAATATTCGTGACCACACTCGTGCATAAGCTTGCGAGTTCTACATTGCGTTCGGAGCGCCATGGCGGACATCGAGGCAACTACATCGGCTGTCACATTTGCCCTAACTTATTTGTACTAAATTTAAAAAAAAAAACGAAGAGTTCGCCGAAAGAGATGGTGGATGATTCAAATTTACAGAAACCGTACCAGATAATTTATTTTAAATTCTAGTATTTTGTTCATTCGTGTGTTATCTCTTCGTAGAATTTTATTTTATTTTATAATAAATCTAAACAAAAATATGAAAAAGAACAACACACAAAAAAATTAAAAGGTAACGGCGCACCCTTTTTTTACATTATGTCCACACAGGAGGCCCTGAGGAAAATAATTTCCCTATGTCATCTTTGGGGATGCTATGTGGAGGGTATTTTTATGGAAAATAAGTTCTGGGAAGGAATAAGGAATGACGGTTGGGTACGAATCTGGGGTTCAGTGTGTCTATATCATCCACCGCCAAGACCTAGACAAACCTTACCCCATGAACCCGTACACCCCTGCTAAGTCACCAAACGTAGTAAACTACTTGGGGTGACCCATGGCAGAGGTGTTTGTTATCCAATAGATGGTTCCCGGGGCTGCGGTACCCATTCCCGCCTTCCAAATTAAGACTGGGACTCGAACCCAGGATCACTCGTCTTATTAATTACTTTAAACTTACATAGGGAATAACCTTAAAAAAGTTATTATTTATTATAAATAAGAGATATTCAATAATTAAAAAAAAATTCTTGTAATAAATAATAAATCTTTTAAAAAAATATTATTTAGGGCTATTGTGTAGATCCAGTCGTAATAAATTTTACTAGTGCATTAAAAATCTGTAACATAAAAATAATATATTTTACATTTTATCGCATTTTACGATAAACCGCACGGAGCAAAAACGGCGACATCACCAGGCCGGTTCATAAGTTATACAGGAGGGCGATTCCGGTTCTACTGAACAACAGCAATCCTCGCCTTTCCTTCAAATGAAGGAATTTTTCGTCAATTGCGATTCACGTTCTCTTATTGACGCCTTCTTTCGTTTAAATTCCTCTCCTTCAGAAGACGGCGCTGGCTTTCGCGAAGGAGACCAATCGACCTGTCATTCGCGTAGCATTGATTGACAGAATTGCAGCCTTATTGACGATTATCCATATTTGTGCAATTTAAACAAAAGAAAACTTCATATTATTGTAAGTTTTAAATGTATACATGATCAGTGAAGTATTTTTCGCATAATAATGCTAATAAATTAACCGAATTTACGTAATTGCGATGTTTTGAATCGGGTCAAAATATTTCCGCTTCGTCGCATTAAAATCCAAATAAATGGAATATTTGTGAATGTATCCGAAAACTAAAAACTTGTTTTGAAATGTGATGACATACACATTCTAATTTTATTATTAGAAATAACCGTGTAATTTTCTAAATATAAAATTTTGAATGCAAACTTTTAAAATGGCTCACCTTACGTTTTTTCTAACTAAAAATTACTGGTAGTGATAAAAAATAAAAAAACACATATATTTTATTAGACAAATGTATTGTAAACGTTATCGTCACCTCACTTTTTTGTCGTTTCATGTAAAAATAATTTTTTAAAAATTCACAAAGTTTCATGATTTTTTCTCAAATTTGGGAAACTCGAGTTTCATATAGGTGTACATTTTTAATTATTTTGTGGTTAACTTTTATATTTGAATGTAAAGCGTGGTATTTTCTCTTTCCAACACCGTTTAGATCATATTTCTAACCATGATATTAAGGGAGACTGAGATTTAGTTCAATTTTCTAACTAAGTAACGGAAGAGACAACGGACCGCCAAACAACTAGCTCTCGGCACACACTCCTTGCCTCATTCACATTCATACATACTCCTCTATTATTCTGACTCTTGACATGGCCCGACTTAAGTATCTGATTCACTTAATCGTTCCACTTCTTCCTGGGGCGTCCTCGACTTCTTTTCCCATTCAGATTCTCGTCATAAATTCTCTTTAAACTCCTTTCTTCATTCATTGGCTCTAAATGCCCAAACCATTCTAAGCGTCCCTTTCTCAATCTTATTACGCTTACATTCTTTTCAGATCTTCACATTTCTCACACGATCATACATGGTTTTAGCATACATACGCCTTAAGGATCTCATTTCTGCAGCATTCAGTCTACTTGTCAAGTTCTCAAAAATTATAGAGCTGTGGCTGAAAAAGGAGAAAGGACGGTTTTCGACACCGTTTAAATCATATTTCAACGATTTCTATGAGACCTACCTATATGAGTTGTTCCGAAAACCGAACAAATCAGCCGGAGAGATTTTAAAATACATAACTTGCAAAGTGTCAGATTAAAGTGATTTGAATTACAATAAACTACTTACATATTTATTATATACAGATTTCCTGGAATGCAGCATGACAGTCAGATTTGGAAAAAGGAAAGGCTGGGAAAAAATTACCAATACAACATGAAGTTTATAATATAAGTTTTATTGAGAACACACACATTGCAAAATACACACAAGGATAATAAATGTAATAAATCAAATAATTACTTATAACTTTCTTTTGAATTTTGGTTTCCCTACATAAACTTATGTTTCTATAATGTTTGTTTTCCTTCCTGGAAAGATTAAAAAAAAAACCTGCACTGATGACATCTAACAACTCTACTCTGAAACAATACTACTTTAATAAACTCTACTTTCATTAAAAATCATCAGCGATGTTAACTCAAAACTCTCAAATAAAAAGGAAGCAAAGAATATATGTAAACACCTGACCGCGCTAAAGAATACCACAGCACATATTAATAAATCTTTCAGTAACTCATATTATTTATATAACTGAGTGGTCACCCGGAATAAAGTTGTTTAAATCAAATCTATCAATTTGGAGTTGTTGATGAAATATGTAATAATTTAATTGCGTTTTTTTATCTCTTTTCATTATAACTGGGTGATTGTCAAAAGAATTCATATTCTACTATTTGATAGATGGCGCTCGTTTTAATTATTTTAGGGAAAAACCCCTTTTACAAGTAGTGCTTGAAAATATTAAGATGAATTAATTGTTTGAATTAATTTATTTTACATATTAAATGTTATTAATATGTAAAAGGAACCCTCAGCATGGAAGATCCCAGCTAAAGCAGTGCAGCAGTCATCTGCGAATGATACCGTATCAGTGTCGTCGGAAGAGGTCTCTGTAAAAGAAATAAATCAAATTACAACATATGAAATTTCATTGTGTTTTGGCATTTAGGCATTTTGACTGCATACTTTGTCTGTGAAAGGTGACATAGCTTTAATTTGCTGCATTTAACCAACAAAATTCAACACATGTGATCCGATATCAGTTGTGTATGTATAGGCCGGTCTCTTGCGACCAATTTCGCAAACAAAACCTCAAACATTACCATAAACATGGGGCAGGACCACAACATTTGTTGTTTTCCATGGGCCACGGAAAGTAAAAACATTGTGGCCCCGACTTCAACATCCACAAAGTGTGTAAACATTTTCGTCGGAGGAGACGCCGCTTATTAAACACAATATAGAACCATACAATACACACAATATTATGTCTCTAATAATTTTAATGATTGATCTTTCGAATATCAACATATATTGTATAGCCGTTTTTAGATCGCATTCATTTTTGTATGTTGATCAATACACTGAAAGATAATCAATAATAACGTCACATTACTTAATTACACACTTAATAATAAAGACAAAATATAATAATACAAGAACTGTATCGCTTTTTACTTGCTTTTAAAAATTTCTAACCTTAAACGTCAACTGTGTACACATATTGTTGATAATTCCGTTTTAGACCGGGGTGAAAGGCATACGAACAGTATTTAAATGCTTTTACATACGTAATACACCATCTACTTACCTCATTTTATTGTAATCCTCAGCAAACGACTTCAAAATAACAAGTAAACAACAATTTTTGCGAAGATTGGTAATAGTGAACAAGCTTACTAACTGTCTGACGTTTGCGGCGGCGCGATTGGCGGATAAAATTGACACTTTCAAGAGAGGTGAATGAATAAGAAAGTCATTAGTATCTAGCAGGGTAGGTACCTTTTAACAAAACGGAAATCTTCGATAAACTGCTTATTTATGTTATTTAAAAATAAAATAACGATTAATTAAAATGCAATATAATATAAAGTAATTGTTTTACAAAGTTTTGGTTAAAAACTTTGTGTCTCTTAATTATATTTCAACTATCTGTGTTTTCAAACAATCTCTTAACGGCTCTTAACCAAGTTTGTTTAGGATTTTTTATGAGGTCTCTCCGAAAACGAGATTGTAAGGAATGTGAAGGAATGTGAATCGCGTTTTAGGTGGCTCGGAGTGTTTACAAGCGCGAACCTCCGCTCCTTGACTTTCCTTCGCAAGATATAGTATTCTTCAGCGAATGCTAGCCGTTGGTGAAGGCGGAAAGAACGTGAATCGCCCTCCTGAAGCTTTCCGAGCTTGTCGCTTGGTGGCCGAAATATCCACCGGGTCCCGGGTCAACGGCAAGCTATGGCACGCACTGGCAGGCGTCGGCACGCGGTCTGACCACACACGTGGGACTTGTCAAGGGTTGTCGTGGCTCGCTACGAGTCTGGTCACCGCATAACATTGTTGGATCGGTTCACTTGAAGATTTCATTCGGCAGTGTTCGGCACTTTCGATTCATTTCATGTTCAGACGTGTCATTCCGAGTAAACTAGGCCGAATGAAGTGCGGAAATGAGCGATTAGTGAAACGTCTGAATGGCGCTTAACAGAAAATGATCAGCATTGACGAAAAACGACATAACCTCACAAATTCTGGGTCTAATGTTTTGTTTATTTAAACCAGTTACCAAATTTTTAGACCAGCGATTCCATTCGTTTACAAATCAATATCAATGGGATTAAAAAAGTAATTGTTTTAACTGAAATTTTTGATTTTTTTTTCTGTTAAATTTCAGTAATTTCAAGGTGGCAATAAATCGTAACCTAATTTGAAATGTACTTTTTTTTCAAAAATGATCTTTGAATGCAAAACCATTTCTTTTGATCATTTCTATAGCCATCTGTGTTGTAATTCTGCAAATATTTGTGTGACGAAGTTCTAACAACGAGATTTTAAGGCTTCATTTATTTTACGAGCTCTATGCGCCTCCGCCCACTCAGGCAACTGAAAACTCTCAACTGCCAACTGTCTTTGTATGACAATGTGATGGCCCGCACACTACACAATCACACAAAACCCCGTTGTCAATGGTAACGCAAGCGGTGACTTGCGACCATCATGCGACTGTCACGGCTGATTGCCCTGGGCGGCCGTTGCTAGTTGCTAGCTGTCAGCTGATTGTTCTTCTTCTATGGTTAAACAAGCTTTTTGACCAATTAAGCGCCTCCGCCCACTCAGGCAACTGAAAACTCTCAACTGCCACCTGTCTTTGTATGACAATGTGATGGCCCGCACATACACTATCACACAAAACCCCGTTGTCAATGGTAACGCAAGCGGTGACTTGCGACTTGCTCTACTGGTTGCCCTGGGCGGCCATTGATAGTTGCCAACTGTCAGCTGATTGTTCTTCTTCTATGGTTAACCAAGCTTTTTGACCAATCAAGACAGAGAAACAGACGGTTTTAGTTTGTTTTCAGTTGCCTCAGTGGGCGGAGCGCCTTAGACAGAGAAAACAGCCGGTTTTAGTTGGTTTTCAGTTGTCTCAGTGGGCGGAGCGCCTAACATTCACTTTGTACCTTTTTCAATTGCCATTTTGTTTGTATCTAAGGCGATCCGCCCACTGAGACAACTGAAAACTCTCAACTGCCAACTGTCTTTGTATGAAAATGTGATGGCCTGCCCGTTGTCAATGGTAACGTAAGCTGTGACTCGCAACCATCTCGCGACTTGCAATGCTGATTGCCGTGGCCGGCCGTTGCTAGTTGCTAGCTGTAAGCTGATTGTTCTTTGTCTATGGTTAAACAAGCTTTTTGACAAATCAAGACATAGAAACCAGCCAGTTTTAGTTTGGTTTCAGTTGCCTCGTCAGCGGAGCGCCTAACAGTTCGTCACTTTAGTTGGATAGTGTTCTAACCTCGCCTAACCATGTTCTGAGGTTTCAAAGTTTGCAAAGTTGAATTCGCATGATCTATTTATCAATTTCTGATTTTGAGGTTCAATATTGTGTCAAAGTTGGCAAAGTTGAATTCTCATGATATATTTATCAATTTCTGATTTTGAGGTTCAATATTGTGTCAACCTCAAAATCAGAAATTGATAAATATATCATGAGAATTCAACTATGATATATTTATCAATTTCTTTTTTTTTATTTCATTTTTTTATTTTAATATTGTGTCTATACGGTAAGCCATCATATATTGGATTTATAGATTTAGAGAAGGCATACGACTTAGTACCGCGCCAACTACTGTGGGAGGTGCTTACAGAGTACGGAGTTGAAGGCAACCTACTAAAAGGCATAGCATCTCTATACGAAAATAGTAGTAGTAGGGTCCGGGTAAACGGTAAAGTTTCGGAAGAATTTGAAGTGGAAATCGGCCTCAGACAAGGATGCCCTATGTCGCCAATCCTCTTCACTGTATTCATGGACCGAATCAGCCGAAACAGCCAAACACCGGATGCAGCACTGGTAAGCAATACTAGAATCAGCTCCCTACTATTTGCTGACGACATCGCGAGACTGACGACATCACAGGAAGGACTACAAGAGTGGATTAACCGATTCAGCGAAGAGTGCATGGCGGCGGGAATGAAGATGAGTACCTCCAAAACAGAGGTGAGGGTTATAGGAAGGGACCAAACTCAGTGCAACATACTCGCTAATGGGACTCAGCTGAACCAGGTGGACAGGTTCAAATACCTTGGGGTCGAATTCTCCAGCGACGGTCGGCAAGACGGAGAAATTGATCGAAGAATTAGTGCGGCAAGCAGTGTGCTACGTCCTCTCTACAGCTCAGTGATAAGAAAAGCCGAGCTCAGCATCAAGACAAAGATGGCAGTGTTTAAAACGGTATACCGCCCGACGCTCACTTACGGCCACCAGATATGGATGCTAAACGAACAAACACGCTCTAGAGTCCAAGCTGCCGAAATGAGGTACTTGAGAGGAGTGGCAGGGGTTACGAAATGGGATCATATAAGAAATTCTACGATCCGAGATAATCTAAATATTGAACCGCTGCTACTCTTCGTAGAAAAATCGCAACCTTTTTTTTTTTTATAGAGAATACCTCACAAGAGTTCCAACTGCTCCCGTCTGGAGCCAGTGAGACTATGGCATCCCCAATTGAGGTATGTTGTGAGGCTGAAGGAAAGTGGGGAAGGGAAGGAGATGGGGAAGAGGAGTGTAGGAAAGTACCTGGCTATTCAGATCTAGTCACTAAACACGGCTAAAGCCATTATTAAGCAACGTCTCAATTCTGAATGGTGGTCTTACACCAGGGCAATACTGACAGTATCTTCCACTCTGAGAGGTGGCTTGGACATGTACTAAGAATGTCTGATGACCGAATTCCGAAGAAAATACTGAGTGCCATTCCAGAGGGTAGACGTCCAGTAGGCCGCCCCAGGCACAGTTGGGCGAGGCAAATCCAAAAACTGTGCGAGGAGAGGATGGATCTGCCATGGACGGAGGCCGATCAATCGGCGCAAGACAGGGACGTATGGAGGAGCCTTGTCGATGCAGTGGGTCCCCGACCCGAATAGGACAAGGGGAAGAAGAAGAAGAAGAATATTGTGTCAAAGTTGGCAAAGTTGAATTCTCATGATCTATTTATCAATTTCTGATTTTGAAGTTCAATATTGTGTCAAAGTTGGCAAAGTTGAATTCTCATGATCTATTTATCAATTTCTGATTTTGAGGTTCAATATTGTGTCAAAGTTGAATTCTCATGATCTATTTATCAATTTCTGATTTTGATGTTCAATATTGTGTCAAAGTTGGCAAAGTTGAATTCTCATGATCTATTTATCAATTTCTGAATTTTAGGTTCAATATTGTGTCAAAGTTGGCCAAGTGGAATTCTCATGATCTATTTATCAATTTCTGATTTTGAGGTTCAATATTGTGTCATATTGATGTTGCATATTGTGTCAAAGTTGGCATAGTTGAATTCTCATGATCTATTTATCAATTTCTGATTTTGAGGTTCAATATTGTGTCAAAGTTGGCAAAGTTGAATTCTCGTGATCTATTTATCAATTTCTGATTTTGAAGTTCAATATTGTGTCAAAGTTGGCAAAGTTGAATTCTCATGATCTATTTATCAATTTCTGATTTTGAGGTTCAATATTGTGTCAAAGTTGGCCAAGTTGAATTCTCATGATCTATTTATCAATTTCTGATTTTGAGGTTCAATATTGTGTCATATTGATGTTGCATATTGTGTCAAAGTTGGCATAGTTGAATTCTCATGATCTATTTATCAATTTCTGATTTTGAGGTTCAATATTGTGTCAAAGTTGGCAAAGTTGAATTCTCGTGATCTATTTATCAATTTCTGATTTTGAAGTTCAATATTGTGTCAAAGTTGGCAAAGTTGAATTCTCATGATCTATTTATCAATTTCTGATTTTGAGGTTCCATATTGTGTCAAAGTTGGCAAAGTTGAATTCTCATGATCTATTTATCAATTTCTGATTTTGAGGTTCAATATTGTGTCAAAGTTGGCAAAGTTGAATTCTCATGATCTATTTATCAATTTCTGATTTTGAGGTTCAATATTGTGTCAAAGTTGGCATAGTTGAATTCTCATGATCCTATTTATCAATTTCTGATTTTGAGGTTCAATATTGTGTCAAAGTTGGCATAGTTGAATTCTCATGATCTATTTATCAATTTCTGATTTTGAGGTTCAATATTGTGTCAAAGTTGGCATAGTTGAATTCTCATGATCTATTTATCAATTTCTGATTTTGATGTTGAATATTGTGTCAAAGTTGGCATAGTTGAATTCTCATGATCTATTTATCAATTTCTGATTTTGATGTTCAATATTGTGTCAAAGTTTGCAAAGTTGAATTCTCTCGATCTATTGAATAATTTTTGATTTTGATGTTCACTATTGTGTCAACGTTTGCAAAGTTGAATTCTCTCGATCTATTTAATAATATTTGATTTTGTGGTTCAATATTCTGTAAAGTAACTTAAGTAGTTTATATTTTAGCATATTTTAAAGGAAAATATTTAAATAGAAGGTGACCTTATCTTGAAATGGCATTAGGGAAATGTAGTTAGAATATTATGTAATGAATTATCATATCCTAGCTGGTTACATAATATGATTCTTTCTGCACGTCTACTTATGTTGTAAAATGGTAAGTTTACGTCTTCTAAATGTGTTTAATCACAATCTGACTAAAATAATTTACATTAGATTCAACCTCAAAATTTTGCTCGCAAATTTGTTCTTATATGTTTAAATTCTAAATGTCATCAGGTTATCGTTGTTCATTGACTCAACACATTCATCTACAGCCAGAGCTCGAATTAAACCTCTTCCTGCCATCTGCAAAATAATTTTTTCAGTCTTTCTCAGAGCTTCAAATTATCCAAAATGATCTTCTTCCCTTATACAAATTAAAATACAGTTACGTCACCCTATCCCCAACAATTTTAGAAGGGATCGGCGTCCTTAAAAGTCATTCCAATCTCTCGGACCGTACTGTCACAAAATGCAAACTGATAACATTTTGAAATAACCTCAAATGTCACAAGTAAATTCCTTTTAGGCGTGCGTGGACAGAATATTATCACGTTATCCTGTTTTTTTTTTAAATATTTAAATAGCTATGTTAGGAACTATTGAAAGTTTATTTTTCATACAAACAAGCGTACATATGACGTCACAAACACTCCCGCCTCTTACCGGGCGTTTTGGCGGGCTTAATAAAATTCAAACTTGTAGAATTAATTTAATTATGAAAACGAGCTTTAAAAAAAAAAAAATCAGGGTATTTAAATTTGGTTTGAATGAAACACTAGTATATATTGAATCATCTTTCGGGTAAGAGGTAACCCGCCGTAGCTCTGTGGATTATAACACCAGACCGGTCATCAGAAGGACATGGGTTCGAGTCCCGTCGGCGGCGGCATGTATCTTTTCTCGGAAGATTTTTTTCAATGTGGATTAGTGTTTCAGGCTGATAATTATTGCTTATAATTTATTTATTATTAATTTTAAAAATAAAGAATAAAAAAAAATATTTCCTTCCTATTCATAAAAATTCTAAATTTTTATGAATAGGAAGGAAATATACGGAAGATACTATAACACAATCAAGAACGAATAATTTTATTTATTTTTTGATATAACAACAACATATAAAGGTTTAAAAACAGAAAAATTATATTTTTATTACTATATTTAATTTACATAATATTGCACAATATTTTGGCTTCGATTACAGAAATCATATATGAATTTCAATATATTTTTTTTATAAATGATGCTTACATCTCTTTTAAATCTATTAACACTAAATAATAATTTTAAAATATTGCACTAAACTGAGATATCGTATACAGAGTGTTATGGAACGTACCTACTTGAATTTTTAATCAGTGATTCGTGACATAATTTGGATTGAAAATTGCAAATAAAATTTTGGCTTGCGGTTACATTTTTGATGCAAAAACTTCCTAAAAGTCTCCGGCTACCAAAATTTCCTTTATTTTTTTTTTTACTCCAAATAATGTGAGGTTAAAATAAGTGAAGTGCGTCCCTAAGTAACACCCTGTATATATATTTATTATAATAATTGACTCCGTCCACACGAACAACGCAGAACATGCTGAGCCGCTCCGAATAAGCAATAAAGTATTTTTTTATAGATCTCACGGCTCAAAGCATTGTACGTTGTTCATGTCTTCTGAACCATTGACTTAAATGATAAATACATACCATTTTATTAAATTAAAAAATAATTAACAAATTAGCAACAACAATAAACTAAATAACATGTATTAAAATTTATATGAAACAATATAATTATGTTAAACAAAAAAAAAATTAAAAGTTATTTTATCGAACTAAAAAGCAAATTCAATGTATATGATATTTTAAAAACAATATCATTATTTTCTTGACAATGGCTATGTTACGCTTTTATTAAAATCTAGCGCAGATCCGTAATAAATCACGGGATAGTCTAAATACTAACAAATCAGTTAAAAAAATTAAAATATATTTAATTTTGATTCCATTTATAATTACAATGCAAAATTTGACGATATTTGTTGACGACAAATAAATTACGAATACTTAGTCGTGAACTGTTATTTGTTCGTTAGCTGTCTACAGTCATGCTCGGGAACGATGACAAGTTACCGCGACATTATCGATAAATCATATCGTCGTTGCATATTTAATATGAACAATGTGACGATTTTGACAAAAATTACTTAAATATACAGATATTTTTCTTCTTTTTTTCTCCATCTTCTACAATTTGAGCCATGTAAAAATATCAATAGATAATTCACATTGAGGATACCCGGCGGTGATTTTTCCATACAAACGTATTCCCTATTTATCTCTCTGGATTTTAACCCTAGAGAAAATATTGTTTTTGCATAAAATAGATATCAACTACTAGCGTGTCGGTTCTTTTTGTTTTTTTTGATAAGTTACTTTTTATAGAAGTTATGACCTTCCAAAAATCAATAAAATTGACTGGTTTAAACGCCGTCAAAAGATGTTCAGTATACAAACCAGACAATGTTTTTTTAAAAAAAGCAAAACGTACAGACATAGAATAGTTTTTTCTTATGTAGTTGGTAAAAAAAAATTTAAAATCAGTCCACTTTTGGAGGAGAAAAGTGGGGAATACAAAACCTCAATATTAGTTAGGTGTCAGTGCATTGTCCCTTTCGCTCAATATCCGGTGGAGTAAGAGCAACAGTGACAGCAATATTTTAGTAAAATCTATTTCTGCACATCTATTTCTGGTATCATCTTAAATAAAATATTTTCTATAAAATAAACCATGTGACAATCAAAACTATACATAATAAAAAATAAAAAGTAAGTCATATCCTCTGCATACCGCTATACAATTCAATTGCCTTGATATGTACATAATATTAACATCAATTTGTTATGCCTAGCTTTCAAATTTGAATAAATTTAAATGAAATATTTTGACATTTTATTGTATTTAAAAATTATGACGAAAACTATATAGAATATGAACCATGTGAGAAAAACTGTGCATATAATATGAAGCATGTGAAAAAATGCGTTAAAATTCAATTTTCTGGCATAAAAAAATTAATGTTCGACATAAATATATTCTTATAATGACCGAAATATATTTCTCCTACTCTGTCCATAAAAAGAATTGTTATTTTCCGTTTCCTTATTTTTTAAACAGTTTTTTATCGATTTTCTCAGAATGTACTCAATATCACATGGTTCATATTCTATATGCAACGACGATATATTGATCGAACTTGATAGGTAAAGCTACAGGTAAAAAAAATGTTTTTAAAAATAATTTGAGCTTCACAAACGATACAATTTTTTATGACAAATTAAAACACTTTGTTTTTACCACGATAATCTTTATTTTAACAAATCGACATGTTTCGAGAACGATGTTCTCTTCCTCAGGACATAAAATGTACTAAAACTAAATAATCAAGTATACAAAGCTATGCGTGGGTAGAAATTCAAGTAGAAATAGGTAGAAATTTCTACCCAAGCATAGCTTTGTTTACTTGATTATTTAGTTTTAGTACATTTTATGTCCCGAGGAAGAGAACATCGTTCTCGAAACATGTCGATTTGTTAAAATAAAGATTATCGTGGTAAAAACAAAGTGTTTTAATTTGTCATTAATAAAATGGTGCCACAAAGTGAATTTGCAAAATTTGAAGAAGAGATACAATTTTTATAATATCTCGTGATTTCACGTGTCTACGCTAGTATAAATATAATAAATTTGTGCTTACTGTTAAAAATATGTTGTTCAGGTCCCATATATTCTTAAGATTAATTAAAAATAATATTATAATGTAACTACCATTATTGTATGATATAAATAGTGCAAATATCTATTAATAATTAAAAATATATATTTTTTAAATTATGTATGTCCTGTTGTAGGCAGCTTGGAAATTGAGATTCGATGATAACATCTGTATCCATTTCTGAAAAAGAAAAAAAAGAATTAGGTTATTTTATTTATTTGTAAGAAACTTACAGCTTATATCAGCAGTGTATAGGTGTAATTTTCGATGATTTTATATCAATATCTGAAATGATTTCATATTTCACCCTCGACAGCTGAGCCGACATTGACAGGTAATAAATTAGAAATCGATGTGTGCTGGCAACACATTGGAGGCATTTTCTTTTAATTGACACTGAAAAGTCAAATGCCAATCAATTACGTAAAAATATTAATAAATTGGCAGTTCTTAATTGAAATGCTAACCTAAATACGCATTGGCAGTCCGCTTTAAGTTTTTGACAATAAACGGGACTTAACTAACCAACTAACCATCACGTCGTTTTCCCGCAGGGGTAGGCAGAGAGGACGGACCGCCAAACACCTCGGTCTTGGCACACACTCTTTGCCTCATTCACATTCATACATCGTCTCATACATACTCTTATATTTTTCTGACTCTTGACATGGCCCGACTCAAGTATCTGATTCACTTGATCGTGCCATGTCTTCCTCGGACGTCCCCTACTTCTTATACCAGTCATACATGCAGCATATATTCTCCTTACGCTCCTTTCTGCGTTCATTCGCTCCCAAACCATCTGAGGGTTCCTTTCTTAATTTTACTCATTACGCTTACATCAGCCTTGCATTCTTTTCGTATCTCCACATTTCACACACGATCATACATGGTTTTACCACACATACGCCTCAGTTATTATGACTAAAGTCCTTATTAGTTAATAAGGACTTAAGTTATATTTAAACCATTTTCGTTTCTCAAAGATAAATTGATTGCGTCTTGGATGCATTATTTAAGTATATGGATCGCATGTTCTTTCAATTCAATCCATTAATTAATTAAGCAAGTAATTTTGCATAACGAACGATATTATTCGACAATATGTTTATATTGATAGTTAAACGAAATTTATTTGATTCTACGTAGGCCGCACTAAATTTTATCAATCGTCGGTCGGATTATCTATTATGCACGAATCAGGCGGTTCACTAATCGTTCATTTCTGTATTTCATTCGGCCTATTTTACTCGGAATGACACGTCTGAACCTGAAATGAAACGAAAGTGCCGAATACTGCCGAATGAAATCTTCAAGTGTACCGATCCAACAATGTTGGATATTTTCATTCGGCATCCTTCACTCGCGCGCGGAAGAGAGCAAAGTGAAACGTCTGAACACGGAGTGAAATCTCAATCAGTCTGTCTCGCGTCCTATACTGGTGTGCTAGCACGGTCGCTCGATATGAAGGTACCGACCGATTGTCGGTAACTTCTCATCGTTCCCTAGGACAACTGCAGATCTCAAACATACAAGTCACCTATTCGTTTGCGATCTGCAGTTGGCGCAGGGAACGATGAGAAGTAACCGATAGTTATCCTATCGATCGTTATAAAGCAAGCGTGCTAGGGCCTCTGGAAGGACGCTATCACGTCGCACGCAAAACGTCAAAATGGTATTCGTTCGGCTAATTTGTTTGCTTTTGGGAACACGTCTCTTAAGAAATTGTTGGGTCTCCCTTATTATCCATGTGTTATATATATTTTTTTTATATATGTAAGATTATTAATTTGTAGGTTCGTAATAAAAAAAGTAAAATCGAATTGTGTTATTATGTCATAAAAAATAAAAAGTTTTATAAGACGAAACAATACTGCTTTTTTAAATTTAATTGTGTCAACAAAATTGCGTAAAAATCGATGCATCTGACATGTTTTTCCTTAAAATTCGAGGCCGGACCGCGCTGGAAATCAAACGAATTCCAGCGCGCCTGACCTCGCTCGGCGACGCTGTAGTGGGAATGGACGAGTGAACGCTTATTTCTATAGCGCCGTCTGAACATGGAATGAAACGAATATGGAACATTAGGCCGAAAAAACATGGCGTAAACCTCGAGTGAATTCGAGTGAACTGTCTGATTTCACCTTTAACAATCGTTGACCGTGCTCGCAAATATGGATAGCTGACTATAGATGATAGTTTTGGCCAATATCTTATTGATCGTCCACACTCCTGGCAATCTTTAAATTTAAGCCATAGATAAATGAACTTATTAACAAGTAGTGATTGTGTATTTCTTTCACTTGATTTGAAAGTAGTGATTGATAGTCAAGAAGTTTTTTTTCCCAAATAACCTCCTGGTTAAAAAATAACCTTCTTTTACGGTACAAAAGTTTTATGAAAGTGCATATCATATTTTCTGATTTCCCCTGAAGTTACGTACGGATAATAAAAGCAAAAATAAAAGTTTCCCAATATTAATTCTAATTTCTAAATGAAGACAAAAAATTTCAAGTCATCTTAAGTAATTTCATTACAATAAAATAATTATTAACGTAGTGAGTAGGCATTATTCATATTAGCTGATTTTTATGTAATTACTAGCTGACCCACCCACGCGTTGCTGTGGCTAACGAAACACAACGTTATCTACTGGATGGTTACCTAACCTAGTGTTGGGTCAATAAATTAACTCACACCTCCATCTGTCAGAAACTTATGGAACTTATAAATAATTTAAAATAATTGTCCCATAAAAACATTTATTTTGCCATAACAAATATTGAGGTCAATAATTGAAATAAAAACATCCTATCTTTTAAGTTGAACCAAATTCCACGCAGCATGCCAAATTTAATTAAAATCGGTTAAGTAGTTTCAGAGTTTACCTTGGACGAACATTGTGACGCGAGATTTTTACAAATGTTCAGTATTTTTAATTTCCATCATACATCCGCAGATTGACTAAATTTGTTGTTTTTTTAAATTTTTAATATCATAACTGCTTGAAGACAGTTGAACTATGGCAACCCAAATTAGGAAAATTTAGCGAGTGCGTTGAATGCCACTCAAATACAGAAATTGTTTCTACATGAGTTTCCGCTCCCGTTCCTCTCCCACATCCCCCTCCTTTTTTCCTCGCCCCTTTCCTTACCCCTCCTGCGTCCCCTCCCTGCTACTAAACTATGTGAAATACATAAATTTTTTCAAATAACTCCCGCGCCACCTATTGTAAAAGTTGTATACAAATTTCATAACACTAGGGCTCACTATTATATATAGAAACCTTCGTGTGCACAAATCAACAACGAATCACCAAAATTTAATCTCGTATGAATGGTATAGAACTTAACCCGGGACAAACAAACATTCAACTATACTACATCGTTCACCAACCTCGTAATGAGAAATAAAAAATTATTTGGGCACAACGAGATTTGAACCGGTGACCTTCAGACTGCTAGTCGAGACCTTTATCCCTCGACAATGGAGGCCGTCTGAGGCCGTCAGATGTTCAGATATTCCGCGTTGCTTGAAATGGCTCTAGCCATGTTTAGTGACTAGATCTGAATAGCCAGGTACATCCCGACCTTCCTCATCCCCATATTCTTCCTATCCCCGCCTACCTTCAGCCTCAACTGTTTAGTGACTAGATCTGAATAGCCAGGTACATCCCCACCTTCCCCACCCCATCTCCTTCCTATCCCCGCCTACCTTCAGCCTCAACTGTTTAGTGACTAGATCTGAATAGCCAGGTACATCCCCACCTTCCCCACCCCATCTCCTTTCTATCCCCGCCTACCTTCAGCCTCAACTGTTTAGTGACTAGATCTGAATAGCCAGGTACATCCCCACCTTCCCCACCCCATATCCTTCCTATCCCCGCCTACCTTCAGCCTCAACAACCCCAATTGGGGATGCCATAGTCTCACTGGCTCCAGACGGGAGTAGATCGGACTCTTGTGAGGTGTTCACTATAAAAAATATTAAAAAATGCGAGGGATGCTTTTGCGAAATATTTTCAAAATTGTAATCTCATTCATTAAAAAAATATTAACTGAACTCAAAACCGGATTTTTTCTAGTGCATCTGGTTCGCAAAGGTTTTATGGTAATTTTCCAAGTTTTATAACGACGTTAAAAAATTATTCTTGTAAATGGCACATGCGCAGAGAGGCATGCGAAGAAAGTGATTCGGATATTTTGAATGAAGGCTAGAGATATAATATAAGTCCATAAATTAATATTTATTTTCACGGTTTTCGCTTAAAGCGGTAGTAGCCAGATCAGCCTGGTTCACTTTTTCAAAAATAAATTCTTATAATTTAATTTTTTATTTAGTAGTTGTTATTTTTTAATTGATAAACTAATTTATTTATTTATTTATTAAACGCCCTTATGGGCTTTTACATTTTAGTTAAATAGATGAGTATAACAGTGATTTCGAAAAAATCTAAATTAAAACAACAAAGAAAGCATAATACAGTGAACATAAAAGTAAAACAAAAGCATATATCTAGAACAAAATATAACAATAAATGCATATAATAAAATTAGATACATAGGTAAAAAATATAAGAAGTTTCACAAAAAAAAAAGATATTCAATATAGACAAAAATTGTAGAGATTATAGACGTCTATTTATGTCTAAATATAAAAAAGAATTGAAATAAACAATGTTTATACTGATTGTTTTTAATGTGAAATATATCTCCCAGATCAGAATATTTATTTCCGAGACTGTGAAGTCTCGGTATCGGGGAATTTTGATAAGAGAGTGTCCTGGTGTTATTAAAATAAAAGGGTAGTAAATTTCGGCAAGATCTTTTAGGTATGTGGATATTGATTAATTGAAGCAATTCAGGACAGTCAATTTTGTAATGCAGTATTTTATGTAATAGTATTAAATCTGTGATTATTCTTCTTTCTGAAAGTTCTAATAGGAACATTTTATCTAGTAGGTAGTTATAATCAATGTTTTCTACAGGAATATGCAATTTATAGTTTATATATCTCAAGAACTTATGTTGAATCTTTTCAATGTTGGCGGAATGAATATTGTAAAAGGGAGACCATATCGTAGAGTTATACTCTAGTTGGCATCTAACAAGGGTTTTGTACAACATGATAAACGTGCCTAAATTATTGAAGTCTTTTGAAACTCTCAAAACAAATCCAAGAGTCTTAAGGGCCTTATTAATAATATTATTAATATGACACAAAAAAGTTAGTTTGCTATCGAACATAATACCTAGGTCAATAATTTCACTGACGCAATTTAATTTTTTATCATTTAATGTATATTGAAAAAATATTGGATTATTTATTCGATAAAAATTAATGAACTGACATTTCTTTATGTTCAATGCTAGTTTGTTGATAGAGCACCATTCAAAAAGACGTCTCAAATTAGTTTGTAATATAATGCAATCATTTATGTCATTGATCTCCTTATAAAGTTTCATATCATCAAGTGTTTGTTTGTTGCTAATGTTTAAGACAAGATTTTTATGCATATCACAATGGGTAACAATTATTATAAGCAATAATTATTAACCTGAAACACTCATCCACACTGAAAAAATCTCCCGAGAAAAGATACATGACGCCGACGGGACTCGAACCTGTGTCCTTCCAAATGCTCTTCCACTGAGCCACGGCGGTTTATGTCTTACCCGCCAAATAATTCAATATATACTAGTGTTTCATTCAACAATTACTGCTTATTACATTTTTTTTCTACCTGCAAACAACCAACTTTATTTTGTATAAGTGCTAAATATCCCACTAGATGGTGTCGACACATATGATGTCTACATTTTTGAACGAAACACCAGTATATATTGAATTATTTGACGGGTAAGAGATAAGCCGCCGTAGTTCAGTGGTAAAACATTTGACCGGAAACCAGAAGGACACGGGTTCGAGTCCCGTCAGTGTAATCTTTTCTCGCGAGATTATTTCAGTGTGGATGAGTGTTTCAGGTTAATAATTATTTCTTCAAATTTTGAAAATTCACTTTGTGGCACCATTTTATTAATGAAATAATTAAAAACACTTTGTTTTTACCACTATAATCGTTATTTAAATAATCAACATGTTTCGAGAAAGAAAATTTTATGTCAGAGAAAGATAAGAAAGAAAGAAACTTTATTTAAGGTTCCAATATAAGCCTTCAAAAAGAAGAAAATTACTGAAGATGATTTGAAAGGTAGATATGTTAACACGAATGATAGAGGGAGTGAACTAACATTAAAAAAATAGGCGTAAGCGACTGTTTTTTAAATATTTTTTTAAAACACTACTTATTTTAATAGAACGATGATTTCTGCAGCATATAGATATACTTATTTTTTTCATAACATGTTATACCTACATTTAACGAAATCATGGTACCTAGAACAGTCGATCGATAAAGGATTTATAGATAGTGTCAGTAACTAGCTTTAAATCATAGGTGCAAGCCACTAGTTATTAATCGTAGTTATAAATCGGTCACTAGTTAATAAATCTCAACTGAAAGTTTTTATTTTAAGTAATGAAGAAAATATTAACGAAACTCAATCGAAAATCTGAAACAGAAAAATCAGAAACTGTCAGAAATCTGGAACTCGAACCCAGGACCTTCGGCTTTCCGGGCGGCGACTCTACCAACTGAGCTAATGTGTCCCTATCCGATCGTATTTAACTGTATCATACTTCGACTGAGAACAACTACACGGAGAAAAATGTTATTCTAAAATACGATAATTTTATTCGTAAAAACGGTTAAAAACGGGACTGAAGTTCTTACGAACAAATTAATAGTGTTTTCAATGTTTATTGGCGGGAAAATGTAAGAATAATTTGTTGGTATACGGACGAAATTAGCGATACCAACAAATTATTCTTACATGTTCCCGCCAATAAACATTGAAACCCTGTTAATTTGTTCGTAAGAACTTCAGTCCCGTTTTCAACCGTTTGTACGAATAAAATGATCGTATTTTAGAATAACATTTTTCTCCGTGTACCAACATTATCTTCATTTTCTTAACACCTGTTTTTATTATTGCTATCTTTTTATGTATGAAAGCTTTTAGTCACAAGTCTTGATCATGTAAAGAGTCAGAACAACAGAAAAATTTGAACGAGAATGAATTAAAGAGCGTGTACCGAATCATAGTTATATGGCTGTCTATCCTCTTTACTTGCCTTCCAAGGAAATGGCGTAATGGTTAGTTAGACACTATTTCGTTCTTAGGGGAATCAATTATCGAGTCACCGATTTTCATAATGAAATAATAAGATTTTATTAAAATACCTATTCGTTCAGTTTCTGCTCTGATCGCCTCAACTTCTAGACACTTAGTTATTCGGCTCACCTGTGAGAGAGTGGCCCATTCTTGATTCGGCTGTTAAAATCAGTGTTGTGTTATGTTGTGTTATTATTTAGTCATTACCAACACAGCATAACGGGCGGACGTTCAACTGGCAAACACACATGTGTTACTTACTATATTGTGTGCAAAAAATAAATAAGAAGTTATTCTAAATATCATATATTTAATAAAAACAACTCCCTTATTTTTTTAGTTATTTTTTTTTGCACACGTACTAAAAAGCGTTTCTTTTGTTTGTTTTAGTGTCAAAAGATGTGTGAATTTGGATGAAGATAATCTAGTATTGCTTGCTAGTTTTTCGTTGAGTTCTTTCATAAAGGTACGTACCATTTATATAAATTATAAAAATATTTTCGTTATTTATTTTTGGGGTGTTATGCCGTGTCTTGTGACACATCTGCCCTGATAATTGAAATTGCAACTCTGTCCGAAACGTTGGCTAAAGAAGGAGGTAGCGCAACACGGTATAACACCATAAAAATAACTTACAAAAATACAAGTACATTACCCATGAAAATTATATAAACAGTATATTTTAATTTTCCTTTCGCGATTGCTTACTATTTTAGATTAATCATTATCACTAAGTTTACATTATAAATACAAAAAAATATGATTTAAATAATGTATAGCTTTTATTATAGTTTCGCTTGAATAAAATTAATATTAAATTATTAATTACTTTATAAAAAATTTAACCGTAAACTACTAAAATATGTTTCTGATTTTAATGCCCAATGCCTATATTCGTAGCAATAATGTATGTATACAGTTTTGGCTTGGATTTTCTGTTCTGCAACGGAGTTCGTTAGTGTTCTCTAATTATAAAATTTAAATATAACATTTTCTGAAAAAGCTAAAAGTCGGTACCCGCTGAGGGTTTTGAACTGATTTTCGTAACAAAGAATTTACATAGAATTATAATCTTTTAAAATAAACCGCAAAGATAATATTTTTATTTATACTGACAATGCTTCATATAAATTGTTTGTGTAGCTTTCAAATGAAGGTTTTTTTGATTATTTAAAAAGATTTCCGGAAACCCTTGGAAATCAATTGAACTACAGCAATCTCAATATCCGCTGATTTTCGTAACAAAGCTTTACATAATATAATCTTTGAAAATAAACCGCAAATATTACATTTTTATTTATACTGACAATGCATCATATATATTGTTTTGGTAGCTTTCAAATAATGAAGGTTTTTTGGATTATTTAAAAAGATTTCCGGAAACCCTTAGAAATCAATTGAACTACAGCAATCTCAATATCCGCTGATTTTCGGAACAAAGCTTTACATAATATAATCTTTGAAAATAAACCGCAAATATTACATTTTTATTTATACTGACAATGCATCATATAAATTGTTTTGGTAGCTTTCAAATAATGAAGGTTTTTTGGATTATTTAAAAAGATTTCCGGAAACCCTTAGAAATCAATTGAACGACAGCAACCTTAATATCCGCTGATTTTCGTAACAAAGCTTTACATAATATAATCTTTGAAAATAAACCGCAAAGATAATATTTTTATTTATAGTGACTTTTGCTGAGTGCTCATCGCTAACCTCGATGTGGCCAAAGTAATATATTCTCCTATCTTTAAGTGGCCAAGTATTTTTTGCTGACTTTGGTGAAGCTAAAGGTAATTTTCATCAAAGTAAACTCTTATAATATTACTCTCTAATGGCAGGTCACTTGTGCTTTGTATCCATCAGGTCCGGCGTGGTATTTGACATTCTGCAACCTTCCATCGGGGAGCATGACGTGGTAACTACATCTTGCTGAGTACCTAATGCTGACCTCGCTGTGGCCAAAGTAATATATTCGCTCACCTCGAAGTGGCCAAAGTATTTTTTGCTGACTTCGGTGAAGCTAAAGGTAATTATCATCAAACTTACCTCTTATAATATTACCATTTAATGGTAGGTCACTTGTGCTTTGTATCCATCAGGTCCGGCGTGATATTTGACCTTCTGCAACCTTCCATCGGGCAGCATGACATGGTAACTACCTCTTGCTGAGTCTCCATCGCTGACCTCGGTATGACCAAAGTCACTGCCTGTGTGGGGATCGCGCACTCTGTAGCCAAACTCGTACTTCGAGGCGTACTGGAGCTGAAATAAAAAAAATGGTTTTTATTAAACATTATTACAAACTTCTTCAATATTCGCATTCACTGTGGCGTGATTTTAATTAAATAAAAACAATTAATTTTGTAAAACACCACTAATTAAATCAAAATTAACAACATGTTTCAAAACCAAAGGTTTCATCGTCAGCATAAAATTAAATAGCAAATAATAAAAGACAAGTAAGTATTGCCAAATAAGTATCTACTCAAAATTTTCATTAATTTTCAGTGTTTTACAAAGTGATTGGTTTTCATTTAAAGGGTTATTCTAGTCTAGAGGCACAAATTTCGGACATTTTTTCGAGCTCTGTAAAAAATAAACGAAGAATATTTTTAGTATCTTTCTTTTTATGATTTGTTTATTTGTTTTTTAAGAATGAATAAAAAATTAAACAAAAAAAAAAAATTCAAAACTCGAAAAGTAATCGGCTGGTAAAGTGGGGAATCCAAAAAAAAACGGAAAGCCATGGCATACATCGCGTGATTGCAACCCGTCTGGTCTTGTGAAAAAAAATATATCGAACGGATTCTTAATCAGTAAGAATGTGACTATCGCCGGGATCTCTAAAAGAGTAAATAAAATGGTGGCTGTTTTTTTACAGTTTAAAGTTTTTTTTAAAAGTAAAAAAAAATTTAAAAATTTAAAAAAAAATTAAAAGTAAAAAAAAAAAAATTTCTCTGATTCTGCTTTTCAAATAAATCGGTTCAGTAGAACTCTAGATATCATGTATATAGAAAAATGCGTTAAAAGTTTTGAGTAAAATTTCAGGGAGTTTTATTCATATAATGGGTACGGTGTTCTTACGTTACGTTACTAGGACTCTCAGTTAAAAGTACATTATATTTGCATTATATATATATATAGATTATATAGGTATATAATATATAAAAGGATTTATGGGGTAATCCATCTGCAGGTAGTCGGGCAACGTCTACCATGTATTGTTCAATTTGTTCCGGCCAGACCGGTTTAGTTAGTGCGCCACAAAAACAGCTGTAACTCCGAAAATATTTTTTTTTTCGAAATTCTAGACTAGAATACCCCCTTAATCATTAGAAACCCTTAATATGATTATTAAATTTGTAAAATGTAATTTTTTATTTGTAATTTATTTATTAGTGAGATATTCAATGATGCTATTATTTTATTAAATATTCACTTTTATTTGTATGGCACAATCAGCACAATAAAAAGGTTTTCTAATTGTTTTATTTCACATTCCTTCCTTTTGTAATTTTCTTTTATTAAATTTCCATCAGCTGTTAACAAAATTGGCGTACATTCAACTAATGTTTTAAAAATATATAAAGCTGATGTCTCTTCAAATTAAATTTCCATGTTCCTTAACAATCCCAATCAACAATAATAACCACAAATTCATTAAACTACTCTCCTAATATACCATTGAAATATACAACACACGAAAAAAAAAACATTTTAACCACGCTTTTTGCCACATTATGGCACTATTTCCAAAACCTCGGATTGCTTTTTTGCCAAAATGTGGCAAATTTTCAAACAATTTTTTTTTATCAAAACGACTATATAATATATTGTACATTCAAAATATAACAAAATAAATATTTTCTAGATTCTTTAAAATGTTTTAAGTTTAAAGATTCAATTATATGTTTTTTTATAAATCCTACAAATATGTGATAATAAATAAAAGATAGGGGAATTAATTGGCTACATAGAACTATAATCAGTTTGTATGTCTCCATATTCAAATTCGGAGGTATGATTTTTTTATGTGGGCGGAAAAAATTCCTTTAGCAATCCGAGAAAAAATATTTAAATTGCTCTGTCGCTCCAGTGGTTGTAATGAAATTTTATAATCACACGCATCATCGAAAAAACCCACACAAGATACACAAACACATCTTTTATCTTTATATATAAAAATCTCATGTCACAATGTTCGTCCAAGGTAAACTCCGAAACTACTTAACCGATTTTGATGAAATTTGGCTTACTGTGTGTAATTTGATCCAACTTAAAAAATATGATAGTTTTTTATATTGATTATTGACCTCAATATTTATTATTGCGAATTAAATGTTTGTTATGGAACAATGATTTGAAATTATTTCTCAGTTCCATAAGTTTCTGACAGATGGTGGTGTGAGTTAATTTATTGACACAACACTTGCTTAACTAAGTTAGGTAACCATCAAGTAGATGGCGTTGTGTTTCTTTAGTCACAGCAACGCGTGGGCGGGTCAGCTAGTAATATTATATAATTATGTTTCGGACTGGATGTAATCAAAAGATATAGAATTTTTCAACTTAATTACACCGAATCAAACGCAATACAAAACATTGCCTGTATTTTTTTTTAATCTTATAATATTTATCAATTTAATAATATAATCAATTTACTACAAAATACTACCTTAAAGCAACGTGAACACCTCAGCATAGGTTCTCCTAGTGAGGTGTTTACGAAACAATAATACATAAAATATGTACATTACCCATCATTTTTACTTTGGTTACACTATATAAAATTACACACACGGCAGGTATTGAAATTTCGTGAATCACATAGACGACATAGGACCTGGGTGATTTTTATTTCAACAGGGCCTCCTAAGTGGATCTATTGTAAAAAAAGCTAAAAATTAAATTAAAACGCTCGTTTTTTGGGTTATCTAAACGACGTAGATTCATCCGATTGTACTACAAGTTTCCGGACACCGTGGATATGTAATTTATTTATTTTATTTTTGAGAAATCAACAGTTTATAATATTGTTTGTTTATACATGTCCTCATTATGTATTTAACAATCATTAAACACTATATTAAACATGAACAGGTATTACACACATGTAATTACAACAAAATATACTCCATAACATTATCATTACATTTTATACAATGAAATGTTTATAATAATATTGTAATTGAATTATTTAAACTCTGAAATAAATTAAAATTAAAATAATTGTATTAAGCAAGGTAAAAAACATTTTCATATTAAAGAAATATAAATTAGTTGCACACATTTAAAAATCATTTTTATGATGCGCATTTAGAGTGAAATAATTCATTATAATAAAACTTTCTCCCAAATTAAAGAATGTTGATTTATAATCAGATTACAAAATGATTTATCAAATAGTCATTAGTAATTCATCAGATATAAAATTTGATTTAGTATTGTTGCTGAATGTTAAAAAAATAATGACTGGTGAGTATTTTGCTTCGGGGATTTTTTAATTGCTAGATTTTATCATTATGATTTGACAAGATGAATGGATAGTGAAATCTATTTTATTCTCCTAGGTCCCATCTACGTTTATACCAAACTTCTTAACCTATTTATTTAAAATATATACAATTCTTGACTCGATTCAAAGTATTAGGCGAGTACTTCAAATAAATTCACTACTTTAAATATTTTCTTAAATAGAATTTTGATTTCAATCATTGTTTTGCAAAATGTTATTCTCAAATTTTGACATTTTCTATTAAAAAATCATTGAAAATAAATAGCTAGTTCTATAAATTATAGCCTATATGTTGTTCTGATGTATGAACTATATTATTGTAAAGTTTCATTAAAATCCATTCAGTAAATTTTGCGTGAAAGAGTAACAAACACACATACATCCATACAAACTTTCGCGTTTATAATATTAGTAAGATAAGATGTGACATCTCACAAGAGTGCCCCTGTCTGTATAGATGTAAGTATAGAGGAGATATGTCGCCCTCCGTTTGGGCAGCGTTATGAGGCGAATTAAGGTAAGGGCTGTAGGAAAGGATTTATTAATGAGAGTCTTGAAGAGGCAAAAATTATAATATGAATGATGAAAACCAGATGCTGATAGCTCTTTCCACATATGAGCCGATTTATACAAAAGTAGTAACTGGGGATCAATTTGGTAGCTCTTTAGAGCAGGTTTCTTTAAAATACATGTAGAATAGACTCAGCATGCCTACATAGCGGTAAGTTCTTTAAGTAAAGAACTTTATCAATCTACAGGGTATTTTCATATAACATTCTGGTTATTATGTTTCATTAAAAAAATAATAATATTTTAAATAAATTAAGGAAAATAATGATATCATTTAAATTGACTGATTATTTGAAGCCTCGCATAATGTGTAATTTTGTTTATTTTTTATTTAAGTTTTTAATCATGCAGGACTGGGAAGATAGTGCCTTCCCAGTCTGAAATATTACAAGAAACATACAGAGTATTACAGGACTTAACTTACGTGTGATATCTGACATTATTTTTGGAGTAAAAAATATAGGTAAATGAATTTTTGATCGCCGGTGACAATTTTTTTCAACTTAAAACATAAAAAAAACAATAGGTATTGGACAGTAAGGGTCGGGGTGCGGGGTTGGACAGTTGCTCGGCTGAGTGACCAGTGATGAAATGTGGAAGAAAGTGTATTTGTTTTATTTAAAAAAAAAATAGTAATAAAAATAAAACATATAAAGTCACCGGAGACCAAAAGTTCAGTTACATTTTTTACTTAAAATAATGTCAGGAATTACTGGTTAAAGTAAGTCAAGTACATTTAAAAAAGAAAAACACAATATTAACCTAAAATTTAAAAAAAAAACACAGAAAAGTTGACGTAAAATAAAACAAAAAACTATTGTAGAGAATTCAAACTAAGATTAAATTAATTAAAATAAAAGTTATATTATTGACAACCTCCATGAACGAGTTATTACGATCCTTGGCTACGAATCCAAAAGTCACGGGTTCACATCCAGGCGTGCACATGAGAGCTTTGCCGGAGAGTTCAAATGATCCTCCTGATCCGGCCCACCAAAAACCTAGGTATACCTCACCCCATGAACCAGGCACCCCTGCTAAGTCACAAAACGTAGCGAACCACTCGGGGTGACCTTTGGCAGAGGTGTTGGTTATATGAATAAAATAAATCGTTGTGCAAATCAAAGAAACGTCATCGCGGAAAATCAAATATTGTAAAACGAAGAAATTATTTAAAACTAGCTTCTGCCCGCGACTTCGTATGCGTAGCATTAATAAATACTTCGAGTAATCTATTTTCTTTTCCTAGGTCCCATCTACGTTTGTACCGAAATTCTTAACCCATTTATTTAAAATATCTACAATTCTTGATTCGATTCAAAGTATTAGGCGAGTACTTCAAATAAATTCACTAATTTAAATATTTTCGAAAATAGAATTTTGACTTAACAATCATTGTTTTGCAAAATGTCATTCTCAAATTTTGACATTTTCTATTAAATAATAATTATTTTCAATATATTGAAAATAAATAGCTAGCTTTATAAATTATAGCCTATATGTTATTCTGATGTATGAGCTATATTATTATAAAGTTTCATCTAAATCCATTCAGCAGTTTTTGCGTGAAAGAGTAACAAACATACATACATCCATACAAACTTTCGCTTTTATAATATTAGTAAGATGATAAAAGAGGAATTTAAAAATACAAATATTAATGTTAGATGTTTATTGAACAATAGTTTTTGTGTTACTTTCTTTATTGAAATAAACAAATTAAACTTTATTATTTAAATTGGCGAAAATGATTAGAAGAAGAGAAAATGAATCGTGACGAATCTTTTTAAACATACAAATTGTATGAACGAATTCTAAGTAAGCATATATAATGTTTGAAAAAATATAAAAAGTTTGAATGTTTCCACCTTTGAAATTACTGATAACGAAAAAAAATAAAAATTCTCACATATTTTATTGGAAAAATATACTATAAACATTATCGCCGTTTAACTGTTTTGGTGTTTCATGTAAAAATAATTAATAAAAAATTCATAAAGCTTAAAATATTTTTTTTTAAATTGCATTCAGAAACTTTTTTTTCATAAAGTGTACATTTTAATTATTTTGGATTTACTTTTATATTTGAATACGCAGCGTGGTGTTTTCTCTTTCCAACATGGTTTAGGTCAATATCTCACCATGATAGTAAAGGGGGTGTTTGATGTTTCATGTGAAAATATTTAATTAAAAATTCACAAAGTTTCAAAATTATTTTTTAAATTGCATTCAGATACTTTTGTTTCATAAAGTGTACATTTTAAATGAGTGACCACCAGAACACGGGCATGTGCCTTGCGTGGTGGTCGTAAAATTCTCAAAACATGTAACTAACGAATAAAGAAATATTTAAAAAAATATATATATATATTTTGGATTAACTTTTATATTTGAATACAAAGCGTGGGGTTTTCACTTTCTAAAGCGGTTTAGGTCATATTTCTCACCATGATAGTAAGGGAGACACAACGATTTCTATGAGACCTTTCCTCTCCGTTATTCCTAAAAGCTATGAATTAAATTGTATGGAACCCATGCAGGAAAATAGTATGAGGCTAACATTGATTAATATTATTGGGGTATGCTTTTATACCCTTCTTACAATTAGATTCCGTGAAAGTATTACCAATTTCATGCAATCTTCTCGGGTACAAGCGATATATTATGCATATATTGTAATAATATTTTATGATTTAATTATGTATCGACTAAAATTATGATTTGTTTAAAACACAAGTATTATCATGTAATAAATGTTAAATGAAATAAATAAATTAAAACTGACAACACAACACAATATATCTTTTATTCATGTAATTCGTTTATAAAATAAATAATGAATGCTCCATAAATTGGGACACTCGGTTCATAAATTAATAAAATTAACAATTTGTAATTTAAGCTCGTTTTGGCGGTTTTTTTAATGTGAATACGACTACAGCACAACGAGTCTTAACCTCTAATTGGCCGCAGTCCCCCCGGCAGGTCCGGATTTTTGAAGCGATTTTGCCACTTATGTATAATGAAATTATATGAAAAACAAGGTCAGAATCGCTTGGGCCATTCTCGTTCTTGACATAACGAAATACTGGATAGCATTTAGCCACTCCGAATAATTCAAATTAATTGCCAATGACGCGATGGGCACCAAAGATGGCGGACAAAATGGCTGCCGCTTGATAATATGAATATTGGAAGTCTATATTTATTCATTGTTTTTTTAATATAAATCCATTGTGGAAAGCATAGATTTGAATGATTATTAGGAAATTAGTTTTATCTACATTATTTTGATGTAATTTTTGTAATATATCACAAAAGAAATGTTATAAGAATTGAATCCGTAAGAAAGGTGAGAACTGTCAAATATTTTACATCGTATTGAAATTTTTTTTTTCCATGCTGGCCTTCAAAAGGTTAACTGCTCCTAACCGTCTGGAGCCAGTGAGACTATGGTATCCCCAATAATTGGGGTATGTTGTATGACTGACGTTAGTAGTGATGGGAATAGGATGGGGAAGAGGAAGACGAGGAGTACCTGGCTATTAAAATCTGGTCACCAAACATGGATATAGGTGGTCTTACACCAGGGCGATACTTTATTATCGTCGTTTTAAATGGTTTTGCCGTGTTTGGTGACCAGATCAAATAGCCAGGTACTACCCCACCTTCATGGTTCCCATCTCCTTCCCCTCCCCACTTACACCAGTCTCACAATACGCACCAATTGTGGATGGCATAGTCCCACTAGCTCCGAACAAATCACACAAAAAATCATATTTTTTTTGCTTTATCGTTTCTATTAAACTTTTGAATTTCAAATACTAATGTAATTACTGAAGGAAAAATAAAAATAATTTTCATCTACTCAATATGTAAGTAAAAAAATATCTTGAGGCATCCGTGGTCGCGGGTTCAAATCCCGACCCGTGCAAGTAAATTTTATTTGATTGATTTGTTATTTAGAATTGAAATAGCCTTAGTCGTGTCTGGGGACCAGATCTGAATAGACAGGTCATTCCACACCTTCTTTTTCCCCATTTACTTCCCCTTCCCACTTACCGTCAGCCTCAAAACATACCCCAATTGGGGATGACATAGTCTAACTGGATCCAGACGGATGGGAGCAGTTGGGACTCTTGTGCGGTATTCACATTACAAAAACAACCTTGATCAGTACCTACCTACCTAATTAACACATTAAATCTAGGTTATACATTATTAGTAAGCAAATTAATGGATATGAGTTACATTGTGATTAAGTGATAATTAAAAATATGTGCATTAATAATTTTTAATTTAGTTTCAAGGTAAATTAACACAGGTTTAAAAATATTAAAAAACCAAATCACAACTTCATAACAGATTCTTATAACTACATAACAATATTACAATAATTCGTTTTTAACAATATAAATACTAATATATTCGTAAAATTAAACATTTATATTTCTTTTACATTACCTCCACACGGGAAGCCCTGAAAAAAATAATTTCTCTCAATGCCTATGTGTTCTAGGTGATACTGTGTGAATAGTATTTTCAAGGAAAGGGAGTTGAGGAACTTCTTGGAAGGAAAAAAGTTTGAGGGGCGGGTGGGAATCTGGGGTCTCAGTGTGTCCAGGAGTGACGGACATCCGGAAATCCATCCCTCCAAAGGCAGTGCAAGGGGATGGGTCGAGGGAGTCCCGCAGGAGGTCTCTCTCGATCCGGCCCGCCTCGCAGAAGGTGGGCGGACCCATCGGCCGCCAAGACCCAGACAAACCTCACCACTGTTAAGTCACCATACGTAGTGAACCACACTTATACATACATAGAGTTTCATATATATTGATTTTACAAAGTACATCGATTCAGATGGTACGTTTTTACAAACTAGATCAATTCAGATGGTACGTTTTTACAAACTACATCAATTCAGATGGTACATTTTTACAAACTACATCAATTCAGATGGTACGTTTTTACAAACTACATCAATTCAGAAGGTACGTTTTTACAAAATACATCAATTCAGATGGTACGTTTTTACAAATTACACCAATTCAGAAGGTAGTTTTTACAAACTACATCAATTCAGGTAATACTTTTTTACAGACTACACCAATTCAGAAGGTACGTTTTTTCAAACTACACCAATTCAGATGGTACGTTTTTACAAACTACATCAATTCAGATGGTACGTTTTTTCAAACTACACCAATTCAGTTGGTACGTTTTTACAAACTACATTAATTCAGATGGTACGTTTTTACAAACTAAATAAAAAAAGATTAACGTCATTTAATTTATTTTTTTTACATTTAAAAGGTTATTTTTTCATCATCTCCACACTGGAGAGACCCTGAGGAAAATAATTTTACTCAAACCCTATTTCATCATTGGGATGCTGTTTAGAAGGTCTTTAAATGCATCATTTTCTATTTTCGCTTAAAGAAATAATTGTTTCTCATTGTTATTTAACTGCTACAAAACTTTTTACATATAAAATGTGCATATTAACCGTGTCTATTTTTGTAAATTATTTTTCTCAATTCTTGCAGAGTTACAAAAATGTTCCGTACAGCGTTGTTTAGTTGACGTCTTCAATAACTGTTGAGACTCTCTTTATAAAGCTGGTTATAAACATTTTTAATATCGTCTGAATAAGTGATTCAATTTATGGATGTTTTTTTGAACATGGAGGATATTATTTCTGTGGCTTTTCCTTGAACCAAATCTAGACCCCCTCCATTTGTGTGGCCTCCTCTTCTTGTGCTTAATCGGTCTTCTTGGTTTACCATAGACTCCATGGGGTCTTCCTTTGCCGTGGGGAGGTCCCTTCCACCCATGCTCTTGACCATGGGGGTATAAATTTAGATGGTCAATATTTATAACACCCCCTTGGTCATGGCCTTTATGTGAATTGATTATCACTGGTCTCTCTTTGGGAGCTTCGGATCTAAAAATGTTGAAAACGTTCACTGGTTTTTGCCTCTGTTCTTTAAAATGTCCTGAATGACCACCATGTACAGGTTTTTGAACAAATTGATTGAAATTTTCAACGTAATAATTGCCTGGGTCTTGTTTTTTCTTTTTACCATAGCTTGATTCGTAAAAGTTGCCATAAGAATCGCTAAAGTCTTTGTTTAAGTATTGATTGTTTTTTTGAGGTGGTTGGCGATGATATTGAACTTGGTTTGGAAATGTGTAATAACTGCCATCATATGTTTCAGGATTATCAAAATATTCATCGCTTTCTATGTAAGGATTGCTTGATTGTTGGTTCAAGTCATAATCAAAGTTTTGATCGGGAGGAAGTCTATATGTGCCTCTGTAATTCCTGGTGTAGTCTGCAAAAGTATCATCAGATATGTAGTTTTGATATTGGTTATATCGTGAAGCATATCTCTGCTTTTCTCTAGGTCGCGTTTCGTAGTTTTGAGGGAATCTGTGATTACTGTATCTGTTTTGGTATACTGGAGCATCATCAATGATGTAGTCTTCGTTGTAATTATTATATCCTGAAGCGTATTGACTGTACTGCGGTCTATCAATGACATTCTCGTATCTGTTTTGTGTATTGTATTTTTCATCCAACTCTTCGTAATCTTCTTGGACTTCGCTATCGTCGTAGTATTCTTCCTGTTCTTGCCCATCGTCTATGTATTCATCAGCATTCTCAGAAGGATCATATAAGCTCTCAAATTGTCCACTATTGACTCCTCTTGAACCGTAATCAAATCCATTTCCAGTTATATAACCTCCACCGTATCTATTGTTGTTCTCATAACTCATATAGTGTTTTATGGGTCTCTTTATAAGATATCTCTGAAATCTGTTTAAATTTGGACGTAGAACTCGCGTTTTTAATCCATTCATCAATCTATAAAGCTTTGGTCTCCTGGACATTCTATACCTCAATGCTTCGGAATGCGGATTCTCAGATGTTACATTTGTACCGTTTATCTGTACAATAATCAAGCCCGAAGCATTAAAACGAAGAGGCACAATCATTGTATTATTATATGCCAAGTCATCATACGAAGGAAAATCGTTATCCATTTGCGGATCGGTACTATTCTCACTATCGTAATAATAAAACTCTGAATCTCCATTGCTTTTAAAGCAATCGCTACAATTAACTTTTTGGGTAAGAGCAGCTATAGCTGTATTAGGAATTTTAACATTGACAGAATTGTCAGCAGTGTAAGAATTTAACAAAGAAGTTTTGAGTCTACTTTGAGAAGCATTATTTGAAACAGCGTAATTTGTCGCTGTTTCAAATCTTTTATATCGAGATTTTGCTGTTGGGCCCTGATGAAAAAACGACTTAGTGCTATTGTTAAGGTTTTGGTTTAAAATATAAGGTACGTGTCTTTTAGTCCTGTTGGATGACTTAATGAAAGATGATGTTTTGTTTCGTCTAACTAATCTATCACCAAACTTCAATCTGCTATTGATAACTCTAAAAGGTTTTACAGTAGTGGTTGTGTAAGGCTTCATTGTTGTTAGTCTATATTTAACTCGAATACCCTCTTTTGTAACTGTTTCTGGAATTGGGGTTGGTAACAGGACTTGGGTTATTGGTTTCATTCTTGGCTTAAAAATATCTTTTAGAGTTTTAACGTTAGAATTAGTATAGTTTTGTTTGTTTTTATCCGCAATACTTACATTGTCATATCCAGAGACGTAATTTGGAGTCGGTGCGTAGTCGTGTGTTTCTGCGGACGTCGGTAGTTCCTTTACTTCACTGGCGACTTCCACTTTGTAATAATTTGTTGAAGATGTGAGTGTGGCTGGTCTCTCCGTGGCGATCTCTTGCTGTGTTACAATCCTGACAGGTTGTCTTGTATCAGCTATATCTTGGACGTTTTCTGTTATTGGAGTGTAATCTCTGACTTGTTGATATTCGTCTTTAGGCTCATATTGATATCTCGGTGTGACAAAAACTCCTTCAGGCTGTTCTTCGTATGCGTAATATTGCGTGGGAACATCCAGAGAAGAAGATTTCAAATTGATATTCACATTTCTCAGATCTTCGTTGGTGATTTTATGATTAGCGCTGCTTTGTTGAAGCAAATGGTTCAAACCTTTGATCTGGTCATTAGGGTCTTTTCCTAGCAGTGCTTCTAAAGAAGTTTCATAATTATCATTGTTTTTATAAACATTCAACTGACTGAATTCAGGTTCTGGAGCAGGGTATTTAAATGCTGAAGAAGTCAAACTGCTAACATCTTCAGTGTAGAGTTGTTGTGTTGGAACATACTTGACAGGCGCATTATGATTGTTACCGTTGGGGAAATATTTTGTAAACTGCTGACCGTACATTGGTTGTTGATTGCCATTGAAATTCTTTTGATGTGCTTGGGTATAATACCTTGGATAAGAAGAATATGGAATGTGTCTTGGAGAGTTTAAATTTGTCACTCTACCATCTGCTATTCTTTTACTTCTGATTTGTTCATTTGAACTGGTGTCTGTTTCACTTTGTTCAACAAGGTTTGGCAACTCTTTAAGAGTATTGTTTTTGTTTTGCTTTTCTTCTTCTTTTTTCTGCACTACTGGCTTCACAGTTGTGTAATTATTGGCTTTTACCACTGCTGTTATTTCTCTGATGAATTTGGCTTCTAATTCTTTAAGATTCATCTCTTGTCTTTCTGCATTCTCTTTGATGTGTCGATTCATGACATCTTGAGGGATTGGCACAAATCTTCTAGCTTGGGCTCTTTGTTTCTTTTCTTTTTCAGAGATATATCTTCTCTGTTGATTCTGAACGTGAAAGTTTGATCTGAACCTCTGTGTATCTTGACTCAATGTATATCTTTGTCTTCCAAGTGTTGGCTTTCCAAAGTAGTTGACCTCTTCTTCAGATCTTTCGTACACAGGTCTTAGAGGGATATTTGCAGAGTTTACGAATGTTAGAACAAACACGATCGCAATTGTAGTTATTCGTATTAAAGACCCCATTTTGATGCTTTTTGAATTCCGGATGATCAAGAAATCTGAAAAGAAAAAAGGAATATTGAATTATTTTGAACAATTAAAATGTTTAAAAAAAATACATAGAATTTCGATATAAGTAGAGAAAATGATTACATTAATTTTTTTTATGTGCGTAATTCAGATGTTGAATCAGTATCGTCCTATTGAAAAATTATTCCTCAAAATCAAAATACTGTTTGAAATGGCTTTAGATTCTACACCTTACTATCTTGCGAGATTTCAATAGCCTAGTAATATCCATGCCACTTCTCCTTCCCTTCCTAAAATTCCTTATACTTTATATATTTCTCCAAATAAGGATATTTTACATCCATTTGCACACAGGAGTCCCTGAGGAAAATATTTCCCTTCGGGGCCTATTTCATCTTTGAGGTTGCTGTAATTATTTTATTTGTATTTTATTTAATAGGGCTTTTACATGTATAAAGCAATAATGTTTTGATTAATTACAGTGAAAATAAGAGTTGATAAAATACAGGTAAGCAACAGAAAATATAAGGAACATAATGTAGGTTACATAAAATATATAAGTTGACAAAATGTAAGAAATCTTACTAATATTATAAACGCGAAAGTTTGTATGGATGTATGTGTGTTTGTTACTCTTTCACGCAAAATTTACTGAATGAATTTTAATGAAACTTTACAATAATATAGCTCATACAACAGACTAACATATAGATTATAATTTATAAACCTAGCTTTTTATTTTCAATGTATTGACAATAATAATTATTGTTTAATAGAAAATGTCAAACTGAGAATGACATTTTGCAAAACAATGATTGTTAAATCAAAATTCTATTTTAGAAAATATTAAAATTAGTGAATTTAATTGAAGTACTCGCATAATACTTTGAATGGAATCAAGAATTATATATATTTTAAATAAATAGGTGAATTTTGGTATAAACGTAGATGGGACCTAGGAAAAGAAAATAGATTACTCGAAGTAGTAATCCTACGCAGACGAAGTCGCGGGCAGGAGCTAGTATAGAATATAATTGAAGTAAAAATAGATAGTCTGCCAATATCCGAAAAATCAACAATAATATTTTAAAAATGTATGAAATTTTGTGTTCACAATAGTTTTTTGCACTTAGTAGAAATAGTTCGCACTATGGCGTTTAAAGTTTGCTAAATTCAAAGTATTGTCAAATACATCGATATTGTTTAAATATTTGTTAACAAGACTATGTAATCTTTGTATTATGGAATGCAAACTATAGTATTATTGCATTGAAGGTCTTTTTAGTGAAATGAAGGAGAGGAAGTTCTGGGAAGGAAAAGGGTATGAATCTGAAGGTCAATGTGTCCAGGAGTGTTGGACGTACGAATCCATCCCACCCACTGCGGTGCAAGGCGAAGTTCCGAGAGAGTCCTGCTGAAGAGGTCAAAAGGTCTCCCTTAACCGGTCTCTCCCAATCCGACCCGCCACGCAGTAGGTGAGCAAACGCAATCGCTGACAAAACCCCGTAAACCCGGACACCCCTGCTAAGTCACCGGCCGTAGCTAATCACATGGAGAATCCAATAAATGGTTACTAGGGCGGCGATACCCATAACCACCTCCCACATTGGAATAAAGCACTAACCCATTGCGCAATGTTCTCAATGAAAATAAAACAAAAATAATTCAACATATTGATAACATGTACCCACTCGAGCGCTTTTAGCCACATTATGACACTATTTCCAAAACCTCGGATTGCTTTGTTGCCTAAATGTGGCAAATTTTCAAAAAAAAAAATTATTAAAACGACCATATAAATATAATATTGTACATTCAAAATATAACAAAATAAATATTCTCTAGATTCTTTAAAATGTTTTAAGGTTAAAGATTTAATTATATATTTTTTATAAATCCTACAAATATGTGATAATAGACAAAATATAGGAAAATTCATTGGCTACATAGAACTATAATCAGTTTGTATGTCTCGATATTCAAATTCGGAGGTATGATTTTTTTAATGTGGGCGGAAAAATTTCCTTTAGCAATCCGAGAAAAAATATTTTAATTGCTCTGTCGCTCCAGTGGATAACACAATTTTGATTACGTAAGCAGTGTACTAAGTGATATGTTTTAATTTAATATTGGTAACACTTTACTTTCTCCTTTCTATTCATAAAAAACCATTAATTTTAATTTACGCACCAATACAGTATCTATTATAACAACAAAGTTCTTCTAAATGCAAATTTTATCGAACGTCTTATCAAACATTAATAGCATACGAAAGTTTCAAAAAGTTTTCACGGTCTGATACATAAATGTGTTTAACGACACATTAAATGATTTCACTGTCACTCTTTTATTGTCAATTTCAAATCTTGTTTTGCGACCAGGTGTGATTTTAACAAATTAGTTTATAAATTGACGTTTTAGCCCACTGTGCGCTCAGATAAAAAAATCATTTTAAATATGTTATTTATCCCACTGTGCGTTTTTGCATTAGGAATTTTTGATATTATAATAAAAATGTTGTAAAAATGGCGTAAATTTAATGAGATGTAAAGATGAAGGTTGAGATATTGAAGGTATTGTAGAAATTACTCTGATTAACAGGTAATTTATGTTTTAAGTAAGGTAAGTAGTGTGTACTCCCGTAATAAATGTCCAAGTAATTGTTTTGATAACGTCAAAAAAGATGGTAGTTATTTTTTAAATGTAGGTTTTTTTTTTAATTAGTCGCGGAGGATGAATTTTATAGTGTCATAGACGAGGCCTCCCGGGCATACTTAAAAACAACTAGCTGACCCGCCAAACTTCGTACCGCCTCAGAATCAATAAATGTTGTGTTTAATTTATTAGCTGTTATGTCGACCAAAGTATTTTCCAAAGTTATCCTAGAAAGAATAAGTAAAAAGTTAGACGAAAACCAACCACGGGAGCAAGCCGGCTTTAGACAAAAATATTCTACCCTGGATCACATACACACAGTGAAACAAATAGTAGAAAAATATGATGAGTATAATAAGAAACTATACATGGCATTCATCGATTACTCCAAAGCTTTCGACAGCATAAAACACACAGCTATATGGGATAGCCTTGAACAGCAAGGGATACCTTTAAACTACATCAATATTATAAAGAACATATATAGTATATTATACTTGAATTGCGAAGCGAGGATCCAACTAGAAACCTTGGGAAAAAAGTTTAAGATCCAGAGAGGAGTAAGACAGGGAGACCCTCTATCACCAAAATTGTTCTCGGCTGCTCTGGAAAGTATCTTCCGCAAACTAGACTGGGAAAAATATGGTATCAACGTGCAAGGTGCAAAACTGAACCACCTAAGATTTGCAGACGATATAGTCCTATTCGAGGAAAACCCAACGAACCTAAATAGAATGATAGAATCACTAATCGAGGAAAGTGTGAAAGTCGGCTTAAACATGAACAAAGACAAAACAAAATTGCTTACAAACTCCGAACCAGTAACTATAAAAATTGACAACCAACCACTCGAATATGTCTCTGATTACATCTATTTAGGACAAATAATATCCCACAAAGATCAAACCACTAAAGAAATCGAGCGAAGAGTAGCAAATGGATGGAAGAAATACTGGTCTTTGAAAGAAGTCTTGAAATCCAAAGAACTAAGTATGCAAATAAAAAGGAAAGTTTTCAACACGTGTGTACTTCCAGTCATAACCTATGGATGTGAAACTTGGGCACTCACCAAACGCCACAGAGAAAAGTTGGAACGCTGCCAGAGAGCCATGGAGAGAAGTTTGACAGGAATAAGGAAACAGGACAGGGTGAGATGTAACATAATAAGGGAGAAAACTAAAGTTGCCGATATAGTTACCCGAATAGACCAACAAAAGTGGAGATGGACAGGTCACATGATCCGCGATCCACAAGAGAAATGGTGCAAAAATGTCACTGACTGGTACCCCAGAGATGACAGGAGAAGTAGAGGACGTCAACACATAAGATGGGAAGACGACCTAAAACTCACGGCTGGACATCAATGGAGAAGAGTAGCGCGTGACAGGTCCCAATGGAAAATGTTAGAGGAGGCCTATGCCAAGAGGCAAACTGAGCTTCGGGATATATTATTACAAACATATTATAACAAACAAAAAATGTTTAAATTCATGTACCTAACCGAAGTCCAGAATAAAAGGCTATTATTATTATTATTATTATGTCGACCAACGCACATTATTTGAAAAGCCGTTCCATAAAAAAAATATTAAAAAAATTATTTTCTTCATAATTTTTTTTCCCGTGATTTTTTTCGATGTTTTAATAGTTATTCTGTTAATCGGGGCGGAGATAAATCCAACAAATTAAAGATCATAAAAATCGGTTCAGCCGTTCTTGAGTTATAAATGGTGTAACTAACCCGACTTTGTTTTATATATCGTCACCTTAAGATGATAGACTTCGCTTTTCGGCCCATACAAAAAGGACGCCCGGGAAAAAACACTTTTCTACATCGAAAATTGCATAAAATAAATATATACTTTTTTTATACTGCCTTCTAGAGGGTGAAAACTATGTCGGTATGTTTTTGAATTTTCGATGCGTTTCGTATTAACGTAAACATTCACTGTCAAACATGTACGATTTATCAAAAAATATTATTTAAGGAAAAAGTGCTGCTAACTCAACTCTCATAAAGAATTATAAAATTATAAAAAGCTACCGACGTAGGTTCTTCTTTCTAAAAAATATATATTTTTTAAAATTTCAATTTCGTGAAAGTTTAGGTGTAGAAAAGTGTATTCTCCATAAACCCCTTTTCGAGCGATTTCTGTAGGTAAATTTGAGCGTAGTCTCATTCGCACATTTCGCATTCGTATGTATTGTAAGTGTGCGTGAGCTTATTGTGAGCGGGACAGAATGACAGACGCGGATGTTCCGCGTGTGGTTCAAAGTCTAGCCTCTTAAAGCAACAGTGAGTATCTTGAAAAATGCTGTTCTGAGATAATAGGACTTTTAGGTTTGCGTGAGCTCTAGCAGAATCAAATTAACTAATGTTGCAGGTTAATGATATGGTATTAGAGAGGTAAATTATTTAACATCAACATAAAATGGTAATAATAGTTAAATAATTGATTTTTCAGACTAATTTTGACAAAGTAAACGTAAATTTGGAAATATCTCAATATTGAGATTTTACTTGAAAATCAGGCATTTTTTTTTTCAAAATTTCCCAGTATTGTATCGTGTAGAGCTCACAATTTTACACCGAACTGCATACTTATCTCAAAAGTGATTTTTTCGAAGATATCTCACGGTTGCTTTTGTGACGATATTAAGAATATGTAACTGGTTTAGGGAAAATACATTATACCTTCTTAGACAAAAAATAACTAAATGTCCCGAAAGAATGTGCGGAGAGGATTTACCGCCAAATAACAAAAGTATAAAACATATTTTCATTCAAATGCATCAAGGATAAAACTACGTGTACATAATACTGTATATATCAGCGTATAAGTACAAAACTGGACACTAAATAAATTCGTTACATATCCATACCCACTTAATATTAAATGTATTTTTGAAGTTGATTTTAGGTTTGAAATTTGTAAATAAGGCATAAAAACTATTATAATTATAATTTGTGCTGCCAACTGTCGGGGGATCAAATGTGTGGGTATCAACTGTCGGGGGGTCAACTGTCAGGGGATCAACTATTGGGGATTAACTGTCGGGGATCAACTGTCAGGTGATCAACTAAAAAACTAAAAATGTCGGGGTATCAACTATTGCGGTATCAACTGTCGGGAGATCAACTGTCAGGGGATCAACTATAATGGATCAACTGTTGGGGTATCAACTGTTGGGGGATCAACTGTCGGAGGATCAACTGTCAGCGATCAACTGTCGGGGGATCAACTGTCAGGGGATCAACTATCATGGATTAACTGTCAGGGAATCAAATATCGGTGGAAAATTGTCGGATATCAACTGTCGGGAATCAACTCTCGGGTGATGAAATGTCGGGGGATCAACTCTCGGGGGACCAACTATCGGGTCACCACATATTGGGTACCGTCTTAATTGTTTTTTATTTATTTCTTTTTATTTTAGGGAACACAGCAGTTTACAATGTGGTTCATTTATACATGTGTAATTCACCTAACTGAGAAACGATTTATAGATTTCCTCATTATAATATTGTAATGTATCTAAAAATTAAAAACTACACTTACAACAACTAAAAAATATTGCGTTATTATGAAGAATCCGGTTAAGAAAATGAGAGATTCAATTTAATAAGATATAAAAAACGTATATATACAAAAGAGCAGCTAAATATCATTTTGTATTAGTGTGAAATGTATTATTCGAACATTTTTTAAATGAGAGAAAATCACGTTTTTACTTTACATGTAAAAGTTTGCATAGACGCTCCCGAATTTTTTGAAATAATTCTTTGAAACAACATATAGCATTTCAAAAATATTTGTCAAGATTTACAAATTTTTTTTTTTTAATATAAAACGTGAGTTATAATACCTTTACAAATATTTTTTTTTTAAACAACATTATTTTAATTTATATACGTCGATCGGTTTCGGTTGAACTCAATCTTCTTCAGGATTATTATATATAAACCATATAATATAAAATATAAATTATAATATAAAAATATCTATATAATACAAACCGGTCGACGAATATAAATAAACGTAAACGGACTGCTAATAAATTTAAATCAACATGGCAGATTTACAAATAAATTTACGTAATTGATTTGAATGTGAATTCGTAGACAGAAACGTTGCCAGCGTATATCGATTTCATATTTAATCCCTATCAATATCTGTTCGGCTGTCAACGGTGAAACTCTGCTAGAGACATCGATATAAAATCGTCGGGAAGTTACGTCTATCGATTCAACATTGTAAAGTCATCTTCACCTCGATAAACCTCCAGGGGATAATCTTAATATTATAAAATGAGTGTTTCTTTGTTTGTCCCTTTTGCGGTACCTAAAGGATTCATCTGATTGCGATGAAACTTTGCCCTTAAAGGTTTCCGTATATAGTGCAAGTGAGCTCTAGCGTTATGAAATTATCTACTATACTATTCATCCGATTGCCATGAAACAGGAAAATGGCATGGAAAGTGGATAGAAAATGAGTGGGGGGGATGTGGGTGGGGTGGGAGCGGAAAAGGGGTAGGGAAAGGCGAGGAAGGTGGAGAGGAAACGAGGGTGCGTAAGAAGATACCGAAGGGGAACGGGGTCCAATGTGAAAGGACACGAAGTGAGAAGCAATATCTTTATTTAAGAGGTTGTAACCAGACAATACAAACAAGAAATTTGTCTTTTTAAAATCAAATTCTTTACCTATTGACTATTTTTTACAAATAAAAATAAATTGAGTTTGGAAGATTGTTATTTTATCTGGTAAACGCAGTTTTTAAATTTTGAAAAACTAAGTTTATATTTAATATACTAAGGTTATATATACCGATGGTCGTTGGCAGATTTGTTAAATTTTCAAACGAAATATTCTATGGTTATTATACAATACAAATTTGTGATGAAAATACCTCAGTTTTTCTATTTATTTAGGGTCTTATAAACTTAAATATTTAAAAAAAAATTTACACACTTATTTTGTTTAGACATTATTGAAAAATTATAAATACTTATGTTAAAAAAATACTTACAAGAAGTACACGATATTTAATAATTTATCATCATGCGTTTTGAGCATTTTTATTGCTCACTTGAATGTAGGTATATATTAAAGCAAGTTTTGAAATAAATAAATCGATATTAAATTTTTAGTTTAAAAAATTTGATACGGGGAATAATCGATCTTTCTCATCGGAACCTCCCTGTACAGTTGCAAGCATTTTGGTCAATGGGTCTTAAGTGGAATTGCAGCGCATGCAAAGAACTCGCTAGTAAATAAATAAAAATATATTGTTTGACTTCAACACACGTCATAAACAATCTAATAATATCAATACCATTTCTTTATTTTCTCTTTTATCACAACAACATATTGATTTGTAAATACGATGTACTTTGTAGAGCCGCCTAGACCAAGTAATCAATATCTCCCATCTCATTCAGACTCATATTTGCCATTCACTCAGAGACATCTAAGTGCCGAAATTGGAAAATAAAATTACCAACGAATGCGGTACACTTAAACAAGTGTAAAAATAAAAGATTAAAGAAATTATTAGATACAGGGTGTAAAGACGTATAATTTTTTTATTTATTAGTATTTAATTGAATTAATTCATTGAAGTAGAAACTTCTTTAGCCACTGGAGCGACAGAGCAATTAAAATATTTTTTCTCGGATTGCTAAAAAAATCATACCTTCGAAATTGAATATGGAGACATACAAACTGATTATAGTTCTATGTAGCCAATGAATTCCCCTATCTTTTGTCTATTATCACATATTTGTAGGATTTATAAAAAATATATAATTAAATCTTTAACCTTAAAACATTTTAAAGAATCTGGAGAATATTTATTTTGTTTTATTTTAAATGTGCAATATAATATATAGTCGTTAAAAATTTTTTTTTTTGAAAATTTGCCACATTTTGGCAACAAAGCAATTAAATTTGAAAATAGTGCCATAATGTGGCAAAAAGCGCTCGAGTGGATAAAACCACTGGAGCGATTGATGTTCGTTTTTTTTTAAGTAAATACTTCTTTACGCACACTTGACTTGGGGTTAAACTGGCGAGAGCGTTACGAGAGGTGTTATATCGGGCGTTACGAACGTTACGGAGGCGAACGATAATAAATTAAAATTATTTCATTCATTCCTCACAATCTAATCGTAACAACAGTGCTCAAATCCATAGTAATGACGTTTGGAATTGATGCTGGCATTTATGCTGACAATAGTTATGTTGTTGTTTCTCCCATTTTAAACGTTAACATCTAACTAATAACTAGCACTCCTCCGATTGGATTTTTTTTAAATTTCCTGCTGAAAATGTGAATAAACGTCGCTCTCTAACTAGAATCGGCATCAAAAAAGTTTTATTCTAACTTTGTAAGAATTAAATCAACAATCCAATTCTAAGCGTAATTCCCATGAATGAAAAACTGAACCGATTTTCAAGATTTTTGAAGAACTGAAGTATAATAAAATACTGTATGTCTGTAAGTTTTTTTTAAAGGCTCTGTCAAACAGAAGGCGTACTTACCGCGCGTCAAGGCGTAAGCGTAACGTCGCGTACTTTCTATTTGAACGGCTTCAGCGCGCAAGCCAGAGCGTTCGGCGTCATTTACTGTCAGTCAGTCTTCGCCGCGATGTCCAGCGATTCAGATGAAGATAAGTTCTTACTGCTGCGTGCATTATCACGTTCCCGTAGTAATAGAATATGGGTGCATGATATTAATAAGAAGAGGAAAGAATTTGGAGAATATCATCGTTTATTCCGGGAGTTTTCATCACATAAAGATCGCTTCTTCAATACTTACGCATGTCACGAGAGTGCTTCGACGAATTGCATTCCCTTCTGCAACACCAAATAAGCAAATGCACCACAAATGCACTGTTCCTCGTGTCATACAAACAAGGATGTTTTCGGACACATTCAAATAACTTTTCAGCAACCATTTTTACTACAGTCAAGCAAGAAATCCCGGCGTCAAAGGAAATTTTGTAACAAAAATACAACGTGGCGTTCTGCCGCGGCGGCAGTAAATTCGCGTATTGCTACACGCTCGCTCTGTTTGACCGGTTTAGACATGCTCAGTACAACACAACGTAGCGCGTTATACGTCCGGAACGTTTTAACGCCTTGACGCGCGTAAATACGCCTCCTGTTTGACGGAGCCTTAAGGCATTGTCTAGTTTTTTATACTGAACATCTGCTGGTGGTGTTCAAACCGAAAATTTTAACGATTTTTGGAGGGTCATAACTGCTTCGAGAGGATACTTATCAAAAAAATCAAAACGTTCGGACACGTTAGTGGTCGATACCTATATTATATATTTTTTTAATATTGGCAGTGGTCACAGACATATTATTCATAAACTTGAGAATCAGGGAGAGGGGTAATAACCATCTGTAGCGGGGCGGAGAGGGATGAGTTGACGGTAACGGTATGTGATTCGTTAATCCTTCAATATGACAGTATATAGGCATCACGCATTATAATATCACCATTTAGCTCTTAAAAGTAAAATCTGCTTTTGAATGAATAGACCTTTTTACATGGGAGCGCGAATTGTTCGCCCGGTTTGAACAAACTTGTGTAATCCATATAAAATGAAGAAAGGTTCGCTTGTTTTGAGAGTCGAATATTTTGTTACCGTGTTAAGTTAAGACACTTTTACAAATGTTTCATAATTTACTTATCACAGTAAACTGCAACGTGCACACGACGGGACCGGGAATTTCGGTTCATGTCTAAAACTGATCATATTATATGATGTGAATAAGCTTAAAATAATGACAAATAATGCCTGCATATGGAAGGTAATACGACAATTGGGTTTATACTCTTTTTCAATTCTATTTTTACATGTTTTAATAGCACAATTTACCATTTTTGCCGTGTTATTTCGTAAAATGTACCGATAAGAGCTCGACGCTAGCCCGCACAAGAATGATGACGTCACATTTTCTAGATTCACGCGAACGTATACGCCAGCCCGGCCGGTTCCATGGAACCCAGAATTAAGGAGGGGGAAATAATACGCTTTTAACACTTAGGGCAGGTCTATACATATTCATATGTCTATGGCAGTGGTAATAAAATCAAGACAGGAAACTAGTGAATACTTTTGTACGAAGAAAACGCGGTTTCCGCTTAATAAATATAAATAATAAAATTAATTAAAAAAATGTGACACCCCCTATGCAACGTACATAACATGTTGATGTGTTGTACATGTATGTACTCGTATATTGACTGGCAGTGACGAGACAAGACAAGATAAAACCCGTCTGGCTATAAACAACGCATAACTCCAGCGGCAGAGGGACATTGACCAGTGAAAGTCGAGACTGCCTGAACCTGACAGACATAATATATCTACGTAGTTAAATATGATCCGCCAGATATATCCATTGAGAGTTTTTCTGCCTTCATTCTGTTAAGTGTAAACTTGACATTCAATCCATTCTATGGGCCACCTTTATCTATGTGTATCTGGAAATCGGTATCTTTACAATATGGGATCGATAGGCGTAACTTCCGATGATTTCATGCCGATGTCCCGAGCGCGGTTTCAAGGTTTACAACCGAACGGATATTGACAGGGAATAAAATAGATTTTTTTATTTTATTTTTAAATTGATGAAGTAATGTATTAGTTATCATAATATTAGTAAGACAAGATTTTATGCATAGCACAAGGGGTAACAATTTTTATAAGCAATAATTATTAGCCTGAAACACTCATCCACATTGAAAAAACCTCGCGAGAAAAGATACATGCCGCCGACGGGACTCGAAAACGCGTCCTTCTGATTTCCGGTCAAATGCTCTACCACTGAGCTACGGTGGCTTATCTTTTACCCGCCAAACAATTACTGCTTTTACTAAAAAGATCAGATGTCTTTTACAGACTGTCCCAACTTACATTTTTTTATAGTGAATACCTCACAAGAGTCCCAACTGCTCCCGTCTGGAGCCAGTGATACTATGGCATTCCCAATTGGGGTATGTTATGAGGCTGAAGGTAAGTGGGAAAGGGAAGAAGACGAGAAGAGGAAGGTGGGGAAGTACCTGGCTATTCAGATCTAGTCACTAAAGCCATTTCAAGCCACGTTTCAATTCTTAATGGTGGTCATATACCAGGGCGACACTAAGAGCATCTTCCACTCTGTAACGTGCCGCAAATATATTATATATTTATTTCAAATAATTAATTGTGAAATAACACAAATCAATTAAATAAAATTTATTTGCGCACGTCGGTTTCGAACCCGCGACCTTCGGAATGGCAGTCCAACGCCCTACCGCTGGATTATTATAATTATAGAAACGCCACAGATTACGCATAGCTGACAATCGCAAATATCCATTATGGAATGGTAATAGCATGCGTATTTAATAGGTGCTAATCAAGAAGACACATTATCATACATTTCCCGTTTGACATACTACCGGAAAATCGTCAATTAACGAGATTCTCGTTTCTAGATTGTGAGAATGAGTCACAGAGAAGGTGTAAAGATACAAAGACAAAAGGTGGATATGATAAGGTTTGCTGACGATATTGCTATGCTTGCTGAAAGCGAAGAAGAACTGCAAGAGGCCTTAACAATCATGCAAAGCATTCTTCAAAACAACTACAACATGAAGATAAATAAAGACAAAACAAAACTGCTGACTGTAGGCCGAACGCAACATCAGATGAGAGTAGATATGTCAGGAGTTCCACTAAAGAACACCAAGGAGTTTGTCTACCTCGGGAGCAAAATAACATGGGACGGTCGGTCTAAGAGCGAGGTCGACAGCTGTATACATCAGGCTAGGCTTGCATTCAATAAAAGGTCGAAAATAATAGAATCGAATAATATAGACCTAAAACTGAGAATACTCCTCATCAAGACCTATGTATGGAGTATCTTGACGTACGGCTGCGAAACATGGTGCCTATCCGAAAGAGATAAACAGAGACTAGAGGCTTTTGAGATGTGGTCCTATAGAAGACTATTAGGAATTTCCTGGAGAGACCACATTACAAATGAGGAGGTTCTCCAAAGAATCGAAGAAGGAAGGCACCTGTTCAAGACATTGTCCGAAAGGCTTGCAAGATGGATCGGCCATATAATACGACAAGAAGGCCTCTTGCATGCCATAATGGAGGGTATGACCGAGGGGACAAACTCCAGGGGACGCCCACGCCGAGAGTACCTGGAGGACCTGCTGGTGGACATGTGCTGCTCATCAAAATGCCATTTCAAAATCCCTTTCAAAAGTACAAAGTATTTTTTTTATTTGTATTTTTAACTTTTTTACTTAATGAGTCAAACCCGCAAATTATAATATTTTAATTAATGAAGATAATATTAGCGAAAGTCAATCGAAAATCAGAAAAAGATACGGATACATCTGGAGACTTGCAGAAAAAGTCAATAGATGTCGCATATTAATAAAAAGTTATAAAATTTATCCTGACACTATCTAGAGGGCATTTAGTTCGAGTTGAATCTTGCAATCATACATAAAGATAGCAGCCAATAACAATATGCGTTAAGAAAATGAAAAATAATTCTGGTGGTTCTCAGTTAAAGTATGATACAGTTCAAAATGACCGAATCGGATAGGAACACGTTGGCGCAGTGGATAGCGCATTGGCCCGGATTGCCAGAGGTCCTGGGTTCGAGTCCCAGATGTATCCGTATATTTTTCTGATTTTTCTGTTTCGGATTTTCGATTAACTTTCGCTAGTATTATCTTCATTAATTAAGATATTATAATTTTAGGTTTAAATCATTAAGTTAAAAATTAAAATTAAAATATTTCATCTTAGACCAGCAGAAAAAGTCAATAGATGTCGCATATAAATAAAAAGTGATAAAATTTATCCTGACACTATCTAGAGGGCATTTAGTTCGAGTTGAATCTTGCAATCATACATAAAGATAGCAGCCAATAAAAATATGCGTTAAGAAAATTAAAAATAATGTTGGTGGTTCTCAGTTGAAGTATGATACAGTTAAAAATTACCGAATCGGATAGGGATACGTAAGCGCAGTTGGCGCGTTTGGTGCGTTGGCCCGGATTGCCAGAGGTGGAGTCGTATTTAACAGAGACACTGATATTTATCTGTCAGATAGATTTGTCTACCTATCTGACAGATAGACTGCCCTCTATCTGTCAGATAGAGTCAGTATAAGAGGTTACTAAATAAATTAAACGGTTTAATCACAGGAGACTAAATTTATCCCAGCTCACATAGGTCTCATATAAATCGTTGTATATCCCTTGCTTTCGTGCTGAGAAATGTGTTCTGAACGGTGTTAGAAAGAGAAAACTCTAACTTTATATTCAAATCTAGAATTTAACCATAGACTAATAATAATAATAATTGGATAACTTGTACAGCGCCGTTTTTTGCAAGGGCGCTGTACAAATTTCAATAATTTCTACAATCTTACTTCTAACTACACATAAACAAATATAAAAAACCTATGGCTAAAACAATGGATGCAAATCCACCGGTTCTTTGAGCAGCGATACAAAACTATATGTACAATGCTTTTTTTTTTTTTAAGAAAATGTAGAGGACCAATAATAATGTATATATATATATACACTTGTTGGTAGTCGTTAGTATATATTCAATTTGGTAGGTGGGTATGGGTACCGCCGCCCCTGGAAAACTTTTTTAAGTAACCAACACCTGTGCCATAGGTCACCCCAGGTGGTTCGCTACGTTTAGTGACTTAGCAGGGGTGCCCGGGTTTATGGGTATAGGTTTGTCCGGGTCTTGGATCTGGAGGGACCGGTTGAGGGAGACCTCTTGACTCCTTCGCCAGGTCTCTCTCGAAACACCACTTTTCAACGTAGAGGGAGGGATGGAATCATTCGTCCGTCACTCCTGAACACACTGACCCCAGATTCCTACATCCTCTCCTTCCTTTCCTAAAAAAGAACCCTCCACAAAGCATCCCTAAAGATGATATAGGCCCTGAGGGGAATTATTTTCTTTTTAGCGAAGCTATTTTGAAAAATATAAAAAAATACACCTATACGAAACCAAAGTTTCCGAAAGCAATTTGAGAAAAATGAATAAAATTCAGATTTTTTTCAGGGTTAAAATTTGAGGATGTCTTGTTATTCAATAATTTAAAAACAATAAGAATTAGATTAGAAAAAAACTACAAAATTATTAGATTAGGTATTAATGTATTGTTAATGTATTGAGCCCGTTACAAAGATCGGAAGATCTAGAAGAGAAATCAAGTCGTTACTTCCGTGGGCATTATCCGACATGTCAACCTTACGGCTGTCTGTGTGTCTGTCAGGTGAGATGGAATTAAATATTCACACTTCCGGAAGCGAAGAATAAACTTTAATGTCAGAATATTATAACTTATGACATATTATGGATACCGGAATCCGAATATAATAAATTCCAGTGGCGTAGAATTTTTCTTTTTTACGATTATTAATTTCCACCGCGGCACGGTAAAATAATGATCGAGTTTATTATATTTCGGACAGCTCCGTGTTCATAGCCTGCATTAAGAGGAAACCCGGTCGCCGAGAAATTTAAACAATATGTATTTTACCAAACTCTTGCTCTTTCTCCCCCGAATACCGAGCGAAAGGGACAACTGCGCCGCAGGCTGATAATACCAAAAAAAAATCATCAAAATCGAGATTTTATACTCCCCGTTTTTCTTCTCTAAAACTGGACCGATTTTTTAGACTAACTGTATTAAAATAATACACTGTTTGTCTGAACGTGTTGTTTTTTTTTTTAAATACATTGTCTAGTTTTTATACGGAATATCTGTCGCGCGAGATCAACACAGTACGAAAAGGGATAAATATATATATATATATTTATCCCTTTTCGTACTGATATATATATATATATATATATATATATCAGTACGAAAAGGGATAAATATATATATATATATTTATCCCTTTTCGTACTGTGTTGATCTCGCGCGACATATATATATATATATATATATATATATATATTTTAAAGACTGGAAGATAATCTCCATTTCGCTACAGTTAAAGAACACCAAAATTGAAACAGTATTTTTAGATGAGTGTAGCAGTTCGATTGAGAGTGTTTTGATCCCCAGGAGAACCTCTTCCTTATATCTATCCTTTCTCTAATCATTTCAGCCTGCAGTTGGGCAATTGGTGATCCAACAATTCTACTGTCTCCAAAATTAGATATACTCAGTTGTGAGCAGTAAGAACTAAAATTGGTGATTTAAATCAATCTTTAATCGAAAATTATTGTACGTCACTGACAAATATTTAATATTATACATCTGTTATGTATTTTTGAAGTAGTATGCATACAACATTTTGATGTTAGTCGCTTAGAAAGTTGTAAATAAGTCAAATACATCGTGATACCGTAGAAACCTCAGGGAAATTTAAATATAATAAGGAGTTTAGAAATTACGAAAAGTTGTGTTGTTTCGTTAAAAATGCAAATATTTACAGTAGTGTTTCTGTGAAAACAGAATATTCTTCGCGTCCAAGAAAGTATAAACAGTTTAGTAAAAGTAAAAAATAAATGTACACGCGCACGCTGGGATTTGAACCAGCGATCTCCGGATTCGTTGACAAGGATCGTAACCACTCAACCACGGAGGAAGAGGACACAATTTTCTTTATTCGGTGCATTGTTTATTACATTTGTTGAGAATTTTTCGACCACTACAATTAAGAGCCGTTGACCAGCGGCTGAGAATAAAAGTTTTAAAATGCTTGCAACTTTACAGATAGGTTCCGATGAGAAAGATCGATTATTCTCCGTATCAAAATTTTTAAATTTAAAAATTAATATCGTTTTATTTCATTCAAAACTTGCTTTAATATATAACTACATTCAAGTAAGCAATAAAAATGCTCAAAACGCACGATGTTAAATTATAAAATATCTTGTACTTCTTGTAAGAATTTATGATTTTTTAATAATGTCTAAAAAAAATAAGTGTGTAAAAAAATCTGAAATATTTTAGTTTGGAAGACCTTAAATAAATAGAAAAACTGAGGTATTTTTATCATAAAACACGTACTCTGATTTATTTTTTTATGATTTGAATAAAACGAATTGAAATGATTTTAAATTATCTAAAATTTAATTTTTAAAACTGTGTTGACTAGTTTGTGTATTGATTTATTTTGTTATATAATTAAATGATTTGAAATTTGTGTTGTTTAATAGAATCTATCGTTTGAAAATTGAACAAATCTGCCAACGACCAACGGTAAAACCTTAGTATATTAAAAATAAACGTGGTATTACAAAATTTTAAAACTTCGTATACCAGATAAAATAACAATCTCATAAAATCAATTTATGTTTTTTTGTAAAAAAGAGTCAATACGTCTAGAATTTGATTTAAAAAAGACTAATTTCCGATATTCTTTGGTAATAAATACCCTTTTAATAATTTATCTTAATGAAGATAATTTATGAATATATGTACCATATTCCAAGAAAACTGCATTGTTATTGCAGAACAAACATTGATAATATACACTTATAATAATTATTATATATTAGTTAGCGTATAATGTTAATTGGTATTTACTTAGAGAATTATGATTGAATGTCCTTGTACCAAATTATTCTGTGGATCTCCAAACTTCCATACAAATAACTGCATCGGTTGGGTAAGCGCGAAACCTGATGCCTAGATGTTAACAAATAAATATGCGATTTCAATCTAGTAGATTCTTCTTTGTCTGCGTACCCACTTCATGTTATCTGAATACCGCACAAGAGTCCCAACTGCTCCCAAATATATGAGGTATGTTGTGAGGCTTAATTTAGTGAGGAGGGAAAGGATAAGAGAAGAGGATGGTGGGAAAGTATCTGACTATAAAGATCTCATCTCCAAACACAGCTGAAGCCATTTCAAGCATAGCTTCAAATTCTAAGTGGTGATCTTACACCAGGGCGATTCTGAAAGTATATTTTACTCTGGAACGTGCCGCAAATATAGGTTATATTATTTTTAATTATTAAATTGCAAAATAACATAATAAAATCAATCAAATAAAAATTTACTTCCTCACGCCGGAATTTGAACCCGCTACATTCGGATTGCTAATCGAGAGCCCAAAGACAAAGGAGGCCTGAATATATTTTTAAATAATGTCGAATATTTTAGTCCTCTCAATAAAATGCGTCGACTGTACTTGTGATAAAGAGAGTGCGCTGAAGTCATAGAATCACGAATAGCAAAAGAGTGCCTTGCGGTAGTGTTTCGTAGTAAAATTATAGGCCTATATATCAATACTAAACTGTATTTCACCATTTTAGTTGTTTGTTTTGGGGGTGCTATGCCGTGTTGAGCTACCTCCTTCTTTAGCCGACGTTTCGGACAGCGTTGCAGTGTCCATCATCAGGGCAGATCACGCATCGTCGGATCTACCGGATCTGCCCTGATGATGGACACTGCAACGCTATCCGAAACGTCGGCTAAAGAAGGAGGTAGCGCAACACGGCATAACACCCCAAAAACAAACAACGAAAATGCTTTTGGCCCTGAAAATCTAAAAACGTATCTGTATTTCACCATGATTACGAAATACTAATGGTATAGCCATTGACAAAACACGTGCCAGATGATCTAGAACCAAGGTACTAGCACAATAAGTCAATAGCACATTATTTGTTTCAATTAAAATTTGAATGGAAAGCACTTCTAGTGTTGTATTCTATATTTTATGACTGAAGTACGATTAGATTGAGAATTTTTTTATAAATTTGTAATTCATATTCACATAACACAAGATGCAGAAGTTGTCCTATGTGTTTAAAAATTATTTTATTTAAAATAATATAACGATATATTTCCGACAGGTTCCAGAGTGGAAGATACTCTCAGTATCAACATTGTTAAAGATCATCATTGAATGTTACTTGAAATGACTTCAGCCGTTTTATATGACCACATCTGAATAGTCAAATACTTCCCCACTTTCCTCTCGATCTCATCTCCTTCCTCTCCTCACTTCCTTCAACCTTACAACACACCCCAATTGGGAATGCAACAGTTGATACTTTTATGTTAAAAAATGTATGTCTGCTTTTCTGTCATGTATGCCTGCTATTCCTAAGTAACTAACTAGCTATTTATTTCTTTCTCGAATTCCTTTATTTATATTGTGAAATTCAATTAACTTTCTATCAAATTAAAAAAAACGGTGCAATAAAAATACCGATTGATAACAAGTTTAAAACTTGAAATGTCACAAATAACATACCATAAAATTATACATCCCGACTTGACTCTGCGAAATGGTTTACAGTACAATGGGCCACATGCGTATTGATTTAAAAGAAAATCGGTTTAGCAAGATTTCAGTTTGTTTGGTCATTAAAAAGTTAACTTTTTTCAATATATGACAAATAAAACAATGTGTTGCTCTGGAGTATAAAGAAACGACAATTTAAGTTTATTTGTCATATAGAGGTTGTTTTTATAAGGTTTTAAAAATATCAGCCACATAACATAGTGTAACCAAAGTAATGACAGTTGAAAAAAACAATAGAATAAAATAAAATTCATAATTCAAATATAAAGGAATCCTAGATAATTCTAGGTAGGTACTTAAATACTAGGTAGGTACTCTTATTCCTTTACATATGAATTATATTTTTTACAACTGAAAATCTAAGCATTTTTTTACCACCAGAAAAGTTTTGTTCATAGACTTTTAAATAGCCATTTTATTTAATTTTAAATCTACTCTTGTGTTCTGCAGCTGTTATTTGTTATTTCAAGTATCAGAAGTTAACTGTCAAAATACTTAGCATCGGGTTATTACTTTTATACAAGGATCTAAAATAATATAAAAATAAATACAATAGTTACAGAGCAGTTAACATCTTCGTTGAAAAATAGATAATATCATTTTTAGTTATAAACGATTACGTTAAATATTAATTAGCTGTCCAAAAGTGGTTACGTAAGTAAAAATATATTCCGTCCAGAATTTATGAAAATACCTAAAAATAACTGGAAAATTCTGTTATTTTCTTAAATAGATAAAGGACGAATTTGTTTAATTTTTTGTTGAAAGACAAGTTTTATAATGCTATAGTCAACTGGGGAGCTGCATATAAAACAAATCTCGCTGTTTAAATTATGTAACATAGTAACAAATAATATTGCTAACTACGCAACACACCTTATAGTCTAGTCCGAAAAACGTAATAATTCAAATAATAAAAAAAACGAAATCACAGTTTTAAACTGAAATGAAATACTTCATTTCCACAACAACATTACATATTTTTAGAAAACGAAAATATTTCAACAGCCTAACTGAAAATATCAGAAAAATCGAAGACTATTAATGCCTACTGAAAACATTAAAGAGCAATTCAATATAAAAATAACAAAATTATGAAATTATCTTCTTAATTTGACCGGTCAATGGTTGAGTGGGCATTGCGTTTGGGTCCCACCCAGGCGTTCCGTGTTCGATTCCTCGGCTTGCTAAGTCCTCCACACAACACAAGCAACATCTTCCACTTAGTGTGGTGATAGTAGGAGATTTTCATACGTTGTTGGGTTATTCGAAACCCAGGATTTTTTGTCTTTCTTTTTAAGAAGAAAAAAAAATTAACTTTTAAACTTGTCAATTTTTTTAAAACATATTCTGCTATGTAATTATTACTACGCAAGACAGCTGTTTCGCCTTATAAAGGCATTATCAAACTGTGGTTAGCCTACTTATTTGGGAATAACTCACATAACGACTAACGATCTTTAGTTAAATTTAAACAATGCAGTCATTGGGAATACTTAAAAAAAGGTAATTGCCATCAGTGATTTCCCAATTTTTTTAAGGGCATAGGCAATAAAAATAAAAGTACTTGATAAAGCCTTCAGAAGGTGAAACAGCTACCACGCGTAATAATAATAACATAACATTTTTTATAAAGTAAAGAATTAAATTATTGAATATACAAAAAAAAAATCTACCGTTACAACAATATTCTAAAATTAAATAAAAAAAAATTCTGTGCAAATAAAAACTTGATACAAGTTGCTCATTTGTGTCATTCAAAAAAACAAAGCTCTATAATGTGGATTAATTAATAAATTCACGCCTTTTAATTTTGGTAACAATTTAATTACGAATTTTTTATTACCAGTTTATTGTTTACTGTCATTTCTTAGGCAATAATTATGACTTAACTTTCTAGATAAAAAAATTCCGCACCAAAAATTTCAACGAAAATGATACAGCAGTTTTCATAAGTACCGAGGTGAATATTTTGTTTATTTTTTTTAATAGCCTCCGTGGTCGAGGCGTATGGCTCTCTACTAGTAGTCTGAAGGTCGCGGGTTCAAATTACGACGTGCGCAAATAAGTTTTGTTTGATTGATTTGAGTTATTTCACAATTAATTAAATAAAAATGATATCTAGTATATTTGCGGCACGTCCCAGAGTGGCAGATATTCTCAGTAACGTCCTGGATTAAGACCACCATTCAGTATTGAAACGTTGCTTGAAATGGATTTAGCGATGTTTGGTGCCCAAATCTGAATAGCCATGTACTTCTCCACCTTCTTCTTTCTCATCTCCTTCCTCTATCTACTTATTTTCAGCCTCATTCACATACAAATTTATGTAGATATGATTTTAGATTTTAAGGGTCTAAAGTATTATAGTGATTTATTTTTGAGGTTTTATGCCGTGTTGCGCTTCCTCATTCTTGTCATCGATGTCCAACGTCTTGGACACCGTAACACTCGCGCTGTCCGAAACGTTGGGTGAATAAGTAGGCAGCGCACACGGTATAAAACCCGAAAAATAAATCTCTATAGATAATTATATTTTGTATAAAATATTTATTTTTTTAATGTAACATTGTTTTATTTTATTTAATTGTTCTGATTGTTTGAAAATACAGGGCAATTTAGAAGGCCGATTATTGTAGTTTTTTATAACTTGGTGAATATCGTCTTTGCATATAGAATGTGAACAATTTGACACTGAGTACATTCTGAGATAATCGATAAAAGCTGTTTAAAAAAATAACGAAACGGAAAATAATTAATAACTCTTTTTATGGACAAAGTACCGCTTAGTTAGTAGAAAAATATATTTCGTTCATTATAAGAATATATTTATGGCAAACATTAATTATTTTATGCCAGAAAATTGAATTTTAAAGCGTTTTTCTCACATGCTTCATATTTCTATGCTTAGTTTTTTTCACATGGCTCATATTCTATATATAGTTTTTGTCATAACTTAAATACCGTAATAATTTCAAAATATTTCATTTAAATTTGACAGTTAGGCATCACAAAATGATGTTAATATTATGTACATACCAAAGCAATTAAATTGTGTAGTGGTATACAGAGGATATGCCTTATTTTATGTACTATTTTGATTGTCCTCACTGACTTATTTTCTATCGTCTTAAATTTTTGGTATTTTTACATGGTTCATATTGTAGGAGATGGAGAAAAAAGAATAACCGTATATTTAACTCTATTTCGTCAAAATCGTCACATTGTTCATATTAAATACTTATACGATAGACGATATAATAATTTTGCATTTGTGTTGTTTTAAAAATAGGTTAAATATTTCATTTAATTTTCTAAATTTGGTGTAACATAATTGCAAACTTTGGGAATCAGCTTACAAATAACAATTATGAAATATTGTAGTAAGTACGTTTAAAATAACTGTGAGTCAAGGCGAAAGTAAAAAATAAGCGACAGATGGTAAAAAGCATTATTTGTAGACAGGTAGAACCATCCATCAACTTCTACCTGTTACCTAATTGTAGCGCAGGTGAATTAATGTACAAATTGATCATAAACTTGATAGCAGGAAGGTTACGTAATTCTATGTGAGAACCATTTTCATACCAACCGAAATTACCTACAAAGATATTGTATGGACATACGTTTCCAATTTTGTAGGCAAATATGGGTACCGCCACTACGAAAATGCTTTTATTGGGAAACCAACACCCCTGTCATAGGTCACCCCTATTTTCATGCTTCGTTTGGTGACTTAGCAGGGGTGACGGATAATGGGGTGACGTTTTTTTTAAATTATATTTTTACATGAACTCCACACAATTGCGCTCCACGGTTGAATTTGCCAGCCACCTCTGGTCTGTAGCCCCACAATACTTGATAAAAATCCTCGATTCTGTGCATAAACAGGCGGTCCGTTTGATAGATTATCCCGTCTTAACAAACGGATTGCATTCTTTAGAGCACAGGCGTCGGGTGGAAATGCTCTCCTTGTTCTACCGATATTTCAATGGAAGGTGCTCCGAGAAACTCGCATCATTGATCTCTTCAAGACCCATGTTCACTCCTTCCTCTGTTCAAAAAGACCCTCCACACAGCATCTTAGATGACATATCCACAAAGAGTGTCCCCAAAGATGACATAAGACTCTTGTGTGAAGATAATTTTTCAATCTCCCGCAAAATTTAATATTTTTCACATTAAAGGTTATATATGCCCAGAGACACTTTTTTAAATTGGAACTGATTGTATAAAGAATTTCGACCAACGATAAATTACCTTTATATCTATTTTATGATATTTCAACAGTACATTGTTTTTATTAATTTTTTCAAAATTGGAACTGAGTTTTTGCGGATCAGTTTCTAATTATTTTCAAGCTGTCGAATAAGACGAACTATATATGCAGTAGTATTTTGAAAAAAAAATTATACATATTTAATTACCAGATATATGCACGACAGCCGTTGCACCCTCCGAAAACATTGTTAAAGTGAAAAGAAGACAGTTAAGATGATAGACTTCGCTTTTCGGCCCATACAAAAAGGACGCCCGGGAAAAAACACTTTTCTACATCGAAAATTGCACAAAATGAATACATTTATACTGACTTTTAGAGGGTGAAAACTATGTCGGTATGTTTTCGAATTTTCGATGCGTTTCGTATTAACGTAAACATTCACTGTCAAACATGTACGATTTATCAAAAAATATTATTTAAGGAAAAACGTACTGCTAACTCAACTCTCATAAAGAATTATAAAATTATAAAAAGCTACCGACGTAGCTTCTTCTTTCTAAAAAAATAATTTTTTTTTAAATTTCAATTTCGTGAAAGTTTTGGTGTAGAAAAGTGTATTCTCCATAAACCCCTTTTCGAGCGATTTCTGTAGGTAAATTTGAGCGCTGTCTCATTCGCACATTTCGCATTCGCATATATTGTAAGTGTGCGTGAGCTTATTGTGAGCGGGACAGAATGACAGACGCGGGTGTTCCGCGTGTGGTTCAAAGTCTAGCCTCTTAAACAATGATTTTCGAAAACACTTTTAGTTTTAATTCAACCAGCAGGTTTGTAATGAAACAATTATATTAGAGTGATCTGAGGTAGGACCTTTTTCTGGGATTGTCCCTATTTCTCTATGGTTCATTGTCCTGTCCTTCACTTATTTGTTCACACTAGGACAATAGGTCCGGAGCTAGAACAATACAATATTGTGCTGTACGCTTACGAACCATTACGATGAAATATTTTATCGCTGTAACAATAATGCATAGATCTTCTTGTTATAATGTCACTTTCTTTATCATTTCCATTACACCAAGCTATAAATTCTGTGGCTTAATTAAGCATGAAGTATTTAATTCAAATAAAACTCCCACATAACTTTATTGGTAGAAAGAATTAACACTTAACGCTATCAAAAGATAAAAAAATAAAAGCAAACAATTAAGAATTATTTCACTGTTAATGTAAGACTGATTTTGTGTCTTAACGAGGAGAAAAACCCATTGTCTTTCTAGAGAAAAACGTTATATTAATATTTTAACGATTGTGAGAATTTGTCTGAATTCTTTGTTCATGTAACAGTATAAAGTAATCATTTATCAAACTTTGAGATAATTATAGTAATGATCTGTTTGATTTTTTGAAATATTGTTTTATTTATTGAACAATAACATAAAAAATAACATTTGGTAGCTAAGTGAATTAATGCGTTAGGTTCTTAGGTGCTTAGGTTCATTTTCTCTGCAACATTATTAAAAAAAATCCTCAGGGCCTAATATATATTCAGGGCCTATTATCATATTTGCATGTACACAGAAACAAACATATAAAAAAATCAAATGTCAGTATTTTTATACTTCACTAAAAAAACATAATTATAATAATAAAAAAGAAAAGAGAAAAAATCTAACAAATAGAAAATGTTTATGAAAAAATAATAAAACAACAAACAATCTTTTATTTTTACTTTTTAGGTGCTCAAATTGTGGAGATACTTTTTGAAACAAGTTATATTATTTACAAAAATATCTATGATAGTGTGTGATTTAGCAAGATCATTGTATGATCTAGACATTCTAGAAATAGGATCAAAATATCCAGTATTATTGGTAAAAATTTCGGTCCAAAATATGTTAACAACGCAAATTTCAAATCATATACAAAAAAATAAATCAATACACAATCTTGTAAACAGTTATCAGAATTTTAATTTTAGTGAAATAAAAATCGTGACAAATCGTTTTGTGACAAAATTACCTCAGTTTTTCTACTTATTTAAGGTCTTACAAACTAAAATATTTAAAAAAAATTTACACACTTATTTTATTTAGACATTATTGAAAAATCATAAATACTTATGATCAAAAAATACTTACAAGAAGTACACGATATTTAATAATTTATCATCGTGCATTTTGAGCATTTTTATTGCTTACTTGAATGTAGAGTTTTGAATGAAATAAATCGATATTAAATTTTTAATTTTAAAAATTTGATACGGGGAATAATCGATCTTTCTCATTGGAACCTCCCTGTACAGTTGCAAGCATTTTTAAACTTTTATTCTCAGCCGCTGGTCAATCGCTCTTAAATTCGTTTTAATTATATTCATTGAACATAAGTTATGCAGGAAGCACAGTCAACAGAAATCTGTAATGTTTTTGATGACTTTACATTTTTCGTCATTTTGTTATCTTCCGTAATTATTGAAGCTTTGATATATCCATTCAACTCTCTTAATAACTCAGGTACGGGATATACGTCATTTCTATGTCTACCTACGTTAAATTATCGTGAAAACAAGCTTATGTGTCCAAGCGGTAAGACATGTAATATAATTTATAAAAGGTTATTGCAAGTAATTTAGTTATGAATATTCTGCCACGGTAATGAATCTTACGAGATAATAATATGCCTAATTTATACCATAATGTACTAGAAATTACGCACAACGTTAAAATTAGATCTTCCGTCGATTAGACAGGGCCGTCACAAAAATATACGGTATTTCATCGTTGCATCTTACTAATATTAAAAACGCGAAATTTTATATGGATGTACGTGTGTTTGTTACTCTTTCACGCAAAAACTACTAAATGGATTTTAATGAAACTTTACAAAAATATAGCTTATTCATCAGAGTAACATATAGGCTATAATTTATACCCAAAGCTTGCTATTTTCCATGTATTACAAATACTAATTATTGTTTAATAGAAAATGTTAAAATTTGAGATGACATTTTGCAAAACAATGATTGTTATATCAAAATTCTATTTTTGAAAATATTTAAATTAGTGTATATATTTGAAGTACTGACCCTTGAATCGAAACAAGAATTATAGATATTTTAAATAAATTGGTTAAGAATTTTGGATAAAAATATAGATGGGACCAACGAAATAGGCAAATCGAAGTACTAATCCTGCGCAGAAGAAGTCGTGGGCAGAAGCTAGTATCTTACTAATATTATAAACGCGAAAGTTTGAATGGATGTATGTGTGTTTGTTACTCTTTCACGCCAAAACTACTTAATGGATTTTAATGAAACTTTACAATAATATAGCACATACGCCAGAATAACATATAGGGTTTATAAAGCTAGCTATTTTCAATATGTTATATTATAATAATTATTGTTTAATAGAAAATGTCAAAAATTGAGAACGACGTTTTGCAAAACACTAAAATTTCATCATCTACGTTCTCATTTTCTTACCGGAAGAATTTTTTAAATTTTGATCTGAACCTAAATAGAAAATAAAATAAACTTTTTATCTTTCGAAAGGTCAAAGCAATTGAATATCTGTATATTGAAGGCTCCGTAGTCGAGAGGTAAGACTTTCGACAAGCAATCTGGAAGTCGTGGGTTCGATCCCCGGCGAGCGCAAGTAAATTTTTATTTGTGTTATTTCACAATTTATTCATTTAAAACAATATTTACTCTATTTGCGGAACGTTCCAAAGTGGAAGATACTTTCAGAAGCCTTATTGTTAGACAACCATTCAGAATTGAAAAGCGGCTTAAAATGACTTCAGCTGTGTTTGGTGACCAGATCCAAATAGCCAGGTACTACCTACCTTCTTCTTCCCCTCCCCATTACCTTTAGCCTCACAACTTACCCCAATAGGGGATACCATAACCTCATTGGCTTCAGGCGGTTGGAAACAGTTGTGACTCTTCTGCGGTATTTCCAATAAAAAAACTCTAGTTCAATGAACTCTAAAACTCAGATTTGATTTGAATTTAAGTCCAATATTAAACAATGGAACTTGTAGTGTGAAAAATTGAGACAAGCCGCCTATAATATAATATTTAAAAAGAAAATAATTTTACTTGACTTTCTCAAAATTGTAATTATTAATATAACGAGATTTCTGCGCTACTATAAGGCGCTCCGCTGACGAGGCAACTGAAACCAAACTAAAACCGGCTGGTTTCTATGTCTTGATTGGTCAAAATGCTTGTTTAACCATAGACGAAGAACAATCAGCCGACAGCTGGCAACTAGCAACGGCCGGCCACGGCAATCAGCATTGCGAGTCGCGAGTCACCGCTTGCGTTACCATTGACAACGGGTTTTTGAGTGATTGTGTAGTGTGCGGGCCATCACATTGTCATACAAAGGCAGTTGCCAGTTGACAGTTTTCAGTTGCCTCAGTGAGCGGATCGCCTTACAAATTAGTATTTTAAATATTTTGTTTTGATGACCCTACATTTATATAAGACCGAATTAAGCTTACGTATTACTCGTAATATGTTCAACAGTACATAGTAAGTACGCCTCACTGCATAATTACTGTATTAGACGTATACTTTTAAAGTATAAGCAAGCGATTCTAAAAGAAAGTTCAGGGCTACCATAGAAAACATGACTTGACGGATTCTCATTTAAAATAAAAGAAAAATTTTGTTACATAACCATTCGCACGTTCTAGTGGGAGTAATACAGGGTGTTAAGCATCGTACTTGACTTAATTTAACCAATGATTCCTGACATTATTTCGAGTAAAAAATGTAAATAAAATTTTGATCTCCGGTGACTTTTAAGATGTCAAAAACTTTTTCTTAATAATCAAAGAAAAAAAAAATTCTTCCACATGTCGTCACTGATCTCTAAGCTAAGAAACCTACCAACACCTCACCCCGAACCTCACTTCCCAATACCTACTGATTTTTATATTTTTGAAGAAATTTAAAAAAAAAACTTAAAAAATGTCATCGGAGACCAAAAATTTTATTTACAGTTTTTTACTTAAAATAATGTCAGGAATCACTGGTTAAAGTAAGTCAAGTACGATGTTTAACATCATGTATAAATATTTAATGACATCTCGTTCATTAATAATTCGGGAGGTGGGAAAGGGTACCGCCGCCCCGGGAATCAAAGCTTGTATAGTGTTTTCTTCTAAATGAGCCCTTGCCCGGAATAATGTTGTATCCAACAATATTCTTTTTCCGAGATAAATGGAAAAAACGAAACCAGTTATGTTTTATAACATTTTATATTTAATATACAATAAACATACAATTCTTACGACTTTTAAAGGAAAAGTCGTGGAAAAAGGCTATTAAATTAGAATTTATTACAAGAATTTGTGCTGATTTTGTAGAAAAATATTGTATAAAAAAATTTCACAGGCAACATTAATCCAAAACTGTTTCAACGGCTAAAAAGCAGCCTTAACAATATTTTTTTCTGGAAAAATTCTACTTTCCTGCATTCTTCAGCTTCTTGGCTTTTAAGTCTTTCTAGATAAAGCAATAAAACACTCGTTTTCTCCATTTATTCCCACGAATTAAACCACGCTCCGTGATTTTGATAAACGGCCTTATAGAACATTCTTCCACAAACCAATCTTTAAAATGCTGCCACAGGCCTAAAAAAAATTTCACTACCATAATCCCTATCTTAAAAGATGCATAATAACATTCCCAACTTTATTCCATCAATAACTTAACATTGATAGTTTTTTTGGATACAACATTATTCCGGGAAAGGGCTCAAATATTGCTTTATAATTTTTCTCTTGTAATATTTTAACATTGGTACTTATTTATGATTCATACACGTAACCATTTAAAATGTTACCTTAGAACGAAGTACCCCAGTAAGAACACTCTTTTCAAAAAAAAATTGTAAAAAAAATAAAATAACACTAATAATAAAATTGTTTCATTACTGTAACGGCGTAACCAGTAACACCGTTTTGTTTCGATAATATAAATAAATAAAAATAGCACAACAAAATAAAAAATTTCGATACCCAACAACCCTGCACGGAGAAAAATGTTATTCTAAAATACGATCATTTTACTCGTAAAAACGGTTAAAAACGGGACTGAAGTTCTTAAGAACAAATTAACAGGGTTTTAATGTTTATTGGCGGGAAAATGTAAGAATAATTTGTTGGTATACGTACGAAATTACGTATACCAACAAATTATTCTTACATGTTCCCGCTAACAAACATTGAAACACTGTTAATTTGTTTTGTACGAACTTCAGTCCCGTTTTTAACCGTTTTTACGAATAAAATGATCTTATTTTAGAATAACATTTTTCTCCGTGTGCCATGGGACAACTCAAGTGGTTCTCTACGTTTAGTGACTTAACAACACACAGTGTATAATGAAAATAATTTCAAATATTCTCAATGTTACCTAAGGGGATGCTATGTGAAGGGTCTTGTGGGCAAACGCAACCGCCGCCAAGACCCGGATAAACCTCACCCCATGAACCCGTACACCCTTTCTAAGTCACCAAACGTCGCGAAACACTAGGGGTGACCTGTGGCAGAGGTGTCGGTTATCCAATAAATGACTCCCGGGGAGGAGGTACACATACTCGCCTCCCAAATTGAAATAAATCTGAAAAGTTGGCAGCGTTTTTAAGTCTTGTCAACATTTATTTGTGAATATACGTTAGAAATAATAAATAATAATAATAATAATTGGTTGACTTCTTAGCGCCGTTTTTGTGAAAAATCACCTCAAGGGCGCTGTACAAATTCAATAATTTCTTCTATAATCTTACTTCTAACTACCACTAGACAAATGTAAAAAACCTATGGCTAAAACAATGGATGCAAATCCACCGGTTCTTTGATCAGCGATACAAAACTATATGTACAATGCATCTGAACAACTAGCGCAGTGCTGTCTAAAAATGTACATAATAGCGAACTTGTGTTCTCGGAAAAGTCATTTTTTAATCCCGAACGGTGTTAATCTAATAAGAAAATAGATTAAGATAAATTATAGGCAATACACGGTACAGATAGATTTATTTAATTTAAGGGTATTAGAGCCTAAATAAGTAGGTTTTTAGTTTTGACCTAAATTCTGTTGGGCTTGTTATCCTACGGATAAGCTATCAAGACGATGGTGAAATACACTATGAATTAATTAATTATTGAATAACACGAATTAACCAATTAAAATTTACTGGCGAACGCGATGACCGAAACCACTCAACCACGGAGGCCGTTATAGTTTGTATTGAAGAGTTAGTAGAACAATGACAATAGATGACATAAAAACTTCATTGGCCACTAACCCTGGCAATACAGCATTGATTACGCGAAAGGTTATTTAGTAGGTTGAGAAATTACTTGTTTATATTATAAATGATGGACTGAAAATGTAGTTTGTATTTATTTTCGGTCATCCGTCTCTTGATCCCCTGACAAATGGCCCCCATAGAGTTGATCTCCATAATTGATTCCCAGGACAATTGACCCCTAATACACTTGGTCCCTCTGACACTTGGTCCCTCAAACACTTAGTCAACGGACACTTGGTCCACCGGATACTTGGTTCCACATACAATTGATTTCCTCGGCCCTTGGTCCCTCACACACCTTCCCCCTCAAACACTTAGTCAACGGACACTTGGTCCACCGGATACTTGGTTCCACATACAATTGATTTCCTCGGCCCTTGGTCCCTCACACACCTTCCCCCTCAAACACTTAGTCAACGGACACTTGGTCCACCGGATACTTGGTTCCACATACAATTGATTTCCTCGGCCCTTGGTCCCTCACACACCTTCCCCCTCAAACACTTAGTCAACGGACACTTGGTCCACCGGATACTTGGTTCCACATACAATTGATTTCCTCGGCCCTTGGTCCCTCACACACCTTCCCCCTCAAACACTTAGTCAACGGACACTTGGTCCACCGGATACTTGGTTCCACATACAATTGATTTCCTCGCCCCTTGGTCCCTCACACACCTTCCCCCTCAGAAACTTAGTCAACGGACACTTGGTCCACCGGATACTTGGTTCCACATACAATTGATTTCCTCGCCCCTTGGTCCCTCACACACCTTCCCCCTCAAACACTTAGTCAACGGACACTTGGTCCACCGGATACTTGGTTCCACATACAATTGATTTCCTCGCCCCTTGGTCCCTCACACACCTTCCCCCTCAAACACTTAGTCAACGGACACTTGGTCCACCGGATACTTGGTTCCACATACAATTGATTTCCTCGCCCCTTGGTCCCTCACACACCTTCCCCCTCAGAAACTTAGTACCTCAGACACTTGGTCCTTCGGACGCTTGGTCCCCCATACATTTTTTGTTCCTTCGTATTTCCTGTTAAGCACTTGCATACGGAGTCTAGTTTTTTAACTGTTAATTCATGGTGGAATTCCATTGTATTAGATATGAAATTAAACAATTTTTTTCACTTTGTTCCACTTGTTTATTTACACCAGGACCGGTTTCGTCCTACTACGGACATTTTCAGACTGGTATAAATAAACAAAGTGAAAAAAATTGTTTAATTTCATATCTAATACTTGCATACTGATTACTTACGTATGCAGGGTCACTGAAGGTCTAGATTCATTTAAAAATAAATGTAGCTTCGTTCAATCAAAAAAATTATAGTCCTTGCGAGAGCCTTGAAAAAGTAACCATCTGTTACTTTTACCAGGGTGGGTAAGTGGTGGATAATCTCCAATGTTCCTTCGGACACTTGGTCCCTCGTACACTTTGTCACTTGGACACTTTCCCCCTCAGAGACTTTGTCCCTCGGACACTTGGATCTTCGGAGACTTGGGTTTCTCAAGCACTTGGTCCCTTGGGTATTTAGTCCCCCTGACACTTGCTCCATCATATGACTATTGCTGTTAAACTTCCTTCCTAGTAATGTATGCAGAGAGGATATACAAAAAAGTCGATATAGGTACTGTCTAGTATAGATTATCTGTAGGCGTCTAGAGAAAATTGGAAATTCGAAATAACAATATTATTTTCGACAATGATGCCGTGTCTCAAAAGGAGTATTCGGAGAAAATTTATCGCTGTAAAGGCGGTAGATGGCATCAACCGGCAGAGAAATCAACTGTCCACAGGATCAACTTTCAGGTGATGACCATGTAATTTAATTAACCATTTCAGGTGTAACACTTGATGAAGTGTCGCGGAATCGTATTTTAAGAGTTTGCACAAAATTCTCTTCTATTCTGAGAATGTACGACCACGACACCTCTAATGTTGATTTTAGTGTCCATTTTTCGTAAATCAATTAAAATTGTTCAAAAAATAATCTTACCGTACTAATTACTAGGTACTGTGATAATATAATAAAAATTAAAACAAGAAAAATAAATGTCATTAAAAATTCTTTGGGTAGAAATTTTATTTTATATTAATCAATCAATGGTTTGTAATTTGAAACAAAACGGTTTTTTTTATATTTTTTTTTATATTACACTAGCTGGTACCCGGCGTGCGTTGACTGCTAATTAAATAAATAAATTGTTTCTCCCTTCGTGTCATTTCCCATTCGTCCCCGTTCCCCTTCCGACTCCTTAACTTCTTTCCCTCTCGCGTCCCCTTCCCCTCCCGCGTCCCCCCCCCCCCTCCCTCTCACGCTCTCCTCTTTCTAGCAAACCCCCCTTCCCCACCCCCCTCACGCATTCCGCTTCCACCTCCTTCGCCTTCCCCTCTCCCGCGAAGCCCCCTCCTTAATTCCCCAACCAACCCTCCCGTTTACCCCTCCCCCTACAGTTTTTCCCTGCCGCCTAACTCCATAAAATACACTAATTTTTTCAACAACTCGCGTGACCTATTTAATTATTTTTTTGCAAATTTCATAATGCCAGAGCTCACCAGTATAGATATAGACATATTCACGGTTATTTGTTCACAACAATTGAAAAAAAAATAATACCAATTGGATGAATTTTTAATCGCAATCGTAAAAATAGTATAGGAAATAATTTCATAACGCCAGAGCCATCCTATAACCATCCCGGGTACGCGCACATCATATTTCCATAGTTTCATCACAATCGGATGAACGGTATGGCCGCGCAGAAGGTACGAACAAACAAGCAAACATTAGTTTTTATATTATAGATTTTATCATGCAAAAATTTAGTAAAAACGACCAAATAATTTGTTTTTAAAAATTATCAGTAACTCACAAATAATTGCCAAACTTGCCTCTAAAATAATGAAAAATTAAATTTGTTAATGGCTTATATTTCATAATTTAAAACACAAATTAATAAAAAAGCACATATTTGTACTGGATATTTGATACACCTTTTGATTAAAAAATCAATTTTTATGTTTAGTTGAGTATTTTGGCTTCAAATCCAAAATTAAAATTTGTTTAAAACAGGCCGAAACAAAAGAGCAGTATGTTTTATTTCGGCAGAAATTAGGAATTCTTTATGACACAAGTTAACCGCTCTTTAATTATTGTCGTCCAAAGTAAGATAGTTTTTAATTAAAAAAAGAAAGTGCGTAAAAACCGGGTGTTATAAGTTTTAATTTGGTAAAATGTGAGATTAAAAAAATAATGCTTTACCATTGATGATTTAGATGACATCGTTAAAAAAAGACATATTGTTTTATCGTTATTAATCCTTCGGACAATTATAACGCCAGTAATAAAAGAGAAACTTGGTTTGTACAAAAAAATGGCTTCTTGAACAATGACTTCTCATACCGTTAAATATTAATTAATTGAGATTTCCGTTTGTGTTAACGACTGGTTCTGTTATAGCCGGGTTACGAACCGCGACACCCCAAAGCTTACGTAAACCGGAGCCGTTTAGCCACAGGATGCTGTTTATACAGCGTGTTCAGAAAGTGGAATTTCTTCATACTTTCATAGCAATTATTTTTTTTGACAATTTTATTTATAACAATTATTATGAGCATTAATTATTAGCCTGAAACACTCATCAATATTTAAAAAAACCTCCCGAGAAAAGATACATGTCGCCGACGGGTCTCGAACCCGCACCCCTCCGATTGCCGGTCGAGAGCTCAACTATTTCACACAAAAAGTGGACAAAATATGTCTCAACGCCACCTAGTGAGAGAGTTAGCACTTACATGCCTTTCTCATATGAAAATAAAGTTGGTTGTTTGCAGGTGAAAAAATGTAATAAGCAGTAATTGTTGAATGAAACACTAGTATATATTGAATGATTTAGTGGGTAACAGATAAGGCGCCGTAGCTTAAGTGGATACCCGGCGGTGATTTTTCCATACAAACGTATTCCCTATTTATCTCTCTGGATTTTAACCCTAGAGAAAATATTGTTTTTGCATAAAATAGATATCAACTACTAGCGTGTTGGTACTTTTTGTTTTTTTTGATAAGTTACTTTTTATAGAAGTTATGACCTTCCAAAAATCAATAAAATTGACTGGTTTAAACGCCGTCAAAAGATGTTCAGTATCAGTGGCGGTTCGTGGTCTTTTTAACGGGGGGTTCAGAAATTCAAGAGAAGAATGATATATTGTCTAATCAAAATTTACTCTTGTCACACAAATTAAATAAAGTTAGTGGGGGGGGGGGGGGGGGTACCTAAATAGGTACTATTGTTTTTAAATAACTTGATACTCCTCGACACAATTATTAAACAAACAAAATGGTTTTAGAGGGTTTAAATTGTTTAATGGTTTTTACAACACTTAATGTACGTTGCTAATTATTATTGTTTTTTTTTCAATAAGAATAATTGCGTAGAATGTAGAATATAATATAATTGATATTTTAAAACATAAAAAAACAAGAAACACAAATAAAGGTGGCCACGAAATAAAATTAGCTTTTTTCACTTACACTAAAAATTTATTATACACGTATACAAAAAATGATAATATTTAATTTCCAAACTTTTTTCATAAGCATTAGCGTTATTTTTTGTATATAACACTGTATTCCGTCATTGTGTGAAAAAATTAGGACAGAATATTCGCGACATCCGATAAACGCAACCACTTTCAATTTGAAAGCCGAAACAATACTAGGAAAGCTCAACACAAAATTGCATAACTAGCGACGTTGTTTGCCGAAACTTTAGTAAATGTACTCGTAACAAAGGGATATAACGACTTATCTATAAAAAAAATACGAAAACAGAAGTCAAAATCGGTCCACTTCAATAGTAGATTTACAAATGCCATTAGTAAACGGTTGGAGAAATGCAGAAACAAGAAAATAAAAAATGTACAAAAATGACTACAAAGTTAAATACCATAATATATAACATTTAACTTGCATCCGTCGGTGCAAAAGTCGACCGTCAGCCGTGGTCATCCCGCGACAATCTCGGGCTTCGTTTCGGCGAGACTCGTCAAAGTTCGGAGGTCACGTGACATCTTGACTCGTGAGCAGCGCACCAAGCTGCATAGTTTTTTTCCATTCTACCTTCACAGCGATTCGTATCGGCTATGATTTTTCGTATGGACAAATGTGTGCGGATCGCAACGCGCACAAAATGGGAATAGATAGGTACCGTATTTTTCGGTGGCGCGAGTTTTAAAGACAGAATTTTAATGTCGAGCTATCTGTGATGCGCTTATATTACTATACAACAAGATTGTTTTATTTTATCATATTTTTTAATGGGGGTTCACCGCACAACCGCACTTTAGAGAAAACCGCCACTGTTCAGTATACAAACAAGACAATGTTTTTTTAAAAAAAGCAAAACGTACAGACATAGAATAGTTTTTTCTTATGTAGTTGGTAAAAAAAAAATTGAAAATCAGTCCACTTTTGGAGGAGAAAAGTGGGGAATACAAAACCTCCATTTTAGTTAGGTGTCAGTGCATTGTCCCTTTGGCTCAATATCCGGTGGAGTAAGAGCAACAGTGACAGCAATATTTTAGTAAAAGCTCTTGACCGGCAATCGGAGGGGTGCGGGTTCGAGACCCGTCGGCGACATGCATCTTTTCTCGAAAGGTTTTTTCAATATGGATGAGTGTTTCAGGCTAATAATTATTGCTTATAATAATTGTTACCATTTGTGCTACGCATAAAAATTCTTGTCTTAAACATTAGTTTATCAATTAAAAATAATTTTATTTATATTCTAATTTCATTTTTTTAAAGAAAGATAAACATTCTTAGGTTACGAATAACCTGAAGTGTGATTATTATTATTGGATTCTGGACTTAGGGAGAGTTGAAAGTGAACATATGCTGTTTAACTGATAAACAAAATCACCTAACTTTCCAGATAACTATATAAAAATTCCTACCACACTTCATTGAGTCCGATATTGCTTCGCAATGTTCCGTCATCCTTTTTGATGTTTTTATACCTGGGATTTTATGGTTGTGCGCCCCTTCATACTTCTGCACAGAGTAGGTAAATCACTGCGTCGTATCATGCACGCACACACTAGACTAGCTGTGTGAAACTTGGTACCTTACAGCGGTGATTATTTATAATAAATATACATAACACAGCATGTATGACGTACGAAGCAATGCAACAATTTCACAATATCTTTACCAAAGTAGCTCTAAATCAGGTACTATTTATTTGTATTCATACTTTCTGTTTATATTCTATATTTATAGTTATTGTTTTTATATTTCAGCATGAGTTGTTCAAGACATGAGCGCGATGTATACTCGTATTGTCGTATAATTTATTTTGTACTGAAAACATGTTTTAAATTAGTGAAAATAATCATGCTTATATCTATATGTATTATAAGTTCACACTTCTCAACACATTTCTATATCTTTATATTGTAAATCTTATTGTTATTCCTCTATCTTGTTATCAGATACCTTGTTTACACTTTTCAACACTCCCAACTTACATACTTATCCCATACTCTGTAATTCTGAATATATTATTTGTTACCAGGTTAATTCGGTAAATCCGAATAGCTAATATGCTAACAGATTACTTTTTTGCATAGTCACAAAAAAATGTATGTATCTTTTTTATATATTTCTTCGTAACACAACTCAATTTAAAAAAAAAAAGAATTTTCTTGTTTTTATCTTTGTTTTTATTTTTGTTTGCAATTATGTACTTAAGGAATAATATGAACTAAACCTGTCAATTTGTCTGTCCTGGAACGGGAAATTTTCCTAGTTGGACAGGCAAAGCTTCCTAATGTGTAACTTGTACTTTCTTTTGTATCTATAAATAAATAAATATTATATTTTGCCTTTCAATTTAACGAGACAATTTAGACAAAAAGGCAAAATCCTTCAGATATCGGAAGACGTGATTTTCAATGGCTTGTCTATGCTGGTCGTGTGTTAGTTGGATTAATTACCAACTTAAAAACATATATAACTATTTATTAGTTATTAAAACTTACATACAAGCCTAATAGGCTCATGAATTACTATCCATTTGTCGTATTATTTTGATGTTTGTACGCGATGTTATTCGATCCGCAAATTTTCCAGCGACTGACATCTCTTAACGAGGACTAAGAAAACGCGCAGTGATCTCTGGCGTTGGCAACTACTTTTAAGAGTTTATGTCTTAACATAAGTTGAGTGTTTAGCTCGTTAGCGAGATGCGGAATACCCCATTTAATAAAACTGTCAAAATCTGTCGTATACGACCGATTTATATAGTAAAATATACAGAATCACTCTGCTGACAAAATTTGAAAGCCTCCTATTAATATCATTATAATGTATAAATGTTGCTTGCTCAATGATGAGGGACTGAGTCAATATAAGAATTGAACTCACGATACCTGATTGAGAACCCTTCGCATTGGTCAACTGAACCCTAGGCACTTGATCATTTGACACTTTTATATATTTTTATTTGATTTTGATTTGATCGTGTAACTCTAAGTGATCAGCTCAAGTGGGGCCTCCACCGAAGCCACTGTACAGGGCCCGTAGATACTGCAGATAAAACTCAACCGCTAACCCTGCACGAATCGCAAAGTACGCCCCAGTGTTGAATTTGGCTATATTTTTAATTGATTTCGATTTGATCTTGGTGTAACTCTAAGTGACCTAGTGTAGGGCCTCCACCGAAGCCACTGTACAGGGCCCGTAGATACTGCAGATAAAACACAACTGCTAACCCTGCACAAATCGCAAAGTACGCCCCAGTGTTGAATTTGGCTATATTTTTAATTGATTTCGATTTGATCTTGGTGTAACTCTAAGTGACCAGCTCAAGTAGGGCCTCCACTGAAGCCACTGTACAGGGCCTGCAGATACTGCTGATAAAACATAATAAACCCTGCACAAATCGCAAAGTACGCCCCAACGTTGAATTTGGCAGCCAACTCTGGTCTGGAGCCCCTAAATATCTGAAAAAACCCTCGACTCTGTGCAGAAACGGGCGGTCTCGTTGATAGATTCCCTATTTTAACACGGCTCTCATTGTTCTACCGGTATTACAACGGAACAACCTTTTTAATTAAAATCAAACAAATAACTTTGTATTAAACCACTATTACATACTCACAATTACCTACATGTTTCGAAACCGATAGTTTCTTGGTCAGGGTAGTAATGACATTAAATTTTTAAAATTATTACTCTTACGAAGAAACCATCGGTTTCGAAACATGTAGGTAATTGTGATTATTATAATAGTGGTTTAATACAAAGTTATTTGTTTAATTTAGTTCAAAATGACGCCACAAAGTGATTTTTCGAAGTTTGAAGAAATAATACATTTTGGCCTGAAAACACGCCAAACGCGCGTCTAACATTTTATGTACATGGTTGAAATTTGTCACGTAAGAAAGTATCGCTTATATAACTTGTTTTTTAGTTCAACAGCTCGGCTGTGGGATGATTTGCCGGCCTCTGTGTTTCTTCCTTCCTACAAGACTCATAGTCACTCCTGCCTCTCCTCAAGAAGACCCTCCACATGGCATCTTTAAATATTATATAGTGAATTAATGATCCTCAGGACCTCCTGTGTGGAGCTAATGTAAAAAATGAGTTATACAAAGCAATAAGAAAAATCAAAATATTTGAAAAAAATTAATTACCTAATTCTCTGTTGTTCTGCAACTCAAAACATCCGCTTTGAAATTAAAACACCTTCAAAACGCGCGCGAAAATGTCAAAAACTCGCGCACTTTATAACGTCAGTGTGACAGGACGTTCTTTTTGCAGTACTTAAAAAAATAATTGCATTGACGTTAATTTATAATAGACTTTTTTAAACACTTGTCGTTTTTCTTTGATAAAAATGTTTTTTTTTTCAATGTATTTTAACTGTTTTGTAAGACAGTTATTGTATAATGGTAACTGGTGACCGGACGAGGTTCAAGTTAAGACTGTTAACTTTCGTTTGTCCGGCGTGGTTATATGATTCTTGAGTACGGTTTCTGTGTGCATAGCGGTTCAGGGCTGTGCTTTGTAAATTATTATTAAATAAATTAAACAATTTTATTTTATTCTTTTTATTCCAATTGCTCTCTTTTTATAACTTTGAAGGTTATTCCCATCAATGTAATATATGATTTTAAGAAGAAGAATATAACACTAAAAATTTAAACGAAAATATGATATATGAAATAACACAGAAAATAGAAGTTGACGGTCGTAACTAGGACTCGAACCCAGAACCTCTCGTCCTAATAGGACAAACGCCGCTACCAATTCAGCAAATTTTTTTTTTACATTAGCTCCACACAGGAGGCTTTAAGGAAAATGTTTTTCCCCAGGGCCTGTGTCATCTTTAGGGATGCTGTGTGGAGGGTATTTTTAAGGAAAGGAAGGAGAGGAAGTTCTAGGAAGGAAAAAAAAGTATGAGGGTTGGGTAGGAATCTTGGGTTCGGTGTGTCAAGATCAACCGCCGCCAAGATCTAGACAAACCTCACACCATGAACCCGGGCACCCCTGCTAAGTCACCAAACGTAGCGAACCACTTGGGGTGTCCTATGGCAGAGGTGTTGGTTATCCAATAATTGGTTCCAGGGGTGGCGGTACCCATTCCCGCCTGCCAAATAAATGTCATTTTTCTTTGAATAAGGTTCTGTGTATTGTTCCTTTTCATATTTCCGTTTAGATTATTAGTGTTCTCTTCTTCTTTAATGATATATTACACTGATAGGAATAATTAAAGGTTAAAAAACCTTCAAAAATTATAAAAAAAGAGTTGCTCTATAAAAACGTATACTTTTTAAAAAAACGAGTATGCTTTGGACCACACGACTGAAGTAAAATTTGTGCGCGCGCACCGCTCTCTCTTACTCCTACAGTGTGATACAGACATTAGGCCTGCAATTTATCTTTGATATACGAAACGTAACTGGCTACGAGAGAAAGAGTGAAAGAAAATGTGCTCCTACCTCTCTCTTTTGCCCCTACAGTAATATACGAAACGTAACTCCCTCTCTTTCTATCTTCACTAACTAATACCTCCCTCTCAACTGGAAAGAGTGGTTGAGGAAGACTTTTTGGGAACATTGCCTGGACACACTGACTCCCAGTTTCCTACCCATTCCTCACACCTTTTTCCTTCCCTAAATTTTCTCTCCCACCTTTTCTAAAAAGATCCTCCACACGGCATCCCCAAAGATGACATAGGCCCTGAGAGGAATTATTTTGCTCGAGGCCTCCTGTGTAAAGCTAATAAAAAATAAAAATAAACTTTCTTATGATATTAATTTAATCCAATTTTTTTATATATAACTAGCTGACCCGGCAAACTTCGTACCGCCTCAGAATCAATAAATGTTGTGTTTAATTTATTAGCTGAAATAAATTATGTTTTTATTGAGTCAAAATAAATAGGTACTCTAAGTTCAATAAATGAAATTGAGCTGTTGACTAAGCACGAAATGTTCGGCACACTACACCATTGACAGTTCGAATTGATTCAAATTATGTCGACCTACACAACCCTAAAGTTTAAGTTTAGACTTACGGAATTCATTATTACAATCAAACTGATTTCTTACAATCAAACTGATTGATCAGTTTCGTAAGATTTGTAAAATAAAATATTGTAAAATTAAAACTGAATAAACATATTTAAAAAAAAAAAATTACTTCGTTTGTGTGAAAGCACTATGAAACAACAATACATTATTTGAAAAGCCGTTCTATTCAAAATATATGAAAAAATTAATTTTCTTCATTATTATTTTTCCCGTGATTTTTTCCGATGTTTTTTTCCGATAGTTATTCTGTTAATCGGGACGGAGACAAATCCAACAAATCAAAGATCATAAAAATCGGTTCAGCCGTTATTGAGTTATAAATGGTGTAACTAACCCATTCTTTGTTTTATATATTAAGATTTATATTAATTTTAAAATGTTATTATTAGCTTCTTAGCCGAAACAGTCTCAATAATAAAAAAAACTGAAATACTTGCAGAACTTAATAACAACATTATTTAATTTAATTTAAATTAAATATAAAAAATATATTAGTTTTGATGTAGATATTAAATTAGAGAAAATTAGAAACACACTTTTTTTAGACGCAAGGTCTACTGTTCACAGAACTACTAGTAAAATTCTACTATTTACATATCACGCACACTTACAATACATGCGAATGCGAAATGTGCGAATGAGACAACGCTCAAATTTACCTACAGAAATCGCTCGAAAAGGGGTTTATGGAGAATACACTTTTCTACACCGAAACTTTAACGAAATTGAAATTTTAAAAAATATATATTTTTTAGAAATAAGAAGCTACGTCTGTAGTTTTTTATAATTTTATAATTCTTTATGAGAGTTGAGTTAGCAGCACTTTTTCCTTAAATAATTTTTTTTGATAAATCGAACATGTTTGACAGTGAATGTTTACGTTAATACGAAACGCATCGAAAATTCGAAAACATACCGACATAGTTTTCATCCTCTAGAAGGCAGTATAAAAAAAATATTCATTTTGTGCAATTTTCGATGTAGAAAAGTGTTTTTTGCCGGGCGTCCTTTTTGTATGGGCCGAAAAGCGAAGTCTATCGTCTTAATTCTACTTTCTGTATTTTGGCACAGCCCTGTTTCATTGTGAAAGATCTTGTTTCCCGAGGATTGGCAGTATAGAACGCATTCAACAGTTTTCGAATGCCATGGTCCAAGTTCATTATTAGTGCTGTTAAAAAGTGCAACGCGGAATAAAATTGAAAGGTATATATTGATCGTTCGGCTGATTACTCAGACATTTCCAACTATTACATTTTGAGATAATGAGGAAAGCAATATTCTAATATTCACCATAAATCAAATATTATTTACACGTGTCTGTGTTTTACAAGTTAAATCTTACTAATATTATAAACGCGAAAGTTTATACACATACATCCATATGTGTGTTTGTTACTCTTTCACGCAAAATTTACTTAATGGATTTAAATGAAACTTTACAATAATATATGAGGTGTGTAAAAGCAAAGGCAGTAATCTCCATTTCGGGGAGATTGCGATGTTTGCTTTTGAAATGACCTGGATATTACTATCTTTGCTTTTAAGTGCAATATTACGTACAAATATTGTACATACGTATATTCCATACAATACTTGTATGTAATATTGTACGTAAAAGCAAAGGTAGCAATCTCCAAGTCACTTCAAAATCAAACATAGCAATCTGGCCGAAATGGAGATTGCTGCCTTTGCTTTTACACACCTCATATCTAATACATCAGAATAACATAAAGGATATAATTTATAAAACTAGCTATTTATTTTCAATATATTGAAAATAATAATTATTGTTTAATAGAAAATGTCAAAATTTGAGAATGACGTTTTGCAAAACAATGATTGTTAAATCAAAATTCTGTTTAAGAAAATACATAAATTAGTGTATTTATTTGAAGTACTGGACTAATACTTTGAATCGCATAAAGAATAATTGTAGATATTTTAAATAGGTTAAGAATTTTAGAAATTTAGAAAATAGATTACTCGAAGTACTAATCCTACGCAGACTAAGTCGCGGGCAGAAGCTAGTATTCTATAAAATAACACCAAGAGGCATAATGGTCCGATACATTAGTACGAAATTTTGAAATATTTTACTAGTGAACCAAAAAACATCAACATTTGGTTTACTTAACTATAAGTTTTTCTGCATTATAATTGATTTGGTGGTGTTTTTGAGTAATCTGAGTATTGTACCAGAGAGGGGGTACATTTTTACATACCGCACACTTAAGAGTGATTGACCAGCGGCTGAGAATAAAAGTTTTAAAATGCTTGAAACTGTACAGGGAGATATTAAATTTTATTTCATTCAAAACTTGCTTCAATATATACCTACATTCAAGTAAGCAATAAAAATGCTCAAAACGCACGGTTATAATTTATTAAATATCGTGTACTTTTTGTAAGTATTTTTTGATCATAAGTATTTATGATTTTTCAATAATGTCTAAACAAAATAAGTATGTAATTTTTTTTTTTAATATTTAGGTTTGTAAGACCTTAAATAAATAGAAAAACTGAGGTATTTTCGTCACAAAACACGTTCTCTAATTTATTTTTTAATGATTTTAATTTAATTAAAATTAAAATTCTGAAAACTGTGTTGACTAGATTATGTATTGATTTATTTTTCTGTCTGATTATATGATTTGAAATTTTTATTGTTTAATTAGAATCTGTGGTTTGAAAATTGAACAAATCTATCAACGACCAACGGTATAACCTTAGTATATTAAAAATAAACTTAGTTTTTCAAAATTTTATAACTGCGTGTATACGATAAAATAACAATCTTTTAAAATGAATTTATGTTTTTTTGGAAAAAAGAGACAATACGTCTAGAATTTGATTTAAAAAGAACTAATTTCCGGTATTCTCTGGTAATACCCTCCGGGATGTCTGACAACTGGGCGATCGATATACATACAGAGTTGACGACCTCCGTGGTTGAGTGCTTACGATCTTCTTCTACGAATCTGGGGGTCGTGGGATTAATTTGTGTTATTCCACAATCGATCCATTTAAAATAATATAATATGATACATTTTCAACACGTTCCACAGTGGTATATACTTTAAATATCGCCCTTTGAGAAAAACTGCCTTTTAGAATTGAAACGTTGATAGAAATAGCTTTAACCGTGATTAGTGACTAAATCTGAATAGCCAGATACTTTCCTCGCCTGCCTCTTCACCATCTACTTCTCTCCCCACTTCCTTCAGCCTCACAAGTACCCCGATTGGGGATTCCATAGTGTCACTGGCTCCAGACGGTTGGGAGCAGTTGGGACTCTTGCGGGGCGGACACATAAAAAAAAAAAACATTATTTAGTATTTCCAGAGCGGCAGATTCTATAATTGTAGCCGTCGTGAAAACTACGGAATCGAAACGTTGTTTGAAATGGCATTATCTGTTTTTTGTGACCAGATCTGAATAGCCATGTACCTCCCAGTCTTCATCTTTACCATCTCTTCCCCTTCCCAGCTTCCTTCGGCCTTATAACATATCCCAATCGGAAATGCCTTGTCTCACAGGCTCCGGATAGTTAAGTGAGGTTAGGTTAGGTTTGGTTAGGTTGAATTGTATTAGGTTAGGTTAGATTGTATTGTGTATCCTTGTATATACTTGTCTTATCGATCAGGTATGTACCATCTTCTAGATGGGTACGAACAAAGACAAACATATTTAAAATTAGAGAGTCTAGTTAAAAGACGTAACATAAATGACCTCTTAATGCTTTATAAAATTGTGAATTATCAGGTAGATAGTAACTTAGTCAATCAAATCAAGTTATACGCCAGGCCCAAATCTACCAGAAACCTTAACATATTTGGGACCGAAATTTTTACCAATAATACTGGATATTTTAATCCTATTTCTAGAATGTCTAGATCATACAATGATCTTGCTAAATCACACACTATCATAGATATTTTTGTAAATAATATAACTTGTTTCAAGAAGTATCTCCACGATTTGTGCACCTAAAAAATAAAAATAAAAGATTGTTTGTTGAATTATTATTTTTTCATAAATATTTTCTATTTATTAGATATTATTTTTTTATTATAATTATGTTTTTTTAGTTAAGTATAAAAATACTGACATTGTTTTTCATGTGTTTATTTCTGTGTACATGCAAATATGATTACTGCAGACACATTAGTCTAGGGATATTTATATTTGTATTTTAATTTTGTTTTATATTACCAACAAGAATGTTCAATAAATATCCTGTTTGTGTCTCAAATAAATAAAATAAGGTTAGGTTAGTTTAGGTTAGCTGACGACCGTCCGTAGTCGAGTGGTAAGACACTTGACTCCCAATCGGAAGGTTGCGGGTTCGAACCCGGCGTGCGCAAATAAATTTTATTTGATTAATTTGTGTTATTTCACAATTAGTTAATAAAAATAATATATACTATATTTGCAGCACGTTCCAGAGGGGAAGATACTCTCAGTATCGCCCTGGTGTAAGACCACCATTCAGAATTGAAACGTTTCTTAATAATAGCTCTAGCCGTGTTTAGTGACTAGACCTGAATAGCCAGGTACTTTCCCACCTTCCTCATCCCCATCTCCTTCCCTTCCCCACTTACCTTCAGCCTCACAACATACTCCAATTGGGGATGCCATAGTCTCACTGGCTCCAGAAGGGAGCGGTTGGAACTCTTGTGAAGTTTATCTATAAAAAAAAGCTTAGGTTAGGTTAAGGTAGGTAAGGTTAGGTAAGGTTGGGTTAGGTTAGGTTAAGGTAGGTTAGGTTAGGTAAGATTAGGTTGTATTGTGATTAGTTATATTAGATTAGGTTAGGTTGTATTTTGTTAGGTTAGGTTAGGTAGTATTGTGTAAGGTAAGGTTAGGTTAGGTTAAGTTAAGCTACGTTAGGTAAGGTAAGGTTAGGTTAGGTTAGGTTAGGTCAAGGTAGGTTAGGTTAGGTAAGGTTAGGTTGTTTTGTGATTAGTTATATTAGATTAGGTTAGGTTAGGTTAGGTTGTATTTTGTTAGGTTAGGTAGTGTTGTGTACGGTAAGGTTAGATTAGGTTAGGCTAGTTTAGGTTGTGTTGTATTTACTTTTTCTTAAGTACTACAGTTATTGAATTTTCTACTCCTGTCTACAAAATTTTGACTTCCATAAATCTGTTTGCGTCTTCTTTGTGTTAAATCATTTCTAAACCTACTATTTAATTAACATTATTTATATAATTTCATATATGATATTCTAACGTTACTTATGTCAGAAAACATTACATTCAGATCACACTTTAGAAATTGACAAACTAGTCGTCAAGAGAAACTTTTGACACTTTGAATCTTTGACAGAGTCGCGAAATGAAAGGTGAAATTCTTTATTACGCAAACTAAATATATGTTTTTTTTAATTTATTCTAGTATATCATTGTGGATCTATGAAAAACAACGATAATAAATAACCGACGATAATGATCGATAAAACTAAAAGAGATATTAATGATAGTCATTAAAGAATTCAGTTAATTGAGAGATTAATAAAATATTTTGTAGTTAAATGTCGTCAAAGTAAACAAGTCAGGACCCCTAGCATACTCGATCGATAAGGATCGATAGGATAATTGTCGGTAACTTCTCATCGTTCCCTAGGACAACTGCAGATCGCTAACGTACAAACAACAGTTGATGTCGAATATATTAAGGACACGCAGTCATTGTGAACTGTCATCTATTCGTTTGCGATCTTCAGTTGTCCTAGGGGACGATGAGAAGTTACCGACAATTATCCTGCCGATCCTTATCGATCGAGTATGCTAGGGGCCAGGTGCTAGCACGGTCGCTCGACATGAAGTTAACGACCGATTGTCGGTAACTTCTCATCGTTTCCTAGGACAACTGCAGATCTCAAACGTACAAACGACAGTTGATATCGAATATATTAAGGACATTTAGTCATTGTGAACTGTCACCTATTCAGATACGTTTTTTCAAAGTAGTTCACTTTCTTCTGAAATACCTACCAGCTCGTAGTGGATTGAAGCTGACGACACGGTATCGCTTCCAAGTAAATAAGCACACACTTAACACATCAAATTCACATCGACGGATCTGCCCTGATGATGGACACTGCAACGCTGTCCGAAACGTCGGCTAAAGAAGGAGGTAGCACAACACGGCATAACACCCCAAAAACAAACAACGAAAATGTCACCTATTCGTTTGCGGTCTGCAGTTGTCGTAGGGAACGATGAGAAGTTACCGATAGTTATCCTATCGATCGTTATAGGGCAAGCGTGCTAGGGCCTCAGGTGTGCTAGCACGGTCGCTCAATATGAAGTTACCGACCGATTGTCGGTAACTTCTCATCGTTCCCTAGGACAACTTCAGATCGCTAACGTACAAACGACAGTTGATATCGAATATATTAAGGACACTTAGTCATTGTGAACTGTCACCTATTCGTTCGCGATCTGCAGTTGTTCTAGGGAACGATGAGAAGTTACCGACAATCGGTCAGTAACTCCATATCGATCGGCCATGCTAGGGGTGCTGGCAGTCTATAACGGAGTTCTGATACAAACCCTGATGCAGTGAAGTATCTTCGTGAAACTGACAGATAAGGGACGAATACAGACAACCATTTTATCCCCGGGCTTAATGAACTACTGATCACAAGTAGTTAGGAGAATCTATGTTTTGGACATTAGGCAACTTTATTCCAAAAACAATCAATCCAAACACAGAACTGATTTTGATTTTTATTTATTTATTGTTTGAAACATTTACAGAGTGTTAACAATTATAACATTTGCGTTGGAATGCGCACAGATATTAACACTCCAATTAAATTGTTCACAGCATGCGTAATCAAGGTTTAGTTGTTACGAGACGGTAATTTTTCAATATGGAATTTATTTTGGAGCCTTAAATTACGTCTATTAGGAACTTTAATATGAATATTGCTATTGGTCAGAAGTTTATCATGAATCATTTTATATAAACATATCAATTCAGCAAATTGTCTTCTTTTTTCCATTTCTGTAAAATTAAATTGTTATTAATTTTTTTTAATTATAAGAAAAACTCTATTTTTAACTTTTGAAGGTTATTCCCATCAATGTAATATATCATTGAAGAAGAAGATAACAATAATAATCAAAAATATTTAAATATGAAAATGAACAAGACACAGAAAAATAATAAAAGATAATGGTCGCAACTGGGACTCGAACTTAGAACCAGTAAACATTAGTCGAAGATAATGTTGTTAATTCTGAAATTTGAAATATGAAGTTGACAATTACGACAGTCTCATAGATCGCAGTGGCCCAATTGGTAGAGGTGTATGTCCCGGTAAGACGTAAGGTTCTGGGTTCGAGTCCCAGTTGCGATCATTATCTTTTATTATTTGTCTGTGTCTTTTTCATTTTCATATTTAAAATTTTTTTGATTATTATTATTATCTTCTTCTTCAATTAAATTGTTGTATTCGTTCCTCATAAGATTGGAGTAAGGCATTAAATCCAAGTCTAAATAATAACAGTCTTAGGATTTTTTTAGCACAGATTCAATATTTTAAATAAAGTGGGTTCCAGATAATACTCCCATATTCCAAATTGCTTCTGACCAACGAAATACTAGAACTAAAAAGCATAATCTCTTTTGCTAAAATAACTTTTAGCCAAAGATATTTTAGATACTTTTCAACAAAGCTATACATTGCACTTCCACTGGCCATTAGACAGGACAAACGTCTTTTAAATATAAATTATACATCAAGTCTTGACAGATCAGCCAAGACAGATCTAACATCAAAGATTTTATCGAAACCAATTTATAAGAATGCATTTCCAACGGTACAATGCCGATTGTCTTTACGTTATTTTATTTTATTTATTTGCGTTATAAACAGTCTATACATTTATATATGACAGTGAATAATATGTTTATGTCATTGACCAATAAAATAACGACATTTAAATATAGGACCATAATAAAAAAAAAAATATGCAACAATATACCTAATACAAACAATTCTGATGCATCTTCAATTTATAAAGTATTTTATGATATAGATATTTCTAAGGTTTACACTTAAATTTTAAAGGATATCAATAATATCTTTGAGGAAAAGATTTCATTAAAATACAAACTATTAAAAAAGTAAAAGAGAAAATGTGATGAATTAATAAAAAAAAAAGAATTCAATGAAATTAAGTTTTTGGATAAACATATGGCATTCGATGGAATGTCATTTTTTTATGAATGTTTTGAATTTAGCAAGGTTCGTGTTAAACACATCGATGTTTGGGCATAATCTATTAAATGTGCTACAGCTTCTTCTTATAAATACATTTTCAAGGTAATTCGTTTTGCTCTTAGGAATATAAAAGTTATCCATAGATCGAGTAACTCTTTTTGGACATCTAAAATGAATATTTTGTAGTAAGTATGGGCTGTCAATATAGTTATGAATTATCTTATAGAGCATTAATAGGTCTCTGGTGTATCCGTAACATCGTGAGTTCCTAGTAAGACAGGCAAATATCTTTTAACCACTCGAACGCTTTTTGCCACAATATGGCACTATTTTCAAAACCACGGATTGCTTTGCTGCCAAAATATGGCAAATATTCTATATATTTTTTTAATAAATTCTACGAATATGTGATAATAGACAAAAGATAGGTGAGTTCATTGGCTATATATATAACTATAATCAGTTTGTATGTCTCCGTATTCAAATTAAGGGGTATGATTTTTTTAATGTGGGCAGGAAAAATTTCCTTTAAATCCTAGAAAAAAGTTTTAAATTGATCTGTAGCTCATTAATCTGTAGTGGTTAATACATTTTTTAATGTGTTTACTGGAATTTGAATTTTCCAATCCAGGGATCAGTTGGTCAGGCCGACATTCATATATTAGGTGCTTTGATTTCTACGAATTTAAGAAAAATGCGTATTTGTCCGCGTGATTGCCACCGACGACAGAATGCATTTTCACCAACAACGAGTCCATCTGCCGAGTTTCATCTATCGGGAAGTGCGTTAAACATCACTTCCAAGATTCAGCGGTACATTTCAACCAAGATAATAAAATTATGTATTTTTAAATGATTTTTAACCCTTAAAAAAATTGGCGTATTTTGTCAGAGGCTAAAAATATTCTCGCTTTGCAATAAAATCCAAATAAATGGAATATTTGTTAACGTATTCGAAAACTAAAAACTGTTTTCGAAAGGTGATGAAATAGGCTATCAAATTTCTATATTAAAAATTACTATGTATTTTTTTAAATAATTTTTTTTTTACGAAAACTTTAAAAAGTGTTCAAAATGGCTCACTTAACTTTTTTTTGTAACTAAAATTACCGATAGTGAAAAAAAAAAACACATACTTATTTCATCAGCTAAATGAATTATAAACCTTACTGTCACCTCACTTTTTTTCGTTTCATGTAAAAAAAAAATCTTAAAAAATTCACAAATTGCTATCGGAAACTTTGGTTTCAGAAAGGGGTAAATTTTAATTGTTTTGTGGTTTTCTTTTCGATTTGAATATATAGTTTGTTGTATTATCTTTCCAATGCCGTTTAGATCATATTTCTGACTATAATAGTAAGGGAGAAACAACGATTTCTGTGAGACCTATGTGAGCTGGGACAAATATGGTATCCTGTGATTAAACGGGTTAAAAATTAAACTGGTAATATCAGGTGAGACAGAATTTTCGTTTATGTTTGTGATTTCTATCTTCTTTACAGGAAACTTGAGAACATGGCTTATTACAAATATAGAAAAGAGATTAAGACTCATGGATGGTATGATTTTTTTAATAATTCTGAAAACCAAGAAAATGACTTTGAGGAATTATAAAAATTATGATTATAAAAAACTAGTGTGCTTTAGACCACACGACTAAAGTAAAACTTATAGAGAGAAAGAAAATGTGCGCGCGCACTGCTCTCTCTTGCTCCTACAGTATTTATAAAATTGTTCAAGAACGAAATGAAATTACGAATAATCTTCAAGCACTGGCTATGAGAGGAAGAGCGAAAGAAAATGTGCGCGCGTACTGTTCTCTCTTGTTCCTGCAGTGTTATGGGCTCTACACACGGTGCTGCGAACAGCCGGCTGTTAGCAGCTGGCTATTGTCTCCTGTCTCCCTTTTCCTCGTGCGAACCCGTAATATTCTGTTTCACGTTGTCTTCTGTCTCTTTTATTAACACAACAAATTCAATATCACCATCTCATTTCCTCGGTTGGTACTAACGGCAGACGGTTTCTTCCAATTTGCAGTCAACGTGAAACAGAGTGTTACGGGTTCGCATGGGAAAAAAAGAGACGGGAGACATCCTCCAACCTTCGATTTTTAGCCAGCTGCCAAAAGCTGCTGTTCGCAGCATGGTGTGTAGATAGTATTACAGCCAGTTCACCTCGCCCGACTACGCGTAACGTAGTAACGCGTTTTCGTAACGCATTCGCCATCTTTCCCCCCAAAACAAGCGTGCTTAAAGAAGTTTTACTTCAAAAATCATTTTAAAATAGCCAATCTACTAAAAAGTAAAAAAAAATCAAAAAGCAAGAAATTAATACTGTTGTGTTTTGGAGGAAATAAATTGTAGTGGCTTTATCGGTGTTTATCTTTCACGCTACTGGTTCCATATGTTTATTAAGTAACAAAGACTCGCAGACAATTAATTCGCGTAATGCGTTATTTGGATTGGCCTCGCCAAATTATATAATTTAGATTCACAGCGGAGAGCTGTTTCCGTAGATTTCTAATGCACCTGCATTTTGATGATTGCATTTGATATGATTAGTTTCATAGGATATTAAAAAGGTTTACGTTAAAGCAGTAACTTCATTTATACATCACTTTTGTATATAATCCAACATAGTCGACATTAGCGTGAAATAAAAAAAAAGTGGTGTAAAAAGAAATTATTGTATAACCCATGAAAAAAAATAATATAAACAGTTTTGGCGTACGAGCGTCGCAAAGTATACATCAATATGCGATTTTTCTAAAAAAAACTTATTTGCACACCACATTGAGTTGAGGTAGAGTAAGCGGCGCGTTTTTTTAACGTGGTGTCTGTCCCCTGTAAGCCTAATCCACAGGCCTAGTTCACAGAAATACATTCAATCATTATTTAACATGTGTTGCCAAGTACGTCCTCTGCTTGCAAATGTATCTCTCTCTCTCTGGTTTCAATCCTGGGATTGGTTTGCAGTAATTTCTTCTATTCTTCTCTTACATTTTTCCCTGTCTTGTGTGGCTCTTTTGAAGTCTGCATATGATGAGCATGTCCACCAGCAGGTCCTCCAGGTACTCTCGGCGTGGGCGTCCCTTAGAGTTTGTCCCCTCGGTCATACCCTCCATTATGGCATGCAAGAGGCCTTCTTGTCGCATTATATGGCCGATCCATATTCCACGTCTTTCGGACAAGGTCCTGAGCAGGTGCCTTCCTCCTTCGATTCAAATGTATCTAAAATTCACTAAATAAACAGTGTTAATCTCAATTGACCTACCAGATAAGTATGGTCCTTTCTGTATATAAGTATTTTCTGGCTGTAGAGAGTATAAATTTAAAAAAAATACGTGTACATTTTTACGCAGTATCGCGTTGGTCAAATGCATTGTGCATATAGTTTTATAGAAGAACTACTGGTGGACGCAATGATTAGCCTTAATTTGTGAAAATGTTTTATCTAGTCTGTAGTTAGAAGTAAAATTGTAGAAATATATAAAGGAATAAGAGTACCTACCTAGTATTTAAGTACCTACCTAGAAATATCTAGGATTCCTTTATATTTGAATTATGAATTTTATTTTATTCTATTGTTTTTTTTCAAGTGTCATTACTTTGGTTACACTATGTTATGTGGCTGATATTTTTAAAACATTATAAAAACAACTTCTATATCACAAATAAACTTAAATTGTCGTTTCTTTATACTCCAGAGCAACACATTGTTTTATTTGTCATTTAAAACCAAAGACAACAAACAGTCTTATAAATATATTATGAATTTGTAAACCGCCCTTGAATTTAATTTTCACAAAAACGGCGCTCTAAAAATCATCAAAAAATTATTATTATTTACAACACCCGGTTTTGTGCCCAAAGCTGTGTCCACTTGTGACAAAATCTCGAGAGAAAGTCTCGAGACTGATCTCAAGGTGTTATCCCTTTGAGATCATTTGCTGTCTCGAGATTGCTGCCGAAGACTCGCCAGAGCCTTAGGCCTGGAGATCAAGATAAATTCCGCATCCATTTGAGACTAATTTGGGAGTCAATACGCAGTCTGCTGTATTAAATAAAAAATAATATTAACTAAACTAATAACATTCAGAGTACCAAATCGTAACACGAGGCTTCCAGAGCTGTTCTTTGTTTATCCTTCGAAAACTAATTATTTCAATAACTCCCCAATCCAAAGACTACATAGGCTTGGAAATAAATTTAGTTCAGTTGATATTTTCGTTTATTCCTTATCAAAATTTATTTCTGAAATTTCAAAAATTCTGTTTCCCACTTACTAAACAATGATGTAACATAATTTGTATATTATTGTTTATTTTTCTATTATTTTTGTATTATGATTGTTGTAAAAGCTCTAAGGGCGTGAATAAATAAATAAATAAATAAATTAAATAATAAATTTAAAAAATAACAATATGTTTAAAAAATTAGAAAAAAAAACAAAAATAAAATAAAAAATATTAAATTAAATAAGTTAATATACAGGGTGTAATAGGACGTACCCGAGAAATTTTAACCAACGATTCCTGAGCTTATTTGGAGTAAAAATTTAAAATGAAATTTTGGTCTTCGGTGACTTCTTCAATGACATTTTTTTTCAAATTTTTGTTTTCAAAATTAAACAACAAAAAATGAGATCCCTGAGGCGTATGTGTGGTAAAACCATGTATAATCGTGTGAGGAATGTGGAGATCCAAAAATAATGCAAGGCTGATGTGAGCGTAGTAAGTAAGATTAAGAAAGGGACGCTTAGATAGTTTGGGCATGTTGAGCGAATAAATGAAGAAAGGAGTGTAAAGAGAATTTATGACGCGTATGTGAACGGTAGAAGAAGCCGAGGACGCCCAAGGAAGACGTGGCACGATCAAGTAAATCAGATACTTGAGTCGGGCCATGTCAAGAGTCAGAATAATAGAAGAGTATGTATGAGAAGATGTATGAATGTAAATGAGGCAAGGAGTGTGTGCCAAGACCGAGTTGTTTGGCGGTCCGTCCTCTCTGCCTACCCCTGCGGGGAAACGGCGTGATGGTTAGTTAGTTAGTTAGTTAACAAGAAAAAAATCTTCCGCATCTCGTCACTGATCACTTAGACGAGTAACCACCCAGCCTCTTAACCAGCTCTCAACTGTCAAACATCTACTATTTTTTATGTTTTTGAAGAAAAAAAAATAACATCAAAAATGTCACCGAAGACCAAAATTTTATTTACTTTTTTTACTCCAAATAAGCTCAGGAATCGCTGGTGAAAATCTCTCGGGAACGTCCTGTTACACCCTGTATATTATTTAGAATATATAATATTAAATAATTTAATATAATTTTTTTTTCTAAGTTTGTCGCAAATTCTTCATATTATTGTTTTTTTCCCTTGATTTCTATACCTATAACTTATGTTTAACATTCCATAAAAATTCTTGAACCTCATATAGATTATTTAGTTAAAAAATTTGTTCATCCGCCCTCTCTCTCATTTTTAATTATTATATAAATATCCACTAAAAAAATTATTTATGAAAAGTATCTACAAATAAACAAACAAAAAATACTAGCTTTTTGATCAGAAGTCTCAATCAAAAATCTCAATTCTTCCAACAATGCCGGAAGACTGGAGACAAAATCGCGAGAGCAGGAATGAACAAGTCCACTTGTGACACGTGCAGTCTCGGGGTAGTCTCTGAGACCAGCACCTCACTCTGGAGCCTAGCACCGGCTAGTATCGGAGAGCGCTAAGACCCATATCCATTTAAGAGTCCGTTCTCGAGACAACTCTCGAGACTGTTTTGTCTCAATTGGACACAAGTGAAGTGCCAAATACCTAACGTCCATCTTCGATTTAAATCTTTAACCCGTTTAATCACAGGAGACCATATTTGTCCAAGCTCACATAGGTCTCACAGAAATCGTTGTTTCTCCCTTACTATCATAGTCAGAAATGTGATCTAAACGGTATTGGAAAGAGAATACAACAAACTATATATTCAAATCTAAAAGAAAACCACAAAAAATTAAATTTACCCCTCTCTGAAACCAAAGTTTCCGATAGCAATTTGAAAAAAAAGGTTTTTTTTACATGAAACGAAAAAAAGGGAGGTGACAGTAAGGTTTATAATTCATTTATCTAATGAAATAAGTGTTTTATTTTTTTTTCATTATCAGTAATTTTAGTTAGAAAAAAAGTAAAGTGAACCATTTTGAACACTTTTTAAAGTTTTCGCAAAAAAAAATTATTTAAAAAAAAACATAGTAATTTTTAATATAGAAATTTGAAAGCCTATTTCATCACCTTTCGAAAACAGTTTTTAGTTTTCGAATACGTTAACAAATGTTCCATTTATTTGGATTTTATTGCAAAGCGGGAATATTTTTAGCCTCTGACAAAATACGCCAATTTTTTAAGGGTTAAGCCTTTACTCATAATAGCGGTATACGCCGAGTCGTCCTTGGTTTTGTAAAGTTTGCCTTAAACCTGGATTAAAGCCGTTTTAACCATGGACCCGCAGTGATAATAAGCCAAGTTTTTCACTGTTACTTCGTAAAACGACGCGTATTAGTTTTATTAGGATTATGAGTAAGAGGGTTAGTGGTTGTAATGTTAAATTTCTCTGCACATCCCTTCGAAGAACTGCAATCACGTTATCGTTTAAGCTTTTTGTTTGATATCACAGCTTTCATCTCACGACTGAACAGCTTTCAAACGGGTTTTCGGCAGTGCATTATAGAAGGCAACCACCGTACAATTATTTAAATGTAAATATCTCTTTTTAATTATTTGGCCGCAGTGAAAAAAGTTGCAGCACGTGGTTCGCTGTACGAGTTGTTGGATTATTTAATTGCCTTGTAAAATTAGGTGCAGACGTGCTGAAGTTGATGTATTTGGTCATTATTGTAAGCCAGCAGTCCACAATGGAGTGCTGTTTTGGTATTAGCACTACCTAAACCAACATAACCTCACCTAACTTAACCTAATCACACCGTGATGCATTACAGTGAAGCATTATCGAATCGCCCTGGTGAAAGTCCAGCAATCAGAATTAAAACGTTGATCAAAGGAATGATTCCGGTTCAATTTAATGATAAGGAATTGTCCTTAAAATTAACGATTTTTTCGCTGTTGTCCGAGAGAACAGGAATCGCATATAAGAGCCGTTGAAAAAAGTTTAAAATGCTTGCAACTGTACAGGGAGGTTCCGATGAGAAAGATCAATTATGCCCCGTATCAAATTTTTTAAATAAAAAATTAAATATCGATTTATTTCATCAAAAACTTGCCTTAATATTATACACCTACATTCAAGTAAGCAATAAAAATGCTCAAAACGCACGATGAGAAATTATTAAATATCACGGTACTTCTTGTGAGTATTTTTTGATCATAAGTATTTATGATTTTTCAATAATTTCTAAAAAAAATAAGTGTGTACAAAATTTTTTAAATATTTTAGTTTATAAGACCTTAAATAAATAGAAAAACTGAGGTATTTTCGTCACAAAACGCGATCTCGGATTAATTTTTTAATGATTTTAATTTAACTAAAATTAAAATTATGAAAAATACGTTTGCTAGATTATGTTTTGATTTATTTTGTTGTATGATTAGATGATTTGAAATTTGTGTTGTATAATACAATATTATGTCGTTTGAAAATTGAACAAATCTGCCAACGACCAGCGGTATAACCTTAGTAGGTATATTAAAAATTAACTTAGTTTTTCGAAATTTAAAAAATGCTTTTACCAGTTAAATAACAATCTTTCATAATTAATGTATGTTTTTTTGTAAAAAAGAGTCAATAGAATTTGATTTAAAAAGGATTCTAATTTCCGATATTCTCTGGTAATACCCTAAATAGTTTATTTTAAGGTTAACGACAATTCTTCTTAAGTAGAACCGAAATCGTACTCAGACCTTAATAGCCACATACTTCATCAGCTTCCTCTTTCCCATCTCCTCCCCCTCCCCGTCCATTACCTTCAGCCTCACAACACACCCTAATTGGGGAGGCCATAGATTCACTGTTTCCAGACGGTTACATAGGAGCAGTTGTAACTCTTGCGCGGTATTATTATTATAAAAAATAAAAATAAAAAAAGGCATGGGACTTGCAAAGGAAGGATCAAAGTATGTCTGTATAAACGAGATCCCAGCGTTTTGTACCAGATCTGAGTTGACAGGTACGTTCCCACCTTCCTCTTCCCTATCTACTTCCCCTTCCCACTACCTTCAGCCTCACAACATATTATCCTAATTCGGGGTGCCATAATATAACTGGCGCTTGGGAACATTTATGAATCTTGTGCTCTAATAAAAAAAAGGCATAGAACTGGCAGATGAAGGATGTAAGTAGATTAGTGCTGTAGAAATGAAATGGCTAAGGCGTATGTGTGCTAAAATCATGTATGACCCCTTTACAGATTTATTTTATTTATTTATTTATTTTTAGGGCTTTTACAAACATAAATCAATACACGTTTTGATTAATTACCGTGAAGAGTTAGACGAATTTTGTAGAAGGGCGACCAGACTATTGAGTTATGTTCGATTAGGCTTCTAACCAGGAATATGTACAACAATTTTACGATTCGTAAAGATTCAAAGATTCAGATGTGGAGATTCATTCAGTACGGGAGGCGCATGTAAGAAAGCAATGAAGAGAGGAGTGAAATGAAACTCATATGACCCAAAAGTTAATGGTAGAAGAAGTCGGAGTCGCTTGAAGAAGACTTGGAAGCGGTACGATCAAATGAATTAAATACTTCTTCTTCTCGTGCCCTGTCCCTTCAACGGACGTTGACTATCATGTTGGCTATGCTGACTCTGTCTGCTGCGGCCCGGAACAGCTCTACAGTAGACTGGCCAAATCACTGTCTCAAGTTTTTCAGCCACGATGTCCTCCTTCTTCCAGGCAATATTTCCCTGCATTATGAGATGAAAAATCTCGTACTTCTCCGGATGTCTCATCACGTGTCCTAGATATTGAAGCTTTCGGGTTTTGATTGTTTGAATAACTTATTTTTCTTTATTCATCCAAACCATAACATCTTCATTCGTTACTCTGTCCATCCAGCTTATTTTGAGTATTCTTCTGTAGATCCACATCTCGAATGCCTCAAGTCGCCTTATCAGTTCTTCAGTAAATGTCCATGCTTCCATTCCATAAAATAATACTGAAAACACTTAGCATCTGACCATTCGCATTCGTAAACCAAGGTTGAGATCATGACTGCAGAACATCTTTTTCATGCGGATAAAAATTGCATGAGCTTGCTTAATGCGACATTTGATTTCACCCGAAGGATCCCATCTTTTATTTAAATTGCAGCCCAAGTATACAATACTTTGTAACTACTCTAGTTTCGTTCCAGCAATGTAAATATTATCATTCAATTCAACAGCGTTATTAGTATAAATACTGAAAAGGAAAATCGAATGAACTATCAAAAACCAAAAAAAATTTTGCAAAACCGCTAAAAAAATCACTGCCAAACATCATTTTATTAACAAATTGATGTTGTTAAAAATATCACGAAAACATAGTAATTATAATGTAAAGCGTTTTATGAGAGTTGTTGATAATGTACCATTAATGAATATTTCGTCAGTAGAGCGGAGAAATTTAATAATAACGCCGCGTAATAACAAACTGTAACGGATAACGGATAACGACGTAACGACTCGACGAGGCTATCCGTTCTTCTTCATGCTGTGAACTATACATTGCTTTCTCATTTAAATATCATCTTTATTTAACGGTCAAACTCAATACGCAAATATATTACTGACAACTATTAGAAAAATTGGTCTTTCTGTCGTAGCTCGAAACCTTTTCGAAGAGTATTTAGGAAAGACAACAGATAACCAAAATTAAACTTGGTGTTCCGCAAGGGTCAGTATTAGGCCCAATTCTATTTTTTTAAATATATATGCGTCCTAACTGCTCCCGTCTGGAGCCAGTGAGTCTATGGCATCCCCAATTGGGGTATGTTGTGAAGCTGAACACAGTGGGGAGGGGAAGGAGATAGGGGAGAAGAACCAAACACGGCTAAAGCCATTATAAGCAACGTTTCAATTCTGAATGGGGGTCTTACACCTGGGCGATATGGAGAGTATCTTCCACTCTGGAACGTGCCGCAAATATACCATATATTATTTTGTTTTTAATTAATGATGAAAAAATTGAAAACGAAAATTAAATGCAATGAAAGCTGTGTAATTTTGTATTCAAAACAACTTTCACGGCGAATTTTAAATATGTGTTAAAGAAGGCATCAGAAAATGTCTATTTTCCAGACATTTATAAACCTATTTTACTCCTAGAAGATCAGTCGGGAGAAGAATCCTCAAAGAACAACAGACTACACTTTTTTGGCCAGAAAACAAAAAACATCGAAAAAGGATTATTTTTAGAAGGAGCAAAACAAAGCAACTTGTGACAGACAAATAATGTTATTGTTGCGTTCTAGTCTTATTAATATTGAGTTCTTCGGATAAAAAAAACGTTAAAACATAAAACGTAAAACATAAAACGTAAAACATAAAACGTTAAAACATAAATGCAGGTAACTCCATTAATGATGAAAATATGACTGGCGCCAACAAAAAAGCTGTCCAAAGAAGCGAAGCTAGCAGTTCACAATGGAGTGCTGGTACCTACCCTGATGTATGGCAGTGAAGCATGGAACTGGCAGAGAAAGGATGAAAGTTGACTGAATGCTGTAGAAATGAGATCCCTGAGGCGTATGTGTGGTAAAACCATGTATGATCGTGTGAGGAATGTGGAGATCCGAAAAGAATGCAAGGCCGATGTGAGCGTCATAAGTAAGATTAAAAAAAGGGACGCTTAGATGATTTGGACATGTAGAGCGAATGAATGAAGAATGGAGTGTCAAGAGAATATATGATGCGAATGTGAATGGTAGAAGAAGTCGAGGACGCCCGAGGAAGACGTGGCACGATCAAGTGAATCAGATACTTTAGTCGGGCCATGTCATGAGTCAGAATAATAGAAGAGCATTTATGATAAGATGTATGAATGTGAATGAGGCGAGGAGTGTATGCCAAGACCAAGTTGTTTGGCGGTCCATCCTCTCTGCCTACCCCTGCGGGGAAACGGCGTGATGGTTAGTTAGTTAGTAAAACATAAAAAAATTAAATATTTGTACTTTCTTTTTAAAAAATCGCTCTGAATGGAGCCAGCAAAAAATCTCGAACTACTTTCGTTTTATCTTATAATAAGGTGTTAAAACCAGGTGATCGAAATATTATACATTGATTGACTTAGAAATGGTGATTACATTTTTTTATTGGGCATTTTGTCGAATCCGCGAATTAATGAATGATATTAAATTTTAAAGAGTTTCTTGTCATTCATTTAAAATATATTTTATTCCATACATATAAATTAACTGCTTTAGCTGACAAAGTTCAAGAGGTTAATGTGAATATGAGTTGGAGGCGGATGTAGGTTCCGCCTCCCTGGAAACCAATTAAGAGGATACCCGGCGGTGATTTTTCCATACAAACGTATTCCCTATTTATCTCTCTGGATTTTAACCCTAGAGAAAATATTGTTTTTGCATAAAATAGATATCAACTACTAGCGTAACGGTACTTTTTGTTTTTTTTTGATAAGTTACTTTTTATAGAAGTTATGACCTTCCAAAAATCAATAAAATTGACTGGTTTAAACTCCGTCAAAAGATGTTCAGTATACAAACCAGACAATGTTTTTTTAAAAAAAGCAAAACGTACAGACATAGAATAGTTTTTTCTTATGTAGTTGGTAAAAAAAAATTGAAAATCAGTCCACTTTTGGAGGAGAAAAGTGGGGAATACAAAACCTCCATTTTAGTTATGTGTCAGTGCATTGTCCCTTTCGCTCAATATCCGGTGGAGTAAGAGCAACAGTGACAGCAATATTGCTATATAAAATATTTTAGTAAAATCTATTTCTGCACTCTATTTTCTGATGGGTATCATCTTAAGAGACATTGATCAGCGGCTGAGAATAAAACTTTACAAATGCTTGCAACTGTAAAGAGGGTTTCAGATGAGAAAGTTCAATTATTCCCCGTATAAAATTTTATAAATTAAAAATTTAATATCGATTTATTTCATTCAAAACGTGCTTTAATATATACCTCCATTCAAGTAAGCAATAAAAATGCTCAAAACGAACGATGATAAATTATTAAATCAAATTTCTTGTTAGTATTTTTTGATCATAAGTATTTATGATTTTTCAATAATGTGTAAACAAAATAAGTGTGTGAAAAAATCTGAAATGTTTTAGTTTGTAAAACCTTAAATAAATAGAAAAACTGAGGTATTTTCTTCACAAAACACCTTGTCAGATTTATTTTTTTATGCTTTTAATTTAATTAAAATTAAAATTCTGAAAACTGTGTTTACTAGATTATATATTGATTTATTTTGTTGTATGGTTATATGATTTTAAATTTGCGTTGTGTAATACAATATTTCATTTGAAAATTGAATAAATCTGCCATCGGTATAACCTTAGTATATTAAAAATAAACTTAGTTTTTCAAAATTTAAAATGTGCGTTTACCAGATAAAATAACAATCTTTCAAAATCAATTTACATTTTTTTGTAAAAACGAGTCAATAAGTCTAGAATTTGATTTAAAAAGGACTAAATACTGGTAATACCCTCTTAATTGGAAAATCAACACATCTGCCATAGGTTAGCCCAAGTGGTTCGCTGTGTTTATTGATTTAGTAAAGATGCCCAGTTTCACGGCGTGAGATTTTTCCAGGTATTGGCAGCGGATATGTCTGCCAAACTATTGCGTGATATCTAAAAAATCACAGGCTTAATTAACCTATTTTACTCCAAATAATGTCAGGAATCACTAATTAAAGAAAGTCAAGTACTTCTCTTAACACCCTGTATATTATTTCTAATTGAAAATATGTGAAATAACACATATAAAACCAATTAAAATTTACCAGCGCACTCCGCGATTTGAACCCTCGACCATCTGATTGCGGGTCGAGAGCCTAAATCCTCGACCACGGAGTCCGTCAAGTTTCACTCATAACACTGTTATGGTAGGTTCAGACTGGACGACGTACGTACGCATCGCCACTCAAACAATGCTTAGCAACCCATACATTTTCTATGAAAATGGCCACAGACATCGCACGTCGCGATGCGTGTGGCCAATGTGATTCTAAGGCGCTCCGCCCACTGAGGCAACTGAAAACCAACTAAAACCGGCTGTTTTCTCTGTCTTGATTGGTCAAAAAGCTTGTTTAACCATAGATGAAGAACAATCAGCTGACAGCTCGCAAATAGCAACAGCCGCCCATGGCAATCAGCCGTGACAGTCGCAAGTCACCGCTAGCGTTACCATTGACAACGGGGTTTTGTGTGATTGTGAAGTGTGCGGGCCATCACATTGTCATACAAAGACAGTTGGCAGTTGAGAGTTTTCAGTTGCCTCAGTGGGCGGAGGCGCTAAAACATAAATTTTCATTGAAAATCTATGGTTGCTAAGCAGTCCAGATATTGTTAGGCGTAGCGATGGGCACATACGTCGACCCAGTCTGAATCTACCATTACAGTTTTATCGACAAAAAATGCCGAAATGAGGTATGTACAAGAAAAGGCAGCAATCTCCATTTCGGCCAGATTGCTATGTGTGCTTTTGAAATGACATGCAGATTTGATTCTCTTTGATTTTACGTTCAATAGTACATACAAATATTGTAAATAATATACGTGTATACAATATTTATATGTAATGTTGTACGTATAAGTAAAGATAGCAATCTCCACGTCATTTGAAAAGCAAACATAGCAATCTCCACGTCATTTGAAAAGCAAACATAGCACTCTAGCCGAAATGGAGATTGTTGCTTTTGCTTTTACACACCTCAAAAACTTTCTGTTGTGTGAATTAAATACGGTCTGACGTATAAACGACAAACTGACGCATAGAGGAGAAATTTTAAGCAGACAAATTGCAATAAACTATAATTAATGGCTTTATTAAAATAAGTTATCGTGTTTGTGTTAATATTCGACAATTACAAATGTTTTTAAAAATAATTTTAATGTTTTTATCGCACAAGAGCTGCTCTCCGAGCTTTCGGAACCGGTCTGACAATGGACTATGAAACTAAGACAAACTCATCCCCAATTGGAGTATGTTGTGAGGGTGACGGGAGGAGAAGCAAGAGATGAGAAAGGAGAAGGTTGGATAGTTGACACAGAAGGCTTAAATGACGCTGGCCAAAAGTTGACATAGGCCCTACAGGAAAATATTTTCCTCGGGACCTTCTGCACGTAGAAAAATGTTATTCGACAAAACGATAATTTTAATAGTAAAAACGGTTAAAAACGGGACTGAAGTTCTTACGAACAAATTAACCGCTTGGACACATAAGCTTGTTTTCACGATAATTTAACGTAGGTAGACATAGGAATGACGTATGCCCCGTACCTGAGTTATTCAGTGTTCAATGTTTATTGGCGGGAACATGTAAGAGTAATTTTCTTACATTTTCTCGCTAATAAACATTGAAACACTGTTAATTTGTTCGTAAGAACTTCAGTCCCGTTTTTAACCGTTTTTACTATTAAAATTATCGTTTTTTCGAATAACATTTTTCTCCGTGTATGTATGCAGAAATGGTCGGTCCGTTTGAAATATTCCAAACGGATTGCAATCTTTATAGCACAGGCGTCAGGTGGGAATGCTGTCCTTGTTCTACTGGTATTACAATGGAAGATGCTGCGAGAAATTAGCGTCATTGATCCCTTCGATACCGGTGCATAGTCGGGAACGCGAACGCCAAACTTACATTTGTACACCTTTGACATTTGTCACATAAAGCGGTCTACACACCATGCTGCGAACAGCCCGACATATCGGGCTGTTAGCAGCTGGCTATAAATCGAAGGTATGCGAACCCGTAACACTCTGTTTCACTCAGTGAAATGAGATAGTGATATTGAATTTGTTGTGTAATAAAAGAGACAGAAGGCAACGTGAATCAGAATGTTACGGGTTCGCACGAGGAAAAAAGAGACAGGAGACAATAGCCAGCTTCTAACAGCTGACGGCTGTAGGTAGACCGCTTAAGAAGAATGGGTTCTTAAGTTCAACAGCTCGGTTGTGGAACGATTTGCCGGCCGCTGTGTTTCCTCCCTACAATTCTGTACTACGAAGGAAAAGCCATGGGAGTCCACTTTGGATTTTTGTTAGGGAAAGCGATTTTAGGGTTTGTGAACTGAATATGTGAAGGTCTATGAACGATATATTTCATAATTAATGTATTTGGCCATAGTTAAGACAAATATGTAAATTAATTAATATATTTTGCTTTATCCTCTACAGTAAATTGGTTTCCAATGGTTATGTAATTAGTTAAATCAGTTAATATACTGTTTATGGATTTTATTGTTTCATCCAATAATGAGATACATAAAAAAATTGCATATTCAACTCAAAACCTCAAAAAAGTGGACTATACGTGGTTTATTCTTTAAGGTACAGAATTCTACGAACATTCTGGAATAAACTCTTATTTATAATATTAATAAATCTTAATATATAAAACAAAGTCGGGTTAGTTACACCATTTATAACTCAAGAACGGCTGAACCGATTTTTATGATCTTTGATTAGTTGGATTTGTCTCCATCCCGATTAACAGAATAATTATTAAAACATCGGAAAAAATCACGGGAAAAATAATAATGAAGAAAATTAATTTTTTCATATATTTTGAATGGAACGACAACGCACATTATTTTCAAATAATGTGCGTTGGTCAACATAATTTGAATCAATTCGAACTGTCAATGGTGTAGTGTGCCGAACATTTCGTGCTTAGTCAACAGCTCAATTTAAGTTTTTGAACTTAGAGTAGGTACCTATTTATTTTAACTTAATAAAAACTTAATTTATTTCAGCTAATAAATTAAACACAACATTTATTGATTCTGAGGCGGTACGAAGTTTGCCGGGTCAGCTAGTAAAATTATAAAAATAATCTAATCTGCAATAATCACTGATGTGGATTAACAACGTAGTAATCCGATGATGGCATTGGGAATGTAAGTAACACATCTCAGAGTAATCGAAAGTGAAACGTAACAGAACGAGAAGAGAGAGACGGTGTTCTTAAACCGGAAGTTGCGAACACGTAGGTACCTAGACCGGAAGGAGGATGTACGGTGGTGCTGATAAAGGCCTGCCGCATAGCTCTGTTATAACATGTAACCTCTCATAAGAGATCTGTGTAACATAAAGAACAGTTAGTACCTACCATAGACATCCAAATTGACAGACTTGATTTAATAACTTAACCTAAATAACTAAACTAACTTAACCACTGGAGCGACAGAGCAATTAAAATATTTTTTCTCGGATTGCTAAAGGAAATTTTTCCGCCCACATTAAAGAAATCATACCTTCGAATTTGAATATGGAGACATACAAACTGATTATATTTCGATGTAGCCAATGAATTCCCCTATCTTTTGTCTATTATCACATATTTTTAGGATTTATAAAAAATATATAATTAAATCTTCAACCTTAAAATATTTTAAAGAATCTAGAAAATATTTATTGTGTTATATTTTGAATGTGCAATATATTATAAGTAGTTTTAAAAAAATATATTTTTTGAAAATTTGCCACATTTTGGCAACGAAGCAATTCAAGGTTTTAGAAACAGCGCCATAATGTGGCAAAAAGCGCTCTAAGGTTAAGGGAAGGTTAAGCGTTAAGGGAACATACCAATACTACGTGACCCGTTCATTTTTTAAAAAATGTAATAAGCGGTAATTGTTGAATGAAACACTAGTTATTATTGAATCCGTAGCTTAGTGGATAGAGCTCCTGACCGGCAATCAGAGGGGCGCGGGTTCGAGTCCCGTCAGCGACATGTATCTTTTCTCGGGAGTTTTTTTCAACATGGATGAGTGTTTCAGGCTAATAATTATTGCTTATAATAATTGTTACTCTGTAAATGTTTAAAACAATAAATAAATGAAATTAAAATCTGGTTATAATTTCGAAGAGCTGGATGCAAGCCACGTGACCATATTTTTGGCACCAGTAGATTTCGAGAATACTTTGAATGCATTACATCTTTTTAGTTTATATTTTTTCCCAGTATCTTTACCCATTAGGATTTTTTTTGTGTCTACTACTATAGAGCTACTGCCGAAAAAATTGCTTTTTCACATGCCTACAACACTCTCTGCGATTTGAAAAGCAGGTATTAGATAATTAACACTCCTGGCATAGGTCACTCCAAGCGGTTCGCTACGTTTAGTGATCTAGCAGCAGTGCTCGGGTTCTTGGAGTGAGGTTTTTTTTTCCTTTAAGTTTTAGCGGCAGATGGTTTGGTTCACCTACTGCGCGGCGGGCCGGATCGGGAGAGACTGGCTGGATTTCAAGCCGGGCTCTCTCGATCCATTGCTATCGCTTTGCACTGCAGTGGGAGAAATATTCATACGTCCGTCACTCCTGGTGTGCTAGCACGGTCGCTCGATATGAAGTTACCGACCGATTGTCGGTAACTTCTCATCGTTCCCTAGGACAACTGCAGATGTATGATATCGAATATATTAAGGACACTTAGTCATTGTAAACTGTCACCTATTCGTTTGCGATCTGCAGTTGTCGTAGGAAACGATGAGAAGGTACCGATAGTTATCCTATCGATCGTTATAGAGCAAGCGTGTTAGGGCCTCTGGTGTGCTAGCACGGTCGCTCGATATGAAGTTACCGACCGATTGTCGGTTACTTCTCATCGTTCCCTAGGACAACTGCAGATCTCAAACGTACAAACGACAGTTGATATCGAATATATTAAGGACACTTAGTCATTGTGAACTGTCACCTATTCGTTTGCGATCTGCAGTTGTCGTAGGGAACGATGAGAAGTTACCGATAGTTATCCTACCGATCGTTATAGAGCAAGCGTGCTAGGGCCTCTGGTGTGCTAGCGTGATCGATCGATATGAAGTTACCGACCGATTGTCGGTAACTTCTTATCGTTCCCTAGGACAACTGCACATCGCTAACGTACAAACAACAGTTGTTGTCGAATACGTTAAGGACACCTAGTCATTGTGAACTGTCACTTTTTCGTTGGCGATCTGTAGTCATGCTAGGGAACGATGAGAAGTTACCGATAGTTATCCTACCGATCGTTATCGAGCGAGTATGCTAGGGCCTCTGGGGTGCTAGCATGCTCGATCGATATGAAGTTACCGACCGACTGTCGGTAACTTCTCATCGTTCCCTAGGAGAACTGCAGATGAGATCGAATATATTAAGGACACTTAGTCATTGTGAACAGTCACCTATTCGTTAGCGATCTGCAGTTGTCCTAGGGAACGATGAGAAGTTACCGACAATCGGTCGGTAACTTCATATCGATCGACCATGCTAGCACCCATGGCCCCCTAGCACACTCGATAATTTTCGGTAGCTTCTCATCGTTGATGTCGAATATATTAAGGATACTTAGTCATTTTGAACTGATACTCATTCGTTGGCGATCTGCAACCATGCTAGGGAAAGATAAGAAGTTACCGAAAGTTATCCTATGAATCCTTATCGATCGAGTGTGCTAGGGGCCCTAGACACACTTGCCCCCACCCATCATGCCTTTTACTTTTCCAGAACTCCACCTCCTTCCTTTCCCCGAAAGACCCTTCACACAGCATCCCCAAAAGATTAACTCTGAAGAGAAGTTTCTTTCTTTACTTGCGATGGGTTTTAATTAAATAATTCTACCAAATTTATTTCAACAACATAATATTTCGTTTATGTCTATCACTAATGTGCATAGATATCTGAATTTCGTCCACAATCTTCTTACTAATATTATAAACGCGTAAGTTTGTATGGATGTATGTATGTTTGTTACTCTTTAAATCGAAATTTTATGAACGGATTTTAATGAAACTTTATAATAATATAGCTCATACATCAGAATAACATATAGGCTATAATTTATAAAGCTAGCTATTTATTTTCAATTTATTGAAAATAATAATTATTGTTTAATAGAAAACGTCAAAATTTGAGAATGACATTTTGCAAAACAATCAAAATTCTATTTTGGAAAATATTCATATTGAATTTGAATCAAATCAAGAATTCATATTTTAAATAAATAGGTTAAGAATTTTGGTATAAACGTAGATGGGACCTAGGAAAAGAAAATAGATTACTCGAAGTACTAATCCTACGCAGATGAAGTCGCGGGCAGAAGCTTGTCACGTATATATTACAGGTGTTAAGAGACATACTTGACTCAGTGATTCCTAGCACTATTTGGAGTAAAAATTGCAAATGAAATTTTGGTTTCCGGTGACCATTTCGATGACTTTTTTTCCTTTTTTTTTCATCAAAATCATATAAACAAAAAAAAATCTTTCGTATGCTGTCATTGGTCATTCAGCCGAGTAACCGCCCAACCTCTTACCCCCCCCCCCCCCCCCCCCCTCCAACTGTCCAACATCTACTATATTTTTTATGTTTTTGTAGAAAAAAAAAGATATCAAAAATGTCAACGGAGAAAATAAAACTACATCATTTACATTTTTTACTCCAAATAATGTCAGGAATCACTGGTTAAAGTAAGTCAAGTACGTTCCTTAACACCCTGTATAATGTTTGTACAGGTCGAGTAGAAAAAAATATGATAATCCAATATTAGAAAACCTATCATTAAAGTTCGATTTTATCAATACAACATAATATAAACTTGTCTGCAATCTTTCTTAACTATAATAAATCGTGTTTTGGACCAATTATTGTTAACGGCCCCAGCCAATAAACGAGATTTAAATGGTAATCCGTAAATTAATTGACACAATTTTCTTTAATTACAAACAATCGTATTAATCGGACATTGCAAAGTGTATTTATGTGATTTGTCAAAATCAAAAACTAATGATTTAAATTTCATTTATCGGGAGAAAGCATCTGGTTTGAGATATTCTAAAATAGACTGTTTAAATTATTGACAAACCAAGCAACTACTCAATGTTGATATTAGCTCACTGAGGGAGCAACTATCAACAAGACCAGCTGTTGGATGTTCCTTTTCAAAATATAATAGGAATACCCCAAGGCACTATGTTGGGTCCTTCTTTATTTTTTTAATATCCCGCCTTTTAGGCCGTGAGGAAAAAATCTCTCTTAAGAATCAGTTCTTAACAGCAAGATTTCTCTCCGGACCGACATGACTATTGGCAAGTTAGTACTGCAGGGAGATAAAACTGTATACACTGTCGGTGGTGAAGATAACCATCGGGAACATAGATATGAATGCTCTCCATGATAGCCGAGTTTTCACAACATCCGCAAATCAATATAACGAAATGCGTAGCATGTGTACATCCCTTCCGATCCCTAGATGGTTCATTCCAAACATACTAAAAAAAGTCGGTAGGATAGAGCCAGGGATAATAACCATAAAAACTCATGTAGAGAAATCTTAGAAATTAAGGATTCTGTCATCTCACACAATCACCTGACACATCCAGCTGTTATTGAGGAAAATCAAACACTAAAAGAAAGAAATATCCACAGGATGAATAAACTAACCTGAATTTATGGTAGCAATGTCCCGCCTTGATGGGTAGAAGTCTCAGATATCTAGGAAGTTGAATACGATGTTGCGAAACCAGGAGATATGGACAAATACGCAATGGCAACTCTAATGGACTATATTAAAAGTACTAGGCTCCTGTCAAGGGGATAAGATAAAACATGGGAGATAGCACAATGGTTCTATTGCCTGAGTACTATGGAAGTTATACAGACCATCATCTTATCAATAATAAGAGTAATATTACTTTTCAAGGTTAATCATATTTACTTAATAGTAGGAATACCACAAGACACCATATTGGGTCCTGCTTTATTGTATTAAAGTCCCGCCTTGATGGAAAGAAAGTTAAGATACTTGGAAAGTTGAATACTATGTGGTGGAACCAGAAGACATGGACAAACACGCAATGGCAACTGTGATGGAATATATAAAAAGGACTTCTGTCAAGGGAATAAGTTAAAACATGGGAGATCGCACAGTTGTTGCCTGAATACCTAGTGGAAGCTATACAGACCAATACCATCATCTTATCAATAATAAGAGTAATATTACTTTTCAAGATTAAACATATTTACTTAATAATAGGAATACCACAAGGCACCATGTTGGGTCCTGCTTTATTGTTAAAATGTCCCGTCTTGATAGTCTATAGATATTCACAACGCACAGGGAGGTTCCGAAGAGAAAGAACGATTATTCCCCGTATCAATTTATTTAAATTAAAAATTTTATATCGATTTATTTCCTTAAATACTTGCTTTAATATAAACCTACAATCAATTAACCAATAAAAATGCTCAAAACGCAAGATGATAAATTATTAAATATCGTGTACTTCTTGTAAGTATTTTTTGATCATTAAGTATTTATGTTTTTTCAATAATGTCTAAACAAAATAAGTGTGTAAAAAAAATCTGAAATATTTTAGTTTGTAAGACCGTAAATAAAAGGAAAAACTGAGGTACTTTCGTTACAAAATACGTTCTCGTATTTATTTTTTAATGATTTTAATTTAACTAAAATTAAAATTCAAAAAAAAAATGTTTACTAGATTATGTACTGATTTATTTTGTTGCATGATTTTACGATTGGAAATTTGTGTTGTTTAATAAAATATGTCGTTTGAAAATTGAACAAATCTGCCTACGACCAACGGTATAACCTTAGTATTTTAAAAATGAACTTAGTTTTTCAAAATTTAAAATATGCGTTTACCAGATAAAATAACAATCTTTCAAAATCAATTTATGTTTTTTGTAAAAAACAGTCAGTACGTCTAGAATTTGAATTAAAAAGACTGATTTCCGGTATTCTCTGATAATAACCTCGTCAAAAGAATTCATATTCTACGTTTTCATAGATGGAGCGTGTATAATTATTTTACAGATATTTAAAGATACACCAGCAATTCGCATATGAATAAATAGTTTTGTCAATTAAAAAACTCTAATATTTCAAGAAAAGCTAAGAATTGCATTATTGTGAATCACCGATGCAATATTGTATTTGTTCGCCTTTCTTGAAAGTTCATTCATAATCATATTGCTTGTGCATGTGCGCAAACAATTATTTATTTTTTTTATATTTCGAAGCATAACTTGTAAAAAGCCTTTATCCATAAAAAAATTACTTATACGCGCGCCATCTTTGAAAAAGTGGAATATAATAATAATTGGATGACTTGTATAGCGCCGTTTTTGTGAAAAATCACCTCAAATTTAATTCAAATTTCAAAAATTAATTTCTACAACAATCTTACTTCTAACTACACACTAGAAAATATAAAAAACCAATGACTAAAACAATGGATGCAATTCCACCGGTTCTTTGATCAGCGATACAAAACTATATGTACAAAGCATCTGAACAACTAGCGCGGTGCTGCCTAAAAATGTAAATGTACATGTATTTTTTATTTTTTTATTTTTTTAAATTTATTTATTATTATTATTTTTTTTTTCAATGAAAATGTACAGGACCATATTTACCTGGTAGGTCACTTGAGATTAAAGTTAAAAGATGTTGATTTATATACAGTTTGCGCGCAGAGGACATCATAGCGAACACACGTTCTTGGAAAAGTAATTATTTGATCCTGGTATATTTTTAATACTAATATATAATTATGTTATTCAATTAACGTGTTTGGGAAAAGCAAAATTAATTAATGGGCGGTACAGAGTAGTACATGAATTTTATTTATTTTCTTAAATGAAATCTCAGTCTCTCGTTAAGCGACGGATTGCTGTGAAGGCTTCGAATGATGTTAATCTAATAAGAAGATAAATTATAGGCAATACACAATACAAATAGATTTATTAAATTTTAGGGTATGAGAACCATTAGTTTTACACCTTAAGAGGCTAGACTTTGAACCACACGCGGAACACCCGCGTCTGTCATTCTGTCCCGCTCACAATAAGCTCACGCACACTTACAATACATGCGAATGCGAAATGTGCGAATGAGACAACGCTCAAATTTACCTACAGAAATCGCTCGAAAAGGGGTTTATGGAGAATACACTTTTCTACACCAAAACTTTCACAAAATTGAAATTTAAAAAAAAAATTTTTTTTAGAAAGAAGAAGCTACGTCGGGCGCTTTTTATAATTTTATAATTCTTTATGAGAGTTGAGTTAGCAGTACGTTTTTCCTTAAATAATATTTTTTGATAAATCGTACATGTTTGACAGTGAATGTTTACGTTAATACGAAACGCATCGAAAATTCGAAAACATACCGACATAGTTTTTACCCTCTAGAAGGCAGTATAAAAAAAGTATTCATTTTGTGCAATTTTCGATGTAGAAAAGTGTTTTTTCCCGGGCGTCCTTTTTGTATGGGCCGAAAAGCGAAGTATATCATCTTAAACAATAATAATTTCTCGGGTTTGCTAAATAATTATTTGAGACGAGGCATAGTTTTCTTATTTTCGTATTCTTTGAATTGGGTATCCAGCAACACCCTCGAGGTTATTTCTCACAAAAACAGCGCTCTACAAATTATCCAATTATTATGTATATATTTTATTCGATTAGTATGAAATAACATGACTTGTATGTTTATAATGTCAATGGATAGATGTCGTAATTTTTCAAGTGACAATCGATGGTAAATTTCTTATTTTGAAAGGTATGATCCAGAGCCTTTTGTATGAATCCTACAATTATAAATTCCCGTGATTTTTCACGGGTCTGCGCTAGTACTTATTACAATAATATTAATAACGTTAATTTATTGTAACTGCATAATCACACAATTTTATATAAATTGAGTGTCAAAGCGCCATCTGCAGCAATACAGTGAAAACAGTAATGTGGTCATAGCTTCGGAGTTTTTCCGCTAGTTGATATTTTTCCATTTAGCTGATCGATTTCGCCTGAGTTTTAACACTATTTTTTAGTTTTTTTAAACAACTTCTTTACGCACGCTTGACTTGGGGAGTAAGCTGTCGAATGCGTGACGAGGGCGTTACGAAAAGTGTTATCGGGCGAGGCGAACGATAATAAATTAAAATAAAAAATATATATATATAATTACTAAATAAGATATGTATAGACGGAGCTAAAGAAGTTCTACTTCAGTCGTGTGGTCTAAAGCACACTCGTTTTTTTTATCGCGTCTTTCTTCTATATTTTTAACCGTTCAGTGATTCACTTCAAAGCTCCAAAACTCTTGATGGTAATGAAGTTGTAGCTAATAAGAAATTGCGTTGTCTTCACAGAGGAAGGAATTTAAATATCATGGTTATCTTGCAATTGCTAAAGAAAAATAGGTGACCAGAATGTTCAGTGGAAACTTTTTAAGTGTATGAATATTGAGTACAAACTTTTCATCGGATGTTAATTCCTCACATGATAATTCATCATGTCTCGAAGCTTCGAAAACTGATAATTGGGGTTTTTAACCTTAGGTTAAGTTAGGTTAGGTTAGGTTAGGTTAGGTTAGGTTGGGTTAGGTTAGGTTGGGTTAGGTTAGGTTATGTTAGGTTAGGTTAGGTTAATGTGAGTTATGATATGATGAATTATCATGTGAGGAAGTATCGTGTCTAAATAAATTTACTATGGGAATTCAGACGCTGAGATCTCATAGTCCGTTTAGACATGGTGTTATGAATTCAATAAAGCTGTTTTTAAGGGATCTTATATTTTTTGACAATTTATTAGTTTAATATTTTAATTAATGAAGATAATATTAGCGAAAGTCAATCAAAAATCCGAAACAGAAAAATCAGAAAAAGATACGGATACATCTGGGACTCGAACCCAGGTCCTCCGGCAATCCGGGCCGACGCGCTATCCACTGCGCCAACGTATCCCTATCCGATTCGGTCATTTTTAACTGTATCATACTTCAACTGAGAACCACCAACATTATTTTCATTTTTCGTATCGCATATTTTTATTGACTGCTATCTTTATGTGTGATTGCAAGATTCAACTCGAACTAAATGCCCTCTAGATAGTGTCAGGATACATTTTATCACTTTTTATTAATATGCGACATCTATTGACTTTATCTGCAAGTCTAGGATTAAATATTTTTATTTTTATTTATAGATATATGCGATAAGAAAAATTAAAATAATGTTGGTGGTTCTCAGTCGAAGTATGATACAGTTAAAAATGACCGAATCGGATAGGGATACGTTGGCGCAGTGGATAGCGCGTCGGCCCGGATTGCCGGAGGACCTAGGTTCGAGTCCCAGATGTATCCGTATCTTTTTCTGATTTTTCTGTTTCGGATTTTTGATTGACTTTCGCTAATATTATCTTCATTAATTAAAATATTATAATATTATTAATTCTGAAATTTGATTAATAATATTATATTAATAATATTAATATTAATAACTTCATATTTCAAATTTCAGAATTAATAAAAGTCATTTTTTCAGATGATATTAAAATGACTTTTATTAATTCTGAAATTTGAAATATGAAGTTGACAATTACGACAGTCTCAAAATAGATGGCAGTGGCCCAATTGGTAGAAGTGTATGTCCCGGTAAGACGTAAGGTTCTGGGTTCGAGTCCCAGTTGCGACCATTATCTTTTATTATTTTCCTGTGTCTTATTCATTTTCATATTTAAAAAAAAGATTATTATTGTTATCTTCTTCTTCAATAATAATTATTGCTTATAATAATTGATAATATTTTATTTTAACTTAGCCCCAGCTGGTTGCATATGGTTACCTTTATATGAAAAAAAAAACATTAGTCGAAGATAATATTATTAATTCTGAAATTTGAAATATGAAGTTGACAATTACGACCTAAGAGTATGGATATTATATACTCTTAGATTACGACAGTCTCAAAATAGATGGCAGTATCCCAATTGGTAGAGGTGTATGTCCCGGTAAGACGTAAGGTTCTGGGTTCGAGTCCCAGTTGCGACCATTATCTTTTATTATTTTCCTGTGTCTTATTCATTCTCATATTTTAAAAAAAGATTATTATTGTTATCTTCTTCTTCGATAATAATTATTGCTTATAATAATTGATAATATTTTATTTTAACTTAGCCCTAGCTGGTTGCATATGGTTCTACCTGCACGTTTATGTATGTTCTAAAATGGTTAGTATAAATCATATTTAAATATTTTACTTTAAAAAATGTAAAGTTAAGATTTAACCTCAAAATCAGGAATCGGCAAATAGATTATAAGAAATCGCCTTTGCAAACTTTGACACCTCATATGTATACAGAACGAGGTAAAGTGAAGTTAGAACCATTTACAACCAACATGTCAATATGTCCTAAACATTATAATAAACAACAACAAAAAAGATTAATTATATGAAAAAGGTAACTTTTATTAGGTTCTATTAACTACAATACAGTGTATTTTTTATATATAAAACAATAACATTAAACAATATTTTTTAATCCCTACATCTAATAATTTCATATTATACAAAAATAACCATAATTAATATTTAAATATTTACAAAACTTAACAAAATATTTCGAATAATTTTGTACACATTTAAAAAAATATTTTTTCCCAATCTCAAAAATGCAAATAGAAAAAAAATCAATAATAACAATTTTATCGTTATTTCAAATTCGTATAAAAATACTGCGGTAGTTTTTTTCTTTTTTTTTAATTAGAATCCTGAAATAATTATCAAAAAAAAATTAAAATTATTAATTGAAGGAAAATTCTCGCTATAATTTATTTAAATAAATATTAAAATTTATAAACTTTTTTTTTAAATTTTGGACTAAATAATAATATTTTTTGCTTTTTGATTTATTAATTTTGATAGTTAATTTTTACAATTCAATTATTTCAGGTCTTTCTTTAGTCAAATGTCTTAAACTATTTATTGAACAAAAAGGTAAAAACAAAAACAGAACTTACACAAATAAATAATAATGGCATTTCAATATTCTATCAGACAAATTAATAAAATAAGCATTTTATAAAATTCTGCGATTAAGTGACGCTCATGCGACCTCTAGCAGAGTATAATGGTACTATCCAACACGGCTACCACCTAGACAGGATTGTTTACAAACAGGAACGAATTTACAGTCAGACGAAATACAAGCGCTCTAGTTAAAAACTTCAAAACCTTCTGATATGATACCTCCTACCTATGATTTCACACCACAGCATTAAAAAGAAACGTTACTTTATTAACTGTCTGAGCTTCATCCTTTCTAATACCTTAACTTACATCTATGGACTATTTTGTCATTGAATTCGCTTTACCATCCAATGGACCACCTTTAAACATATTGACTTCTTCAAGAGTACCAGTTTCCTACAGTTTTAAACTTCTCTGTTCACTGGATGTCCGTTCAGATCAATTTCCAGACTTGGTATCAGCGGGGGTTTGAATCCATACTCCAGTCTGTAACCTTGAAGAGTCCTTTCTGATCTCCTGAACTTCAGACTGTTCTCGTTATGATGGAGTCCTCCGTAATTCCAGGAGTCTGTTGAAGACTTCAAAGGGACTGGTCCAAGATATTGCGAAAAGCTGGAATGTTGCAGACTTGCCTGTTTGAAATTATCATTGGAAGGGGTGTTGAAAGAAATTGATGGTTTATTGTAAGCGTATCCACTGTCGCTTTGTAAAATCGCTGGTCTTGAAAATTTCGGTTGTTCAACTGAAATATGGTTGTTGTTTCTATAAAAAACTTGGTTTTGCTGATTTTGGTTGTATCCATATTGCCTGTCTTGATTCCACTGGGTCTGAATTTGTCCATGATTTTGAACATGACTTGGTTGAACCTGTGAAGAAACTGGATGTAAGACAGTATAAGGCCTATTCACTAGTTTTGCAACAGTAAAAGGCACTGGTCTTTCAACTTCAATCTTATATGGTACCTTAACTTCTCCTGGGTAAGGTACTTGCTTTTCTACCTCCCTGTCTACTTGAACAGGGTAATGAATTCGCTTTTCAACAGGGCTGAACACTGGCACTTCTACTTTATATGGTACTTTGACTTCAACTGGATAAGGTACTTTCTTTTCTACAATCTGCTTTCCAGGCTGATCTTGAGAATAAGACACGCCTAAGTTTTGTCTCATTTGTTGCAGAGTTATACGCTGCGGTGTGCCATATAAAAGATATGGCTGATATTGTAGATGTGATGGATTAATTCCAACAGTTCCATGGTTTTGCTGATGTTGATTATCTTGCTGCTGAGATATGTAAAAGAATTGAGGCTGATGAGACTGAACTCCGATTTGCTGATGCTGGTTTTGTTGAATAGTCTGACCATGGTTGAACAATTGTCCGTTAGACTGTGTGTATTGCAAAGCAATTGGCGGATTAGTTGCTGGTACTTGCGAGTAGTCATCGTTACAACCAATTACTTGCTGATCTGCAACCTGGCGATGACTAACACTGTTGAGAGACTCTTGGTTATAGTCTGAGTTGAAGTTGCTATCCACATTTTGAACTGTTTGAAGAACAACGTCTTGCTGGTTCTGTACTAACTGATGCTTTTCAATTTGAGCTTGTTGCAAGACTTGTTGATTCTGATACTGCTGTTGTTGCACTTGTTGATGTTGCTGATATTGATAGTTTTGGTGTTGTTGTATTTGTTCATTTTGATAGATTTGTTGTCTTTGAATTTGTTCGTTTTGATAATTTTGCTGTTGTTGGTTTTGATAATTTTGTTGATGCTGATTTTGCTCATTCTGGTAGTTTTTCTGTATTTGCTCTTGTTGATTTTGATACTGTTGCTGTTGCTGGGATTCTTGTTTGATAGATTCTCCCTGGTTTTCCTCAAATTGTTGACTAATTTCTTCAGCAGCAAGTTGATTTTGCTGTTCAGCTGGGTGAATAAGAACTTGTTGGGCTCCTAGCTGATAAAGCTGTTGGTTAGAATTCACTTGTATCTTTTTGGACTCTTCTAGGGCACTCGGGTATTGGATCTGATTATTATCCGTAGATTTTATCTGGTCGTTGTAAATTTGTGTCAATTGTTTCTTCAATTCTCTGTTAATTGCTTTATTGTCTTCGTTTTCTTGTTCAATGACGTCGTCTTCTACAAATTTTACATCTGTAGTTTGCTCCGTATGAGCACAATCGAGGTATTTCTCGACGTTGTTTGAACTAACCAGACTCAAACCCGCAGTCAATGGAGCCAAAAACTTTTGGCTCACTGGTCTAGGAGTAACTACGATGGTAGAATCCAGAGGCTTAGTGTAGCTTTGTTCAGTTACGTAATCAATCCTTGTGACATCAGTTTCAACTGTGCTCTGGGTTGTAGAAAAGATATTGTTTACTTGAACACCTTGTTGAACGTTTTGTAAAAGCTCGGAACTGATGGAAGATTGAGTTGAAGATACTTCATTGTTGTTGTAGTCGTAATCGAAATCTGGAACGATAATTGGTGATCCCTTTTCTTGACCGTATTGGAAATTCTGATATCTTTCAATGGATACGATTCCGGCACCAGTTGGTGGCTTCAAAAGGCTATTACTAACGCTGAGGGTTCCTCTTAGAGCCACAATACTTTGAGTCGGTCTAATATTAACAACGTGTTGGTGTTCATTAAAGCTATATGTATCAGCAGAATTGGCATTTTGATTCTGCTCTTCTTGCTCAGCAGCTCCGTTAATGCTCAGCAAATCTTCATTTGACACAAGATTCTGTGTCGATTCAACCAACTTTGTGTATACATTTTTATTCTGTTTCAACCCAGACTTAATAGTCGAACTAATAATGGGGATTTGAGTCGTTGATGAAACATACACATTTTGTTTAGGCACAAATTTGACTTTGTTTCTTCCCAACTGAACATTACCTTTATTATTTTGATAGCTAGACGACAATAATTTCTCTCCGTATTGTCCATTAACCTGGGTTGTAAGAAGATAATCATTTTCAGCTTCATTGTCAACACCTTCAGAAATCTCCTGAACGAAGTTTCCATCAGATACAAGTTGACCATTATTCAAGATACCATCTTGGCGAACTCCTTGCTGAATATTAACGAAACTTGGCTGATTCACCAGAATTCCTCTTTGATCTCCTTGAATGACTTGTCCAAAATTGATTTGATTGTAAACAGGAATACCGGCGTTCAACTGATAATTGACTACATGAGCAGGATTTTGATTTGGATTTTGATTGCCTAACTCTACTTGTACAAACGACTTTGAATTATCTCCACCAACATTTGAAGAGTATTTAACACCACCATTTGGCGATAGATATAGGTTTTGTTCTTGCTGGTAGTTTCCTGGAAGTGTTGGAGTTAGCACAGTTGAAACTTGCGGGATTATTTGTGGCTGATTTGGTGATTGCAAAATTTGCTGGATTGGTTGATATGTTACAATCGGTTCTGGATTTTGCTGTGTGTACAGGTTTGGCTGTGTTGGTAAAAGCTGTGTTGGCTGTGATGGTGTGGGTCCTACAGGAGAGTTCTGGTGAAGAGCCATGGCGTGATGTGTCTGGATTCCATTGGTGTTGTCGTGGTGGATAAATCCATCAGTGGAAGTCCCCGCTGGAAGCACTGTTCCAGCTAGTAGTGGAACGATTGGTGCCAAATTCTGGAAAAGGGAAAAAAAATCTTTACTTTACTTGCAAACGAGTAGAAAAACTTCAGAAATATATGAAACTATTCGAATTACGAATAATCAAACAATGTGTACATACATATATATGCTGATTAGCCATTTAACCAACAATAAGGCCAACAATTAATCATTAATATCTTTCCATTTAAACGCATCCTTCTTTTCACTTTCAACCATATTATTGAATTTCAAAATGTTTGATTTTCCTCCTATTAAATATTTTCCGATACACCAAAAAAAACATTGCAATAAATTATTTTTACCTTTATTAATTTCTTTACTGTAATTATGTGACGAATTATGTTGCAGAGCAACATTTCCCTCAGAGCCTGTATCATATTAGGGATTTTTAAACATATATGATAGGACGGATTTAACCAGAGCCTTGAAGAAATCCGTGTTGTATGGGGGAGGAGTGAATTAGGAAGATGTAATGTAATTTATCTGTGATAGGAACTGTAAGAATTTCAGAAGACCTTGGGGAGGACTTCTTTGGTATTTAGAAAATAATAGGAAAGGAACTAGTGGACCAGGATTTTAAAGAAACCTAGCTATATGTAGTAGAAGGAAGAAGTGAATTAGGGTGATGGAATGTAGTTTAACTGTAATACTGGACGACCTCGCGGATGACTTCTTTGACGTCTTTGTCTTTACAAACAGGAATCGAACGATTGAACCAGAATCTTTAAGAATCAAATATGTTATAAGAGGAATAAGAAATGAATTAGAATGATGAAATGTAGTTTGTCGGTAATACTGGAAACCTTCTGGGGGAAAATAGGAAAGGAACAGGGGTAATGTAGTTTACCTGTGATACTGGGTGACCTTGCAAAGAACCTTTTGAGAGACTTATTTAATATCCTTCATCAAAAATAGGAAAGGAACGACTAAACCAGGATCTTGAAAAAAATCCATGTTGTAGGAGCGAGGAATGGGAGAATATATAGTTGTAATAAAGGTTACCTGTGATACCGGAGGACTTTGTGAAGGTCCTTGTGGAGCACCCTGCGGTCCAAGCTGCTGCCCCTGCAGACCCTTGACTGCTGCCTCTCCAAGGGCCAGCCTGGCGCTGGAGTGTCCAGAAGCAGTCCTGCTGCTGTACTGCACCAAAGGATGGAATCCCCAGTCGTCTACCAGATACTGGACGTCTTGGGAAGATGCTTCCTGGAATAAGAATGTATATAAAAGTTTAAATGTTGAGATCCTACGAAATTTTCCAAAATCTTTTGACATAAATTGTTTTGATTATTAGCAGTGCTTAAACCCGGTAGGCATAAAGTATAAAAAAATAAAAGTGGTGTTTACAAAGTTATTGTTTTTTTGATTTTGTATTATTTAACATGAAACGACAATCGGTGGTAAAAAAAAATTACTATACATTTGTCTAATAAAATAGGTGTGTTTTTACTATTCTTAGTATCTCTTGGTAATTTTAGTTCGAAAAATTAGTTAATTTATGTTTGCATTCAAAAATTTTATATTTAAAAAATAAAATGTTTATTAAACTAACTAACTAACTAACCATCACGACGTTTCCTCGCAAGAGTAGACAGAGAGGATGGACCGCCCAACAACTCGATCTTGGCATTCACCCATTGCCTCATTCACATTCATACATCTTCTCATACATACTCTTCATTATTTTGACTCGTGGCTCGACTCAAGTATCTGATTCACTTGATCGTGCCACGTTCTCTTTACAATCCTTTCTTTATTCATTCGCTCAACATACCCAAACCATATAATCGTCCCTTTTCTTAATCTTTCTTATTATACGCTCACATCAGCTTTGCATTCTTTTCGGATCTTCACATTTCTCACACGATCATGCATGGTTTTACCACACGTACCACTCAGGGATCTCATTTCTTTAGCATTCAGTCTACTTGCATCCTTTCTCTGTCAGTTCCGTGCTTCACTGCCATACGTTAGGGTAGATACCAGCACTTCATTGTGGACTGCTAATTTCGCTTCTGTGGACAGCTTTTTGTTGGCTCTGCATAACCTGCATTCACCCTACTTTCAATATCCCTATCATTCTTCCCATCTCTCGTAAACATACTTCCCAAATACACAAAATCATCCACCTGCTCCAAGTATGTAACATGTTTATTTCTAATAATAATTTTTAAAACTTATTTCATCACCTTTCAAAAACAGTTGTTAATTTTCGGATATCTTCAGAAATATTCTATCTATTTGGATTTTATTTCAAAGCGGACCCTCTGACAGAATATGACCGAGGCCTGAGGGGACAGAATAAACCCCAAATATGACATAGGTCCTGAGGAATTTTATTTTTCTCAGAGCCTCCTGTGTAGAACCGTTGTAAAACATAAAACAGATAAAATTATATGATATTTAGTTTGGGTTACCTTTGGATCATCGACATAATAGTGTCCCTGGGTATGTTCGCCTTTTCTATTTTCCAGATGTCCCTGCTGGCTGCCGGATTTGTCGTCCAATACCATGTAGCTGTAGTTGTAATTCGGGGGGTGCTGGAACAACGAGAAAGAGAACAATCCATTAGGAAATAGAGTGAAAGATACATACAGAATCGCCCTAGTGTAAGACCACCATTCAAAATTGAAACGTTGCTTGAATTGAATATAGACGTGTTTAATGACCAAATTTGGATGGTCCATTACTTTTTTTTTCCTCTTCTCCATCTCCTTCCCTCCCCACTACCGTCAATCTCCAACATACAACAGTTGGGGATGCCATAGTCTCACTGGCTCCAGGTGGGAACAGTGGGGTAATCACATGAAAATAATATTCAGTATATTATTTATAACATATTACCACATTTAGTTTTTAATTTTCTAAAAAAATATATATTATTTTCTAAGATAATATCTATACATTGAAGAGCTGAAACAGTAATTATATGAAATTCCCTTGATAAAGTGTGTTCCGATAATTATTAAAAACACCTTTTGATCAGTTATTTAACATGTGATAGGTATGAAAAAAAAATCACAGTGTATCTTTAAATGCAACTTCAGAATTTGTCAAGAGATTTTTGCTCTAAATTAAACGAGTAATTTTTTAATTATATTCTAGCTGATACCCGGCATGCGTTGCAATGCTAATTAAATAAATAAATTGTTATTCCCGCGCCCCCTTCCCCTTCCGCGTTCCTTTTCCCCTTCCGCGTTCCTTTTCCCCTTCCCGCGACCCCCTCATCTCTCCCGCATTCCGCTTCCACCATCTTCGCATTCTCCTCTCCCTCGTCCCCCCTCCCGCGAAGCCCCCTCCTTAATTCCCCAACCGGCCCTCCCGCATACCCCTCCCTCCAGCCGTTTTTTCCTGCCACCTAACTCCAAAAAATACACCCCCATACATTGCAATCGTATGAATAGTATAGGAAATAATTTCATAACGCCAGAACTCACTATCCTATAACCATCCCGGGTATGCGCACATCATGTTCTCAAAGTTTCATCGCAATCGGATGAACGGTATGGCCGCGCATAAGGTACGAACAAACAAACAAACAAACATTAATATTTTTATTATAGATTTTCAGAATTTTCACTTATTTATATTTTTTTTATATTAGCGTGCTCCCTCTAACCTTCTTACTTACACACATTGATTCCCCAGCCTTGTTAGAAAAGATTGCATTTCGTTGCCCTGAACGCAATACCAGATCAAATACTCTATTTTATATACAACATTTTAAATCAAAATACGCACAAAACTACTTACTCGGGCGTATCTGTAAATCTTATAATGCCTTAAGACGATAGACTTCGCTTTTCGGCCCATACAAAAAGGACGCCCTGGAAAAAACACTTTTCTACGTCGAAAATTGCACAAAATGAATATATTTTTTTATACTGCCTTCTAGTGGGTGAAAACTATGTCGGTATGTTTTCGAATTTTCGATGCGTTTCGTATTAACGTAAACATTCACTGTCAAACATGTGCGGTTTATCAAAAAATATTATTTAAGGAAAAAGTGCTGCTAACTCAACTCTCATAAAGAATTATAAAATTATAAAAAGCTACCGACGTAGCTTCTTCTTTCTAAAAAATATATATTTTTTAAAATGTCAATTTCGTGAAAGTTTCGGTGTAGAAAAGTGTATTCTCCATAAACCCCTTTTCGAACAATTTCTGTAGGTAAATTTGAGCGTTGTCTCATTCGCACATTTCGCATTCGCATGTATTGTAAGTGTGCGTGAGCTTATTGTGAGCGAGACAGAATGACAGACGCGGGTGTCCCACGTGTCATTCAAAGTCTAGCCTCTTAAGCGATATTGACATTTTCCACCGTACCCTTAAATCTTTTAAAGTCAAACTAACTTTACAATGTACTTAAATCGAAACTATGCATTGTATATTATATTATTGTACCTCTGAATTGTTTATTATTTTCTTTTTAATATTTTTTCACTCACTTTATAATCAGTAATCACAACAAAAATGTATAAATGGAACTTAATTGGTTGATATTATGTTCACTATCTTATGTTAAATGATCTTTTACACAACTGTATGTTTCCTTAATAGACTTAAATAAAAATAAAATATCTCCCTTTCAAACCATATTCTTCTTTTATTTGAAAGCTTACTGTAAGATGAACGCTCTGCTTTACATGTAAGAAACTCGCAAATTGATCGCTTCTCACAAAGATAAATATAAAATTTACAATCTGTAATTTAATATTATTATGTGGTTTCTTTTACAGTAATGTAAAAAAACGTGAGTGGATTTTATACCGGAAAAAACCGAGCAACACGTCTTTTAATTTGCATACTAAATTTACAATATAATGTTACGTGTTAAATTCCCTTTCACCTGGCAAATTAGTTCCCATGATCTTGAGTTGGTTAATTCAGTGTCAAGATAACGCCGTTTTACTTCAACGAGCATTCTATTTTGGTTGTTCTGGTGTGAACTTTAAATAAATGCAATATACTTCCAGACGATGCAGATTAATGATTATTATTTATAACCATTTATTTTTATTTACCGGAAAATCACCGGATAGTGAAAGGGTACGATTTGGTCTATTTTTGTTGACAAATTAAGAGGCTAGACTTTGAACCACACGCGGAACACCCGCGTCTGTCATTCTGTCCCGCTCACAATAAGCTCACGCACACTTACAATACATGCGAATGCGAAATGTGCGAATGAGACAACGCTCAAATTTACCTACAGAAATCGCTCGAAAAGGGGTTTATGGAGAATACACTTTTCCACACCGAAACTTTCACGAAATTGAAATTTAAAAAAAAATATATTTTTTAGAAAGAAGAAGCTACGTCGGTAGCTTTTTATAATTTTATAATTCTTTATGAGAGTTGAGTTAGCAGCACTTTTTCTTTAAATAATATTTTTTGATAAACCGTACATGTTTGACAGTGAATGTTTACGTTAATACGAAACGCATCGAAAATTCGAAAACATACCGACATAGTTTTCACCCACTAAAAGGCAGTATAAAAAAATATATTCATTTTGTGCAATTTTCGATGTAGAAAAGTGTTTTTTCCCGGGCGTCCTTTTTGTATGGACCGAAAAGCGAAGTCTATCATCTTAAAGAGATCTTTTAAACAATGTTTTAATCACTGGTGCCTTTTTGACCACATGTCGGCCAATTACAGGCCACTAAGAATACATACTTTTTGGCTTGTTATTCTTCTTCTTCTCGTGCCCTGTCCGTTCAATGGACGTTAGCTATCATGTTGGCTATGCGGACTTTGTTTACTGCTGCCCGGAGCAGCTCTACAGTAGACTGGCCAAACCACTGTCTCAAGTTTTTCAGCCACGAAGTCCTCCTTCTTCCAGGGCCCCGTCTTCCGGCAATCTTTCCCTGCATTATGAGATGCAAGATATTGTACTTCTCCGGATGTCTCATCACGTGTCCTAGATATTTAAGTTTTCGGATTTTTATTGTTTTAATAACTTATTTTTCTTTATTCATCCGAACCATAACATCTTCATTCATAACTCTGTCCATCCAGCTTATTTTTGGTATTCTTCTGTAGATCCACATCTCGAATGCCTCAAGTCGCCTTACCAGTTCATTAGTAAGTGTCCAGGCTTCCATTCCATAAAATAATACTGAAAACATCTGACCATTCGCATTCGTAATTCAAGGTTGAGATCATGACTGCAGAACATCTTTTTCGTGCGGATAAAGATTGCACGAGCTTGCTCAATGCGGCATTTGATTTCAACCGAAGGATCCCATCTTTCATTTAAATTGCAGCCCAAGTATACAATACTTTGAACCTTCTCTAGTTTCGTTCCAGCAATATAAAGATTGTCATTCAAGTCAACTGCATTATTTTTGCTTATGAGCATGTATTTTGTTTTAGTTATATTCAGTTCTAACCCAAAATTTTCACAAGTCTTCACCAGGTTTGTAGCTTCCTCTTAAATAGAGAGTGATCAGACTCTTTTGAAAATAAAGTTTAATTGACGATTGCGCGCCCAGCCTACCCGGCCTTGTCTGTCACTATAATATTAGCTTTTGCTTTTTGCTCTTGCCATCTTCTGTTTTATGAAACTGTTTTATGAAATTTAGAAAGCATATTTCATCACCATTCAAAAAAAATCGTTCTCGGATACATTCAGAAAAATATAATATATTTCGATTTTATTGCAAAAGCGGAAATATTTTGACATTCTGACAAAATATACTCGAGGCCTGAGAGGTTAAGTTATTGTGCGAACAATGTTCTCTGCGTTTCTTCCGCCATTGTCTCTGAATATTAAAAATTATTACATTTCTAGTGAAACAAGAAGTAATTAAGGCGGGAAACAAGAAATTCTCAATTAAAATCGAACATGGCCGCACCAGTGAAACCAACAAAACGTGTGAAGTCTTCCTACAAACAAGAGATCATTAATTTTCGAGTTTTCTTTATAATTTTAAAAGTTATGTAACCCATTTCGACAAGTAAACGACTTTATGATTGGTTTTGAGATCAAACAATGGTTCTTACCAACCGTTCGTTTACATTGGTAATTTGTTTGAAAATCTCTTTTTTAAATTACTGTTGTTTTATAATGTTATGATGTTTTTATTTATTTATTTATTTTATATTACAGAAACAAACAGTACATTGGTTACAGTGATGAGACAGTTTACAGATATTAAATGATATTTCATGGTGGGTACCTATGATATGTTTCTTTGAATGTCTTATTTCTTATTTCTAATTACCGGGTGATGTGCGTGGTGTATATGTGCGTGAGTATGTGTGAGTATGTTGGTAGGTGTGAGAAGTGTATGCGCATTGAAAAGTTTATATCATTGACATGTTTATATCATTGATATGATGCTCTTTTTGAATTTGGGCAGTGAATCGGAGAAAATGTCAATGTTAGAATTTAGGCAAATATTATTGAGTGTATGAAGAGCACGGTTAATTGTCGAATTAGTTGCTGCATTTGTTTTGCAATTAAGCGTGTGAAACAGTGCAGTATGTCGTGTACGTCTTAAAGGTATATTGAAATTAATTAAGGATAGTAGTTCGGTACAGTCGATATTATTATTTAAAATTCTGTGTATAAATGTTAAATCAGCTAGTGCCCACCTTTGTTGCAAAGTTTGAAATGTAAATTCAAAGTTATTGTTAAATTTGAAGGTAAGATATTTTATAAATCTGTTTTGAATGTGTTCGATGCTATCAATGTATACTTTATACTGCGGATTCCATATTGGCGACGCATATTCCAGTGTACTTCTGACTAATGCAAAGTATAGCATTACTATTGTACGTGGGTTAAAAAAAACTTTACTTATACGAAGAACAAAGCTAAGCATTTTGTATGACCTATGAACGATTGAGTCTATGTGCTTATTAAATATAAGTTTGCTATCAAGGTAAACGCCAAGATCTTTACAATCCGTTTTAGAGATGACAGGTTTATTTTAGAGTGAATAAGAGTACTTAATTATATGTTTATTCCTGGTGAATGTCATAGTATGACATTTCGAAACATTTATATTTATATTTATTTATTTATACTGGGTTTTTATAGATGTTCGCACTTACGTGAGAAGAATCCAGTTATAAAAACTCAGTTATTGTGCAAATAGGGACATACAATTACAAAAAATCTACAATTAAATACAGATGCATACAATTAGAAAAATTGAAACATCACAAATAAAAATAAAATTATATACAAGCTCACTCAAGTAACACATATTACAATGAGAGGCAAGAGTCATATCTCAAGCAACGTTTCAATTCTGAATAGTGGTCTTACACCAAACCGAGAATCTAAGAGTATCATCCACTCTGGAACGTGTCACAAATATTCTATATATTATTTTTAATTTATAAATTGTGAAATAACACAAATCAAACAAATAAAATTTACTTGCGCACGCCACCGCCGGGAATTGAACCCGCGGCATTCAGATTGCCATTCGAGAGACATACCCCTCGACCACGGAGGCCGTCAGACAACATCATAACAAAATAAAAAAAGATGACAAAATCATTTTACTGACATTGACTCTGCCGCGTAATTCTTTGATCAGCTGCCAGAAAAATTTTGCTTCCTTTCAATCAATAATTATTAACCTTCTATTTTTTGCTGATTTTACTTTCATTTGCTTACGTTCTTTGTACATATTCGTGAGCAGTCAGGTATCTACAAAAGGTCTTTGACATTGGAACATTGATCTAGTTTTTATTTTATTTTTAAAGAACGTAGTGGCCAGATAAAAGTAGAAAATAAATCGTAACATGAATTTAAATCTTTTTAAGTCTTAAATTAGTTTGGTCATAAATTAAATAAATTTAAGTCTCAGTAGAGGGAATAAAGTCCAGCTTCTTTTCTGTGCCCCCGGTGTACCCGAAGGTTCTCATTTAGGCCCATTATTATTTTATGTGTATATATATGATATTCACCAATGTTTTTTACATGCTAATTAACTAGCATATGCAGATGATAAAAATATATACTTAGTTATTTTATCAATCAATGACTGCATTAAACTCTAAGAGGACCTCATCGTCTTTTTGTCTATTGCTAATAAAACAAACTTGTTATTAACATCTCAAAATGCAATAAATTAACATTTACACGTAATAAAAATATAATTTCCTTGTATACACATTGAATGGCACACATATCAATGAAGTAAAATATATCAGAGACCTTGGGGTAACACTGGATGTTAAATTAAACTATATCCAACTCACTGATGAAGTCATTAACAAAGCCAACAAAATGCTAGGATTTATAATTCGTATGGCAAAACATACATATCATATATTTGCCCGCACTTAAAACCCTGTTCACCGATCTGGACTCCTTTATACCAAGCCCATATTAAAAGAATAGAAAGAATTTAAAAAAAATTCAAACACAAAAAGTATAAACTAAACTTGTACTTCTCAAATTATACCGAATCCATTTAATTTTACATTTTCAGTTCCCTCCAAACACGACGTATAATTTTTGATCAAATCCTAGTGTTTAAAACTCTAAATAATGGCCTGGACTCATCAGAACTTACCAATTTAAAAACCAGACAATCAGATTTATTTTATTTACCCTCATGTAGAACAAATATTAGAAAAAAATCCCCAATTTCTTGTGTACGTGCACAATTTAATACAAAATTTCACACCATTGACACTTTTAGTACTTTTACTTTAAGTGAAGAAGTTTTTCATTATTTTCATGCCCGGGTTTATGGAGTGAGATTTGTCTAGGTCTTGGCGGTGGATGCGTTTTCCCATCTACTGATTGGCGGCCGGATCGAGTTAGACTAGTTGAGGGCGAAAATTTTTATTCTCCAGTCGGACTCTCTCAGAACATCGCCTGCACCACCATCTCCGTCACTCCTAGACACAGCCAGATTCCTACTCACCCCTCATACCTTTTTCCTCCTCAGAACTTCCTCTACTTCTCTTCCCTAAAAATACACTCCACACAACATCCCCAAAGACGACTAGGTCTCGAGGGGAAATTGTTTTCCTCAGGGCAAGTTCGAACGGTTTTTTAGCGTCTTGGTGCAAGGAGAAAAATGTCATTCTAAAATACGATCATTTTATTCGTAAAAACGGTTAAAAACGGGACTGAAATTCTTACGAACAAATTAACAGGGTTTCAATGTTTATTAGTGGGAAAATGTAAGAACAATTTGTTAATATACGTACGAAATTACGTATACCAACAAATTATTCTTTTCCAGCCAATAAACATTGAAACCCTGTTAATTAGTTCGCAAGAACTTCAGTCTCGTTTTTAACCGTTTTACGAATAAAATGATCGTATTTTAGAATGACATTTTTCTCCGTGTGAGCGGTCAGTTCAATTCGTCGTCAACGTCTGTAGATTGCAGATAGTAGAGAAAAAAGATCACCGTAAATCATAATAATATATACTACATTATATATACACTTTACTTTACCTTGTTCTATATTTCTTTTTGTCTTCCTGTCAACCTTTTTAATAGAAATTCTGAACTAAATCAATCATTTTATTATTTTGGTAAAAGATGTTCACACGAAACCAGTTTCTCTTCCATTCCATTAATCATTGCCGGCTGATGATGGTGATAATGATCGTCTTCCGCTCGCCATTCATTGACTAGGTCGGACTGGGTCGATAGCCAAGTTCTCCTACGAGTTTCGATTTACCTTAGTATTTAGATAAGTAGGTACTTACTATCTAATGCAGTGTTAATTATGTGTTTAGAAATTAGGAAAGCAGATTAAATGTAAACTTGTTTTGGGCGTTTTATTTTTTGCTTTTTTCGTGTCTACATTTTTCATGTGGGTCGTCTTTTCATACTATGAATTCGGGATGAAAAAAGGACGGTGATTTTTCCATACAAACGTATTCCCTATTTATCTCTCTTGATTTTAACGCTAGAGAAAATATTGTTTTTACATAAAATAGATATCAACTACTAGCGTGTCGGAACTTTTTGTTTTTTTTATAAGTTACTTTTTATAGAAGTTATGACCTTCCAAAAATCAATAAAATTGACTGGTTTCAACGCCGTCAAAAGACGTACAGTATACAAACTAAACAATGTTTTTAAAAAAAAAGCAAAACGTACAGACAAAGAATAGTTTTTTCTTATGTAGTTGGTAAAAAAAAATTTAAAATCAGTCCACTTTTGGAGGAGAAAAGTAAGGAATACAAAACCTCGATTTTAGTTAGATATTAGTAGCCCGAGGTGCATGGTCTCTTTCGCTCAATATCCGGTGGAGTAAGAGCAACAGTGACAGCAACAATTTAGTAAAATCTATTTTTCAAATATCTCCACCACCGGGTTTCATCTTAAGGCTCGGTAGTACCCGCTCATAAAGAAGAATAAGAATAGATACGATAATACGAATGTTAGAGGGAGGGCGCTAATATTAAAAACGATAATATTCAAGCGAAAATTGGGAAAATGTTTAATAAAACACGACTCGTCTAAAATAGAGCAAAAATATCTCAATAATATCAAGAAGCATGTAAAGAAACATTGTGATTTTTCAAACCTATAACGCGTTTAATAACCGTACAGGACCGTACGTGTTTTTTTTTTTAAATTTTCGGAGCATATTTTGCGATTTTTTTCTATCGAGGGAATTTTATGTGAAGACTGTTTCGGCTAGTTAGTATCTAGAAATTATCTTCAAAAATAACATATAAAATAAATTTACAAAATCTAAAATATTGCTACCTGCTTTTGAAGAAAATTATTTGTATAACTTTAACTACTACCAATTTTATGTCTACGATACTGCCGACACGGGTTGAACCACGGTGCCCTTCTTGACAATATCAAGGAGGATACTGGGTTTCTACTTATGTCGGCAGAATATCTCTTAATCCTAAACATGCACCACCTCAGCACAGGTTCTCCCAGTGAGGTGTTCACAAAATGCTACTATTAACCTTCTTACATACCTTTACATCCTGTTACTGAATATGAACTTTTTTTATACTACTATGTAAACCGTTGTAATTATTTGTAACCTAACCTAACCTAACCTAACCTAACCTAACCTAACCTAACCTAACCCAACCTAACCTAACCTTTTTTGTGTATTTTGTAAATTTGCTTTCGATGAACTCGTCGGTTATCCTATCAGTTCCATTTTTTGATAATACAATTTAAATAATTTTCTATTAAATTATTATATTATAAGTAGGTTACTTTATTGTTTATATTAATTCTTGACACAATGAGTTCCAATTTTGAAAAAACCACTTAAATAAAACAAATCCCAGTTCATTAACCCGGGTTACAATAACTCGCAGACAGACCCATAACCGAATTCCAATAACTCACAGTTAGACCCACAACCAAATTTAGTGGGTTTGATGATAAAATATTTAAGATATAAGACAAAAAAGACACAACAGTTTATGAACTCACCGGGTCGTGTATTTTGGGTTTTTCAATATATCCTGGAGGCTTCGTGGCTACAACCATCCGCAGCGCCATGAAGGCGGCAAGAAAATGAATGAACAGCATCTGAAAAGTTAAACTTAATATTAATAAACTAAAATGCTAAAGTTATCGATATAAATAATATTTTACATCCACTTAATTGTAGCACGTATCCAGCGTCCGAGATTTCTAAGCGTCCGATTTAGAAATTTCCCGCCCACATTTTTTTTTAACTTTAACTCTACACAGGAGGCTTTGAGAAAAATAATTTCCCTCAGGGCCTATGTCATTTGTGAAGATGCTACGAGCATATGGAGGATATTTTTGAGGAGAGGAAGGAGTGAGCGTGAGTCTTGAAGAGACACACGGAGAAAAATGTTATTCGAAAAAACGATAATTTTAATAGTAAAAACGGTTAAAAACGGGGCTGAAGTTCTTACGAACAAATTAAACAGGAACATGTAAATTTGAATAATTTGTTGGTATACGTACGAAATTACGTATACCAACAAATTATTCAAATTTACATGTTCCCGCCAATAAACATTGAAACCCTGTTCATTTGTTCGTAAGAACTTCAGTCCCGTTTTTAACCGTTTTTACTATTAAAATTATCGTTTTTTTTAATAACATTTTTCTCCGTGCACGATGTAGAAGTTCTTGTTGTACAAACTTCTAAAAACGTAGGCGAAACCAGTGAAGATTTTTTTTTTGTGGCAAAAGTGTTGTCGTAATACGACCCCTTTGTTCACACAAAAATAAAATAAAATTAAAAAAATTATTTGTGTTTTTTTTTACAATGTAATACAAAATAATTTCCATCTGGGCAGATGTCATATTTTGAAATGCTGTGCGGAGAACCGTTTAAAGGAAAGGAAGGAGAAGAAATTGTTGAAAGGAAAAAGTGGGTCAAAGAGCGTGAATTCATCCCTGCCACTGCGGTGCAAGGCTATCCTGTCTCTAACGCTATGGCCCGCCACGCAGTAAATAGACACATCCGTCGCCAAGACTTAGGCAAACATCACCCCATGAAATACGGTGCACGGAGAAAAATGTTATTCGAAAAAACGATAATTTTAAAATTAAAAACGGTTAAAAATGGGACTGAAGTTCTTGCGAACAAATTAACAGTGTTTCAATATTTATTCTTACATGTTCCCTCCAATAAACATTGAAACCCTGTTAATTTGTTCATAAGAACTTCAGTCCCGTTTTTAACCGTTTTTACTATTAAAATGATTGTTTTATTTTTCGAATAACATTTTTCTCCGTGTGTATACAACGTGATTTAACTCAAACTTGTGATCTCCCAAAAGAAACCATTCATCTGTTCTGAATGCAATTACTAATGTTATCCAAAATGACCCTGGTAAAAATTACATCTTTGTGATTTTTTTAAGGATAAAGAAACCATCCCATCACTACGAATGCAATTACTAATGTTCTCAAAATTGTCTTGACAGAATCGCTATTCCATTGTAAGAATATTATGTACTAAATACACAATTTGGCTGTCCTGAAACAGGAATCCTTCCCAGTTGGACAGACAAAGGATCATTTTGTATTGTATTGTTCGTAATATATAAATAAATAACGTTATAGAATTAGAAACAGAGTTCATAACCATTTTTCTACGCAGTCAACATTGTAAAAAAAACATTAAAGTCAGCACAAAAAAAAACGCGTTTGCTTTTGTATATTTGACAGACGAAGTTACAATCTCTCGTAATCGACATCGTTAAATCATGAAGTCAATTTTATCATTAGTATATTACTCCGAGAGAAATTCAAGCAGCAACTTCAAAACAACAAGATCACTTTCATGCCCAAATGGTCGAGCATTTCCAACCGAACCAATTATTATTTATAAATATATTTAAACCAAATTAAATCGTCGTTACCTCTGAAAAAAATGCTTTCACTATCGTTCAGACTACGCCCCGTAGGGACAAAAAATACCCACAAAGCAATTTGGTGAAATTTAACATCGTGTAAGTCGAAACCACATGATAACCCTTTCAGAGCGAGAACATTTATAAAGCATATGTTCGAATCATCATGGAATATAGCTCCATTATTAGGCCCCCTTCTGAACAAATCATATTCCAGAAATTGAAAACGTACATAGTAGATTTATGCATACTTATATATATGAGGGAATATAAGTACTATCCATTTAATTACTTATTTATAATTACTTTTCATTAGTCATTATAACAACTTACATATAAGCCTAACAGGCGTTTATAACGATCCGTTTGTCATATTATTTTGATATTTATTCACTCATTTAATTTGATTCGACTAACATCTCTTAACGAGGATTACGCGGCATCTCTGCGTTAGCATAACAACTTTTAAGAGTTGGTGTCTTACCACAGGCGCAGATTTTAGCTCGTTAGCGCGGTACAGAATACCGCATTTAAGAAAACTGTCAAAATGTGTCGTATATGGCCGATTTAACACGCGTTAGACTGTCAAAAAAATACAGGTAACAATTATTATAAGCAATAATTATTAGCCTGAAACACTCATCCACATTGAAAAAACATCCCGAGAAAAGATACATGCCGCCGACGGGACTCGAACCCGCACCCTCTGATTGCAGGTCAGGAGCTCTATCCACTAAGCTACGGCGGCTTATCGGTTACACGCCAAATGATTCAATATATACTAGTGTTTCATTCAACAATTACCGCTTATTACATTTTTTTCACCAGCAAAAAACCAACTTTATTTTTATATGAGAAAGCCATTGTAAGTGCTAACTTTCCCACTAGGTGGCGTCGAGACATATCATGTCTACATTTTTCGGTGAAATACTTTAACTCGTCAAATATTGATTATTTTTTGAAGACAAGATTTTATGCATAGCACAAAGGGTAACCATTATTATAAGCAATAATTATTAGCCTGAAACACTCATCCATATTAAAAAAAACCTCTCGAGAAAAGATATATGCCGCTGGGGCATGGGTTCGAGTCCCGTCGGCGGAGATAAATTAAAAATAATAAGATACAGCTGACGTTTGCGTTTATACTCGTTTTTCGCATAGTATAAAACAATGTAATTACTTATTATTAAAACTTAAGTATTGAAGGTATATTTTAATTGTTAACCGAGCGTAGGGAAGTCCTGTTTTTATCTATACCATTATGAATTTCGTCTGTCTGTATTAATTTGTTTGTGCGTTCCAGTTCAAAATGGTGGGCGTTTTAATGATCAGTGAAGAATATTTTTATAGGTGTGAAATCTTCGTATTTATTGAGATTTTCTTGTTCGAATTTTTTCAAAATTATATACAATTTGCCGAAAACGTGCTAGCAACACGTTCAATATACATAGGATCACAATCTTGGATTACGATGGACAATGTAATGCTGTCCAAAACGTTGTTACAACACGGTATAATAACCTAAAACAAACCACGATAAATCAAAAAAATTGTTTACCATTGCCAGTTTTAGTTCTGTTCTGAAAGGGTTAAGTCGTGTTAGTGCGTTGTTATTTGTTACGATACGCCGGCGTATCGTAAGTGTCCCCTACTCGAAAACCGGTCGTAATTAAAGACTTAAGTGCACATAACTTCTGCTCGCAATATTTTCGTAACTGCGTTAATGGACCATTAAACATTGAGATGGTTATGAATGGTAGTTACCGGTAATAACGCATTATTTACAATAATTAAATTACGATCTGTAAAATCGTTTTAATCGAGATTGCGACATGTAGATTTCCGCCGTTATGGGCGTATCTTTTTATAATTTGTAATTAATTGGTTGTAGTTATTTTATCTGGGTATAAACACGAAATCAATTAATAAAAATTAGTTCTAGATACTTTAAATTAAGTATCATGGGGGCTCCATCGAAGCCAGAGTCTGGGAAGACTCTCAAAAGCTAAGAAGGACCTTTGTATATGTGCGTAATGTAAACACTGCACAAGGAGAAAATATGTTACAGGCAAAGGAAAGCAAAGAAATTACTTACTGCGGAATTTGTGGCACTCTTTTCTGTAGAGTTGGTTTATATTAGGTCCTTACATATGAAATTGGCGTTTTGCCGTACTGGCAACTTTGATCTCAAATATCTTCTCTTTGGTTAGGAATTCCAAATTCAAATTTATACAGCTATTTTTTTTTATAGTGAATACCTCACAAGAGTCCCAACTGCTCCCGTCTGGAGCCAGTGTGACTATGGCATACCCGATTGGGGTGTGTTATGAGGCTGAAGGTAAGTGGGGAAGGGGAGGAGACGAGGAAGAGGAAGGTGGGGAAGTACCTGGCTATTCAGATCTAGTCACTAAACACGGCTAAAGCCATTTCAAGCAACGTTTCAATTCTGAATGGTGGTCTTACACCAGGGCGATACTAAGAGTATCTTCCACTCTGGAACGTGCCGCAAATATACTATATATTATTTTAAATAATTAATTGTGAAATAACACAAATCAATTAAATAAAATTTATTTGCGCACGCCGGGTTTGAACCCGCGGCCTTCGGAATGGGAGTCTCACGCTCTACCGCTGGACTACGCCGGCCGTCATTTACTCGTATTTGTGTTTCAAAAATTATAAACCTTTTTTTTTCCTTAATTTTTTCGTCACTTAGTTTACAAAATGGAAAACTTGAAATATCGCGTTATTTACGAGTACGAGTTCCACCGTGGCACCAATGCTGCAGAAACGGCTCCAAGGATTAATGATGTGTATGGCGACGGTGCCGCAAAAGAAAAGTGCGTTTTTGGTTCCAACGTTTTCGTTCTGGAAATTTCGACCTGCAGAACAAGCCCCGTGGACGGCCGGAGACCATAGTTGAAAATGAAGAATTGAAGGCTATTGTGGAAGCGGATCTATCGCAAACCACGTCTGAAGTTAGCTGCAGGCTGCGGTTTTAGTGATAAAACTGTTTTAATCCACTTGAAGCAAATTGGGAAGGTGAAAAAGCTTGAAAGATGGGTACCTCACGAATTGAATGATGAAAATCAACAAACGCGCGTTGACTGCTGCGTTGTATTACTCAACCGGCACAATAATGAAGGGATTTTAAATCAAACCTGTGATGAAAATTGGATCCTGTACGATAATCGGAAGCGCTCAACGCAATGGCTGAACCCTGCCGAACCAGTCAAATCATGCCCCAAGCGAAAATTGACTCCAAGAAAGTTACTTGTGAGCGTTTGGTGGACTAGTGCTGGTGTCGTTCACTACAGCTTTCTTAAATCTGGCCAGAAGATTACAGCAGATGTCCATTGTCAGCAACTGCAAACCATGATGGAAAAGCTAGCTGCTAAACAACCGCGGCTGGTTAACCGCTCTAGGCCACTGCTGCTTCATGATAACGCTAGACCACACACTGCACAACAGACGGCTACCAAATTAGAGGAGCTTCAATTGGAATGTCTAAGACATCCACCATACTCTCCGGACCTTGCCCCAACAGATTACCATTTTTTTTCGAAATTTGGATAATTTCTTGCAAGGGAAAAAATTCAACTCCGATGGGGCAGTCCAAACCGCCTTCAAAGATTTTATTGATTCCGTCCGAATGGTTTTTTTAGTAAAGGGATCGATGAACTAACTGTGAGATGGCAAAAGTGCATAGATAGCAATGGTACATACTCTGATTAAATAAATATATTATATTTTAAAAAATCGACTTTATGTTCCTCCCATACAAAACGCCAATTTCATATGTAAGGACCTAATATATTACACTGCATTTAGCAAATTGTGTAGTTTTGTAGTGGTATTTTAGTTTAGCGGCGGGGAATTTAAGCCGGCAGAGAGCGAAAGAGCGGAATATTGAGGCGGACATTTATTTCGCTCTACTTGCCCAAACTATCTAAGCAAACGTTTCTTAATCGTACTTATTAAGCTTACACCAGCCTTGCATTCTTTGCAAATCTCCACATTTTTCACACGATCATACATGGTTTTACAACACAAATAAGATCTAATTTCTACAGCATTCAGTCTACTTTCATCGTTCCTCTGCAAATTCCATGCGCCACTGCTGTACATCAGGGTAGGTACCAGCCAGCGCCGGTTCTACGAAATCTGGCGCCCTGTGCAGGAAGTACCGATGGCGCCCCCCCCCCAATTTTTTTTTAAATTAGATAAAAAAATTTATATAGATATACATATCTATAAAAAAATAATAATAATTTTATGCAATACGTTCAAAATAAATTAATATCCCGCCAATAAGAATCAAGAGTAACTTTTCCTAGTTACCAGGCAATATCTATGACACTGGACAAAATAAGAACATCATAACAAAATATAATATAAAACAGGAGGCAGTTTAAGTTCAGAAATAATAATATTCCGATCAGTTTGTTTAATTGGATTCCTTTTTATCTTTAAATGCATGAATATAAATCGAATTATAACCTAAAATACCAGCTGTATGGTGCCAAATCACCAATCACAATGTTTGTTGATTTTCGAAGGATACAATGGTCGTAAGAGACAAGAAGGAAAAATAGGTCTTACGTTCGTATGAAATATATCGTATTTGGAAAAAAATTCCTTGACGTAAGTTAAATCCGTATTTCGTTAAATTTTAACCATCGATGCGCGCGCATTAGGTTCACGCATATGGAAAGTGAGTGTTGCCAGCGCATACTAATAATTCCGTATTACGAGTAATTTTCAAACGATTCGGGGAATATTTTAATTAAATTTTAAAACAATATTTATTTTATCACGGCGCCCCTTCGAAGTTGGCGCCAGGTTTTTTGCACGTTTTTGAACGTATGGCAGATCCGGCGCTGGTACCAGCACTCCATTGCGGACGCCAGCTTCGCTTTTTTAATACCTTTTTTAATACAATGTACAAATGTAAAGACTGTGGAAGTATGTCGCTACCTGGTTGGTCAGCGTTGTGAGCCGGGATAAGGTAGAGGCAGTATGAAGGTATTTATTATTGCAGTTCTTGAAGATACCCGGATTTTACATGACGGAGGAAATACAGATGCCAGTAGCTCTTCCGCATACAAGCCGACTTAGACAAAAATGAGTCGAAAAAACGACCCGTTCTATAAAGCTAACATCAACTGTGAACGGCTACTCCGCTCGTGTCTGTCGAATTTCACGTAGGTGCACCGGTGAAGGGATCAATGCTGCTAGCTCTTCAGAGCAGGCTCCATTAAAGTATCTGTAGAACAGTCTCAGTATGCCTACATTGCGTCTGAGCATTAGAGATGACAATCGATCTATTACACGGAGAAAATTTTTATTCTAAAATACGATCATTTTATTCGTAAAAACGGTTAAAAACGGGACTGAAGTTCTTACGAACAAATTAACAGGGTTTTAATGTTTACTAGCGGGAACATGTAAGAATAATTTGTTGGTATACGTAATTTCGAACATATATCAACAAATTATTCTTACATTTCCCGCCAATAAACATTGAAACACTGGTAATTTGTTCGTAAGAAGTTCAGTCCCGTTTTTATCGTTTTTACGAATAAAATGATCATATTTTAGAATAACATATTTCTCCGTGCATCATGCCTACATTGCGTCTGAGCATTAGAGATGACAATCGGTCTATTAAATACGGATTGTCAATCAGATGGACCGCCCTCCTTTGAATACAATCTAGTAGGTTAATCAAGTATTTTGGGGCTCCAGCCCAGAGGTGGCTCCCAAACTCAATCGATAGGTGTAGTTGAGATTTTATACAGGGTAAGCAGCTGATCCTTATTAAAGAATCTGCTTGCGTCAAATAGGTTTGTCAAATATTTTTTGGGCTCTACCCTGAGGTGGCTTCCAAGTTCAATTAATGAGATTTGTACCGGGTTAGCAGCTGGTCACTATTGACGAATCTGCTAGCTCTTTACAAGACGCCCAGTTTCTTAAAAGCCAGAATGTCCAAGGTCCTTAAAGTATCAAAATCGAAAGTATCAAAAAAACTTTGACGTACCTAGGCTATTTATTGATAAAAGTGTTTTTGTATACCATTTTCTCGATCGCAAACTTCTTAAAAAAACAGAAACCGTAGCAGATGGTCTTAATGCTTCCTTTCTCTTTTTAAGGTTAATTATTAAGGCTACCTTATAATATAAATTTTGCTTTTTTATTTACTTTAAGGTTATATAAACAATAAAAAACACTTAAGAGGCTAGACTCTGAACCACACGCGGAACACCCGCGACTGTCATTCTGTCCCGCTCTCAATAAGCTCACGCACACTTACAATACATGCGAATGCGAAATGTGCGAATGAGACAACGCTCAAATTTACCTACAGAAATCGCTTGAAAAGGGGTTTATGGAGTATACACTTTTCTACACCGAAACTTTCACGAAATTGAAATTTTAAAAAATATATATTTTTTTAGAAAGAAGAAGCTACGTCGGTAGCTTTTTATAATTTTATAATTCTTTATGAGAGTTGAGTTAGCAACACTTTTCCTTAAATAATATTTTTTGATAAATCGTACGCGTTTGACAGTGAATGTTTACGTTAATACGAAACGCATCGAAAATTCGAAAACATACCGACGTAGTTTTCACCCTCTAGAAGGCAGTATAAAAAAAATATATTCATTTTGTGCAATTTTCGATGTAGAAAAGTGTTTTTTCCCGGGCGTCCTTTTTGTATGGGCCGAAAAGCGAAGTCTATCATCTTAACCCGGCATATTTGTACTATCTTTATGGTTATTATAGCAATGATTTTAACTTACTTTATTCTAAATGGTTTTTTTATCTGCGAGTAAGTCATCTAGATTAGTTTTTGTAGTAAATTGTTGTTCGCAAGAAATACATGTTCTTGTCAAAAAAAAGTTTTTAAATTCGTCATACGTATTATTACGCAGTATTTTTTTGATTAGCACCACATGGGAGTCCCTGACGAAAATAACTTCCCTCGGATCCTATGTCATCTTCTTCGGAATGTTATGTGTGGTTAGGTATGTGAAGGAAAAATGTTTGAGGAGTGGATTTAAATCTGTGAGTTACATATAGACCTGGACAAACCTCACCCCTTAACTTAACTTTTTCTATGAAAAATCAGAGTGTGTTATATTTGAAAACGCACTGATTTTTCAATTTTACAATAATTGTTTTCTCACTATTTAGAACTAATAAAAATATATAGTTTTCGTTTTCCAATTGAGCCGTTCAAATTAAACTTTAAAATGTGATTTTAGTGTTTAATCTCGAATTCCGCCCTCCTCGTCTTTTTATTGTTAGCTTTGTAGGTATGTTTTTTATTTGTACTTTTATGTAATTTTAAAGAATAAAATATCAAAAATATATCCAAATCTGTCCTGCCTAAATCTATTAATTATTTTCTTATTTTTGGACCGATGTGTGATAATGAACATACTAGTAGTTTGTTATTTTATTATTATTTGATTTTATTATATCGTCGTTGCATATTTAATATGAACATTGCGACGAATTTGACGAAAATGAGTTAAATATACAGTTATTTTTATTTCTCCATCTTCTACAATACGAGCCATGTAAAAATAACAAATATTTAGGGCGATAGAAAATAAATCATCTGAGGACAATAGTACATAATAAAAAATAAATAAAAAGTCATATCCTCTGCATACCACTACACAATTCAATTGCCTTGGTATGTACATAATATTAACATCATTTTGTGATCCTAGCGTCAAATTTGAATAAATTTAAATGAAATATTTTGACATTATTATGGTATTTAAATAAAGAAAAAATTTCAATTGGCTGGCATAAAATAATTGATATTTGTCATAAATATATTCTTATAATGAACGAAATATATTTTTCCTACTTAGTCCGTAAATAGAATTGTTAGTTTCCGTTTCGTAATTTTTTTAAACAGTTTGTATCGATTTTCTCTGAATGTACTCAGTATCACATGGTTCATATTCTATATGCAACGACGATATACTAGATACGTTTTTAGATTTTCACGGCCAAAAGCATTTTCGTTGTTTGTTTTTGGGGTGTTATGCCGTGTTGTGCTACCTCCTTCTTTAGCCGACGTTTCGGACAGCGTTGCAGTGTCCATCATCAAGGCAGATCCGTCGGATCGAAAAAAGACGATATACTATGTTGCTTGTTGAAACAAAACGGTCATTTCACCCTTACTTCTTTTTTTATAATAGCTCCACACAGAGTGTGGAGAAAATAATTCCCCTAAGGGCCTATGTCATCTTTCTGGATGCTGCGTGGAGGGTTCTTTTTAGGAAAGGAAAGAGAGGATGTTGTGAGAAGGAATAAGATATGAGGGGTGGGTAGGAATCTGGGGGTCGGTGTGTCCAGGCCCCCTAGCACACTCGATCGATAAGGATTGTATCGATAACTTTCGGTAACTTCTCATCGTTACCTAGGACAACTGCAGATCGCTAATATACAAACAACAATTGATGTCGAATATTTTAAGGACACTTAGTCATTTTGAACTGTCACTTATTCGTTGGCGGTCTGCAGCCATGCTAGAGAACGATGAGAAGTTACCGAAAGTTATCCTATCAATCGTTATCGATCGAGTGTGCTGGAGGCCCAGGAGTGACAGACGAATAATTCCATCTCTCCCACTACAGTGCAAGATTTTTTAGAGAGTCCTGTTGGAGAAGTCAAAAGGCCTCCCTCAACCAGTCTCTCCCGATCTGGCCTCAAGCGAACCACTTGTGGTGACCTATGGCAGAGGTGTTGGTTATCCAACAAATGGTTCCCGGAGCGGCGGTACCTATTCCCGCTTACCAAATTGTGATGAACTTCCAGTTTGATGATGTTGTGTTCGACTGTAATAATTTTGTTTCTGTTTTTATGATGAAGAGGTAATTCCAGCAATCCATTATTCCATTTTTATTAACAGCGCTGCGCGCGGATGTTTTTACAACCATGAAGCTAATATTAGTTTTAAAGCTAGTATTCGTTTTAAATTTATTGTAAAATGTTGTCATTAATACCGGCGCGAACACAGGACCTCCCACGGCCGCGCCCCGGCGTCTAATGAATCGCGAGAATTTAAGTCTCGAAATGCCATAAAAATGATCAAACGGGAGAGGGTAAATGAATGAAAATTATATATTTCTTGTAAGTATTTTTTGATCGCAAGTATTTATGATTTATCAATAATGTCTAAACAAAATTATTGTGTAAAAAAATTGAAGTATTTTAGTTTATAAGACCTTAAATAAATAGAAAAACTGAGATATTTTTGTCTCAAAACCTTTTTTATATAACTAAAATTTTAAATTTTTAAAATGTGTTGACTAGATTATATAATGATTTATTTTGTTGTATGATTATATGATTTGAAATTTGTGTTGTTTAATAGAATCTATCGTTTGAAAATTGAACAAATCTGCCATAGACCAACGGTATAACCTTAGTATATTCTAAATACACTTTGTTTTTCAAAATTTTAAAACTGCGTGTACCAGATAAAATATCAATCTATCAAAATCAATTTATGTTTTTTTTGTAAAAAAGAGTCAATTCATCTAGAATTTGATTTAAAAATGACTAATTTCCGGTATTCTCTGGCAAAGAAAGGGAATGACGGCATATAGTCGAAATCATTTTAACAAGATGCTGTAAAGAGAGTTAATATAATTTGTTACCATTAATCTCTGACCCAGGGCACAGTTGGAGCCGATTATGTTAATTTTTCCTGCTTTGCACTCTCCGTCTGACGTGCACAGGTGAATTTTGCTTTCGCCGGACTCTGAACCAGAAATAAAACCAGTTTACAACGAGAAAAACAAACACACGTTCAACACACACGTCGTAGCAGGTGCAGAACCTTTTGGTTCAATGTTTTAGTAATTATTTAATGTAGTGTAGTTTAAGAAAATAAAATACCTACAATATCAGATACGTTTTTAGATTTTCACGGCCAAAATCATTTTCGTTGTTTGTTTTTGGGGTGTTATGCCGTGTTGGGCTACCTCCTTCTTTAGCCGACGTTTCGGACAGCGTTCACATCGACGGATCTGCCCTGATGATGGACACTGCAACGCTGTCCGAAACGTCGGCTAAAGAAGGAGGTAGCACAACACGGCATAACACCCCAAAAACAAACAACGAAAATACCTACAAGATGTTAAGTAACATACTTGACTTAGTAAATCAGTTATTGCTGACATTATTTGAAGTAAAATGAAATAAAATTTTGGTTTCCGTTGTTTTTTTTGTTTTTTTTTTGTAATTAAACACAAAAAAGTTCTTCCACTTGTTGTCACAGGTTACTCAGGTACAGAAACAAACAACGAAAAAAACACTGTGTATTTGTTCGTAAGAACTTCAGTCCCGTTTTTAACCGTTTTTACGAATAAAATGATCGTATTTAAGAATAAAAAAATTCTCCTTATAGCCTAACTAAGTTCGAGCGTCTCTCTTTAAAGACCCTGTACAATATGAAATAAATAAAATAATAACAAAAGGTTGCCGATCCCACAAAGTTAATGTTAAGAAATGTGGAGTTGTGTTATATCAAAATCAAGTCTAGGAAAAAGGGATAGGCCAATAATGACAAATGTATTAAATTATTTTAGAAAGGCGGTGAAAGGACTTAGAGATTTATTATTAGATTTAGAAGTAGCGACTTGGCCGAAACGGCGACGGTGGAACTTGTTAAGAGATAATGTCAAGCAATCCATTATTCCGTTTTTGTTAACAGCGCTGCGCCCGGATGTTTTTACAACCATGAAGCTAAACGGTATTAGTTTTAAATTTAAAGCAAAATGTAGTCATTATGAGCGTCGCGAACACAGAACCTGGCACGGCCGCATCTCAGCGGCTAATGAATCGCGAGAATTTATGTCTAGAACTACTGCCATAAAAATGAAAGATCAAACGGGATAAATGAATGAAAATTATGTACTTCTTAAAATTAATTTTTGAACAAAATAATTTATAATTTTTCAATAATGTCTAAACAAAATTAGTGTGCAAAAAAAATCTGAAATATTTTAGTTTGTAAAACCTTAAATAAATAGAAAAACTGAGGTATTTTTGTCACAAAACACGTTCTCGGATTTATTTTTTAATGATTTTAATTTGTCTAAAATTAAAATTTTGAAAACTGTGTTGACTAGATTATATATTGATTTATTTTGTTGTATGATTTGAAATTTGTGTTGTTTAATAGAATCTATCGTTTGAAAATTGAACAAATCTGCCATAGACTAACGGTATAACCTTAGTTATTATAAATATACTTAGTTTTTCAAAATTTTAAAACTGCGTGTTCCAGATAAAATGACAATCTTTCAAAATCAATTTATATTTTTTTGTAAAAAAGGGTAAATTCGTCTAGAATTTCATTTAAAAATGACTAATTTCCGGTATTCTTTGGTAAAACATTCGTAATAATCACATGTTGTGAATATTATATAAAAATCTTAGAATGTAGATAAGTTTGCGTATTTCATAGAATAAACCAACTCACCTACGGGCAATATGGAAAACGCACAGAAATCCTCAAAGGTAATACTTAGACTTTGACTGATACAGATCGAAATTTGATATTCATTATTAAATATTCTACTTGTTTAGCGTACAAAATATACGCCATGTTGGTTTCATAGTGCTTTCACACAAACGAAGTATTGTATTCCGTCTAAACTTAGGCTTTATGTTGCACAGTTTATATCCGCGCTGTCCAAGCGGGTTGAAATTAAGAAATCCTTAAATAATAACGCTAATATATTGAATAACCAAATTAATTTATCGTTTAGTCCCATTCTAGATATGTTTCCAATAAACCGCTCTGTTATTGCTGGATTTCCCGCAACTACCCCCCTCCCCCTTTGACCTCCCACTCCAGCACCTAAATGTTTGGTATATATCAGATACCCTTTCCAATAACAGATCCGCAGTAAACCTCTCAAATGCTTACAAAATAAATTATCAAAAATTGAATACTACACTTAAAACTAGTAAATTTGCCCATTCGTCTGACGATGTAAACAGAAATTATAATAATTTTGCTGACTATCTCGAAAATGCTATAAATTCATACAAAACAAAGGTAAAAACTAATATAGGGGACAAAAGACTGAACAATACTCCATGGTTTGATGCCGAACTTGATACACTTATTAAAAAACGAAATAGCGTATTTAAACTTTGGAAACAAAATCAAGGAAGTATTCCTTTGACAATAGAAAAAAATAAAGCTCGTAATGCTGTCACAAATTATAGAAGATACATCAAAACAAAATATTATACGAAATTGATTAATGAAAACATGAATAAGCCACAACGAACATGGAAAACAATCAATTCCATTCTATCAAATAGCTCGCGAAGCCCAACAATAGCTTGTAAATCTCTAGTCATAAATGACGAAGAAGTAAAGAGACCAAAGGAGATTGCAACTGCATTTAACACATTTTTTCTCTCAGTTGGAGAAAGTTTAGCATCAGTCATAAAAACCTCAAAAACTGATATAAATACGATCTACACGGAACCTCAAGCAAAACAATCTTTTAACATGATCAGGACTAATAAAAAGGAAATCTTACGGGTTATATCTAACCTTAAATCTAAAGCGGCAGCTGGTTCCGATGGTGTAACCTCTCTCCTTCTCAAAAACTGCAAGGAAGAACTAGTGGATGACCTCGTATTCTTAATAAATCTCTCTCTATCAAAGGGTACCTTTCCCGATAAACTAAAAATTGCGAAAATTATTCCTGTACATAAAGACGAATGTAAAAAAAATGTCCAAAATTATCGTCCAATCTCTATACTTCCAGCTATCTCTAAAATTTTTGAATGTGTCATTAAAGAAAGACTACTGAAATACCTTGAACACAACAAAATTCTCACGTCAAAACAATATGGTTTCAGACGACGTTCTAACACTAAATGTGCAGCCTTCGATTTTATATCAAATCTGCAGAAACATATAGATCACGGTGATTTTACGGCGGCAATATTTATTGATCTAAAAAAGGCGTTTGACACGGTGGATCATAACGTATTGATCGAAAAACTGAAACATTTGGGAATTGTTGGTACACCTCTGGAACTTTTCCGATCTTACCTATCAAATCGCTTTTCGGCAGTAGAACTAGAGGGAGAAACGAGTGAATTAGGTAAAATATCATGTGGAGTACCACAGGGATCAATTCTTGGACCGTTGCTCTTTCTAATCTACGTAAATGACATAACAAAGTGGGGTATTAAAGGTACTATACAACTTTATGCGGATGATACGGTAATTTTTTATACTAAACCGAACCTAGCGGAGCTTGAAACGGAAATGAATGCTGATATTTCCCATCTCACAAGTTGGTTGAGAATAAACAAACTAACCCTTAACGTAAAAAAAACCCACTATATACTTTTCGGTAACAAAAAAAATCTCAGCCTCGATATCAAAATTGGAGACAACTCCCTCGAAAAGAAAATGAGCACAAAATATCTGGGTCTGATCATAGATTCCCAACTCTCGTGGGATCTCCACGTAAATCATGTAAAGGAGAAAATTACACCCATAACTGGTGTACTATATAGGCTTCAAGGATTACTACCCATCCCTTTATTAACTTCAGTCTACAATGCCATGGTACACTCTCACCTGTCCTATCTCTGCTGTATCTGGGGCTTTGCCTCAAAGAAATTGATAGCCGACCTGCAGGTAGTTCAAAACCGAGCTCTCAGAAATGTTCATGGACTTCCATGGGACACTCATGTCAGGGACATCTATTCAGTTTCCGGTATCCTTCCAATCACAATCCTTCCTAAACATGAAATCACAAGCACCATCCTACAAATTACCCAACAATCAACTCATACTAACACCAAGCCAATTTACAATCAAGACATCCACAACCACAATACTCGAAATAACAATAAAATCCGCATTCCTCAAACACACACTACAAAATATGGGATAAAATCTCTGAACTATATTGCCTATACACTATATAATTCGCTTCCAGATATGTACAAAAACATCCAGCATAATAAAAAATTGCAAAGCAATGCTTTAAAAGAATATTTTTTAACTACATTTAAAAATGAAAATATGTAATCGTCTTGTCATTTTTTGTTCTATCTTATATACTCGGATCTGTTTTTCCCTCTCTTTACTTGTTTTCTCTTGTTGTTTGTTCTACTTAACCTGTCTTTATTTTTATTTTTATGCTGTACTGAATGTAAAACTTATATTATGATATCAAAATACCTTTGTAAAATTGTAACTACTACCTCCTACCTATGAATTGTAAGTTCCTCCTGTCCTAAAATGAGTTTTGTAACTCATCGGGATTGCTCTAGCAAGAAATAAAAACAATGAAAAAAAAAAAAAAAAAAAAAAAAAAATATCTATCAATATTTTGTATCATAGGTTAGTTTTAATGTTCTCCTGACGAAGGAAGGGTTCTTCCGAAACCAGTAGAGTGTAATTAAAATTAAAGTGGTCTAAAACAAATTTATATATTTTATTGTAAATTATGGCGAGCCACAAAGTTAACGCTTATTACGAACATGTTAAATATTACATACTGGACCCGATATGAATATTTTAAACAGGGATCAGTATGAAATAAATGTCGTTTACAGGGCCTTAAATAATGGTTCACCCCCTTCACCCATCTCCCTTGTTTTCATTATCTATGCAAACAGCTTTCAAGTTCTCACGTCCGTTCTAATTATGCATAATTTTCAGATTATAACGTTTATAGGAAGCTATGGAAAATTGCTTCAAGTTGTCAAATAACCAGGTTACTTTCTGATAAATGTGCCGCAGGCGAATTCACGCAATTAAAACTGCAATTAACTGCAGTGGCCTACAGGGAATAAATACTTCTCGCTAAGTGCTGGTGATAATGGTGAATTTGATGGTGGAAAGTGGCGGAAAAGTTATGAAAGAAACTTTGAAAGGAAAGCCTTAAAAACTCTTTTTGTTACTTCTGATCTGAGTACATTTCACAGAGTTTGAAATATTCATAAAATTTCTAAGTTTTGTTTCAAGTTCTGTGAAAATTCAGTTCAAGTTTGGTTATCATTTTAGTTATATAACTGGCCAATAATGATGATATAATAACAGAACTTGAAAATGAAATTGGAAATTAACTTAGCGTCTGAATCACGATACTTCCTCACATGATAATTCATCACATCATAACTCACATTAACCTAACCTTTCCTAACCTAACCTAACCTAACATAACCTAACCTAACCTAACCACTACAAATTTAAAAAAATTCGGGATCACTGAAGATAATAGGTCAGAAATTTGGAAACAAAAAAAAACCCAGCACAATATATATAGCGTTCTTAGAAAAAAATATCTACCAAAAGAATTAAAGAATGAAATAAACGAAAATTAAAAATAATAAGGAATATTTATAAAAATAATTAGGAGAAACCTTGGTAAAGCAAGGTACCCATAGCAAATACTAACAAACCATACAACCTAACCTAACCTAACCTAACCTAAGGTTAAAAACCCCAATTATCAGTTTTCTACGCTTCGAGACATGATGAATTATCATGTGAGGAAATAACATCCGATGAAAAGTTTGTACTCAATAACAAGTTTCCACTGAACATTCTGGTCACCAACTCAGCCACAATACTCTTCGGAAGAACCAGACGCATTTGTTAACCTAACCACTATACACAATGGAGGAACTAAACGTATTTATAAAAGCTTTCACTGGATATATATACACTTGGGTGGAAACAGACGTAGATATTGTTAACACAGCCATTATACACTTTGGAGGAACGAGACGATTTTTACAGTATATATACACTTTGGAGAAGCCATACGTATTTATTAACTCAGTCACTATATACTTTGGAGGAACCGGACGTATTTTTTAAATCAGTCGTTATACACTAACCGTTCAAATTTATAACCTTCTATTCAGAATATTATTACCTACAAGCTTCTCCCCGCTACTTCGTCTGCGTAGGATTAGTACTTCGAGTACTCTATTTTCTTTTCCTAGGTCCCTTCTACGTTTATAATACCAAAATTCTTAACCTATTTATTTAAAACACGTATAATTCTTGATTCGATTCAAAGTATTAGGCGAGTACTTCAAATAAATTCACTAATTTAAATATTTTTTAAAATAGAATTTTGATTTAACAATCATTGTTTTGCAAAATGTCATTCTCAAATTTTGACGTTTTCTATTAAACAATTATTATTATTATTTTCAATATATTGAACATAAATAGCTAGCTTTATAAATTATAGCCTATATGTTATTCTGATGTATGAGCTATATTATTGTAAAGTTTCATTAAAATCCATTCAGTAAATTTTGCGTGAAAGAGTAACAAACATACATACATCCATACAAACTTTCGCGTTTATAATATTAGTAAGATTGTTACAAAATGTTGAATATCACACGATTATCGGGAAGCGAATATACATTGTGGTTTGTGAACGAATAGATTACGTAGATTACTTGACTTAGTAGGTATCGCTCGGGCAATCTTGCAAACACTACCAGTTATTATATCTAATTGAATAGTACAAGTTCTATGCCGTGTTTATATCGTGAGTGCAGTCAATAAATCATTGATTAAATTAAACGTAGTGAATGGAGGTAGAACTATGTAATTGTAGGAAATGTAATGATTTGTTTTAATTGATTAGAGTAATAAAATAAACCATGAACTAGAAAATCTAAAGTGTGTATTTATTTATTGTCATGCTGAATACATCATATAATTATTTTTTTACATTAACTCCACACAGGAGGTCCTGAGGAAAATAAATTCCCTCAGGGCCTATGTCATCTTTGAAGATGCTGCGTGGAGGGTCGATTTGAGGAGAGGAAGGAGTGAACATGGGTCTTGAAGAGACTTTTGTAGGAAGGAGGAAATACAGAGGCCGGCAAATCGTTCCAAAGCCGTTTTAGACGTACTCAGACATGATTGGGTCTTTAAAACATTGAATTCGACGAGATTATTCTTACCCCAAGAGAAAACACTCTCGAGGTAACCGTCCATTCTTTGCTTCAAAGCCCTCAGAGCCGTTGGAATTTGTGCACCCTTTGGGGGCTTGTCAAACAAAAAGCTATCATGGACTGTACTGTCATCCGCGTAACAATGAATTGGTGCACATGTCAAAAGGTCGTTGATGTGCAACCAAAACAAAGTCGGAGACAGATCCGATCCCTGTGGGACGCCAGCGTTTATCGAATGCGAGGAAGAGGTGAAACGGTCAGCAACCGTCAGAATCGGCCTCTCCCTCAAAAAGTCGGCAATCCACTTACACAAGGATGCGGGAAGTCCGTAAGAAGGCAGTTTGTTGACAAGTCCTAGGTACCAAACCCGGTCAAAAGCCTTGGAAATATCCAGTGCTACCGTTTGGGTCTCACCGAAACATTCCAGGCACCGCCCCCAAACATGCGTGACATACGCGAGAAGATCACCGCACGAGCGATTCCGCCGGAATCCGTATTGACGGTCGTAGATAATTTTGTTCTTCTCGAGGTATGTGAGCAGTTTGTCGTTGATCACACGTTCTATCACCTTGGATAGAACTGATGTGATCGCTATCGGGCTGTGGTTGGCCGGGTTGGAGCGGTCACCCTTCTTTGGAATAGCCCTACCATACCAATTTTGGTGCGGAACAAAAAATAATTATAAGTAGGCTTAAAAAGTTTTTAAATAACTTTTTAGATTTACTAGCCTTTACGATTTTAACAAAAAAAAGCATACTTGTTTCTTCAATCTCTGCAAAACTACTTTGTGGGATCATTTTAATTAAGTGAAACAAATTACTTTGTGTAAACCACTAATCACATGTTATAATATCTACATGTTTCAAAACCGATGGTTTCTTCGTCAGGATAATACCATGAATAAAAATAACAAAAGAAACAAAAAAAAACACACACACACACACAAAGTAATTTGTTTCATTTAATTGCATACTTGTTTTCGTTTTTTTTTTACATTAACGTTACGCAGGAGGCCCTGAGGAAAATAATTTCCCTCAGGGAATTTCTGTCATCTGTGAAGATGCTGTGTGGAGTGTCTTTTTGAGGAGAGGAAGGAGTGAACATGGGTCTTGAAGAGACGTTGTAGGAGGCAGAAAATACAGATGCCGGCAAATCGTTCCACAGCCGAGCTGTTAAACTCAAGAACAGGTCGTAGAAACGACCCGTTCTCATGTGACAAATGTCAACCGTGTACATACGTTGGGCGCGCGTTTGGCATGTTTCCCGACTATTCACCGGTGCCGAGGGAATGAATGATGCTAGTTCCTTGGAGCATCTTCCATTTAAATACCGGTAGAAAAAGGACAGCATTCCCACCCGACGCCTGTGCTCTAAATATCGCAATCCGTTTTTTTAAGACGGGAGAATCTAACAAACGGATCGCCCGTTTCTGCACAAAGTCGAGGGTTATTTGATTAAATAAATTTATCCTGACACTATCTAGAGGGCATTTAGTCCGAGTTGAATCTTGTAATCATACGTAAAGATAGCAGCCAATAAAAATATGCGTTAAGAAAATGAAGTTAATGTTGGTAGTTCTCAGTCGAAGTGATACAGTTAAATATGACCGAATCGGAAAAGTATACATTAGCTCAGTGGCGAGAGCATCTGCCCGGAAAGCCGAAGGTCCTGGGTTCGAGTCCCAGATGTATCTGTATCTTTTTCTGATTTTTCTGTTTAAGATTGAGTTTCGCTAATATTATCTTCATTAATTAAAATATTTTAAAAATCTATTTATTAAAAAATCGTAAAAAATGCTTCAAAGCTTTCTGGTTTAAAAATTTACGACAGTAATATGTAATAAAGCTTCTTCCCGCGACTTCGTCTGGCGTAAGATTAGTACTTCGAATAATCTATTTTCTTTTTCTAGGTCCCATCTACGTTTACACCAAAATTAAAAAACCTATTTATTTAAAATATGTATAATTCTTGATTCGATTCCAAGTATTAGGCCAGTACTTCAAATAAATTCACTAATTTAAATATTTTCCAAAATAGAATTTTTTGGTTTAACAATCATTGTTTGGCAAAATGTCATTCTCAAATTTTGACGTTTTCTATTAAAGAATAATTGTTATTTTCAATATATTGAAAATAAATAGCTAGCTTTATAAATTATAGCCTATATGTTATTCTGATGTATGAGCTATATTATTGTAAAGTTTCATTAAAATCCATTCATTAAATTTTGATTTAAAGAGTAACAAACATACATACATCCATACAAACTTTCGCGTTTATAATATTAGTAAGATTTCGACAGTTTTATTCGACAAAGGTTTTTTTAGGTAGGGTTAAAGCCAGTAAAGATTATTTGCAATTAACCAGTCCTTGTAAAATTGTTGCTATATAAATTTACCTGTTCCACTTTGTACCAGAATTTCCAAGAGAAATTCGATACCTATATCAGATGACATATTGGAACGACTTCGTTAACCCTCGAGCTCTCGTTAACTATAACTACAAGTAGATGGTAATACGTGTTACTTCCTGGAAACCTGCAAAACTGCAGGTGACCGTCGCATGCAGGTTTTCTGCACGTAACATTGGAGCCAACAACAAGAAAAAAATTGTCCAAAGAAACGAAACTAGCAGTCAACAATGGTGTGCTGGTATCTACTCTGACTCATCTACTAGATGTAGAAGCACACGGAGAAAAATGTTATTCTAAAATACGATCATTTTATTCGTAAAAACGGTTACAAACGGGACTGAAGTTCTTACAGACAAATTAACAGTGTTTCAATGTTTATTGGCGGGAAAATGTAAGAATAATTTGTTGGTATACCTACGAAATTACGTCATACCAACAAATTATTCTTACATGTTCCCGCCAATAAACATTGAAACCCTGTTAATTCATTCGTAAGAACTTCGGTCCCCTTTTTGACCGTTTTTACGAATAAAATGATGGTATTTTAGAATAACATTGTTCTCCGTGCAAGATGAAAGTAGACAGAACGCAATAGAAATGAAATCCCTGAGACGTATATGTGGTAAAACTATATATTATCGTGTGAGATTTGTGAAGATTTGCAAAGAATGCAATGCTGATGTAAGCATAATGAGGTAATGAGTAAGATTAAGAAAGTGACACGTAGATGTTTTGGAAACAATGTGAATGGTAGAAGAAGTCAGGGATGCCCGGAGAAGACACTGCACGATCAAGTAAACCAATTGGTAGGTCCTTCGTCAAGAGTCGGGCCTCGTTAAGAGTCAGAATAATAGAAGGGTGTGTATGATACGATGTGTGAATGTGAATGAAGCAAGGAGTTGTAACAATACCGAATTGTTTGGCGTTCCATCCTCTCTGCCTACCACTATGGGGAAACGGCATGGTGGTTTGTATGGTATTCTGTTGTTTTCTTTGATAAATAATATATCTCTGATGATCGGGAGTTTCAATAATACTTCTTTTCGTCTAGATTACGAGTCGTGTTTATTATCGTTATAATTTAACTGGATTACACGTCCGTTCTAAAGGATGTTCTATGTTAAACTGGAGCCGAGAAAATGTTCACTTATGGTGCCCACCTCCAGGATATCATCGGATTTCTTCTTAACCGTTTTGGTAATACACGTTAAAACTACATATAACTACCTATACTAACGACATCTGGAGACATTGAAACTACATGCACTACAGTTAGTTAGTTAGCGAAGATAATAGGTACATATTAGCATCCACGATCGAAAATTTCAAACAGAAAAACCAGAAATTGTCATATCTAAAAACCGATTTCTATACGGACCTCAGTCTTAATATAATAAAAATACAAAGTTTTACTTATTAAGTTAAATTAAAATAGTTATTCATCAGAAACTTGTAGAAAAGTCCATATATGTCACATATATAAATTCACTGATTAAATTATTAGCTGAAAAAAATTTATACAAAGAAAGGCATAATATTCCATACTTTTATCAAAGTCTCAAAATTCTTTCAGTGGAGAGCAATTCTGTGGTACAAAATTATATTTCAGCACATAAATAACCCTTTATATATAAACAGGCTGGAACACAACCATAATTCTCGTTTTAACTTTAATGAAGGACTAATTGTACCTAAGCATACAAATAAATATGGACAAAGAACGTCAAATTACATGATTCCCAGTTGTTTAAATATGTTACCTGCTGAAATTAAAAACTGTGCCCAAAACACACAATTGGTGAATTTACTGAAGACTTGGCTTACGGAAAGAATTTATTTGTATTAGCTTACAATGACATATAATTATTCTAAATACTTTAAAATTGTTACTTATGTATAAAACCATGTATGATCGTGTGAGGAATGTGGAGATCCGAAAAGAATGCAAGGCTGATGTGAGCGTAGTAAGTAAGATTAAGAAAGGGACGCTTAAATGGTTTGGGCATGTTGAGCGAATGAATGAAGAAAGGAGTGTAAAGAGAATTTATGACGCGAATGTGAACGGTATAAGAAGCCGAGGACGCCCAAGGAAGACGTGGCACGATCAAGTAAATCAGATACTTGAGTCGGGCCATGTCAAGAGTCAGAATAATAGAAGAGTATGTATGAGAAGATGTATGAATGTGAATGAGGCAAGGAGCGTGTGCCAAAACCGAGTTGTTTGGCGGTCCGTCCTCTCTGCCTACACCTGCGGGGAAACGGCGTGATGGTTAGTTAGTTAGTTTAGTTAGTTTGTTACTTATGTTTTGCCTAATTTTTCTTTTATCTTTTTATAAAAATATTATATTTCTGTAAAAAGTTTAATTTTATTTTATATATATAATTGTAAAAATGTAACTATTACATCAATATAATAAGATATTTAATATAAAGAACCCGTTAGACAAACTACTAAAAAGTAGTTTATCGGGACTTTTTGTCTTATAATAACTAAATTAAAGTGTATAAAATAAATAACTAAAAAAAAATGATAATAAATAAATATTTAATAAAAATTGATACATTTATCCAAGACACTATCTAGCTAGCATTTAGTTCAAGATGAATCTTGCAATCATACAAAAGATAGCAGCCAATAATAATACGCGATATGAAAAGTAAGCTGATGTTGGTAGATCTTAGTCGAAGTATGATACAGTTATATATTATAGGGATAGGGTCCCATTAGCTCAGTGATACAGCACCGCCCGGCAAGGCAAATATCCTGAGTTTATTCCTGGATGAGAGCGTATCTTTTTCTGATTTTTCTATTTCAAATTTTCGATTGAGAGTCGCTAAGATTGTTCTCATTTATTAAATAGTACAATTTGAGGTTTAACTCATTAAGAGCCATCGACCAGCGGCTGAGAATAAAAGTTTAAAAATGCTTGCAACTGTACAGGAAGGTTCCAATGCGAAAGATCGATCATTCCCCGTATCAAATTTTTTTAATTAAAAATTTTATATCGATTAATTTTATTAAAAACTTTCTTTAATGTATACCTACATTCAAGTAAGCAATAAAAATGCTCAAAACGCAAAATGATAAATTATTGAATATAGTCTACTTCCTGTAAGTATTTTTTGATCATAAGTACTTATGATTTTTCAATAGTGTCTAAACAAAATAGATGTGTAAAAAAAATTTGAAATATTTTAGTTTTGTAAGACCTTAAATAAATAGAAAAACTGTGGTATTTTTGTCACAAAACACTTTCTCGGATTTATTTTTTAATGATTTGAATTTAACTAAAATTTAATTTTTTAAAACTGTGTTGACTAGATTACGTATTGATTTATTTTGTTGTATTATTATACGATTTTAAATTTGTGTTGTTTAACATAATCTATCGTTTGAAAATTGAACAAATCTGCCAACGCCCAACGGTATAACCTTAGTATATTAAAAATACATTTAGTTTTTCAAATTTTAAAACTGCGTGTACCAGATAAAATAACAATCTTTCAAAATAAATTTATGTTTTTTTGTGAAAAAGGGTCAATACGTCTGGAACTTGATTTAAAAGGCACTAATTTCCGGTACTCTCTTGTAATAAAGTTATTTATTTATTCTTAATTATATTTATATTACAAAGGTATAGTATATTGTCCTCCACGCTAGGATTTCACCTGTGTTGTAGAGGACATTTTTCAATTGTAAATTATAATTTGTACATAGTAAAAGAAACAGTGGACTAAGTTACAATATATAAAAATTGAAACAATAAAATATAAAAGTTAAAAGTTAAAATATAAAATCGATTTCTACATAGTTTCAACAAAATAGATGTGTTTTGTTAGTTATGATTTATGATTGTGGTAAAAAAATTATAAATTCAGAATTATCCATTCGAACGCTTTTTGCCACAATATGGCACTATTTCCAAAACCACGTATTGCTTTGCTGCCAAAATATGGCAAATATTCTCTAGATTCTTTAAAATATATTAAAGTTAACGATTTTATAATATTTTTTTTTATAAATCCTACCAACATGTGATAATAGTCAAAAGATAGTTGAATTCATTGGCCATATAGAATTATAATCGGTTTATATGTCTCCGTATTCAAATTCGGAGGTATGATTTTTGGTATGTGGGCGGAAAAATTTTCTTAAGCAATTCGAGAAAAAGTTTTAAATTGCTCTGTCGCTCCAGTGGTTAAAAGGATTGTGGCCAGTTTCATATGTTTTTTGTATTCTGTAAGATTATATGTTTTATATTGTGTTGGAAGTGAATTGTATAGTTTTATAGCCTGATATCTGTAGTGTTTTTGTCCAAAGGATGTGTTAAAATGTGTTAAAATAAAAATAAAAGTTAGTTCGATTTTGCGTCATATACACGGAGAAAAATTTTATTCTAAAATGCGATCATTTTTTTCGTAAAAACGGTTAAAAACGGGACTGAAGTTCTTACGAACAAATTAAAAGTTTTTCAATGTTTATTGGCGGGAACATGTAAGAATAATTTACTGGTATACGTAATCTCGTACGTATACCAAAAAATTATTCTTATTTTTTCCCGCAAATAAACATTGAAACACTGTTAATTTGTTCGTAAGAACTTCAGTCCCGTTTTTAGCCGTTCTTACATATAAAATGATCGTATTTTAAAATAACATTTTTCTCTGTGTACTTGTCTAATTACGCCTGTATTACATTTTCCTCTCTGCACGGTGCATTTTTGAGATATATATAAACCAATCACATAAAAATATTATATTAATTAAGGTGCGTTGTGTGACAGACAATAATTGCATTTATTGCAATCAAGCAAGAGTGCATCCTGCGTTTCACTTTGTAAGCCATCTACGACGTTTGATTGCAATGTACTTTCGGTAAAATATGAAAATCATTTCCCTTACTAATGTATTGCGTGTCAAATGCATTATAAGGCAAATGCATTTAAAAAGAAATGGAATGCACTCGATGCAATTAATTATTTATGTAATATTAAAAAAAATCAACTAAGTTTTTCGCTTTATTAACCTAATTTAAAATGAACTAATTTGGGAACTCATAATTCATAAAAGTCTCATAGAAATCGTTGTGTCCCCCTTATTATCATGATGAGAAATATGATGTAAACGGTGTAAGAAAGAGAAAATACCACGCTTTATATTCAAATCATGTAGTTAACCAAATAACAATTTAAATATATACCTATATGAAACCATTCGACGGCATTTTGAAAAAATATTATGAAAATCTGAAATTTTTTAATAATTATTTTACACTAGCTTCTGCCTGCGACTTCGTCTGCGTAGGATTAGTACTTCGAGTAATCTATTATCTTTTCCTAGGTCTCATCTACTTTTGTACCAAAATTCTTAACCTATTTATTTAAAATATCTATAATTCTTGATTCGATTTAAAGTATTAGGCGAGTACTTTAAATAAATTCACTAATTTAAATATTTTCAAAATAGAATTTTGATTTAATAATCATTGTTTTGCAAAATGTCATTCCCAAATTTTGACATTTTCTATTAAACTAAAATTATTATTTTCAATATATTGAAAATAAATAGCTAGCTTTATAAATTATAGCCTATATGTTATTCCGATGTATGAGCTATATTATTGTAAAGTTTCATTAAAATCCATTCAGTAGTTTTTGCGTGAAACGGTAACAAACATACATACATCCATAAAAACTTCCGCGTTTATAATATTAGTAAGATGAAACGATCAAAAAGTGAGGTGACGGTAACGTTCATAATTCATTTGTCTAGTAAAATATGGTTGTGTTTTTTTTTTTTCATTATCAGCAATTTTTATTAGAAAAAACGTAAAGTATACCACTTTTAAAACTTTTAATCGAAATATCTTATGATTTTCATTCAAAGTTTTTATGTTTAAAAAGTATATGTTTTCTTCGAATTATAAAATGATGAATGAATTTGACCTTATGACAAAATATGTCCGAGGCCTGAGGGGTTAATAAAATGTAGATCTATTTTCAGTGACCAGAAAAAATATTTTTTTAAATTTATTTTAAATAATTGTTATTTATGATATCTTTAACTAAGTAAGTCTATGCTTGTTTGTCTTTTGTTATTTTAGTAGTTGATAGTTGAGAGTTTTATTCTCAGACCAACGGCTGAGAATAAAAGTTTAAAAATACCTGCAACTGTACGGAGAGGTTCCGATGAGAAAGATCAAGTATTCCCCGTATCAAATTTTTTAAAGTTTTATTTCGATAAAATTGGCTGTAATATATACCTACAATCAAATAAGCAATAAAAATGCTCAAAACGCACGATGATAAATTGTTAAATATCGTGTTCCTCTTGTAAGTATTTTTTGATGATAAGTATTTATATGAAGTGTGTAAAAAAAATAAATAGAAAAACTGAGATATATTCGTCACAAAACACGTTCTCGGATTTATTATTTAATGATTTTAATTGAATTAAAATTAAAATTCTGAAAAATGTGTTTACTAGATTATGTATTGATTTATTTTGTTGTATGATTATATGATTTGAAATTTGTGTAGTTTAATAGAATCTATCGTTTGAAAATTGAACAAATCCGCCAACGACCAACGGTATAACCTTAGTATATTAAAAATTAACTTAGTTTTTCAAAATTTAAAAAAAAGCGTTTATCAGAAAAAATAACAACCTTTCAAAATCAATTTATGTTTTTTTGTAAAAAAGAGTCAATACGTCTAGAAATTAATTGAAAAATTACTAATTTCCGGTATTCTCTGGTAATACCCTTTTAAGACAAACTATAAAAAGTGATTTGTTTTCATATATTTAAAATGACGCCACAAAGTAAATTTGCGAATATTGAAGCCGAAAACATAGTTTCCTCTGTTATCATGATTACAAAAAAATGTCCACATTTATATATATTCGCAATCATCTCCGTTATAGTTACACACATACCACGTCTATAATTTATTGACCAGGAAAATAGCATAAACAACTGTAACTGCCCCTAATAGCATAGACAAAGTGATTTGTATGCCATTAGTATCGCTAGAACGTTGCGTCTTCCTGCATAATATTATCTATGGGTAACATTTTGTTGTTAGGCGCTGCGCTGACGAGGCAACTGAAACCAAACTAAAACCGGCTGGTTTCTATAGCGGTCTACACACCATGCTGCGAACAGCAGCTGTTAGCAGCTGGCTAAAAATCGAAGGTTGGAGGTTGGCTCCTGTCTCTTTTTTCCTCATGCGAACCCGTTACACTCTGTTTCATGTTGACTGCAAATTGGAAGTAACCGTCTGCCGCTAGTACGAATCGATGCGCCGCAGTAAAATGAGATGGTGATATTGAATTTGTTGTGTTAATAAAAGAGACAGAAGACAACGTGAAACAGAATGTTACGGGTTCGCACGGGGAAAAAAGAGACAGGAGACAATAGCCAGCTCCTAACAGACCGATATGTCGGGCTGTTCGCAGCATGGTGTGTAGACCGCTTATGTCTTGATTGGTCAAAAAGCTTGTTTACCATAGACGAAGAACAATAAGCCGGCAGCTGGCAACGCAGAGCAAGCAGTGACTCGCGACTCGCGCTGCTAATTGCCGTGGCCGGCCGTCGTTCTTCGTCTATGGAAACAAGCTTTTTGACATACATGACAATACATAGAAACCAGCCGGTTATAGTTTGGTTTCAGTTGCTTCGTCAGCGGAGCGCCTTATTTTTGTCTACTGAACATACAAACCAATAGAACTGTGTTGTAGGCGTATCCGTGTAACCAAAGTAAGGTTAATTTTTCCTTACTCTGTCTAGCTAATATTGGTCAAACAACTTCATATAATATTACTATTATTACTAGGCAAAATATATTATTCTGCAACAATAATTCCGGGACCAACTACCACATACATGCACCTATTACTCGCTTTAACACACTTGAGATGAAACCTGGTGGTGGAGAAATTTAAAAAATTGATTTTACTAAATTGTTGCTGTCAATGTTGCTCTTACTCCACCGGATATTGAGCGAAAGGGACAATGCACCTCGGGATACTAATACCTAACTAAAATCGAGGTTTTGTATTCCCCACTTTTCTCCTCCAAAACTTTAGCAAAACTTTGAAATTTTATGAATTGTTTAAATTCTGTGAAACTGAGAGACGGAAATCATTATGTAACTCAGTAGAGTAGCATTTTTTAAACTGTGAACCAAAGTAAGGTAATTTTTTCCTCACTAGATCTGAAATCGAACAAACATTTTTAAATATCTTAATTCTTCCTTGAGTAGGTAAACGATTTTATTGGCCTATCAAAAGCAATATCATTATGCTTTCATATCGGTGTAGATTTTAGATAACACATCTAGAGATTTCCTGTCCAGTGTTATTGACTACTCGACTACTGTGATCCAGTCAATGCCTTGGGGCAATAATTACGATGAAATCGAACGCATTGTAACGATTGTAACAATACTAATTCTACTACAAACATGCAACCGTGTTTTATCCACGTAGTCACTGTAATATCACTCATTTCCTATCCAAGACAGTACTAACTACTTGACTTTGAATACTCAAACATATTTATAGTGGAATAACTTGTTGAGAAAAACCTCAAATTGTAATGTTTAAATATATATGTACTAGCTTCTGCCCGCGACTTCGTCTGCGTAAGATTAGTACTTCGAGTAATATAGTTTATTTTCCTAGGTCCCATCTACGTTTATACCAAAATTCTTAACCTATTTATTTAAAATATGTATAAAATTCTTGATTCGATTCAAAGTATTAGGCGAGTACTTCAAATAAATTCACTAATTTAATTTTCTAAAATAGAATTTTGATTTAACAATCATTGTTTAGCAAAATGTCATTCTCAAATTTTGACATTTTCTATTATACAATAATTATTATTTTCGATATATTGAAAATAAATAGCTAGTTTTATAAATTATAGCCTATATGTTATTCTGATGTATGAGCTATATTATTGTAAAGTTTCATTAAAATCCTTTCATAAAATTTTGCTTGAAAGAGTAACAAACGTACATACATCCATACAAACTTTCGCGTTTATAATATTAGTAAGATTAGTAAGATAACAATGTTTTAATCATTAATAGCCATTGACCAGGAGCTGAAAATTAAAGTTCCAAAATGCTTGCAACTGTACAGGGAGGTTCCAATGAGAAAGATCGATTATTCCCCTTTTCAAATTTTTTAAATGAATAATTTAATATCGATTAATTTCACTCAAAACTTGCTTTAATACACCACTTCAAGTAAGCAATAAAAATGCTCAAAACGCATGATGTAGTTTTTGATCAGAAGTATTAATAATTTTTCAATGATGTCTAAAAAAAAATAATGTGTAAAAAAAAACTGAAATATTTTAGTTTGTTAAGACCTTAAATAAATAGAAAAACTGAGGTCACAAAACACGTAAAAAAGTGATTTATTTTGTTGTGTGATTAATTATTATCATTTGAAATTTGTGTTGTTTAATAGAATCTAACGTTTGAAAATTGAACAAATCTGTCAACGACCAACGGTATAACCATAGTATATTATAAATAGACGTGAACCAGATAAAAAAAAACAATCTTTCAAAATCAATTTATGTTTTTTTGTCAAAAAGAGTCAATACGTCTAGAATTTGATTTAAAAATGACTAATTTGCGGTATTCTCTGGTAATACCCTCTTAACAGAGGTGCCCGGGTTCATGGGGTGAGGTTTGTCTAGGTCTTGGCGGCAGATTCGTTTGCCCACCATCATTTGCCCACCTACGCGTGGCAAGCCGAATCAGGAGAAACTGGTTAAGAGAGAACTTTTGGAATGTATTCATACATCCGTCACTCGTACACACAATGACCCCTAGATTCTTATGATCCCCTCATACCTTTGCCCTTCCCAGATTTTCCTCTCCTTCCTTCCCATAAAAATACCTTCACACAAAAGCCCTGTGGGATGAGACCCTTGTCAGATTCTTCTGTGTGAAGCAAATTATAATAAAAGTCTTTCTTGGAAGTTGCCGGCTCTTTCATATTATAAACCTCAAAAAGGCCTCAAACAATAGTCTCCTAACTCCTAACACTCCTTTCTCTGCTCAATCGCTCTATACAACCTAAATAATCTAAGCGTCCCTTTCATTTTAACAAATTCGTTTTACAATCTCGTAGGTCTCATTTCTACTGCATTCTGCAATCAACTTTCGCCCTTCCTCTGCTAGTTCTATGACTTACCTTCAGATAATCTAGATCTGTTTCACAACTAACTCTCTTACGGTCTGTTTCACTGGCTTTATTTAACAACTTTTCTAAATAAGTGCTTAATCATTGGAATAACTACAGTGTACAAGACAAAACACAATCACAGATTGATTTTAAACAGTCATCCGTAGTCAATCAATTCGTGTTTTACTGCCTAAATTAATTTGAAATCATGCAATGGTAAGATATACATTATATATATATATACCTGCTTATTAACGGCCCTCTTATATGCAATAGTTGTTTTTAATATTCGACAGCAACGACACACAAATGGCAGTAAACATACGTTCCGTATCACAATAATGCTGCAGCTCTTTCTTACACATTAAATAATGGCGAGACAAAAGATTATACACACAATGCACGTATGTCTGTTTCTCCCAAGGTGCTACTTTTTTTCTTCGGAGGAAACAGACATACGTGCATTGTGTGTTTCATCTTTTGTCTCACCATTATTTAATGTGTCAGAAAGAGCTGCAGCATTATTGTGATAAGGAACGTACGTTTATTCCTTGTTTAAGCAGCGCCTAATCTTTGATAAAACGTACCTTACGTGAGCAATGTTCTACCTGACACTTTAATCAAAAATGACTTTTTACTGCAAAACCATTACTTTAAGGCCTAGGCCAGCGTGAGGGGCTTGCGCGGTAGTGACAGCGGGCGCGAAATATCAATCGTATGTAAACGCCCGTTGCGGCCACACTGCGGAAGGCGCGACATGCGACTGGTATGAGCGATTTTACGTACTACCGCGCAAGCAACCGCGAAAGCACCCGCCTTTTCTATAACCAAAATAATTTTCGGAGCCATCTGTATTGCATTTCCATATAGCGAAGTCCTACAATCAGGGGGCCTAGTCTATATCTCTCACAGCGCCCGTAACGCGGGTTTAGCTACGTCACGAATCCGTATTAACCCTCCTCTGACCGTGCTAAAAACTTTCTCGCGCTCCGATGCTGTACACTCAGTAAATATTAGTGTAATGTATTTATTTAATCCAATACATAAATGTATTGTGGAGGAATACCTAAAATGTTAACTCTATGTTTAGTATATTTACAAAGATATTTCAGTAAATACAAACCGTGACCGCTTAGTTGACAGCACCGTCAAGAAAGGTTAAACGGCAAACGTGCTTGTTTGTGAAACCGAAAGATCGAGACTAGGCCCCCAGGTTTGTAAAAAAATATTTATTCTAGGTTCTAACCTCACTTTGAACCTTTTATAATTATATACCAATTTGTTTGTATCTGATAGTTGATCGTTTTTACGAGGCGCTGTGTAGATCGTCACTTTGATAGGGTTCTATCTTCGCCTTGCCATGTTCTGAAGTCACCAAAGATCAAAATTTCATTAACAGTTTTTACTCCAAATAATGTCAAGAATCACTGGTTAAATTAGTAAGTCCAGTACGTCCCTTTTCAACCTGTATTTTTGTGAGAAATTAAAACAGTGTTCAATGGAAGCATATTAAAGTTATATCGTTAGAAATTCGAATAATAATGGGTTTAAATTATAGTATCTGGAGTAACGACCAATTTGCTTTACATAGTTATTTATCATTTTCATTACCAAGTCCAAGGGATTTACTTAGATCTATAAACTTTCTCCTTGATTGTCTACTTTAATATTATAACAATTTCTTGCACTTAAGACGATAGACTTCGCTTTTCGGCCCATACAAAAAGGACGCCCGGGAAAAAACACTTTTCTACATCGAAAATTGCACAAAATGAATATATTTTTTATAATGCCTTCTAGAAGGTGAAAACTATGTTGGTATGTTTTCGAATTTTCGATGCGTTTCGTATTAACGTAAACATTCACTGTCAAACATGTACGATTTATCAAAAAATATTATTTAAGGAAAAAGTGCTGCTAACTCAACTCATAAAGAATTATAAAAAGCTACCGACGTAGCTTCTTCTTTCTAAAAAATATATATTTTTTAAAATTTCAATTTCGTGAAAGTTTCGGTGTAGAAAAGTGTATTCTCCATAAACCCTTTTTTGAGCGATTTCTGTAGGTAAATTTGAGCGTTGTCTCATTCGCACATTTCGCATTCGCATGTATTGTAAGTGTGCGTGAGCTTATTGTGAGCGGGACAGAATGACAGTCGCGGGTGTTCCGCGTGTGGTTCAAAGTCTAGCCTCTTAAACTGTTTTATACGTATAGTTATATATAGTTTGCCACTGATAACGCGGTCAGTAATCATGACAATTGTGTGCCTTTTTGTATTTGTGAATGAAAATGTGTATGTTGCTTGTAAACCTCTAATTTTAAGACGTAGTTGTAAGTCGTTTAGCAGTTTGGTGTATTAAAACATCCACTCGGTAGGAAATATATATTTATTCATTCGTCATGAATAAGTTTTAGCTCACGTATACATAAGTCTTAGATATAAGGTAATAGCTAAAAGTCAAGATGTAACTCGTGAAATTTTATGTATAGTCCGTGTATAATAGTGAGCTCTGGCGTTATAAAATTATTTCCTATATCATTCATTCGATTGCAATGAAACTTTGGTGGTGTATTGTGCGCATGCCCTCGAGGGTTCCTGTATATATATGGGTGAACTCTGGCATTATGAAATTTGTACATTTTTTTACAATAGGTGGCGCGTAAATTTCTTGAAAGATGTGTGTATTTCATATAGTTTAGGGGCAAGGGGAAAAGGCGGGAGTAAAATGCGGGAGGAGGATGGAAACACTTTATTTCTTTGAGTTTATAAATCTTACCTGTAAGTTATTAGTTGCAAGTCTTGAGCCTGCACGGAGAAAAATGTTATTTGAAAAAACGATCATTTTAATAGTAAAAACGGTTAAAAACGGGACTGAAGTTTTTACGAACAAATTAACGGGGTTTCAATGTTTATTAAAGGGAACATGTAAGAATAATTTGTTGGTGTACTAATTTCGTACGTATAGTAACAAATTATTCTTACATTTTCCTGCCAATGAACATTGAAACACTGTTAATTTGTTCGTAAGAACTTCAGTCCCGTTTTTAACCATTTTGACTATTAAAATGATCGTTTTTTCGAATAACATTTTTCTCCGTGTGGTCACGTCAAGATTCAGAATGACAGAAGAGTTTGAAGTTTGGACGTGAATGATTTAAAGAGCGTATGCCAAATCGGGTTTGTATGGCATTGTATCCTCTTTACCTACCTTCCAAGGAAATGGCGTAATTGTTAGTTAGACAGTTTTTCGTTCTTACTTTCTTTCTACGAGCCTACAGAAACATGTATTTCATAATTAAAGAACTGAGCAGTGTTAACCTGTCAGGGCATGTATCTTTTATAGTAAGTACTCTCTCGAATAAGCTACCTGCTCAGGTGCCCAGCTGTGTTGTCTCCATTCATCGTTCATTGGTCTTGAATCGAAAGAAAACACGTGTTTCTATAACTATCTCTTGCGAGTTGTTCCCAAGTTCGAGAAAGGTGTGCGCAACATTTAAAAATTATTTAAATTTATATTTTTATACAGTTGTTAAGGGGCGTAATTGACTAAAGCGGTCTACACGCCATGCTGCGAACAGCAACTGTTAGCAGCTGGCTAAAAATCGAAGGTTGGAGGTTGTCTCCTGTCTCTTTTTTCCTCATGCGAACCCGTAACGCTCTGTTTCACGTTGACTTTGACAAGAAACCGTCTGCCGCTAGTACCCACCGATGCGCCGCAGTGAAATGAGATGGTGATATTGAATTTGTTGTGTTAATAAAAGAGACAGAAGACAACGTGAAACAGAATGTTACGGGTCCGCACGAGGAAAAAAGAGACAGGAGACAATAGCCAGCTGCGAACAGCTGTTCGCAGCATGGTGTGTAGACCGCTTTACTTAAACCAGTGATTCCTGGCTTTATTTGGAGTTAAAATTTAAACGAATTTTGTATTCCAGTAACATTTTTAATACGCTAACGTCTGTCATACACACTCGCTCCATGTACTAGATACAAACAGAAGTGCTGCCATCTATAGTATTCAAATAGAACGTTGACGTATTCATATTATAGTTTTCCTGCAGATGCGGGTTTTTAATTGTTAGTTAAGAATAAAAATATTATGAAGATTTTTTTTGCATTATTTTGGAAATATATCTATAATAAATGCTCGAATTTTACTGTCTTGACGATTTAACATGTTAGTATAAGATTATATGTAACACCCAAAACGCACATTATTTACATGTACTATGACCTCATATCGTTGCTATTTGCCCACTCTACAGTGCTAATTTTGCTTTTATATATAATTAATATTTCATCCTCTTTATATTTTTACATCTACTATACTTTTTATACTCTTTCATCTCTGCTGTATTCTTCCAAACACGCTTTTATTATTTTTTTTTTCATTTACATTCCTTCATATGCTTTGATAATGTTTCATTTTGTATTATAATATAGTTCTTCTTAGAAGATTATATTAGAAGATCTGCAGTCACTCGTATCTAGGATGAACGAAGTATGTATGAAGAATGAGTTGATGATGAATGTAAGTAAGTCAAAAGTAATGGTGTTTGAAAGAGAGAGTACGAAAACAGTGTGCAACATAGTTGTGAATGATGAGTACTTAGAGCAAGTTGATGAGTTTGTGTATTTGGGAAGTATGTTTACGAGAGATGGGAAGGCTGATAGGGATATTGAAAGAAGGGTAAATGCAGGTAACTCTATTAATGGTGGACTGAATGCTGTTGGCGCCAACAAAAAGCTGTCCAAAGAAGCGAAGCTAGCAGTTCACAATGGAGTGCTGGTACCTACCCTGATGTATGGCAGTGAAGCATGGAACTGGCAGAGAAAGGATGAAAGTAGACTGAATGCTGTAGAAATGAGATCCCTGAGGCGTATGTGTGGTAAAACCATGTATGATCGTGTGAGGAATGTGGAGATCCGAAAAGAATGCAAGGCCGATGTGAGCGTCATAAGTAAGATTAAAAAAGGGACGCTTAGATGGTTTGGACATATAGAGCGAATGAACGAAGAAAGGAGTGTCAAGAGAATATATGATACTAATGTGAATGGTAGAAGAAGTCGAGGACGCCCGAGGAAGACATGGCACGATCAAGTGAATCAGATACTTGAGTCGGGCCATGTCAAGAGTCAGAATAATAGAAGAGCATGTATGATAAGATGTATGAATGTGAATGAGGCGAGGAGTGTATGCCAAGACCGAGTTGTTTGGCGGTCCGTCCTCTCTGCCTACCCCTGCGGGGAAACGGCGTGATGGTTAGTTAGTTAGTTAGTTAGTTCTTCTTACTTTCCTTTACATTATTTTATGTTCTTTTATATTCTATATCCACTGTTTAAAAAATCGGCCACCATAACACGGGCATGTGCCTAGTATGGCGGCCATAAATTCCACAATTGTTATATATTTACTATTCAAAGAATAAAGAAACATTAAAAAAAAAAAAAATAATGATCTGTGTAGATTCTTTATACTGGTCTGCATACAAAGTAATGACGTAAGCCGGATGAAGTAACACCATATAAAACTGCATTAGCACACACTTCTTGCTTCATCTGCGTTTTATTATTATTATCTTCTATTATTCTAACATCCTTACTAATAAATAAAAACAATTCCAAACCGTTATGTTTAACGGCGTTTTAAGCGGCATCTCCTCCGAGGAAAATGTTTACACTCTTTGTGGATAGTTAACGGGCCGCTCTGCCAATTTCTACCGATTTCTTACATATTTTCCATAAACGTTTGAAGTTTTTAAGTTCTTAAAAAAATATATGTTATTCTTTAACATAGTATCTACACATTCCCCACGCCGAAACGGTAATTATTTGAAATTCCCTCGATAGAAATAAATCGCAAAGCATGCTCCGAAAATAATTATTTACACGTTTTTTTCTGTTATTTTACAAGTTATATATGAAATAATTCACAATGTTTCTTTAAATGCCACTTGACACAGCCCCCGCGAGATTTTTGCTCTTTTTCAAACGAATCGTTTTTTATTAAACGTTTTCACAATTTTGGCATGAATTTTATGGTTTTTAATGTTAGCGCGCTCGCTCATTCGTTCGTATTGTCGTATCTCTCCATCTTTTTCTTTTTGAGCGGGGTAGCGTGCCCTTAAGAGGATACCCGGCGGTGATTTTTCCATACAAACATATTCCCTATTTATCTCTCTGGATTTTAACCCTAGAGAAAATATTGTTTTTGCATAAAATAAATATCAACTACTAGCGTGTCGGTACTTTTTGTTTTTTTTTTAAAGTTACTTTTTATAGAAGTTATGACCTTCCAAAAATCAATAAAATTGACTGGTTTAAACGCCGTCAAAAGATGTTCAGTATACAAACCAGACAATGTTTTTTTTTAAAAAGCAAAACGTACAGACATAGAATAGTTTTTTCTTATGTAGTTGGTAAAAAAAAAATTGAAAATCAGTCCACTTTTGGAGGAGAAAAGTGGGGAATACAAAACCTCCATTTTAGTTAGGTGTCAGTGCATTGTCCCTTTCGCTCGATATCCGGTGGAGTAAGAGCAACAGTGACAGCAATATTTTAGTAAAATCTATTTCTGCACCACCGGGTATCATCTTAAGTCGGGGCCACAATGTTTTTACTTTCCGTGGCCCATGGAATACAACAAAAGTTGTAGCCCTGCCCCATGTTTATCGTCGTGTTTGAGGAATTGTTTGTGAAATTGGTCACAAGAGACGGGCCTTTAGTTACACAGACTGTACAAGCTTAGATTCGATTTGGTAGTTATGAACGTGCTAAGAAAGAGCTAAGAATATGAGGTGTGTAAAAGCAAAGGCAGCAATCTCCATTCCGGCCAGATTGCTATGTTTGCTTTTGAAATGATATGCAGATTGCTATCTTTGCATTTACTTACAATATTTAAAACACATATTAAATACACGTATATTACGTTCAATATTTGTATGTAATCATTTACGAAAAGGCCTAGATAGCAATCTCCACGTCATTTCAAAAGCAAACATAGCAATCTGGCCGGAATGGAGATTGCTGCCTTTGCTTTTACACACCTCATATAATATATGGACATGTTATTTTTTTGATTGACAGTTAATTGTCGCGTGAATTTAATAAGAATTCCATAATTGTGACGTTTTTAATAACATAAGTGTCTTATGTATGTAGAGGTGAATATAAATCCTCAAAATCAACATTTATAATATAATTTTTTACTTTTTTATCTAAATAACGGGTGGTTTTTTGCAACTTTTTTCTTGTTGACATTAAAATATTTCAATTGATTACAAAAATGTAAAAGGTAATTTTCCTAATTTATAAAATAGTATTACAAAAAAATTACCAAGTTTCCTCCTTCATTATTCAAAATTGAATTCTTTAATTAGGTACCTATATTTTTTTTACTTTAAGACAAAAATAAAAAATAAAATAGCACATCCGTACTAAATATTTACTACAACTTTTTATTAAAAAATATAACCATTCAGTTTGGTTGAGTATTTTGGCCTCAAATTCAAAATTAAGTTTTGTATGAAAAAGGCCCCACAGGAATTAGCTAATAAATTTGCTTGCCCATATAAACTCAGCATTCTTCTTCTTCTTCGATGGCGCTACAGCCCATATCGAGCTTTGGCCTCCCGCAACATTCGCCTCCAACTCCTCCTGTCCTCAGCAGTTGACTTCCAGTTTGTTACCTGGAGAAGCTGTGCCGGATCCCCTCTTACTTCGTCTTCCCACCTCAGTCTGGGTCTTCCCACTTTTCTCTTTCCACCTGGGTGTCCAGTCATAATTCTTTTTGGGACGCGTGTGTCCGGCATTCTGTGTACATGCCCAGCCCATCCCAACCTGAGGAGTCTCATATGGGCTGAGATGGGCCTGATATATATCGTTAAACTCAGCATTTCTGTCCCATTAATCTTGTATCCAGATGTTGCAATATTGATAAAAAGTTTTGTCTTTAAACTGTTTGTAACAATTCTAAAGAAGACTGCACAATTGAGATCGTGTTTTGGTTGCTAAAAGATACTATTTCTGAAATTGCAAAGACTTTAAACCTATATATCGGTGAAGGTCCAAGAGAACAAGTGAAATAACTCATTTTACATGAATAATGTATGACATTGTTCGTATTGTGAAGCGAATTGACCTTGTAAAATGGATTCAGATCGGATTTTAAATCACAAGGTTTTTTACACTAGCGACTAAATTCTAGTAAATCGTTAACGAAATAGACTCAATTAAAGATCAGAGGCCTTAGCACACTCGATCGATAACGATCGATTGGATAAATATCGGCAACTTCTCATCGTTCCCTAGCATGACTACAGATCGCCAACGGATAAGTGACAGTTCACAATGACTAAGTGTCCTTAACATATTCGATATCAACTGTTGTTTGTACGTTAGCGATGTGCAGTTGTCCTAGAGAACGATGAGAAGTTACCGATAGTTATCCTATCGATCGTTATAGAGCAAGCGTGCTAGGGCCTCTGGGTATATAAGACGGTCGAACGATAAAGGTTTTATCGATAATGTCGGTAACTTGACATCGTTCCCAAGCACGACTGCACATAGCTAAACAAAGAAACAACAATTCTCAACGACTAATTAATCTTAACTTATTTGGCGTGAACAGATCGTTCGTTGCTCGTTTCGTTTGCTAGCTGCAGTCGTGCTCGGGAACAATGACAAGTTACCCAAAAATTAACATTGTCTACCGATATATTTTCTTATTTATATTTAAAACAAAACATTCAAGTAGTTCTGTTAACAGTTAGTGATCCTCGCATCCAAAAAAGTAACTAACTAACTAACTAACCATCACGCCGTTTCCCCGCAGGGGTAGGCAGAGAGGACGGACCGCCAAACAACTCGGTCTTGGCACGCGCTCCTTGCCTCATTCACATTCATACATCTTCTCATACATACTCTTCTATTATTCTGACTCTTGACATGGCCCGACTCAAGTATCTGATTTACTTGATCGTGCCACGTCTTCCTTGGGCGTCCTCGGCTTCTTATACCGTTCACATTCGCGTCATAAATTCTCTTTACACTCCTTTCTTCATTCATTCGCTCAACATGCCCAAACCATCTAAGCGTCCCTTTCTTAATCTTACTTACTACGCTCACATCAGCCTTGCATTCTTTTCGGATCTCCACATTCCTCACACGATCATACATGGTTTTACCACACATACGCCTCAGGGATCTCATTTCTACAGCATTCAGTCTACTTTCATCCTTCCTCTGCCATTTCCACGCTTCACTGCCATACATCAGGGTAGGTACCAGTACTCCATTGTGGACTGCTAGCTTCGCTTCTGTGGACAACTTTTTGTTGGCTCAAACGGCGTTCAATCCTCCATTAATGGAGTTACCTGCATTCACCCTTCTTTCGATATCCCTATCAGCCTTCCCATCTCTCGTAAACATACTTCCCAAATATACAAACTCATCCACCTGCTCCAAGTATTCATCATTCACAACTATATTGCACACCGTTTTCTGACTCTCAAACTGACTTTCAAAAAAGTAAGTTTCTAATTTTATCTTATTTCGTAAAACAAAACCAAAACATCCTCCGAAATCGTTAGATTTTTACTACCTACTTATTTATAAACCCTTTATAAAAAAATTTTCTAAATATTATAAAAAAAATTTCAAATAACCATTCGAACGCTTTTGCCTCACTATGGCTCTACTTCCAAAGCTTCGGATTGCTTTGTCGCCACAATATGGCAAATATTCTCTATAATCTTTAAAATATTTTAAATTTAACGATTTTATAATATTTTTTTATAAATCCTACGAACATGTGATAATAGACAAAATATAGGTGAATTTATTGGCTATATAGAACTATAATTAGTTTGTGTGTCTCCATATTCAAACTCTGAAATAATTTTTTTTTATGTGGGCGGAAAAATTTCCTTTAGCTATCCGAGAAAAAAAATTTAATTTCTCTGTCCCTCCAATGAATAAGGAATTAATCAATCTGTTCAAAGAAACGTCACAACTCAATAAAAATTCTCTTTTTCAATTCTTTTCAGGCCATATCAGGAAATATTATTGAAAAAAATGCGAATTAGAAAGTCCAAATAAACAATTTTACTGATCCATTAAAACGGCCACCATATTGAAACGTAACCTTCAAAGAAATTTACAGATATACGAAATGCAAAGCAGGACTTCGTTAGGTTCAGTCAATGATTACCTAAATTACGAGGTATTTATAAATTAAAAAATAGAATGTGTAAATCGACAAACAAAATGTTTCTATATGCAGTATGTTATACTACATTCTTCTTCTTCTTCGATGGCGCTACAGCCCATATCGAGTTTTGGCCTCCCGCAACATTCGCCTCCAACTCCTCCTGTCCTCAGCGGCTGACTTCCAGTTTGTTATCTGGAGAAGCTGTGCTGCATCCCCTCTTACTTCGTCTTCCCACCTCAGTCTGGGTCTTCCCACTTTTCTCTTTCCCCCTGGGTGTCCAGCCATATTTTTTTTTGGGACGCGTGTGTCCGGCATTCTCTGTACATGTCCAGCCCATCTCAACCTGAGGAGTCTCATATGGGCTGAGATATTGGGGGCCTGATATATATCATACAGTTCTTTGTTGTGCCGGATACGCCACTGTTCCCCCTCTTTCACGGGTCCACATATTCTTCTTAACACTTTTCTTTCAAAAGTATCCAGCATTTCAGCCATCTTTGCCGTCAGTGTCATCGTCTCACATCCATATGCCAATACAGTTCTGACAATGGTCTTATATATGGTTACTTTCGTTTTCCTGTGGACGCTACGTGACTTAAACACTGGCAGCAAAGAGAAGTATGTTTTGTTGGCTGCTGTGATTCTCTATATTATACTACCACTGTCTGCATAATAAGGACACAGAACTCCACAACACCTTTCATTGTAGCTACCCACCATTACCTACATAATAAAAATCAAATATTATAACAACAAAAAAATAAACAAAAATTACGATTAATATTATAAAATAATAACAATTTATAACCTTAATGGTTATCGACTCCTGTACCACAATGACTTTTCCACGAGACGCCCGATTGCAAGAAATAAACAACAGATCTTATATTAAAAACTGGTTTTCTGAACGAATGAGCATTCCTGCCAATCGAAGGTACAAATATGTATTCGGTTCATTTCACTTTCAACTGAAAAGGAATAATTTCGTGGAGATCGCTGGATTTAAAAAAAATACCTCAGAAAAGACTATCTTACTATCTTACTAATATTATAAACGCGAAAGTTTGTATGGATGTATGTATGTTTGTTACTCTTTCACGCAAAAACTACTAAATGGATTTTAATGAAACTTTACAATAATATAGCTCATAAATCAGAATAACATATAGGCTATAATTTATAATAATTATTGTTTAATAGAAAATGTAAAAATTTGAGATTGAAAATTTGCAAAACAATGATTGTTAAATCAAAATTCTATTTTAGAAAATATTTAAATTAGTGAATTTTTTTGAAGTACTGGCCTAATACTTTAAATCGAATCAAGAATTATAGATATTTTAAATAAATAGGTTAAGAATTTTGGCGCAAACGTAGATGGGGCCTAGGAAAAGAAATAGATTAGTTGATGTATTAGTTGATATCCCACAGACGAAGTCGTGGGCAGAAGCTAGTTTTAAATAATTTCAAATAAAACAATTGTTTTACTTTCCGGGTTAGGAATAAGGCGCTCCGCCCACTGAGGCAACTGAAAACCAACTAAAACCGGCTGTTTTCTCTGTCTTGATTGGTCAAAAAGCTTGTTTAACCATAGATGAAGAACAATCAGCTGACAGCTCGCAACCTAGCAACGGCCGCCCAGGGTAATCAGCCGTGACAGTCGCAAGATGGTCGCAAGATGGTCGCAAGATGGTCGCAAGATGGTCGCAAGATGGTCGCAAGATGGTCGCAAGTCACCGCTTGCGTTACCATTGACAACGGGGTTTTGTGTGATTGTGTAGTATGCGGACCATCACATTGTCATACAAAGACAGTTGGCAGTTGAGAGTTTTCAGTTGCCTGAGTGGGCGGAGGCGCTAACTTGACAATATTTGAAAATCGTTTCCTACCATCATGGTTAGCGGAAAATGTTGTTGTGTCGTGATGGACGATTTAGCCAGCCGAGGAATTGAACACACGATGCCTGGTGAGAGCCAAACGCGATGGCAACTCAGCCACTATCAGTTTTTATTTATATTCATTCAGTTGCAGGCAACCAGGGCGTTTATTGAAATTAAATTTATTACATATGCAATATTCGTATACATGGTGTCCGGAAACTCAAGGACCTACTAGCGGGAAACTGATGAAAGTACATCACACAGAAAAATTTAAAAAAGAAGAATATATATAGAATTTTCTTTTTTAAATTTTTCTATTTTCTTCGGCAAATAAAGAATTTAAAAAAAATGAAACCGGGTCCACGCTTAATGCTTGAATGCCTTTTAAAAAAAAATTAACTAAAAAATCCAACTTCAGATTCCAAATTCCTTTTTTCCTTTTACAAGAACCTCTACGTAGCATCCCCAAAGATAAAATAGGACCGGAGGAGCATTATTTTGATTTTGCGTCACTCCTGTGTGGAGTAACATAAACAAAACTTTTTTCCGCTAAATCGCACCACAGATAAAACCACAGAATAAAAAATAACTCTAGATTTTTTTCTCCATACAGGAGGGCCCTGAGAAAAATAATTTCCCTCAGGGTTTGTGTTATCTTTAGGGATCTTTATAGAGGGTCTTTTTAGCGAAAGGATGTAGAGGAAGTTTGGAAAGAAAAAATAATGAGGGGGTCAATGTGTCTAGGAGTGACAGACGTTTGAGTACATCCCTCCCACTGCGGTGCTAGGCGATGTGTGGAGAAAGTCCTGCTGGAGAGGTTAAGATTAGGTCTTCCTCAACCAATCTCTCCCCAACGCAGTAGGTGGGACCCAGACAAATCCAGGCATCCCTGCTAAGTCACCAAACGTAGCGAACCACTTAGGGTGACCTAAGGTCAAACAGAAACAAACGTTCCATTAAACCAACCGCCCAGCGTTCCGTCACAGTTTTGTACGGAAATATAGGCCGACAGCCGTCCGTGGTCGAGTGGTGAGACACTTGACTTCCAATCGGAAGGTCGCGGGTTCGAACCCGGCGTGTGCAAATAAATTTTATTTGATTAATTTGTGTTATTTCACAATTAATTAATAAAAATAATATATATATACTATATTTGCGGCACGTTCCAGAGTGGAAGATACTCTCAGTATCGCCCTGGTGTAAGACCACCATTCAGAATTGAAAGGTTGCTTAATAATGGCTTTAGCCGTGTTTAGTGACTAGATCTGAATAGCCAGGTACTTCCCCACCTTCCTCTTTTCTATCTCCTTCCCTTCTCCACTTACCTTCACCTTCACAACATACCCCAATTGGGGATGCCATAGTCTCACTGGCTCCAGACGGGAGCAGTTGGGACTCTTGTGAGGTATTCTTTATAAAAAAAATAAACAAAAAAAAAAAAAAAACAAAAAAACATTTTTTTTTTTTTTAAATTATGCTATTCTTTTTTTTCTTTGTATAAAACAATAATGCTTGTGCATTAGTGAAGGCACGCACAATTTCAAACATCCCCACTTTCATATAATAAGTAATTAGTATGCGACTAAAAATTGATAGAATGTTAACCTTATTACACTCGTTTATAGAAATATGTGGATTTACCGGATCATTTTCTTTTCAATCAGTCCTAAAACAGCTGATTACCAAGTATCAGTGTAAATAAAATTATTGTACTTAGTTCACTTAGAATCTGGACTGATAGAAAACCAAGCCCATCTGAGGCTCTAGCACACTCGATCGATAAGGATCGGTAGGATAACTATCGGTAACTTCTCATCGTTCCCTAGCATGATTACAGATCGCGAACGAATAAGTGACATTTCACAATGACTAACGGCCGCTGTACCTAACTTTTAAATCGATTTAACTGAGGCCGCGATCAGCCAAGCATTTTGTAGGGTAGCGCTCGATTTATGTTGTTCCCAAACATCTTATGTTATCTGTCCTCGCCCGCTTTCATAGACAATAAAATGACATCAAAGTAAGAACTTTCGAAGTTAAATTAATATTATAGAGTTAATTGTTTTATTTAGTTTTAATACGCGTAATTCATTTAAAATATTTTTATCCATAAACCGACATTTTATATTTTTTAAAGAAACTTATATAAAATAAAGTGTCAGCTTGATCGTAGATACTGGACTTGACACTTGGCTTTGCGAATATTTGAAAACGACATAGTTTTTCGCATAAATTAACCGTTTTTCGTCTCTGCTCCGCACGCATCCGAACTTCTCAATCCATATTAATTAAAATGATAATTGATAAACGCAATTCAACAGAAGTGAAATGAGCGCGAAACTGTGTCTTCTGTCAAAGTGATATTTCATCGACCATACATTGTTTTCGCGGTATTTTTTCTACTCTGTTTACACTTTTAAGAACTAGTTCAAAACTGAGGCGGCCGGAACGAGTTTAATCCACTAGTCCGGCCTCCTTAGGTTAAGAAAAATGCTTAAGCGATACTTGTGTGTTGGAAAAAGCGTACTTGTGCACTAATCAATTACTAAGCCAAAATTTTGGCTTAGTAATTGATTAGGAGGATTGGGAACAGCGGCCGTTAGTGTCCTTTAAATATTCGAGATCAACTGTTTTTTGTACGTTAGAACGATGAGAAGTTAGCGATAGTTATCCTATCAATCGTTATCGATCGAGTGTGCTAAGACCTCTAAATATAACGTCTATCAATGGAACTTATACAGGGGTTGAAGTTAGGTTAGTATTTTTTTTATTGGATATAAACTCAGAACCGATTCCCGGTACGATCAAGGTAGTTATATGGTGTGGTAGCCCTCTATCCTCCATCCATGAAGACGGTTCCCATTTTTATCTGAAGGGCGTGCTTTTGAAGATATAAGGGCTGGAATTTTCGCCCTCTAGAAATTTCTAGAACACTCCAGAACATTTGAGAGGATTCGAAATTCGAATCCCACAACATTCTAGAACGGAGCGATCTGCAATGTTGTAGAATGTTCGGGAATAGTCGTTCGGGAACATCCCGAAACATCCCAGATCATTGTCGAACACTCCCGAATGTTGTGGAATGTTCTGGAACAATGTGGATCATTCTAAGTACTTTTATAGTATCAACTCCCTGAGCGAAACCGGGACCCCTGCTAGTATTGCAATTTTTTTTATTTTTTTTTAATCTTTCTTTAAAAAGAAAGACAAACATTCCCGGGTTACGAGTAACCCAACAACATTTTAAAATCTCCTACTACCATCACACTAAGCGGAAGATGTTGCTTGTGTTGTGATGGAGGACTTAGCCAGCCGAGGAATCGAACACACACACAACAAATGCGATGCCCACTCAACAACTGACCGGACATATATTTAAAATGTGTACAAAGTGTTATTACTTATTCCGTTTGTTTTTTAACTAGGCTTGAAAGGTGGGTACCTCACGAATTGAGTGAAGCAAATCAACAAACGCGCATTGACTACTGCGTTGCATTACTCAACCGGCACAATAATGAAGGTATTTTAAATCGAATCATTACCTGTGATGAAAAGTGGATCCTGTACGATAATCGGAAGCGCTCATCGCAATGGCTGAACCCTGCCGAACCAGCCAAACCATGCCCCAAGCGAAAATTGACTCCAAAAAAGTTACTTGTGAGCGTTTGGTGGACTGGTGCTGGTGTCGTTCACTACAGCTTTCTTAAATCTGGCCAGACGATTACGGCAGATGTCTATTGTCAGCAACTGCAAACCATGATGGAAAAGCTAGCTGCTAAACAACTGAGGCTGGTTAATCGCTCTAAGCCACTGCTGCTTCATGATAACACTAGACCACACACTGCACAACAGACGGCTACCAAATTAGAGAAGTTTCAATTGGAATGCCTAAGACATCCACCGTACTCTCCGGACCTTGCCCCAACAGATTACCATTTTTTCGAAATTTGGATAATCTTGCAAGGGAAAAAATTCAACTCCGATGGGGCAGTCCAAACCGCCTTCAAAGATTTTATTAATTCCCGTCCGAATGTTTTTTTTTAGTAAAGGGATCGATGAACCACCTATGAGATGGCAAAAGTGCATAGATAGCAATGGTACATACTTTGATTAAATAAATATATTATATTTTAAAAAAAACCGACTTTATGTTCCTCCCATACAAAACCCTAATTTCATATGTAAGGACCTAATATTAAAAAACTATTTGCACTAGTTTCAAAATCCTGGAGAATACGGTTGTATGGACAAAACGACGCCCGGTTTCCTCTCAATATTAAAAAAATGCATTTGTTTAAATACTGTCTTCGCGTCAACTCTTTTTGTGATATTTACCACAGTCAAATAAATATCAAGATATTGAACAAACAAATACATTATTGAATTTCTTTTCAGCATTCCGCATAATATTAAATAAACTTCAACCTAGAAAATTTAAACAAATTCGTTAATGCGTCAACTTTCTTATATCAATCTCGTTTTTTAAAGTATTTTAGGTCGATTGACATCTTATTGATAGACACTAAATCAACTATCATTTCAACTATCTGCCTACAGATACTTTGGACACGTTGCTCGCCAAACTGAGTACTCCAACTTGGAGATATTCATAGTCACTGTCAAAGTGTTTGGCAGAAGGAGCAGAGGAAGGTCACCAATGCACTGGAGTGACCAAGTATCACTGATGTCTGGTTCTAGGGTGGCCTTGGCTCTCCAGGCAGCACAGAACCGCGAGGAGTGGAGGTATCTTGTCCACCAGGGAAATTAGAGATAGGGTCACGATCCTCACGAATGAGGAACCGACTTGAGAAGAAAACACTAGACCAATGATTCCAAAGTGGCGTCGTATAAAGGTGGCAATGGAAAATGTAATAATAAAGACTTGTTCAGACTGTATTACCAGAGAATACCGGAAATATGTCATTTTTAAATCAAATTCTAGACTTTTTGACACTTTTTTACAATAAAACATAAATTGGTTCTGAAAGATTGTTATTTTATCTGGTACACGCAGTTTTAAAATTTTGAAAAACTACGTTTATTTTTAATGTACTAAGATTATAACGTTAGTCGTTGGCAGATTTGTTCAATTTTCAAACGATAGATTCTATTACATAACACAAATTTCAAATCATATAATCATTCAACAAAATAAATCAATACATAAACTAGTAAACAGTTTTCAGAATTTGAATTTTAGTTAAATTAAAATAATTAAAAAATAAACCCGAGAACGTGGTTTGTGACAAAAATACCTCAGTTTTTCTATTTATTTAAGGTCTTACAAACAAAATTTTTTCAATTTTTTTTTTACACACTTATTTGGTTTAGACATTATTGAAAAATCATAAATACTTATGATCAAAATATACTTGCAAGAAGAACACGATATTTAATAATTTATCAATTATATACGAGTGTTTCAGGCTAATAATAATTGCTTATAATAATTGTTACCCTTTGTGCTATGCATAAAAAATCTTGTCTTAAACATTAATTTATCAATTTAAAAAAATAATCAATATTTGACGAGTTAAAGTATTTTCACCAAAAAAAATGTAGATATAATGTCTCGACGCCACCCAGTGAGAGAGTTAGCACTTACATGCCTTTCTCATATAAAATAAAGTTGGTTGTTTGCAGGTGAAAAAATATAATAAGCGATAATTGTTGAATGAAACACTAGGTATATATTGAATCATTTGGCGGGTAGGAGGTATCCCGCCGTAGCTTAATGGTAGAGCTCCTGTCCGGCAAACAGAGGGGTGCGGGTTCGAGTCCCGTCGGCGACATATATCTTTTCTCGGGAGAGGTTTCAATATTGATGAGTGTTTCAGGCTAATAATTATTGCTTATAATAATTGTTACCCTTTATGCTATGCATAAAAAATCTTGTCTTAAACATTAGTTTATCAATGTAAAAAAATAATTAATAATTTATCATCATGCGTTTGGAGCATTTTTATTGCTTACTTGAAAGTAGGTATATATTAAAGCAAGTTTGAATGAAATAAAACGATATTATAATTTTAATTTTAAAAATTTGATACGGAGAATAATCGATCTTTCTCATCGGAACTTCCCTGTACAGTTGCAAGCATTTTTAAACGTTTATTTTCAGCCGCTGGTCAATCGCTCTTAAAGATACCACATGGCATAACAGATGTTCTATCACAATAAATAATTACAAAAGAGATGGTGCTAAAATATAAAATATCTAAAATAGAACTAAATGACCTTTAGACCATTGTTGTATTTCATATCATTCCAAATGTTAAGAATATTGAAATAATAAATCTTGTACTGAAAATGAAAACAATTCGTAGTACAATATAATTCAATCATTTCGGTTGTCTGTGATGATGTGCGTGATGTCTAATATTCCTGAGTTCACTGAACTTTAAAAATAATAATTTTCAAAATTGAAAAAAGGTTTATTTTTAAATTAGCTCCTGCTATTAGATGCTGTGTTGTGAGAAAGGTTTTTAGAGGTCTGGCAGGAGAGATCAGGTGGCCTCCATTCTTTCTATGGGTACCGCCGCCCTGGGAACCATTTATTGGATAACTAACACTTCTCCGTGGGACCCACCTAATTGGTTATCTATATCTGATGACTTAGCAGCGTGCCCGGGTTCGTGGGGTAAGGTTTGTCTAGGTCTTAACAGCGGGTGCATTTTCCTACCTACTGCGTGGCGGGCCGGATCGGGAGAGATTAGCTAAGGAAGAGACTAGCTAAGGTCCTTTTGACCTCTCTAGCCGGACTCTCCCGACCCATCGCCTTGCACCGCAGTGGGAGGGATGGCTTCATACATCCGAAACTCCTGGACACACGACCCCTAGATACCCACGTCTCATAGTATTATCCTTCCCAGAACTTCCTCTCCTTTATTTCCTTAAAGAGACCCTCCACACAGCATCCCTTAAGATGACATAGGCCGTAAGGAAAATTATTTTCCTCAGGGTCTCCTGTGTGGAGCTAATGTAAAAAAAGAAATGCCACTCAGAAACATGCTCTTAAATGAACTTACGCCTGAAGTAGACATTTTACACTTATAGAGCACTCTTTGATAAAAATACTAATAATTTACGTGTATTGATTAATAATTTAATGTACATTTGTCATAACAATGTAATTCTGAAAGTGTACATGTAAAATAAACAAATAATTACATTAATAAATAGTGCATTAAAAATATATTTGATTTTATTTATGTAATTTCCTAATAATTTATGTCAAGACTAATAATGACCAAATGGTGTGTGTGAATGTGGATGAATCAACGTATGTGTACGTAGAAAGAGTTGTGTGACTTTTAAATTTTTATCATATTAATTCATAGTAAGTTTCAACTATTTTTTTTTAGCATTAGCTCCACACAGGAAACTTATGTTATCTCTGGGGATGCTGTGTAAAGGGTATTTTTAAGGAAAGGTTGGAGAAGAAATTCTATGAAGGGAAAGGGTTGGAGGGGTGACGGACGTATGAATCATCCCTCCCACTGCGGTGAGAGACGATGGGTCGAGAGAGTCTGGAGAGCTCAAAAGGACTCCCTTAACCAGTCTCTCTCGATCTGGCCTGCCACGCAGAAGATGGTCAAACGCATTCACCGCCAAGACCTAGATAAACCGCACTCCTTGAGCACGAGATCTCCTGCAATACTTTTATCATATCAAAAATGTACTTTTTTTTCAATTTCTATAGTAGTATATTCGTAGTAAGTTTCGATTATTATCATTCGTAATAAGTAGACATCGGATTATATGACCGTCGTGACGACCGTCCGTGGTCGAGTGGTAAGACACTTGACTCCCATTCGGAAGGTCGCGGGTTCGAACCCGGCGTGCGCAAATAAATTTTATTTGATTAATTTGTGTTATTTGATTATTTGTTATTTAATTAATGAAAATAATATATGTTATATTTGCGGCACGTTCCAAAGTGGAAGATACTCTCAGTATCGCCCTGGTGTAAGACCACCATTCAGAATTGAAACGTTGCTTAATAGGCTAGACTTTGGACGACACGCGGAACACCCGCGTCTGTCATTCTGTCCCGCTCACAATAAGCTCACGCACACTTACAATACATGCGAATGCGAAATGTGCGAAATTTACAACGCTCAAATTTACCTACAGAAATCGCTCGAAAAGGGGTTTATGGAGAATACACTTTTCTATACCGAAACTTTCACGAAATTGAAATTTAAAAAAAAAAATATTTTTTAGAAAGAAGAAGCTACGTCGGTAGCTTTTTATAATTTTATAATTCTTTGTTAGAGTTGAGTTAGCAGCACTTTTTCCTTAAATAATATTTTTCGATAAATCGTACATGTTTGACAGTGAATGTTTACGTTAATACGAAACGCATCGAAAATTCTAAAACATACCGACATAGTTTTCACCCTCTAGAAGGCAGTATAAAAAAATATATTCATTTTGTGCAATTTTCGATGTAGAAAAGTGTTTTTTCCCTGGCGTCCTTTTTGTATCTCTCCAGAAGGGAGCAGTTGGGACTCTTCTGAGGTTTCTCTATAAAAAATATAAAAAATCTTGCATATTTGGCTGGTAAATTTTACAGTTCTGAGGCCTTTGCAATTCAGTCAAGCAAGCTAGCATTTGATTACGCATCCGAAGAATATCGCCCTCATCTCAACACATCCCCACAAGTTGCCAGAAGCCATAAAAAAAATTGGAAACAAAAATTCTTCCTCTATTTAAATCAATAGAAATACTGGAAACAATTATCGTACTCACCAACGCCCTTCCTAGGTAATTCATTTAAGAAAATATTCGTAAAAAAAAGTCTTGAAGACATGAAGAACATTAATGCCTACATCAACGGCACAGGTCCATACCCTGCCTAAACAGGTATCTGTTATTGACCGGTCAGTAGTTGAATGGGCATCGCGTTTGGGTCCCCCAGGCGTTCCGTGTTCGATTCCTCGGCTGGCTAAGTCCTCCATCACAACACAAGCAACATCTTCCGCTTAGTGTGGTGGTAGTAGGAAATTTTCTAATGTTGTTGGGTTATCCGTAACCCGGGAATGTTTGTCTTTCTTTTAAATTTTTTTTTTTTTTTTAAACTCGAGAGGTATGCCAAATTTTTAATTTCGACAAATGACGACAGTTGGCCATATAGAGGTCGTTTTCGGCGTACAAAATGAATACTGGGTGACAAACGTCACAAATTTGCGACCGAAAATTTGGAAAAATACTTAATTGTATATAGTCACAAAAAATATGCATAATTTTAAGAATATTTCGCTGTTTTTGTACCGTCTTTAATTAAAATTTATAAAAATAAAAATGTTTTTTTGATTATGCATTATGCATATTTTGGGCATATCAAAGGGTTTCATATTTTGACCTTTTTTAGTGCATATTAGCATGAATATTTTGGCACTTTGTTAGTGCATATAATCCGATGTCTAGTAATAAGCATCGTACATGCTATATACAAGCGATGCATCTGGATGAATAGATACTCTGTTCATATTAAGTTTATTAATAACAGCTAATTGTATTTTTTAACTTCTCTCTTGTAACAAGATGATTTAATTTATATCGCTTCAACAAAAAATGCATAAAATGTAATGATTAATGATATATGTAATGACATATATATTATGAAGTATCTTCTGTTACAATAATCTGCTGTTAAAATAATGTAATAATATCTTTTAGTTGTTACAAGTTATACAGTTTAATTTTTAGATACGTAAAACGCATTATGAAGAAATCTATAATTATTGGTTTTTCAGTTAGGTGAATTATACACGTATAAATAACCACATTGTAAACTGTTGATTTCCCTAAAATAAAATTTTTAAAAATCTTCAAAAAAAAATTTATAATTAGATTTTCTCAGCGAAATTCATCCTGAATAAGGAAGTTGAGTCCTTTTTTATTTTTTTTATCCATGTTCACATGCAAACATAAATAATAGTATATTTTTTAAGTTCGTTTTCATAATTAAATTAATTCTGCAAGGTTGAATTTTATTCAGCCCGCGAAAACGCCCGGCATGGTACAGGAGAGTGTGTGACGTTATCTGGTCCCTTGTTTGTGTGAAATATAAGGGAAAATATTTAAAAGACACGCTTAATATGGACGAAAAAAATTCATTTTAAAAGTTGTAGTAGTTATATATTAACTAGTACTAATCAATTCGGTTACCGGAATTTTTAATAAATTGCATTTTAATGGTTATTTTTTCAATTGTAAAACACGAAATGTCATTTTTCACCAAAACTTGCAACAGTTCCTAACATAACTTTCGGATATAAATGACAATTCGTTTTTTTAAATTGAAAAAATAACCATTAAAATGCACTTTTTTCGTAATTCTGGCAACTGCATTGATTAGTACTAGTTAATATCTAACTACTACAACTTTTTAAATTTAATTTTTTCGTCCATATTAAGCGAGTACCGGTTTTGTAAATATTTTCCCTTATATTTCACACAAACGAGGGACCAGATGACGTGAGACGACGTCACACAATCTCCAATCTCTTACAGGGCGTTTTCGCGGGCTGTAATAAAATTCTAACTTGTAGAATTAATTTATTTATGAAAACGAACTTTAAAAAAAAATACTGCATGTCTACATGAAAATTTTTTTAAGTCAAAATATTTTTCACTCAACTTCCCTATTCTTGAGGACGACCATACGGCGAACTGGTTATACTATGAACTAAAATTTACTGTTAATATATGTGTATGTATAACAGGGATACGTGGGATTGCACTCTCCTCCCCACATCCTGGAATAAAAACATTATTATTATTAAATAATTGAGTATTTTACATACGTTTAAAACGAAGTTCATAAAGTCCTCAGGTCATTCCATGCACAAAACTTCAACTAGAAATCGATTTGAAACTTCAAAATACCAAAATCGCCAATAATTAATAATTAGAATTAATTCGATCCGTTTGAAGGGAACTGTTTTACCGACCGCTCGGCTCGGTTTCCCGCGCAAAACTGACTGACAGTTGGACTGGCCGGGTGGAAAGTGGACAACATGGCGGATGGCGGGGGAAGCAATGGTGGATTTTTACTTTTACGCGGGCTGTCAGTGTTTGTCATAACCCCCAAATTACCAACGAGGGTATCCTGTAAAAATATTATGGCTTTATATATTACATAATAATTTTGAACAACAAACGACAAATAGAAGAAATAAGATAGTTCTAGATATTCTAAAAATAAATTACAAAATTCTGCATTCATGAAACTTTGCATCCGCCATACAATGTGGTGGAACTTCACTTTATTTTGGGCAGACTGCAGATCTTCAGACTGATAGACATGCAGATTCATTTTCGTTGTTTGTTTTGGGGTGTTAGGCCGTGTTGCGCTACCTCCTTCTTTAGCCGACGCTTCGGACAGCGTTGCAGTGTCCATCATCAGGGCAGATCCGACGATGTGTGACGACACTGCAACGCTATCCGAAACGTCGGCTAATGAAGGAAGTAGCGCAACACGGCATAACACCCCAAAAACAAACAACGAAAATGCTTTTGGCCGTGAAAATCTAAAAACGTATCATACAGATTCATGTTTGCACGAATTTTGTCAATTATCAAACGCTTTTTGGTCTGTGCTAGATGTTCACGAAACACTATAATATATAAATTGCATAAAAAAATTATTTTATGAAGTCTACCTACAATAAATTGAAGGCGTTGACAAATTTTGGAAATGTGTAAATCCTACTTTATGTGATAAAATGTGAATGCAGTAAAAAAAAAATAGTTATGATTTCAGCTGCCTCGCTGATCTTATATGCATCAGTTTTGATTTTTTATAATTGATTATAAGACCATAATCATGTGACCACTTTAATAAATAAATAAAGTCTTGCTGCAACAATTTCATTGCAATAGAAAAATTTTCATGACAAGAGCAGTATCATCAGCGTATACAGATAATATTTAAAAAATATTTTTTTTTAAATGTCGTTATTAATTCAAAGACAGTATAAAGTGTTGGTCCCAAAATTGATCCTTGTGGAACTCCAGTTTTGAAATTTTATATTTCACTAAATTTATCAGATATTTTTACCTTGATTTTATTAATTGTTAATAAGTTTTTGAATAGTTTGAGTACATTTCTTCTTACCCCTATTTCCTCCAAAATATTTAACAACTTATAGTTAAAGCCAAAGACATACAACCAATTCAGTTTTTTTAACGTACTATTATTATATTAAAAACAAGCTTCTGCCCGCGACTTCGTCTGCGCAGTATCTATGTTTATACCAAAATTCTTAACCTATTTATTTAAAATATCGATAATTTTTTATTCGATTAAAAGTATTAGGCGAGTACTTCAAATAAATTCACTAATTTAAATATTTTCTAAAATAGAATTTTGATTTAACAATCATTGTTTTGAAAAATGTCATTCTTAAATTTTGACATTTTCTATTAAACAATAATTATTATTTTCAATTCATTAAGCTTTATAAATTATAGCCTATATGTTCTTCTGATGTAAGAGCTATATTATTGTAAAGTTTCATTAAAATCCATTCAGTAAATTTTGTGTGAAAGAGTAACAAACATACATACATCCATACAAACTTTCGCGTTTATAATATTAGTAAGATATGGTTACAGGTGGGTTAAATCAGCTGTCACAGCATTGTTATTGGTTAAATTATATCAGGCAAAGAAAGGTGCGGAGAATTTCCTATCATATTACGATCTCATATCAAAACCGCAACCGGCCATCTACTTTGCGCAGATGTATTACGTTACGAGATCAATTTTCAAGCATTGAGATAAAGTACACAAGATAGTCCTTACTTTTTTTTTATTTGTGACTTTTTTTACATTAGCTCCACACAGGAGGCCCCGAGGAATACAATTACCTTTAGGACCTATGTCATCTTTGAGGATGGGAAGGTATGAAAGGTTTTTAGTAATCTGGAGGTTAGTAGACCAGGAGTAACGGACGTATGAATCCTAAGAGTATGGATATTAGAGAGACGGCATGTGAAGTGTGCCCGCGCGCTCCAAGTGTGCCTTTTCGAGAATTTTACCCAAACGGCTTACATTGGCTGCTGGTTTTTGGCCGTTTAATACGTTCCGACAACAGCCATTTTACATGGTGACAGCCAATGTCAACCGTGTGGGTAGAATTCTCGAAAAGGCACACTTGGAGCGCGCGGGCACACTTCACATGCCGTCTCTCTAATATCCATACTCTTAGTATGAATCCAAGCCTAAACTGCTCACTGCTCTGCAGAGTCCTGCAAATGTCTCCCTCAACAATTCTCTCCCGATCCAGCCTGCCACGCAGTTGATGGGCAGACGAATCAACAGCTAAGACAATGAATCACCCCATGAATCCAGGAACCCCTGCTGATTCAAAGAAACATTTAAATTCGCTCTACTCTCAAACCATCTAAACGTTTCTTTCTTAATCTTACTAAATACGTTTACATTACACATGATCATTCTCGGTTTTACCACACGTACTCCTCAAGGATCTCATTTCTACAACAATCAGTCTACTTTAATCCTTCCTCTGCCAGTTCCGTGCCTCACTGCCATGCACATCAGGTTAGGTACCTGCAATCCATTGTGGACAGCTAGCATCGCTTCTTTGGACAGTTTTTTTATTAGCGTCAACGGCGTTCAGCCCTCCATTAATGGAGTTCTTCTTTCTTTCAATATCTGTATTAGCCTTCCCGTCTCTCGTAAACATACTACCCAGATTTTATTTTTATTTTTATAGTGAATTCCTCAAAAGAATGCTCCCGTCTGGAGCCAGTGAGACTATGGCATCCCCAAATGGGGTATGTTGTGAGGCTGATGGTAAGTGAGGAAGGGAAGGAGATGAGGAAGAGGAAGGTGGGGAAGTACCTGGCTATTCTGATCTAGTCACTAAACAAGCCTACAAAGCAACGTTTTAATTCTGAATGGTGGTCTTATACCAGGGCGATACTGAGAGTATCTTTCACTCATAAGAAATAACACAAATTAATCAAATAAAGTTTATTTGCGCAAGCCGGATTCGAACCCGCTACCTTTGGAATGGGAGTCTAAAGCGTTACCATTGGACCACGCTTAAACATAAACTCATCCACCTGATACAAGTATTTGTTTTGCACACTGTTTTCGTACTCTCTCTTTCAAACACCATGACTTTACACTTTACATTCATCATTAACTCATTCTTCATACACACTTCGTTTATCCTAGACACGGGAGACATCAGGTAAGGTACCAGCAATCCATATCACATCTCATTTCTTTTATTTTATCGGTTTTGGTTTGTTAAAGTTACCATATTCTTCTTCTTCTTCTTCGATGGCGCTACAGCCCATATCGAGCTTTGGCCTCCCGCAACATTCGCCTCCAACTCCTCCTGTCCTCAACTGCTGACTTCCTGTTTGTTACCTGGAAAAGCTGTGCTGCATCCCCTCTTACCTCGTCTTCCCACCTCAGTCTGGGTCTTCCCACTTTTCTCTTTCCACCTGGGTGTCCAGTCATAATTCTTTTTTGGACGCGTGTGTCCGGCATTCTCTGTACATGCCCAGCCCATCCCAACCTCAGGAGTCTCATATGGGCTGAGATGTTGGGGGCCTGATATATATGGTTACAATCTAGTCATGTATAAATCAATGTACCATTGATTGACTGTTAAATAAACTACCGTTGTCAAAATTTATTCCAGATTTCAACCATTGATTGTTTCATCTGTGATATAAGCCGGTGAATTTTCAAATGTAGATCAGCAAATATATTTTATCTTAGTACCGACTTATATATACCGCAATACATATAATATATAATGAATACATCTGTTTACCTGATAGGCCATCACAGGTAGGTACCTTGTACACATTTTGTTTACAGTAGAACGTTATTGTTATCAACTATAAACGTACTGCCCAACTGTAATTAATGTTATATGGAGACGATTTAGGGAAAATACGGTATACCTATTTTCATACATTTTTAAACAATCTTACTCATTGCGCTTACATCAGCCTTGCATTCTTTGCGGATATCCACATTTCTCACACGATCTTACGTGGTTCAACCACACATATGCCTCAGGGATCTCATCTCTACGTCTTTCAGTCTTTTTTTTTTTTATTGGCAAAATTTTTTGATACATACATTTACAGGTAGATACATACATAATAACACAAATGAAAAGGTAACAAAAAAAAATCCCACAAAGGCGGAGCCTGTGCGTGGGCATTATAATATGTGGGTATAAAACAGTGGTGGTTAAAATAAAAAGATTAAGAATTAAAAATATAGTACATATATGTGCAGAGGTAATTGATGTTGCAGGAATTTCTGTGATTGTATTTTTATATTTAGATGTGGATATATCTATATATGTACACACATGCACATACACATATACATATGTATACATACTCATACTCATAGATATATACACATGTATACATACTCACACACATGTATACATACTCACACACATGTATACATACTCACACACATGTATACATACACATACACGCAATTTTATATATATATATATATTTTTTTTTTAATCGAATGATTCGGAAAGACTTAAAACTTAGTTATTTAAAATGTAAACAGTACAAAATTATAGGAAAAAATTATTTACTTCCATATTTTTTAACCAAATTTTTAGTATATTTTTTTATATAAGTTCAAGTTATGACATGTGTTGATGGAATTGGGTAATTGGGTGTGTTTTTAATAATTTTCGGAGTATAAATTGCGATTTTCTTTTCTATACCGTGAATTTCATATAATTACCATTTCGGCTACGTACAGATATTATCTTAAAAAAAAAATAGTACGATGAAGTCTACTTTCATCCTTCCTCTGCCAGTTCCATGCTTCACCACCATACATCAGGGAAAGTACCAGCACTCCATTGTGGACTGCTAGATTCGCTTCTTTGAAGAGCTTCTTGTTGGCTCCAACGGCGATGATGGTACTGTCTAATATAATACTTAAGTGACATCTGTTGAGATAACACAAAACGTCGTACTAAAGACATCTATGGAAGGGTATCAAAACTACATGCCCAACCTTGACAAAATCTTCAAATCTACTAAACATTCCAAAATTAAATACAGCTTTCGGCCAGAAAAACCATTATTTCCAAGCTACAAAATTATATAATGCCCTTCCGAATGAATTTAAAAATACCATGGATATACAAAAGTTTTAAAAGGACATCAAATTATGGCTAACTAAACATGAATATGAGGAACTAATTAAAATTATTAAGTAACCCCAATGCAAACTACAGATAATAAACATAAACACTTTTTAAAACAACGTAAAATAATAAACATTTTGCTTTATTTATTTATATTTCGTGGAAACCAACAAAAACCAACAATGATGAGGAAATCATGATCAACACCATGCAACAACCTGCAGTCCACCACGGAACAGGAATGCCTAGTGAGGAGGACTGAGGATAAAATACTTCACTTTGTATTCTTAATTTACTTAATATTGTATTTTAATTTTAATTTGTACTGTCATTAAATAAAAAAAAAATAAAAACAACCTATACACTACGTTTTCGTTGTTTGTTTTTGGGGTGTTATGCCGTGTTGTGCTACCTCCTTCTTTAGCCGACGTTTCGGACAGCTTTGCAGTGTCCATCATCAGGGCAGATCTGGCAGATCCGTCGATGTTTTCGTTGTTTGTTTTTGGGGTGTTATGCCGTGTTGTGCTACCTCCTTCTTTAGCCGACGTTTCGGATAGCGTTGCAGTGTCCATCATCAGGGCAGATCTGGCAGATCCTTTTAGCCGTGAAAATCTAAAAACGTATCTATACACTACGTCTTCCTCGAAAGTTGAAAGCCAAATATATTTTTAAATTCGATAGGAATTCTTTTTAAAGCGCTATAAATTATCGTTTATTGCAGATTGTCTCTGGAAAATTTCTCCTGGACACGTTTCGGTTGATCGTGCATATACCGGACCACATTTGGTCCACACAACAGATAGCATTTCGTCATTCTTTCACCGTAAAAAGTGTAACGGTGTTATAATATAATAATATATATATTATATTGTAAGAAAGAATAAGCAAGAACTGGTTCCGGTGAAAATGAAAGTAGTACTTCTTATTTCTTGCCTTCTTGATGAAGCGTACGGTATTTTACCATCAGAGGCACAATTCCTTTCAAAGTTTATTGTAATTAGCGTCCAAAAAGAAGGAGAAATGGAGATAATATGTAAATACGAATGTAAGAGGGAGCGCGTTATTATTAAAAAAAACTATTGTAATTTTGCGAAAATAGTGAAAATAAAACATGACTCGTTTAAAATAGAGAAAAAATCTCTCGACAAATGCTTAAGTTGCTTATACTAAAGATATGATTGATATCCTTTAAAATTTAAGTGTAAACCTTAGAAATATGTATATCATAAAACACTTTGTAAATTGAAGATGCACTTAATCAGAATTGTTTGTATTAGGTATATTGTTGCATTTTTTTTATTATGGTCCTATATTTAAATGTCGTTATTTTATTGGTCAATGACATAAACATATTATTCACTGTCATATATAAATGTATAGACTGTTTATAACGCAAATAAATAAAATAAAATAAAATACGGTGAATTTTTTTTTGCTATAATATGTTAAATAACAGAAAAAAATTGTTTTTAATAATTTTCGGAGTATAAATCACGATTTTTTTCTATACCGTGAATTTCATATAATTACCGTTTCGGCTACGTACAAATGTTATCTTAAAAACTAACATTATTTTTTTTAGGAACTTTAAAACTCAAGACCGAAGACCATTTTTTAGCAAATTATAACAAATTTGTGAATTTTTTAAGAATTTTTTTTACATGAAACGAAAAAAAGTGAGGTGACAGTAAGGTTTATAATTCATTAATCTAATGAAATAAGTATGTGTTTTTTTTTCATTATCTGTAATTTTAGTTACAATAAAAGTAAAGTGAGCCATTTGAACACTTTTTAAAGTTTTCGCAAAAAAAAAAATATTTTAAAAAATACATAAGTAGTAATTTTTAATATAGAAATTTGATAGCCTATTTCATCACCTTTCGAAAAAAGTTTTTAGTTTTCGAATACGTTAACAAATGTTCCATTTATTTGGATTTTATTGCAAAGCGTGAATATTTTTAGCCTCTGACAAAATACGCCAATTTTTTAAGGGTTAACCTCTCGGGCTAATTTGATCGATTTTGCAAACAACTCAAATACTCGTAGGTCTCAAAGAAATCGTATCTCCCTTGGTGTCATGGTGAGACATATGATCTAAATGGTATTAAAAGAAAAATATCGCGCTTTATATTCAAATCTATAAGTTAACCACAGAAGAATTAAAATGTACAATTATTGTACATATATTTGAAACCAAAGTTTCAGAATGCATTTTGTAAAAAAATTATGAAACTTTGTGAATTAAATATTATGTGTGAAACGACAAAAACGTGAGGTGACGATCGAAGTATATTAATACGGTAATGCCCGTACAGTTCAAATTAAGGAACCCGACTCCGAGTAAATCTCCAACGCCACACTGTATGGAAACCGTTCTGAGCCGTCCGTGAACGTGCCTTTTTCCACGGAGCTGCTGCCGTAATATGCACACTTATGCGATTAGCAAACGGAAGTGGCACCATCTATAATACTATGTTTATGGAAAAAAGTATGAAGAAGAAGAAACTTTTTTCGTTTTCTTTCAATAATAACAAGATTTATGTTGGGGTGAAGAGTGTTCCTCTCATTATTCACGGTCTTAATGTAAGAATGTCTACTATTATATATCTACCTATTAAATATAAGTATTCTGTAGTTTAATGTTAACAGTAGTTACTTTTTCAAAGGGGTGATGCCTTATAAATAGTCACCAACACTTAAACTGGGCGAAGCAGAACGAAAATCCGCCTGCAGGGCCTAGCAGCAAAAACCCGCGGAGCTAGTAACCCTTATAATACATTTGTCTTATAAAATATGTGTGTAATGTAAGTCAGAAATCCGTATACGTATCAGTAATGTATGTCAGAAAAATGTAAGATGGGCCATTTTAAAACTTTACGTTCGCAATTATTAGCATTTTATACGTTTAAATATAATATATATATATATATATATATATATATATAATATATATATATATATATATATATATATATATATATATATATATATATATATATATATATATATATATATATATATCCATTTTTTATGTTTACAATTATTAGAAAGCTTATCTCATCGAGGCATTTTAAAACGACTTTAATTTTCGGGTCGCTTTTTTTAATACGAGTGAGGGAAAAGCAAGAAGCCGACTTGCGTATGTTGTTTTTCTAATCGTCAGTCTCACTAATGTGTAAGAAAGAGCTGCAGCATTATTGTGATAAGGAACGTACGTTTATTGCCTTTTAGGATGAGGCGTAATACAGTTAATAAAAAAAATTAAAATCGGTCCATTTTTGGAGGGGAGAAAAATGGGGATTACAATACTTCGATTTTGATTATTTTATTTAGGTATTATCAGCCTGAAGTGAAGTTATCCCTTTCGCTCCGTATTCGGGGGAATAAGAGCGACAGTGACAGCAACAGGTAAAATACCTCACAATTTTTCCTACTTCTATTATTGACTACTATTGACTCCTTTTAAATTTCAAAATAAAGCATTACGCCTTATCAGATCATGAAGGAATTTCTGCAACCGAATGTACGAGCACATACCCTCCAGCGTACGGATAACATAATAAAGTGACCGAATGTTTAAGAGGGTATTACCAGAGAATACCGAAAATTAGTACTTTTCAAATGAAATTCTAGACGTATTGACTTTTTTTTATAAAAACACATAAATTGATTTAGAAAGATTTTTATTTTATCTGGCACACGCAGTTTTAAAATTTTGAAAAACTAAGTTTATTTTTAATATACTAAGGTTATACCGTTGGTCGTTGGCAGATTTGTTCAATTTTCAAACCATAGATTCTATTAAACAACACAAATTTCATATAGCATAATCATACAACAAAATAAATCAATACATAATCTAGTAAACACAGTTTTCATAATTTTAATTTTAGTTAAATTAAAATCTTTAAAAAATAAATCCGAGGTCGTGTTTTGTGAGAAAAATACCTCAGTTTTTTTTATTTATTTAAGGTCTTACAAACTAAAATATTAAAAAAATTTTTACACAAAAAATCATAAATACTTATTATCAAAAAATACTTACAAGATGTACACGATATTTAATAATTTATCATCGTGCGTTATGAGCATTTTTATTGCTTACTTGAATGTAGGTAGATATATATTAAAGCAAGTTTTGAATGAAATAAATCGACTTAAATTTTTAATTTTAAAAAAAATGATACGGGGAATAATCGATCTTTCTCATTGGAACCTTTTTGGACAGTTGCAAGCATTTTTTAACTTTTATTCTCAGCCTCCGGGCAATCGCTCTTAATGACTTCTACCAAACTATGTTCTGTCACGCAGGCGGGGGCACTCGGAACTCGGTACGTCGACTCGATCATGCCACACATGTCATGCGTATCGGTCAGTATGGGCACGTGGCCTGGGGTTCTACGGCACGCTTATTCTGGAAATATAAATTTCTTCATTTGGTGATGCTGTTTGATTCCAACAATTATCATTCCAACCATAAGCTTAACCACACGGATCTATCGCCTATATGTAGGTTTTTGGTCCTAATGAACCTGTCAGATTGATAAAAATGTATTTTGAAAGGTTATGAAATAAGCTTTCAAATTATATTATAACAAATTAATTTTAAAATTTGTAAAAATTCAAAATTTATAATGCAAACATAAACAACATTGTAAAAATGACACACCTGTAATGTTTTTATGTGAAAGCAGTATTAAAGTCACCGATAACGTAAAAAAAATACTTATTATATCGTACAAATGTATAATAAACAATTTGGTCACGTCATTTTTTTACTACTTCATACAAAAATAATTATTAAAAAAATACGAGTGTGCTTTAGACCACACGACTGAAGTAAATACTTCTTTAGTAATCTAATCTAATTTTCTTCCTGGCATCGAATAAAACCATTCCAATCATCAGTGTATAAGAATCTATGTTGAAGATTCGTTTGGATTGTTACCAATCATCGTGATAAATCAGTTGTTTCAATGCACTGAGTTCACACACTCGTAAACGAAAATTTGTTTAATTTTATTATGGGAATTACCCTTAGAATGGGATTGTTGATTTAATTCTTACAAAGTTTAAAATAAAACTTTTTTGATGCGGATTCTAGTTAGAGAGCGACGTTTATTCAAATTTCAACCAGAAATTCAAAAAATTCCAATCGAAAAATTGCTTATTATTAGTTAGATTTTAACGTTTAGAATGTGAGAAACAACAACACTACTATTGTGAGGAACGAACCTCAAAATTAATTTTAATTTATTATCGTTCGCCTCCGTAAAGTTCGTAACGCCCGTAACGTTCGTAAGGCCTTCGAGATCAAGATCTAGCTTAGGTATCTAAAAAACTATTTTGATATTATTATTAAGAAAAGACGTGAAATAGTGTTTTTTTATGAAACACTAGCTGATACCCGGCATGCGTTGAAATGCTAATTAAATAAATAATTTTTTTCTCCCTTCGTGTCATTTCTCATCGTCCCCGTTTCCCTTCCGACTCATCTTCCTCTTCCCCTCTTCCCCTCTCACGCTTCCAATTCCGCATTCCCCTTTCCCCTTCCCGCATTCCCCCTACCCTCTCCAGCTCACCACCTTCTCGGGACCCCCCCCCCCCCCCACCCTCACGCATTCTGCTTCCACCTTCTTCGCCTTCCCCTCTCTCTCGTCCCCCCTCCCGCGAAACCCCCCTCCTTAATTCCCCAACCGACCCTCTCCCCAGCCTTTTAACTCCATAAAATTCACCCATTTTTCCAACAACTAGCGTGACCTATTTAATTAATGCAAATTTCATAATGCCAGAGCTCACCAGTATAGATATCTATATATATAAGTATTCATGGGCATGTTCACAACAAAAAAAAAAATAATCTCAATCGTATGAATAATAAAGGAAATAATTTCATAACGCTAGAGCTCACTATCCTATAACCGTCCCGGTACGCGCACATCATATTCCCAAAGTTTCAGCGCAATCGGATGAACGGTGTTGCCGCGCATAAGGTACGAACAAACAAACAAACAACCATTAATTTTTCTATTACAAATGTACTAAAATGTATTATTTTCCATTTCAGGAAACTAAAATAATTAACTCTTATAACTATATAACTGATACAAAGTGCTTTAAAAATAAAATGTGCGTATTTATCGTGTCCCTATTTTCTCTATATATGCCACTCTGAAACTTCCGCAAATATATTAACACAAGCTTTTGCCAGCGACTCCCATCTGCGCAGTATCTATGTTTATACCAATATTCTTAACCTATTTATTTAAACAATCTATAATTCTTGATTCAATTCAAAGTATTAATTTATTAGGCGAGTACTTCAAATAAATTCACTAATTTAAATATTTTCTAAAACAGAATTTTGATTCAACAATCATTGCTTTGCAAAATGTCATGCTCAAATTTTGACATTTTCTATTAAACAATAATTATTATTTTTAATATATTGAAAATAAATAGCTAGCTTTATCAATTATAGCCTGTATGTTCTTCTGATGTATGAGCTATATTATTGTAAAGTTTCATTAAAATCCATTAAGTAAATTTTGCGTGAAAGAGTAACAAACATACATACATCCATACAAACTTTCGCGTTTATAATATTAGTAAGATATTTATTTATTATTAATTTTCAACGCCCTCATGGGCTTTTACATAATAAGTATATAATACAGTGATATATATGTAATACAATGTTTAAAAAAGAAATATAAACTTATAGCAATTAACATTATAAAAATGGTAGGTATAAAAGTAAGTAAAAAAATATTATATTATTATAAAAGAGAAAAAGTTAAAATAAATTAAACTGAAACCAGTTTTTAAATTGCAGATGGCATAAAAATAATAATATATAGTGTAAGTTAATATTAGAAATTTACAGATGAGTAATACAAGAAAAACGTACAAAAAAACGATGTATTTAGTCAACAAAAAACAACTCACTTCGGCATACCTCAAGGTACAGTCCTAGGACCATTACTGTTTATCATTTATGTAAATGACATATTCATTCAAAGATTAAATGGAAAAATAATATCATATGCTGATGACACTGTCATAATAATTGAAGGCTGTGATTGGAATACTGTTAATAACTTAGCAAATACTGATATTAATATACTGAAAAATTGGTTCGACAAAAACCTCCTCTCATTAAATACTGAAAAAACCAAATTTATCCCATTCTCTATCAATAAATTTAGATTAAAACCAGAACTAAAAATTACAATTCATCAACTTAAATGTAACAGAACAAATTGCAATCAAGCATGTTCAATACTTAGTCCAACTTCTGAAATTAAATATCTTGGTATATATATAGATCAACATTTTAAATGGAAAAAACAAATTTGTGAACTTGTCAAAAGAATTCGAAAATGTATTTATATATTTATAAGACTAAGAAATATTCTTAGATTAGAAAACTTAAAAAGAGTGTACTATGCAATTGTTCAATCTATATTACAATATGGTATTATTGGTTGGGGAGGAACTTATAATAATATTTTAAATCCACTCAAAATTGTTCAAAGATTGATAATTAAAGTAATTTTGAAAAAACCATCCAAATTTTCTACTGAAATTCTCTTTTCAATATTCAATGTACCTACAATAGACAATATATATAAAAAATATTCAATTCTACAAATTTACAAAGAAGTACAGTTAAATAACTTACCATTCCATTCATCAGCAAGATATCAGAATACTATCAAAATCCCTAAATTTAGTACAAAGCACACACAAAATACTTATCTCTATGTAGGTATAACATATTATAACAAACTACCATTATATCTGAAAGTTATCGAAAATATTCAGGAATTTCAGCAAAAATTAAAAAAATACCTAAAACAACTATAAGAGTCTATATCTCACTATTATTATTATTTCTTTCATATCCTTTATTGATAAATCTTGCAATTTCTTAATTATGCCTTGTTTTTTGCCATATTGTATAATGTATTTACTTTCACACATGATATTGTATAATTGAAATATATTTGAACTAAAATTCCCTCACCAAACACAAGAGCCTTGTCTCTTTATGGTGAGGAAAAGCTATTCTTTTCGACTATTTTACCACTGTATAAAATGTAAAAATTGTGTATTTTATTGTAATAAAAACCTTTAAATATTAAATAAATAAAAAATAAAATAAAATAAGTTTACAATACAGAAAAACCAAAGAGAGTAACAAGTTTTTACATTATAGAAAAATAGAAATAATACAAAAATATGTGCAACAGCTCCTACATTATAAGAATATGCTGCATCAAGATATGAAATACAACAAATATATATTAAAATATATTTCGTTCACGGACGCTGATTTCGAACCCATGACCTCTGCATCCAAAGATCTTACAAACAAAAAATTACAAAGTAAAAAAAATGAATAGAGACCAATAATTATAGTCTCCCCACCTGCTGAGAAAGTTGGCAAAATTTAAACATATTATGGTCCAAATCTACTCCAGTACATTTTCTAAATCATGATGTAAATGAAGGAGTGTTTTATTTTTTTAATTATTTTTTATTAAGTGAAACAGTTTTAATGGCTGGCTAACGACTATGTAGACCAATTTGCTTTTAATTGAAAGCGATATTTTGACTGCTGACATGTCCATCAATGGAGGCGTGATGATGCAAAAAGATATTGCGGAATATCGTGAGAAATTGACATGATATCTTCAATCTTGTGGTATGAATTTCTTTAAAACATCATTTTATTTTGATGAAGGTATTATGATTGATACTCAAAATGATAGTCAAATACTTCGAATTTGTGCATTTAATTCAGTAACTAGATAAAGTCCCCGGCGTTCCCCGGGCAACAGGCAGAGTTTTTCGAAATAATATCCTCTTGTTTTGAACGTCAATTATGAAAAATTATTGGGGCTGTATCACATTGTAGAAGCAACAGAGAGCAGTGCGCACGCACATTTTCTTTCTCTCTTTCTCTCATAGCCAGTGCATGAAATATTTCAGTCAGTATTTTGAAATACCAGTGACGCGCTAAACGCAGTGTGGAGCGGACGTCAATGCGAACGACTTAATCGGGCGAGGCGAATGATAATAAATTTAAATAAATATTTGTAGAAAATTAATAAACGTATATATTTTTATACATGTCAACATATATATAGACATACATATAGATGGAGCTAAAGAAGTATTTACTTGAGTTGTGCACGGAGAAAAACGTTATTCTAAAATACGATAATTTTATTCGTAAAAACGGTTAAAAACGGGACTGAAGTTCTTACGAACAAATTAACAGTGTTTCAATGTTTATTGGCGGGAACATGTAAGAATAATTTGTTGGTATACGTAATTTCGTACGTATACCAACAAATTATTAATTTAAATACGTAATTTCGTACGTATACCAACAAATTATTCTTACATTTTCCCGCCAATAAACATTGAAACACTGTTAATTTGTTCGTAAGAACTTCAGTCCCTTTGAACTGTTTTTACGAATAAAATTATCGTATTTTAGAATAACATTTTTCTCCGTGTGTGGTCTAAAGCACACTTGTATTTTTTAGTTTTCGGATGCATTCAGAAATGTTCCATGTATTTGGATTTTATTGCAAAGCGAAAATACTCTTATTCTGACAGAATATGCCCGAGGCCTGAGGGGTTAAACGTAAGTAGATTTTCAGCAATCGTCAGGTGTTTTTTCACCCATTTCGCGTAACAACTGTATGCGGAAATGTAGTATTATGAAGATTGTAATCACAAACTTGTTAAGTTGGTAACATTTTTTTAATAAAGATAGCATCTTGTATGAGTAATAAATTATTTTAAGCTGTCCGAAATGACTTGTGCAAATTGATCGAATATTTGAAATGTTTCAATTTTTTTATGTTGTCAATAGAATTATTTTATTTTCATTTTTATATAAATACTAGCTGATACCCAGCTTGCGTTGAAATGCCACTTAAAGAAATTGTTTCTCCTTGCGTGTCCTTTCCCATTCATCCCCGTTCTCACCCTCGTCTTCTCCCCTCTCCCGCTGTCCCCCTTCTGGCGAACCTCACCCCTCACGAATTCCCCTACCACCCACTCCACCTTTCACCTCCCTCGTCCTCCCTCCCGCAAACCACTCTTCCTTCATTCCCCTCCACCCCTCTCGGATTCCCCTCCCCCTTCCGCCTTTTTTCTCTGCCGTATAACTCCATAAAATTCACTCATTTTCAAACAACTTACGTGTGCCCTATTGTAATTTTTTTTGCAAATTTCATAACTCTAGAACACACTAATATAGAAATCTAAAAATCTAGAAATTTATCGCAAACAGATGAATATTATAGGAAATATCTCTAAAATTAAAATAGTCGTTAAGTTTTCTGAAATTATCCAATTTTCTGCACAATTTTCTTAACTTTTCTTTCCGCAAGAACCTTCCATAAAGTATTAGAAAACTTTTTTTAAAAAGATGAATGAAATAGGTAAAGTCGTTCTGAAGTTATGGCGTGACCAAGGGAAACAGGGATTCATTTTTATATATATAGATACATATATGAATTTCACTTTTGTTTGTTTATAATCGTTGTCAATCATAATGCATTCTATCATACATGTGGATGTATAAGCATTTTTTTTTTAATTAGAAGAAATTAAAGAATTTAATATACGATGTAAATGTCGGTCTTACCAACTCGGGAATTGGTCCGGTTGGTAGCCCGGTTGATTCTGCACTGTGTAGGTAGGTTAATAGGATGCATCTTTTTTTCTTAAAAGACACTTGAAAATTTATATGTAATAGTAAACTATAAACAAAATATAAATTTAAAATATTATATTATTATACTGCGAATAAAACACATGTTTGCCTTTGAAATAATCGAGTTTTTTGTTTTTGTTTAGACTATTTATAAGTCCAGAAAAAAAAAAATTTTAAGGCCTATAAAAAATGTTTTATAGTTAAAAAACTCCTTCTTACAAAATCTACTTGGTTTATAGTTTTATTGTATAATGGGGAAAATTATTTTTTTTTAGAAAAATATGGTAAAACATTTTAATATATGTGCCTGAGCTTTGCAAAATAAAATTAAAAAATGCTTTTTTGCGATTTTCTTTCATTGAATAAATCAAATCAGGCGGCAAGTGTTACACGGGAATTTAAACCTTATCGCCATCTACATAAGGAGTGTTATTGATAACGGCCTCATCCTGAATTTTATACGACGTCGTGCGTCACTTTAAGTTGGATTGTGTTATGATTCCATTCAACAGATTAGTATTTATGACACATGTGTGAATGCGAATGAAGCAATTAGTGTGTTCTATAACACAGTTGTGTGGCAGTCCAACCTGTTCCCTGTGATGGTAAGTTTCATGATAATGAAGTCGGTATTTATTACAAAAATTCAATTTCAAAATACCTCAAATTCCTGTTATATGATAATACAAGGTATAATTACTCCAATTCATAATATGAACATTCCAAAATGTGAGCCAACGGGTCTTGGTATTTTTCCAAAGAAGCACCTATTTGAATTTTTCCGGGGGTGTCAGAACAAAATTGGATGACTTCAATGGCCCATACACTCTTTCACTGATCAAATCTGGAATTAAAGTGATCAAATCTGGAATTAAAGCTATCAAATCTGAAATTAAGTCGATCAAAACGGGAATTGAACTGATCAAATCTGGAATTGACTGATCAAATCTGGAATTGAACTGATCAAATCTGGAATTAAAGCTATCAAATCTGGAATTAAAGCTATCCAATCTGGAATTAAGTCGATCAAAACGGGAATTGAAGTGATCAAATCAGGAATTGACTGATCAAATCACGAATTGAACTGATCAAATGTGGAATTAAAGCTATCCAATCTGGAATTAAGTCGATCAAAACGGGAATTGAACTGATCAAATCTGGAATTGACTGATCAAATCTGGAATTGAGCTGATCAAAACTGGAATTAAAGCGATCTAATCTAGAAATGAAATTATCTAATCAAGGTATCACACGCAAGGTACCACTTATTTTCCCTGCGTGTGTCAGTGTATGGCAGAGGTGTTGGTTATCCAATAAATGGTTCCCGGGGTGGCGGTATACATATCCGCCTATCAAATTGTAAGTTCATATAAAACTTTAATATATTCCTTTTTTTTCTTTTTAAGAAGAAAGACAAACATTCCCGGGATACGAATAACCCCACAATATTTGGAAATCTCCTACTACCACCACACCAAGCGGAAGATGTTGCTTGTGTTGTGATGGAGGACTTAGCCAGCCGAGGAATCGAACACGGAACGCCTGGGTGGGACCCAAACGCGATGCCCACTCAACCATAACATGATGTTGCTCACTCACATAAAACAGTAACTTAGTAAACACCACTCCTATTTTTTATCTATTCTAACTTCTATTTTTTCTTTATACCGACCGGGTTTCGCTACAACCGTAGCTTCTTCAAGGCAATATAATAGGGTATTTTAGCAAACGAGGGATTCTGTTGAAAATGTATGAAATATTTAAGGATCATTTTTCTGATTTTAATCATCACACTAAAAAATTTGGATTTTTACGTTTTCGTTCAAATTTATTCGTTTTAAAAACGCTCAAAAACCTACAAAACCAAAACGGCCCGTGATTGCCAAAGACGCTTGGAAAGCACGTCATCAAACAAACAATGTAGAACTGTCGGAAATTTTTCAAGAACGGGCGACTCTTGTGACGTCACACGTCGAAAATGCCGTTTTGGCGGGATTACAAAAATGGGTCACATAGACTCGCTGTAGAAAATTTATTCGTCAACATAAAAATAAAACAAAAATGCCATAATAATCGAAATTTAATCAATAAAAAAAAAACTTGGAAATACCTTATTAGTAGATAATTATATCTACTGCCCTGGAGAAGCTATGGTTGTAGCGAAATACGGTCGGCATTAATAATATAAAAAAATAAAGTGGTGTTTATTAAGTTATTGTTTTATTTTCAACTAGCTGGTACCCGGCATGCGTTGCTATACCATTTAATAAAGAAATTGTTTATCCCTTCCCGTCCTTTCCCATTCGTCCCGTTCTCCTTCCTCCTCCCCTTCCTGTCCCGCGTCCCCTTCCCCTCTCGCGTTCATACTCCTCCTCCTCCGCCATCCCTTTCCTCACTCTACCCCCCCCCCTTCCCCCGTCCCGCGAACCCCCTCCCGAGTTCCCTTCCCCCATCCTGCAAATCCCCCTCCCGAGTTTTCCTACCCCCTCCCGAGTGCCCCTCCGCTTTCCTGAGCTCCCCTCCCTCCTCCCGGGTTTCCTTCCCCCCTCCTGCGAATCCCCCTCCCGAGTTTACTTCCCCCCTCCCGAGTGCCCCTCTGCTCTCCCGAGTTCCCCTCCCCCTCCTGAGTTCCCCTCCACCCTCCCGGGTTCCCCTGTCCCCTCCTGCATTCCATATATTCATTCCCGATACATTCAGTTTTCAAACAGTTTATATGGAAAAATGAAATTGTTGTTTTTACTATCTTCCTCACAATTTTTCCATATTTTCTATTTTCTTTCACCGTTTAAACCTTCCCTGGACTACGACAAACATTTCAAAACTAAAGTCAGCTAAATCGGCCCAGCCGTTCTCGAGTTTTAGCGAGACAAACGAACAGCAATTGATATAGAAAAACTAAACCCTTTCACTCACTTTTCCATATAAATGATCATCTAGTAAATCCACGTTATGCAAGTGTATTATATAAGTATAATTAATACAAAACAATACAAGAACAACATTTTAACCTACCAGACTATTAAATGGGAAAATAATTCACCGACTCCAGATATTTTCATATCAGAGGGTTCGGTTCGGTGGAATTCCTTTTTTTTTTTTTTTTTTTTTTTATTTTTTTTTTATTTTTTTTTATTTATTTATTGGCTCGCCAACAGAATACATCACATAATTTTTACAGTAATAAGTACATTTATACATGGTTGTAATGATGTTTCTAATTATAGGTGAGCACAACATTCATCTCAATATTCTTTATGTAATAATGATTGGTTAGTTACAAGAGTGATAAATTTAATTTCAAATATGTATATAAAAATAAGGAGGATCGAAATCAGTTATTAGGAAGAAAAAAAGCATACATACTTATAAATATAATATACATATACATATATACATACATACACACACATACATACATACATACACACACAAATATACTCACATAATCATATATGCATATATGTGCACAACGTACTCATATATATATGTATATGCATACATGTACTTACACTTGGACATACAAATACATTTCTTGCGGAGCCAATGCACAAGTAGTAATTGTTAGAAATTTAAAAAAAAAAATGGCTTAAGTAAGGAGATCATCTGGTAAAAGTATGTGTAAGTTCCTTCTGAAGGTATTAATTGAGTTTGAAAATATATCTAAGTCTTGAAGATTGCAGTACCTATTGTACAATCGAGTCATTCTTGATGTTGGTTTGAAAAAACTTGTATTACTACGACAAGTGTCGATCCAAAAGGTTACCGGATTTCTTGTGGATTTCGGCCTTATATTAAAATTAATTTGATTAATTAAAGATGAATCATACACATTGTTAATGATTTTAAACAGAGAGATTATATCTGATACGTTTCTTCTTTTGGCGAGTGAGACTTCTCTAAAGTGAGTAAGTCTTTCAGTATAGTTACCGAGATTGCGATGTACTCCAGATTTGTAAGCTAGAATTCTTACGTATTTTTTTTGAACGGACTCCACTTTGTTGCTATGAATTGCATAGTGTGGTGACCAAACCACAGAGCCGTACTCTAAGATGCTTCTTACATATGAGTAGTACAAGATTCTTATTACAAGATTTGACCGATAAATCCTACAGATCCCTCAATATTTAATAAATATTTAAAAAATCTTTCGTAATCCTACATGTATTTAAAATGACTGATTTTTGCATTTTTATATACAAATTCTTTGACAAATCTAATAAGCCTAAATTTTTAATGAGAGCATAATGTCAGTAGCCGAAATAACAAATAGTAATATTTTTATAGTCTGAGAATGCCAAATTCTTTTAATTTCATTTCCTAAATCTGTATACTTTCTTATTTTTTCAGAAACAGATTTTTCAATATTACAGGAATTTGGAATAGCTACATCAATGATATAAGTTATTTTTTTTAATTTTGTCATGTAAAACTATATCGGTTCTATTGTGACTAATTGGTCTGTCTGTTAGTATAGTTTTATCATAGTATATTTTATAGAAATTATTTTCTAAAAATGAATTTGGTTCGTATTCATAATATGGTACTATATTATGACAGTCAATCAAGTTATGTTTAATTACCAAACTTTGGTGAATTATTTGTAAAACCTGATTGTGCCTAAATGTATCTCAGACGGCGCTAATATAGAACATCCCGATATAATATGTTCTATAGTTTATATATAAATAGATTTAATATTAGCGTTCTCTTGGTTTTATGCCTCTTTCATAATACCTGCATACCAATTAGAAATAAAGACAAAACGAACCTTTGTTTTCCGTTTTTTACCTCCTGGTAATTAAATATCCAATTGTTTGGACCGAAGAAAGTGTGAACTCGGAGAAACAATAGACTTGAACCCGGCACAGTCTTGCTTACAGATCTTAATCACTGGCCCACGGAGTCTCTGGCATATTCATTATTTATGTTGTTAGTTTTACTGTGGTTTCTTCAATTTACATGCACTTTCTGAAGCGAGATTGTTCTCCGGGTTTAAACCGTGATGTACATCGATAAAAAGAAAAAAGGATAAAAGCCTTATAGCCCGCTCAAAAAGAAAGAGGTTAAGATGATAGACTTCGCTTTTCGGCCCATACAAAAAGGACGCCCGGGAAAAAACACTTTTCTACATCGAAAATTGCACAAAATGAATATATTTTTCTAGAGGGTGAGAACTATGTCGGTATGTTTTCGAATTTTCGATGCGTTTCGTATTAACGTAAACATTCACTGTCAAACATGTACGATTTATCAAAAAATATTATTTAAGGAAAAAGTGCTGCTAACTCAACTCTCATAAAGAATTATAAAATTATAAAAAGCTACCGACGTAGCTTTTTCTTTCTAAATAATATATATTTTTTTAAATTTCAATTTCGTGAAAGTTTTGGTGTCGAAAAGTGTATTCTCCATAAACCCCTTTTCGAGCGATTTCTGTAGGTAAATTTGAGCGTTGTCTCATTCGCACATATCGCATTCGCATTAAGCGTGAGCTTATTGTGAGCGGGACAGAATGTCAGACGCGGGTGTTCCGCGTGTGGTTCAAAGTCTAGCCTCTTAAGATACTAGAATACGAATGTTGGAGGAAGCGCGCTAATGTTAAAAACGATAAATTACAAGCAAAAATCTCGTGGGGGTTGTGTTAAGTAGCATTTAAAGAAACGTTTTGATTTTTTTCATACATATAACTTGTAAAATAACAGAAACAAACGTGTAAATAATAATTTTCGGACTATACTTTGCGATTTTTTCTATCAAGGGAATTTCAAATAAATACCGTTTCGGCGTGGGAAATGTATGGAAACATATATATTTTTTTAAGAGCTTAAAAACTTCAAACGTGAAATATGTAAGAAATTCGTACTGAAATACTACCGCTAGGGTCGCCACCACGATTTGCTCTGCATCCAACATGGCAGAACGGACGTTCTGGCCCAGCATAGCATGACAAGAGGTTCGGTGCTGCTAAATGATATCTCCAGAAATTTTGAGAGTAAAGTAAGGACTGTAAAATAAATATTATTGTAAAAATTATCATTTATTCATGTAAGTATATGCCATGTGTATTGTAATAGGATTTGTCAATCTGTAATAAACATTAAAAAAGTCTTAAGAGCGATTGACCAGCAGCTGAGAATAAAAGCTTAAAAATGCTTGCAACTGTACAGGGAGGTTCAGATGAGAAAGATCGATTATTCCCCGTATCAATTTTTTTTTAATTAAAAATTTAATATCGATTTATTTCATTCAAAACTTGCTTAAATATATACCTACCTACATTCAAGTAAGCAATAAAAATGCTCAAAACGCACGATGATAAATTAATAAATATCGTGTACTTTTTGTAAGTATTCTTTGATCATAAGTATTTATGATTTTTCAATAATGTCTTAACAAAATAAGTGTGTAAAAAAAGTAAATATTTTTGTTTTTAAGACCTTAAATAAATAGAAAAACTAAGATATTTTTGTCACAAAACACGTTCACGGATTTATTTATTAATGATTTTAATTTAACTATAATTTTAATTTTTAAAACTGTATTCACTAGATTATTTATTGATTTAATTTGTTGTATGATTATACGATTTGAAATTTGTTGAAATCAAATGCCGCATTGAGCAAGCTCGTGCAATCTTTGTCCGCATGAAAAAGATGTATTGCAGTCACGGTCTCAACCTTGGATTACGAATTCGAATGGTCAGATGCTACGTGTTTTCAGTATTATTTTATGGAATGGAAGCCTGGACACTTACTGAAGAACTGGTAAAGCGACTTGAGGCATTCGATATGTGGATCTACAGAAGAATACTAAAAATAAGCTGGATGGACAGAGTTACGAATGAAGATGTTATGGTTCGGATGAATAAAGAAAAATAAGTTATTAAAACAATAAAAATCCGAAAACTTCAATATCTAGGACACGTGATGAGACATCCGGAGAAGTACGAGATCTTGCATATCATAATGCAGGGAAAGTTTGCCGGAAGACGGGGCCCTGGAAGAAGGAGGACATCGTGGCTGAAAAACTTGAGACAGTGGTTTGGCCAGTCTACTGTAGAGCTGTTCCGGGCAGTAGTAAACAAAGTCAGCATAGCCAACATGATAGCCAACGTCCGTTGAACGGACAGGGCACGAGAAGAAGAATAGAATCTATCGTTTGAACATTGAACAAATCTGCCAACGACCAACGGTATAACCTTAGTATATTAAAAATACACTTAGTTTTTCAAAATTTTAAAACTGCGTGTGCCAGATAAAATAACAATCTTTCAAATCAATTCATGTTTTTTTAAACTAATTTCCGGTATTCTCTAGTAATACCCTCTTAATAGATCACATAAAGATCACACTTCTAGATCTGTTAGTCTATCAGTGTTACAGTAGAACTTAGTTAAGTCCTTTCTCTTCAAAGCCCTTTCATTGGCTTCCTTATCGAGAGCAACAACAGGTATTTTGCAATAATTCTTGGCCCATTCTCTCTACATCTCTGCTCCAATATTTCTCGATATCTTTTATACTATCTCTTAGTACTGACCGCCTTTGTAACGAAATAATACAAAATCTTATCATCATTTTCGAAAGCTCTTTATTCTTAAGTAATGTCTCAATAAGTTATTATTTTTAAAGTCTTACAATCAATATTACAATCACAAATTACTTCTCAAAAGACTACAAAATTTAGGGATTTCATCTACAAATGGTTAAAGAATTTCATAACAGACTCTCAATTATCAAAGTTTCAATTCTGAATTGTGGTCTTACACCAGAGGCACTAGCACGCTCGCTCTAAAACGATCGATAGGATAACTATCGGTAACTTCTCAACGTTCCCTAGCATGACTACAGATCGCCAACGAATAAGTGGCAGTTCACAATGACTAAGTCTCCTTAACATATTCGACATCAACTGTTGTTTGTACTTTAGCGATGTGCAGTTGTCCCAGGGAACGATGAGAAGTTACCGATAGTTATCCTATCGATCGTTATAGAGCGAGCGTGCTAGGGCCTCAGGGCGATACTGAGAGTGTCTTCCACTCTGGAACGTGCCGCAAATATACTATATATTATTTTTAATTAAGTAATTTTTAAATAGTACAAATTAATCAAATAAAATTTGTTTGTGCACGCAGGGTTCGAATCCGTGACCTTTGGATTGGGAGTCCAAAGCCTTACCCCTGGACTACGCCGGCCGTCAAATCATCATTAATCCCTATAGAAAAAATTGTCAGTTAGCTCATTTTAATTGTGCCCTGATAATAGAACCTCCGAATCGTCGGAGGAAGCGCAAAAAGGCACAGAACCATTAACTAGCGGTCGAGAATTTAAATTTCAAATTACGATTGTGCCCTTGCAACTGTACAGGGCCGTTCTGATGAGAAAGACTGATTATTCTCCGTACCCAAAAGTTTAACTAATAACTCAATATCGACATTATTTCATTCAAATTTGCTTTAATTTTCACCTACATTCAAGTAAGCAATAAAAATGCTCAAAAGCGTGATGATACATTTTTTAATATCGTGTACTTCTTGGAAGTCTTTTTGATCATAAGTATTTATGATTTTTTAATAATGTCTAAAAAAAAGAAGTGTGCAAAAAAATCTGAAATATTTTAGTTTAAGACCGCAAATAAATTGAAAAACTGAGGTACTTTTCGTCACAAAACAGGATCTCGGATTTATTTTTGGTAAATATTTAATATTCCACTATCAATGTATATTTGTTAACATCCTATATAAGTTTATGTATTTTCTTACCTCAAATTTTTTCTTATTTTTTCTTTTACCTTTGTAATGGCACTACTCCCCAATTCAAAAACGAGAAATGTTTTCTTCATTGAATTGGGAAGATTTCGTTAAACAAACTATTTTTTTGTAATTAGCTTTTAAGACCCATGATTTTCTTTTGTAAATATATGTACCTATGTATTTTAAATAAAAAATAAAAAAAATTGAAACGGTTAATACACACTTTTTTGAAAAAATCTTTTGATTTACATTATTTTGATGTAATTTTTGTAATATATCACAAAAGAAATGTTATAAAAATTGAATTCGTAAAAAAGGTGAGAACTGTCAAATATTTTACGTCGTATTAAAAAAATATATTTTTTGTATGCTGGCCTTCAACAAGTTAAAAATAAACTTAGTTTTTCAAATTTTAAAAAGTGCGTTTACCAGATAAAATAACATTCTTACAAAATCAATTTATATTTTTTTGTAAAAAAGTCTAGAATTTCATTTAAAAAGTACAAATTTCCGGTATTGTCTGTTATACCCTCTTAAATGATACATATTTTTTGACAGGCACGCTTTTTTACAAATTTATTACTTGTGTTAAATTCAATTATAATTCTTATCTTCGATCTAAATGCGTCCATACGTAACAATTATTACTACGAGGTATGAACAACATTTAAAAAAAACATGTTAATATTTTAACAAAAAAAATAACAAAACAGGTGACGAAATAAACATAAAGAAATAACTTTTCATACTCCTTTGAATTATACTAGCTAGATTGGTACCTACTCTGATTTTAAGCGAGCAAATGAAAGTATAATATGGGCTCAATGATAGTATAATATGGGCTCAATATTTTGGTGTGATCTGAACATCGACTAGTCATCTACGCAGGATGTGTGAACCATAAAATCAACCCGGATACAAAAACGCCTGTACGGGCGTTTACGAAATGTGTGATTTTTTTTATTTTATTTATTTTATTTATTGCCAGTGAGACTATGGCATTCCAAATTGGGGTATGTTATGGGGCTGAAGGTAAGTGGAAAAGGGAAGGGGACGAGGAAGAGTAAGGTGGGGAAGTACCTGGCTATTCAGATCTAGTCTTTATTCTAGATCTAACGTTTCAATTGTGAATGGTGGCCTTACACCAGAGACCCTAGCACGCTCGCTCTATAACGATCGATAGGATAACTATCGGTAACTTCTCATCGTTCCCTAGGACAACTGCACATCGCTAACGTACAAACAACAGTTGACGTCGAATAAGTTAAGGACACTTAGTCATTGTGAACTGTCACTTATTCGTTAGCGATCTGTAGTCATGCTAGGGAACGATGAGAAGTTACCGATAGTTATCCTATCGATCGTTATAGAGCGAGCGTGCTAGGGCCTCTGGGCGATACCAAGAGTATCTTCCACTCTGGAACGTGCCGCCAATATAATAAATAATTAATTGTGAAATAACACAAATCAATTAAATAAAATTTATTTGCGGACGCCGGGTTCGAACCCGCGACCTTCAGATGGCAGACAATGGCAGTCCTACGCCCTACCGCTGTACTACGCCAGCCATCATAAGATTTTGGTGGTAATCGTAATCGTGTGGTAATATAGGCAGAAGAATAGTAGGTATCATGTTAACTTTAATTTTTGAGGTTATAATTTATATTTTTTTATTTGGAAAACCAACAGTTATAATATTTCAAATTAAAAAATTAATTGCATATTTGATATGATAATAATTTTATGGAATAGTAATCGTGAAGTAATTTACCCGTGCAGAAGAATAGTAGGTATCATGTTAACATTAATTTAATGAGGTATGTTATAATTTTTTTTATTTTGAAAACCAACAGTTTTTACCACTGGAGCGACAGAACAATTAAAATATTTTTTCTCGGATAGCTAAAGGAAATTTTTCCGCCCACATTAAAAAGTGCATACCTCCGATTTTGAATATGGAGAAATACAAACTGATTATAGTTCTATGTAGCCAATGAATTCTCCTATCTTTTGTCTATTATCACATATTTGTAGGACTTATATAAAATATATAATTAAATCTTTAACCTTAAAACATTTTAAAGACACTAGAGAATATTTATTTTGTTATATTTTGAATGTACCATACTTTATATAGTCGTTTTAATAAAAAATAAAAAATTGAAAATTTGCCACATTTTGGCAACAAAGCAATCCGAGGTTTTGGAAATAGTGCCATAATGTGGCAAAAAAGCGCTAGAGTGGTAATATTTCATATTAAAAGAAAAAATGCCTTAGGGCCTGTGCAATCTGTGAAGATTCTGTGTGGATGGTCTCTTTGAATAGAGGAAGGAGTAAACATGTATCTTGAAGAGACCCGGGTTGAAGGAGGAAGGTAATAATTCCACTTCTGAGCTCTTGAACTCAAGAACGAGTCATAGAAGCAACCAGTCCTATTAATTGATTTTCTGTATTTCCACAATTAATTTAAAATAATATATTTTTTTAATATTAACTCCACACAGGAGGCCCTGAGGAAAATATTTTCATTCAAGGCCTGTGTCATCTTTAAAGATGCTGAGTGGAGAGGAAGGAGTAAAGATGAGTGAACATGTTGTAGGAAGGAGGAAACACAGAGGCCGGCAAATCGTTTCATAGCCGAGCTGTTGAACTTAAGAAAGAGTCGTAAAAACGACCCGTTCTCATGTAACAAATATCAACCGTGTACACATGTTGGGCGCGCGTTTGGCGTGTTTCCCGACCATGCACCGGTGCCGAATGTCTAAGTACAATATATATTTTCGACACGTTCTAGTGTGATAGATACTTTCAGTATCGCCCTGGTGAAAGACCAGGTGTCCAGATGTCAATAGCCAGGCTCTTCCATAGCTTTGTCGACCCCATCTCCTTCCCCTGCCCATAACTTCAACCTCACAACATAGCCCAATTGGGGATGTCATGGTCTCACAGGCTTTAGACAGCAGAGTGCAGTTGGGACTCTTGTGCGGTAATATCCACTCTAGTGTTTTTCGCATCTACAGGGATTTTTTTATAGTGAATACCTCACAAGAGTCCCAACTGCTCCTATCTGGAGTCAGTGAGACTATGGCATCCCCAATTGGGGTATGTTATGAGGCTGAAGGTAGGTGGGGAAGGGAAGAAGACGAGGAAGAGAAAGGTGGGGAAGTACCTGGCAATTCAGATCTAGTCACTAAACACGGCTAAAGTCAATTCAAGTAACGTTTCAATTGTGAATGGTGGTCTTACACCAGGGCGATACTAAGAGTATCTTTCACTCTGGAATGTGCCGCAAGTATACTATATACTATTTTTAAATAATCAATTGTGAAATAACACAAATCAATTTATTTGCGCACGCTGGGTTCGAACCCGCGACCTTCGGAAAGGGAGTCAAACGCCCTACAGCTGGACTACGCCGGCCATGGTCTCACTGGCTTTAGACAGCTGAGAGTAGTTGGGACTCTTACGCTGTACATAAAAAAAAATACAAAAATTTAATTTTCATTCTGCTATGTCCCCTCTAATGTATTTCGCATCGGTGGTTTTCACGTAACAAAAATATAATGTGTAACAAATCTCAACCAAGCATAATTTTTTGCAGCTTTTAAAGTGTTCAGAAGAAAGTTTTAATACGAAACCGTAATAAATTATTTAACTGGATCAAATTCGATGCCTAAAGATACAAGTCCAAATTAATGTATTCATATCTGTATCAGTTGAGGAGTACACTCATGAAAAGGATACAGGAAAACTATGACCAAAATTTATTTTTCATAGTCTCGCTTAAATGGTTATTCACCAATATATTATAGAGATTACAGATGCATATTATAATATATATATAATATAATAATAATAATAATATATATACATATACGACAACTTAAAAACTGAAACCCAACCCCATAACTTTAAAAAACAATTATCTCTATGGATCGTCACACTTAGGAACTATGATATATAATCTTTTTTTTACTTAAATTAATTTGTATAACTCTAATATCTATCAATATTTTATTTTTATTCACCAGATTTACAGGAACGGGTTTAGTTTTTCCCACAGGAAAAACTAAACCCTTTCATACACTTTTCCATATAAATGATCATCTAGTAAATCCACGTTATGCAAGTGTATTATATAAGTATAATTAATACAAAACAATACAAGAACAACACGTTAATCTACCAAACTATTAAATGGGAATATAATTCACCGTCTCCAGATATTTTCATATCAGAGGGTTCGGCTCTGTGGAATTCCTAATTTGACCGATAAATCCTACTGATCCCTCAATATAAATATTTAAAAAATCTTTCGTAATTCTACATGTATTTAAAATGACTGATTTTGACCTATTATTATTTATTATAAATTATTATTATCAAAATATTTAGAAACCTCGATGTATATTATTTGTATAATTTAGTAAATTATAATTCAATTTATCAACCATCATACTATGTAACTTATAAATAAATTATTATTTATCTGTAACCCACATTTCCATAAATTCATTGTCATATTATCCGTAAACTACACTATCATCAATTATTGTATTATCTGTAACTTCGTTAACATAAATTCAATGTTATATTATCTGTAAATTTCATCTATCAATTATTATTTTATCTGTAAATTTCATTGTCATAAATTCCTTGTTATATTTATTACCTGTAAACATCATTATCATCAATTACTATATTATATGTAAATTTCATTATCATAAATTCAATTATCATAATTATTATATTATCAGTAAACGTACTTCATTATCTTAAATTATATAATCTGCATACTCCACCCGCCATAACACAGGGACATCCCTAGCATGGCGGGCGAAATAACACAATATGTACACTATGTATAAAATTCTTTTAATAAATAAATAAATAAATATCAAAAGAGATACCAACAGTAAAATAGAAACGTTCTCTGTCCGTACTTATTATTAAATTTCGGAACTATTAACCCGTCGTTGCGCGTGAATCTAGTGCTGTATTTATGTTCTAATTTCTCTTTATGCTTCGGGGTAAATATATGCTGAATTATAATTTTATGCCATATTATTAGCCTTAGCAGGTAAGATTTTGGCACTCTGAAACAGCAATGGTGTATTATGTCTCTGTTTGAATTTAATGGTTACATCTTTCTTCGTTTAACCACCTAGATTTTGAAATTTTAAACGATTTCTTCCACGCATTTTTTTCATACTTATTATCCGAACTTAAAATTTACTTTAACTGAATTATTAATTTCATTTAACTATAATTAAAATTTGATTCAAATTCAATTTCGTTAAATTGACTTAACTTTAATGGAAATTTAACTTAAAAACGGCGCTCTACACATTATCCAATTATTATTATTATTAATGAAGCAATTTTATTTTAATTTAACAATTTTATTTTAATTTAACAATTTTATTTTAATTTAACAATTTTATTTTAATTTAACAATTTTATTTTAATTTAACAATTTTATTTTAATTTAACAATTTTATTTTAATTTAACAATTTTATTTTGATTTGACAACGAAACCTTTAATACGACTTGAATTTAACTTCAACGTAACTTTAATTAACTTTTACACAATGTCAAAATAACTTTAATACAACATTAATTTAACTTCAACGTAACATTAATTAACTTTTACATAATGTCAATACAATTTTAATACAACATTAATTTAACTTCAACGTAACTTTAATTAACTTTTACACGACGTCAATATAACTTTAATACAACTTTAATTTAACTTCAACGTAACTTTAATTAACGTTTACACAATTTCAATGTAACTTTAATACAACATTAATTCAACTTCAACGTAACTTTAATTAACTTTTACACAATGTCAATATAACTTTAATACAACTTTCATTTAACTTCAATATAACTTTATTTTTGTTTTACACAAAGTCAATATAACTTCAATACAACATTAATTTAACTTTAACGTTAATTTAATTAACTTTTACACAATGCCAATACAACTTTAATACAACATTAATTTAACTTCAACGTAACTTTAATTAACTTTTACACAATCTCAATACAACTTTAATACAACATATATTTATCTTCAACGTAACTTTAATTAACTTTTACACGATGTCAATATAACTTTAATACAACTTTAATTTAACTTCAACGTAACTTTAATTAACTTTTACACAATGTCAATATAACTTTAATACAACTTTAATTTAACTTCAACATAACTTTAATACAACAATATTTTAATACTTCAACAATACTTTAATACTTCAATACAACATTAATTTAACTTCAACGTAACTTTAATTAACTTTTACACAATGTCAATACAACTTTAATACAACATTAATTTAACTTCAACGTAACTTTTACACAATGTCAAAATAACTTTAATACAACTTATATTTTACTTTATTTAGTTTTAATTTAACTTTACAAAAGAGTTCCAAATGCTCCCACCTATTCGGAGAAAGTTAAGCCGGTGAACTAAGTAATCCCAAATAAGGTTTTGAGAAAAAAAAGGGAAGATGAAGATTGAGAGAAGTTCCCATCAATTCAGATCTGGTCACTAAACACGACAGAAGCCATTTCAATTAACAACGTCGTTCACCAGGTCAATACTGATAGTATCTTCCACTTACATGAATTAATTTTGAAAAAAAAAATGACATGAATAAATAAAATTAACTTCTTCAAATTTATTCCGCACCGTTTTCCTTACTTCATTAATCTTTACAAAAAAATTTCAAACTTTCATATACTAGTATAACTTTATCCGTAGGCAGTAAATGAATTATCATACATAATATTATTTGGCTGCGGACATTGGTCAGCTATACGGGAAGTGGTGTCCAACTCCAAGATAATACGAGGGTCAGTCAAAAACTAAAGCCTCCTTTTTTTCTACTTAAATAAATTTTGAATTTGGCGCTATTCCTCCAACCTTCATACACAATCTACTGCAGTAACTTCCTGCGTTAACATGTGTTAGCACTGCAGTCGCTTGCAAAATTGACTGCAGTGCTGCTACCTGTATTAGACAGCGTTCTGAGATTGAATTCTTGAATGCAGAAGTTGGAACGCCCATTCGTAATCATGAAAGAAAAATGTGTACGGTGTTGCAACAGTGAATGTCAGCACTGTTAGATGATGAAGATTTACAAATTCATATATTTGTAAATCTTATTGTAATTCCTCCATCTTGTTATCAGATATCTTGTTTACACTGTTCAACACTCCCAACTTACCTACTTATCTCATACTCTGTAAATCTTATTATTTTTTTTTTTTACCAGGTTAATTCGGTAAATCCGAATAGTATATATGCTACCAGATTACTTTTTCTACATAGTCACAAAAGAAAAAAAATGTATGAATATATTTATATATTTCTTCATAACAAAACTCAGTTTCAGAGAAAATTTTAATTTCTGGTTTTTTTGGTTTTTTTTTGTTTTTTTTGTTTTTGTTATGCAATTATGTATATTACTTAAGGAATAATATGAACTAAACCTGTCAATTTGTCTGTCGGGAAACGGGAAACTTTCCTAGTTGGACAGGCAAAGCTTCCTAATATGTATCTTGTACTTTCTGTTGTATCAATCTATAATAAATAAATAAATAAAAACTCTGTTGGCTGACAAAAAACTGAGCTTTACTGCAGCTAACTGCAGTAACTCCACGCAACATTCAGCGAGTCTATGGCATCATTCTTTATGACCGTCGGATAATTACAGATGAATTGCGATGCATTATCTCCCTAAAAGGCAGTGTGATGTTAAATTCACTTAGAAAATGTGGAAGCCTTGAAAACGTCCGTGCGTCAATGGCTTATATAGGAAGCAGGACTGTACTTTTTACCACATTGGCATACATCCCCTTGTTAAAAGATGGAGCAAAACTGTGGAAATGGACAGAGATTATATTGAAAAGTGACAAATTAATCGTCAATAGTGTGTTTTTAACCTGTGTAAATGCAATTTTATATCTTAACAATTAAAATGAGATAAAAATAGGAGTCATAACTTTTTGACTGTCCCTCGTATGTCATACTTTAAAAATATTATATAAATATAATAGTTTTAAAGTATGGCGTAACCAATCAGTAGGCAATCAGCAAACGGTTGCCGATCCGTCTTGATTCGTAACGGATATAATAAATATTGAATAGACTAGATAAAAAAGTACCAAAACATTTATTTATTTTTATGTAAAAATGTGCATTTTAATGGTTATTTTTTAAATTTAAAAACACTAAGCGCCTCCGCCCACTGAGGCAACTGAAAACTCTCAACTGCCAACTGTCTTTGTATGACAATGTGATGGCCGGCACACTACACAATCACACAAAACCCCGTTGTCAATGGTAACGCAAGCGGTGACTTGCGACCATCTTGCGACTGTCACTGCTCATTGCCCAGGGCGGCCGTTGCTAGTTCCTAGCTGTCAGCTGTCTCGTAGTTCGTCTATGGTTAAACAAGCTTTTTGACCAATCAAGACAGAGAAAAAGCCGGTTTTAGTTGGTTTTCAGTTGCCTCAGTGGGCGGAGCGCCTAAATGTCATTTTTCACCGACCGCTATGTTAGGAGTTTCGTTGAAAAATGACATTTCGTGTTCTTAAATTTAAAAAATAACCATTAAAATGCACTTTTTTCGAATTACCGGTAAATGAATTGATTAGTACTAGTTAATATCTAACTACTACAACTTTTTAAATTTATTTTTTTCGTCCATATTAAGCGTGTCCCGGTTTTGTAAATATTTTCCCTTATATTTCACACAATCAAGGACCCGGTGACGTCACGAACTCTGCCGCGCGGTATTATACGCTTAATTAAATTCAAACTTGTAGAATTAATTTAATTATGAAAACGAACTTAAAAAAAAAAAAGTACCTACTAGTATTTAAGTTTGCATGTGAACATTGATAAAAAAAAGATAAAAAAAGGACTCAACTTCCTTATTGGGAATTGCAAAAAGTTCAAAGTGATGTTAAAACCTTATAAAATAAATGGAAGCTTTAAAAACTTGATTGTAGAACTTCGTCATACAAGTATCTATGGAAATACAACACAGATAACTCTAAAATTTATTTTTGTTGTAGAAATGATCAAAAGAAATAATTTTGCATTCAAATGTCATTTTTGAACAAGAATGTCAGTTAGAACCTTGTCCAACTGAGGTGACGATATTTTATCTTTATGGCTAACGGCAGTTTAGATTTTTGAGTGGTTTTTATATAATATTGTAATGCATTTAATGATTTGAATGCAATACAATTTGAAGAAATTGCAATGGTGTTAGTGGCGCACAAGCTGCAAAACGGGCACATTTGCAATCCTAATATTCTGGAACGAATTTCACTTTATGTCCCCGATAATTTCATCAGAGCTAGACAGCACAGACTATTTATTTTTCCAAGAGGCAGGACTAACCTACCAATGATCATGCCTTTGGGGAGAATTGGTACTTTCCCAAACCACATTTCTTTTGTGATTGACGTATTCAATTTAAACAAAAGCTAATTTAAGATCGCAATAAATATATTCTTTAAGAGTGTTTTACCAAAGAATACCGGAAATTAGTCATTTTTAAATCAAATTCCAGCGTATTGACTCTTTTTTACAAAAAAAACACAAATTTATTTTGAAATATTGTTATTTTATCTGGTACACGCAGTTTTAAAATTTTGAAAAACTAAGTGAATTTTTAATATACTAAGGTTATACTGTTGGTCGTTGGCAGATTTGTTCAATTTTCAAACGATAGATTCTATTAAACCACACAAATTTCAAATCATATAATCATACAATAAAATAAATCAATACGTAATCTAGTCAAGACAACAGAAAAATAAATCCGAGAACGTGTTTTGTGACAAAAATACCTCAGTTTTTCTATTTATTTAAGGTCTTACAAACTAAAAATTTAAAAAAAATTTACACACTTAATTTGTTTAGACATTATTGAAAAATCATAAATACTTATGATCAAAAAATACTTACAAGAAGTATACCATATTTAATAATTTATCATCGTGCGTTTTGAGCATTTTTATTGCTTACTTGAATGTAGGTATATATTAAAGCTAGTTTTTAATGAAATTAATCGATATTAAATTTTTAATTTTAAAAATTTGATACGGAGAATAATTGATCTTTCTCATTGGAACTTCCCTTTACAGTTGCAAGCATTTTTAAACTTTTATTCTCAGCTGCTGGTCAACCGCTCTTAATATAAGGCACCATCTCATCTGATATTTTTGATGTCCTTACCTAAGTAATTTAATGTATGTATGTTAAACTGTTATTTGTGAAATGTAATTAAATTATACCGTTTTTCAAAATAAATAAATTTAAAAAATTTAAACAAACTTTCAACGTTTTTAAACCAAACGTTTCAATTTTTGATTTTATATAGAGCAGTTCATAATCAGTTGATTGACTTCAATTTTTCATTCAGACAGGAAATATTAATGATACGGATTACATTTTGGACACATGTAAATTATTAAATTTTTATGTTTTTTTTATCAAATAATTTTTAATCAATTTCATAAACAGTTAATCTCCAAAATCAGTCGTCAGTTTATATAATACTAGCTTCTGCCCGCGACTTCGTCTACATAGGATTAGTACTTCGAGTAATCTATTTCTTTTCCCAGGTCCCATCTACGTTTATACCAAAATTCTTAACCTATTTATTTAAAATATCTATAATTCTTGATTCGATTCAAAGTTTTAGGCGAGTACTTCAAATAAATGCACTAATTTCAATATTTTCTAATATAGAATTTTGATTTAACAATCATTGTTTTGCAAAATGTCATTCTCAAATTATGACATTTTCTATTAAACAATAATTATTATTTTCAATATATTGAAAATAAATAGCTAGCTTTATGAATTGTAGCCTATATGTTATTCTGATGTATGAGCTATATTAATGTAAAGTTTTATTAAAATCCATTCAATAAATTTGGCGTGAAAGAGTAACAAACATACATACATCCATACAAACTTTCGCGTTTATAATATTAGTAAGATATAAGACTTTTCGACTCTTATGCGCCAGAGAGGTACTTGAAAAACAAATATTCTATTGCAGTCCAGATTGATTTGGGAGGCGGGTATGGGTACCGCCACCCCGGGAACCATTTATTAAATAACCGACACCCCTGCCATAGGTCACATAAGTGGTTCGCTACGTATGGAGATTTAGCAGAGGTATTCGGTTTCATGGGGCGAGGTTTGTCTAGGCTTTGGTGGCGAATGCGTTTGCCCACCTATTGCGTGGCGGGCCGGATCGAGAGAGACCGGATGAGGGAGACTTGACCTAGATTTCTCCAGCTGGACTCTCTCGACCCATCTGACCCATCATACGTTCTCAACTCTTGAACACATTTCCAATAAGATTCCTACCCACTCCACAAACCTTTTAACAAGTAAAATAATTTCCCTCTGGGCATGTGACATCTTTGGGAATGCTGTGTGTCTGGGAAGGATAAGTTATGAGGGGTGGGTACGAAGCTGGGGGTCAGCATGTCCAGGAGTGACGGACGTAAGAATCAATCCCTCCCACTGCGGTGCAAGCTGATGGGTCGAGAGAGTATTGCTGGAATGGACAAATGGTCTCTCTCAACTAATCTCTCCCGATCAGGCCTGCCACGCAGTAGTAGTAGATAAAAAGACCGTACACACAGCATCCCCAAAGATGACACACTAAATTTGTTTAGTAATAAAAGGTCCTGGGTGATTGTGTGCACCACAATGTAAAAAAAAAAAAAATAATAAATATATTTAAAAAAAACAGTCCAATTTTTATTGTCTTTGTGGGGTTCAAATTTTGTTATTTTATTCACTGTACCACCGATGTCGCCTCTGCTATTGTACAAGATTTGTAGGGAGTGGCAAATTGTACATTCTCCCTTCACTACAGTATCTGCCAATCGTGCGGAAGGAAGTTTTGAAAAACTCGGTACCTGCTGTGAAGTTCTATTATTAAAGGTGCTAACAGAAATGTATTAATTAATTTATTTAAATTCTGGTAGTTCTGTGTATGGTAAACCTCGCTTTCAAAAAAATATGTTTCTTATTCTCATTCTCACAAAAACAATCTAAACACACTAAAAGTTTCGCAAAGAAGCATCGTAAAAGTAATAATAGAAGGTTTTATGCTTGCTATTCAAGATAGAGTAATTAATACCAAAAATTATAGGAAGCATATAATCAAAGATCCAAATCAAATTGATGATTTATGTAGAAAATGTATGGCTTTTCCGGAAACTATAGAACACATTATATCAGGATGTTCTATATTAGCGCCGTCTGAGTATACATTTAGGCACAATCAGGTTTTAAAAATAATTCACCAAAGTTTGGTAATTAAACATAACTTGATTGACTGTCATAATATAGTACCATATTATGAATACGAACCAAATTCATTTTTAGAAAATAATTTCTTTAAAATTTACTATGATAAAACTATACTAACAGACAGACCAATTGGTCATAATAGACCTGATATAGTTTTACATGACAAAATTAAAAAAATAACTTATATTATTGATGTAGCTATTCCAAATTCCTGTAATATTCAAAAATCTGTTTCTGAAAAAATAAGAAAGTATACAGATTTAGGAAATGAAATTAAAAGAATTTGGCATTCTCAGACTATAAAAATATTACCTTTTGTTATTTCGGCTACTGGCATTATACCTAGCTCTCTTATTAAAAATTTAGGCATATTAGATTTGTCAAAGAATTTGTATATAAAAATGCAAAAATCAGTCATTTTAAATACATGTAGAATTACGAAAGATTTTTTAAATATTTATATTGAGGGATCAGTAGGATTTATCGGTCAAATTAGGAATTCCACAGAGCCGAACCCTCTGATATGAAAATATCTGGAGACGGTGAATTATATTCCCATTTAATAGTTTGGTAGATTAACGTGTTGTTCTTGTATTGTTTTGTATTAATTATACTTATATAATGCACTTGCATAGCGTGGATTTACTAGATGATCATTTATATGGAAAAGTGTATGAAAGGGTTTAGTTTTTCCTATGGGGAAAACTAAACCCGTTCCTGTAAATCTGGTGAATAAAAAAAAAAATAATAAAAAAATAAAAATTAAATTAAAAAAATTAAATTAAATTCAATTATCTCAACCAAACGCATGTTGACAAACTTTCGTCAAACAAATGGTTGAGTATTGGAGAGTTGAGCGCAGAAATAGAAGGATTTATGCTTGCTATTCAAGATAGAGTAATTAATACCAAAAATTATAGGAAGCATATAATCAAAGATCCAAATCAAATTGATGATTTATGTAGAAAATGTATGGCTTTTCCGGAAACTATAGAACACATTATATCAGGATGTTCTATATTAGCGCCGTCTGAGTATACATTTAGGCACAATCAGGTTTTAAAAATAATTCACCAAAGTTTGGTAATTAAACATAACTTGATTGACTGTCATAATATAGTACCATATTATGAATACGAACCAAATTCATTTTTAGAAAATAATTTCTTTAAAATTTACTATGATAAAACTATACTAACAGACAGACCAATTGGTCATAATAGACCTGATATAGTTTTACATGACAAAATTAAAAAAATAACTTATATTATTGATGTAGCTATTCCAAATTCCTGTAATATTCAAAAATCTGTTTCTGAAAAAATAAGAAAGTATACAGATTTAGGAAATGAAATTAAAAGAATTTGGCATTCTCAGACTATAAAAATATTACCTTTTGTTATTTCGGCTACTGGCATTATACCTAGCTCTCTTATTAAAAATTTAGGCATATTAGATTTGTCAAAGAATTTGTATATAAAAATGCAAAAATCAGTCATTTTAAATACATGTAGAATTACGAAAGATTTTTTAAATATTTATATTGAGGGATCAGTAGGATTTATCGGTCAAATTAGGAATTCCACAGAGCCGAACCCTCTGATATGAAAATATCTGGAGACGGTGAATTATATTCCCATTTAATAGTTTGGTAGATTAACGTGTTGTTCTTGTATTGTTTTGTATTAATTATACTTATATAATGCACTTGCATAGCGTGGATTTACTAGATGATCATTTATATGGAAAAGTGTATGAAAGGGTTTAGTTTTTCCTATGGGGAAAACTAAACCCGTTCCTGTAAATCTGGTGAATAAAAAAAAAAATAATAAAAAAATAAAAATTAAATTAAAAAAATTAAATTAAATTCAATTATCTCAACCAAACGCATGTTGACAAACTTTCGTCAAACAAATGGTTGAGTATTGGAGAGTTGAGCGCAGAAATAGAAGGATTTATGCTTGCTATTCAAGATAGAGTAATTAATACCAAAAATTATAGGAAGCATATAATCAAAGATCCAAATCAAATTGATGATTTATGTAGAAAATGTATGGCTTTTCCGGAAACTATAGAACACATTATATCAGGATGTTCTATATTAGCGCCGTCTGAGTATACATTTAGGCACAATCAGGTTTTAAAAATAATTCACCAAAGTTTGGTAATTAAACATAACTTGATTGACTGTCATAATATAGTACCATATTATGAATACGAACCAAATTCATTTTTAGAAAATAATTTCTTTAAAATTTACTATGATAAAACTATACTAACAGACAGACCAATTGGTCATAATAGACCTGATATAGTTTTACATGACAAAATTAAAAAAATAACTTATATTATTGATGTAGCTATTCCAAATTCCTGTAATATTCAAAAATCTGTTTCTGAAAAATAAGAAAGTATACAGATTTAGGAAATTAAATTAAAAGAATTTGGCATTCTCAGACTATAAAAATATTACCTTTTGTTATTTCGGCTACTGGCATTATACCTAGCTCTCTTATTAAAAATTTAGGCATATTAGATTTGTCAAAGAATTTGTATATAAAAATGCAAAAATCAGTCATTTTAAATACATGTAGAATTACGAAAGATTTTTTAAATATTTATATTGAGGGATCAGTAGGATTTATCGGTTAAATTAGGAATTCCACAGAGCCGAACCCTCTGATATGAAAATATCTGGAGACGGTGAATTATATTCCCATTTAATAGTTTGGTAGATTAACGTGTTGTTCTTGTATTGTTTTGTATTAATTATACTTATATAATACACTTGCATAACGTGGATTTACTAGATGATCATTTGTATGGAAAAGTGTATGAAAGGGTTTAGTTTTTCCTTTGGGAAATCTGGTGAAATAAAAAAAATAATATTTAAATTTATACGACGAGAATGCCAACATTTTTATAAATACCAACCAGGAATTATTAGATTCCTGGTCAAATAAAATTATTCACGCAAAACACTTCAATTATCTCAACCAAACGTATGTTGACAAACATTCGTCAAAAAAATGGTTGAGTATTGGAGAGTTGAGCGCAGAAATAGAAGGATTTATGCTTGCTATTCAAGATAGAGTCATTAATATCAAAAATTATAGGAAGCATATAATCAAAGATACAAATCAAATTGATGATTTATGTAGAAAATTTAAGGCTTTTCCGGAAACTATAGAACATATTATATCAGGATGTTCTATATTAGCGCCGTCTGAGTATACATTTAGGCACAATCAGGTTTTAAAAATAATTCACCAAAGTTTGGTAATTAAACATAACTTGATTGACTGTCATAATATAGTACCATATTTAGCTGGTAGTCAAAAAGCCATGTAAAATAAACCTGTAACAAAGAAAATCTATAAAGAAAATTAAAAAAATATTATGAATACGAACCAAATTCATTTTTAGAAAATAATTTCTTTAAAATTTACTATGATAAAACTATACTAACAGACAGACCAATTGGTCATAATAGACCTGGTGTGCTAGCACGGTCGCTCGATATGAAGTTACCGACCGATTGTCGGTAACTTCTCATCGTTCCCTAGGACAACTGCAGATCTCAAACGTGTAAACGACAGTTTATATCGAATATATTAAGGACACTTAGTCATTGTGAACTGTCACCTTTTCGTTTGCGATATTCAGTTGTCGTAGGGAACGATGAGAAGTTACCGATAGTTATCCTATCGATCGTTATAGAGCAAGCGTGCTAGGGCCTCTGATATAGTTTTACATGACAAAATTAAAAAAATAACTTATATTATTGATGTAGCTATTCCAAATTCCTGTAATATTCAAAAATCTGTTTCTGAAAAATAAGAAAGTATACAGATTTAGGAAATTAAATTAAAAGAATTTGGCATTCTCAGACTATAAAAATATTACCTTTTGTTATTTCGGCTACTGGCATTATACCTAGCTCTCTCATTAAAAATGTAGGCATATTAGATTTGTCAAAGAATTTGTATATAAAAATGAAAAATCAGTCATTTTAAATACATGTAGGATTACGAAAGATTTTTTAAATATTTATATTGAGGGATCTGTAGGATTCATCGGTCAAATTAGGAATTCCACCGAGCCAAACCCTCTGATACGAAAATATCTGGAGTCGGTGAATTATATTCCCATTTAATAGTTGGTAGATTAACGTGTTGTTCTTGTATTGTTTTGTATTAATTATACTTATATAATGCACTTGCATAACGTGGATTTACTAGATGATCATTTATATGGAAAAGTGTACGAAAAACTAAACCCGGACCTTAAAATCTGGTGCGTAAAATTAAAATTGTATAATTTTATTTTTATTTCATTTATTTTAAAACAACACAAATGCACAACCATTATATTTACCAAGCTATAAAAAACTACAATAATCTGCCTTCTGAACTGCGCTGTATTTTCAACCAATCAGAAAAATAAATAAAATAAAACAATTTTTCAAATAAAAGCTTACATTGTAACCTAAGTAATAATGTATAACCTAAGTAAGAATCGTAACTCCCTTATCAGGCATAAGAGCTCCTCTTTTCTGAGAAGGTCAATGATGACCTTAATTATTATATTTAGTAAAATATATATAAAAAATGTAACCCATATTTGTTTGGATTACAATATAAAAAATTTAAAAAATTGTCTCCCAGATATGGTTGCAATATAAATATTGAAAATTACAAGCAAATCGAAAACGACCGGAGAATTATGTAAATAAGCATTTTTTTATATACGTGAATAGGCAAAACCGCACATGAGTCCCAACTACCCGGATCTATGTCATTGGGGTATGTATGGATGGAGAATGAGATGAGAAAGATGAAGGTCGCGTCGTGCATGGCCCTTCAGAGGCCCTAGCACACTCGATCGATAACGATCGATAGGAAAACTATCGGTAACTTCTGATCTTTCCCTAGCATGACTACAAATCGCCAACGAATAAGTGACAGTTCACAATGACTAAGGGTCCTTAACACATTCGACATCAACTGTTTTTTGTACGTTAGCGATGTGTAGTTGTCCTAGGGAACGATGAGAAGTTACCGATAGTTATATCGATCTTATACCGATAGTTATATGGATCTTATACCGATAGTTATATTGATCTTATACCGATAGTTATATCGATCTTATACTGATAGTTATATCGATCTTATACCGATAGTTATATCGATCTTATACCGATAGTTATACCGAACGTATACCGATAGTTATATCGATCTTATACCGATAGTTATATCGATCTTATACCGATAGTTATATCGATCTTATACCGATAGTTATATCGATCTTATACCGATAGTTATATCGATCTTATACCGATAGTTATATCGATCTTATACCGATAGTTATATCGATCTTATACCGATAGTTATATCGATCTTATACCGATAGTTATATCGATCTTATACCGATAGTTATATCGATTATATACCGATAGTTATATCGATCTTATACCGATAGTTATATCGATCTTATACCGATAGTTATATCGATCTTATACTGATAGTTATATCGATCTTATACCGATTGTTATATCGATCTTATACCGATAGTTATACCGATCGTGTACCGATAGTTATATCGATCTTATACCGATAGTTATATCGATCTTATACCGATAGTTATGTTGATCTTTTACCGATAGTTATATCGATCTTATACCGATAGTTATATCGATCTTATACCGATAGTTATATCGATCTTATACCGATAGTTATATCGATCTTATACCGATAGTTATATCGATCTTATACCGATAGTTATATCGATCTTATACCGATAGTTATATCGATCATATACCGATAGTTATATCCTATCGATCGTTATCGATTGAGTGTGCTAGTGCCTCAGATCTAGTCACCAAACACGATACAGTCAATTAAAGACTGTGATAACCTGACAACCGTACAAGATTTCCAACTACTGCCCAGAGCTAGTGGGACTATGTCATCCTTAATTGGGGTATTTTGTGAGTCTGAAGGGGAAGGAAGGAATGGAGATAGGGAAGAGGAAGCTTGATAAATACCTGGCTATTCAGATCTGGTCACCAAACACGACTTTTTATCTACATTAGCTTGACACGGGAGGTCCTGAGCAAATTAATTTCCCTTGAAGCCTATATCAACTTTGGGAATGCTGTGTGGGCAATCTTTTAAAGGAAAGGAAGGAGAAGAAGTTCTGAGAAGGATAAGGTATGAGGGATGAGTAGGGATCTGGGGGACAGTGGGTCCAAGAGTAACGGACGTTCAAATCCATCACTCCCACTGCGGTACAAGTCGATGGGTCGAGGGAGTCCTGCTGGAGTGTCTACGTGGTCTCTCTCAACTAGTCTCACCCGATCCGGCCTCCCACGGAGTAGGAAGGCAGACGCGTCCACCGCCAAAACTAAGACAAACCTCACCCCATGAACCCGGGTGCCCCGACTAAGTGATCAAATGTAGCGAACCACTGTCATCTCATTTTAATTGCCTATCTTTCCTCTCCCTCACTCGTATTAAAGAAATGAGAAGGCGCTATTGTGAGCAAATGAGCCATTACCGTCGCCGTTCCGTTTCCGCGGGTCGTTACTGTGATAGTAAAGGCGCTCAATGCCGTCGCCGTGCCATTGCCGTGTAGGCTTGAAAAAGTATCGATACATCGATATATCAATATTTTTATTGAAATATATCGATATTTTCAGTAGATATATTTTGAACCGATGTATCGATATATCGATACAAAATATCCAATATCGAAAATTGTATCAAACACGATATTTTTTAATTTCAGGGGGGGCGCCTGATTAAAATAATGTACATTGTGTATATATACACTTTTATTTTAAAAACGTACAATCTGAACGTTTGACTGATATATCGATATTTTTTCTTCGATATATCGACGTCGAAATTGATATTTTAATAAATATTGATACATCGATATATCGATACTTTTTTCCACTTTCGACATCCCTATTGCCGTGGGAATTAAAAAAGCATGTAGCATAGTGTGTGATGTACGTTGTGTAAACTATCTGAACGGTGCATTTGAAACTGTAACAGGTTGTTACGTAAATACAACCAAAATGACTTGCTCCGACATTATTGATCTAGTTCGTCTGTAATTATCATTGTTGTATCCGGTCCAAGTATGTTTTTAATTAATTAAAAATACTAAATACACGACTGACCGACTACTATTCAAATAAAATAAAAAAGTATCATATTTTTTTTTAATTAATATCGAAGTATATTAATACGGCAATGCCCGTACTGTTCAAATTAAGGAACCCGCTCCGAGTAAATCTCCAACGCCACACTGTATGGACACCGTTCTGAGTTCTGAACTGTCCGTGAACGTGCATTTTTCCACGGAGCTGCTGCCGCAATATACACACTTACCACTCGCTCACACGCGATTTGCAAACGGAAGTGGCGCCATCAGGTAAAATACTTTTGAAGTTTTCATATTATTATTTTTCCCTTGGAATTAAATTTGGTATCATCGAATCGAAGTATATTAATACGGTAATGCCCGTACGGTTCAAATTAAGGAACCCGACTCCGAGTAAATCTCAAACGCCACACTGTATGGACACCGTTGTGACCCGTCCGTGAACATGCTTTTTTTCACCGAGCTGCTGCCGTAATATGTACACTTATCAATCGCTCACATGCAATTTGCAAACGGAAGTGGCGCCATCTATAATACTATATTTAAGGAAAAAAAGTATGAAGAAGAAGAAACATTTTTCGCTTTCATTCAATAATAAGAAGATTTATGTTCCTCTCATTATTCACGAATGTCTACTATTATATATCTACCTATTAAGTATTCTGTAGTTTAATGTTAATAGTAGTTAGTTTTGCAAAAGGGTGATGCCTTATAAATAGTCACCAACCCTTAAACTGGGCGAAGCAGAACGAAAAGCCGCCCGCAGGCCTAGCAGCAAAAACCCGCGGGCGGGTTTTTCACTGCTAGTTTACTTATAATTGCGGTATCCGCCGACTCATCTTCGGTTTTGTAAAGTTAGCCTTAAACCTTGTTTAAAGCCGTTTTAACCATAAACACGCAGTGATAATAAGTCAAGGTTTTTACTGTTACGACGTAATACGACGCATATTAGTTACTAGCTTCTGCCCGCGACTTCGTCTGCATAGGATGAGCACTTCGAGTAATCTATTTCTTTTCCTGGGTCCCATCTACGTTTATTCCAAAATTCTTAACCTATTTATAGACGAGTACTTCAAATAAATGCACTAATTTAAATATTTTCTAAAATAGAATTTTGGTTTAACAATCATTGTTTTGCAAAATTTTGACATTTTCTTTTAAACAATAATTATTACTTTCGATATATTGAAAATAAATAGCTAGCTTTATGAATTATAGCCTATATGTTAGCTGTATTATATTATTGTAAAGTTTTATTAAAATCCATTCTGTAAATTTTGCGTGAAAGAGTAACAATCATACATACATCCATACAAACTTTCGCCTTTATAATATTAGTAAGAAATAAGATACGACGGTTAATGTTTCTTTATTTATTTTGTCCCTTTTGCGTTCCGAAACGGATATATTGCGCAATATTTTTAAGAGAATTTGACCGCTGGTACAGAGGGCCGTCAATAAAATATTTCCTTCACTTGTTACGTGGAAAGGTTTAGGACCCCTGCTGTGATGAATGGAAGGTAACATGAGTAAGTTCATAAGGTAGTTAGTTGACTTTCGGACCAATCCAGATTCCGTGGCCGGTTTTGTCGACCACTTTCTTTCTGCCCCGCGGCGGACCCTACCAGTGTACGACTGCCCGGGGACGGAATACTTTACTAGGTGACTGAGAACTAATCAACTAAGAATCACGCCGCTTCCCCGCAGGGTTAGACAGATAGGATCGTCAGCCACATATCTCTGTCCTGGCAGTACCTACAAATCAAACTTAACCTAAGCTAGCCTTATCTAACCTAGCACCTAATCTAACCAAATAAGCATCACGCCGATGGGCGAACCCTAGACGTTAAATATTTATTGTGATCCGTCAATATATATATATATATCAAATACCGTGATATTTATTGAACGTTTAGGCTGGCGTATTGACGGATCACAAAATGGATCACAGATGTCTAGTTCCTGATTTCCGTATCGCGAACCCACGGATCATGATAAATATTGACGGATCACAATAAATATTGAACGTGTGGCAAAAGCATCAATACATATTTATAACGATCCCTTGGTTCACGATACCGAATTCAGGAATCTAGACATCTATGATCCATATCCGTACAATAAATATCAAACGTGTAGGGTGGCACCCTGATCCATATTGATGAATCACAATCCATCAAACCTTTCCACGTAACAAGTCAAGGAAATCTTTTATTGACGGCCCTCTGTACCAGCGGTCAAATTCTCTTAAAAGTATTGCGCAATATAGGCAAACATTACGTAAGCTAACATAACCTAACGTAACGTAACCTAACATAACCTGACGTAACCTAGCCTAACCTTAAGAGACCTAACATAGCCTGGCGTAACCTAACATAACCTGACGTAATCTAATGCATCCTAACGTAACCTGACGTTTGAGGTTTGTCTAGGACTAAGCTGCGAATGCGTTTGCCCACCTACTGCGTGGCGGGCCGGATCGGGAGAGGCTGATTGCGGGAGACTTAACCCAGACCTCTCCAGCCGGACTATTTCACCCATCATCCTGCGCCGCAGTGGAAGGGAAATGTTTATACGTCTGTCACATTGACCCCAGATTCCCACCCACCCGTCATACCTTTTACCCTCCCGGAACTTCCTCTCCTTTCTTTTCATAAAAAGACCATCCACACAGCATCCCCAAAGATGACATAGGCCCTGAGGGAATTATTTTCCTCCTGTGTAAGGCTAATGTTAAAATAAATAATAGTAAGTTTAAAAAAACTGGCTAAAACAGAAACCGAAACTTTAAAAAAAAATAATTAAAAAAAAGTATTATGAAAGAAAGAAACCGGTTCCCCAAAATTTCACAATATTCTGTCTCTGTTTTACAAATTTTCTAATATTTTTTGATAATCGTTCCAAAAGGAATCAGTTCCAAACATAACCGTTCCAGTGACATCAAGGGAGCCGGTTCCTTGTATCGGTCAGGAATACCGACCATCGGTAATGATCCCATCCTTACAAATGTCACAACAAAAGATTAGATTACAAGTTATGGAATGGTCAAAGTAAAGCAGAACTGAAAACATTAATAAAGCGATATATTTTTAACAACATTATCTTGACAAACATTTATTTAATTAACAGGTATTTATTGTATTATTGTAAAATATAAATATGTTGCTATCTGCCGGGTACTGAAAAAAGATGTCGACACTTGACTGTAGTCACTATATACTGCAACAGTTGAGGTGTGGTGGTGTGGTCAACAACAGTCGAGTTCGCAATTACTGGTATGCATAAATAAACCACTTATCTGGTATGCGATACTGCCGCCATGGGTCGAACCACAGTGCCCTTCTTGACAATATCAAGGAGGATACTGTGATTTTACTTATGTCGAACTATTAACTCCTAAAAAAATTGGCGTATTTTGTCAGAGGCTAAAAATATTCCCGCTTTACAATAAAATCAAAAAAATTGGAACATTTGTTAAAGAATTCGAAAACTAAAAACTGTTTTCGAAAGGTGATGAAATAGGCTTTCAAATTTCTATATTCAAAATTACTATGTATTTTTTTAAATACAAAATTTTTTTTGCGAAAACTTTAAAAAGTTTTAAAAATGCCTCACTTTAATTTTTTTCTAACTAAAATTACTGATAATGAAAAAAAATAAAACACATACTTATTTCATTAGATAAATGAATTATAAACCTTACTGTCACCTCACTTTTTTCGTTTCATGTAAAAAAAAATCTTAAAAAATTCACAAATTTCCATAATTTTTTTTCAAATTGCTATCGGAAACTTTGGTTTCAGAAAGGGGTAAATTTGAATTATTTTGTGGTTTTCTTTTAGATTTGAATATATAGTTTGTTGTTTTCTCTTTCCAATACCGTTTAGATCACATTTCTGACTATGATAGTAAGGGAAAAACAACGATTTCTGTGAGACCTATGTGAGCTGGGACAAATATGGTCTCCTGTGATTATACGGGTTTAACACTTAATCCAAAACATGCGAACACCTCAGCACAGATTCTCCCAGTGAGGTGTTCACTAAATGCTACTGCTAACCTTTTTACATTAAGTATATATCAATGCTTAATATTAACTTTTTTTGTACTACTACGTAAACCACTGTAATCATTCGTCAAATGTATGTTTAAGAATAGAAATAAATTTAATTTTTTTTTATATCTGGAGATAGTCGTGATAAACTGGTTGTAACAGCTTAATGTAAAAAGTATATTTTTTGTTCCATGTCTACGGTATAGCACACGCCAAACTTTTAAACCGGACTGAACGTGATACGAAATGGTCGCAACAGACGAGTTTATGGTCGAAAAAAAAAGTGCCATGCCTCCCCGTTCACGCCTTTCTCTGTCGCACATATGTTTTTACGCATCTTTCTCTTTTGCTTACGTTAATTATAAAAATTGTCATTACTTTCTTTGGTTGGTCTATAATACGATGTTCTCAAAGTTGTCACCTAAGTTTTCGACTGATTTATGCATTACTCAACTTTAAAGGAGTTTTAAAAAATATCTCTCTGTAGTTTATTGTAGGTCTGTTAATAAATTTTCGTTTCCCAAAAATTTGGCTGCATCTGTCTGCGACTAAGGATTTTACGATTTTTTTTTGAAACCGAGGTAATTCGCGAGAATGAATCGTACAATATTTGGCCGGTCTTAAAGTTTGGCATGTACTATAAGTAGATCTGATATGTTCGTTCACACTTGGAACTCCCACGACTCGTTTCATTCCCCAACTCCGTAGCGTTCCACCAGGTTCGGCGAAATGAACTCATTGAGTTTCATTCCAACGGATTCGTTGAGTCCGTCGGAATGACACAATGAATTTTATGGATTCAATGAATCCGGCGAAACGAAATGATTTGAAGGTGCGAATCTAAGGAATCAAGTATTCGGCAGAAAGAATCAGACCTGAGTGATATATTGTACAGTAAAATAAGTGGAATGACTCACTTCTACATCTAAGCGTCCCTTTTTTAATCTTTCTCATTACACTTCAACCTCAATCAACCTTGCAATGTTTGCTAATGTCATATATCATCTCTGCTTACTCTGGTTTATCCTAGTCATGAGAGACTATAGTTCTTCCATACTTTTGAAAATCATCACCGTATCATTGGCATATAACACGCAACATACCTTCAGATTACTCATTTTCGCACCCAATCCACCTCTGTCAATCCAAGTTATGTTGTCCATCATATAATAATAATAAGCCTTTTATTCTGGACTTCTGTTAGGTATATGAATATTAGACATGTTTTGTTTGTTATAATATATCCCGAACCTCAGTTTGCCTCTTGGCGTAGGCCTCCTCTAATATTTTCCATTGGGACCTGTCGCTACTCTTCCTTGGATGTCCAGCCGTGAGTTTTAGGTTGTCTTCACATCTTATGTGTTGACGTCCTCTACTTCTCTTGCCGTCTCTCGGATACCAGTCAGTGACATTTGTGCACCATTTCTCTTGTGGATCGCGGATCATATGACCTGTCCATCTCCACTTTTATTGGTCTATTCGGGTAACTATATCGGCAACTTTAGTTTTCTCCCTTATTATGCTACATCTCACTCTGTCCTGTTTCCTTATTCCTGTCATCATAAGTTTGGTTAACTTTCAGCCTTCCCGTATTGGATTTGTGGATGGTGATCAGAGATGGATGCATCAGAGAAAGCTATGGAGGAAAACGTAGGCGCAGTACCTGGAAAGGAAATTGGATCACCTCTTGAAGAAACCTTGAAGCAGATCACTTTGGCTTGTAGGGACAAGCAGATTGGAATGTTAAGGTCTCTGGTCAGTGGTCAATCTGAATTAGTGGGAACTATGAGGGAGTGGAATTACACGGATGAATATGGACACAACGCGGTGTACTATGGTATCCGCTCCAGCAACGTAGAACTCCTCGAGGCGCTCCTCGCAGTTCTCACCCACCTCATCAGCTCAGAATCCCCTGTTTTATTGGATCAGCTACTCTCTGTGTCCCTAGAAGAATTACTACTGAAAAATGTCCTTATAGAACAAGAAATGCAACTACACGTCCAGCATAAAATAATTAAGTTGCGTTTCTACTCTAGAGACAATGAACTCCCTACTACTTCGGATGAGGATCTCATCCAGCAGAGGCTTCATTTGCTCAAAGATAATATTTCAACTCTTACGGAAGAATACTCCAATAAGAGTGTGGACAGTAGGTTTATTTGCATTGCCAAGTTCATATCGCAATACATTCACATTTTAAAGCAACAATTGAAATCTACATACTCTACAGTGCCTTGGGAGGAAGTTGAGTTTTGTTTGGTGTGTTTCATATCAGCTCATACAGAAATAAAAGAAATTAACTCGTTTTATTTGGCTGTAGTGAGAAAGACTCCATTGCTAGAGAGATTGAATGTATTTTCTCAGGCTTTGAGGGAGGTCAACAATCAAATAAACAGTCCAAAAACCCAACAAGTGAAGACAGCCAAACAACCGAGAGTCCAACAACCAAGCCGTGAAAAGGTTGCTGAAGGCATCATCAGCAAATACCCCCAATTCCAAGGTTTGTACACTGATTACAAGGTCGTACGCGATATCTATTCTCTGGATATCATGCATAGCTCCATTAATGCAACCTTGCCGGTGAACCCTGCGACAAGAGAAGGCCAGCTGACCATCAAGAGGACTCTGCAAGTGCTGGGAGAACACCTGAAGAACACCCGAGACAGTCCCAATCTGTCCACGGCTGTAAGTGACCTTCTTCTGTCAGTGGCGCCAAAGCAAACCGGGTTCATTCTTACAAAGTTACGCAACTCGATATCGCACGTCAACTTTATCCAAGATGATAAAAAATTGATAAAAGATTCTAAATTATACTCAAATATTCAGAATGATATCAAAAAGATAGCCACAGTAATGAGTGACATTAATGACTTCAATAAAATTAATGTGTTAAAACAATTAATTTCCGATGAATCCATAAACCTTGAATATTTGGAAGAAATATTGCGTAATTTGGACCAGTTCTCGACGATTTCAATCTATAAATGTAACCAATATCTTACCATAAAAGAACACCAGAATATTGAAGACCTCACTAAAGAAATCAGGGGACTCGTACCAGACATTACTTCGCTTGAAAAAGAAAAATTGACTGAAATAAACAAACTGATAATAAAAAATAAAAATTTACAAGAAGAATATCTCAAATTTATTAAGGGCCTTTTATTTTTGAATTCTCGTTTCAAACGTATATCGTGCAGTAAGAGGAAGGCCAAATATTTGGATTTTTTTAAACACTACTTTCCCGGAGACATCACAATCTTTCCATCAGAAAAAACATATTTGGAATGGTTCTTGAACTTACAAGCATTATCCAAAAGCTTCTATGAAAGCGTGTCTTTGAGAATCCTCCCTAAAGACGCAAACAAAATAGTATACTTACTTTCTAAAATCAGGGTTCTTATTATTAACGAAAAACACACTATCAACTGGATTGAAGAATACAAAACGCAGTTGACATCAGCTGGAAAGGCGCACGCTAAAAACATTCCCAAAGAAAGCATATCCCAACATCTTAATGAACTTGGAGAGGCTATAGGAACTGCCCGATCACACCACACATCTCGCAATCTACTTCCATTAGTCCAAAAGAACAAGCACAACAAATTGAGTATCGAAGCTCTCATGCTGGACACCATGTCTCTGTTGGAAAAAAGTCTCTCTAATAATTGGCTTTATCTCGACGACAACATGCCCCTGTTGATTGGAAGGATGTTGAGGAACTACCTGGCTCACGGCAACCCGTTGGTTGACAATATTCTATCCAGTGACTCTTTCTCTGCTTTGATCTTGAACACCATGATACTTACAGAACCTGACACTGAAGAAATACTCATTGTAAACAATGGCAAAATGGGCAAAATACTAACACCCAATAAAGAACAATTGGAAAAGAAATTTTACAGGAACTTAAACATTATAAACAAACAAGAAGAGCTGTGTAAAGCTTTGGTTGAAGGAAACCTTGAGGGTTTACAAACATGTCTCCGAGAAGGGGCAGACTTACATTCGAGAAGTATAATCGATTGTTCCACCATGTTACACCTCGCTGCCAAAGGAACCAGTGTTGCAATCGTTAGAATGTTGATTGAAAACCAGATAAGTCCAGATTTGAAGGATGTAAATGGGCAGAACCCTTTGCACATAGCAGCAGCTTTTGGAAGGGATGCCATTGTGCAATATCTTGTTGAAGAGATGAATGGTTTAATTAATCAAGTGGATACTACTGGAAAAACACCCCTGCACAAGGCAACTCTAAACGGTCACACGGAAACTGTTAGAACACTATTGGCTCTCGGAGCAAAAGCCAGTATTAAAGATGGTGAAAGGTTTCCTTCTTTACATTACGCAATAATAAACAATTTTGTTGAATTGGTCAAAGTTCTATTAGAAGCCGATACTTCAGTAACGGTTGATGACAGAGATTTTGCTCTTCGTATGGCCGCTGAGCACGGGCATGTAGAGGTGGTGCTGTATTTACTGGAAAAGGAAGCTGATGTCAATGCCAAGGATTCTCTAGGCCAACGTCCCTTGCACTTGGCAGTGACCCATGGTCATACAGAGGTTGTTACAAATCTTATAAAACATGGAGCGTACGTTAACTTGCAAGAAACCGACGGATCAACACCTTTGCATTTAGCTATAGTAAATAAACACGAGGATATAGTAGAAGTTCTTCTGAAGGAAGGAGCCTTCGTTAACATAGTTCCCAAGAAGATTTGCGACACTCCCTTGGATACTGCTATTAGAAAAGCCCACAGAGGAATAGTAGAGCTTCTTTTAAAATATAACGCTGATGTTAACGCTTTGAATAAAGACAGAGTGTCTCCACTGCTTTCTGCAGTGTGGAAGGGAAACTACGATATTGTTAAACTTCTCATAGAAGCTGGAGCATGGCTGGACTGTAAAAATGCATCTGGTGTATCTGCATTACACGTTGGTGCTATGTGGGGGCATAATGATATTGTTAGATTGTTGATTGAAAAAGGTGCTGACATTGATGTGAGAAATACAAAAAAGGAAACACCATTACACCTGGCTGCCTATAAGGGTCAGAAGGAAAGTGTAAGTATCCTGTTGAATGCAGGAGCTAATGTCTGCTCTGTTAATAATAGGGGATGGACTCCTCTGCACTTTAGTGCTTTTGAAGGGCATGTGGCAGTTTCAGAGTTGTTATTAAATAATCATTCCAATGTTAATAGCAAGGACAGAATGATTGCCACACCGTTGCACTGGGCCACTTACAAACCTGGCAATGAGAAAACTGTTGAGCTCTTATTGAAGTGGAAAGTTAATGTTGAAGAGGTTGGCATAGAGAACACCACAGCCTTGCTTCTGGCATCTAAGCTTGGAAATTGCAGCATTGTCAAAGCATTGGTTGATGGAAAAGCTAATGTTCACGCTGTAAATGCGGATGGTGATTCCGCCTTACACCTAGCAGTAAGAGAAAACCACAAAGCAATTGTTACTCTATTATTAGATAGTGGTGCTGATATAAATGCATTAAATTTGAAGCAAAATTCTGCGCTGTATTTCGTAGCTTTCAATAACAATACAGAAATATTGGATATATTGCTAGCCAGGGGAGCCAATGTTAAGGCAGAAGGAGAGAAACTGTTGGATAAAGCAATCAAAGGAGGACAAAAACATATAGTCGAAGCCTTGCTTAAATGCAAAGAGCTAGACATTCTTACTCAAGACGAAGGAAGTTCCCACTTGAAGACAGCAGCCGCCTTAGGCTATTGGCAAATAGGTCGAGCTCTGATAAACAAAGGAGTCAAGGTTGACTCAATTATTGGTCCAGTCAACTTAACAGCTTTGTTATTGGCCGTGCATGGCGGTCACAAAGAGTTTGTTGACCTATTGTTGAAACACAATGCCGATGTTAATCTAACACCTGATGGAATTTCTTCACCACTTCACGTTGCAGCTTCCCTGGACCATCCTGATATTGTGGAATCTTTACTTCTTAAAGAAGCCAAATATGATATACTAGATAAAAAGAACCATACAGCCATAGAGCTTGCAATTGTTAGCAAACAATTAAATAATTTAAAGTGTTTCTTTCAACATTGCGATGTAAAAATAAATTCTAAGAACAGCTTTAATTTGTCTCTTTTAGACATTGTCGCAAAGGTTGGAAATCTTGAAATCGTAAAATACTTGGTAGACCAAGGAGCAAATCTAAACACTGGAGATTCCAATGATTTGAATGCAATCCACCTCGCAGCCTGTACGGGGCATGTCGAGCTGGTAAAGTTTTTCTTCGAGAGTGGGATGAGTATCGGCGATCTGGGTGCATGTGGCAACACACTTTTATGCGTGACTGCAATCCTCGGACACTTAACACTGGCTCAATACCTGATAGATAAACACGCTGATGTGAACACAGTTGACAAAAAGTGCAGACAACCTATTCACTCGGCTGCCAAGAATGGGCACAAGGATCTTGTGGTTTCTTTACTCAGTAACGGTGCAATGTATAATTCTAAAGATGGTGATGGTAATACACCGTTAGAATTGACTAGCAATGCTGACATCAAAGAATTGTTACAGTCTGTGGGAGATCTCTTTAAGGCTGTAGAGGAGAATGCCATTTCGAAGGCAGAAAAGCTAATTAAAAAAATTGGAAAACCTATAGAAGCAAAGAGTGCAGATAGTTACTCAGTGCTGCATTTGGCCTCTGCAAAAGGCTTCCAGGAAATATGCAACCTTTTATTATTGAACGGAGCTAATCCTCATACTATTGGAAGCGATGGGAAAACATCTCTCCATTTTGCATCTGAATTCTCTCATCCTGAAATCATTGTATCTTTATTACAAAATGGCGCGGTGTATAATGTTGAGTGCAAGGGTGGTAAAACGCCTGTTGATTTAGCAACACAGGATAATACTATTATTTTACTGAAACTCATAGAGGAGTCTTTCAAAAAAGTTGAAAATCGTGACACAAAGGTGATTGCAGACATTGCTGAAATTAAAGATATCGGTATCATTAAAGCCGTGCTTAAGTCTCGGAATACACAAGGATGCACTCTCGTAGATGTTGCTTTAAAAAATAACTTTCCTGCGATACATAAATTATGTGAGATATTGCAAGGTCAGTTTTTCCTCATTCTGACAAGGGCAGAAGATTTGGTGAAAGTCGAAAATTTTACAGAAGCTTTGTCCATTTTACAGGAACTCTTAAATGAAAGAGAAAATTTGTTGGGAATAGATGATCCTGGCACTCTTTTTATTAAACAACAGATAGCTCAAATATTCTCCCATCAGTCGAAAGTCTTAGACGCTTTATCAATGTTTGAAGAAATTTATAGCAAAAGAAGAGTTACTCTGGGACCAAATAACCGGCTTTCTCTTTCGACAAGAATGCAGATTGCTGGAATGTTAGCGGAACTAGGACGTAAGCAGGAGGCTTTGGAAGTGTTTCAGGAAGTTATTGCTCAACAAAAGGAAGCTCTGGGAGAAAACGATACCGCTTTATCGCTGACCAAAATGCTTGCTGCACAATGTCTGGAAGAACTAGAAAATTTTGACGAAGCTTTAAAAACATATTATGAAGTTCTTGAAAAATTACAATCATCCGATGACAATGATCTATCTTTGGTAGTGCAAAGCAACGTAGCCTCTGTACTCAGACAACAAGGAAAGCTCGAGCAAGCTTTAAACATTTTCAAGAAGGTTCATGAGGATAGTAAAAGCAATTTAGGAATAAATCATAGTCAAACTCTGCGTGCTTTGGGTGAGGTGGCGCGGGTTCTTAAAACACAAGGTAAAACTGCGGAGGCTCTGGAAGTCTACCAGGAAGTCTTTGCAATTCAGAAAAATGTCTTAGATCCCAACCACATTGATATTCTGCGCACGTGCAACGACATTGTGAAAATTTACATCAAGCAAGGTAGAACATATGATGCTCAGAGGCTTTACGGGGAAGGATTGGAACACCGGGATTCCCAAATTAACGACAAAGATATGAGAGCATTGGATTCATACTTTAAAGAGTTAAAAGAATATATGGCGACTGGCGGACATTCATTTATCTACAAAGTCAGCTATCAAAGCAGTTGTGAAATGGATATAATTGCGGCTGCTAGCAAAGGTGACAATACCCTGGTGGAGAGTTTGATTTGCAGTGGATCGGATGTGAATACAGCAGACACAAATGGAATAACACCGTTGCATTTTGCTGCGAGTGGAGGACACATAGATACTGTTAAGTTGTTGCTAAAGAATGGAGCTGATGCTACAATCACTTGCATCAAAGGAAACACAGCATTGCATAATGCCGCCCTCCGAGGTAGTGTGGACTGCGTCAGATCCTTATTGCAGACTGTGAAAACTGTTAAACCTAGAGTGTACGATGATTTTATCAATGCTAAAACCGTAGTGGACGGTGCCTGTGCTTTGCATTTGGCTGCCAAGGAAGGCTTCCTTGACGTCGTGAAATGTTTGCTAGAGCACGGTGCTATCCACAACAGCCCTGATAGGAGCAACGGGAACACAGCGCTCCAATGTTCAGGCAGTAAGGCTGTAACATCCATACTGGAGTTGACTCAGGAGATGTTCGGTTGTGCAGAGAGAGGGGATATACCGCAGGTCACAACGGAGAAACATGGATACTTGCTGAACATCATGGCCTCGAGAGATGAGCAACTAAGGACACCTCTTCAAGTGGCTCAATTCTACCATCCCCATGACCACAATGTGGTTATCTACCTTGCCTACCTTGAGGGCTTACAACAAAACAAAATTAAATTAAATGGTTGAACATTGTGGTTTCTTGCTACCAGGTTTGAAAAACCTCCAATGCTAGAACAATTTGTTTATACGCACTTTCCACTTTATTTAGTACGTTTATTTATACGCACTTTCCACTTTAGTCGGTGTTCGAAGCGATTGCTCCAATTGCGCCTGCACAAGTTGTAAGTCACTAGTTATTAATGTTAGTTGTAAGCCTCTAGCTCAGTGGTTCTTAACCTTGTTGGAGGTACTGACCCCCACTAGTTTCAATCACTGAACCCTTCTTAATTGGAAAAATAAAATATAAATTTTCAAATTCAAAACATAGGTATATATTTTATACATTTTCTTTGATGGCGCTACAGCCCATATCGAGCTTTGGCCTCCCGCAACATTCGCCTCCAACTCCTCCTGTCCTCAGCAGTTGACTTCCAGTTTATTACCTGGAGAAGCTGTGCCGCATCCCCTCTTACCTCGTCTTCCCACCTCAGTCTGGGTCTTCCCACTTTTCTCTTTCCACCTGGGTGTCCAGTCATAATTCTTTTTGGGACGCGTGTGTCCGGCATTCTCTGTACATGCCCAGCTAATCCCAACCTGAGGAGTCTCACATGGGCTAAGATGTTGGGGGCCTGATATATATTGTATAGTTCTTTGTTGTGCCGGATGCGCCACTGTTCCCCCTCTTTCACGGGACAACATATTCTCCTCAACACTTTTCTTTCAAAAGTATCCAGCATTTCAGCCATCTTTGCCGTCAGTGTCAGCGCCTCACATCCATACGCCAATACAGTTCTCACATATATATGGTTACTTTGGTTTTCCTGTGGACGCTACGTGACTTAAACACTGGCAGCAAAGAGAAGTATGTTTTGTTGGCTGCTGTGATTCTCCTTCTGATTTCTGCGGGATCCTCATTGTTCTCTGTCAGACTAGTGCCCAGGTAGGTAAATTGATTGACCACTTCGTATGAATAGTTGTCTTTAAATTGCGCACTACTTCTTCTTCTATGTGAAGGGTTTCTGCTCTGTATCATCATTTTCGTTTTGTCAACAATAATCCGCAGTCCTACTTCCCGCGCCGCTATTTCTAAAGGGTCGAAGACCTCCTTAATAGCTGAAATTGATCTTCCGACAATGTTGATAGGTGCACAAAATGAACAAAACCATTAAAATTAAAATATGATATTCACACAAAAACAAACGATAATAATGAATATTTACTGCAAATCGGTGTTACTTCTGCTGTTGCCTTTCAGAGACCAATTCAGAAATGCCCGGCTTTACCTTGGCAAGTGCCCCTCGTGTCATTTTCGCAACAAAGTCTGTTTCTTTTCTTTGTATTTATGTCCAGCATCCTCGATTGCTTGCAAAGATACGTTGTCAAAAACGGTATGAAAATCTCCAGAGCTTTCTTAGCAATAACAGGGCACGTTACCTTTAATAAAAATAAAACACTTTTTTGTTTTAAAACCACGATATTTATTAATTTACTTTACCGACCGGTTTCGCTTTACTCAAGGATCTTCAGGGTACAAATTAATACTGAACTGTATTAATTTGTACCGTGAAGATGCTTGGGTAAAGCGAAACCGGTCAGTAAAGTAAATTAATAAATATCATGGTTTTAAAGCAAAAAAGTGTTTTATTTTTATTAAATATGTCAAACCACAAAGTGATTGCTTTCTACAATAATATACGTTACCTTTATTATTATATTATATTTACAATTTGGGGGGCGGGAATGGGTACCGCCGCCCCGGGAACCATTTATTGGATAACCAACACCTCTGCCATAGGTCACCCCAAGTGGTTCGCTACGTTTGGTGACTTAGCAGGGGTGCCCGGGTTCATGGGGTTCATTGTCTAGGTCTTGGCGGCGGATGATCTAGACACGTTGAACCCCAGATTCCTACCCAACCCTCATACTTTTTTCCTTCCCAGAACTTCCTCTCCTTCTTTTCATTAAAAATACCCTCCACACAGTATCCCCAAAGATGACATAGGCCCTGAGGGAAATTATTTTCCTCAGGGCTTCCTGTGTGGACCTAATGTAAAAAAATATATATATATATTATTTTACCTTATTCTTTCTTCTTATTAATTTATTATTCTTGTACTTTATTATACTTGTATTTTCATGTTTATTTTCTGACTATTTTCCTGTACACCTTTTATCTTTTTTAATGTTCTAATTATTACCTGTCTCAGAACAGACAACGTCTAGTGAGGCGGGCAACTTACTTGGTTTAAATTGAAATTGTTACCGTTTGTTAACACCAAAACGTTGAGAGCATTGTTGTTCTGAAGAGTTGCTGTTGAACCTGGCTCTGCTGAATTTCAATGATTTCATCGAGGTATTCATCATTGACATCTGTTGTCTCAACACTAAACGAATTATATGAGTCGGGGGTGTGTCTTGACCTCCGCTGTACCCGCGAGACTGACTCACCAAACCCCTGGGGTTCGATCGAACCCAGGTTAAGAACCACTGCTCTAGTTATTAATCTTAGTTGTAAGCCTCTAGTTATTAATCGGTGTAAGCCTCTAGTTATTAATCTTAATTGTAAGCCTATAGTTATTAATTTTTGTTGTATATATTATAAATAGACTGGAACACACTTACGATACTCGTTTTACGTTAAATGAAGGACTAATAGTACCGAAGCATTTAAACAAATATGGACAAAGAACGTTGGACTACATGATACCTAATTGTTTAAACATGTTACATGTCGAACTTAAAAAATGTACAAATGTAAAAACTAATATTATGTTGAAGAATTGGCTCGCTGAAAGAAATAGTTTATATTAGACTCTAATACAAACTATTTCTAACTGCATACATATTTTAACGGTTGTTATGACATGTTATGTTACACCTTTTAGGCTATACCTCTTATGCTATAAATGTAAACAATAGTTTTATTGTTGTTAAACAGTATCTCTGTTAATCTCTTCATGGTTGATTCTTAAAAAATAAAAAAATTATGCTTTCATTTTTGTTATATTTGTGGTTTATATTATTATTTATTTATAATGTGCATGTATGTTTACGTAATTATGTTTTGTATAAATTGCATAAAATGTATTTGTACATTTACATGTCCGTTATATTACATACATGTACAATATTTCAATAACTAAGCAAAAAAGTTTTATTTTTATTTTCAAAGTTAAAAGCACCCAATGACAAACTATGTAAAAGTTATTTTTATTTTATTGTTTATTTTGTTATTAATGTCATTACTACCCTGACGAAGGTAATTGTGATTATATTAGTGGTTTAAACAAAGTTATTTGTTTTAATTTAATTCAAAATGACTCCACAAAGTGATTTTGCGAAGTTTGAAGAAATATGTAAAAGTAGTTTATTGGGACTTTTATCTCTTTTTATATTATTTTTTTAGTTTGATATTATATTATTTTGTTTGTATCTGTAAATAAATAAAAAATAAAAAAAAAGCCTCTAGTTATTAATCTAAGTTGTAAGCCTCTAGTTATTAATCTTAGTTGTAAGCCTCTAGTTATTAATCTTAATTGTAAGCCTCTAGTTATTAATCGTTGTAAGCTACTAGTTATTAATCTTAATTGTAAGCCTCTAGTTATTAATCTTAGTTGTAAGCTACTAGTTATTAATCTTAATTGTAAGCCTCTAGTTATTAATCGTTGTAAGCTACTAGTTATTAATCTTAATTGTAAGCCTCTAGTTATTAATCGTTGTAAGCTACTAGTTATTAATCTTAATTGTAAGCCTCTAGTTATTAATTTCAGTTGTAAACCACTAGTAATAAATCTTAAATGTAAATCTTAAATGTAAGATTTATAAGCCTACACCTAATATTTATATAAATTATGTTGTAAAGCACCCTTGAGGTAATTTTCTGATGAAAACTGAACTACAGAAATCAAGTAAACATTATTATTGTTTTAAAAAAAGATGATAAATTTATTCGCTTTACTTTTTTGGGGATTTTTTTTATTCCCAGGTAGTTATTTTTTGCATTTGTCACTTGAATATTTTTAAGATGTAATATCCTACATAAATTGAAAATTACGCTTTAAATTTTTCATTACATATTTTTTTCATTTGTATTGGTCGGTATTTCTTGTAAGCTCTTCACCGCTCTACGCAGTTGTAATGAGATCTGTAATTTTGACTTCTTTCAAAAGGGAGGTCTTATAATAAACTTTTGAGAGTTTTTTAATCTAGCTTTTTAATATTATTTGAGTACTTTGTTTTTATTTTCTTTGAAATGTCTTTTTTATCATTCAGTTTTAATTTTTGTTCTGATTTTTGTTATGGTTTTAATTTGCACATCCCATAGAAGAAGAAAAAATCTATTTTACATTTTATCTCTGAAAAGTAAAGTGATTTTGATTATCTATGCCCCACGAAAACCGTACTCATGTTAGATCACTCCATCTCCGCTAGTATCTCTTTTTGATGGGACCACCTGTTTGTTCGTCATTCATTCATTTGTCTTCGCTCTCCTGTAAAATTGATATTTTTGACTTACAACATTTTTCTATGGGATGTGCAATATGTTTTTTTTTTATATTGTTTTGTGTCTACATTTACAATTCTTATTATTACGGTGTAAAATAGCCTATATACGACTGCCGTGATACGTGCATGAACCTAGTATGGCGGTCGTGATAATGCCAATGGATATTGTAATGTGAAATTTATATGGACCAATAAAAAAAAATTATATTCTCTAATTTGTTAATATTTTGAACATTATTTCTTCTGGTAAGATGGTATTATATTATATAATATAACAACTGACCCGGCCACGCATTGCTATGGCTAACGAAACACAACGCCATCTACTGGATGGTTACCTAACCTAGATTTGACGGTCGGCGTATTCCAGCGGTAAGGCTTTGGACTCCCATTCCGAAGGTCGCGGGTTCGAAACCGGTGTGCGCAAATGAATTTTATTTGATTAATTTGTGTTATTTCACAATTAATTAAATAAAAATAATATATACTATATTTGCGGCACGTTCCATAGTGGAAGATACTCTCAGCATCGCCCTAGTGTACGACCATCATTCAGAATTGAAACGTTGCTTGAAATGGGTTTAGCCGTGTTTAGTGACTAGATCTGAATAGCCAGGTACTTCCCCACCTTCCTCTTCCCATCCCCTCTTACTTCAGCCTCACAACATACCCGAATTAGGGATGCTATAGTCTCACTGGCTCCAGATGGGAGTTTATCCACTGGAGCGACAGAGCAATTAAAATATTTTTTCTCGGATTGCTAAAGGAAATTTTTTTGCCCACATTAAAAAAATCATACCTCCGAATATGAATAGGGAGACATACAAACTGATTATAGTTCTATGTAGCCAATGAATTCCCCTATATTTTGTCTATTATCACATATTTGTACGATTTATAAAAAAAATATAATTAAATCTTTAACCTTAAAAGATTTTAAAGAATCTAGAGAATATTTATTTTGATATATTTTGAATGTACCACAGACATATGAATTCATATGTCTATAGAATGTTACTATATTATATAGTCGTTTTATTAAAATAAAAAAATTAAATTAAATTTGTTACATTTTGGCAACAAAGCAATCCGAGGTTTTGGAAATAGTGCCATAATGTGGCAAAAAGCGCTCGAGTGGATAATAATTTTTTTTATATGAATAAGGTTTTTGTGGGATTTGCTTTCAATAATAACATTTTTTTTTCATTTGCAATTTTATTTTATCTTTATACATTGGTGTTTACAATGATAATGGGACCAACAGACCTAGCTATAAAAGCTCAAGCATTATTTGGCTTGGCCTACTTCAGCATATCGCTCGTCATACATTCCCATTGGGAATGTACGGCAATAGATATGCCGAAATACGCCAAACCAAATAACGCTTGAGCTTTTATAGCTAGGTCTGTTGGTCCCATTAAGAGTAATAGAACAGTAAGTTGGATATCAAGAGTTTACAGACCTCTTCAACACGGGGCCCACTCTTAGGCGGCCAATAGCTTTTTGTTGTGACATGCTGATTTAGTTACATATATTGACTCAATTGCACTCGACAAATTTAAAAATAAAAGTGAACTCAGGGAATGTCTGAAGGCTGATTCCTGACAGCCTAACCAGTGTTAAATCAGCCGTATTCGTCACATTTTGACAATTTTCTTAAATGCGGTATTCCTTATCGCGCTAACCAGCTAAATACTGCGCTTGTGTTAAGACACCAAGTAAATTAAAAGTACAATAAAATATATTAATTTGTTTTAGACCACTTTAATTTTAATTACACTCTACCGGTTTCGAAAGAACCTTTCCTTCGTCAGGAGAATATTAAAACTAACCTATGATACAAAATATTGATAGATGTATACCAAACATTTAGGTGCTGGAGTGGGAGGTCAAAGGGGGAGGGGGGTAGTTGCGGAAAATCCAGCAATAACAGAGCGGTTTATTGGAAACATATCTAGAATGGGACTAAACGATAAATTAATTTGATTATTCAATATATTAGCGTTATTATTTAGGTATTTTTTAATTTCAAGTGCTTCCAGGTTATCCTATTTTTTTAATTATTACGGTGAAGAATTTTCACCCCTGTGTCCTTATTAAAAGTATGATTGGTCAAAAATCCCTAAATAATAACGCTAATATATTGAATAACCAAATTAATTTACCGTTTAGTCCCATTCTAGATATGTTTCCAATAAACCGCTCTGTTATTGCTGGATTTTCCGCAACTACCCCCCTCCCCCTTTGACCTCCCACTCCAGCACCTAAATGTTTGGTATACATCTATCAATATTTTGTATCATAGGTTAGTTTTAATATTCTCCTGACGAAGGAAAGGTTCTTTCGAAACCGGTAGAGTGTAATTAAAATTAAAGTGGTCTAAAACAAATTAATATATTTTATTGTAAATTATGGCGAGCCACAAAGTTAATGCTTATTACGAACATGTAAATTAAAAGTAATCCTCGTTAAGAGATGTTAATCGTGGGAAAATCTGCAAATTGAATGTCATCACTAGACATCGGATTATATGCATTTGCATTTGCAAATGCATATAACTCTCTAATTACGGCGTTAATGCATATTTCAGCCTTTTTTCCCAATCGTGCATATTTCGCTGGTAAATTTGACAGTTCTGAGGCCTTTGCAATTCAGTCAAGCAAGCTAGCATTTGATTATGCAACCGAAGAATATCGCCCTCATCTCAACACATTTTTACAAGTTACCAGATGCTATAAAAAAAATTAGAAACAAAAAATCTTCCTCTATTTAAATCAATAGAAATACTGGAAATAATGATCGTACTCACCAACGCCCTTTCTAGATAATTCAAATTTAGGAAAGATTCGTAAAAAGTGTCTTGAAGACATGAAGAACATTAATGCCTACATCAACGGCACAGGTCCCATACCCTCCCTAAACAGGTATCTCCAGAAGTATGCCAAAAGGTGAGAACAGTCAAATATTTTATGTTTTATTGAAAAAATATATTTTTTGTCTGGCCTTTAACAAGTTAAAAGTATTTTTGATGTCGATTTTAGGTTTAAAATTGGTAATATGTAATGTATAAAAAATTATATCATAATTTCCGTGAGCCAACTGTCTGGTCACACAATTTTACTGGCCTGTCTCGGGCCTGGGAGTCGAATGGTCTAATGTAAACAGGCAATATCTGTTTTCTTGCAAGTCGGCATATATAGATCATACAGCAATTTTCATTTCATGGCTCCATTATCTTTGCAAATCGTTAATTTTCAAGTTATGTTATTATTTATGTATCGAATTCAATTCATTATTTCTTGTGCACGGATAGCCATTGTTGACAACTTAACAGAATAAAAATAAACATTGCACTCCTTCAGCTCGATTCATTATTAGATCCAAAATTAAATTTAAAAGATACATTGTTAAAATCCAACACTTTATTATTGCTAACAGCGATGTTTGGATTAATAGCAGCGATGACTGGATTTATAGCATCGTTGTTTGGATCGTTAGCAGCGTTGTTTGGATTGCTAGCAGCGTTGAATGGATTGATGGCGTGGGTCGAGGGCGCTCCGGAGATGGACATTTCTTCCAAGGCCGGAGTGAAATTGAAGCGAAAAGTATTATCACTTGACGTCAGGATGGCGGACTTTCTGAGAAACGTAGATTTCCCACTGGTGGATGCACCGTTTGAAAATGATATGTTACTGTTTACTGAAATGTAAAAAAAATACAAATGTAGTTTTATTAATCTATGTTGCAGTAATTACAGCGCAGTTCAAGCCCCAAAGCGAGCCCCACAACCGCTATAAATAGAAATATGAACAGATATTCCTATATGAATAGAAATTCCTATATGAATAGAAATTCCTATATAAATAGACATTCCTATTTTTCTAGAAATTCCTACACTAATAGAAATGCTATATGAAATTCCTATATGCATAGATATTTCTACACAAATACAAATTCCTATATGAATAGAAATTGGTACATAAATAGCAATTCCTATACAAAAAGAAATGCCTATAAGAATAAAAATTCCCATATGAGGAGAAATTCCTATACGAATAGAAATTCCAATTTAAAATAATTTATATATGAAAAGGAATTCTTACATTAATAGAAATTCCTGTATGAAAAGTAATGCCTATATAAATAAAATTCCTATAAAAATAGAAATTCCTATATGAATAGAAATTCCTATATGATTAGAAATTCCAATATGAATAAAAAAATCCAATATGGATAGTAATTCCTATATGAATAGAAATTCATCCATACATAGCAATTATTCGTTTACAAAAATAAACAGAAAATCTTATTAGCCGCTAAGATGCAGCCGTGTTCGCGCCGCTCTTAGTGACAACATTTTACATTAAATTTAAAACTAATACCGTTTAGTTTCATGGTTGTAAAAACATCCGCGTGCAGCACTGTTAACAAAAACGGAATAATGGATTGCTGGATATTACCTGTTAATTGGATTTATATTAAAGCCAACAACACCAAAATTTACTTTATACCTTTTTTGGCCTTCTTTTCCTCTGCAAGCATCTTGGCCCTGTAGTCGCCAAAGTGAGACCTCATCAGCTGTCTCTTTCTAACTGCCGGTTGATTGTTACTCTTCAAAACATTCAGGATTTTTACCGACTCCTCCCCTAGAACAAGAAACCAACCAATACATACATTTTTTACTCCCTGCATGTTATCAATCGATGTGTATACGGGTAAAATATGTAATGATTCAAAATGAAACAATAACTTAGTAAAAAACACTTTTAATTTTTTGTATACAATGCCGACTGGGTTTCGCTTCAACCGTAGCTTCTTCAGGGCAGTATAATGTTCATTAATAGTATCATACTCAGCCTACTGGTTAATACGAAATATTTTTTTATTATAATAGTTAGATTTAGCTTCATTATTACGAAAAGTGAGTATTTAAGCCAGGGGAGATGAAAAAATGTGCATTTTGTATAAGATTTTTTCACTTCACGCAAGTGTTTGACGCCATGTTTGGCCAAGTGAAGCGGTCTTTTACACTTTATTTCGTCAATTACTACAAGAAACAACTATTTAACTAACTAACTAACCATCACACCGTTTTCCGCAGGGGTAGGCAGAGAGGACGGACCGCCAAACAACTCGGTCTTGGCATACACTCCTCGCCTCATTCACATTCATACATGCTCTTCTATTATTCTGACTCTTGACATGGCCTGACTCAAGTATCTGATTCACTTGATCGTGCCATGTTTTCCTCGGGCGTCCTCGACTGTTTCTACCATTCGCATCATATATTCTCTTGACACTCCTTTCTTCATTCATTCGCTCTACATGTCCAAACCATCTAAGCGTCCCTTTTTTAATCTTACTTATGACGCTCACATCGGCCTTGCATTCTTTTCGGATCTCCACATTCCTCACACGATCATACATGGTTTTACCACACATACGCCTCAGGGATCTCATTTCTACAGCATTCAGTCTACTTTCATCCTTTCTCTGCCAGTTCCATGCTTCACTGCCATACATCAGGGTAGGTACCAGCACTCCATTGTGAACTACTAGCTTCGCTTCTTTGGACAACTATTTATGTGCACAAAATAGGTTATTAGGTTCTTAGTTTGGGTAAACTAAGTAATTCATTCGTATTTAGATTGAAACAAAATTTCGCAAATATCAAATCCATACAAAAGTAAGCGGAGTACTACACATTTACCTAATGTTATACTAAAATCATTAAATTAGGATAAACAAGTTGACGTTAATTCCAAGATCACAAGAACACTTTGAAGAGACCGCCTCTAGAAACGAATGCGTCCGAACATGAAGGAATGGTTTTCAACCTGTGGTACGCATGCCCCAAGGGGTACACGAAGCCATATCGTGGCACAAATGTAGGTTTTAAAACTCAGCTAAACGTTTTCAAATTTCGGCGGTTTACGCTCTGTGGTTTTGTCAGCCTGCCGCATAATACCGATCACAAGCACCTATGTTTGTGAAAAGGCATTTTCTTCCTAGGCTCTTCTTCTTCCTTGCACTGTCCCAACTCATTGCCTAGGTAGGCTGTTGGGGTCGGCTCTCCTCGTTCTCAGGTTGTAGCTTCTTCGGTATCGCTCTCTTCCAGGCCGTTTCTACTTAGGATTTTGGAGCATTGAGTCATCCAGGAGTTCTTTGGTCTTCCTCTGGATGACTGTCGATGAAGCTCCATAGACATTGCCTGCTTCCCTGTGTGGTCTGGTGGTCTCCGTTTTATGTGACCATACCATCTCAACTGTCGTTCCTCTAGCTTATTGTTTATGTCCGTGACACCCAGGCTACCACGAATGCGTGAACTTTTAATTTTATCTTTTAGTGACACTCCTGCCGACCATCTGAGCATTCGCATTTCTGCTGATTCAAGTTGCCTGGTGTAGGAGTTGTACATGGTCCAGCATTCGGAGCCATACAATTTATTTATTATTTATTTATTTATTTATTAAAGAATTTTATACATAGTGTACATATTGTGTTATTTCGCCCGCCATGCTAGGGATGTCCCTGTGTTATGGCGGGTGAAGTATGCAGATTATATGGGTAATGAAGTACATTTACTGATAATATAATAATTATGATAATGAGGTTTACAGTTAATGCAGCAATGAATTTATGATAATGAAATTTACATATAATATAGTAATTGATGATAATGATGTTTACAGGTAATAAATATAACAAGGAATTTATGACAATGAAATTTACAGATAAAATAATAATTGATAGATGAAATTTACAGATAATATAACATTGAATTTATGTTAACGAAGTTACAGATAATAAAATAATTGATGATAGTGTAGTTTACGGATAATATGACAATGAATTTATGGAAATGTGGGTTACAGATAAATAATAATTTATTTATAAGTTACATAGTATGATGGTTGATAAATTGAATTATAATTTACTAAATTATACAAATTAAATTAAATTAAATTACAAATAATATACATCGAGGTTTCTAAATATTTTGATAATAATAATTTATAATAATAGGTTAATTATAATATTGATAGATATTAGAGTTATACAAATTAATTTAAGTAAAAAAAAGATTATATATCATAGTTCCTAAGTGTGACGATCCATATCAATATCGCGGGTCTAACAATAGTCTGGTATACCTTTCCTTTTAGTTTTATAGGCATTTTTGTGTCACACAAGATTCCTGTTACGGATCTAAATTTAAATTTATTCATTCATTCGACATTTTCTTCCTAGGCGTTTATTAAAAATAAATATCCCAATCGCCTGAATGCTGAACCAGACTTGAGGCTCTACCTATGTGAAATCGAGCCAAAATTTGTAAAACTTTGCTCTGCAAAGCAAGCTCAAGGGTCACATTGACCGTATGTGTACATTGTATTGTTAGCAATAATGAAACGCTAAGTAGATGTTTATAATGAAATATATTGTCTCCACGTTTAAGCGGGCGACAAACGCGAAGTTCACATCAAAAAGATACTTATAACACAGTAGCGCTCGCCATACAATCTCATACAGACCCGCCAGACGTAAAAATATGATGTGCTGTGATCGCGGTTTGAATCTTCGCCAATTTGCGTTATTTTTCGTGACCGCTACGATCGCGATATCAAAAAAGTTATGCGACCCCCCCTTCGCCGTAAACAGGAGAGGGGGTAAATTTTAATACACGGAGCTGTCAAGTTGACATATCCAGTACAAAGAAATGATATTCTCTCGACCGCTTCCGATTTCAACTGACCCCTTCTCCTGCTGTAGGAAGGAATATTTTATAACGTAGTGTGTCGGTAGAAAAGATACTTATAACGCAGTATCTTTTTGATGTGAACTTCGCGTTTGTTGCCCGCTTAAATGACAATAATAACATTCAATACTCGACAAGATTACATCTCGCCATTCAAATTCCAGCCGTTGGTTAAGTCCCCAGTCCGCGCAGTTGGTAGCCGCGGCAGTTGCCGGCAGTGTTGCCAACTGGCCCGTGTCAGTAGTCAGTCAATCCCTTCTTTACCGACCGCATGGCCGTAGTAGTTTCCCAATTGGCCGCCAGAGGCGCTAGCAGTACCTCTAGCGGCAATATTCAAAAACGTTGCTAACAGTATGATTGATTTTACAGGTATTACAGGAAATCGGGCTTTTATTTTACCTACTAACACATGATTCAACATAAGTTCTTGAGATATATAAACTATAAATTGCATATTCCTGTAGAAAACATTGATTATAACTACCTACTAGATAAAATGTTCCTATTAGAACTTTCAGAAAGAAGAATAATCACAGATTTAATACTATTACATAAAATACTGCATTACAAAATTGACTGTCCTGAATTGCTTCAATTAATCAATATCCACATACCTAAAAGATCTTGCCGAAATTTACTACCCTTTTATTTTAATAACACCAGGACACTCGCTATACCGAGACTTCACAGTTTCACAGTCTCGGAAATAAATATTCTGATCTGGGAGATATATTTCACATTAAAAACTATCAGTATACACATTTTTTATTTCAATTCTTTCTTATATTTAGACATAAATAGACGTCTATAATCTCTACAATTTTTGTCTATATTAAATATCTTTTTTTTGTGAAACTTCTTATATTTTTTACCTATGTATCTAATTTTATTATATGCATTTATTGTTATATTTTGTTGTAGGTATATGCTTTTGTTTTACTTTTATTTTCACTGTATTATGCTTTCTTTATTGTTTTAATTTAGATTTTTTTTTTAAATAACTGTTATACTCATCTATTTAACTAAAATGTAAAAGCCCATAAGGGCGTTTAATAAATAAATAAATAAATAAGAAACGTTTTTTCTACAAAATCTTTTGAGATTTAAAAAATTCATCCTCTCAATACTCTTTGTGAGTTTGGAGTTGTGTGACATTAATACGTGTACACAAGATAGATAGAGGGAACAGGGTACAACAAATTTGTAGTAAGAGTCAAGGGGTACGCAGGCTCAAAAAGGTTGACAACCGCTGGTCTAGAATCTAGACTACTGTTCTGGCGCACTTATAGCGTTTACTTCAAACGAACGAGCATTCCACAAAATTTCAAGCACCGAAAGAATGCTCTATAACCGTTAACACCAAAATAACATCCACAATGAGTGCTCTCGTGAGCATTCTGTACAGTCACGCAAATGTTTGCAGATTTATTTTAGATCGCATTTTGCACATCGCTTTCTTTGTATTTTGCATAACAAATATCTGTACCATAAATGATAAACCACGGGAGTCCACTTTGGACTTTTGTTTTGTTTGTGAACTAAATATTTGAAGGTCTATAACTTTTTTAATTACTGCAATAATTAAGTACGGTATATTTCATAATTTCATTTGTTCTTGGTCATAGTTAAGACAAATATGTCAATTTATGAATATATTTTGATTTATCCTCTAAAGCAAATTTGACTCCAGTGGTTTCTTAACCTCTCGCAGGCCTCAGTCCCCCCGGCGGGTCTGGATTTTTTAAGCGATTTTGCCCCTTATGTATAAAGAAATTGTATGAAGAACAAGGTCAGAATCGCATCAGCCATTCTCGTTCTTGACATAACAAAATACTGGATAGCATTTAGCCACTCCGACATATTCAAATTTATTGCCAATGACGCGCCGGGCACCAAAGATGGCGGACAAAATGGCTGCCGCTTGATAATATGAATGCTGTCATATTCGAAGTCTATATTATTTATTCATTGTTTTTTATATAAATACATTGTGGAAACCATATATTTGAGTGATTATTAGGAAGTTCGTTTTATCTACATTATTTTGATGTAATTTTTGTAATATATCACAAAAGAAATGTTATAAAAATTGAAATCGTAAGAAAGGTGGGAACTGTCAAATATTTTAAGTCGTATTGAAAAAATATATTTTTTGTATGCTGGCTTTCAACAATTTAATTAGATAACTCAGTTAATATACTGTTTATGGATTTCATTTTTTCATCCAATAATGTAATGAAATACATATAAAATTTGTAGCGCGCCGTTTACGCTTGCCACTACACCATCTCTTTCCCCCGTACAGCGCCATCCTGCTCACCCACCCCTAAGCAAACCCGGATGCGCCGACGCCTTCTGCGCATCTCCCACCCTCGAGCCGCTACATAAACCACACCCCGCAACAAGGAATGGGCTTATATAACAGGCCGCGCGCCCTAAATTAGGCAGTTCGTCTGTAGCTCGCTCTTGGCTAGTACGCTCTCTTAGTTGCGCTTCGTCCTCTGGTACGACCCTCTAAGGAGTATTCTACTACCATAAGTAAAGCACCAACCAGACTCTCGACTGCTGCCTTAGTTGCGCTTCGTCCTATGGTACGACCCTCTAAGCAGAACCACAGTCAGTTTTGTTGTTCCCAAAGCCTAACGGCAAGGTTCCCTCCGATCCCTTGCTCAGTTAATTAGTGAATTGATACATCGTGACTATTTTTACCATATTATGTGATCTGTGAACTTACTTACTTTAAATAAATAACCTTTTACCAACAATTGTGTTATAAAACTGGCGCCCAACTTAGTGGCCAGACACATAAAGTAAAAATTAAAATCAGTGCTTCTACAAAATTTCGTCGCTACCACGTCGAAGTCCTCGTTTCACAATGCAGGCCAAGGAAAGTGCTGGCATCTGCTTCACGCAGGAGCAGTTCGCGGAACTAATGAACTCCATGAAGCAGATGCAGTCGGAACCAACACGTACGGGTACATTCACCACCTGTACGGCACGCTTCGATGGTACCAGAGACAGGAGTGCGGTCGAGAGTTTTATTGCCGCCGCATCCATCTTCAAGTGCGCCGAGAACATCGAAGACGCAAGCGCTCTGGAAGGATTACCACTGCTGCTTACGAAAGACGCCGCCGCTTGGTGGCTCGGCATAAAAGGAGAAGTACAAGACTGGGAGAGCGCAACGACCCTCCTCAGGCATGCTTTCGCCCCTAAGAAGCCAGCGTACAAAGTGTACACAGAGATATTTTTATGCAAGCAAGACGCATTAATGTCAACCGATGTGTTCATTGCTAAGCAGCGGATGTTACTCGCGGAGCTACCACCGCCCAGCCATCCAGAGAAGGTCCAGATAGACCTAATATTCGGACCTTCAATCAATACCTTCGCCGAACTACTACAAAAAGCCCGTGCAGCGGAAGAAAGCCTGTACGAGAGCACGAAGACCGTCCCACTACGCGCGATGGAAAACCGAACAGACGGCCGCCTACGCTGCACTAACTGCCGCAGATTTGGGCACCGTTCCGAGGAGTGCCGTTCCCGCTACGATACAGGAGCGCACGTAAAGTACACTCCTCCAGTCAAAAAGCTGGAGACACCCAGTGATGCGAAGTTCGCATGCTACGGTTGCGGTAAACCAGGCGTGGTAAGAAGCAAGTGCCCGCAATGCAGCCAAGGGAGAATAGACACCCCTCACCCACGAGCCGATTTTTGCTCGATACATGAAATAGGCCTTCCCCGAGCGAGACCTATACTACACATCGGGATTGGAAACTTCCTGGGCACTGCTCACGTAGACACCGGAGCAAAATTGAGCGTAGCATCAGCTGAGCTACACCGGCGGCTAATCGCTCAAAATTTCAAAACCCAGCGAACCATCATGGACATCGTATTGGCAGATGGTGTCCCTAAACGTCAGGAGGTCGAGACAATAGCCGCCACCTTGACACTAAGAGGCCGACAGATACCCACCAGCTTCATCGTGCTCCCAGGAGGACACGAGAATCGAACACTCCTAGGCGTCGATTTTATCGAAGACGCGGGGATCGATATAAACATTCCCCAGCGCGCATGGGCATTCACGGACGCAAGCAGCTACGCAATAGGAGCAGTTTTGGTCCAGGGGGAGGGACTAGAAGAACATCCGGTAGAATACGCGAGCCGCCTGCTACTACCAGCGGAGAGGAACTATTCTACCACAGAACGAGAAGACCCCCATTACCAGCCCGGAGATCACGTCTTTATCCACTCCCACGCTCTTAGCAAAGCCGCAAGAGGCTTCAGCGCAAAATTAGGACCACGACGCGATGGCCCCTACCTGATCCTGAAGCAACATGGACCAACGAGCTACGAGGTAGCTTCAATGGAAGCACCAGATGTCTCGCTAGGCACCTACCACACCTCAGCACTGACTCCATACCACGGGCACTTGACACCGCTGCCCGCTCCGGTTATTCCTCTGCGCAAACGAGGTCGACCAAAGAAGAATAAGTAGCCGCCACGCTACTACAGACCTGGATCTTCGACGGGACGTTCCTCGATCCAGAGGGGGAGGATGTAGCGCGCCGTTTACGCTTGCCACTACACCATCTCTTTCCCCCGTACAGCGCCATCCTGCTCACCCACCCCTAAGCAAACCCGGATGCGCCGACGCCTTCTGCGCATCTCCCACCCTCGAGCCGCTACATAAACCACACCCCGCAACAAGGAATGGGCTATATAACAGGCCGCGCGCCCTAAATTAGGCAGTTCGTTTGTAGCTCGCTCTTGGCTAGTACGCTCTCTTAGTTGCGCTTCGTCCTCTGGTACGACCCTCTAAGGAGTATTCTACTACCATAAGTAAAGCACCAACCAGACTCTCGACTGCTGCCTTAGTTGCGCTTCGTCCTATGGTACGACCCTCTAAGCAGAACCACAGTCAGTTTTGTTGTTCCCAAAGCCTAACGGCAAGGTTCCCTCCGATCCCTTGCTCAGTTAATTAGTGAATTGATACATCGTGACTATTTTTACCATATTATGTGATCTGTGAACTTACTTACTTTAAATAAATAACCTTTTACCAACAATTGTGTTATAAATTTATATATTCAACTCAAAAGTCAAAAAGTGAACTTGTGCGGTTTATCCTTTGGTACAAATATAATAAATGTAACAGGTAAATTACCTAGTTTCGGGTTAATGTTTTTGTTTTCCAAGGTAGTTTCCAATTGTTGTATGCACCAACAAACTTCGACGTCGAATTTTCTGTCATTTTCCGACGTAGATCCAGCTGTAGAACTTTCGGCAGAAGATGACGGCTGTGGATCGTTGTTTGCACCTTTTGTGGAAAACTCTTAATTTTCCCGTTCCTGTTATGCAACCTCGCTTTAGGGGGCATTTTAATACGCAGGAATTATATTGTTTATGAGACCTATTTATTTAATCTCGCAGATTAATATATTTATAATGAATTATGAACAATGCAATCCTCTCAGCCCAATATTTTGACAGCTAGAAACATGTGTTCGCCATAGACAATACTTTTTGTCACTTTATTTTGTGACCAATAGACAATAAAGATTTTCAGATACGTAAGTGACAGGTTTATAGGGAAAGGGTCGGGTAGTCCGAAATACGAAACACGCTTTCTACGTGTTTAGACCCAAAGGTAGGAAAGAAATGTGACAATACTAGCTACAAGTACAGCAGTTAATGTATGTGTATAGGTTTGTATAGATGTGTGTATGTAAATGTAAATATATGCTGTGTAAATGCCCAACCAATATCCAAATGTGTATTAACAATAATAAATTCTAAAATCCATACCAAAATAAAAATAGTCAAACATTAAACACGTGTTTTATTCAAAAACAACAAATTTATAACTCTGGATTTATAACCACTCGAGGTCTTCAGTGATAACTGATCATAAATTATTTTCTATCGCTTTCCATGTTTTTGATGTGAAACATCTTTTGGCGCTCCTCAGAGGGTAAAACCGACGATAGCGTGGCAAGACGGGATGACGCTCTTGCAGAGAAGGAAGCATCAATTCGCCAAGCCTCGGGACTCGTCGGCTCTTTCCCTCCAGCTGCCAGAACTGCGAGGAAGGTCAATTCTTGTGTGGCATAACAAAAAGTCGTTCATTCACCCTCCTCTCTCCGCTTTCGATCTTTCACATCCGCCAGACGTCCCGTGAAGGCGTTTTTTTTTCTGGATGGTGACCCCCACTCCATTGGACAAGGCTCCTCCACTCCTCGCGGTCCTGCGCTGCGTGGAGAGCTGCGGACACCGACCTACCAGACGCCAGTGATACTTGGAGTTGGAGTCCTCAGTTTGGCGATCAATGTGTCCAAAGTATGATACTTACTTATCACTATAAGATAAGTAAGAGGATAGATAAGTATCAGACAGATAGTTAAAGCCTATTGTTTCTGTATAAAAAAAGAACATTTTGGGTTTCTATTTCTTTCAAGCATTTTATAATCATGGCATTTTCTCACTTCGACCTCACTAGTGAGATAAGAACGCGCTCTACGGAGCTTGCGTAAGGTAAATACTAAATAGTGAAATCTCTTAACAATTTTTTCTCTTAACATATTGTCTATGGTAAAAAAGGATTAATCAGGCTAGGAAACATTTGACAGCAAATAATAAAATAAAACCTAACCTAAAATATTAGGTCTTTCAATTTCATTATTTCTGCGGTCGAAGTTGAAGCTTTTGAAGTGTACGTTTGAATGACATAATTATCAAACCATCCAGTATGCCTTTGGCAAATTTTCAAAAAATTTGGATTTCTTGGTAAGCGAACGAAGCATTTCACGTATTAAACTAAATATTACATCATTGGTGTGTTTTGTACATTGTATTCGCGGTGATGTAACTCGAAGAGGTTATTATATTGTGGATACCGCACAACTCACAGCAGTCCCAATTGCTCCCCATTCCCCGAAGCCAGCGGGACTATAGCATTCCCAATTGGGATGATGCGGGACGGAAGGGAAGGAGATGAGAATGAGGAAGGTTGGGAAGTACCTGGCTATTCAGGTCTAGTCATCAAACACTGCTATTGCCATTTCGGTAACTAAATGCCCTTATGTGGCAAAAAATTGTATTACAGCATATATCAGACAGTCCGTATAAAACAATGGTGGATCATGTACACAATACACGTCTCATACAAAATAAAAGAATGAAAGTACCTGTGTTTCAAAACAAATATGGTCAAAGAACCCTTGAATATATTATACCATTTATATTTAACAAATTGCCACATGAACTATGATAAAATTCTCACTGGTGTTAAAATCATGGCGTATTTTTCACTTCTCCCAATAACAACACTGTTTCTGTATTATTTTCAACTATAAAGTATAACACTATGTTTGTAGGTATGTATGTATATATTACTACGCTAATGCGTGTGTGATTATTTCATTTATTGTGTAACATTATTTTCTGTGGAATTAATCTCCTGCTGAAAAGCTACTTGCAGGAGCTTAGCGGTTACAAATTACCGTTGTATACCATTTTTTTTATACAATAAAAAAAAAACCCCTAACCGCCGCACTTTAAGACACAGATTATGAAAATTACACTTCTTTTCAACAATTACTACAAGAAACAATTACACGCACAAAATTGGTTATTGAGTTCTTAGTTTGGGTTAACTAAGTAATTCATGCATTGAAATAAAACTCAAGCAAATGTTAACACATACAAAACGTTGAAATTGGTAGCAAAGATAGAATCGTTGTATACGGGTTATAACTTTAAACATTTATTGAAAATGGAATTTTAACCTATTGAAAACCAGCATAGGAAAAATATATTTTTTCAATACGACGTAAAATATTTGACTGTTCTCACCTTTCTTACAAACTCAATTTTTATAACATTTCTTTTGTGATATAATACCAAAAATTACATCAAAATAATGTAGATAAAACGAACTTCCTAATAATCACTCAAATCTATGCTTTCCACAATGGATTTACATCAAAAACAATGAAAAAATATAGACTTCGAATACGACTTCGTTCATATTATCAAGCGGCAGCCATTTTGTCCGCCATCTTTGATGTCCGGCTCTTCATCGTGAATTAATTTGAATTATTCGGAGAGGCTAGACGCTATCCAGTATTTCGTTACGTCAAGAACGAGAATGGCTCAAGCGATTCTGACCTTGTTTTTCATACAATTTCTTTATACATAAGGGACAAAATCGCTTCCAAAATCGATGGTACACCGGAGTACGTACGGCCAATGACAGTTTAATGCATCTTTTACCATCTATCGAAACGTATGAAGTTGTTTCTTGTAGTAATTAAGTTGAAACGTAGTGTAATTTCCAAATTCTATGTCCAATAAAAGTGCGGCGGTTAGTGGAATATTTACCGCCATTTCGAACTACGTTTCAATTCTGAGTGGTGGTTTTTCATCAGGAGTTATTCTTCTTGTTATGGTGTGTTTGATTATATCTGCTGGTTCCATAACATGGTATTCAACTTGACACTTCTTCACATCAAAGGCTTCATATATTTCTTCATCTTTTTTGTATATTCAGACAATTGGGACAGTTGTACGGCATAGTCCAGAGGCAAGGCTTTTGACTCCCATTCCGAAGTGATTAATTTGTGTTATTTCACAATTAATTAATTAAAAATAATATAGACTGTATTTGCGGCACGTTCCAGAGTGGAAGATACTCTCAGTATCGCCTGGTGTAAGACCACCATTCAGAATTGAAACATTGCTTGAAATGGCTTTAGCCGTGTTTATAGTGACTAGATCTGAATAGCCAGGTACTTCCCCACCTTCCTCTACCCCGCTTACCTTCAGCCTCACAACATACCCCAATCGGGGATGCCATAGTCTCACTGGCTCCAGACGGGAGCAGTTGGAACTCTTGTAAGTTGTTCACTATAAAAAAAATTATAAAAAAAGTTGTGCGGTGTTCACATAACAAAAAAAATGTAAATATACTGAGTGATATTGGTGTTTTTTCCGACCAGGACAGCCATAACTGTGTTGGGAATATCTGGATTTGTTTACACTAAGAACCACGTAATATCCAATCGCGCTGAGGCAATGAAAGTCAGGGAACGCATGCGAGATAGCAACTACGGAGAATACCAGAAGAGCTACAGGAAGTTCGACTGAATGAAGGTAAAGAACTTTCTAACTAACCATCACGCTTTTTCTCCGGAGGGGTGGGCAGAGATGATATGAGTCATGGCGCATGCTCCTTGCTTGATTCGCGTCGAATCGTCTCATACATACTTGACATTGCCCGTCTTAAGTACATTTCTTCGGCTTATCAAAATATTCCCATATTTCACAGCATCTCAAAAATCTTCTCTGGCTCAAATGCCCTTAAAGAATCCAGTTCAAACTCTGCTGGGTGGTATCTAACCTCTTGTAGGCCGCAGCCCCCCCGGCGGGAACGGCAGCCATTCTCGATCTCGACATAACGAATTACTGGATAGCATTTAGCCACTCCGAGTAATTCATTTTAATTGCCAATAACGTGCCGGGCACCAAAGATGTCGGACAAAATGACTGCCGCTTGATAATAGTCATATTCGAAGTCTATATTTATTCATTGTTTTTGATATAAATCCATTGTGGAAAGCATAGATTTGAGTGATTATTACGAAGTTTGTTTTATCTACATTATTTTGATGTAATTTTTGTATTATATCGCAAAAGAAATGTTATAAAAATTTAATTTGTAAGAAAGGTGAGAACTGTCAAATATTTTACGTCGTACTGAAAAAAAAAAATTTTGTATGCTAGCTTTCAACAAGTTAAGGCCGTATTCCATAGAAATTAATATTAGAACATTCCGAGAGGCTCAAGTAGTTTAATAAAAAGTAATGTCTGGAATGATATTGGCGCAAGTGATTCTGACCTTGTCCTTGTACAATTTCTTTATACATAAGGATTGAAATCTCATTTTATTTTTTAACCTCTAGACTGTCACACGTCCGCCGGCGGGCTTACGAAAAATGATAGGTTAACGCAATGGCTCCGGCTCACTTATCGGAAATGTGTATTCCAGAAAATTCCAATTCACAACAGTCAACCTTCTGGTCGGAAGCGTCATCCGCTATCGGAAGGTTGAAGAAACCAATATAACCAGATACTAAGTTCAGTGAGAGTGCTTTCGGAGTCATGACCTAAGGCCTGGAATGGACTGCCACATGATTTAAGGGGGCATTACCAGAGAATACCGGAAATTAGTCCTTTTTAAATTAAATTCTAGACGTGTTGACTCTTTTTTACAAAAAATCATAAATTGATTTTGAAGGATTGTTATTTTATCTGGTACACGCAGTTTTAAAATTTTGAAAAACTAAGTGTATTTTTAATATACTAAGGTTACACCGTTGGTCGTTGGCAGATTTTTTCAATTTTCAAACAATAGATTCTATTAAACAACACAAATTTCAAATCATATAATCATACAACAAAATAAATCAATATATAATGTAGTCAACACAGTTTTAAAAATTAAACTTTTAGTCAAATTAAAATCATTAAAAAATAAATCCGAGAACGTATTTTGTGACAAAAATACCTCAGTTTTTCTATTTATTTAAGGTCTTAAAAAACTTAAATATTTCAGACTTGTTTTACCCACTTATTTTGTTTAGACATTATTGAAAAATTATAAATTATTTTGATCAAAAATTAATTTTAAGAAGTATATAATTTTCATTCATTTACCATCTCCCGTTTGATCATTTTTATGGCAGTTCGAGACATAAATTCTCGCAATTCATTAGCCGCCGAGACGCGGCCGTGCGAGGTTGTCTGTTCGCGCTGCACATTTTGCAATAAATTTAAAACTAATACCGTTTTTTATTCATGGTTGTAAAAACATCCGCGCCCAGCGCTGTTAACAAAAACGGAATAATGGATTGCTGGATATTACCTCTTAATAAAGTTTCCTGCAATCATTTTTCTTCCGATGTCCTTTTGTCAGCCTTCTGCCTCGCTCGTCGCCAAATGAGGTACATTGTGAGGCTGAAGGGAGTGGGAAGGAAAAGAGTAAACTTGAGAAGTTCCTGTCTATTCAGACCTGCACCAAACACATCTATTGCCATTTCAAGCAATTTTCGATTCTGAATCAACGATACTGAGAATAACCACCTCTTTGCAAAGATGTTACAAAAATTCCCATTCAAAATCTCATTGTTATATTTTTCATTTCAGATTTCAGCAGCCGTCATCAAACTAAAAATAAAAGTGCAACAAGTGTCAAAAAACAATTGAAAAAAGTACTGCCAACATTATAATACTAATTTGTCATTGGTATCATTCTTATTTCGATTAATATAGTGTGACAATTTCAAAAAATATATATTGTTAAGAGTATATTATTGAAGCAATCGATTGTAAGAAATAAGACAAAATGGCTGTTTCACCATTGCTGGATCCTTCAAAATTGCAGTTGGTTCAAGAATTGGAGATTGAGATGATGTCGGATATGTACAATAGATTGACAACGGCGTGTCATAAGAAATGTATTCCTCCAAAATACGCAGAGGTGGAATTAGGTAAATATTATATTATTTTCAGTTTGTGGTATATTGAAAGCAGGCCATAAGGAAGTGCTGGTACCTTCGACCAAGTCTAATCAAGACAAGCCGTGTGGGTCTCCTCTGGAGGGCCAGGTTTTTTTCAAAAAAAATCAAACGTCAAAACGTCACCTCAGAATTTTTTTGTGTCGCATTTTATAAGTTTACAGTAACAATTCTTTCAGATTTTGGTAGTTTATTTATTTATTTATTAAAAGAATTTTATACATAGTGTAGATATTGTGTTATTTCGCCCGCCATAATATAACTTATAATATAATATACATTGCCAGCGATTTTGTCCCTTATGTATAAAGAAAATGTATCAAGAACTAGGTCAGAATTGCTTGGGTCATTCTCATTCTCGACGTTACGAAATACTGCATAGTGTCTAGCCTCTCGGAATTTTTTTATTAAATTTTCGATGACGCGGCGGGCAAGAAAGATGGCCGACAAAATGGCCGCCTCATCAAAATATGGACGGAGTTGGTTTAGAAACTCTATATTCTTTCATTGTTTTTGATATAACTTCATTGTGGAAAGAATAGATTTCAGGTATTATCAGAAAGATCGTTTTATCTATACATATTATTTTCATGTAATTTTTGTAATATATCACAAAAGAAATGTTATAAATATTGGATTCGTATGAAATGTCAAATTTCTTACGTCGTAATGAAAAATATATTTTTCCTATGCTGGCCTTCAAAAGGTTAAAACATAAAATTAAGGCAGTTAGAAATATTTTAGGTATGGGCCATCGCGGACTTATTATTAACAATTTAATCAGTTAATAAAAATATATACGTAACATATAGACTAGCAAAAGTAACTTTGGATAAAAATGTTTAATTTCTTCGTAGCAAATAGTATTTTTGATTATAATAAATGTTTCACTTTCCAGGTAAAGGGGAATCCGTCTGTTTGGATCGCTGCGTAGCTAAATATCTGGACATCCACGAGCGTATCGGGAAAAAGCTCTCCGCCATGTCAATGCAAGATGCGGCCGATTCTGGCCTAAAACCTTCCTAGAACAAACGCACTTATAATGTTGTTAACGTAGACTTCAATTACTGTAAAGATGCAGTGTCAATTTTCAACCATAATTAAAGTCGATCCTCATTCAGAATCGAAATATTGCTTGTATGGTGATAGGAATTAATTTGTAAATTAAATAATTAAGACTTTGTACTTACAGTTTTATTAAACAATATTCAATCACATCATTTATATTTATATAAGAGATTATTTATCAGAAGGTGGGAAGCAAACGCTGTGGTAATTTGCGAGCAGTTGAGTTGACGGCAATCGGAAACGGAATGATTCGCTGTTTAGCTCAGCCTGTCGTGTCACTGCTAATAAGGCCCGTGTTGCCGCTGCTAATAAAAGGTGCTACATTGTTCGCTCCCACACTTGAAACCGCATTTACCTGAATAGGCAGGTACTTCTTAACTTAATTTTTTTCCCCTTCTGTTTTTAAGTACCTGATATTTCGATAATGTCCCCAAATATGACTAAATTCAATTCAAGCGATGTTCAGTTCCTGAATGGCAGTTTTTATTTTTTATCAAAGGGCAATTCTGAGAGTATCTTTGAATGGTAATTCTGTATCTTTTACGACAGCTGCGTGTTAAATCATCGTACATATTTGACGACAGCCTAATGCGTGTTAAATCGTCTGACACATTTGACAGCTTTCTTAAATGCGGTAGTCCATATCGTGCTAACGAGCTAAATACTGCGCTTGTGTTAAGACACCAACTCTTAAAAGGAGTTACGCTAATGCCAGAGACGACGGCGCATTTCGCCGTGTAATTCTCGTTAAGAGAAGTTAGTTGCGGATAAATTTGCGAATCGAATGTCATCACTAGGAGGCGGCTAAGCGGTGGCAAAACGAAGAATTCCAAGTCACGAATCCGCAAAAACATCATTCGGAGACATTGAAGTTTGAAGTTTAGAATTGATATGTTATTTTAATAACAAATAAATTCTAAACTTCAAACCTCAATATCTCCGAATGATGTTTTTGCGGATTTTCAATTTGGAATTCTTCGTTTTGCCACCGCCTAGCCGCCTACTAGTCATCACGTACAAACATCAAAATAATATGACAAACGTATAGACATTTTTGAACACACATTTATGTATTCGTGTTTATAAGTAGGTAAATAATCTATTTTACACACGACAGGCATAGACAAGCCATAGAAAATCACAGAAATTTTGCCTTCCTTTCTTAATTGTCTCGTAATGCTGACTTAATACAAAAGATACAGAATGGTACATAACTATTATTATTAATTTATGGTTGAAAATTGACACATTTATTAATGTTATAATAATGTACCTACCTTATACCAAGTTCTTTGGTCGACATTTTCTCAATACATACTGTAATAATAAATGACATCTGAATATTTTTAAATAAACCATACAACTTTTTAATGTTAAAATTTTATAAATAACATTCTCCATGAGAAAAGGGATTTTTATTTTGCAATTTTTGGTGACTCTTAGTTTTATATATTTATCAAAAATATTTATACTGTACAAGTAACTTTTAAATCATTTTAAGTTGATTTTTCATATTGAGTATCGTTCATCAAGTTGACTATTCAGACATCTCCAAATACTAAGTTTTGAGATATGAGGAAGGCAATATTCAAATGCTCACCATGAATAAAATATTATTTATACGTAACTGTGTTTAACATATTAAATATGCTATAAAATAACACCAGGAGGCACAACGGTACATTAGTATGACATTTTGAATTATCCTACCAATTCACTACAAGTTTTTCTGCATTATAATTGATTTGGTAGTGTTTATGAGTAATCTGAGTATTGTACCAGATAGCGGGTACACTTTTACATATAACTATATACTCAATTCAAATATCGATTTTTCAGAGATGTCTGATTTATCATCTGGATGAACGATGTATCGCATTGTGCATGCCGCTCTAACCTAACCTAACCCAATCCATCACAAAGAGCATTTAGTGAACAGACAAATGGTGCGATATTGGTGTTGACATGTAAATGATTGCTTTTTTTTTTACATTCATTTGTCAGAATGTATCTAGGTACAATTATTTAAGCCATTTTCTGTTAAATTATACTTTTATTGTACCATCTAACATCAATAAAAAGATTTATAACGGGTTAAAACATCGAATTCTCGTTATGAAATATCGATTGGGACTCCGAGAGATAATGAGTCGCCATCGCTGGCCTGACTTCTTATAACTAATAAATAGTAATTTGTGTTTATAAGTAGGTAATTAATGCATTTAACTCAAGGCAGGCATAGACACGCCATTAAAAGCCATAGAAAATCACAGATATTTGACATGTGAATTACAAGTTTAACACACGGCGGGCATAGACATGCCATTAACCTCTTGAATGTCGGATGACAGTTAGAGGTTAAGGCCGAATTTCATAGAAAATTAATATCAGAACATTCCGAGGAGCTAGATTGCTCTAATAAAAAGCAAAGTCTGGAATGATATTGGCGCAAGCGATTCTGACCTTGTCCTTGTACAGTTTCTGTACACATAAGGGTTAAAATCGCATTTTATTTTTTAACCTCTCAGCTGTCACCCGCCCGCCGGCGGGCTTTCGACAGTTGACTCGTTAAAAGCCATAGAAAATCACAGAAGTTAGACATGTGAACTAAAAGTTTCAGCTTCTCTGTCTCTCTGCCCGCCGTGAACTGAAATCATAGAGAAATGTTGTCTGCCAATCGATATCTTGTAACGAGAATCCGTGGTTCGATGTTTAAACCCGTTACAGATTTAACAAGATGTTTTGTTTTTAATTCAAGTGTGATGAATATTTCTATGGACACCATTTTGTATATTTTACATCAATCAATTATAATTTACTATAATTAATTAATTTAGTTTTGCATTTATTGTAGAGTTAGTTGTTGTTGATTTATGAATGAAAGATATTTCAATATTGTTGATTATTATTGAAAGATAATAAAAGATGTTCTGTTAATTTTTCTTTTTATTTTGATGTATACCTAATTCTTTTTTATTTTTGAAGATATAAAAATATGAGTGTGTCTAACCCTTACGCGCAGTTGAAGTAAAACTTCTTTGACTAAAACAATTACTGCCACCTGTGTTTGTTTTTATTTTTAAAGGGTTCTCGCCTTCGCTAGATTATTTTTATTATTTTCTAAATCTTGGATGAAAAATCAAGAGCGATTCTATATTCATAATTTTTATTGCATTTCTCAATACAAGCGACCAAACTCAACATCCGGTGGTGTAGCTGTGTATCGTTCATCTGTAGACATTAAATATTCTAGCGAAGGCGACAACCGTAAAAACAAACACAGATGGCAGTAATTGTAAATTATTTCTCTCCGAAAAACACCTGAATTATTCATATCATATAGCTCCTAAAGAAGTTTTACTTCAAGAAGATTCTGTTCACAAAACATGGTTAATGCCATTTAGCGATGATTGAATTCTGATTTGCGATCTTTCACCAGGGCCTCAATTCTCTAATCAAGGCCGCTCGCAATCGCCGTCGAAAGTACACACATTGTTCAAGTTTGTTATTCTCGAGTCTCGTCGAAGGCATACTTGATGTTAAAAGTCATTCCACTCGAACGAGTGGGTCGAACGACACTGACAAAACTGTCAAAATCTAGTTCATTGTATCCTAACCTAAGATCTTTTCCAGTGCACTCTTCGAAGGACAAACATTTTATATTTTTCTAAAGTTGATTTAATAACTCAGGTACGGGGCACACGTCATTCCTATGTCTACCTATGTTAAATTATCGTGAAAACAAGATTATGTGATATATTATTTGACGACCGTCTGTGGTCGAGTGGTAAGACACTTGACTCCCAATCGGAAGGTCGCGGGTTCGAACCCGGCGTGCGCAAATAAATTTTATTTGATTAATTTGTGTTATTTCACAATTAATTAATAAAAAATAGTATATACTTTATTTGCGGCACGTTCCAGAGTGGAAGATAGTCTGAGTATCGCCCTGGTGTAAGACTACCATTCAGAATTGAAACGTTGCTTAATAATGGCTTTAGCCGTTTTTAGTGACTAGATCTGAATAGCCAGGTACTTCCCCACCTTCCTCTTCCCCATCTCCTTCCCTTCCCCACTTTTGTGAGGTATTCTCTATAAAAATGTGTCCAAGCGGTTAAGGTTTCGTATAATGGCTGGTATACCGGCGATGTAGGCTGCAATACATACTGTAGAGCAAGCTGAATCAAATGCTTTGGGACCAAAAAGAACATTTTGCCGGAGGGTAGATAGTTTTCACATGAAAATTAATTTCATAATTAATCTGTTGCAATGTCGTTTTGCAGGTGTTAGCAATATTAGATTCCTTTTTCTGCGGGTTGTTTTTGGTTTTGAGTAATATACCCGCCAGCCATTTTGAAAAAAGTATGGTTGTAATTTCAAATTCACACCATAGAAAAGTTATAAACATCAGAAACATAAAATATTCACAGGGTTGCCAACAGTGGCGGCTCGTGACTGTTGGGTGTGCTAGAGTGCCAATATTTAAAGAATTGGCATTATTGATGTTGTAGCCGAAATTTTTAAAATTTTTTTTTCGAAATTTCGGAAACGAATTTCCTGAAAATCTTCATACAAAAAACAAATTTTCAAAAAAATATATATATATTTTTCGGCTACAACGACATCAATAATGCCATTTTTGTTAATATTAGCACACCAAAAGTCACGAGCCGCCACTGGCTGCCTATATAAACATTTCTTCAACCCTTCGACAGTCGAGAAAACATATAAATGAATCATTCGACAAAGTTCGTCGAGACATCTGGTAATTTGTCATTCGCAGATGGAGCATAACGAATAACTCTTGATCGCTGTTGGAGAATTGGGCCCAGGGCAATACTAAGTGTATAAATCAATTTTTCATAGTACAATAATAAGCCCTTCTGGTTCTAAGGTCACATTTGAACATACTAGTCATTAGTAAATTATTTATTTGAAATACTAGTGACAAGTCATAAACTACTTTAATATTTATTAAGTGACTCATGCGACTTTCAGATCATAATTGAGAAGTGTTTTCACACAGAAAATATCTACCCTAAGGGTTTTTAAATTATTTGTAAAAATGGTTTGAAACTATGATACCAAGATTTCGCTCACACTAGTAATGCACCGGATTGTCAATAGATGTCTCTATTGTCACTTTGATTTATCAACAGTGCATTGAATAGTAACTTCCTGTTATATCATTTGGAACCAATTCCTGTTTTTTTTTTTTTTAATGAACAACAGCTTGTGACAAAGGTATCCTTCTGTATTACTATCATATTGGAATTGATTGAATGATACATACGATTGACCTGTTATAACTGGTATTCGGACCTTCCCATCAATGTACAAGTATTTATTTTAAGTTATGCCATTTTGCGCTTCCTCCTTCAGCCAACGTTATCGGGGCAGATGACGATGATAGACACTGTAACGTTGTCCGAAACGTTGGCTAAAGAAGGAGGAAGTGCAACATGGCAAAATAACCCAAAAATCTCGAATCATAGTTAAAATAAAACACAAATTTTTATATATTATTTTATTTAAATGTTATAGCACTAATTATACATATTAATAAAGTAGTTTGTACAAATAAACAATCTTATTGTAGCCGGATATAATAACAATTAGAGAATGTTGACATAAATAAATACCCAAATAATTCAAAAGAATTGACATATTTTGTGCATAGTTTAGGATACAAATATTTAAAAAAATATAAGTTTAAAAAAAAGAAAGAAAATATTTTTTAATATTTAAGCCAAGTAAAAGTAACACATTAGAGAACTTTAAAATCATATGAATAAAAATTTTTCGACATTGCGTAAACAGTGAAAAATAACATAGTATCATTAATATTTTATTGATATATCTGTAGTCCTACCATATAATGAGGTTATCTTCTAATTTTTTTTTATTTCAGTGAAAATGTATGACAATCTCCGTGGTTGGGGGACAAGGCTCTCAACTAGCGATCCGGAGGTCTCGGATTTGATTTATGTTTTCATAATTCAATCTAATTTTTGGCGCTGGCAATATTTATTCAATAGCCACACTGAGACGCATGCGCGTATGATCGCGATACCCGAATCAACCAGCGCGATTGGAAACATATTCATTCTGTTTTGGGTCCTTTACCGTTGCACCTATTTCCTACTATCATCCTAATATCATTCCTGCATCCTTAACTATAAACATTTTACCATTGTAACAACTCCGCAATAATAAATTTATAAAAAACGTGAAATTTCGATGTAGAGGACAACCCCATTATAAGACATTATCTTTTGTACCTATTCAAGAAACACAAAATTCCCCTAAAACTATAACATTTATATGAATTTTATCCTAAAACCTAGAGTTTAAAATCTTGCAGAATTTTAGGTATACATACAATTATACGTTTCTCTTAATACCGTGCTTTTATTTATGAATCCTTTTTAATAAGGTTCATCAAATAATGCAACATCACATCACCCGAACCTGCAGTATTTGAGCTTATCAGCTCGTCAGCCAGCTAGGATAATATGTATAATAATGCTCCCATAGCCATCATGCCAACATGATGCATAGATGAGGCCTTAAAGGGTCGGCGATGTGAGTGCGGTGCAAACCATCGAATGCCCGCTCCATTCATTCCCTGGTAGGATTGATGAGGTCCACAGGGCGACGCCTAAGGCCCTAGACTGGCTCGCAGACCTAGATGGCCCCCTACCATACGAAAGAAGAAGATTGACCATATTAAAGGTCCCATAAGGATATCAACAACAGTTCGACATTCCAAATATACAAAAAAATCTTCCTAGTATTCTTTAATCGCTGTCGTCAACCGGTATTCGTCTCGCTACAAGAATGGTTTCTTCTTCTTCCTCGTAACCGGGAGCATACGATCGGACTATTACGATGATGATATAGAGATGGGCCATAAAAAACAGGAGACTCTCAAACCAGAGTTGCAAGAAAGTATTCTTCCCGCGAAACTCGAGAGCGTACGCCGAAAACAACCATGCGGCCTGCGTCGCAAGCCAAATACAACAGAGAAAAATACCGCGCGTCCGTTTGATATTGAAGTCCGATATGCAAAGCGGAAGAAGCGATAGATACCAAATGAAGTATTGGGAAGTCAACACCGAATTGTAAGCGACCATTATTGTAACTTCTAAGAATAACGCAAAGTTTAACGTTTTCTGTCGTCCGTACCGAACACCGATATGCGTGATAAGTAGGATCAGCGGCACAGTTCTATGCCAGTAATGCGCATCGTCATCCGTTAAGTACTGAAGGTAGAAATACACGGAAAAGTTGTGCCGCGTGTCTTTTCTGAACATGTGGTACAAATAGCTTTCAAAGATGAAATCATATCCATAAGCACGGTAAAACATGATCGTCAATGAACCTAACGACAATACGCAGCCAGCAACTAGATTCATCTGTTTCCAGTTCGGAATGAGCTGAAACAGATCGGAAAATAATTTTGTGTTTTGGAAAATTTTGTAGTCGGCTATCGCAAAGAACATCGGCACGCTGAATATGATGGGATACAAGCGGAAGTGGATTGCTAATCCTAAAAATATTCCAGAGAGGAAGTATTTCTTTGTTCCTCGTACCAGTTCCGTTTCATGGAAAATCAAAGACATGATTACTAAAAACGACGCTATCGTATCAGCGTTTCCTCGCGTCGCTATTACGATGGCTAGAGGATTGTAAAGCCAGCAGAGAGCGCATTGCGAAGCGGTCTTACCAACGGCGATCATGTCTATAGGCTTACCCTCTGCTAGGAGAATCTTATTCTCGACTACAAGCTTTTTAATGGCGACCCCGACAAGAATATCGACCAGGGAAAACAAGATCTTGCCGAAGTTTTGATTCATCAAGACGTTTGGCACCATCATCATTGCAAGTAGCGGCGAATACCGATACGTATGTCGTTTATATGGAGATTCCTCGTTGACGATGTGCCGCGCCGCGTCCGTGAAGACACGGTAGTCCACGTCCGTGTAGGGAATGGAGGATACCTGATCGTGAAACTGTCCGTACAGAATCAGAAACAGTCGGATGATTGTAGCAATCACCAGATGTGTGCCGAACGGCAAATTGACAAACTTTTTAAACACGCCCATCTTGCTAATATATAAAATACTACAATTTATTCGTTAATTACTTGATATATATATTAGCTATATAAACTTTGTAAACTAACTACTTGTAATTAAAAGTTCTAAACATGTAATAATTTTGGCTAAAAAATCACTATTTTACAATGAAAATGTAGAAAACACGTGCTAATTCTAATCACACTGGAAAACCCACTCGAAACCTTTTAAAATAAACCCTGTCCTGTAAGGGGTTAATTAAAAAAAACTTTACAACATCAAACTCAGTCTAAACATCCTCTTTCTTTATTTTATTCAGTCAAACAAATGCGTTCTCTTTAAATCTATTCCAAATTATTTTCAAAGACCATCAAGTCTATTCAATTTCTTTTTCAAAGACAAACTAACCTATTTGATTGTTTTTCAAAGATTTGCACACTTTTATATTCTATTTTCAAAGACTTACACACTTTTGCATTCAAATTTAAAGACTTACCCACTTTAGCATTCTATTTTCAAAGACTTACCCACTTTTGCAATCTATTTTCAAAGTCTTGTCTTCATTTGTTTCGCGGCTTGCATCATGCAATTCTTCAACTGTTGAAATTCCTTAAGACAATCGTCTTTACCGACTTTGGCTTCTTTGATTACGACGCATTTCGCATAAACGGAAGCGGTTTCTCCACATTTACCCAACAATTGGGGGTACATACCTAACCTCAATTTGGCCCTCTTGGCGGAATCCATTATAATAAAAAAAATGTGGAATATTTTATTTTATTTTAAATATTTTTTGTTTTTAGGGTTGGCGGCTCTGAGAAATCCAAGGGGACTTGTTCTCTGAAAAAAATATCATACAATGGGCGAGAAAAAAATACTGTTAAACCTATACCAGTTATAAGCAAGGAAGTAGCGCGGGGGTATCTATATATAATTCCCAATTCTCTGTGAGTGGGTCGTCTTGCTTTTAGAGGACCTTCCGCCTGAAATTTTCCTTTCTTCATTATTCAAAAGAAAAAAAACAATAATTTAACACTCCGAATCAGCAGTATCATTAAAAAGTAATTATCTTTTTTTTTCACACGGGCAACACTGGGAGTTATAAATATTGTCTGTGGTTATTCAAATGTTCTTATTTTGAATTAAGATGCTCAATAACAATGATGATAGAATCAGGAATTCTTATTGTGATGACGCACTAACAATTGTTGTATTTCGTGTAGCTCGATAAATTTGGATCTATATTTTAGAAAGCAGAAATTGAATTCTTATTGAGATGACGCACTATTGTTGTTTTTCGAGTAGCTCGATAAATTTGGATTTATAATTTTTCACTACTGATGTCTTTCGTGCTGCTCTAGAAATTTGGATTTAAATTTTTGAATTGCAAAAATGGAATTCTTATTGTGATGAAGCACTATTGTTGTTTTTCGAGCTGCTCGGTGATTCTGGATCTCTCTTCTTGGGTTCTAGGCTGATTCCGCCGCACACGTACGATTCTTTCTGCCACTTGACGCAGCAAAGCCGCATTTCTTCAAGAACGTCCTGACACTTAGACTCCTGGAAGTGGTTCTCTAGAAAGAAAGGAATAACCGATATAGAAGTTGAAGAATAAGATAATATTAATAAATCTCAATTTTCAATTAAAGAATTGGTAATTGTGGTGTTTGTAAATATATATCGACCCTTTGTAATAAAAAGGTCCCATCTATTGCGGAAACGTCACGCGGTTATGGGATCTATGGTAAGCTACCTTAGAGTTCTTTATCGCATGACGTTAAAGCAACAGATGGAACCTTGTTATTCCAAAGGGTCGATATGTAGTTTCAATATCTCTCAACAGTTGTCATTAGAGTATGTAGTTTCAATGACTCTACAGATGTCGTTAGAATAGGTAGTTACAAGTAGTTTTAAGGTGTCTCAATAGAGGTCAATAGTAGTACTACATGAGAGAGACAACGGTTGCCCATTTGGGTCTAAAACCCGAACGGCTTCGAATGTAGGTGAGAAGCTCATTTATATTATTATTTTATATTTTAATGCAAAAATGGTAAATTGCCTATATGGAATGCGTGCATCTGTATAATACACACTAGAAAATCCTTCCATATAGATTTAAATGAAAACCAATGTCACCACTGACTTTGTGCCTTTCGGTTCTAACCCATTTAGCACCGTCTCTCTTACAATTACCTATATTAGATATCACATATTGCCATCCCATGTGAATTTGACAATGATGATGAAATTAAGAAATTAAAAATTATGAAATTAAAAAAACAAATTAAGTCCCTGAAATTGGATAATGATATATTGTAACCTTAATTTACACTTAGTTTACGCTTAGTTTAATCTGCACTATTCAATGTAAAAAAAATATATATGTATTATTGTCTTTCAATAAAAATTTCTTTCTAAATTGTAAACCTATGTAATAATGTTTGTATTTATCTTATAAGTTTTTGATTATTGATTACAAATTTAATTAGAACGTTATTTTTTGCTGTAAATACTCCTCCCATAAACACGAGCTCTTTGAGCTCAACTTATGGAGTAGTAGAATAATTATGTATAATTGTATAACTTGTCAATATATAACCACCTGTATGTAAAAAAAAAAAAAAAAAAAAAAAAAAAAAAAAAAAAAAAAAAAAAAAAAAATGCAATTTTGTATTGTAAATTTAAGGCCTGATTAGCCAGACTTTTGAATCAAGAAACTTGCCCACACCTCATTTCTTGTGTTCTTCTTTATTCTATGCTTATTATGCTGTATAGAATATTATTAAAATACTTTGATCGGGAAGGGTATTACTACCTTTTACGCAGGTCCTGCTTAAATGCCTGGAAAGGCGTTTCTGTCAAATATTTTTATACAATTATTGCTTTGTAGGGGCCCCAACTATTCGTATATGTATAAAACATATAAATATATATTGCTAGGGCCGCACCTGCGTGTATCGTCACCAGTGGCGGTTTTCTCTAAAGTGCGGTTGTGCGGTGAACCCCCATTAAAAAGATGATAAAATAAAACAATCTTGTTGTATAGTAATATAAGCGCATCATAGATAGCTCGACATTAAAATTCCGACTTTAAAACTCGCGCCACCGAAAAATACGGTATCTATTCCCATTTTGTGCGCGTTGCGATCCGCACACATTGTCCATACGAAAAAATCATAGCCGATACGAATCGCTGTGACGGTAGAATGGACAAAACTACGCAGCTTGGTGCGCTGATCACGAGTCAAGTTCTCGCGTGACCTCCAAACTTTGACGAGTCTCGCCGAAACGAAGCCCGAGATTGTCGCAGGATGACCGGCTGACAGTCGACTTTTGCACCGACGGATGCAAGTTAAATGTTATATATTATGGTATTTAACTTTGTAGTCATTTTTGTACATTTTTATTTTCTTGTTTCTGCATTTCTCCAACCGTTTACTAATGGCATTTGTAAATCTACTATTGAAGTGGACCGATTTTGACTTCTGTTTTCGTATATTTTTTTATAGATAAGTCGTTATATCCCTTAGTTACGAGTACATTTACTAAAGTTTCGGCAAACAACGTCGCTAGTTATGCAATTTTGTGTTGAGCTTTCCCAGTATTGTTTCGGCTTTCAAATTGAAAGTGGTTGCAATTATCGGTTGTCGCGAATATTCTTTCCTAATTTTTTCATACAATGACGGAATACAGTGTTATATACAAAAAATAACGCTAATGCTTATGAAAAAAGTTTGGAAATTAAATATAATTATTTTTTGTATACGCGTATAATGGATTTTTTGGGTAAATGAAAAAAGCTCATTTTATTTCGTGCCACCTTTATTTGTGTTTCTTGTTTTTTTTTATGTTTTAAAATATCAATTATATTATATTCTACGCAATTTTTCTTGTTGGAAAAAAAAACAATCATAATTAGCAACGTACATTGAGTGTTGTAAAAACCATTAAACAATTTAAATCCTCTAAAACTTTTTTTGGTTGTTTAATAATTGTGTCGAGGAGTATCAAGTTATTTAAAAACAATAGTACCTATTTAGGTACCCCTCCACTAACTTTATTTAATTTGTATGACAAGAGTAAATTTTGATTAGACAATATATCTTCTCTTGAATTTCTGAACCCCCCGTTAAAAAGACCACGAACCGCCAGTGATCGTCACAAAGCTTTGTGCTATGACACGATACGCGCAAATGTGACCGGCAAATATCGGCTATAAGAATTGGATGCACAGTATTAAAAGTAGGCAAAACATAATTTATCTTTACTCCTTATCTTTATTTTCTACCTTAATTGCTGTGATTTATATACTAATAATTCCTTAAATTTCTCTTTTCCAATAATTCTTTAACTTCTTCATCTTATTCTTGTAATCCAATCTAACTACATATAACTTTTTTTATTGCAGAAGAATTATGTGCATTGTATTAATTTATTAATGAAAATTACCAACCAATACTAATGCATGTATATCCCCAAACTGTAAAATTCACCCGCCATAACACATGGTCATCCCTAGCATGGAGGGTGAAATATCACAATAAACTATATGTAGTTTTGATAAATCATGTATTTAAATAAATAAAATAAATATAATAGGTACACATCAGTTTTGTTTATATGATGCATTTCTGATAACAGAAATTGGGATACTACTGATAAAAAATACCTCCTGCTTTGTACACATAATAAGTTGTCTGTCCATTTCATTATTATGTACCTTCTAATACAATATTTATCAGCGGCTGAGGCCAATTTCAATGTTTAGAACCAACTGTATGTACCTACCTATTAATTAATTTATTAATATAAGTTTATTTCTACTACATTTATATTCAATTTGTAATTTTTATTTTTCATTCTTGTAGATTCTAAGTCAGTTATTGTAAACAGTTATTATCTACTTCAAACATTATAATTTCTTAACTTTTTTTAATTAAAGGCTTTACTCCCCAACTCAAACACGAGAAATTTTTTCTCCGTTGAGTTGAGTAGTTTGTTAAAAAAAAATCTATTTGTAAATTGCTTTTAAGAACCAACTGTATTTATTTTCTAAATCTAATGTATATGTATTTTAAATAATTAAAAAAAAAAATGTGAATAATATGAACTCTAAAGTAGCTTACTGTAGAGCCCATTATCGCATGACATTACCGCGACAGATTGAACCTTTTTATTCCAAAGGGTCGGTATGGTAAGCACAATATAAAAAAATCAATCAAATGTACTATTATTTTCAAAGATTGGTTTAATAACTCAGGTACGGGACATACGTCATTCCTATGTCTACCTACGTTAAATTATCGTGAAAACAAGCTTATGTGTCCAAGCAGTTAAAACAAATTCCATTTTCTCGAACGGGTACCTTGCTTTCGTCCGATCAAAGTGTGTTAACATATTGATAAACGTGTCCAAAACTCAACACTGAAATGAGTTCTTTTATCAAACCAAAACTATGAACATACATAATGTTATACTATCATGTAATACATATTGGTTTTATTTATATGGTGCATTTCTGATAACAGAAATTGGGATACTTACTACTGATAAAAAATACCTCCTACTTTGTACACATAATAATTATTATGCATGTCATAAGTAAAGTATTATGCCACTGAATATTTTGTTTTTTTTCATGTGATACCTCACAAGAATTCCATCTGTCCAGAGCGGATCGAACTATGGTATCCCATAAACATTGTGTCCGGGGGTAAAGTGCTCTAACTTCGGGTGTTTCTATAAGATAGTAGAAGTCCGATAGACCACTAAATGGTAGAAGTCAGGTGGCGCACACTCGTTGCTTCATTCACATTCATACATAATCCCTTTTCTATAAAATACACTCTAACAAAATAGAACAGGTTCAACACAAATTTCTTAGGTACTTAAATTTAAAACTGAAAATTCCAATAGAAAACATTAATTATTTAAGTTTGATGAATAGACTCAATTTAATTACGCTGTCTGACAGAAGAATCACTTCAGACTTAATTTTATTATACAGAGTCATGAACAACCTAATTGACAGCCCTGCCATCGTTGCTACTATTAAACTCCATGTACCGACAAGGAATACTAGACAAAATATAACATTCTTTTGCAACACATACACAACCAACTATCAATCACACTCACTTACCAATAGGATGCATGATTTAGGCAACAGGTTTGGTGGTATTGTAGATATATTCGCTGATTCCCTTTATAATCTAAAATACAATTTAAACCAACACTTTGTGGAATCCTACAAATTATTGTAACATGGGTATAATATATTTAATGATTTGACGTGTCATTGTAATGTTTTATATTATATTTTGTTTTATGTTATTGTCAAATGTTCTATTGTTTAAAATATTTCACGGTTTTACACTATATTCTTCAAAAACTACTTGTATGTTCTTAAAATTTTTCACTTTTATAACTTTTGGTATAGATTCTATGTATTATGATGTGTAATCCTCGATAACATATTATTTTATAATCTTTAAATCTATGTAAAAGCCCCTATGGGCGTATAACCACAATAAATAAATAAATAAATAATCTTACACATGTTATTCTGACATGACCCGACTCAAGTATTTGATTCTCTTGACAGTGCCATGTCTTCCTAGGGCGTTCCCGACTTCTTTTACCATTCGCATCACATATTTTTCTTACAATTCTTTCTTCGTTCAATTGCTTTACATGCCCAAAGCATCAAAGCGTCCCTTTCTTTATCTTAATCATTATGCTTAACTGCTTGGACACATAAGCTTGTTTTCACGATAATTTAACGTGGGTAGACATAGGAATGACGTATGCCGCGTACCTGAGTTATTAAATGAGTTTAGCATTCTTTGTGAATCTCCACACTTCACATGGTTTTACCAAACATACACCTCACGTATCTCATTTCTATAGCATTCAATTTGGAAGGCGGGCATGGGTACCGCCGCCCCGAGAGCCGTTTATTGGAAAATCAACACCAGTTATAAGTCACCCCGAGTGGTTTGCTGTGTTTGGTGACTTACCAGGGGTGCCCGGGTTCATGGGGTGTTAGGTTTGTCCGAATCTTGGCGGCTGATGTGTCTGCCCACCAATGCGTGGCAGGCCGGATCGGGAGAGACCGGTTGAGGGATTCTTTTCGACCTCTACAGCCAGACACTCTTGACCCATCGCCTTGCATCGCAGTTGGGGGGATGGAGTCATACATCCGTCACTCCTGGTCACACTGACCCCTAGATTACTTATACACCCCTCATACCTTTTCCTTTCTCTTATTAAAAAGATCCTCTACACAGCATCCCCAAAGATGAAATAGGTGTGGGGTTAATGTAAAAGAAGTAACTCATTGCTACAGCATTCAGTCTACTTTAATTCTTCCTCTGCCTAACCTAACCCACCTAAGTATTTGTCTCTCTTGATCGTGTAATGTCTTTCTCAGGTGCCATCGACTTCTTCTCCCATTCACAAATTATTTTTTTTTATATTAACTCCATACAGGAGGCCCTGAGGAAAATAATTTCCCTCGGGGCCTATGTCATCTTTGAAGATGCTGCGTGGAGGGTCTTTTTGAGGAGAGGAAGGAGTGAACATGGGTCTTGAAGAAACCCATGTTCTAGGAAGGAGGAAACACAGAGGCCGGCAAATCGTTCCACAGCCGAGCTGTTGAACTTAAAACGAGTCGTAAAAACGACCAGTTCTCATGTGACAAATGTCAACCGTGTACATATGTTGGGCAAGCGTTTGGCGTGTTTCCCGACTATGCAACGGTGCCGAGGGGATCAATGAGGCTAGTTCCTCGGAGCATCTTACATATGCATCATTATTCTCCATAAACTCCTTTCAGCGCATCACATTTTTCCAATCTCCACATTTCTAACACAGTCATGTCGGTCATATATGATTTTACCACACAAACATCTATTTTCATCCTTTGCCGGTCACACGCTTACAAATGTCTATTTTCATCCTTTGCCAGTCACACGCCTCACTGCCGTACGTCAGGGCTGGTATCATCACTCCATTGTGGACTGCTAGCATCGCTTCACCACACATAATAAATAATACAATTAGATATATTTTATTTAATCATATTTATTTTCAATCAAAATTTTCACTAATCTATTAGCACATTCATATAAATGCACTCATATTAACTATTTATACAAAATAATTATTTTATTATTATTTATACAATATTCATATTTATTTATTTTATATATTCAACTCGATGACCAGAAGAGGTAAGTCCGAAAATCAACACTTGAAAAACGGCCATTGTGAATTTTTTTTTAATTATGTATTTTTTTTAAATCGGCGAATTTAGCAAGATAACCAGATTTTACTATTTAATTCAAATTAATTATCTGGTGTCAACATTAAGATGTTGTTAAATAAGCCACAAGAGTACCCATTCCATGATTAAGAGATTTAAAATAAAAAATTTAAACAATAATTTTCATATCATTGAAAAAGAAGATAACAATAATAATCTAATTTTTTAAAATATGAAAATGAATGAGACACAGAAAAATAATAAAAGATAATGGTCGCAACTGGGACTCAAATCAAGAAGCTTACGTCTTACCGGGACATACACTTTTAACAATTGGGCCACTGCGATCTATTATGAGACTGTCGTAATTGTCAACTTCATATTTCAAATTTTAGAATTAACAAAAAATAAATATAGTCAAATATTTTACGTCCTATTGAAAAAATATATTTTTTGTGTGCTGGCTTTCAACAAGTTAATATGAAAACACAGACACGTGTAAATAATATTTAATTTATGGTGAGCATTCGAATAATGCTTTCCTTATTACCTCAAGTATTTGGAGATGTCTAAGTAATCAACTGGATGATCTATATACAAATATGGAAATATCCTAAAAAGCAATACTGTTTCAAATACGATTACTTTACATAATGTAAACAAAATTATGTTTTATGAAATATGCAATATAATATGGCAAATTTTTGATAATATACAATATAATAAAGTACAGTATTTGTATGTTACACGCCGTGTTTCAATCCACAATACCCCCATTTTGCCTTATCAACAGTCATACAGTGCTAAAAACTTTTTTTTAATATTTTTGGGTGCAGATAAACAGGGCTAACTACGAAAACTTGCAAACACTAATTAATAATAAAATATTTTTCACCAGTGCATTTATAAACCTAATAAATATTTTTTAACGCCTTTATAATATGAGAGACCATTCAGAAAATTTGCTAAAAAAGGAAAAAAAAATAAAAATAAACAAAAAATGCACACTGCAATTAACAAGAAACAATTTTAATGTTAGCAGCCCTAAATGGTAGATTTATTTTTAAAATTGAACAGTGCCGTACAAACATATCAATAAATCACGGTGTCTGAAAACTCACAGTAATGCCTCGTTCTGACTGGGAGAGTGTTGTAGTCGAGTAGCTAATATATTAGTAACTAAACGTGTCCAAACACCACAATTTTAGTAGAGTAGCCTAGTCAGCTCTTTAGTAGATTGAATCCATTTGGTTTTATTTTTTCGGCGAGTAGAGTCCCCCTCCACGCGTCCCTGCGCACTGACATGCGCAATTCATTCGTAGACGCAGACGCGCACAATATGTCGTCCCGTTGGTGCGAAAATGGTATTCTAAAATTCTTTAATTTTGCGGCCATTAACCTCTCGTAGGCCACAGTCCCCCCGGCGGGTCCGGATGTTTGAAACGATTTTGCCCCTTATGTATAAAGAACAAGGTCAGAATCGCTTGGGCCATTCTCGTTCTTGACATTACGAATTACTGGATAGCATTTAGCCACTCTGAATAATTCATATTAATTGCCAAAGACCCGCCGGGCACCAAAGATGGCGGACAAAATGGCTGCCGCTTGATAATATGAACGCTGTCATATTCGAAGTCTATATTTATTCATTGTTTTTTATATAAATACATAGAAAAGCATAGATTTGAATGATTATTAGGAAGTTCGTTATAACTACATTATTTTGATGTAATTTTTGTGTTATATCACAAAAGAAATGTTATAAAAATTGAATTCGTAAGAAAGGTGAGAACTGTCAAATATTTTACGTCGTATTGAAAAAAAATATTTTTTGTATGCTGGCCTTCAATAAGGTAACCTATTTTCGTGTCCATAGTTTATTTATTTTCCTCTCACTAATTTATTCTTCCACCTCTTCTAAAATAAGCATTACAATCAGCTTGATTAGCGTATTTACTTTATTGCGTTGCAGCCCGTCATGTCGCTTACGGAATGAACTCTACTTGACAGCAGTGCGAACACTTTCTGATGAGTCAAGTAGCGAGTTACTCGCCAGTCGACTTACTACTTGTCAGGTCAGAACAAGGCATAAGAGCGGAAACCTGGTGAATTCACATCACATTTGGAGTAGTTTTTGTGACATGTAAGAAGTTGGAATTGAAGAGATATAATAAGCAGTTTTATATGAGAATCAATATTATACGATATAAAGAAAAAGATAAAAACAATTAATTTAATTGTTTATGCTACGATATATTAATTCTGAACAGAGCAAACATTCAATATCAGCTTTGTTGTAGTCGACTGACCTATCAACATTCAAATATAACAATATAATCAAGAATTTTGTTCGTTAACCCCATAGAATAAAGAAGAACAAAAGAAATGTCATGTGGGTACGTAGTTCCGTGATCAAAAAAGTCAGTTGTCTCCCTTACCATCATAGTGAGAAATATGATCTAATCAATGTAAGAAAGAAAAAACACAACGCTTTATATTCAAATCAAAAATTTAATCAAAAATATCCGACTGCAATTTGAAATAAAAATTTTATGAAACTTTTGCAATTATTGTATTAATTATTTTTACATGAAACCATTAAAAGTGAGGTGATGATAACATTTATAACACATTTTTCCAATAAAATGTTTGTGTGTTTTTATTTTTTTCATTATCAGTAATTAATTTTAGTTAGAAAAAACGTAAAAGGTGAACCACTTTTAAATTTGCTTTGAATTTAAGTGTCACCATTATCAAAAATAATTGAAAGTGTTTGTTTGTAGAATTGAGATAAGCGATAAAGTACCTCCCTATAATATATCAAATTTTTAACAGATAATTATTTTAATTGGCATTTTCAAAATCGGAACTGATTTGTCGAGAATTCAGACTATCCGTCAAGACTTTTCACGGGTCTGCGCTAGGTAAGCACTTAAAATAATTAATAATAGATTTGTAATCCAGGATTGGGCGCTTTTATAATTGAATTCGAAGGCACGGCAACGGAAAATCTTTATCACAATAATGCTGCAACTCTTTCTTATGCACTAAATAACAGCGAGACAAACGATGTACATATGTCTGCTTCTCCCAAAAGAGAAATACAATCATTATCATGTATCTCCCTCATTCGTGTTAATGAAATGATACGCCATGTTCCGTTGCCATGTAGTTACCGTGGGGATTTTAAAAACAGCCAGCAGGAGTCAGGTCCAGCCAATTAAAAAAAATTGACTTTCTTGCCTAAAAATCTTCCTATACATTTGGAGAATGCATTCCCAAAGTTATAGCATCAAATTCGACCTTGAAATATAGTTAGGAGCGGTAAGGGAAAAAACAAGCGCCAAGCAGGTAAGGGAAAACAAGCTTTAAACGGGAGTTTCTCAAAACCACGTCTTTCAAGTTGGCTTGGCTCATCAAATTTTCATCCGATTCACTTTATTAAATTAAAGAAAATTAAATTTATATCTGAATAAACATTGACTTCTGAAAAATTATTAATACAGGACAAAGTTATTGTAAAATTAAATCTGATTTTTTTCATCAATTTTCATTTAATGTGTGCCGTTTCTGCAAACATTTTTTTTTTTGCAAACTGTTGTTCATGCGCATTCTACATTCATACCATAAAGATTTTTTTTAAATTTCATGTTTCAGATAATTTTTAAGGACTCCGGGATTCCAACCGATTTGGTCGGACCCTTCGCTATATCTATATACATATATAGATACTCAAATCAAATTTTGAATAGTGCTTTTTCTTGTTTAATAACTCAGGTGCGGGGCATACATCATTACTATGTCTACCTACGTTAAATTGTCGTGAAAACAATGTATCTTCATATGTAATAAAAGTTTCGTGAATGAAAACAAATTGTATCTTTGAGAAAAATGCATTGGAAAAAAACTCAGCTGGACTATACTCTCCGCTTGTATTACAATAATAATTTTAAACTAATTATAATAGAAGTAACTAATAATTTACTGGAATGTTGGCGTTATAAATAAATGTGCTGTGATCTATTCTCTATAAATAATAATATAACAATAAATTGAAAGAGTTGTAAAAATATTATCAGTAATAGAGATTTGTTTTGATTTAGGCATCGCAGAAATCAACTCCCCAAGTGATGTGTTCAATTGGGCTAAATAAATTTTAATTGACTATGAACAAATAGTTGATTTTTATGTCGTGACCAAATTCACGTGTCGCCGTTTAGGAGCAATTTAACAACAATGTAAATCACAGAAGAAAATTTATGAAAAGGATTTACATATATACATGAGACGTTTAGCAAAATACAACTTAACCTCTCGCAGGCCGCAGTCCCCCCCGGCGGGTCCGGATTTTTTAAGCGATTTTGCCCCTTATGTATAAAGAAACTGTATGAAAAACAAGGTCAGAATCGCTTGGGCCATTCTCGTTCTTGACATAACGAAATACTGGATAGCATTTAGCCACTCCGAAAAATTCAAATTAATTGCCAATGACGCGCCGGGCACCAAAGATGGTGGACAAAATGGCTGCCGCTTGATAATATGAACGCTGTCATATTCGAAGTCTATATTAAATCCATTGTGGAAAGCATAAATTTGAGTGATTATTAGGAAGTCCGTTTTATCTACATTATTTTGATGTAATTTTTGTAATATATCACAAAAGAATTGTTATAAAAATTGAATTCGTAAGAAAGGTGAGAACTGTCAAATATTTTACGTTGTATCGAAAAAATATATTTTTTGTATACTGGCTTTCAACAAGTTAAACAAAACTGCGTGTTTTACGCAGTTGGGGTACCCGGCTTCGCTCAGAAAGTCGATATAAGATTGTGTGGAGGCCCTCTATCCCCCACTTATACTAAATAGGCTTCTAATGGTTCATAATGTTCCGGAACATTCCACAACATCCGAGAGTGTTCTGAAATGTTCCACAATGATCCGGGATGTTCCAGACTATTCCTGAATATTCAAGAAGGTTCTGGGATGTTGTGAAATGCTCTAGAACAGTCCAGAACATTCTGCGTGTTTTACGCAGTTGGGGTACCCGGCTTCGCTCGGAGAGTTGATATAAGATTGTGTGGTAGCCCTTTATCCCTTACTTATACTAAATAGGCTTCGAATGGTTCATAATGTTCCGGAACATTCCACAACATTCGAGAGTGTTCTAAAATGTTCCACAATGATCCGGGATGTTCCAGACTATTCCTGAATATTCTAGAAGATTCTGGGATGTTGTGAAATGCTCTAGAATGTTCTGGACTGTTCTAGAGATTTCTAGAGGGAAAACCTCCAACTCTTATATCTTTAAAAGCACACCCTTCAGGTGAGAACGGCAACCTTCTTCATGGATGGGGGATAGAGGACTACCACACCATATAACTCCCTTGATCATAACGGGACTCGATTCTGAGTTTTAGCGGCACGCACATTGTACACTTTTTTATAATATGTAACAGGACGTACCCGAGAGATTTTACCCAGCGATTCCTGAGCATATTTGGAGTAATAAATGTATTTGTCTGATGATATTTTTTTTTTATTAAAAGCAAAAAATATTTTTTTCAATCACACGTCGCTATTGATCCCATAGCTATCGGAAATAATACCCCATAGTGATGGGTTTGAGCGAAACACGAGCCGTTTCGTGCGTGCGGCATGCTGCAAGAATGAGACACAACGCATATCAATACATGCTAGAATATGTAACAAATTCATTTGTCAAAAATATTTTTTAAAGTTTTTATTAGAAAAAAAAATGTCATCGGACAGCAAAATGACAAATACATTTATTACTCCAATCCAAAGGAATCTCTGGGTAAAATCTCTCAGGTATCTCCTGTTACACCCGAAATATAAAGACAAACATTTGCGGGTTGTGAACAATCTGACAATATCGCATATCCTGTAGAAAAGTGTTGTAAGTCAAAATTTTCTATTTAAGTTAGATCACTCCATCTCCGCAAGATGTCGCCAGTATCTCTTTTCGACAGGACAGCCTGTTCATCATTCATTCCATCATTAGTTTTCGCTCTCCTGTAAAATTATTTTTGGACTTACGTCATTTTTCTACGGGATGTAATATGTAATGATGATCTTAAGGACAACATGTGAGTAGTCTAAAAATGACAAGATAGTTAAACTTGCTTTTAATTTTATTTTTTTTTAATTTTTCCATTGCCGCTTACGAGTACCAACTCCTCCAACTGCTCCTGTCTGAAGCAAGTGAGACTATGGCATCCCCAATTTGAGTATGCGGAGGGGAAGGAGATGGGGAAAACGAAAGGAAAGTACCTGGCTATTCAGATCTGGTCACCAAACACGGCTTTTCAAGCAACGTTTCAATTCTGAATGGTGGTCTTACATCAGGGCAATACTGAGAGTATTTTTGCACTCTGGAACGTGCCGCAAATACACTTTATATTATTTTTTAATTAATTGTGAAATAACACAAAATTAATCAAATAAAATTTATTTGCGCACGCCGGGTTCGAACCCGCGTACAACTATGTACAACTCCTACACCAGGCAACTTGAATCAGCAGAAATGCGAATGCTTAGATGGTCAGCAGGAGTGTCACTAAAAGATAAAATTAAAAGTTCACGCATTCGTGGTAGCCTGGGTGTCACAGACATAAACAATAAGCTAGAGGAACGACAGTTGAGATGGTATGGTCACATAAAACGGAGACCACCAGACCACACAGTGAAGCAGGCAATGTCTATGGATCTTCATCGACAGTCATCCAGAGGAAGACCAAAGAACTCCTGGATGACTCAATGCTCTAAAATTCTAAGTAGAAACGGCCTGGAAGAGAGCGATACCCAGAACCGAAGAAGCTACAACCTGAGAACGAGGAGAGCCGACCCCAACAGCCTACCTAGGCAATGAGTTGGGACAGTGCAAGGAAGAAGAAGAAGGGTTCGAACCCGCGACCTTCGGATTGCGAGTCGAGAGTCTTACCCCTCGACTACAGAGCTATGGCAACCGCAATTTAGGTTACGTTATGAGGCCGAAAGAAGCGGAGAGGAAGAGATGACAAAGGGGAAGGTTAGGTATCCAAGTAAATTGAATTAATATTAAGTTATTTAGTGAACCATTTGTAAATAAGACAGAGTTATCGTAGATGTATCAAATGAACCAGGATTGAAAACTTAGTGAAGCTTATAATATTGACCATAAATGTATGAATAGATTGTTTAATTTAGTTTAATGAAGAGTGAAGCGTGTACTACTAAATCAATTGTATGAAACATCACACTGTTTAAACGTTAAACACAAACCAATTATGACTATACACAGCTTTGCGAAAAAGTGGGATATCCCAAGGTTCAGAAATAGGTCCGCATTTATTTTAAATCAATAAATTTCATCTACTATCATCATAAATTCTGCATCCATAACTTATTCCACCGTTTAACAATTTTAACCCCTCAAGCTAATATGTTTGGTTTTCGGAACTACTCATATAGGTCTCATAGAAATCATTGTATCTCCCTTACTATCATGGTTAAAAATATGATCTAAATTGTGTTAGAAAGACAAAAGACCACGCTTTCACATTCAAATCTAAAAGTTAACCTCAAAATAATTTAAATTTACAGCTTTATAAATCCAAAGTTTCCGACTGCAATTTGAAAATAATTATGAAACTGAGAATTTTTATTAATTATTTTTACTTAACTCAGAAAACTTGATAATTTTCCGATGATACATTGCGGTCGTAAAGCGCATTACCAATAATGGCGCATCGATTTCGCGGCGCAAGTTTGGTTTCATAAAGTCGTACATTTAAATTTTTTCGTGATAAATTTGAATATGTAAATACGTAGCGTCATCTTGTCTCTTTCTAACACTGTTTAAATCAAATTTCTCATTATGAGAGTAAGGGAGATAAGATGGTTTTTATGAGACCATTCATATGGTACTCATGCTGGTTGATATATCGTACAAATTGACTTTATGTCAATTTAATTTTCATACGATATATCGCACAAATTAGCCCGACCGGTTAAAACCACAAAAAAGAGAAGTAATGATAACGTTTATATTACATTTACCTTATAAGTTATGTATTTGTTTTTCATTATCAGTAATTTTAGTTAGAAACAATTAAAAAGAGAAATTTTTACATTTCAAAAATTAAAATGAATTAAAATTTGAAAGCGTATTTTATCACCTTTCCAAAACAATTTTTAGGTTTCGGATACATTCAGAAATATTCCATTTATTTGGATTTGATTGCAAAACGGAAATATTTTGATCTTCTGATAAAATATGGCGGAGGCTTGAGGGGTAAATACCGTGCGTTTATCAAAATTCCTCACGATAGCCATGAAGTTATTTTATTGATAGTCGATAAAAAAAAATTATGCTTATAAACCTAAGAGTATGGATATTAGAGAGACGGCATGTGAAGTGTGCCCGCGCGCTCAAAGTGTGCCTTTTCGAGAATTTCACCCAAACGGCTTACATTGGCTGCTGGTTTTTGGCCGTTTAATACGTTCCGACAGCAGCCATTTTACATGGTAACAGCCAATGTCAGCCGTGTGGGTAGAATTCTTGAAAAGGCACACTTGGAGCGCGCGGGCACACTTCACATGCCGTCTCTCTAATATCCATACTCTTAGTTATAAACACATTTTTGCACAGCGGCAGGAATCGAATCTAAACATTCCTAAATCAAAAACAAGCGCATCAATGGCCCTCCGCACTAGCGACCAAATCCAAATAAAAGTATTGCGCAAAATTAAATGATTCAAGCGATCTACGCTGTACATAGAAATAAAATTTAACTGGGCGTCCTAATATAAATAAATTTTCTTTCAAATTCCATGTTCTAAACAGTGTGCAATATAGTTGTGAATGATGAATACTTGGAGCAGGTGGATGAGTTTTTGTATTTGGGAAAAATGTTTACGAGAGATGGGAGGGCTGATAATCACTCGAGCGCTTTTTGCCACATTATGGCACTATTTCCAAAACCTCAGAATGCTTTGTTGCCAAAACGTGGCAAATTTAAAAAAATATTTTTTTAATTAAAATGACTATATAATATATTGTACATTCTAAATATATCAAAATAAATATTCTCTAGATTGTTTAAAATGTTTTAAGTTTAAAGATTTAATTATATTTATTTTATAAACTCTACAAATATGTGAAAATAGACAAAAGATAGGGGAATTCATTGGCTACATAGAACTATAATCAGTTTATATGTCTCCATATTCAAATTCGGAGGTATGATTTTTTTAATGTGGGCCGAAAAATTTCCTTTAGCAATCCTAGAAAAATTATTTTAATTGCTCTGTCGCTCCAGTGGATAAATAAATTTTCTTTCAATTTCCATGTTATAAACAGTGTGCAATATAGTTGTGAATGATGAATACTTGGCGCAGGTGGATGAGTTTGTGTATTTGGGTAGTATGTTTACGAGAGATGGGAAGGCTGATAATATTGAAAGAAGGGTAAATGCAAGTATATCCATTAATGGAGGATTGAATGCAGTTAACGCTAACAATTTTTTTTTCCAAAAAAGCGAAGCTAGTAATCCACAATGGTATTTAGGCATGGAATTGGCAGAGGAAGGATGAAATTAGACTGAATGCTGTAGAAATGAGATATGTTTGTAAAACCATGTTTGATTGTGTATGAAATATGGAGATTCACAAAGAATACAAGGCTGATGTAAGCGCAATGAGTAAGATTAAGAAAGGGACGCTTAAATTACTTGGGCCTGCAGAGCAAATAAACAAAGAAAGGAATGTAAGGAGAATATATGAAAGGAATGTGAATGGTAAAAGAAGTCACAATCAAGTGAACTAAATATTTGAGTCAGGTCATGTCAATCGTCAGAATAACAGACAGGCATGTATGACAAGATGTACGAATGCAAATGAAGCAAGGAGTGTGTACCAAGACTGAGTTGTTTGGCAGTTCATCCTCTCTGCCTATCCCTGCAGAGAAAAGGCGTGATATACCTTACAGTGAACATCTTAGCTCACTAAATTATAAAATAATAAGATAACACTAATAATCTAAACGCAAATATGAAAATGAACAAGACACAGGAAAATAAAAGATAACAATCACAACTGGGACTTGAACCCAGAACCTCTCGTCTAACCGGGACAAATGCCATTCCAATAAGGCCACTGCCACCATTTATTTAAACGTTATATTTGTCAATTTCACATTTCAAATTTCAGAATTAACAATATTATCTTCGAATAATTTTTTTCCATATTATCGGCAGCTACCTTTTTCATTCATTCAGCTATCTATCGGCCTGCGTAGTCCAGCGGCAGGGCGTCGGACTACGATTCCGAAGGTTGCGGGTTCGAACCCGGCGTGCGCAAATAAATTTTATTTAATTGATTTATGTTATTTCACAATTAATTATTTAAAATAATATATAGTGTATTTGCGGCAAGTTCCAGAGTGGAAGATACTCTTAGTATCGTCCTGGTGTAAGACCACCATTCAGAATTGAAACGTTGCTTGAAATGGCTTTAGCCGTGTTTAGTGACTAGATCTGAATAGCCAGGTACTTCCCCCACCTTCCTCTTCCTCGTCTCCTTCCCTTTCCCACTTACCTTCAGCCTCATAACATACCCCAATCGGGGATGCCATAGTCTCACTGGCTCCAGACGGGAGCAGTTGGGACTCTTGTGAGGTATTTCACTATAAAAAATAAATCTTTTATTTTTCTGTATCCTGTTCTTTTTCATATTTGCATTTAGATTATTAGTGTCATCTTATTATTCAATGAAATTTATGTTAAGTTAAAAAAACTGTATTTAAGTGGAATAAAATTGCACAATACTTTTACGTGAATCAAAAATGAAAAACATTTTAATTTGATATTTCATGATTATTTACAAAACTATGTGAAAACACATTTTTTTTTATACAATGTAGAAATTTTTACAATAATTAATAATATGTATTTATATATATTTTTTTTAAAGAAACGCATGCATAATATGCCAGAGATTTACATTATTTTTTATATCTTTTACAATACATTGCACATTAGCATAGTTTTATTTCTGGGCCTTATGCTGGAAGTGTAAATGTCAAATATGTGAATTGCTCTAGGAAAAAGATTGTTTATGGATTTCTTCGCATACAAAAAGGCAGAAACAATATTTTGACTTCTACAATTCTGACATAGATGTTCATAATATTCAAATAAGGAACGTTTTAGATTATTTTTTGATACGTAAATCAAATTACCAAAAACCGACACTTCTAGCATTAACTGCCAAATTTAAATTTTAAGCAACCACTTGAAAATTTAAAAAAAAAAGGTGTGATTACAGGTTGCACAATTAGAATTGACCCAAATAACAACATTTTTAAGAATATGTGTATTGGTGCATACGTGTAATGCTGGGACAACAATATGTTGTAGAAATAAGATTATCAAATTTGAATTTATTCGAAAACTTGAGGCTTTTTTATTACATGTATTATAGAAGGACTCGCGAATTTTCACTTGAATTGTCCTTTCTGAATTCGAATAACAAGTTTGAAACATGCTATATGCAATTGCACTGTGTCAACTCTGGCTGTGATACCTATTATGTATACAAATAACATGGTACTTTCAACATCAACAATAATTAATCTATGATTATTGTTGCAAATTTAATAATTTTAATTACGCTTTATCTATGTTAAAATATTTTTAAAAAAAAGAACACGGGGAATATTTTTATCACTCGTAAACAAAAGAACATTAATTTGAAAGTTTTCAAAATGGCCGTTGTTCATTCTTATTTCGTCTTCAAAACAAGAAATTTTTTTTATAAACAAATCCACTCGTGGCTTTCGAGTTTTACAATGATGATGATTATATTATATTATTCATTATATATGTAATTATTTATTTATTATTTATCAGACAAGTATTCCTTGCCATTGCCACAGTTCTGACAGTTGTAATAAGCTCGCCCTGTGAAAAGCAACAGCTATTGTTCCATCGAATCGTCTGGCGATGATACGATAACTTTACTAGCGGCAGAACTAGCTTCCAACTTGGGATCACTCTCTTCAAATTTCACTTCTTTTTTACTGCCGCTGTTGCTATCCGACGAGAAGTTCTCCAAGTTAGGCTTAGGTGGAATGGGTCCCGGTCCTTTGCTAGTTAAAGGGTTTGTAATCTCGTCGTTTTTTATCGTGTTTTCAGAGTTTTTTAGGTTAGCTTGATTTTGGGCGTCGTTAGTCAGAGGATTCCGGTCTTCGTTTGATTGTTCCATCTGCTTGAGAGGGTCGGAGCTCATGGGACTTGTCGGAGAAGGTCGTTGAACTGTTGCTCCTACGAGATGCTGCGGGTTTCCCGTATTTACAAGCCTCGCTCGGTCACTCCTACGCCATAATGTGACTTCTTGTTGCTTGAAGTAGCGTCTGTCTTCCGTGTCCATTAGAACGAGGTTCAGGTAGTAACGCACGGAAAACTTGTTGTTTATATCACGCATGGTCGGTGTTAAGTCGTATCCCGCGAGGAATACGCGGATCGGTATGCTTTCTCCGCGCACAGGAGCCCCGTCCATGATTTCATACTTTGCGACAGTCTCGTTTTCTGTGAATGTATTGGGACTGGATCCTGTAGTCTCCCGCTTGATGATGGATATCTCCATGTGTTTGATTTTGATACGGACGAGGAGGAAGTATATCTTCCCTACGATGACGTCCTTCAAGTGGTACTTGGATTTGTTGTATTCAAATTCGATGTGCAAGCAATCTTCAATGCCTACCTCCATCTTGATGGAGTTGTGCACGTCAGGGTAACTGCATAATGTGTGGACGGCGATATCGACTTCCTTGACTACATCTGTCAGTCTCCTGATGACAGTTGCCCGGACGAAATATCGCAATCTGACATTCGATCCGGTATAAACTTCGTACGGTTTCTCGACATTGGCGAAGTCGAAGGCGTAAGACGTGTGTTGTAAAAGGTCCCCGGGGCGCGCGAGCTCCTTGACAAGAGATATGAATTCGTAATGGTTCCCTCTGTCGTAGAATAGTTCGATTTGACCTATCAACTCTACTTTGATTCCCTGGTGTTCCAACTTCGTTCCAGGTCTCCGCACAGTCACATTGACTCTTCCCGAGACCGTTTCTCCGTCGTAGAACAGTAATTGTTTCTCCTTCTTTCCGTCATCGGAATTTTTCACTTCGACAACTTTGCGTCTGTCGGCGTCGTCGAAAACGATCTCTATATCCGCCGTTTGCCCGAAACCGAAAAAACTCATGTTTGCGGAGAAGGAATGGACCGAATGTGACACTAAACGGGTGGCGGACTGTTGGCGATCAAGAGTGGGCAGGATTAATCGCGCAAAACATCAGGAGAGAGCTTAACGCCCGCTACGGGCCAAGAGGATGTTCGACAGCTCACAAAGATGGCGACTGACTAGTGTCAGATGTTATGTGATCGGCCGGTTAGAAAAAAGATTAAGTGAAAATGGCGAACTGACCTGACAGACACTTCTGGATCTTGCAGGCATTCGCCTTGCAGGGGTCCTTCATAAACAGCAGGTTTTTTGGGACAGATTTCACTGGGAAAATGCACTTTTACGAAGAAATCTTATAAGATTCCGGCTCAGGCATGCAAACAGAAGGCGGCCCGTGGAAATTCTCTTAACCGAAAAACTCACAGCGGGAATCAGTTCCTACCCAAAACAACAATTCGGACTTTACCAGTGGTACAATTTAAAACTTCGCTTATCAGTACGCATACATATGCGTTTTATTTTTTACTAAATGTACACTAGATGCTTTCTCCACCACCGGCAAAGTTATGTGGTCAGACTGTAATGATAATCCAAGTTTTTTAAACAAGAAAGAGGGTTAGATAGCACAACTGTAGAGAATCTCCCAGGCAAGCAGAAGGTTCAGAGTTCGATTCTCGATCGCATGTAAAATAAAATATATTGTTTCAATCTTAACAAAATGAAAGCTTTATTTTTCTCAATTTTTCACAGACTTTCACTCACTTGTCCATTGTTTCAATAGATGGAAAAAAAGAAAGCGAATTTGTGCATTATTATATTTTAAAATAATATTATTATTTTCAAACATAATGTGATAATGTGGGCCTCACTGTATGTTTTGCCCGTGTTGAGGCCTATTATTATATAAATAGGCTGATAAAAAAATATATATTGAAAATACGAGTTGAAGGAATGTTGAACGGAGAGAGGGAAGTTTGTGGATAGGGATTGATAGGAAATTTAAGCATTAAAAATGTAAGCATAAAAAACTTATTGTTTTTTCAAGTTTATTTTTTGTTCAATACAACCCCAACCAAGGAATATGATAAAATCCTCCAAATTGTCTGTGGTAAAACAAGAAACAAGATCGAACCAAAAACGCCAAAAACGAAGAAGACTTGAATATTTTAGTAGCGAGGGCAGCGGGCTGAGGGTTTTGAAGTGGACATTTGGTCAATTTTTATCCGTTTAAAAATGTTGGATTTAACCAGAACTTCCATGGGGATCGCCGCTGGACTAGCAGGCACACTGTTCCTAGGATATTGCATATATTTCGACCAAAAGAGACGCAAGGATCCGGACTTTAAGAAGAAGCTCCGCGAGCGTGAGTATCCACATTCATAATCAATTTATGGAACTATTACGCATTGACCGCCCATAAAATCACACAGAAACCTTCACAAACACCCAACACAACAACTTATCTAATATATAAATTACATCTTATTGATTTAGCAGTATTTAGGAAATAAATATTTTTGACGTTTGGTTCCGGCCTTGTAGGGTGAAATCGGGTCAAGGTCTTGTTAAATAAGGGTTTATTGACGCTCAAACCATCCCTTAAATTATTTGCCACAACATAAAATTATTACATAAAGCACGCAATTTCTTTTACGTTGATGAAACACGATTCGCACCATTGCTTTTACATTACGAAGAGAAAGGTTACATTCCATTATGAAAATGTGTACATTTGTTCATTTTGTTTGCTCGAATAATTTAATCAACCTAAATGTATCAATTTTTCCTTCATAATACATCATTGCATACCGATGAACACATTTTTTAGGTTAGAATTTTAATTGTAATATTGGTAGTAAAAGTATTGTATTGCACCTATAGCTTGAAAATGCAGCAAAGTGAAATTTTGAAAACTATTTTTTTACTATTATTAAAAAGAATGATAAACATTCCCGTGAAACGAATAACCTGACAATATTTGAATCCCTCCTACAATTCCTTCAGGGCCTATGTCATCTTTGGGGATGCTGTGTGGAGAGTCTTTTTAGGGAACGGAAGGAGAGGAAGTTCCAGGAAGGAAAAAGTCCGGCTGGAGAGGTCTAGGTTAGTTCTCCCTCAACCAGTCTTTACTGATCTGGCCCGCTATGCTGTAAGTGGGAAAACATATTCGACGCCAAGACCTAGACAAACCTCATCCCACGAACATGTGCACCCCTCCTAAGTCATCAAACGTAGCGCACCATTTGCGGTGACCTATGGCAGGGGTGTTAGTTATCCAATAAATGGTTCCTGAGACGGTGGTACCTATCTCCGCCTTTCAAATTGAAAGATAATAGGTAGCGTAATCAGAGTGGAAAAATGTTGCTTCTGCAATAATGGAGGATTCGGCTAGCGGAAGATTGAACCCGTGAAACCTGGGTGCAAAACCATAGCTAACTACTTGAAAATTAACAGATAATTAAGATGATAGACTTCGCTTTTCGGCCCATACAAAAAGGACGCCCGGGAAAAAACACTTTTCTACATCGACAATTGCACAAAATGAATATATTTTTTTATACTGCCTTCTAGAGGGTAAAAACTATGTCGGTATGTTTTCGAATTTTCGATGCGTTTCGTATTAACGTAAACATTCACTGTCAAACATGTACGATTTATCAAAAAATATTATTTAAGGAAAAAGTGCTGCTAACTCAACTCTCATAAAGAATTATAAAATTATAAAAAGCTACCGACGTAGCTTCTTCTTTCTAAAAAATATATATTTTTTTAAATTTCAATTTCGTATAAGTTTCGGTGTAGAAAAGTGTATTCTCCATAAACCCCTTTTCGAGCCATTTCTGTAGGTAAATTTGAGCGTTGTCTCATTCGCACATTTCGCATTCGCATGTATTGTAAGTATGCGTGAGCTTATTGTGAGCGGGACAGAATGACAGACTCGGGTGTTCCGCGTGTGGTTCAAAGTCTAGCCTCTTAAGGCCCTTCGCACACAGAGATACTTACAAGCTACATTACTGTGATGCAACTACAAGTCGCCTACTGATATGCTACTCTTTAAGGCAGGTTTCCGTACACGGCTCTACCTGAATTATACAGAATTTGATTGTTTTTTCATGTGCATCCAATTATTGTTATTCATCGCTCTAGTCACTTGAGATTGTATTAACTGCACACATGAGGCACTGAGGAAACTTAGGGTCATCTTTAAAGAGGCTGTGTGGAGGGTTTTTTTTGAGGAGAGGAAGGGAACACAGAGGCTGGCAAATCATTCCACAGCTGAGCTGTTAAACTCAAGAACGAGACGTAGAAGCGACCCATTCTCATGTGACAAATGTCAACCGTGTACATATGTTGTCCGCTCATTTGGTGTGTTTCCCGACTATGCACCGGTGCCGAAGGGATCAATGACTAGCTAGTTCCGAGGATCTTCCATTGTAATGCCGGTAGAACTTTTTTATTGTAGAAGAATTGTGTGCATAGTATTAATTAATGAAAATTATCAACTAATACTAATGAATGTATATCCTCAAACTGTAAAATTCACCCGCCATAACACAGGGTCATCCCTAGCATGGAGGGTGAAATATCACAATAAACTATAAGTACTTTTGATAAATCATGTATTTAAATAAATAGATAGATAGATTAAATAAATAAATAAGTAGAAGTGATAGCGTGTTGCAAGCGTTCATCCTCTTAGTGTGGTTTTCTGCATTTAGTTTTGGTGTAACCATTAGATACCAATAACTATTAACCTTAGCCCCATCGTCCCTATTAATATTTCTGATGTTTTTGTGGATTTCAAATGCCTCTGTAATTAGGCGCGCTCGTTGCGTTTTCGGCCTTCCCAGAACTTCAGGCACAAATCCAAAGTAATGGCTGGTTGCAATCAAGTTATATTTAATGTTTCAAAGACCCAATCATGTCTAATTACGTCTAAAAGGGATAGAAATGACAATCAGGCCTCCTTCAACGGTAGCATTCTTCCGAACAGGCCCTCCATTGGTACGCTCGATGTAACTCTAAGTAACCAGCTCAGGTACGGGGGCTCTATCGAAGCCAGAGTTAAGTTAGCCTCTCAAAAATGGGCGTATAGTACAGGGGTAATATAAATAGGGGCCCGCAATACTTTAACAGTACCCAACTGCTAACCCTGTACAAATCGCAAGTGCGCCCCACGGTTGAATTTGGCAGCCACCTCTGGTCTGGAGCCCCAAAGTACCTGAAAAACACCGTCCGTTTGATAGATTCTTCCTTCTTAATAAACGGATTGTAATCTTTAGAACACAGGCGTCGGGTGGGAATTCTATCCTTGTTCTACCGGTATTTCAATAGAAGATGCTCCGAGGAACTAGCGTCACTGATCCCCTCAGCACCGGTGCATAGTCGGGAAACACGCCAAACGCCCAACATATGTATGCGGTTGACATTTGTCACATGAGAATGGGTCGCTTCTACGACTCGTTCTTAAGTTCAACATCTCGGCTATGGAACGATTTGTCTGCCTCTGTGTTTCCTTCTTCATACACTCCTTCCTCTCCTTAAAAAAGACCGTCCACGCAGCATCTTCAAAGGTGACATAGGCCTAGAGGGAAATTATTTTCTTCCGTTCCTCCTGTGTGGAGTTAATATTTAAAAAAAGTGCTTGGCAATTGCCGATTGGTCCAGATGGCCGATTTTGCACGCTCGAAAATGTTCTAAGATTCTTTTGTAAAATGTTTCATCATAATAAGAAAGCAAATTCTATTGTGGGTAGATGACATTTGATAAATCAAGTCTATTAGCTATTCGGAGCATGAACACGGACTCTAACAATGAATGTTTTGATGAAAATGATCACTGCACAAAAGGCCTTGCTAGGTATATATGTTCTTGCAAGATAGAAAGATGATCGTGTAAATAATCAATCGGAAGGTTGCGGGTTCGAACCCGGCGTGCGCAAATAAATTTTATTTGATTAATTTGTGTTATTTCACAATTAATTAATAAAAATAATATATACTACATTTGCGGCACGTTCCAGAGTGGAAGATACTGTCAGTATCGCCCTGGTGTAAGACCACCATTTAGAATTGAGACGTTGCTTAATAATGGCTTTAGCCGTGTTTAGTGACTAGATCTGAATAGCCAGGTACTTTCCTACCTTCCTCTTCCCCATCTCCTTCCCTTCCCCACTTTCCTTCAGCCTCACAACATACCCCAATTGGGGATGCCATAGTCTCACTGGCTCCAGACGGGAGCAGTTGGGACTCTTGTGAGGTATTCTCTATAAAAAAAAAAAAAAAAAAAAAAAAAATCAAATCTAACGTGTCCGTCTGTCACTCCTAGACACACCGACCCCCAGATGCCTACACACCCTTCACATCTTTTCCTTCCCAGAACTTCCTCTCCTTCCTTTCCCTAAAAATACTCACATTAAATTATTTAAAAATAATATATAGTATATTTGCGGCACCTTCCAGGGTGGAAGATACTCTCAGTATCGCCCTGGTGAAAGACCACCATTCAGAATTGAAACACTGGATGAAATGGCTTTAGACGTGTTTGGTGACCAGATCTGAATAGCCAGGTACTACTTCTCACCATCTCCTTCCCCTCCCCACTGCACTCTCACAACATACCGCAATTGGGAATGCCATATTCTCATTGGCTCCAGAAAAGAGCAGTTGGGACTCTTGTGCGGTATTCATATAATTTTTAAATTTTAACTTAAAGATGACATAGACCTCGAGGGAAATTGTTTTCTTCAGGGTCTCTTGTGTGGAGCTTAGGTTAAGCGTATATTATACCCTTGGAACATTTCATTTCCTGTCAAAATGTCTTTATTTTTACATCGCTAGGTGGCGGTCATAGTCCCTTCTCGGACTTAAAATGTTCAACATTTAACATGCGTGTATTGCCAACGTCCGTTGGACGGACAGGGCACGAGAAGAAGAATGGTTTGGAATTTCGTGGTTCACATTTAAAGTCAATTTTATGGTGTTTTTTTTATTTAACTTCTAAATATCCAGCCTTTTAAACTATATTTACCGCCACGGTCGGCCTTATATTCGAAAAAATATATACCAATATATAATTTTTCTGCGTAAATAAAATTTTCGCTGCCAATTTCCAGCCCTTTAAATTCAGATATTCTAAATAAATTCGTAAAAATACGATATATTTCCGCATAAATGGAAATTTCGCGGCCGACATCCTTCGCAGCCCGCCTTTCAAATTGATATATTAGAAGTATATTCGGATTTATATGTTATATTTCAGAGCCTAAATCGAAATTTGGCAACCGATTTCCGTTGAAAAATTCGAAGTAAACTCGTAAAAATACCATATAATTATCGCGAAAAAATATTTTGGTGCTCGAATCCCGTAGTAGCCGGCCATTAATTCAGATACCTACTTGTAAGTAATTCATAAAAATACGATATATTTCCGTGTAAATCAAATTTTCGCTGCCGATTACCGCCGCGGCTGGCCCTTTAAACTCAGACATTTGAAGTAAGTTTGTGAAAATACGATATGTTTTTGCATAAACTCGAAATTTCTCAGTCGATATCCGTCACAACTAGCTCTTCATATTCAGATATTCAAAGTAAATTCGTAAAATTCCGCATATTTTCCTCGTAAAGCAAATTCTTACGACCGATTGCCGTCGCGGCCGGTCCTTGACTTTTAGGTAAATTCGTAAATATACCACATTCCACTGGAAACCGATTCCGATTTACAAAATAATAGTACGAATTAGGACGATTTCCAACCGCTCAAATCCACATTTAAGCTCGTTTTACCGCCATGGCTGTCCGTCAGATTCCGATTTACGAAAAATATCTGATGATTATCATAAATTTTTTCGTGTAATTCGAAAATCGATGTTTTTCTCGAATTACACAAACAAAAAGTGTGCGGACAAAAATAAATTTCCAATTAAGAATTAAAGAATTTCGAAAAAAAACATTTTGTATGAAATATTTTTTTGAAAATGTCGAATTATCTACGCATTTTTCGAAATATCGGGGTTCAAATAAACGGGGTACTACTGTATACATAATTGTTAATTTCCTTAAAAAGATTTTGGTCTGTTTCTCAAACAACGTGTACATTCAATTTCATTGACTTCATTAGAAATTTTAAAGATAAAAAATAAATAAGTATTTATTTCCAAACACTGTGTACACTGCCCAACAAGACATAACATAAAAAACGTTCACTCACACAAGGTCAGAGCTCGTAAAGCGCCATTCAGACGTTTCACTAATCGCTCATTTCCGCATTTCATTCGGCCTAGTTTACTCGGAATGACACGTCTGAACATGAAATGAATCGAAAGTGCCGAACACTGCCGAATGAAATCTTCAAGTGAACCGATCCAACAATGTTGGATATTTTCCTTCGGCATCCTTCACTCGCGCGCGCATGCGCGCGGAAGAGAGCAAAGTGAATCGTCTGAACACCGAGTGAACTCTCAATCAGTTTGTCTCGCGTCCTGTACGGGAAGGACCATGAAAGGACGCTATCAAATCGCACGCAAAACGTCAAAATGGTATTCGTTCGGCTAATTTGTTTGCTTTTGGGAACACCTCTCATATAAATTTTTGGGTCTCCCTTATTATCCATGTATTTTATATGTTTTTTTAATATATGTAAGATTATTAATTTGTAAGTGAATCGTCTGAACACCGAGTGAACTCTCAATCAGTTTGTCTCGCGTCCTGTACGGGAAGGACCATGAAAGGACGCTATCAAATCGCACGCAAAACGTCAAAATGGTATTCGTTCGGCTAATTTGTTTGCTTTTGGGAACACCTCTCATATAAATTTTTGGGTCTCCCTTATTATCCATGTATTTTATATGTTTTTTAATATATGTAAGATTATTAATTTGTAGGAAAATGTTCGTAATAAAAAAAGTGAAATCAAATTGTGTTATTATGCCATAAAAAATAAAAAGGTTTATAAGACGACAAAATACTGTTTTTTTATTTATTTTTATTTAATTGTGTCAACAAAATTGCGTAAAAATCGATGCATCTGACATGTTTTTCCTTAAAATTCGGGGCCGGACCGCGCTGGAAAACAAACGAATTCCAGCGCGGTTGACCTCGCTCGGCGACGCTGTGGTCGGAATGGACGAGTGAACGCTTATTTCTATAGCGCCGTGTGAACATGGAATGAAACAAAATGGACGATTAGGCCGAAAAAACATGGCGGAAACCTTCCCTCGAGTGAATCGTCTGATTCCAGCTTAAAGACAATGAATTCTTACATATACTTGTAACTGAAAACCAACACGAAGTGAGTAACAAACCATTCGGAATACACTGAACTAGAACACACTTTCAAGCATAATATTTCTTGCATTTGAAAGAAATGTGATAGTTGATGTTAAAAATTACGTAAAAAAAGGGAATTTGTGAGTTCTGACTGTTTTTCTGGCTTCTTAAATTATTGCAATGTTTCAAGTGAGCCCCTTTAGACCTTATACACCCAGTAATAAAACATTTTGATGGCATATTGTAAATACGTATGCTGTGAAACACGGAACGTACAGTTTCACCTCTGTTCAACGGGGGCTTCTCTCCCGGAATGCGGCGGAATAGCGAGAAAGATGTGAAGTGTTGTAAAATATGGTGAAATTGAAGTATTTATTTAATTGTTAATATTCTCAGATATCATAACGACAATATGAAGCCGTACCTTGACAGATATGTGTATTACATACATAATTTAAATTAAAGACACTGTGTAAAATCATTAATTATACCATAGTCATAAATCGAAGTTTGAAAAGTGGGTTGTATGGTGTATCAATGTTTTTATTTTTTATGGTCAAATGCTTACATCATTTACAAAAAAAAATCCGCAGTTTGAAAAATAATAGTCCATTATTTGGTAACAAAAAATATGAAGTCTGACAATGTCATACGAAAGGTAGTAATTCAGCTGTTTTAGAGGGCCGTTTTGCAGCAAAACACCTTTTTGCCCTATAACCCACTCTTAAAATAAAAACCATTTTCTAAAGTTCATTGAACTGCAGTTACAGACACAATTGAAAGTAGTATTTTTAATCTTAAGTGGAATACACATTGCCTACTTATTACGAATAAACTTAGAAAACATATTTATTTCTTCAAAAACATTAGAAACATACTAGATTCCAAATCTATGAAAATTGTTTATTACTCTCTTTGTCAATCAATCATTGAATATGGAATAATCGCATGGGGAGGTGCAACACTATCAGCTATAGACTCATTATCGAAGACACAAAAATTAATTATGAAAGTTATTCTTAAAGTTCCCATAATAACAAGTACTGTAGATATATTCAGCAATTTCCATGTATTAGATATTCGACTGTTTAAAAAATAAAACACATACATTTTATGAAAATACCCAAAATATTGTAAACACGCGTTATAAAACCAAAGAACTCATACAAATACCTAAAACAAACACAACATTTGGTCAAAGAAATTTCAAATCATTGCGTCTAAAATATACGAAAATCTACCTGACAAAACAAGACAATCGAATAATATTTACAAATACAAAATCCTGATCAAGCAATGGATCATCGAGAAAGGTCTGGCAATAATTAGTCTAACTAACTAACCATCACGCCGTTTCCCCGCAGGGGTAGGCAGAGAGGACGGACCGCCAAACAACTCGGTCTTGGCACACGCTCCTTGCCTCATTCACATACATACATCTTCTCATACATACTCTTCTATTATTCTGACTCTTGACATGGCCCGACTCAAGTATCTGATTTACTTGATCGTGCCACGTCTTCCTTGGGCGTCCTCGGCTTCTTATACCGTTCACATTCGCGTCATAAATTCTCTTTACACTCCTTTCTTCATTCATTCGCTCAACATGCCCAAACCATCTAAGCGTCCCTTTCTTAATCTTACTTACTACGCTCACATCAGCCTTGCATTCTTTTCGGATCTCCACATTCCTCACACGATCATACATGGTTTTACCACACATACGCCTCAGGGATCTCATTTCTACAGCATTCAGTCTACTTTCATCCTTTCTCTGCCATTTCCACGCTTCACTGCCATACATCAGGGTAGGTACCAGTACTCCATTGTGGACTGCTAACTTCGCTTCTGTGGACAACTTTTTGTTGGCTCCAACGGCGTTCAATCCTCCATTAATGGAGTTACCTGCATTCACCCTTCTTTCGATATCCCTATCAGCCTTCCCATCTCTCGTAAACATACCCTCACCCAAATATAATTGTATATCTCATTATTGTTACCACTACCTACCAACCTGAAAATTTTGTCAAATATTTTTGCTTTATTGAAAAATGTACTTTATTTAATAATTAAAAAAATATTTGTAAACTAGTCTATCTCGACACGGGATTTTCTAGTGCGACAGGCAAGGCCAAAAAAAAATGTAAACCTTTTGATATAGATGCATATCTTACTAATATTATAAACGCGAAAGTTTGTATGGATGTTTGTTGCTCTTTAAATCAAAATTTTATGGATGGATTTTAATGAAACTTAACAATAATATAGCTCAAACGTCAGAGTAACATATAGGCTATAATTTATAAAACTAGCTATTTATTTTCAATATATTGAAAATAATAATTATTTTTTAATAGAAAACGTCAAAATTTGAGAATGACATTTTGCAAAACAATGATTGTTAAACCAGAATTCTATTTTGGAAAATATTTAAATTAGTGAATTTATTTAAAGTACTCGCCTAATACTTTGAATCGAATCAAGAATTATGCATATTTTTAATAAATAGATTAAGAATTTTGGTATAAACGTAGATGGGACCTAGGAAAAGAAAATAGATTACTCGAAGTACTAATCCTACGCAGACGAAGCCGCTTGTAATAAATAAATAAATAATCTTGAATTTTTCTTCAAGACTCTTTCAAAAGTGCACTCCATCGGGCGGGAACAAGTTATCACTTGATTTATCAAACAGAATGTGCATTTGAGTGTCGAATTGTATGACTCACCGCATTATTTCTTTGCCTCTCACTTCAAATGTTGTTATTCCGAGTCATGCTGGGCATTAGTCAGAAGTACACTGGAATACGCATCGCCAATATGGAACCCACAGTATAAAATATACATAGATAGCATAGAACATATTCAAAACAAATTTATAAAATATCTTACTTTCAAATTCAACAATAACTTTGAATTTACATTTCACACTTTGCAACAAAGGCGGGCACTAGCTGATTTAACATTTATACACAGAATTTTAAATAACAAAATCGACTGTACTGAACTTCTATCCTTAATTAATTTTTATATACCTGTAAGACGTACACGCCATACAGCACTATTCCACACTCTAAATTACAAAACAAATGCAGCAACTAATTCGCCGATTAACCGTGCTCTTCATACATTCAATAATGTTTGCCTAAACTCTAATATTGACATTTTCTCAGATTCGCTGCCCAAATTTAAAAGGAGCATCATGTCAATGATATAACTGTTTAATGCGCATACATATCGCTTCACAGATCACCACTTCTCACACATAGACACACACTCACACACTACGCACATCACCCGGTAGTTACTAATTATAAATTCCACTCAAGACATTACAAAGAAACATATCAAAGGTACCCACCATGAAATATTACTTAATATCTGTAAACTCTGTCATCACACTGTAATCAATGTACTGTTTGTTTCTATAAAATAAATAAATAAATGATGAAATCATTCACCGTTGTGTAATTGCTCAATTTGAAACATTACCATAAACAATATCCCTTTTTTTTTTGAGGCAGTGAGACTATGGCATCTCTAATTGGGGTATGTTGTGAGGCTGAAGGTAGTGAGTGGGGAGGGGAAGGAGATGGTGTAGAGGAAGGTGGATACCAAACACAGCTAAAGCCATTTCAAGAAACATTGAACAAACGTGGAACGTGCCGCAAATGGTGACCGAATAACTCGAAATCATGCAACTTCGACACCTTTAAAAAATCATTAAAAATTATCGAAAAAAAATGGTTAAATATGTTACTTGTATTAGGTTATAAGGTATTTTAAATAATTTTTTTCATTATAAAGATTTTCAAATTGGATGATGAAATTGCATGATTCTGAGTTGTCATGGATTTGCTGCAAACATATTTCGTATATATATTTTTTTTCTTTGTGAAAAAACAAATCAATCAAATAAAATTTATTTGCGCACGCTAAGATTTGAAACCACATCTTTCGGGTTGCTGTTCGAGAACCTTGACTACAAATATTTCTGTAAAATTTGTTTTTCATAAGCGCTTCATTGTTTCACTGGGACTCAAAAAAGTTATTATTATTATGTTTAAATTTGTTTTAAATTTTTGAGTTCTCAAAATGTACACATGTGATGATAAATTGCAAACAAATCAAGTGATTTTCCCCTCTTGGTTTCCAGGTCGCAAGTTAGCCCGCCAGTCCACGGGTTCCGGGCGCCACGACCCCTCGGCGCTGCCAAACCCCAAGGACCACCAGGCCGTCCAGGAGTACTTCCTGCAGCAGATCCAGCTGGGCGAGGAGCTGCTGGTGTCTGGAAACCTGGACGAGGGCATCGAGCACTTCGGGCGGGCCATCGCCTTCTGCGGACAGCCCAACAAATTGCTGGAGGTGAGATTGGCTTTTGATATCAACCCTGATGATCAAGCCTCTTTAAGGGTAGAGTCTGATTCAGCCGTGTGTATTTTCCAGTGCATTTTTTGAAAAATATAATATATTTTCGTTCACAAAACTTTTTTTACATATAAAGTTACATTTGAACAAGGAAAATACCAGAACATTTGACTTGAATATCTATACACATAGATATAACAGCCGCAAGCGGAGGGTCTGATCAAATTGGTTGGAATTCTGGAGTCCTCGGAAATTACCTGAAACATAAAATTTAAAAAAAAAACATTATACAGTACAATCTCACTAATCCGGCACTTCACTAGACCGATACGTCCAATAATCCGGCACCCTCCGCCCGCGCCTCCCTTGCCCCTCTACGCCTATTTTTTTATTTTTATTTTATATAATAGTTTCAATAGCAACGTTTGTACATTATGTAGGTATAAAGTATAATACAAGTATACATTTTTTGTCTTTTCACAGTCCTCCTCACTAGGGTTTCCTGTTCTGAGGTGGCCGGTAGTTTTTTAAACTTTTGTATTTAGTAATATGTAATGATATGCGCTCCATCGCCGCGTCGCCGTCTGGCACTAGCAGTCTATCACAACACTTATCTCGTGTGCACGTGCGTACGTATTTACCTGTTGTTTTGAAGTGAGAATAGTGTGTAATTAAAAATGTCAAGTAAACGGAAACACAAGACACTAGATTTGAAAGATAAAATGGACATTTTAAAGAAGTCAAAAGCAGACCTCAATTAAGGAGTATTTTAAAACTACGTAATTTTGAGATATGTTACAGTTACAATAAAACCTGTTAAACAAGAACACAAATATGTACATACATTATATTCTCTTTATGAAATGCTCTTTCTCTATATAATCCAGTATTCCGAACATTCCAATAATCCGACACCCTCTGGTTTTTAATAGTACTGGATTAGTGAGATTGTACTGTACTAAGAATGTCGCATGAACCTCAGTTTGCAAAAAAAATCTTTATTTAAACTTTGAATCAAGTGAATCTGATGAAAAATGACCTACAATTCCAACCAACTTGAAAAAATTGGTTTTGAGAAGAACCCATTTAAAGTTTTCGCTTGTAACCGGATCGCTTCGTTATCCGTCTTCCTGTTTCGCGCGCAACTTTATTAATGTATTCTCCACAAGTATAGGAAGATTTTTAAGAACTTTCTTGTTATTAGACCTCAGACTCTCGATGGGGGTTTTGATTTATTGCTTGAAAAGTGTCAAGCGCATTGCCTTGCTGGGAATTTATTTTTGCAATCAATTGCAACCAGTATATTTTTCTGCACATTTTTCGGAAGATTGAATGCATCTGTCATCATTTTAATACGCGGAGGGTGAGTGCAAAGGACACGCATAGGCGCCGGTTAAACACATGCCCTTAATATTTATAACGCGCCAAAGGCAAACAAGGGGAAGATAATGTAAGAAAATATTAGTAATACATTTAATTATTTTAATTTAAATAATGATTATTATTTACAATGTTAGTTTATGCCTTCTAACATTGAAGGTGTTTACATTATTATAAATACACTAACAATTTTCCAATCGCAAGAAAATTTTTCTATTAGCATTTCATGAACTCTCAACGAAAACAATATGGTTACATGCACTTAAGCCTTTTTCGCACCTGATAAGTAGTAAGTCAAGTAGCGAGTGACTCGCTACTTTACTTACCAAAAAGTGTTCGCACTGCTGTCAAGTAGAGTTCATTAGTAACCAGCGCGTCGCGACATGACGGGCTGCAACAAAATAAATTAAATACGCTAATTAAGCCGATTGTAATGCTTTTTTTAGAAGAGGTGGAAGAATAAATCAGTGAGATGAAAATAAATAAACTATGGTCACGAAAATAGATTAATAGCCGCAAAAATAAAGAATGTTAGAGCAGCATTTTGGCTCCAACGAGACGACATATCACGCGTGTCTGCATCTACGAATGAACTGCACATGTCAGTGCGCAGGGTCGCATGGAGGGGGATTCTACTCACCGAAAAAATAGAACCAAACGAATTAAATCTACTAAAGATCTGACTAGCCTACTCTACTAAAATTGTGGTGTTAGGACACATTTAGTTATGCTACTCTACTATACTACTAAAATACTCGCCCAGTCAGAACGACTCTTTATATGGATTAACTTGTTGAAGGCCAGTATACAAAAATAATATTTTTTCAATACGACGTAAAATATTTGACAGTTCTCACCTTTCTTACGAATTCAATTTTTATAACATTTCTTTTGTGATGTATTACAAAAATTACATCAAATAAATGTAGATAAAACGAACTTCCTAATAATCACTCCAATATATTTTTTTAATATTAATTTGATAATATGTTCTATGTATAATATGGAGCTCGTGGGATTGCACCACCCTCCCCGAGATCTAGAATAAACAATAAAAAATAAAAAAAATCTAAACTTTCCACAATGGATTTATATAAAAAAACAATGAATAAATATAGACTTTGAATATTACAGCGTTCATATTATCAAGCGGCAGCCATTTTGTCCGCCATCTTTGGTGCCCGGCGCGTCATTGGCAATTAATATGAATTATTCGGAGTGGCTAAGTGCTATCCAGTATTTCGTTATGTCAAGATCGAGAATGGCCCAAGCGATTCTGACCTTGTTCTTCATACAATTTCTTTATACATAATGGGCAAAATCACTTCAAAAATCCGGACACGCCGGAGGGACTGCGGCCAATTAGAGGTTAATCTTCAACAAAGGTCATAGTTTTATTTAGCGTTCGGTTATACTGGTGAAAGAGGCTGTTAATGCATTTCTCTGTCCTTAACCTCTAATTGGCCGTATGATCACTGGTTTTTGGAAGCGATTTTGTCCCTTGTGTATAATTAAATTGTATCAAGAACAAGGTCAGAATAGCTTGGGCCATTCTCGTTCTTGACGTAACGAAATACTGCATAGCGTCTAGCCTCTTGGAATGATTTTAATAAATTGTCGATGACGCGGCGGGCAAGAAAGATAGCCGACAAAATGGCCGCCGCGTCAAAATATGGACGGAGTTGGTTTAGAAACTCTATCTATATTCTTTCATTGTTTTTGATATAACTTCATTGTGGAAAGAATAGATTTCAGGTATTATCAGAAAGATCGTTTTATCTACATTATTTTCATGTAATTTTTGTAATACATCACAAAAGAAATGTTATAAATATTGGATTTGTATGAAATGTCAAATTTCTTACGTCGTAATGAAAAAAAATATTTTTCCTATGCTGGCCTTAAAAAAGTTAAACCTATCACGCTCTTCTTATCTCTATTAAAATAACTTGTATATAGTTTAATAATGTCCGTCTCTTGAAAAGGTCCCTTATAAAGTGAATATTAGTATCATCACAAGTATTTTACGACAAGCACAACGCTTCTGGTCATACAAATTTAACGACAAGAGTAGGAATTGCAAATTTACTGAAATTTTCTTAATTGACGAATGTAATTAAATTTGTTGTGAACTCGTCCAAAATCAGATATTGCTCGAGGTTTCACAATAATTGCATCTTTGGACACTGAATTATCGGTAAAAATTAACAGTAATATCCACCATAATACAGTGAAACCCTCTTAAGAAGTTTGGTTTTTTGGTCCCTCGAAGACCAAATGGCCCAATTTTTCCCACTTATAAGGTTTTCCCGCCTAAGAAGTTTTTTTCCGGTCCCTTGCAATACTTCTTAAGAGGGTTTCACTGTACCTGTATTCATGGACATTTCAAGTAAATGTTCACTACCTGAAGATTTTTAATGTTGAAATATTTTGAAAGTCTCGGCCGTTATCGTCCTGTCGTCCTGTATTACTCAGAAATTTATGTAAAAGTGTACCATCTATCTGGTACAATACTCAGATTACTCATAAACCCCACTAAATCTATTATAATACAGAAAAACTTGTAGTGAATTAAACGAAATCTGGATGTGTTGGATCACTAGTAGGATATTTCAAAATATTGTACTGATGTACCAGACCGTTATGCCTTCCGCTATTATTTGATTTATGGCGAGCATTCGAATACTGTTGTTCTCATTATCTGATAACTTAGTATTTGGAGATGTCTGACTAATCAACTAGAAATCAATGTACAGGGTGTCCGGGGGTAAATGCATTAACTTTAAGAGGTCACTCTACATGATGGTAGGAGTAAAAAAGATAAATAACTTTTTCCAAAATTCCAACTTTTTTTTTTTATACAAAAAGACATACCTATTAAAAATCCTTAGTGTAAGGTACAAACTTGCCTGATAAATTTGCTGTGAGTCAGCCGGGTGCAATTGTGGCAGTTGTGATTGTTACGTATCATAACAGCGGAAAATAATAGTGTTGGCTGTACACGCCGGAGCAATTTATCATTTTAACAACCTTTTTGACGACCGTCCGTGGTTGAGTTATTTCACAATAATTAATAAAAATAATATATGTTATATTTGCGGCACGTTCCAGAGTGGAAGATACTCTCAGTATCGCCCTGGTGTAAGACCACCATTCAGAATTGAAACGTTGCTTAATAATGGCTTTAGCCGTGTTTAGTGACTAGATCTGAATAGCCAGGTACTTTCCCACCTTCCTCTTCCCCATCTCCTTCACTTCCCTACTTACCTTCAGCCTCACAACATACTCCAATTGGGGATGCTATATTCTGACTGACTCCAGAAGGGAGCAGTTGGGACTCTTGTGAGGTATCTCTACAAAAAAAAAATATAATAAAAAAAGTACCCCTAAAAGTCGGAATTTCGAAAAAAGTTACTTACTATCATGTAGAATCACCTCCCGAAGTTAACGTACCTTACCCCCGGACACCCTGTATTGTCAATTGGATTGTTTTGATGAAGTGAAATAACACAAAACTGCACTATACAAATGTTACAGAGGATGATCCTCAATGATTTGGAGTAATCAAGTATCACAGGCGTCTGGTGGTTCAGTTCAACTGATGCGCTTGTTGTCAACAACCGTCCACTAATGTTGTGTTGTTTGTTTGCGTTTCCAGGTCCTGCAGCAGTCCATGCCGGCACCCGTGTTCCGCCTCTTGGTGCAGAGGCTTCCCCTCATCATGCAGAACTGTGCGCCCCTCAGGGCGGCTTCCATGCAAGACGACGATCTCGAATAAACAGTAAGCATATTCTACATTCACTTAACTCGATACAGGAACATCATTTCCCTCATGTCATATTTGGGATATTTTTAACCCGTCGCAGGCCGCATTTCCCTTGGCGGGTTCGGATTTTTGAAGCGATTTTGTCCCTTATGTATAAAGAAATTGTATGAAGAACAAGGTCAGAATCACTTGGCCCATTCTACTTCTTGACGTAACGAAATACTGGATAGCTTCTAGCCTCTCCGAATAATTCAAATTAATTCTCGATGACGCGGCTGGCATCAAAGATGGCCGACAAAATGGCCGCCGCGTGATAGTCTATATTTTTTCATTGTTTTTGATATAAATCCATTGTGGAAAGCATAGATTTGAGTGATATTAGGAAGATCGTTTTATGTACAGAATTTTCATGTAATTTTTGTAATATATCACAAAAGAAATGTTACAAAAATTGAGTTCGTAAGAAAGGTGAGGAATGTCAAATTTTTTACATCCTATTGAAAAAAAATATTTTTCCTATGCTGGCTTTCAAAAGGTTAAATAAAGGAATGGTGAAATTATTTCCCAGTGCGAACAGTAGTAGTGTTTTAACAAGAGCTCGCAAAAAGGTTTGTACTGACACATTATTATTTGCCGGATGTTGCGCCGTACGGCTTCTATCTGTTGCCTGTAAAATCTGCATTAACCTTTTAAAAGCCAGCATATGAAAAATATATTTTTTCAATACGACGTAAAATATTTGACATTTCTCACCTTTCTTACGAACTCGATTTTTATTACAAAAATTACATCAAAATAATGCAGATAAAACGAAGTTCCTAATAATCACTCAAATCTATGCTTTCCACAATGGATTTACAGTGAAACCCTCTTAAGAAGTTTTCAAGGGGCTGGAAAAAAATACTTCTTAGGCGGGAAAACCTTATAAGTGGGAATAAAGTGAACCATTTGGTCTTCAAGGGACCAAAAAAACCAAACTTCTTAAGCAGGAAAATTTATTAAGAGGGTTTCACTGTAATTCACTAATTTTTCAATTTATTAATTAAATAAAAAATTTCATTATAAAGCAAAAAAAATTGTAAAATGCTATAAGTAAGACTAAAAACTGTTTTAGTTTTGTTCTCAAAATATGATTAAATAAAATATATAAAAATTAAATCGATTTTCATTTATTTATTTACTTAAAATTGAAATATCTTTAAAAAAATCCTGAAATAAAATGTCAAAATTTTTGCATCCGCAATAATAACCCTGGTATACACCATAGAAAATTAATTACAAAGAATTGCGAGGAGCTACAATTCTAAAATTCTCAATGTCTGGAATGATATTGGCGCAAGCGATTCTGACCTTGTACAGTTTCTTTATACATAAGGGTTAAAATCACATTTTATTTTTTAACCTCTCACCTGTCACCCGGTCACCGGTGTCCGAGTTCGTAATCACTTTTCATGTTAATTTATTTGTTTTTTACTTTAACCTTGTGGCATATTAAAGATTTTTTATAAATTAATTGTTTTTTTTCAGAACACCAAATTACCAGTGGAGCAGATAGAAATTCCAAATTCAAAATGCCTCTATTGTTCAAAAATAAGCCCTACTCCCTTAATTCACCTACAAATCTATCCATAGCCCTTTTATACAATACATAATAGAAACATTTGTTACAAATATAACAAAGGTATTTTAAAAAAAAAAAACAATAATCATGAATGTTAGAAATTCCAAATCAAATTTTCATAAAATTATTAAGTTTTTATTTTTGCTTAATTTATGTTAAACATAAAACAAATCAATAGATTTGTATTTGATTTTTAATAATTTTTTCTTCATTCAAATTATCACAAAAAAAAAATTATGTTTTTTTTTTTTCTCATTTTTTGTTTTTGTATCTGTACTTTGAATGTGAGTAAGAATAGTTTTTAGTTCTAGTCGTAATGAAAATTATATGGATAATTTTACGCTGCAGAAAGTTGTGTAAAAAAATTTCAAATATGTATTACCAAAATTTGAAAAAATGTAATTTTAAAATTAAATACAGCAATTTTGTTTTTATCACTGTTTAAAATATATTTGATTTTTATTTTATTTTTTCTGACGCTTGAAATTGAATGACACCACAGCTAACGGTAGTAGATGTTCTCAGTATCGCCCTGGTGAAAGACCACCATTCAGAATTGAAATGGCTTTATCCATGTTTAGTGACCAGATCTGAATAGCCGGGTACTTCCCAACCTTCCTCTTACCAATCATCAGTTATAGCAAAGATTGGGTCCAATTTAAATCAAATATTACAAAATAGTGGTGTTAAAACAATGTTACTGTTAATATGATTTGAGATTTTCATGGTCAAAAGTAATATCGTGATTTATTTTTGGGTTATTATGCCTTTTTGCACTACACCCTTCTTTATCCTTCCATCATCTTATGCAATGTGTGTAGATGCTATACCGTGTTGCCAGCTTCACTCTAAGAGCCAATATTACAGTACAATACAAAATGGTTTTCGGTAAATTCAATTAATATTAATAAAGATGACTGGGTTAATCTCAATAGTTTTGGGTGTCCGGTAATTGACGGCAACACCGAAACAAAATGCAGAAAACCATTTTAATACCAGCTTTTGGAGGGTTGTAGCTGGCAACACGGTATCCCATCTATATACATAAACAATTCATTGCAAACTTCGATTATACATCTGCCCTGATGATGGGCACTGTAATGCTGTCTAAATGTTGGCTAAAGAACCCAAAAATAAATTACAATAAAGTTGCCGTAATCATTTATAATATTTTTCATCACAAACTGTTTGCTATCTATAAAAATATTTTATATTTCACGAATTTAAAATTTCATTTTAAAAAGAATCATTGTATATTTTTAGCAGCCTTTCATACAAAATGATTCTTACATTTTATGAATTGATTCACATTAAATCAAACTCCCGCAGCTAGACTATATATCACAACCGGAGTTGCTTGCATACAGCATGATTAAAAATGTTATTATACAGGGTGTCCGGGGATAAAGCGCATTAACTTTAGGAGGTGATTCTACATGATAGTATAACTAAAAAAGATAAATAACTTTTTTCGAAATTCCTTCTTTTAGGGGTACTTTTTTGGTAAAAAGATAAAATTAGACCGGCGTGTGCGGCCAGCATTATTATTTTACGCTGTTACGATATGGGTGAATCATAACCATCCAACGCTTCCGGCTGACTCACAGCGGGTAAGTTTGTACCTTACACTAAGGATTTTTAATAGGTACCCTTTTTGTATGGGAAAAAAGATTGGAATTTCAGAAATATTTTTTACTCCTACCATCATGTAGAATCACCTCCCGAAGTTAATGCACTTTACCCCCGGACACCCTGTATATTACTTATAATATAAAGAACACACTGTAAAACTTTTCAAATGTTCTAATTTGATGATTGTATGCACTTGTTTGTCTCTTTCTTGCTAATGACAATAAGAAGACGTAAGCAAGACAAAAGGCTGTGGGAGGCCTATTTATATGCACCGATACACACAATCCTAAGATTGAGTTGTTTGCCTCAACTCTAATTCTGATAATTATAACTAAAAACATCTTTGTTTTTTATAAAGTTTTGTTGTGGAATTTTCAATTTTAAAAAAACATTTGTGTCGAAAACAAATGAATGAATGATGGACAAGCAGTCCCGTCGAAAAGAGATACTAGCGACATCTTACAGAGATGGAGTGATATAACTTAATTTAGATTTTTCGCAGAGCATATATAATCACAATCACTTTAATTTTCAGAGATAAAATGTAAAATAGAAAATTTTATGACACATTTCCTTTACGTGAATATTATTATATTTATTTATAGTTTTAAATTACCTGAATATCATGTGAAAAGCAATAGATATGCTTATATTCTTCCTAATTATAAAATAACATGCCTTATTTTGCTAAAGTTTTCTGCAAAAATGTTCCCAAAATGATTCTATTTTAATTTTCGCTTTCCTTCTTAATAAAAAAGGCGTTATTTTTTTAAATTTTGATGTTGTCATGTGTTCCTTACTCTACGTAAAATGTAGATAATATACATTATTGTAAAAAAAATAGAATATGAAATTAAGTCAAAATATTTCATATTTGACTGGGTAAATATAAAACAATAGAATATCTCATTATTTGCAAGGAAAATAAGACTTTCCAACCTTTCTCTTCTCATCTCCTTCCCCTCTGCACTTACATTTTTCCAAATTGAGGTGGCTGTATACTGGTTTTGAGTAGTTGGGACTCTTGTGTGATCACACAAAAAAAACTCAAGCAGTTTTAAACAGTTTTAAAGAAGCAATTTTAAACAGTCTAAATCAGTCTAAATTGCATAATATCTATTTTTCAGCCCCTTTTCAAGCATAATATAAACGTATAATCTTGGCATGGAAATTTTATCACATAATATTGTCTAAATTAATTCTGGCATCTGATCAATTTGGAAAGTTGTCGATTATTGAAAAATTGTCGTCTTGACTTTTGTCCTTTTGGGCATTTTGTAAATTAAATTAATGTGGGTGTTAGGAAAAGTGTGCAAAATGTTATTTTTGAAAAGTTGAAACTTTGGCAACACGGGTTTGAGAGATTTCTTCCATTTACTGAAGAAGTGTCAAAATTTGGAGGAAAAATATATGGAATAAAAAAAAGTGGTTATGTTTTGTGTGCTATTTCTGTGAAAATGTCATCAAAATATTTGTCATATTGTTAGTATAGTTTACATTAAAATGGTTCATATTGTGTAATTTACATTAAAATGGTTCATTTTGTGTAATTTCCATTAATATGGTTCGTTTTGTGTAATTTGCATTAAAATGGTTCATTTTATGTAATTTGCACATTAAAATGGTTCATTTTGTGTAATTTGCATCAAATGGCTCACTTTGTGTGATTTGCATTAAAATGGTTCATTTTAATGTATGTTGCATTACAATTAATTTTAATGCACCAAAACTGTTAATTTTGTGTAACATTTGCATTAAAATGTCAATTTTGTGTGTAATTTACATTAAAATGGTTCATTTTCAACATATTTTTCTATTTTATCTCTTACTGGGATGTGTTTTTATAGTTTCTTGTATTTTTCCATCCAAATGTGGATAATTGATTCAAGTATTCGGTTGAAATCTCAGAATAAGGCACTTTATAGAGGAAATAAATTATTTGTGAAAATCGTCATAGAGAAATTAAAAGTTGTGTGGCATTTATTTTATGATGAAAACTGTTGAAAGATGATAAAAATGTTATATAATATTATTGAAATTGATTTATCACATAAACTGCATTTTCATTTTTTCAATTCCCAAGTTGTTTATTTTTTTAAAAAGAAATACAAATATTCTGCCAATATTTCAACTCCTATTACCATAATGGTGGTAATAAAAGATGGATATAAAATGAAGGTTGGAAAATGTCACTTGTGCGGTGATGGAGGACTTGGTTCGGCAGAAGATTGAACCTGCAACACCGCAGTGGGAACCCGAGGCTTTGGACCATTCAGCTTCTATTCTACATGAACATAAATGCTTAAGACCAGGCTTGGTCTTTTATGAGCACAATAAAGAATTTCAATTTGAAATATACAGTACTAGCTGAAGTCCTCAGTGTTGCCCGGCCTTTATGCACAGTTTTATGAAATCAGATATAAACAGCAGTAATCTTCAGCTTGTTTTGAAGGTCAAGTGTACAAAATTTCATCAATCTCAGAATAAAAATGGATACTTTTGAAATTAGCTATCACTTTGTGGTTATCCATTTTATAATTAAATGAAACAATATAACTTAGTTACAACCACTGATCAGTGGTTGTAACTAAGATATATTGTTTCATTTAATTATAAAAATGGATATTTATTTTTTTTTAATTTTATTTATTTCAATTTATTTCACCTCTTACACACAACAATTTTACAATTTTAATCATTGTTTAACTAATTAAAAACCAAAATATAATAAAAAGGTATAACAAAAAGGTGAAAACATAATTTTTTTTGGTTTCTACACCAATTAAGAGAACTGGCTCTTGAGCTTGGTGTAGGAGTTATGTAAGAATATACAATTTTTAGTCCATAATTAATATAATATCTTAAGGACTAGATTAATGAAGACATTATACAATATTTTATGGTTTGATTTACATGATTAAGGTCACATGATTTTATTGCATACAGTTTTTTAAGAATAGTTTGATCTTTTTCTGGAATAATGCTAAATTTCTTATTTTTTTTTAATTCTTCGGGAAGGCTATTGAAGTAAGTTATCCCTTTATATACATAATTATTTTGCATTTGTTTAAAGATTAAATGCATGCCGTCAGCCACAAACATTCTTTATATAAATATAATACGGCATCCCCAATTTGTGGTATGTTGTGGGGCTGAAAGAAGTGGGGAGGGGAAGGAGTTGGGAAAGAGGAAGATCACTAAACATAGCTGAAGCCATTCCAAGCAACGTTGCCATTAATGGTGGTCTTTCGCCAGGGCGATACTGAAAATATAATCCACTCTGAAGAAGATTGGCATGCTTAACTTTGCAGTTTTTTCTTTACATTAGCTCCACACAGGAGGCCCTGAAGAAAAAAATTTCTCTCAGGGCCTATATCATCTTTCGGGATGCTGTGTGGACAATCTTTTAGGGAAAGGAAGTTCTGGGAATGCAAAAGGTATGAGGGTTGGTTATCTCAAAACATAGTACTAATCAACTGGAAGATCTATATATCATTATCATTGAAACAAATCATTTTTCCCACAAAATACATAATATTACCTTTATTTAACAATATTTTCAACTATACATTTTTACACAACATCATAATATCAGTTCATTTAAAAAAATATTATATGGTAACAAAGTCATGCTCTGTATTGGCCGTTGTTGTATGCTATGAGTAAAATTCTTATACCCCGTTAAATAGACAAATTTCTCACAAAAACTTTTCAGCTTTTGTTATAATTATGTTTTTTAATAAACTGAAAACTTGAAACAAAGGAAAATATAAATTGAAAAACATATTAGCTTGATCCTGTCATGCCATCAAAACTAAACGCCAAAAACCACAATGATTTAACTGTTTATTATATTGAAATACCAGCGTAAGACGTCTGACATGTGCAACATGGTAACACTTCTTCGTACATAAACACAATCTTTACCACAATCTACACATCTGCCCTGATGTTGGCCCCAGGATTTCAATTTTTCAAATTTCCCCCTCAATTTGGGAGGCCGGGTACCGATGCCCCGGGAACCATTTATTGGATAACCAACACCTCTGCCATAGGTCACCCCAAGAGGTTCGCTACGTTTGGTGACTTAGCAGGGGTGCCCGGGTTCATTGTATTGGTCTTGGCGGCGGATGATCTAGACACACTGAATCCTAGATTCCTACCCAACCCTCATACCTTTTTCCTTCCCAGAACTTTCTTTCCGTCCTTTCCTTAAAAATACCCTTCACACAGCATCCCCAAAGGTGACATAGGCCCTGAGGGAAATTATTTTCCTCAGGGCCTCCTGTGTGGACCATGTAAAAAAAAAAAAAGTTACTCTGTCTGAAACTTGGCTAAAGAAAGAGGAAGCGCAACACATCGCAATTACATACTCAAAAATTAATAATAATAAATTTATGAATTTCATTCAATATTTGTAATTTGTTATCGATTTCAGTAGATGTAAGGAAAAACTGAGCTTACTTTGGGCCTACCACACAAACAATGTCCTTTATGACTGCTGTTAAGTCATATTTGTAAATTTATAACACTTTGGGAAGCCTGGATAAGCAAATTAAGTCACTTAAATAATTTAAAACTAGCACATTTTAAACAAAGATTCGCACCAATTCAACTTTAAATATATCTTTATTATGCTTTGAAAGGAAGACGATATTACGTATGCCATCACCATACAAGTTGGGCATGTAACAAGAAAAAGAGGTCACCCATAGATGTGACGGGCTTTGAATGGGTGAGAGCTGCCAAAAAACTACACAACTGAACACATTTGGCCCTATGTTCAAAGCTGGAGGCCAGAAGGCTTATAATGAAGATTTACAAATTTCATTATGCCAGAGCTTACTGCTTTAAGAGATTTTTTCTACCTCAGAAAGATAAAACAGATTTCTACGATAAAATTACATACAAACAACTAAGATATGTAATAAATGTATAAATTAAAACTAAAAATATTATCATATTGTAAAAATTACATATTTTATTAGCTTTTGAAGCCAATTTGAACACTTTTACGATCTGTGATGATTTTTTTATATTAATAAATATGTTTTTACATGTGTAACAATTCTTATAAAATTTTAAATAATTTCAAACAAATACTTTGGTACCACTCAATTTTATAAAAAAAAAATTTAACGCTAAAGTATTTGTTTAAATTATATTTTATTTGATCTTTTTGTTATCAATAATATAACGGATTTTTACAAACAAATAAATTATTATAAAATCATTGTAACTAATTTTTAATTCATAAATTTTATTGCACAATTTTTTTTAATAAATTAATTAATAATTTATAAAAAAACAATATAATATCGTAGGGTAATTACTACAACATGGTAACTCCAAAATCAACGTTTTTAAACAAAATCTCGTCTACGAATGCTACAAACTGAAATTTCGTAACGAATTGTTTGTTATTTGAATATGTTTTTTTTGGGCATCTCGAAAAAAAGGTATCGTTTAATTCTATAATTAGGTAACTGTAGTTACCACAAGTGTTTTTTCATGTTTCAATTAGGCAACTAGATTTAGCTAGATGTAGCACTAAAATTTGTGGAATCGCTTAAGTTTTTTTCGTTACATTTTTATATGTAACAATTAGGTAAGTCATTCAATTTTTGTAAATAAATACATAGAAAATGATTAGACAATTTCTCATACTTAAAATATAAGTATTAGGCGCTCCGCCCACTGAGGCAACTGAAAACCAACTAAAACCGGCTTTTTCTCTGTCTTGATTGGTCAAAAAGCTTGTTTAACCATAGACGAACTACGAGACAGCTGACAGCTAGCAACTAGCAACGGCCACCCAGGGCAATGAGCAGTGACAGTCGCAAGATGGTCGCAAGTCACCGCTTGCGTTACCATTGACAACGGGGTTTTGTGTGATTGTGTAGTGTGCGGACCATCACATTGTCATACAAAGACAGTTGGCAGTTGAGAGTTTTCAGTTGCCTGAGTGGGCGGAGCGCCTTACAGTTCCTTAACACTATAAATATACAACAACCGGTTTATCAAATTGATTATACCAACTTATAATTCAATTTCGCAAAAAAAGGTGATTTTAGAGTTACCTAGTTGTAGTAATTACCCTACGATATTATAATGTATTGACTTTCAAGATGTCTAAGTCTAATCGGTATAAAAATCAAACTTTAGTGCCATATTTTGACACCATGCTGCCAATTATGATTATAGTCATAATCTAAGGAAAATATATGATGCAAACTGAATTGTAGAAGTTTTGGACACCCGAGGAAGAGACGGTACGATCGATTATTTAAAACACTTCAGTCAGGCCATGTCAATAGTCAGAATAACAAAAGAATTTGAATAAGACGATGTATGAATGTGAATGAAGCAAGGTGTGTATGTCAAGACAGAGTTGTTTGGCAGTGCATAAAAACTACTGGAGATGGCATGGTATTTATTGGATTGGTTTGCTACATTTTGTGATTTAATGACGTGCCCTAGTTTGTGGGGTAAGGTTTATCAAGAACTTTGCGGCGGATACTTTTGCCCACCTACTGCGTGGCAGGTCGGATTGGGAGAGACTGGTTGAGGGAGAACTTTTGATCTCTCCAGCCGGACTCTATCGCCTTGCACCGCATTGGGAGGGATGGATTTATACGTTTGTCACTCTAGAACTAGTCACCCCAGATTCCTACCCACCTCTCCTCTCCAAAACTTCCTTTCTCTAAAAAGACTCTCCACACAGCATCCTCAAAGATGACATAGGTTCTGAGGATTTTTTTTTTCTTCAAGGCCTCTAGTGTAGAGATAATGTAAAAAAAAAGGAGGCGGGGCATCGCTACACCATTTGCATTATTATAGGTGAATGATGTTGGCGACACTTCTAGTGCAATAACTATTAATGGTTTATGACTCTTCTTCCTTGTTTCTATTATCTGTTCTGAAGGGTGATATTGTATCTTTTGCAAGAACCTAACGCGTGTTAAATCGTCCGTATACGACACATTTTGAAAGTTTGCTTAAATGCGGTATTCGGTATCGCGCCAACAATCTTTTAAGAGTAAGACACCAACTCTTAAAAGTAGTTACGCTAACACCAGAGATGACTGCGCCTTTGCCGCGTAATCCTCGTTAAGAGATGTCAGTCGTGGGAAAATTTACAAATCGAATGTCATCACGTACAAACATCAAAATAATACGACAATTGGATTAAATTCATGTATTTGTAGGTAATTAATCCATATTGACTGATATCAACACACGACAGGCATAGACAAGCCATTGAAAGCCATGGAAAATCACATAAATTTGACAGCCAATAACGCACGACGGATGCCATCTGACGGATTTTGCCTTTTTGTTTTAATTGTCTTGTAACACTGACTTGACACAAAAGTACCCTTCAGGAATAGTTTATGAATATTAAAACCAATGCATCATATTTTAAAAGTTTATATACATTTATTATGTAAATGATTCAAATTATCAATGACTTCAAATTTGATGCTCTGCATCTAAAGTGATGATTAATTTAGCTTATTTACATAGAAAAGAATTATGCTTTTAAAACATACAATCATATTGCACTAGTTTAACAACAATTTCATACATAACATGAAATCATAAACAACTTAAATTAATATTACGTTCTTATAAATTACATATTAATAAGTTACGAGTATGATACAAATAAAAAACATATTTTTAAAAGAAATTATGACTGAATCAGATATTCAAATGATGACATCATCGACCAAAATTGCAGCAAATTAAATAATTGGGCACAGCTAGGTTTTACGGTTAACTGTACAAATTTTAAATCCATAGATTTTTTGTATCCAAAAAATTTACACTAGCTATGCTAAGCTGTAGGTAGGTACTTTCTTAACAGATTTTTAACAATATTAAAATGTGTTCTATTTTTAAAGTGTAATTAATAAACAAGAGCAAAGTTTGGCGGGAGATTTAAAAATATATGTAAGGAAAATAAATAAATTACGGTAGGTACTTTCTATTCATTTTCTAGCATATTTAAATGTGTTCCTTTTAATATTTTTACAAATTACTTGGTTTTATGTTTTTGACAGATGTTTTGCGGGGAATTCAAATTTGAGGTAAAACAGAGGGGCTAGGGAAATGTTAAAATAGAGTTATAGAAATTACTTTTTGAAAATGTCCTTATTAATATGTGTTATTTAAGAATAATATAAAATATGTGATAATGAAAATAACTTAATTCCACCAAAATTTGAGGATGTTCTTCCGAGAAATCTAAATGTATCCTCATATTGCTAATGTATGTGATATTTTTCATCATAAATGTATTATGCAATATCATTGTATTTTTCACGATTTGTAAAATTTAATCATTTCTTTTATTTTTTATAATTAAAGTCATGGAGATTACTTTTAGTAGTTTAAAAAACTTTACAAAAATCGCTATAATGTTGGGAGGAATGTTGTAAAATTACATAAATTTACTTGAAAATAATGAAATTTTTTTCAATCAGTCACAGTTTTAAATAAAGCGCAATTTGAAAAATGGGATAAGAAAGACTTTAAAAAATCAGATATAAAGTTAAGAGAAAACCGGGCAGCATTTTGTCCATACAAACGTATTCCTAAATTTTCTCTCTAGATTTTGACATTAGTATAAATGTTTTTCAAAATAATAGATATAAATAGATATCGACCACTAGTGTGTCGGTACGTTTTGCTTTTTTTGATAAGTTACTTCTTACAGGAGTTAAATCCTCCAAAAATCGTTAAAATTGCCTGATTTGAACGCCATCAACAGACGTTCAGTATAGAAGATTAAAAATGTATTTAAAAAAAAAGATAAAATTGCTATATTTCAAAAGGTGACCAAAATGTTCAGAGGAAACTTTTTAAGTGTATGAATATTGAGTACAAACTTTTCATCGATGTTGATTCCTCACATGATAATTCATCATGTCTCGAAGCGTCGAAAACTGATAATTGGGGTTTTTAACCTTAGGTTAGGTTAGGTTAATGTGAGTTATGATGTGATGAATTATCATGTGAGGAAGTATCGTGTCTGAATAAATTTACTATGGAAATTCAGACGCTGAGATCTCATAGTCCGATTAGACATGGAACCATTTTAAAACAGTGTTTTCAGACTGGCAACTTTTAAAGTAATGAAAATTATTTTTAATGAAATTGTTACTAAAATATTCCACACAACACAGGGCAATATATCTTATTAAACATTATGAAATAACAAATGTAAACAATAGCACCATTTATTTGGTAAAATATATTATGAATAATATTAATTTATTAACTTGTTTTTCATTTATTCTTCACAAACTAGGTTAGGTTAGGATACACTGTACAGAAAATCCCTACAAATGTTATTTATACCGATTTGACAGCTCATCTATAGTGACGTCGCCAATTTGCATAAGGCTTAGGCTCCAAATTATGCGTTCAAGAAAATTTTTCGATATTTGATAATGTTCAATCAATTTCACCAAATGTAAGGAAAAATTGAGTTTACTTTTGTCACACTGACACAGCAACAAATCAATTCTATCGCTTTATCTCTGCAGTGGTCATAACACTCAGTATGTTGATAGTTCGGGTGATTAGTCACACATCTCCAAAAAATCTAAATTTGAATTGAGTTAGCAGTTGTCCACTCGAGCGCTTTTTGCCACATTATGGCACTATTTCCAAAACCTCGGATTGCTTTGTTGCCAAAATGTGGCAAATTAATTTTTTTTTATTTTTTTATTAAAAAAACTATATAATATATTGTATATTCAAAATATAACAAAATAAATATTCTCTACATTCTTTAAAATGTTTTAAGGTTAAAGATTTAATTATATATTTTTTATAAATCCTAAAAATATGTGATAATAGACAAAAGATAAAGGAATTCATTGGCTACATAGAACTATAATCAGTTTGTATGTCTCTGTATTCAAATTCGGAAGTATGACTTTTTTTAATGTGGGCAGAAAAATTTCCTTTAGCAATCCGAGAAAAAATATTTTAATTGCTCTGTCGCTCCAGTGGTTATAATTTGTAAAAGTGTACCCTCTATCTGGTACAATACTCAGATTACCCATAAACACCACCAAATCAATTATAATGCACAAAAACTTGTAATAGTGAATTAAACAAAATGTTGATGTTTTCTGGGTCACTAGTAGGATATTTCAAAATGTCATACTAATGTACCAGAAACGGAGTTTTATAGTATATTTAATATGTAAAACACAGACACATGCAAATAATATTAGATTTATGGTGAGCATTCCAATATTGCTTTCCTCATTATCTCAAAACTTAGTATGTATTTGGAGATGCCTAACTCATCAACTGGACGATATATGTACACTTTAAAACAACTATTTTGGATAAATGTTTAAAATCAGTTATCTACAAATGTATCATTTAATTCTTAATAATTTTAACAGAATTATATTTTGCAAACTAAAGAGCAGTAAAAAATAAAAATTAGAAAGATTCAACATTTTTTAAAACAATCATTACTATTATTAGCTATCGATTAATTTAAAAAATAAATTATATTATGCATTTCATGCTTTTTTTTTTTTTACAAAAATATACTCTCGCTTTGAATTGGTCATTAACAACAATATGTACTATGAACAATGATTATTATGTACTTAAAGTTAAAGCGGTATAGACCTTATTAATTTAACACACTTTAGGCGGGAGAAAAAAAAAGGAACCCGAAAATGGAATTAGTTTTAAACCGATATATCTCTGAAAATAATATGTACGAGAGTGTTAACTTGAACCGTACGGGCATTAGCGTATTAATATACTTTAATTCGATATTTGAATTCATTTTTTAATATAGTACTCTCAACACACCCCAACTATGAACGTATTATCCAAAATTACAGTCTACTTTTTAATAGGATTCTATAATCAGAAGTTAAAGTCAGTGTTGGGACATTTTGTGACTTTTATGTGCAAAAAAATTACATTAGTTTTCACTTTGGTTCAAATTATTACAAAAAAAAAACAATTTGCACATCTCCAGTGCCAAAGTTTAGGTTTCCTTTTGACAAAATATTCTTCCACACAAAAGACAAAGAGATAAGATTTCACCATCTTGTATCACATATGTGGAGTTTAAAAGCAAAAACGCCACTCTCCGTAAATGACGAAATTGAGTTATAAATGCCAATTTATGCGCAATGTCCGTAGCTACAAGATGGTTTTTGAGATGCCTAGAAAAATCAATCGCAAATCATGGAAACATCGAAATGAAAATAGGGTTTAGATGAAAATCACCAATCTCCACAGCGATTAACGAGCAAAATCACCTATCTCCACAAAAGACAATCACAAGCCTGAATTCAAAATAAATTCAACATTACCAACATTATTATAACATTTTTTATTTTAATATTTCACTTTGACTTATACTTTTGAAGATATTACTAAAAAATCGGTTTTTTGTGATTTACCGAAAACAGTACTTTTAGAGTGGCGTTTTTGCTTTTAACCTCTTGTAGACCCGCAGTCCCCCCGGCGGGTCCGGATGTTTGAAGCGATTTTGCCCCTTATGTATAAAGAAATTGTATGAAGAACAAGGTCAGAATCGCTTGGGCCATACTCGTCCTGACATTACAAAATAACTGGATAGCATTTAGCCACTCCGAATAATTCATATTAATTGCTAAAGACGCGCCGGGCACCAAAGATGGCGGACCAAATGGCTGCCGCTTGATATTCGAAGTCTACATTTATTAATTGTTTTTTATATAAATCCATTGTGGAAAGCATAGATTTGAGTGATTATTAGGAAGTTCGTTTTATCTACATTATTTTGATGTAATTTTTGTAATATGTTTATCACAAAAGAAATGTTATAAAAATTGAATTCGTAAGAAAGGTGAGAACTGTCAAATATTTTACGTCGTATTGAAAAAATAATTTTTTTGTCAATAAATTCTACTTTCAATGACGACTTTGCATATGGTGAAGCAACAGAGTCATACATCAAGTTGGCTTATTTAGTTTCATCTCCGTTATGTTGTGACGTGATGCTTTGCTGGCTATTTGATTGGCAAACCAGATGAACAAGTTACATTATGCAGTTTGAGCCATAACTTTGTGCTCTGTTTTATTTTGTAGCGAAGCACGGCATTTAAAGATATGCTTTCGAAACGAGGCAACGGAATTTGACGAGGAGTTTGGTTATGAAATTATACGTGGGTGGTGTTACGTTTGGATCGTAATTATGTACATATGAGAGGGCATATATTATTATCTACGGTTGATATATCGATTCCTAAATGCTTTTAGCGGTATGAGAACGATATTATGGATGTCATAAAATGATATTAAGGCAACTGGCAGTGACAGAATTTTCGGCACACGAAAAACTAATAAACATCAATTTGGTTCACATCAAACACGAAGAGCGTTAAGAGAAAATAATAATATTAGAACCGAAGTTTGACCAGCTATGTTTTTTGATTGTGCATAGACTTTCTCTATACATATTATATACTTGTATAAGTTAAAGCATTGCTTAAATAATACAGAGGTTGTGGTATTTATGTAAATTGAAACTTTACAAATACAGACAGTGATATTTTTTTACAAGCATCAAAAAGGAGAAATCTTAAGTTAGGGTTGTAGAATCACAGCTGCGGTTTTGGGTATGGAGCTCCTGATGAAATTCTGTGCACACTGCATGACCTTGAGAGCCCCGTGTTCGATAAGCTTATTCGCCAACTCTCTTCCCAGATCTTCACACTTGTCTAAAACCTCTTCAGAAAGATTGAAATGTTTCGTCAGACCGCAAAACAATTTGATTTCTTGCTCAGTGCAAGTTTCCGTGTCTGATTTGACTGTAGATACAGTGGAATTAGTGTCATTGTTTTCTGTGGCAGTGTTTTGTTTCAAAAAAGGACAATTTTTAGCTTTAGGTTCGTTAATGATGTCGTACGCAGGAATCGTGACTTGTGCGTCGCTCAAATTGCTCATTTCCATTTGCGAGCTGATCGCAACAGCTTGATTTGCCATGAACGGGCATTTTTTGATGTCGTAGCTTGGTCGGCGAGGATGCATCTTGACCAGGGTCTCGCTGAGACCTTCGCCGTCGGAAAAGTACGGGCATTCTCCCATTACCTCTTGCCCGATCGGATATTCGACAGGACAGACGCGTTTCTTCCCTTCGGCAAATGGGCACAGCATGAAGAGCTTTCCGTGCTTGTTGATTAAGTTTTCAATGTCGATTGGTTCGGCGTTGTCCATCGCCGATTTCATGACTTTCATTCTGCAGCAGTTGACAATCTTTTTATCATCCCCGCTGCCTTGACTTTCGCTTATTTTTCTTCTGCACGAAGTTTCTCCTCCACTTTTGAACATCTTACTATCTGGTTCGTCGATCTTAACCTCTGAACATTCCCCGTTTGATTCCGACAGTTTATGTTTGCCGATAGCTTTGTTTTTCGCTTCAAACGGACAGCCCGACGGTTTGGCGGGCGCTTTAGCATCTTCGAAGACATGGACGAGTTTTTCTTCTATCTTGGTCTCTCCGTTAAGGCTCCATACGGCGCCGGTTATTTTGAGACGCTTGGCAGACTCGGGAGTCAGTTTGAGAACTGTAGCAACTGCTACTGGTGCACTGCAACCACCGTCTGAAAATAGAAACAATTTGTATTTTCATCACAGTTTATTAAAAAGAAGCCAAGCAAGTCTGACAACTACCAAATACTGGTAGAAACTCACTGGGCGACGCAGCAGGTCTATTATCAGCAGACTGCCATCTCACACATACCTGACACCTGTAGTTGTTGGGATTGGAAAAATTGGAAACTGATAGCTGTGGGAAATGTAAACAGGCTGAAGAAATAAATTTCATTTATTGCACCAATGTCCAGTTGCCTCGATTAGAAGAAGGCTCAGATATCTGGGAAGTTAAATATCATATTGTGGAACCAGGAGACAAGGACATATTAAAAAGGATAGGGCTACTATCAGGGGAATAAGACAAAACATGAGAGATAGCACAATGAGCCTATGGCCTGAGTACTATGGAAGCTATGCAGACCATCCTTCTTATCGATAACAAGAGTAATATTTCTTTTCACGATTAAACATATTTACTTAATAATAGGAATACCATAAGGCACCGTATTAGGTCCTCCTTTATTGTGAATATAATGTAATATCCCACTTTTATGGGAAGAAAGCACAGATACCGGGTAGGATATCTGGGAGACATGGAGAAACATCCAATGACAACCCTAGTGGACTATATTAAAAAGTATTGGGCTACTGTCAAGAGAATAAGGCAAAATGCGGGAGATGTGAATGGATGCTATGCAGATCATCCTCCTTATCAATAACAAGAGTAATATTTCTTTTCACGGTTAAACATATTTAATTAATAATAGGAATACCACAAGGCACCATATTGGGTTCTGCTTTATTGTGTTAATGTCCCACGTTGACAGAAAGAAAGCTCAGATACCTGAGAAGTTGAGTATCATGTTATGGAGCCGGGAGACATGGACAAAAACCAATGACAACCCTGGTGGACTATATTAAAAGAACTGTCAAGAGAATTAGGTGAACATGGGGGCTGGAGTGCTGGAGATGTGGATGGACCTACCCAGTGTCTTGAGGAAGCTCCTCTCGGCCAGGACCCTGCAGAAGGTGTCTGCATGGTTGAGGGGAGCCAGCATCTGAAGCACTGCCGTGTTTGTGGCCATGCATTCGATGGCTAGTGCCCCCTGTCCAACTGCGTACAAGACTTCTTTACATGGCAGAACCTGTAAAAGAACAAAACATTATATTGCAATTGATTAGGAATGATAAATATAAATCTGCTGTTGAGAGCTTCGTTTTTCGTTAGAGCTTCTTAGTTTTTAAAGCTTCCTTTTTCTTTGTTACAGTCTCTTTCTGTTAAGCGGGAATCAGACAGTTCACTCGAGTGAAGGTTTACGCCATGTTTTTTCGGCCTAATCTTCCATCTTCGTTTCATTCCATGTTCAGACGGCGCTATAGAAATAAGCGTTCACTCGTCCATTCCCACCACAGCGTCGCCGAGCGAGGTCAACCGCGCTGGAAATCAAACGATATCCATCGCGGTCCGGCCCCGAATTTTAAGGAAAAACATGTCAGATGCATCGATTTTTACGCAAATTTGTTGACACAATTAAATAAAAAATAAATAAAAAAAACAGTATTGTTTCGTCTTATAAACCTTTTTATTTTTTATGACATAATAACACAATTTGATTTTACATTTTTTATTACGAACATTTTCCTACAAATTAATAATCTTACATATATTAAAAAATATATATAATACATGGATAATAAGGGAGACCCAAAAATTTATTTGAGAGGTGTTCCCAAAAGCAAACAAATTAGCCGAACGAATACCATTTTGACATTTTGCGTGCGACGTGGTAGCGTCCTTCCATGGTCCTTCCCGTACAGGACGCGAGACAAACTTATTGAGATTTCACTCGGTGTTCATACGTTTCACGTTGCTCTCTTCCGCGCGAGTGAAGGATGCCGAATGAAAATATCCAACATTGTTGGATCGGTTCACTTCAAGATTTCATTCGGCAGTATTCGGCACTATCGTTTCATTTCATGTTCAGACGTGTCATTCCGAGTAAACTAGGCCGAATGAAATACGGAAATGAACGATTAGTGAACCGTCTGATTGGCGCTTAACAGAAAAAATGATGAGTTCTGATGGATCATCTATTAGCGGTACATCTATAGTCATAATTATAATCAGAACCAAGAACTGACGGAACCGCTCAAGACAAAGAAGGGCGACAACTAACTAACTAACCATCACGCCGTTTCCCGCAGGGGTAGGCAGAAAGGACGGACCGCCAAACAACTCGGTCTTGGCATACACTCCTTGCCTCATTCACATTCATACTTCTTATCATACACGCTCTTCTATTATTCTGACTCTTGACATGGCCCGACTCAAGTATCTGATTCACTTGATCGTGCCATGTCTTCCTCGGGCGTCCTCGATTCTTCTACCATTCACATTTGCATCATATATTCTCTTGACACTCCTTTCTTCATTCATTCTTTCTTAATCTTACTTATTATGCTCACATCAGCCTTGCATTCTTTTCGGATCTCCACATTCCTCACACGATCATACATGGTTTTACCACACATACGCCTCAGGGATCTCAATTCTACAGCATTCAGTCTACTTTCATCCTATATCTGCTAGTTCCATGTTTCACTGCCATACATCAGGGTAGGTACCAGCACTCATCTTCCATATTTTCACACTATTTGCAAATTTTAAGCATTTTTCATGCATATTTCAGCCTCTTTATGTTGTGTATAATCCAGTCTCCAGTGATTGGGTTAAAACACTTTGTTAGTTCATAATCGACCCGGGACTAACACTGACTAATAGAATGATGTACTTTACCTGAGATATCCTGCTCTGCCATCCCATCCTCACAAGTCCGGCTTGTGCCAAGATGAGGGCCACGTAATTCGGGACATCTGTCAACTGCATCCCGGTCTGGTTTAACTCTGGGATTCCGTTCAAAGCCGCGTTGGTTCCGTCCAAAACCGCTGAGGGTGTTCCTGTTGAGCGTTCATTCGCCGATTTGTCAGCATAAAAGAAGGAAGGAGTTCCATTTGACGATTCAACGGTTTTACTTGTTTCATCGTGGGTTTTATTCAGTTCTGTTTCGGCTTCTGTTAGTTGAGGCTTGGACTTGCAGTTGAAGTCCAGTTTTTTGAGTCTTGTGTTGAGGTTTCCACGGATATCGACCACTTTTAAATGCGGGTGACTTCTGTTGATCTGAGCGGTGCGACGAAGAGAAGATGTTCCTGCAAAAAAAAGATTTATTTATTTTACTCTTTTATGTCCAAAAGGCTTTTTCATTGGGTACATGAAATGGTTGATTTTTAAAGCTGAAATTTATTTCGTATATGAAACAAATACTAGAATTAACCAACAGTCTGACTTCAAAGTTGTTCCCTTACTTCCTATGTAATCCCCACTCTTCCTTTGCCCCGCCCCCTACCCCTCCACCAACCACTCTATGATGTTCTCTCCCTCTCCCATATGCTTTCTCTCTCTACTTTGTTTACCTGATATTGTTTCTCTGTATTATGATTTAGTTTATATATTATTGACCTAATGATGGTTGAGTCCAACCGAAACCGGTCGACCAATATAAATGAAAATAAAGTGGTTTAAAACTAAGTATTTGTTTCATTTGGTATAATGTCAAGTGACAAAGTGTTTGCTTTCTACGATAATTTAAGTACTTTAATTTCTTGAAAATTAACCTTTAAGTACTGACGTGGGTGTCTCGCAGACGGCAAGTTAACAAATACGAGTCTTATTTCTTCGTCTTTAAAGATACCCCCGCCCCCTTCCCCTTAGCTTCGGTATCGAACACGCCGATCAAAAAGACGTACTAAGTACAATTGCATTGAATGTCGCAAGCCTATTTGTCTTGGGTGTTCAAAAACAGTATGCGTGGACTCCGTAGACAACAAATGATTTATTCTAAAATATTTACGTGATTTCAAAAGCAATCACTACTTAAGTTATACTATAATGAATACTGATGTTTAAAAAATAAAAACAAATCTAAAAAATGTCAAAATAATTTTATTATAGCTAAGATTATAACGAATATTTGTCTAGTTGAGCGAAATATAGGTTACATAATTTGTATCAAATAAATATTGATCTCATATTAAATGTTGTCGTTTTTTGTACTTCCTTAGTAAAATAGTAATAAATGAATCATAATACAAGTAAATAATGTGCAAGTCAGTAAATATAAATAATCCATTTCGATTATTTATGAAGCTGTCCGAGATACGTCACGTCACCATTTATGATAAGACTTAACCACGTCAGTACTTAAAGGTTAAGAAAAATGCGTATACGTCCGTGTGTTTGTGCGAAATTGCCACCTAAAGTTGTTAGAATGAATTGTTATTGACAACGCATCTATTGGGCGAGTTTCAGCTCGATCAGATGTCGGAAAAGTGGGTTAATTTCCACTTCCAAGTTTCTGCAGCTTTCATTCTGCGAAGCTAAAACTAGAATATTACTGAAATTAAAAGCAACACCTGGAATGATATTGGCGCAAGCGATTCTGACCTTGTCCTTGTACAGTTTCTTTATACATAAGGGTCAAAATCGCATTTAAGCATTTAACCTCTCATCTGCCGCTGGCCCGCCGGCGGGCTAGTGACAAATGAGAGGTTAATAAAGATGCACGGGTCGCTTTGGGGGGTTATTAGGGATTTGTTGACCCGAGGGACGGGCTATAACCGTGTGAGATAACCACTTAGAAATGAAATGTTGATTAAAATCGTAATAACTGTATTTGGTGAACACATCTGAATAGTTGGTACTTCCCAAACTTCCTCTACCCCAACTCCTTCCTATCCCCACACCCTTCTACTTTATAATATACCCCAATCGAGGATGTAATTGTCTCACTGCCTCCGAGCAATTGAGATTCTAGCACAGTAATCGGAATTTAAAAAAATAACCAGATATTCCAACATTATAAGAAATAGAAATAAAAGGAATTAAGATTATTTTTTTACAACTTCTGCTGAATCAAGTAGTGAAGACTTGTGATAATTTTGGGATAGAACTGAATACAACTAAAATAAAAAAAACATGCTCATAAGCAAAAATAACACAGTTGGAATGATAATATTTATATCGCTGGAACGAAACTAGAGAAGGTACAAAGTATTGTATACTTGGGCTGCAATTTAAATGAAAGATGGGATCCTTCAGTTGAAATCAAATGCCGCATTGAGATGAAAAAGATGTTCTGCAGTCATGATCTCAACCTTGGATTACGAATGCGAATGGTCAGATGCTACGTGTTTTCAGTATTATTTTATGGAATGGAAGCATGGAAGCATGGAAACATGGAAGCATGGAAACATGGATAAGGAGACGGATCTACAGAAGAATACTCAAAATAAGCTGAATGAACAGAGCTACGAATTAAGCTGTTATGGTTCGGATGAATAAAGAAAAAGAAGTTATTCAAAAGAAAGTTATATCTAGGACACATGATGAGACATCCGGAGAAGTACGAGATCTTGCATCTCATAATGCAGGGAAAGATTGCCGGAAGACGGGGCCCTGGAAGAAGGAGGACATCGTGGCTGAAAAACTTGAGACAATGGTTTGGCCAGTCTACTGTAGGGCTGTTTTGGGCCGCAGTAGACAGAGTCCGCGTAGCCAACATGATAGCCAACTTCCGTTGAACGGACAGGGTACGAGAAAAAGAAGTTACGTTAAACTTCGATACTTGAAAAATATCTAAAATAAAAACCAATTTGTCAGCAGATGAAAATATGCACATAACATTATTTAGAATCTCATGTTAACCAAATTGGCAGCATCCGGTCAAAATGTTCCCAATAAATAAATTTACATACATAAATTCGTTTTGCAATACAACACTATTTTTTCAAACATAATACAAAAGAGATGAGATATGAGCAACAGCTGCATGGCCAAATGGCAAAATATACTTGAGTACTTTACGGCACAAACAGACTCGTAAAAGTCATTACTAAACTACAGATTCGTAAACGTTGTTTTAAAACTATTTACATAAAAGCCTTTTTTTATATTAACTCCACATAGGAGGCCCTGAGGAAAATAATTTCCCTCAAGATGCTGGATGGAGGGTCTCTTTGAGGAGAGGAAGGAGTGAACAAGGGTCTTGAAGAGACTCATGTTATAGGAAACACAGAGGCCGGCAAATTGTTCCATAGCCGAGCTATTGAACTTAGGTACTCTTCTTCTCATGTGACAAATGTCAACAGTGTACATATGTTTGGCGTGTTTCCCGACTATGCAGCGGTGCCGAGGGGATCAATGACGCTAGTTTCTCGGAGCATCTTCCATTGAAATAACGGTAGAACAAGGATAGCATTACCACCCGACACCTGTGCTTTAAAGATTGCTATCCGTTTGTTAAGACGGGAGAATCTATCAAATGGACCGCCCGTTTCTGCACAGAGTTGAGGGTTTTTTTTAGGTACTTTAAGGCTCCAGACCAGAGATGGCGTCCATAAATGACTATTTATTTTCATGTTTGTACGTGATGACTAGACATCGGATTTTATGCATTTGCATATGCAAAATTAATTCTCTAAATTAAAAAAAAATTAAACTCTAATTACGGCGTTAATGCACATTTTAGCCTTTTTTCCCAATCATGCATATTTGGTTGATTTCGTTGATCAATTTGACAGTTCTGAGGCCATTGCAATTCAGTCAAGCAAGCCAGCATTTGAAGACGCACCCATTAAACATAATATCGCCCTCATCTAACACATTTCCACAAGTTACCAGATGCCGTAGAATAATTGGAAACAAAAAACCTTCCTTTATCAATAGAAATACTGGAAACAATGATCGAACTTGCCAACGCCCTTCTTAATTTAATATCAGAAAAGATTCGTAAAAAGTTAGACGCTATTTTTCTTAAAAACCCGAGTCTTGAAGACATGAAGAACATTGCCTACTTCAATGACACAGGTCCATACCCTGCCTAAACAGGTATCTCCAGAAATGGCGTCAAATTTTTTATTTTGTCCAGTGTCATCAGTTGACGGTCGTTTTCGGCATACAAATTAATACTGGGTGGCCAACGTCATAAAGTTGCTATCTAAAATTTGGAAAAATACTTAATTTTATATTGTCACAAAAACTAATTTTAAGAATATTTCGCTGTTTTTGTACCGTCTTTAATTAAAATACATAAAAATAAATGTGGTTTTTAGATTTTGCATTGTGCATATTTTGGGCATATCAAGTGTTTTTAGTGCAGATTTCGGCCTTTTTTAGTGCATATTTGCATGCATATTTTGGCACTTTGTTAGTGCATATAATCCGATGTCTAGTGATGACATTCGATTTGCAAATTTTTTTCGAATTTTCGAGGATTACGCGACAAACGAGCCTTCATCTCTGGCGTTAGGACAACTACTTTTAAGAGTTAGTGTCTTAACACAAGCGCAGTATTTAGCTCGTTAGCGCGATACGAAATACCGCATTTAAGAAAATTATCAAAACGTGTCATATACGGCGCTGTCACAAACGTTACAGAATCACCGTTCTGAAGATATCTTATAAAGTAACTCGACGACAAATTGTCAAACGACATCAGGGGTTAAGACAGGAAATTGGATAAGAGATCACTTCTCTGTTTGAATCATATTGTTATCGTATCACAGTCGTTGCTTTTAATCAACCTTGGCCACCATTTTAATAATTTGGCCTAATCTATAAATACATACACTAGCACAGACCTGTGAAAAATCATGGGACGATATTATGTTGGAACATGATAGGGCCTTTACCGGTACACTCACCCAAAAAGATATTATTAACGAAATCAAACTATTAGGTGAATACACTTTAATGCAAGTTGTAGGTATGTTCATAGGTATTATCAAATATAAATATGCATTTTAAAAAACCAATGTGCACATTGGCCGAAATAATAAACGGTAATATTTTTATACTCTGAGAATGCCAAATTCTATACATTTTTTTTTTTCACCAGACTTTTAGGTCCGGGAAAGGGTTTAGTTTTCCCCATAGGAAAAACTAAACCCTTTCACACACTTTTCCATAAAAATGATCGTCTGGTAAATCCACGATATGCAAGTGTATTATATAAGTATAATTAATACAAGAACAACATGTTAACCTACCAGACTATTAAATGGGAATATAATTCACCGACTCCAGATATTTTCATATCAGAAGGTTCGGCTCGGTGGAATTCCTAATTTGACCGATAAATCCTACAGATCCCTCAATATAAATATTTAAAAAATCTTTCGTAATCCTACATGTATTTAAAATGACTGATTTTTGCATTTTTATATACAAATTCTTTGACAAATCTAATATGCCTAAATTTTTAATGAGAGAGCTAGGTATAATGCCAGTAGCCGAAATAACAAATGGTAATATTTTTATAGTCTGAGAATGCCAAATTCTTTTAATTTCATTTCCTAAATCTGTATACTTTCTTATTTTTTCAGAAACTGATTTTTCAATATTACAGGAATTTGGAATAGCTACATCAATGAAATAAGTTATTTTTTAAATTTTGTCATGTAAAATTATATCGGGTCTATTGTGACTAATTGGCCTGTCTGTTAGTATAGTTTTATCATGTTTATTATTATTATGTTAGTAAAGTTAGTCTTAATTTTTCCACTCCATACTCAGGAGATCCTGGGGAAATCTTGTGTCCAAATCGAAATCAATTGCGTGTACATATTGTGCGTGGTCATTTCGAATTTTGTCCTAGATCTGTCTTCCGTCTCATTCTTTGCTATGCAGACAAAAGAGGTAAACACAATCATGTCTGACGCTTGCTTAGAATTATACAAACTATTTTTTCAGGCCAGTTTGGGACTTGACCGCGGTGAGACAGAAATATCCACAATCTAAATTTATTAAGATGTTAATCAACAAAATCAAACGAAAGTTTTTTTGTGCGATTTATTGCATTGTTTACAAGGACAAGGCCATCTTGGATTAGTCAGCGAAATTTCTCCACTGTTGACGTGTTTTAGATTGAATAAATTAAAATGTTGAATTCCGTATATCCCTTTCCGACCGACTTCATACGATCGTGAGTTTGATTTGAAAAAAATCCTGACAGAAAATAAATCTGTTTTTGGGAACGGAACTAGAGTCAATTTAACGTGGAGGAGCTGCTTCTACAGGGTACCTTTAAGCGCGCGTGTTTCGAGCAGTAAGTCGCCCAGCCCTGTGGGATCATAATTATGAGCTTTACTAGTGTGGCCCATCAAATTTTGGACATTTTTTCTTGGTCGGAAAGGGATATACTGAAATACATCGCGAACAATTCATTGAATCATGAAAAATGTATACAAATAAAGTGTCTCGGACGACCACAACCGGAATTGAAACTAGTTTTTATTGATGGCTATTATATGATTTTATGACAAAACATAAAGATAAGGCTGTAAAACGTTATTTTAATTCTAAAAGTTATAAATATTGCGATTGGATTTGTGGTGTGAAATCAAAAACGTTTATTTTTGTTTTCACTGTTTACTTTTTAAGTCAACTGATAAGCAATGGACTGAGATAGGAGAGAGTGATTTGAAAAATTTGAAGGAAAAAATAAAAAAGCATTCTATTTCTACATTACATATCAATCATTCAATGAGTTTTGTTTTGTTAGGAACTATTGATATTCGGATTCAATTAGATAGTGGATATCATAAATCACTCGTCGACCACAATGAAAAAGTTGATAAAAATAGATATATTTTAACAAAATTTTTGAAATGCATTCAGTTTTGTGGTTCTTTTGAGCTTGCATTAACCTTTGGAAAGCCAGCATAGGTTAAATATATTTTTTCATTACGACGTAAGAAATTAAACATTTCTTGCAAATCCAATATTTATAACATTTCTTTTGTGATATATTACAAAAATTACATGAAAATAATGTAGATAAAACGATCTTTCTGATAATACCTGAAATCTATTCTTTCCACAATGAAGTTATATCAAAAACAATGAAAGAATATGGAGTTTCTAAACCAACTCCGTCCATATGTTGACGCGGTGGCCATTTTGTCGGCCATCTTTCTTGCCCGCCGCATCATCGACAATTTATTAAAATTATTCCGAGAGGCTAGACGCTATGAAGTATTTCGTTACGTCGAGAACGAGAATGGCCCAAGCGATTCTGACCTTGTTCTTGATACAATTTCTTTATACATAAGGGACAAAATCGCTTCCAAAATCGATGTTACACCGGAGTACGTACGGCCAATGACAGGTTAAGGGGTCACGATGAAACAAAGGAGTCAGATAATCCAGGTATATTTGGCAGCTTGATTAACTTTATTCAGGAAATAGATATTGTATTAAAAGAACATTTAGAAAGGTCTTCCCGTTTTAAAGGTTTGACTAAGACGATCCAAAATGATTTGTTGGATTCAATTTTAGCAGTATCTCAGAATATTTCTAACCATGATAGTAAGGGAGACACTTGAGTTGTTCCTTAAAGCGAACAAAAATGCTTAAGGGGTTGTTAAACAAAAGAAGTTTAAAGAATCTTCTGGTAAAAAAATTATATTATTATAGGTACCTTCATAAGTACTATAAGTACTAAAGAAATTTATAGAAAAGAAATATGGTAAAAAAATATAATAGTGAACTTACCTATGATGGATCCCGGTGGTAGAGTGGCGAGGGTGTGACCATGAAAGTCTTCTCGGAGCACCAGGGCATCTCGAGGATCCTCTCTGCAATAAAGATATCAAATTATATATCGTAGTTGCATATTTAATATGAAAAATGTGACGATTTTGACGAAAATGAGTTAAATATACAGTTATTTTGATTATTTTTTCGCAGTGACAGATCCCCAACATCTGAAAGATAATTCTGCATCTTTTGCGAAAGCGTAAGAGTGGTTAATGGACTATTTCTCTGTAAATCAATATATATAAATAGATTACCTCTCCAGCACGGCCCCGATGGCCATGTTGTGCGGCAGACTGGTGGGCAGGTCCTTGAGGGAGTGCACCACGAGGTCCACGGCACCCAGTCGCAGAGCATCCTCCAGGTCCTTGGTGAAAAGCGCCTTCTCGCCTATCTTGGGCAACGACACCGTATCCACACGGTCACCCAGGGTAGTCATCTTCACTAGAAACACAAATGAAAACAAAAAAGTTATAATACAAATTTGACTCCAAATGTGATGCAGATTTAGCAGTTTCCCGCCTGAACGTTGACTTTCCAGACACCATGTACATTGCAATTTATTTGTCTAACAGTGCATTGACCCGACTTGAAAATGATGTGATCATTACAAATTATTACATTTAATTATTAAATATAATAATATTAATTATATGAAAGTAAAAGTGAAGTTATTTACAATAGAAAAGTTTAACCTGTTTAAAGCCAGTGTAGAAAAATATATTTTTTCAATAAGGCATAAAATATTTGAAAAATTCTCACTTTTCTTAAGAACTCAATTTTTATAACATTTCTTTTGTGATATATTACAAAAATTATATCAAAATAATGTAGATAAAACGATCTCCCTAATAATCATTCAAATCTATGCTTTCCACAATGGATTTATATAAAAAACAATGAAAAAATATAGATTTCGAATACGACTCCGTTCATATTATCAAGCGGCAGCCATTTTGTCCGCCATCTTTGATGCCCGGCGCGTCATCGTGAATTAATTTGAATTATTCGGAGAGGCTAGACGCTGTCCAGTATTTTGTTATGTCAAGAACGAGAACGGCCCAAGCGATTCTGACCGTGTTCTTCATACAATTTCTTTTTACATAAGGGACAAAATCGCTTCCAAAATCGATGGTACACTGGAGTACAGATAAAACAGAGATGGGTCATGACAAGAGTCTGAATAACAATATGACGTATGAATGTGAATGAAGCAAGAAATGTGTGCCAGGACTGGAAAGTGGAAGGAGTGAACGTGATGTAGGAGGGAGGAAATTCAGAGGTCGGAAAATCATTCGACAGCCGAGCTGTTGAACTCAAGAATGTGTACATACTTGGGTACGTGTTTGATGATTTTTTTCAACTGTGCACCGTTACCGAAGGAATCGATGATGTTGGTTCCTTGGAACATCTTCCATTTTAATACCGGTAGAACATGGACAGCATACCTACTTAACGCCTGTGCTCTAAAGATTGCAATCTGCTTGTTAAGATAGGGGAATCTATCAAATTGCCCTACCGTTACTTTCAAGTATTTTGGGGCTTCAGACCAGAGGTGTCTGCTAAATCAAATAGTGGGGTGCACTTGCGATTTGTACAGGGTATACAGTATACAGCAGTTTTCTGACGGCCGGCATAGTCCAGCGGTAGGGCGTTAGACTCCCATACCGAAGGCCGCGGGTTCGAACCCGGCGTGCGCAAATAAAATTTTATTTAATTGATTTGTGTTATTTCACAATTCATTATTTAAATAATATATAGTATATTTGCGGCACGTTCCAGAGTGGAAGATACTATTAGTATCGCCCTGGTGTAAGACCACCATTCAGAATTGAAACGTTGCTTGGAATGGCTTTAGCCGTGTTTTAGTGACGAGATCTGAATAGCCAGTTATTTCCCCACCTTCCTCTTCCTTGTCTCCATGTCTTCCCCACTTACCCTCAGCCTCATAACATACCCCAATTGGGGATGCCATAGTCTCACTGGCTCCAGACGGGAGCAGTTGGGATTCTTGTGAGGTATTCATTATTAAAAAAAAAATACTTTTAAAGTATCTGTGGGCCTTGTACAGTACGCCTAGCTAACTTAACTCTGTCTTCGATTGAGCCCCGTATCTGAGCTGGTCGCATTTCTACCGATATGTCTTATAACATATGTCTTTTGAAGACTTTCAGTTTTTAAATTCTTTTTATTTTTGAAGATAAATAAAATATATTTTATTATATATAAAAATCTGTAGACTGTCGATCCGAAACGGTAATTATATGAAATTCACTCGATAGAAAAAAAATCATAAAATATGCTCTGAAAATTATTAAAAACACATTTCGTTTTGTTATCTAACATGTTATAGCTATGAAAGCATCTATAAATGTAACTTAAGCGTTTGTCGAGAGATTTTTGCTCTATTTTAAACGAGTCATGTTTAATTAAATATTTTCACATGCTTGAATATTATTATTTTTAATATTAGCACACTCCCTCTAACATTCGTATTTATGTAACCCCCTTTTTCGTCTTTTTGAGCGCCTAAGTTGGTAAGTCAGTTGGGAAGTTTGCTTACGTTAACCTCTGGTAGGCCGCAGTCCCCCCGGCGGGTCCGGATGTTTGAAGCGATTTTGCCCCTTATGTATAAAGAAATTGTATGAAGAACAAGGTCAGAATCTCTTGGGCCATTCTCGTTCTTCACATTACAAATTACTGGATAGCATTTAGTCACTCCGAATAATTCATATTAATTGCTAATGACGCGCCGGGCACCTAAGATGGCGGACAAAATGGCTGCCTCTTTATAATGTGAACGCTGTCATATTCGAAGTCAATATTTATTCATTGTTTTATATATAAATCCATTGTGGAAAGCATAGATTTGAGTGATTATTAGGAAGTTCGTTTTATCTACATTATTTTGATGTGATGTAATTGTTTCGCAAAAGAAATTTTATAAAAATTGAATTCGTAAGCAAGGTGAGAACTGTGAAATATTTTACATCGTATTGAAAAATATATTTTTTGTATGCTGGCTTTCAACAAGTTAAGCGTTTATCGAGAGATTTTTGCTCTATTTTAAACGAGTCGTGTTCTATTCAATATTTTCACATGCTTTTTAATATTAGCACACTCCCTCAAACATTCAATTTTATGTAACCCCCTTTTACGTCTTTTAGAGTGCCTAAATTGGTAAGTCATGTTGGGAAGTTCGCTTCCGTTAAAGGAGACTGGCCACCTCTTAGGAGGCTAGACTTTGAACCACACGCGGAACACCAGCGTCTGTCATTCTGTCCAGCTCACAATAAGCTCACGCACACTTACAATGCATGCGAATGCGAAATGTGCAAATGAGACAACGATCAAATTTACCTACAGAAATCGCTCGAAAAGGGGTTTATGGAGAATACACTTTTCTACACCGAAACTTTCACAAAATTGAAATTTTAAAAAATATATATTTTTTAGAAAGAATAAGCTACGTCGGTAGCTTTTTATAATTTTATAATTCTTTATGAGAGTTAAGTTAGCAGCACTTTTTCCTTAAATATTTTTTGATAAATCGTACAGGTTTGACAGTGAATGTTTAAGTTAATACGAAACGCATTGAAAATTCGAAAACATATCGACATAGTTTTCACCCTCTAGAAGGCAGTATAAAAAAATATATTCATTTTGTGCAATTTTCGATGCAGAAAAGTGTTTTTTCACAGACATCCTTTTTGTATGGGCCAAAAAGCGAAGTCTATCATCTTAAGAACAAAACAGTGTAATTGTTAGATAGACAGATTAAAAGTGAATTTATTAAGTGTGCTAATTGTGAATACTAGTAACTATTACTAAGCAGAATTTATTTCAGATAACAATTTGATATGTCATGAAGTCAGTTAGGTCACTGATTACAGAGTAATATTTTGATACAGATATATAAATGATTTGTTATAATTGAGGTCGTTCGAGACGAAAAAAAAAATGATATGTAATTCCGTCTTTGGCAGATAAGTTTAATCTGAAATAAGCCAATTTATGCATCAACTAGACAATATTTTTATATTTTAAGAGGATATTTATTACCAGAGAATACCGGAAATTGGTCCTTTTTAAATCAAATTCTAGACGTTTTGACTCTTTTTTACAAAAAAACTTAAATTGATTTTCAAAGATTGTTATTTTATCTGGTAAACGCATTTTTTAAATTTCGAAAAACTATGTATATTTTTAATATACTAAGGTTATATCGTTGTTCGTTGGCAGATATGTTCAATTTTCAAACGACATATGTATATATATAAATTTCAAATTATATAATCATACAACAAAATAAATCAATACATAATCTAGTCAACACATTTTTCAGAATTTTAATTTTAGTTAAATCAAAATCATTAAAAAATAAATCCGAGAATGTGTTTTGTCACGAAAATACTGCAGTTTTTCTATTTTTTTAAGGTCTTAAAAACTAAAAGATTTCAGATTTTTTTTACACACTTATTTTGTTTATACATTATTGAAAAATTATAAATACATATGATCAAAAAATACTTACAAGAAGTACACGATATTTTATAATTTATCATCGTGTGTTTTGGGCATTTTTATTGCTTACTTGAATGTAGGTAAATATTAAAGCAAGTTTTAAATTAAATAAATCGATATTAAATCTCTGAGGGCCAAGTCATCTTTAGAGACGCTGTGTGGAGGGTCGTTTTGGGGATTGGAAGAAGAGGAAGTTCTGGGAAGGAAAAGGGTACGAGGGGTGGGTAGAAATCTGGGGGTCAATGTGTCCAGGTTTGACAGACGTATGAATCCATCCATCCCTCTGCATTGCAAGGCGATGAGTCGAGAGAGTCCGGCTGAAGAGGTTTAGGTTAGGTCTCCCTGAACTGGTCTCTCCAGCCCGCCACACAGTAGGCGGGCCGATGCTTACGCCACCAGAACTTAGACAAACCTAACCCCATGAACTCGGGCACCCTTGCTACCAAACGTAGTGAACCACTTGAGGTAACCTATAGCAGGGGTGTTGGTTATCCAACAAATGGTTCCCGGAGTGGCGGTACCCATACCAGCCTAGATTTATTTGAAAACAAAAGATCGTATCAAAAAAAGTTATTCTTCAAAATCGCCTCCAAATGTGATGTAGAGAAGATTCACAAGTTTCCCGCTTGTACCACGAGTTTCAGGACACCATGTACGTATTATAATAGTATGGAGTGATAAAATTCGGGGTGGCGGTAACCATACCAGCCTAGATTTATTTGAAAACAAAAGATCGTAACAAAAAAAGTTATTCTTCAAAATCAACTCCAAATGTGATGTAGAGAAGATTCACAACTTTCCCGCTTGTACCACGAGTTTCAGGACACCATGTACGTATTATAATAGTATGGAGTGATAAAATTCGGGGTGGCGGTAACCATACCAGCCTAGATTTATTTGAAAACAAAAGATCATATCAAAAAAAGTTATTCTTCAAAATCAACTCCAAATGTGATGTAGAGAAGATTCACAACTTTCCCGCTTGTACCACGAGTTTCAGGACACCATGTATGTATTATAATAATATGGAGTGATAAAATTCGCCATGTTGTTATCGTGCCACTTAGATATTTACAAACATTGCTCTTGTAACCGATTGCCATAGGTTGCCATATGGCAGTGAGACCCTCACTTACTTTGTTATTAACAAGTTACGTTTAGGCCCCGGACGTTTATCTAATCACCAGAGCCTGTCGGACCCATTTATGATTGGATAATTGACCAGAGAGCGCGTGACATGTCACAGCTCTCCGGGTGTAGACGAGTAAGAGCACGGAGATTAGCGGCCCAATGATTGTGAGGCAGTTGGTAACAAAGCCACAAGAGTGGTAAAAAAAGGGGTGGTCTGTAGCAACAAGGATAGTACTAAGCCACATTGGTGGTTACCAAGCTACTTATGTGGTTACCAAGCTACTTATGTGGTTACTAAGCTACTTATGTGGTTACCAAGCTACTTATGTGGTTACCAAGCTACTTATGTGGTTACCAAGCTACTTATGTGGTTACCAAGCTACTTATGTGGTAACCAAGCTACTTAGGTGGTAACCAAGCTACTTAGGTGGTTACCAAGTTAATTAGGTGGTTACCAAGCTACACATGTGGTTACAAAGCTTCTTAGATGATTACTAAGCCACACAGGTGGTTACCTAACTACTTGAGTTATTATTAAGCCACACAGGTGGTTACTACTTTGGTGGTTACAAAGCTTCTTAGGTGATTACTAAGCCACACAGGTGGTTACCTAACTACTTGAGTTATTATTAAGCCACATAGGAGGTTCTTAATAACTCAGGTACGGGGCATACGTCATTCCTATGTCTACCTATGTTAAATTGTCATGAAAACAAGCTTATATGCCCAAGCGGTTAAGCTACTTTGGCGGTTACAAAGCTTCTTAGGTGATTACTAAACCACACGGGTGGTTACCTAACTACTTAGGTTATTATTAAGACACACGGGTGGTTACATCACAGATTTTCAGAGGATAATTTTTTTTTAATATTTCGCCAACATTAAAAAATCATACCTTCGAATTTTAACATGGAGACATAAAAACTTATTGAAGTGCTATATAGCCAATGAATTAACCTGTATTTTACCGTTTATCTCATATTTGTAGGACTTAATTTAGAACGTAAAGTTTATAACCGCGCGGCGTGTTTGTTGCTTTGAAACTGCCGTGAGAGGTATGTACTTATTCGAGTCAACATAGAATATTTTCGATTTCTGTATGTTGGCTGTGGTATACTTGATAATGAAAGGTAAATATCTATGAAAAAAGGACTTAATTTTAACCGTTAACAGCTAATCAGAAAATCTGCGCGAATTTTTTTTTAAAAATATTTTTTTTAACATCGTTCTAAAATAAAGTTTGTATTTGCAACATCTACGGTCGTAACAGATAAAGCATTTCAATAGCTTCGTTTTAAGACCAAAATAACAAACGTGGGAGCTACACATATTTTAAAAAAAAATCTGAATCAAGTGACAATGGGCTTTTTTTATCCGAAAAGCAATCGGAGACCTTTAAAATGGCGCATATATATGGCAAAAATCGCTCCAGTGGCTAAAGCTGTATTTTAGTTAATACGTAATTAATTATGCATTCGCATTGTTCAGCAAACAGCGAAAACAATTTAGATTTCAATTGCATTTAAGTATTATTTAAAATACTCGTAAACTGCAAACTCTTTTCTGTTAATGCTTACTCAGCTTTTTGCTGGACATTTATTGGCTCTTAATACGTATGCATAAAGTGTGTTGATAAATTCCTATAATATGAAGGTTTAATTACTTAATAATAAAACACTTCTATTGCTAAGTTGTGTAACAAAGAAACGACATTTATGTTTATTATATCTATTTCATTTATATGGTTTCTTCCAAAAAACCAACATACATTTTAGGCGCTCCGCTCACCGGAGAAACTGAAACCAAACTAAAACTGGCTGATTGCTGTTTCTAACCAAACTTCTATCACGGCGCTACTCAATTTTACGATTTCAGTAATTATATTAGCTTATTTAACCAAAGACAAAGAACAATCAGCTGTCATCGTAGCAACTAGCACGGCGAGTTTCGAGTCACTGCTTGCATTGCCGTTGACAATGGGTTTTTGAGAAGTTTTGTAGTGTGCGAACCATCGCATTGACATACAAAGGATAGCGAATTGAGTTAACAATAAAATAAATGCAATGATAAGAGAGAGGAGGCGGAAGGGGAACGGGGTCAAATGAAAAAGGAAACGCAGGGAAAAATAATTTCTTTATTAGTGGTATTACAACGCATGCCGGGTATCAGATAAAAAATAAATGCTTACCGATTTCGAATTTCTTGTCCGGATTTAGTTCTGCCAGTAAAGAAATAACGTGACATGTTTGGATAAGCGCGAGCTGAAATAAATAAGAAAAACAAACTGTTAAATTACATATTTATCAATCAATTACAGATCAAAATATTTAGGGATCCGAAGGGTGAATCTGTGTCTTTTGCGACAGCCTAACGCCTAACGTGTTAAATCGGCCATATACGACACTTTTCAATTATTTTCCTTAACCACTCGGGTCTATCGTCTTTGAGTAGGTTTTTGGTCCTAATGAACTGTCAGATTGATAACAATTTTGGGTTATATCCGCTTTGCAATTAACCTTTAATTGGCCGTTTGATCACCGGTGATCACCGGTTTTTGGAAGCGATTTTGCCCCTAATGTATAAAGAATTTGTATCAAGAACAAAGTCAGAATCGCTTGGGCCATTCTTGTTCTCGACGTAACGAAATACTGCATAGCGCCTAGCCTTTCGGAATAATTTTAATAAATTATCAATGACGCGGCGGGCAAAAAAGATGGCTGACAAAATGGCCGCAGCGTGAAAATATAGACAGAGTTGGTTTAGAAACTCTATATTCTTTCATTGTTTTTGATATAAATTCATTGTCGAAAGAATAGATTTCAGGATAGATTGTTTTATCTACATTATTTTGATTTAATTTTTGCAATATATCACAAAAGAAATGTTGTAAATATTGTATTCGCAAGAAATGTCAAATTTCTTACGTCGTAATGAAAAAATATGCTGGCTTTCAAAAGGTTAAACCTCCATTACCACTGGAGCGATTTTTTTCAAATATTGGCGCTATTTAAATGTCTCCGATTGCTTTTCAGATAAAAAAGCCCCTTATCTCTTGATTCGCCAAAAATCAGTTAGGAGGCGTACATTAATTATGTGATCAAAGAATGGGGGGGGAGGGGTCCATTAAAATCTCATTTAAACCAAGGCGGGGGTCAATAAAAATCTCTCGTCAAAGGAATTATATATTATTATAGAGATAATAAAAAAAAATTATGAAATGGTTTCATTTCTTTTGAAATGTTTTTGCCTGCTGAAAAATGGCTATTATGAAAAACATTTAATTTAGTGTAAATCTCACGTGAGGGGGGGGGGGGGGGGGGGGGGGGGTCCCACCAAATCTCACTTAATCTCACGTAATTAATGTATATCCCCTTACCGTCATTGGTTTTCAAAGTGGGGGGTGCGCTCCACTAGTGAGGCGCGAAGACATGTACAGGGGGGCGCGGGCGGCGGTTAACACTCCGGTCGCCGAATATGGGAATTTTCAAGTAATTAACGGGATTTTAGTTTTAGGGATAAATATTTTTGTAGGGAGGCGTGATACTTATAAGTTTGGGAACCCCTGCCTTATGCGCTCCATCTGTTATTAATCCGGAAAACGATTTCTCGAACGAGAAGTTATTTTCTGTAATTATAGAAACTTTAATGGTTTTTAATAACTTATATGTGATTTTAAAGACATTCTGAAGTACCCGATACATTAAAAAAACTAATTTTTTATACATGACTGCGTGCCGCATGTTAGGGCGCCGCGGGCCGCAGGTTGGCCAGGGCTACTTTAAGTGATATTTTCACTACTTTCCCCCCTCATGTACCACGAATTACCGGACACTGTGTATAAACACTTATGAATATGTTAAGGCACATAAAAGTGGGTCATTTCATTTCCTAAGGCTGATTTCCAAGTATCCTTTCTAATTACATTACCGTGCAATATACATTCAATAGATTTTTCTTACAATACACGCAAATAAATAAAAATGCCAGTATAAATGCACAATAGCAAGCTAGAATAAAATAAATTGAGATAATATGTGTATGTTATCGACGGCCTCCATGGTTGAGGGGCAAGGCTCTCGACCAGCAATCCAAAGGTCACGGGTTCATATCCCGGCGTGAGCAAATAAATTTTATTTATCTAAATTAAAATATGAAAATGAACAAGACACAGAAAGATAATAAAACATAATGGTCGCAACTGGAACTCGCACCCAGATCTCACGTCTTACCGGGACGGCGCTCTACCGATTCAGCCATTGCGTCCGATTATAAAACCGCATAATTGTCAAAGTTATATATTTCAAATTTCAGAATTAACAATATTATCTTCGACTAATGTTTTTATTTTTTCCATATTATCGGCAGCTACCTTTTTCATTGGAAACAAGTGTTCAAAGAACGTATTGGTTACCTAGATAAGTGTCTCGGATAAATATATCCATTTTTATTTATATGGAACACCTATTGACTTTTATTTTTCTTATTTTAAGGCCGGTCGTAGGCATTCAAAAAGAAGAAGGAGAGATACGAAAGTTGGACAGAGAGCGTTATCATATCAAAAACGATAATATTCAAGCGAATATTGTGAAATGTTTAATAAAACATGGCTCGTTTAAAAAATTCAAAAATCTCGTGGGGGTTGTGTTAAGTAGCATTTAAAGAAACATTGTGAATTTTTTCATACATATAACTTGTAAAATAATAGAAACAAACGTGTAAATAATAATTTTCGGAGCATACTTTGCGATTTATTTATATCGAGTGAATTTCAAATAATTACCATTTCGGCCTAGGGAATGTATAGATACTATCTTAAAGAATAACATATATATTTTTTTAAGAGCTTAAGGTAGATTCAGACTGGTTCGACGTACGTATGCATCGCTACGCCTAACAATATCTGGCAAACTTAGCAACCATAGATTTTCAATGAAAATTTATGTTTTAGAATCTTATTGGCCACACGCATGTCGTGCATGTCATGCATTGCGACGTGCGATGTCTGTGGCCATTTTCGTAGAAAATGTATGGTTGCTAAGCATTGTTTGGCGTAGCGATGCGTACGTACATCGACCCAGTCTGAATCTACCTTAACACTTCAAAAGTTTAAGGAAAATATGTAAGAAGATGGTTAGTTAGTTATACATATAACCTCTTTCGCCATTCTATGCAAATCGTTGACACTATGTGTAAACAGTATGGTATTGTATTTTTTAAATTTAGAATAAAGAATGAATTCAACGTTGAATAAAACAATAGTGTCTAACGTAAGCGGACGTGAATTCAAACGTACATTGTGATTTTGTTCAGAATTCTTAAAGAATTCAACAGAGAAAATTGTCATTTATGTTTTGGCAGAAAATATAAAATGATCATACCAAGAAAAACTACGGATACATTTTTATACGTTCAGTAAATCAAAGACTCAAGGTCTCAAGACTAACCTCTCTTATTTTTGAAGCAATTTTGCCCCTTATGTATAAAGAAATTGTATGAAGGACAAAGTCAGAATCGCTTGGGCCATTCTCGTTCTTGACATTACGAATTACTGGATAGCATTTAGCCACTCCGAATAATTCATATTAATTGCTAAATGGGCACCAAAGATGGCAGACAAAATGGCTGCCGCTTGATAATATGAACGCTGTCATATTCGAAGTCTATATTTATTCATTGTTTTTGATATAAATCCATTGTGGAAAGCATAGATTTGAGTGATTATTATAAAATTTTGTTTTATCTACATTATTTTATTGTAATTTTTGTATTATATCACAAAAGAAATGCTATAAAAATTGAATTCGTAAGAAAGGTGAGAACTGTCAAATATTTTACGTTGTATTGAAAAAATATATTTTTTGTATGCTGGCTTTCAACAAGTTAAATACTCGTGTGGAATTTTTATTTATTTAATAACAGAGAGTATCAGGCATGTTTTGCCATGCAACTCAAATAAAGAAATTGTTTGGGTTTTAATTATGTTTATTGAGAGCTTTCGGATAGACAGGATTTTTTGTTCTTCCGTCTTTACGATGCGTGAGCAGACGATATACAGCTGACCGTGTGAGAAGCATGGATTTTTCAAATTTACACCCTGCTATCCCCAACTGCTACTATGTCTCCTCTGCTATTCCCTTCCCCTCCCTACATGCCGCTAAACTATATGAAATACACACATATTGATTTCAAACAACTTCCGCGGCGCCTATTGTAATTTTTTTATAATATTTCATAGTGCCAGAGCTCACCATTATACATATAAACCTTCGAAGGGCGTGCACACAATGAATCACCAAAGTTTCAACGCAATCGGATGAATGGTGCAGAAACAAAAACGGGACAAACAAATAAACATTCATTTTTGTATGTAAAGATTCAATTTTTTGTTATTTCACATATGTAAAAGCTGAAGGGAGTGGGGAAGGGAAGGAGATGGAGAAGAGAAAAGTTGAAAATTGCCTGACTATTTAGATCTGGTTACCAAACACGGCTAAAGCCATTTAAAAGTGGTAGATACTTTCAGTATCGCTCTGGTGATGGGACACAGTTCAAATCCATTTTTTTTTAAATGCGAATACGGCACAAGAGTCCCAACTGCTCCCGACCGCCTGTGATCAGTGAGGCTATGGCATCCCCAATGGGAATGTTCTGATGGTGAAGGGAGTTTGGAAGGGAAGGAAATAGGATAAATAAAATTGGCACATTTCATAGTGACAGACACTCTCAGAATCGCCCTGGTGAAAGACCAACAATCAGAATCGAAACGTTGCTTTAAATTGGCATTAGCCATCATATTTGATGACAAGATCTGAATAGCTAGGTGCTTTCAACCTTTCTATCTGCCATCTCCTTCCTCTCATCGTCACAACATGCGCAAACTGGAGATATCATAGTTCCACTGGCTCCGGGCAGTATGAACTCTTATGCAGTATTCACATAAAATTTATTATTATTTTTTTATCAATGTTCAAATACCAGAAATTTGATATTTTTTTACACACATTCCAAATGACTGCATTGCAATGAAATAAAACATAAAAATAAAGTAAAAGTTGTGTTATGTTAATTGATTTTATAATTAATTAATTCAGAATTTACTTTCAATGTAGGCATTACATAGGGGCAAAGCAATGGAAATAGAAATAGTGAAGTATGTACGAATACCTGGCTATAAAGATCTAGTCGATAAACATACTTTAAATCAGGGCGATTTAGGTTTGTACTGTACAAGAGTTCCGACTGCCCAGAGGGTTTGTTCTGAGGCTGAAGGAAGTGGAGAAGGGAAGGAGATGGAGAAGAGAAAGGTTGAAAATTGCCCGACTATTTATATCTGGTCATCAAACACGGCTAAAGCCATTTAAAAGTGGTAGATACTTTAAGTATCGCTCTGGTGATAGAACACAGTTTTTTTATTTTATGTGAATACGGCACAAAAATCCCAACCGCCTGTGGCCAGTGAGGCTATGACATTCCCAATTGGGGATAGTTGTGAGGCTGAAAGTAAATGGGGATGGGAATGAGATAGGACAGAGCAAGGTAAGGAAGTACCTGGATATTTAGATCTAGTCACCAAACAAGGCTAAAACCACAAGTAAAGTTTCAGTTCTGAATAATAATTGGATAATTTATAGAGCGCCGTTTTTGTGAGAAATCACCTCAAGGGCGCTGTACAATTTATAATATAATTCTTAGGCTATATCTATATATTAGGCTATCGAATGGTGGTCTTACACTAGGGTGATACTTAGAGTATCACCCTAGTGAGATAAGACCACTGTATATATATATATATATATATAACCTTGAAATGGCTTTAGTCTAGTTTGGTGACCAGATCTGAATAGCCAGGTGCTTCCCCACATTCCTCGTCCCATCTCTTTCCCTTTCAGCATCATAACGTATTTCAATCGGATGTGCTATAGTCCCACTGGCTCCAGACGGTTATGAACTTGTGCGGTACTTACAAAAAACAGCAATGTTTCGATCCTGAACGATGATATTTTGCCAGGGCGATACTGACGGTATCTACCACTCTGAAATGGCTTTAGCCGTGTTTGGTGACCAGATCTTCATAGTCAGGCACTTCCCTTCCACACTCTCTTCAACCTCATAACATATCCCATTTAGAAATGCCAACTTGCTCTGGGCGGTTGAAAAAAAAAGAAAAAAAAATGTTGCCAAAAAAAAAAAGAAGAATTAAGATTTTAGAATAAAATTTTATTATTTTTATTAATAGCCAGACAATATAATGTTTTCCTTCAAATACAAGTTTTGATTTTGCCTAAAAGAAAACAACAAAAAGTTGGCTGGGCCAAGTTTAAAATTAACATTTGAAGTGTATATTACAGCATACATACATAATTTAAACGTATATGTTTGCCAGTCACAAGTTAGTTCAGTCACATGTTTGTAAAACATTACTTAACCAATCGAGCCAATGGTGTTCAATTTTTTGATTTGGCCATTCGATTTAATTAATATTATCATTCCTCAAAATATTAATAACTCAGGTACGGGACATACGTCATTCCTATGTCTACCTACGTTAAATTATCGTGAAAACAAGCTTATGTGTCCAAGCGGTTAATATGGAAACATATAAAACTGTTTAAGCGCCATTCAGACGTTTCACTAATCGCTCATTTCCGCATTTCATTCGGCCTAGTTTACTCGGAATGACACGTCTGAACATGAAATGAATCGAAAGTGCCGAACACTGCCGAATGAAATCTTCAAGTGAACCGATCCAACAATGTTGGATATTTTCCTTCGGCATCCTTCACTCGCGCGCGCATGCGCGCGGAAGAGAGCAAAGTGAATCGTCTGAACAGTTTGTCTCGCGTCCTGTACGGGAAGGACCATGAAAGGACGCTATCAAATCGCACGCAAAACGTCAAAATGGTATTCGTTCGGCTAATTTGTTTGCTTTTGGGAACACCTCTCATATAAATTTTTGGGTCTCCCTTATTATCCATGTATTTTATATGTTTTTTAATATTTGTAAGATTTTTGTAGGAAAATGTTCGTAATAAAAAAGTGAAATCAAATTATGTTATTATGCCATAAAAAATAAAAAGGTTTATAAGACGACAAAATACTGTTTTTTTATTTATTTTTATTTAATTGTGTCAACAAAATTGCGTAAAAATCGATGCATCTGACATGTTTTTCCTTAAAATTCGGGGCCGGACCGCGCTGGAAAACAAACGAATTCCAGCGCGGTTGACCTCGCTCGGCGACGCTGTGGTCGGAATGGACGAGTGAACGCTTATTTCTATAGCGCCGTGTGAACATGGAATAAAACAAAATGGACGATTAGGCCGAAAAAACATGGCGGAAACCTTCCCTCGAGTGAATCGTCTGATTCCAGCTTTACTGCGGTTTAAAGCTAATGAATCCACCTAGATTTCACCGTCTATCCCATATTTGTAGGTTTGTTAAATGTGGTCCTATTTTGGACCGATATCAATCGCAGAAAAATAAAAGCGGTCCAAATTTGACCTAAATCACTCCAATGGATAAATGACGGAATATTTCACAATTAATTATTTAAAATAATATATTGTATATTTACGGCACGTTCCAGAGTGGAAGATAGTCTCAGTATCGCCCTGGTGTAAGACCACCATTCAGAATTGAAACGTTGCTTGAAATGGCTTTAGCCGTGTTTAGTGACTAGATCTGAATAGCCAGGTACTTCCCCACTTTCCTCTTCCTCGTCTCCTTCCCTTCTCCATTTACCTTCAGCCTCATAACATACCCCAATTGGGGATGCCATAGTCTCACTGGCTCCAGACGGGAGGAGTTGGGACTCTTGTGAGGTATTCGCTATAAAAAATAAAATGAAAAAATAAAAAATGGAATCCCCAATTTGAGGCAATTTGCAAGACTGAAGGAAAAGTAGAGAAGCAGATATTGAAGATAATAGTTTTTATTTATTTTTTAAATGATACCGCACAAGAGTCCCGACTGCTTCCAACCGCCTGCAGCTAGTAAGACTATAGAATCCCCAATTGAGGTATGCTGTGAAGCAGATCTGGTCACCAAACAAGGCTAAAGCCATTTCAAGTAACATTTCAATTCTGAATGATGAATGAAGTGACATGAGGCACACTAAGGATATACACTTCTTTGGGTTGTGTGTTTCTCTTAACCACTGGAGCGAACATGGGAAGTAAATAAATTTGCCTCATTTGCTCGAGATTTCCAGACGATCATTTTTTTAATTTTTCGCCAACATTATAAAAATTCCTACCTTCGAATTTAAATATGCAGACATAAAAACATATTGAAGCGCTATATAACCAATGAATTAACCTGTATTTTACCGTTTATCTCATATTTGTAGGATTTATAAAAAAAAATATTAAAAAATCGTAAAGTTTATAACCGCGCGGTTCCTACGTGTTTAATACTTTGAAACTGCCCTCAGAGGTAATTATTCGAGTCAACATAGAATATTTTCGATTTCTGTATGTTGTCTGTGGTATACTTGATAATGAAAGGTACATATCTTTGAAAATAAGACATAATTTTAACCGTAAACAGCTGATCAGAAATTCCACGCGAAAAAAATATTTGAAAAATTTATCTTTAACATCGTTTAAAAATAGTCTACAAAGTTCTGATCTGCGACATCTATGGTTATAATAGATAAAGCATTTCAATAGCTTTGTTTTAAGACCAAAATAACAAACGTAGAAGATACAAATATATATTTTTTTTAATTTGTCAAATCAAGAGATAATTGGCTTTTTTACCCGAAAAGCAATGGTAGAAATTTAAATTGGTGCATATATAAGCCAAAAATCGCTCCAGTGGTTAACAAGTAATAAAAAACACAACTTATCGAAGAAAGCAAAGACTTTGTGGTTTGACATTATACCAAATGAAACAAATAACTTAGTTTTAAACCACTTTATTAAAAAAATTATAAAGTGGTTAAAAATTATACGTTTATACTTTATAAAGTGGTTTAAAACTAAGTTATTTGTTTCATTTGGTAAAAAACACAACGTTAAAATACTTTAATACATAGTATGTTTTTCATATTGTTCGTAATAATATAGACGTAGACATTGGATTATTTGCATATTATAATGCGTGCTGCATATTTAAGAATTTTTGCATCATTAATACATTTTAATTTCAACTATTTTATTATTGAAGATACGAGCAGTTCAAATTGGAAACAGTTGGTATTTTTGTCTTTTCTGAGGAAACTGGTTATTTTCAGAACCAGTTTCTTTTGGAAATTTTGAAAAAATTAAATATATAGTAGAGGAAACAATAATTTCCTAAAGAACTGGATTCCAAAGGACATAATATTACATGGTGTATTCCTATTTTCATGGTTTAATTTAGAAATTTGTTCCTACAGGGATGTCATGTATCCAGTTCCTACCCCTCCCTTGCTGGAAAAGAATTTGAAATTTGGAACAGTGGCAAGAAAAATAGTGAAAAATCGATTACATTTGTTTTGAAAACAGAAGAAAATTTGGAACTACCTTGGAAGCAAGTTGATGGTGTTTTTCGTGTACACAATCTCGTTTTTAAGTAATAATAAATCAATTTGACCATCTTGAAAGTACATAATATCGTTTTGTTGTGGCGATAATTACCTCGAGGTATTGCTGTGAAACTTATAACTATATTCTGGTTGTCTGGTGTGCTCCTTCCCAGAGATAGATCTTCTAGTGAGGAGGACTAAGAAATACCATATCTATTAACTTAATTTCACCATTATATTTTGTATGTACAATATTTTAAAGTTGCTTTAGTAAAAAAAAAAAAATAATAAAAAAACTACCTATATTAACAACATCTGTTGAAGGACAATGAGACTACCACAGTAATAAATATAATAGAATGGTACAAGTCTCATTGTATGAACAGAAGGTGAACCTGGCTTAATGTGTGTCTATTGGTAAATGTGTAATTAATGTTGTCTAATACGGCGACACGGACATGTCAAGGTTACTTGGACCATAGAAATATTTAGCAACACAGGATTTAACAATCTACATCAGAGATACACAACCTTTGAAAATAATAATATGTATATGAAAATAATAATATGTTGAATCTTGCAATCACACATAAAGGTAGCAGCCAATAAAAATATGCGATAAGAAAAATGAAAATAATGTTGGTGGTTCTCAGTCGAAGTATGATACAGTTAAAAATGACCGAATCGGATAGGGATACGTTGGCGCAGTTGGATAGCGCGTCGGCCCGGATTGCCGGAGGACCTGGGTTCGAGTCCCAGATGTATCCGTATCTTTTTCTGATTTTTCTGTTTCGGATTTTCGATTGACTTTCGTTAATATTATCTTCATTAATTAAAATATTATAATAATATGTATTTGAAAATAATAAAAAATACCTAAAACTACTATAAGAGTCTATATCTCACTATTATTATTATTTCTTTCAAATCCTTTATTGATAAATCTTGCATTTTCTTAATTATCCCTTGTTTTTTGCCATATTGTATTATTTACTTTCACACATGATATTATATAATTGAACTAAAATTCCCTCACCAAACACAAGAGCCTTGTCTCTTTATGGTGAGGAAAAGCTATTCTTATCCACTATTTTTTTTTTACCACTGTATGTAATTGAATGTTTAAAATAATTTTTACGTGAAAGAGCAAAGTATCCCAACTGGAGCCAGAGGTACTTCGGCATCCTCAATAAGAATTGCTTTTTCTTTACTTTACTCCACATTTATATTTTCCTCAGGGCATCAAGTTATCTTTGGGGATGCTGTGTGGAAGGTCTTTTTGAAGAAAGGATGGAGTGGAAGTTCTGGGAAGAAAATAGGTACGAGGGGTGGGTAGGAATCTGGGAGTCAATGTGTCTATGAATGATGGACATATAAATCCATCCCTTCCACTGCGGTGCAAAAGTGTGTGGCTGGAGAAGTCTATGCTAAGGTCTCCCTCAGACAGTCTCTCCCAATCCGGCAAGCCACGACATTTAGATAAACCTCACCCCATAAATCCGGGCACTCACCAAGTCACCAAACGCAGCGAACCAAGCAATCGAGGCGACCAATGGCAGGGGTGTAGACAATGCAGTAGAAATAAGGTTGATGTGGCCTTTGCGTGATAAAACAACCATACTACAAATGTGGAGTCAATTGAAATGCAAGGCCGATGTATGTGATGATCAAGATTAGGAAAGGGACGCATAGATGGTGCGTAATTGAGAGAGGAACAACGAAAGCAGTGTGAAGGTTCGTCCTTCCTCCAGCTTACTGTTTATGTCCGCACACCCAGGCTACCACGAATTTATTAAAATTGTTATTTAAAATTGTAAACGGATATTTGGATAGTCCTGAACTAGTGAATATGATAAATTATCAATTTCTTAATAATTACAACACTAGACTCCATGCTCCATTTAATATAGTTGCTTCTCGCACTAATTTTATGTTCAACTCTTGTCTTCAGAGATTGCATCGTGTGGGGAATGATACCTGCTCCGTAGACATATTTTTTTATAAAAACCTCGCTTCATTTAAAAAGTGTATCTGTATGCAAATAATATGCTACAATCCTTAATGCTGTTATTAACTTGTAAAATGTTATTGTAATTTCAGGTCTTATTATTTAACTTTCTATATATAAATAATAGAAAGTTTTATATGTATTTTGCTAAATTGTGTTATTATTATCTTTATTTTTTATCTTTATTTTTCATGTGTAGTGTGTAGATACATTCTTATAACTAATTTGCACAAAATTTTGTTACATTCATATGTGTTGCTTTTTTACAATTATTACAAATCCATTTTTATACTTAATTACTGTAACCAATGTATAAAATTTTCATGTAAAGGCCCATTAGGGCGTGAATAAATAAATAAATAAATAAAATAAAAATGCGTGAACTTTTGATCCTATCTTTTACTGTCACTCCTGCCGACCATCTAAGCATTCGCATTTCTGCTGTTTCGAGTCGCCTAGAGTAGGAGTTGTACATGGTCCAGCATTCGGAGCCATACATTATCGTGGGTCTAACAATAGTCTCTCAACTAGTGATCCGGAGGTTGCGGTTTCAAATCCTGGCTTGAGCAAGTAAATTGTATTTTATTAATTTGTGTTATTTCACAAATTTAATAATTTTTAAAATAATATAAGGTATATTTGCAACACGTTCCAGAGTGGAAGATATTCTTAGTATCGGCTTGGTGTAAGACCAGAATTGAAAAAGTTGCTTGAACTTGTCTTTAGCCATGTTTGGTAACTAGATCTGAATAGACAGATTTCCCAACTTTCTCTTCCCAATCTCCGTCCTCTCCCCACTACCTTCAGCCTCATAACATACCCCGATTGGGGATGCCATAGTCTCACTGGCTCCAAGCATTTGGGACTGATGTGCGGTTTTCACATTAAAAACAATTAAAAAAATTATCAAGTAAATTTAATACAGAAAAAGGAATGGTCGCATCCAGGAATTGAACTCAGGACCTTATCCTTGCCGGGGCTTTGCTCTAACCACTGAGCTAATTCAACCCCATACCTTTCGGTCATATTCAACTGTGTCATAATTCAACTAAGAACTACTAGCATTATCTTCATTGTCTTAACGAAATGAAATATAAACTTATAATAACAATGAACATTATAAAAATGGTAGGTATAAAAGATTATAAGTATTATAATAAAAGAGAAAAAGTAAAAATAAATTAAACTGAAACCAGTTTTTAAATTGCAGATGGCATAAAAATAATAATATATAGTGTAAGTTAATATTAGAAATTTACAGATGAGTAATACAAGAAAAAGTTTGCAATACAGGAAAACAAAAGAGAGTAACAAGTTTTTACATTACAGATAAATAGAAATAATACAAAAATATGTATGATTGCAAGATTTGATTTAGTTTGAGAGATGCTAATTTTGCCTTCGATGATTAAATATTACAATTTGTGGTTTAAATCATTAAGTTATTACAAAAAATTATATATATTAATAATTCCGCTAACCATCTTAAGGGCACTTTCATCTTAAAATATCTAACCTACAAATTATCACATTAGACAAATAAATGATGATTTATTATAAGTAGGTCGATTTTCTCCGTCTACCCCTGCGGAAAATCGGCGTGGATGGTTAATTAATAAGTTAGTTTATAGATAAGTCCTTGATTTATAGGTTTTCATAAATATAGAACCAATATGCTGTATGTATGTCAATGGATAAACTACATGCTAGCAAAAATTAATGACAGATCGCAGGTCAACTATAATTACAATAATATGACGGTAAACATTCTTAATTAAAGCAAAATTAACTCTAGAATACTCGTGGAAACATTGACGATAATGCCAATTCATTGGCAGTCAGCATTATCGCTACCAATCCGGATTTAAAAGGTTTTGCAAAATTGCATAATCGTAACGTCAAAAGTCTTCAATATAGAAATTTTGATTGAAAAATAAACGTAGAAATGTCTCACCTGGCTTTTTCTCGAACCAACTTTCACAACATGAACTTCTTTATCACTCATTTTGATATTATAATTCACCTTTTGTTATTATTTTATTATTACTGGGCACGGTTATCTAACAAACTTAGCACGCGAAAAATATCTCGATGCGAATTTGTAAGAGAAACAGGTTATCAAATTGTGTAATAAAAACCCATTTAAAAGCGTGTGGGAATAATGAAATTTAGTTTTTCGTGTGGCGGAAAGATGGATGGTGGTTTAATTCACAGTCACCAACACTGTGGCACACTGCGTTTATGATAAAAGTCGTGTGAAGACTGGGGACTGGGCTGTCAACCGCACAAGTGGTCAGGCGGCCATGTTGGAATCCACTGGTACGTCAGATATCAAAGGCCACAGCTGAGATTTGGTGCGCATGTCAAAAATACATGTGATAAGAAAAATCGTTTTATTTTTATGTGATAAGGCTGATAAGAGTTTAATTTTCCTATTGGGAGAAAAAATAGGAAAAGAATAGGAAAAAAGGATATCCGATTAGGAAAAAAGAGAATAATAATAGTCGTAGTTTTCATTCCAAGCAAATCCAACCATTTTATTTGTACCTCTCTTATCAGTGACCAGACAGTTGATCCCCTGACATTTGGTCCCCAAAATTATGATTATTGTAAAATTGTAATTTTTTAATAATTCTAAACCGGTGGTGTGGATATCAAACAAATTTATTTACAGTATATGAGGTGTGTAGAATCAAGTGCAGCAATCTCCACTTTTTTTCAAAAGTGAACTAATAAAGCGACTTCACTCATTTACCTACAAAAGCAGTTATTTGGCATTAAAACCAGCTCTGTGTGCCCAACTTTCCCTTTGTGAATAACATTATTAAGTAACTTAAAAATGCACGAGAACTACTGAAATGAAAGGTTTCTTTTTTGGTTTTCTCAAAATAAAGCATTTTGGAGATTGTTGCATTTGATTCTACACATCTAATATAGACATTTAATATGTTTATTATGTCGGCCTCCGTGGTTGGGGTGAGATCTCAATCCAAAGGGCGCAGGTTCGAACCCGGCGTGCGCAAATAAATATTATTTGATTAATTTGTATTATTTCACTATTGCGGCGCGTTCCAGAGTGGAGGATACTCTCAGTATCGCCCTGGTGTAAAACCACCATTTAGGATTAAAAGGTTGCTTGAAACGGTTTTAACCGTGTTTGGTGAGTAGATTCCCTTTCATTTCATTCCCCCATCTCCTTTCCATCACCACTTACCTTCAGCCTCATAACATACCCCAATTGGGGATTTCATAGTCTCACTGGCTCCAGACGGGAGCAGTTGGGACTCTTGTGAGGTATTTTCATAAGAAAGCGACCGTTTCCTCAAACATTACCACAAATGTTGAAACATTAATTTGACGTCATCGCAAATCGGCGCCTTTCTGAACATACTTATTTGATACTATCTTGATGTCTCCGGCGTTGAAGTTTACGCAGAGTTTTTCAAAATCGGTGTAGATCTTAATTTCCTGTTATTTCGAACGTCAAGTGTGCAAAATGTCTCCAAGAAGTATCACAATTCTGCTTTAGGTGAGAAAACGTGAAAAGGGTGATTTTTCGAAATCTCATTCAAACAGTGACCTTCCTCTTGTTTTATAGGTCAAGTGTGCAAAATTACCTCAATCTCTGAATAAAACTGTAGATTTGTATAAAAATCACATCCGTTACAGACACTCTTCTTTGTATAAATAGATTTTGATTAACCGCTTGGACACATAAGCGTGTTTTCACGATAATTTAACGTAGGTAGACATAGGAATGACGTATGTCCCGTACCTGAGTTCTTCAGTTAACATTAATTTTATTGTTGCATGATATTCATTTTTTGTTATCTAACGATATAATATTATCTAACTCTGATTATCTAACGACGAAACACGTGTATTGTGAATATAAGATACAGGTTTTGATTCTAGTTATAAAACTCTCATAAATTTACCTCTGGATTCTAGATAACCTCAATCTAAATAGGTATTATTACAGGTCACAGAACTCTCGATTAGAATCTGATAAAGACGTGTTAAAACAAAGGCGATAGTCTCCATTTCTTTTCATTTTGAATAAGGCGCTCCGCTGACGAGGCAACTGAAACCAAACTAAAACTGGCTGGTTTCTATGTCTTGATTGGTCAAAAAGCTTGTTTAACCATAGACGAAGAACAATCAGCGACAGCTGGCAACTAGCAACGGCCGGCCGTTGACAACGGGTTTTTGAGTGATTGTGTAGTGTGCGGGCCATCACATTGTCATACAAAGACAGTTGGCAGTTGAGAGTTTTCAGTTGCCTCAGTGGGCGGATCGCCTAATATATATATATATATATATATTTTTTTTTTTTAAAGAAAGACAAACATTCCCGGGTTACGAATAACCCAACAACATTTGAAAATCTCCTACTACCACCACACTAAGCGGAAGATATTGCTTGTGTTGTGATGGAGGACTTAGCCAGCCGAGGGATCGAACACGGAACGCCTGGGTGGGAGCCAAACGCGATGCCCACACAACCACTGACCGGTCTTATGAAATAAATGTTTTTTGTTTTGTATTTTCCCCATACTTTAAGTATAAAGTACCCACAGTTTTTGTTAATAAATGTTTCCAAGAGTTACACTATGCTTATATTTTATTGCGATTATTTGGTAAATTATTTACATAGTTATTTTCAATTAATAGATGGAGATTGCCGCTTTTGTTGTGCAAGGTTAGAGACTCTTTATCTCATTTTACACCAATGATGGAGATTTCCGTCTTTGTTTTAACACGATATAAGAATCTACCTTTTTAATAGTTATTGATTTATGGGGTGTTAAGCGTTTTTCCTTTTCCTCCTCCTATAGCCAGCGTTTCAGATAGCCTTTCTGTGCCCATCATCAGGGGAGATGTGTGGATTGTCGTTAACGGGCCGCTCTGCCAATTTCTACCAATTTCTTACATGTTTTCCATAAACATTTGAAGTTTTTAAGTTCTTAAAAAAATATATGTTATTCTTTAAGATAGTATCTACACATTCCCCACGCCGAAACGGTAATTATTTGAAATTCCCTCGATAGAAATAAATCGCAAAGTATGCTCCGAAAATTATTATTTACACGTTTTTTTCTGTTATTTTACAAGTTTTATGTATGAAAAAATGCACAATGTTTCTTTAATGCTACTTGACACAGCCCCCGCAAGATTTTAACTCTTTTTCAAACGAGTCGTCTTTTATTAAACATTTTCACCATTTTCGCATGAATTTTATGGTTTTTAATGTTGACACATGCAGATATTATACAGGGTGGAAAACACCAATATATGCAGAAAATGGGAAGAGGATGAAGAGACTCCAATTCACCTATGCTGCCAATATCCTGCCCTGGTGGGAACTAGGCTCAGATACCTGGGGAGACATACAGTAGAACCAGAAGACATAGCCACATATCCATTGAGAACCCTGGTCATTAAAGGGACTGGGTTATTATTAAGATGATACCCGAGTGATGGAGAAATTTGAAAAATAGATTTTACTAAAGTGTTGCTGTCACTACTCCACCGGATATTGAGCGAAAGGGACAATGCACCTCGGGCTACTATTACCTAACTAAAATCGAGGTTTTGTATTCCCCACTTTTCTCCTCCAAAAGTTGACTGATTTTCAATTTTTTTTTACCAACTACAAAAAACTATTTTATGTCTGTACGTTTTGCTTTTTATAAAAAAAACATTATCTAGTTTGTATAATCTTTTGACGGCGTTTAAACCAGTCAATTTTATTGATTTTTGGAAGGTCATAACTTCTATAAAAACTCATCAAAAAAAAAAAAAAAAAACCGACACGCTAGTAGTTGATATCTATTTTAAGTAAAAACAATATTTTCTCTAGGGTTAAAATCCGGAGAGATAAATAGGGAATACGTTTTGCCGGGTATCCCCTTATTGAGGTAAAATGGGAGATAGCACAATGGGCCTATGGCCTAAGTGCTCACGGGAACTGCTTGTAAACCGTCTCCGCCTTAAAAAAAAATAGGTAGTTTTTTACATTATTTGTTGGAATTTATTTGAGCTATTACTTATATATAATAGTTGTGCGAGGCAAATCAGAGAAAGTTAAATACGAACTACGTCACTCGAGGTAACTTTACAAACCGGACGTAATGTAAAATATATAAAAGGTAGAAACCATTTACTGGGAATTCAAAGCCAATTGCTGAAATACTATTACCCTTTTAGTTCAAATTAATGATCTGTCTCACAAACTGAATTATTCGAATTATTCGTGAATATATACGTAACAGCCTTGTTAAAAAAAACTGGTTCAGCTAGGTAGGTACCATACTTTTAATTTTATAAAAGTTTGAGGTAGGTATTCACTGAACACTGAAGATATCACTCTAGAAGTGTAATCGGTTCCATGATAAAACAGACATCGAAGAAAAGTGGAAAAAAATGTAGCCTAACCTATTTATTAGATCCACACAGGAGGCTAAGAGGAAAATAATTTCCCCCAGGGCCTACGTGATCTTTGGTGTAAGGGTCTTTTTGGGAAAGGAAGAAGTTCTGGAAAGGAAAAGGGTTTTTTTATATTAACTCCATACAGGAGGCCCTGAGGAAAACTATTTCCCTCGGGGCCTGTGTCATCTTTGAAGATGCTTCTCGGAGGGTCTTTTTGAGGAGAGGAAGGAGTGAACATGGGTCTTGAAGAGACCCATGTTGTAGGAAGGAGGAATCACAGAGGCCGGCAAATCGTTCCACAGCCGAGCTGTTGAACTCAAGAACGAGTTGTAAAAACGACCAGTTCTCATGTGACAAATGTCAACCGTGTACATATGTTGGATGAGCGTTTGGCGTGTTTCCCGACTATGCACCGGTGCCGAGGGGATCAATGACGCTAGTTCCTCGGAACATCTTCCATTGAAATATTGGTAGAACAAGGATAGCATTCCCACCTGACGCCTGTGCTCTAAAAATTGCAATCCGTTTGTTAAGACGGGAGAATCTATCAAACGGACCGCCCGTTTCTGAACAGAGTCGAGGGTATGAGGGATGGGTAGTAATGTGGGAGTCAGTATGACCAGGAGTGACGGACGAACGAATCCATCCCTCCCACTGCGATGCAAGGCGATGTTCTTAGGCGATGTTCAGTTGGTGGGCAGAACATCCGTCGCCAAGACCTAGATAAACCTTACCATGAACCCTATGAACCCTAGTAACCAAACGTAGCGAACCACTTGGGGTGACCTATGGCAGAGGTGCTGGTAATCCAATAAATGGTTCCCGGGGCGGTAATACCCATACCCGCCTCCAAAATTAGAGCCTAACCTACCAACCCTGTTTTGTCCGGTAACCTCGATTATGAAGAAAGCTGAAATGAAAAAAAAAGTTGTAGGTATCTACTTATTAAGGGGAATTTATGATGTAAGGCAACATTTACCTTACTACAGGCACACCGACAAGCCCACAACACACTTCAGTTAATAATAAAATTTTCAGTGGTTGCGATGTTGGACAGTTTTGGCGTATTTTCAATGACGCAGAGGTAGGTTCCCAAATAAGCACGTGCTTCGAATTTAAGTCGAAAGTTACATAGGTACGCGTTGTTTTTAGACTATATTATGTTGTTTGATAATCAGAATCAGCCATCATGACAGTACCTAAGGGGGGGGGGGGGGGGGTGCAAATAATTATTCAATTTTATGGAATGTAATCTACGAGAATTATTCTGCTTTTGATGTACGCAATACTGAGGCCGATGGGTGGGGGGTTTAACCTCTTATGAGATGAAGGAGAGCAAGTTCAGGGAAGGAAAAAGATATGTGGGGCGGGTATGAATCTAGGGTCAGTGTGTCTAGGAGTGACCGTCCATCCAATCCATTGAAAATTGCACAAAATGATTTTTTTTTATATACTGCCTTCTAGAGGGTGAAAACTATGTCGGTATGTGTTCGAATTTTCGATGCGTTTCGTATTAACGTAAACATTCACTGTCAAACATGTACGATTTTTCAAAAAATATTATTTAAGGAAAAAGTGCTGCTAACTCAACTCTCATAAAGAATTATAAAATTATAAAAAGCTACCGACGTAGCTTCTTCTTTCTAAAAAATATATATTTAAAAAAAAATTCATTTTCGTGAAAGTTTCGGTGTAGAAAAGTGTATTCTCCATAAACCCCTTTTCGAGCGATTTCTGTAGGTAAATTTGAGCGTTGTCTCATTCGCACATTTCGCATTCGCATGTATTGATAGTGTGCGTGAGCTTATTGTGAGCGGGACAGAATGACAGATGCGGTTGTTCCGCGTGTGGTTCAAAGTCTAGCCTCTTAATCTTAATACTGCTAGAGCAATTTCAAGCAGTTTCGATTTTTAATGACGGTCTTTCACAAGGGCGATGCTAAGACTATCTAAGACTTTAAATCAATATAGATTCACTTTCCGAACTCCTGACCTAGATACTTTAATAATCTTGAGTATTGTTGTAACCTTGCACTGTTTCATAAATGGTTTCACTTTTAACATAACTTTCCCTTCACATCTACGTCGTCATCTCAATCTACGCTTTATTTTACGCAACTGACGAAATCAATATACATGGTGTCCCAAAAGTCAACTTTATCCCTCGTAATGCTTTGTAGGCTTCGACCAGAGGCCCTAGCACGCTCGCTCTATAACGATCGGTAGGTAACTTCTCATCGTTCCCTACAACAACTGCAGATCGCAAACGAATAGGTGACAGTTCACAACCGCGACCGTACTAGCAGAGGCCCTAGCACGCTTGCTCTATATCGATCGGTAGGATAACTATCGGTAACTTCTCATCGTTCCCTACGACAATTGCAGATCGCAAACGAATAGGTGACAGTTCACAATGACTAAGTGTCCTTAATATATTCGATATCAACGGTCGGTAACTTCATATCGAGCGACCGTGCTAGCACACGAGGCCCTAGCACGCTCGCTCTATAACGATCGTTAGGATAACTATCGGTAACTTCTCATCGTTCCCTAGGACAACTGCACATCGCTAACGTACAAACAACAGTTGATGTCGAATATGTTAAGGACACTTAGTCATTGTGAACTGTCACTTGTTCGTTGGCGATCTGTAGTCATGCTAGAGAACGATGAGAAGTTACCGATAGTTATCCTATCGATCGTTATAAAGCGAGCGTGCTAGGGCCTCAGTTAACTATCAATATACACTTTTTTTTTTTAATAATGTCGTTCGTTATGCAAAATTACTGGCTTATTTCGAATGGATTGAACTAACGAAGCTCGTAGAATTTATAACTAACTAACTAACCATCACGCCGTTTCCCCGCAGGGGTAGGCAGAGAGGACGGACCGCCAAACACCTCGGTCTTGGCACACACTCTTTGCCCCATTCACATTCATACATCGTCTCATACATACTCTTCTATTTTTCTGACTCTTGACATGGCCCGACTCAAGTATCTGATTAACTTGATCGTGCCATGTCTTCCTCGGACGTCCCTTACTTCTTATACCATTCACACTTGCATCATATATTCTCCTTACGCTCCTTTCTTTGTCCATTCGCTCTACATGCCCAAACCATCTGAGGGTTCCTTTCTTAATTTTACTCATTACGCCTACATCAACCTTGCATTCTTTTCGAATCTCCACATTTCTCACACGATCATACATGGTTTTACCACACATACGCCTCAGGGATCTCATTTCAACAGCATTCAGTCTACTTTCATCCTTCCTCTGCCACTGGCTCCATGGCTCACTGCCATACATCAGGGTAGGTACCAGTACTCCATTGTGGACTTTAGCTTCACTTCGTTGTTAGAGCCAGCTGCGTTCAGTCCTCCATTAATGGAGTTACCTGCATTTACCCTTCTTTCAATATCTCTATCAGCCTTCCCATCTCTCGTAAACATACTACCCAAATACACAAACTCATCCACCTGCTCCAAGTATTCAGCGTTCACAATTATATTGCACACAGTTTTCGTACTCTCTCTTTCAAATACCATGACTTTAGACTTACTTACATTCATCATTAATTCATTCTTCATACATACTTCGTTCATTCTGGACACGAGCGACTGTAGATCTTCCATACTGTTAGAAATCAGCACCGCATCATCAGCATACAACAGGCAACATAGTAGTAGAATTTATAGAAATCATATATCGCGATCTTAAATAAATACTTAAATAATGCATCTAAGACGCAATTAATTTATTGCATTCGATCTTTAAGAAACGAAAATGATTGAAATAAAGGCCTCATTAAAAGGAATATAAGCGCCAGAAATATTTGACTTACCCCTTTCTTATAATCTGCGCTAGGAAAGTAGCACCAAAGTTGTTTTTATTTTTTTATGAATAATTTTACAAGAACGAAAAAAAAGTTAGTCAATCAATCGAGTCAAAAATAATCTTAGCCATAAAGGGGTATTTTTAAAAAGTTGTTTCTTCTATAAATTCATATTTATTTAAGAGGCTAGACTTTGAACGACACGCGGAACACCCGCGACTGTCATTCTGTCCCGCTCACAATAAGCTCACGCACACTTACAATACATGCAAATGCGAAATGTGTGAATGAGACAACGCTCAAATTTACCTACAGAAATCGCTCGAAAAGGGGTTTATGGAGAATACACTTTTCTACACCGAAACTTTCACGAAATTGAAATTTAAAAAAATATATATTTTTTAGAAAGAAGAAGCTACGTCGGTAGGTTTTTATAATTTTATAATTATTTATGAGAGTTGAGTTAGCAGCACTTTTTCCTTAAATAATATTTTTTGATAAATCGTACATGTTTGACAGTGAATGTTTACGTTTATACGAAACGCATCGAAAATTCGAAAACATACCGACATAGTTTTCACCCTCTAGAAGGCAGTATGAAAAATATATATTCATTTTGTGCAATTTTCGATGTAGAAAAGTGTTTTTTCCCGGGCGTCCTTTTTGTATGGGCCGAAAAGCGAAGTCTATCATCTTAATAAAAAAACAAATTATTTAGTACTTTGCGCTTATATTTTTGTAATGTAAATAATCATTTTGTTTTAATTCCATTAAATTGAAAAGTTATGAAAAGCTTCAATGTATCCTAAAATATTTTTTCATATTCATAATGTAAACCGATTCGTAATAAAGATAAATCTAAATAGTGATTTGGCGTATATCTAGCTTCATCTGAACTCCCGTGTAGTGTCAAAAAGTAAATGAGAACTGCTAATGGCTGAATCAGACGGTTCACTAATCGTTCATTTCTGTATTTCATTCTACCTATTTTACTCGGAATGACACGTCTGAACATAAATATGTGCCAGACATAAACGTATGAAATACGATGACGCGGACGCGCGCGCGTGCTACATAAGAAAGCACAACTACTCGATAAATCGACTCAGAGTCGACTGACGAAAGAAATGAACGAATAGTGTGTGGGCTGGCGGCCCCGCAAGGGGGGCGCGCGCCCACTATATGCATCCGCAAAAAATTTCATAATCTAATATTCTAATTTTTATTACGCAACTCAGAATAGCCATACTATTGAAATCTAGTTAGAAACAATATTGACTGGGCCATAATGTGTTCACGCCTGATGTATTGCAGCGTATCCTCAACGTACATTGTAGTTGTTATATATTTGTGCATTTTTCGAGGCGGGTATGGGTACCGTCGCTCGGGAACCATTTATTGGATAACCAACACCCCTGCCATCAGTCATCCCTAGTGGTTCGCTACGTTTGGTGACTTAGCAGGGGTGCCCGGGTTCATGTGGTGACGTTTGTCTAGGTATTGGTGGCGAATGCGCTTGCCAACCTACTGCGTGGCGGGTCGGATCGGGAGTGACAGGTTGAGGGAGACCTAACCTAGACTTCTCCAGCCTCTTTTGACCAGTGGCGGATACAGAATAAACTCAAGGGGGGGCGCAAAAAACTGACTGCTTGACAGCGACTCTGCTTCCCTTATATGTGTAGCACCGTTGTTTGGGGAACATTCGGTGCCAGAATGTTCGCTTCCAGACTTTTATGGAGTGTGAACAAATGCGGGCTGGCGGCCCCGCAAGGGGGGGGGGGGCGAGCGCCCCCATCTGTATCCGCCACTGCTTTTGACCCTTATACCACAGTGGGCAGTGGTAGGGATGGATTCATACACTCCTGGACACTTTAACCCAGATTCCTTTCCACCCCTTTTCCTTCCCAGAACTTCCTATGCTTCCTTTTCCCAAAAAGACCCCCCACCACAGCATGCATCCCCAAAGGATTTTTTTTCCTCAGGACCTCCTGTTTCTATTGTAAGAAAATAAATATATATCATATTATTAAAAATAAAACACTCGCAGTGGTTAGAAAACTCGGCCAACTTATCCAATATATAGCCAATGTTCATAGGTTCGAGTACCGAATTATAAACTCCAACTTAATAACTAAATAAACCCTAAATCGTAAATCTATAATATTCGTTATTAGTAGACAACTCTCAAATTACGGCGTCAATGCATATTTTACCCTTTTTTCCTAATCGTGCATATTTCGTTGGTTTCGTTGATCAATTTGACAGTTCTGAGGCCATTGCAATTCAGTCAAGCAAGCTAGCATTTGAAGACGCATCCATTAAACAGAATATCGCCCTCATCTCAATACATTTCCACAAGTTACCAGATGCCATAGAAAAATTGGAAACAAAAAACCTTCCCTTATTTAAATCAATAGAAATACTGGAAACCATAATCGAACTCGCCAACGCCCTTCCGAATTCAATATCAGAAAAGATTCGTAAAAAGTTAGACCTATTTTGCTTAAAAACCCGAGTCTTGAAGACATGAAGAACATTAATGCCTACATCAACGGCACATATACCCTGCCTAAATAGTTATCTCCGGAAATGGGGTCAAATTTTAAGTTTTGTCCAATGACGTCAGTTGACGTAGAGAGGTCGTTTTCGGAGTACAAAATTAATACTGGGTGACAAATGTCACAAATTTGCGATCGAAAATTTAGAAAAAATACCTTATTGTCAAAAAAGTATGCACAACTTTAAGAATATTTCGCTGTCTTTAATTAAAATATATAAAAATAAAAACGGTTTTTTGATTTAGCATTGTGCATATTTTGGGCATATCAAGAGTTTTAGTGCATATTTCGGCCTTTTTTAGTGCATATTTTGGCACTTTGTTAGTGCATATAATCCGATGTCTAGTTATTAGTATAGATAAGCTATTGGGAGGATGGTGAGAAACCCCCTATTATAATCTCTCCTTAAAACTGTAAATGCATTTACAAATATTTCCTTATGTATCATAGAACGTTTAATTGGTAGAACCTACAGACAAGCTGCCATATGACAGCTTTGTGGGACTTTCCTAAATTTGTACTAATGTTGTTATTTAATAAATAAATAAATAAAAAATGTTATTTTCTATATCAAATCTAATGTACAAAAATTTATGTTTGTTTGTTTTTATTTTATGCGCTGGCACACCGTTCCTCGGATTGCGATGAAACTTTGGGGATTTGATGTGCGCATGCCCGCAATGGTTATAGGATAGTGAGCTCTCGCGTTACGAAATTATTTCCTGTACTATTCATCCAATTGCGATGGAAATTTGATGAGGTGTTGTGAACATGTCCGCGAAGGTTTATACATAGCGATATTTATATATTGGTGAGCTCTGGCATTATGAAATTGGAAAAAAAATTGCAATAGGTCACAGACGAGTTGTTTGTAAGATGGGTGTATTTTATGAAGTTTAGCAGCAGGAAAAAAGGGCGGTAGGGGGTGATAAATCCGGGAGGGGCAGAGGGGAGTTGAGGAGGGGGGGTTAGCGACGAGGAAGGGGAGACAAGAGACGGGGAAGGTGGAGAAGGTGGAAGGGGACGTCGGAGGGGAAGAGGAGGCGGAAAGGGGACAAATGAGAAAGGACACGCAGGAAGTAACAATTTCTTTATTTAAGTGGCATTGCAACCATGCCAATGGGTATCAGGTAATATACAATAAAAAACGAACATCCACACGGCTCAAATAACAATCTCACTTGTATGGCTTACTTGTACCTAAATCAAATTTAAATTGGTATTTTTTATCACCCCAATAAGGTATCAGATTACAGAAGTGTATTTCTGTGTTTCACAGTTTATTAATATGAACTTTTAGAGTAGTATGTACCTAACTATAATGTTTATTTTTTATAACATTTTAATTAACAACTAATCATCACACCGTTTCATGCAGGGGTAGGCAGAGAAGAGGGATTGACAAATAATTCGGTCTTGGCACTCACTTCTTTCATCATTGACATTCATACTAATTCATTCTTCCTTGTTCTACCGGTATTTCAATGGAAAATGCTCCGAGGAACTAGCGTCATTGATCCCCTCGGCACCGGTGCATAGTCGGGAAACACGACAAACGCGCGCCCAACAAATGTACACGGTTGACATTTCGCTTACTGAGGGCATAAGACTGAGGGTTGGTTTGTACTATGTCCACAAAAACTCGTATCGAGAAAACGAGGTTTGAAGTTTAAAAAAATTCTATTTTGGTTTCCTTTACTTCAAACTAATTGTTATAAATAATAATATAAAATACAAGGGTTAATCTACTTTTAAGTAAAAAAACAACAAAATTGGTTGAATTTTTATTTTAATAAAAGTATAATCAAGAACGTAAAGAGACACTTTTTTTAAACAAAATAGCAAAAAATGAATGGTTGTTTGTACCATGACCATATTTAATGTTGGTTTTTACTATATCCATACTCTGTGCGGAGATAGATTAAACCAACCGTAATTTCATCCTATGGCACATCAAACAATAATAATTTGACATTCACATACATAAGGATTTAATAAATAATAATAAAATAAAAAATATTAAAAATTCTTCGTTAGAAATGCGAAAATTTACTATTATCGTATGAATTAATAAAATGTATGCAGTATTCAAACATTAATAATTTTTATAAGGTTTTAATAAATAACAGCAAAAAATTTATATTGGCCAATGGACATAGTACACTCCAACCCTCATTTTTTTGTAATTACTATGGAGGTAGAACAAAAAGTGATGTTCAAAATGTAAGTTCCCTCTGAAAATTTATATTTTTTGTGTATGGATAAAGTAGATAAAAATACAGCCTTCACAGTTTAAAAAAACCATAAATGGACATAGTACAAACCAACCCTCAGCAAGCGATTTGTCACATGATAATGGGTCGCTTCTACGACTTGCAGTCTTTGCGGATCTCCGTAAATTTCTCACTCGATCATACATGGTTTTACCACACATACGCCTCAGGGATATCATTTCTAATTTCCTTTTCTGCCAGATACATTCCTCACTAGCATACGTCAGGGTAGGTACCAGTACTCCATTGTGGACTTTAGCTTCAATTCTTTGGACAACTTTTTGTTGGAGCCAATTGCGTTCAGTCCTCCATTAATGGCTGCATTTACCCTTCTTTCAATATTTCTGTAAATATATATAAATATATATCTATAAATATTCTGATCTGGGAGATATATTTCACATTAAAAACAATCAGTATAAACATTGTTTATTTCAATTCTTTTTTATATTTAGACATAAATAGACGTCTATAATCTCTACAATTTTTGTCTATATTGAATATCTTTTTTTTTTTGTGAAACTTCTTATATTTTTTACCTATGTATCTAATTTTATTATAAGCATTTATTGTTATATTTTGTTGTAGATATATGCTTTTGTTTTACTTTTATTTTCACTGTATTATGCTTTCTTTATTGTTTTAATTTAGATTTTTTTTTAAATCACTGTTATACTCATCTATTTAACTAAAATGTAAAAGCCCATAAGGGCGTTTAATAAATAAATAAATCTCTATCAGCCTTCCCATCTCTCGTAAACATACTTCCCAAATACAAAAACTCATCCACCTGCTCCAAGTATTCATTATGCACAACTATATTACACACTGTTTTCGTACTCTTTCTTTCAAACACTTCAATTTGGGAGGCGGGTATGGGTACCGCCGCCCCGCGAACCATTTATTGGACAACCAACACCTCTGCCACAGGTTACCCCAAATGGTTCGCTACGTTTGGTGGCTTAGCAGGGGTGCCCGGGTTCTTGGGGTTAGGCTTGTCCGGGACTTGGCGGCTCATGCGTCTGCCCGCCAACTGCGTGGCAGGCCGGAGCGGGAGAGACTGGTTGAGGGAGACCTTTTGATCTTTCCAGCCGGACTCTCTCGACCCATCGCCTTGCGTCGCAGTGGGAGAGATGGCTTCACACAACCATCACTCCTGGACATATTGATCCCCAGATTCCTACCCACCCCTCAAACCTTTTTCCTTCCCAGGACTTCCTCTCCTTCCTTTCCCTTAAAAGACCCTCCACACAGCATATTCAAAGATGACATAGGCCCTGAGGGATTTTTTTTCCTCAGGACCTCCTGTGTGGAGCTAATGTAAAAAATAATAAAAACTAATATACTCTCTACTTTACTAAAAATAATCGCCCAGTCAGAACGGGGCATAAGTATACTCGTGGTAAATCCCATGCACTTTTTTATGCTCCGAAAGTGGGGACTTCTGCCTATCAGAACGCGCCAATAAACAGAGCGACTCAACTGCTTAAGAGGCTAGACTTTAAACCACACGCGGAATACCCGCGTCTGTCATTCTGTCCCGCTCTCAATAAGCGCACGCACACTTACAATACATGCGAATGCGAAATGTGCGAATGAGACAACGCTCAAATTTACCTACAGAAATCGGTCGAAAAGAGGTTCATGGAGAATACACTTTTCTACACCGAAACTTTCACGAAGTTGAAATTTAAAAAAATATATATTTTTTAGAAAGAAGAAGCTACGTCGGTAGCTTTTTATAATTTTATAATTCTTTATGAGAGTTGAGTTAGCAGCACTTTTTCCTTAAATAATATTTTTTGATAAATTGTACATGTTTGCAGCGCCGGATCTGCCATACGTTCAAAACCGTGCAAAAAACCTGGCGCCCACTACGAAGGGGCGCCGTGATAAAATAAATATTGTTTTAAAATTCAATTAAAATATTCCCCGAATCGTTTAAAAATTACTCGTAATACGGAATTATTAGTTCGCGCAGGCAACACTCACTTTCCATATGCGTGAACCTAATGCGCGCGCATCGATGGTTAAAATTTAACGAAATACGGATTTGACTTACGTCAAGGAATTTTTTTCCAAATACAATATATTTCATACGAACGTAAGACCTATTTTTCCTTGTTGCTCTTACGACCATTGTATCGTTCGAAATTCAACAAACATTGTGATTGGTTCATTAATCGCTTCTCGTACGCATCTCCCTTCGTTGATTACAAGGTGGACTAGGTACTTCGATAATGAATTATATAGGAATCTACGTATAATATTGGTTAGATATTTAGAGTTACTTCCAATGTTTTAAAGAATTTGGATTAAGTTTACATGAAAAATAACGGACGATTATTTATTACATTCTCATTGAACTTTATAAAAACAAATAAGAGTGCCAGTATTGTAGGGATCATACTTACATAATGAAATAGTTTACTACACATTACTTTAAATAGGTAGATATATATTAACGACCACATACGGCACAGACATAATGCTTTATCCACAGTTTAAATGAACATACACATTTAACATATTATTACTTACGTAAAAATAATGTCAAAAGTTGTAAAACAACTAACGTAAATTCTTAAACAACGAATTATTAAAGTTAACGTTAGCCGTCGGCAATAGGCCACTTGCACGGATCTCATAATGATTTGGAAAAAATCGTGTGGATAGATTTTTCTACTAAGCTTATGGAAATGATATGGATTTTTTTTAGAAATTGCTAGTTTTTTTTCTTTTTAAATAAATATATCCGTTTTTTCGGCTCGTGACGTCACTAAATTAAAATGTCCCGTCCCCGATTTTATTCAATTAATTTTGTTGATAAACCTTTCCCTTTAATTAATTTTAATAATTATTTTTAATTTGGTTTATGTAAAATATTTGGATTTGGATTTTTTTTACACCACACAGGAGGCCCTGAGTAAAAAAATTCCCTCAGGGCATATGTCATCTTTGGGGATTCTGTGTGGGGGATCTTTTAAGGGAAACGACGGAGTGGAAGTTCTGGGAAGGAAAAAGGTATGAGGAGTGGGTAGGAATCTGGGGGTCAATGTGTCCAGGAGTGACGAATAATGTGCGAATCCATCCCTCCTACTGCGATGAAGGGTGATGGGTCAAATGAGTTTGGTTGGAGAGATTAGATCTCCCTTAACAATTCTCTCCCGATTCAGCTCGCAAAGCAACCGCATTCACCGTCAAGACCCAGACAAACCTCACCCCGTAAATCTGGCCACCCCTGTTAAGTCACCAAACGTAGCGAACCACTTGGGGTGACCTATGGCAGGGGTGGTGGTTATCCAATAAATGGTTCCCAGGACGGCGGTACCCATACCCACCTCCCAAATTGTAAAAGTCATATATAATGATTAATGATCAAGGAAAAAATATATATGAGTTCAAGGAAAAAATATATATGAGTTGTAATATTTTTGGTATGCTTCGTTATTCCCCTCTGCCATGCGTTTGGAATTCGTCAGTTTTTTTTTAAATTATTTTCGGCTATCTAATTATTATTTTTTCGCACCCATAAAATTATGTCCCGTCTTTCCGGTTTATAAAAAATGGTCCGATTTTTCGGATTGAAATTTTCAAAAAATCGCCAGGGATTCAAAAATACGATTAAAAAAAAAAAAAAAATACAGAATGTCTTAGAATATTTTCCTAAACCGGAAAAAAAATTAAAAAAATGTGGTGCAAGTGGCCTATTATATATTACCGTTTAATTAACGAACAAAACAATTTTCTTTTCAGTCATTAATTTGGGTCCCGTCCCGAATATAAGTATGAAAGGCATTACCATAAAAAAATATTATTATAATAATATAAATAATTTTAAAGGAAACTGTTCCCCGGTGTTAAAACAAGATCCCAGTTTTTTGTTTATGTTATTTTGATCGTATTATATTTTAGTTTAGTCGGAAATAACATATTTCTTTATTAACGTCTAATTTTCCTATAAATACGAAATATAATTTTACATGCTAGTTTTAATTTTTTTGTTTTTTAGCTTTGGGTTAAAAGTATTATTTTTTTTTGTTGTTGATAAAATCACCAATTATTTAAAATATTATAATGATGTGTGAAGTAGAAAAAAGAAATGTTAAAATTATTATCACAAAACTTGAACTTTTTACTGTCGTAATAAAAATAATTATATTTTATACCATTATAAAATTGCAGTAGATACCTATCTATATTGTAAAAAAACTTGTGTACTTATTAGTATTAATTACACAAAATTATACAATATTATTATGGTCTAACGAGGTAATTCGCTTCACGGGTTTTTTTACCGATGCAAGCACCGGAGTATTTTTTGTTTCTGGCAATACTGTTCCTTGCATAGTAGTTCATGTCGCGAACAGCTCCAGCGGCACAAATAGTAACCAAAGTAGTCGGTACAAGTACATACAAAAGTATCAATATCAAAAGTAATCATACCAAAAGTAATCAAATCAAGAGTACCGACTACTTTTCGTTTTGAATAGTCGGTACTTTGATTACTAGGTGAGTACCGAATACTTCAGTACCGAATGATTACTTTTCATTCATCTTTAATTACAAGTTGCTCTTTGATGATAGTTCGTCGCTTTCGCCGCGTTATTGGTTTATTTATGTTGCCATTCGCGCGCGATTTGGCACCACATTAAACAAACTGATCAGAATATTATTATTTCTGAACTAAACTGCCTCATGTTTTATATTATATTTTGTTATGATGTTATTATTTTGTCCAGTGTCATAGATAGCTACCGCCAGGTCACTTGGAAAAGTTACTCTTGATTCTTGTTGGCGGGATATTAATTTATTTTAAACGTATTGCATAATTTTTTTTTTTTTTTTTTATATGTATATAAATTTTTTATCTGAATTTTAAAAAAATGTTGGGGGGGGGGGGGGGCGCCATCGGTACTTCCTGCACAGGGCGCCAGATTTCGTAGAACCGGCGCTGCATGTTTGACAGTGAATGTTTACGTTAATACGAAACGCATCGAAAATTCGAAAAGATACCGACATAGTTTTAACCCTCTAAAAGGCAGTATAAAAAAATATATTCATTTTGTGCAATTTTCGATGTAGAAAAGTGTTTTTTCCCGGGCGTCCTTTTTGTATGGGCCGAAAAGCGAAGTCTATCATCTTAACGATTCTGCATTGACCATCGACATTTTCAATGTCACTTACAGACAGTTCAGCAACTATCTTTTAGCACATGTCACTAAGTAGTAAAACTGCCCTTGTGTACTTTGTAATTTATAATCTTCTCCATGCTATATTGGTGTATAACTGTTTTATAGAGAACATGAAAAAAAAAAAAATAATAAATAAGGGATTTAATGATTTTAAAATAAAGAATGACACCAGATACCAAACTTCGATCAGAGAGCTTTATCAATTTTAGATTTCTCTTTCGACAGTTATATAATGTACAGGGTGTCCACCGGCAGATTTTATACTTCAAAAAATAAAATAAAATAAAAATATGAATACAATGAAAGTTATTTATTTATTATCTCACATAAGAATAATGTGGATTTTAGTTTTTAAAAATCATTCCACTCAAATGACGTCCTTCTAGCCGCAAAAATTCTTGCAATCTTTCCTTCATATTGACGCTAATGCGGGAGTTTTGCGGTAGTTATGAGTCAGTGGACGGGAGCACACTGTGCTTTTGCGGTTGAAGGTTGAGAAGGTGGAGGCGTATTTCTTTTTTTTTAAATTTTTTATTGAAAAAAGTACAACGAAGATGCACTCCCCCGAGTTATCAAAACTCATTAAGGGATCGCCAACATACAGACACAACATATGAAGAATTACTTTACAGATATTTCACAGAAACATGTCTTATAAGATTTTATGAATTATTATAACCACTCATTTGATTTATGTAAGTACTGTTGTGTCGAAAAGTTTAAATAAAGTATCCTCTGTGATGTTCTATAGAAATGCATTAAAAATAAAATCAGGAAAATACAATAAAAGGTATGGGCTCAAAAATATACAGACCTAATTCAAGATGTTTAAATACAAATTCATGACAAGATTTAAAAAAGATATTTGGATCATATCTGAATGTACAAAAGTTTGTTACTTGGAGATATCAGGACAGCTATCAGAACAGAAGTTGTACCTACTTATGACTCGTTTTCCAAATAACATTTGAAAAAATAGGATTTCAATATAACATTACCACTCTGTTCCGCGTCACAAAAAACCCCAAATGGGGATGCCATGAAATTTGCAAAGTAGAATATTTTAAACAAGTTTCTTAAATAGATAGCAATTTCCTAACTATGAAAAAATTACAAAAACCCTATCACCTATCAAACATTTCTTTCCTTCTTAATTTAAAAAATCAGATTAAGAAAGGTTTGGGCATGTAGAGTGAATGAACTAAGAAGAGAGTGTACGGAGATATATGGCGCAAAAGTGAATGGTAGATGAAGTCGTGGATGCCCGATGTCAAGTGAATCAGATACTTGAGTCGGGCCATGTGAACAGTCAGAATAAAAGAAGGGTATGTATGACACAATGTATGAATGTGAATGAGGCAAGGAGTGTATGCCATGGCCGAGTCGTTTGGCGGTTCGTCCTCTCTGCCTATCCCTGCGAAAACAGCGCCATGGTTAGTTAGTTAGTTAATTTCAAAATAGTTGGTATCATAGATATTATTAAATTCAATTCTTTGTTCATTTAAAGATCATTACAAAACTAATATTTCAATTCCTTATTAAAAGATACATATTTTAAAGAAAAACAGTCCCCTACTGATAAACTCGCTCCTTACCCTTCACAACCATTAATGTGTCATAAATGGCCATATATCAGTTGTGCAAAATCCAAAACACGGCCTTCAGCAAGCAGTTGAGTTTGTTTAAAAGATTTTATACTAGCAGCAACAAAGCTTGCCTTCTAAATTGTGCTCTGTTGATGTTAAATATCTACATATATCGATATTCGAAGTGATTCTACTAAACAACAATATAGCTCTCCCCACTGGCATGACCATTGGCAAGTTTGTCCTGAAAGCTGGGAGATAAACAGTCTATGCTGTCAGTGATCAAGATAACCATTGGGAACATAGAAATTAATGCTCTCCATGATAGTCGTGTTTTCTAACTATCCACAAACCAATCTGAAGAAATGTGATACAATGTGCACATCTCTTCTGACCTGCAGATGGTATACAGATATTATTTCTATGAATAGGCTCCATCGAAGCCAGAGTTAAGTTAAGTTAGCCTCTTAGAAGCTGACCATACTTTACAGGGCCTGCAGATGCTGGAGATAGTACAGAACTGCTGACCCTGTACAAATCACAAGTGAGCCCCACTGTTGAATTTAACAGCCATTGCAGAAACGGGCGGACCATTTGATAGTTTCCCTTTCTTAACAAAGCGGACTGCAATCTTTAGAGCATAGGCATCAGGGCCCTTAGCATACTCGTTCGATAACGATTAATGGGATAACTTTTGGTAACTTCTCGTCATTCCCTAGAATGATTACAGATCGCTAACGAATAATGACTAAGTGTCCTTAATATATACGAAATCAACTGTTCTTTGTACGTTAGCGATGTGCAGTTGTCCTAGGGAACGATGAGAAGTTACCGATAGTCAATATTATGTAGACAGTGACCTTCATTTTGTTTTGAAGGTCAAGTTCATCAATCTTGGAATAAAACTGTAGATTTGTTTAAAGCCAAACGCCAGTGACCAACAGCTGTGTAGCGTGGTGCCTTCTCTTCGAATGCAGTACCTCTCGCTTCTGTAAATAAATCCGTATAGCCGTTGCCTTCGTTCGCATAAGAGCTGTTTTTTTGTTGTGCCGGAAAAATGATATGTTTAAAAAATGGATCAATGAATTTTTGTGAAATTTCACATGAAACTTGAAAAAAGTGTGTGAAAATGAATGTTTATCGCGTGCACGTGTTTTTGAGTGGTGTAAGCGCCTCCGCCCACTCAGGCAACTGAAAACTCTCAACTGCCAACTGTCTTTGTATGACAATGTGATGGCCCGCGCACTACACAATCACACAAAACCCCGTTGTCAATGGTAACGCAAGCGGTGACTTGCGACTGTCACTGCTGATTTCCCTGGGCGGCCATTGATAGTTGCCAACTGTCAGCTGATTGTTCGTCATCTATGGTTAACCAAGCTTTTTGACCAATCAAGACAGAGAAAACAGCCGGTTTTAGTTGGTTTTCAGTTGCCTCAGTGGGCGGAGCGCCTAAGTGTTTTCAAGATGGCCGAAAAGACGTTGAAGAAGATTCACTCTCGGGTCGCCTTTCCATGTCAAAAACGGATGACATTATCGAAAAAATCGGTAATCTGGTTCCATCTCCAACAACTTCGTACAAACAGGGTGTAACAGCACGTACCAAAAGGATTGTAACCAGCGATACCTGAGCATATTTGGAGTAAAAATGTAAATGTCATTTAGGGTTCCATGTCTAATCGGACTATGAGATCTCAGCGTCTGAATTCCCATAGTAAATTTATTCAGACAAGAAACTTCCTCACATCATAATTCATCACATCATAACTCACATTAACCTAACCTAACCTTAGGTTAAAAACCCCAATTATCAGTTTTCAACGCTTCGAGACATGATGGATTATCATGTGAGGAATTAACATCCGATGAAAAGTTTGTACACAATATTCATACACTTGAAAAGTTTCCACTGAACATTCTGGTCACCGTCATTTTGCTGTCCGATGATATATTTTTTCTATTAAAAACAATAAAAATATTTTTCCATCGCACGTCGCAACTGAGTAGTCAGGTATATTGATCATTCAGTTAATTGGTCCGGCATCTCCGAAAAATTGCAATTTGATTTACGTTAAATTTGATGTATGCTGTTATATGTAAAAGTATACACTCTATCTGGTACAATACTCAAATTACTAATAAACACAACTAAATCAATTATAGTGTAGTAATCAAGTAACTTGTAGTGAATTAAACAAAATATTTGTTTTACAGTGAGCAATCGAATATTGCTTTCCTTATTAGCTCAAAACTTGGAGATGTCTGACTAATCAACTGGATGATCGATATATAACATAGCATAGCAGTGGGTCATGTGATAAGCACTCGTCTCCTTCAAACAGCACAGTAACACACGAAACAGCAAGCGTATCACATGATCCAGATGTGACATATAGGAGTGGGATTAATGGCTACGTTTGATAAAAAAAAAAAAATTAATCCCATTGGCCACAGAATTATTAAGCGAATAAATTGGTCCTCAACACTGAATAATTATTGTACCAAAATTGAAAATCTGCATTGGTGTACTAAATCTTATGAAACTTTTAAACCAAAAGTTCAAATAAATTAATTTATTCAAATTTGCTTACATATTGAATCAAGGTAAATATTAAAAAATTTAATTTAAAAAAAAATAAAACATGTGTAAATAAGGATACAAATATTTATTTTTTATGTTTTTAAGTTTTTTTCACATTCATCATTCAGAAAGATACAAAAAAACATAATATTCATAATTCCAACATAAATATTTTTTTTTACATAAATATATACTTATAATCACAAATTTAATTTGGTATGATAATCCTTAAAGTAAACAGGGACGTGAAGGGCCACTTTCCATTTTTTTTTACATTCCCAGCGCGTTTCGGAAGTTTTATTCCTGGCCCGGCATACTGAAAAAACATATTATTGCCAATACTATGAAAAACTGTAAGAACATAGGCAATCTACGAAATGAATGCTTTATTACCTACAGAGCGTTTGGCTTTTAATTTTTTTTTGTAAGATATCCTTGTTGGGCTCGTATATCGTTTTATTGGACGACCTACTTTAGCCCGAGAGTACGCCGTGGTTTGTGTTTAAGTACCGAGTCGCACATCCGGCGGCTTGCCAAGGTTTGTGGCCAATGGGTTAAGAGAAAACAAAATATCATTGGACAGAAAAACAACATCTAATTTTTGTACTCAGGAATCGCTGGTTAAAATCCTTCAGGTACGTGCATTTACACCCTGCATATAGATTAGCAAGCTTATCAGGAAATTAATAAATTCTTATTTAACTTGTTTCTGATTGTGGAAAGATTGGCGTATGCTTTATCAAAACCGTGCAGAGATAATTGTGTAGCCACTAAAAATTAGAAATTACCTACCTACTAGCAATAATTATCTGCCTACTGGCAACTATCTACATATCTACTTTCAGGAATTCAAAATTTTATTCAAATATTGGAACATGAAACAAAGCAAGCTATACAAGAACATTTTTCCCTCTAATCTCTTCTGCTGTTTGAGCCACTTTTTGCAATTTTTAACCCCCCTCCCCCCTCGGTGACCACGTGTAGTATATCCCAAGACCCCCCCCCCCCCCCCCCCCCTTCCCCTACAGTTTTCACGTAATAATTCATAAATATGGTTTTGAATAATTTCTTGCTGTAAATATTGGATGTAGATGGAAACGGTTAATATGCACTTTTTAAAAAATAAAAGACAACTATTTGCATTGAGGGCAGTGGAAAATATTACATTTTAAATTTCAGTTACATAAAATTAAAATTAGCTTTCGTTTTGTAAAACGAACCGACCATTTTCAAACATTTATTGTCAAATGTCTTTTGTTATTCTTGATACTATACGAAAACCAACAAGCGATTAGATTTTTTTTTAAAAATTAAATGAAATATTTTCCGCTGCCCCCAATGCAAATAATTGTCTTTTAATGTAACTAAGGTGAATCAAAAGAGTTTTAAAAAAAAAGTGCGTATTAACCTTTTCCATCTATATCCAATAATTACCTTTCTTGCTAACAAAAAGTTTAAAAAAAAAAAAATTGGCTTATATTTGTCTTTATTAATACGGCGCTTGCTGCGTGACGGCAAGAGTTCATACATACCTGTAATTACAAGTGAAAGAAATATAGAATGCAGCTCGAAAAAAACGCGAGATTTCCCTAGAGGATATTGACTATGTGATACAATCCTAAGCCCCCCGCCCCTCATTGTGACCAAGCGTGCTATTTTGAAGATCCCCCCCCCCTGAACGGGTCACGTAATATGGGTACGTTCCCTTAGTCCTCCCATACCTGATTTAAATCCAAAAGTAACACCACCTATAATCTCATAATAAAACTGCCCATCGAATTCCATCACATCTCTTGTGTGACGTATTGTTTTGCTAGGAAGAATTTAAACATTTTTTGTCTAAATGTTACTTTTGTCGATGCGCTGTCTCGAATCTATATGTTATGTATATATTTTTTTAAAGTATTTATATAACTGATCAAATTGTTAATAATAAAGTCCGCTTTAGCCCGTAACTAAAATATTGTCAAATAATTTTGTATTTTAAAAAGGATCTTCACAAAGCTAGTGATTCCGTTGCCGCGAACTTGCTGGAAAGCAAATTAGCTACACGCAGACCAACAAAAGGTAACAAGCAATGCTTCTTGCGATCTTTTGACTGTGATGTAGTGAAGTTTCTTTTTGATAAATGTTTACGTAAACCAATACTTTTCATTGAAGAAGAAGATAACAATAATAATCTAATTTTTTAAAATATGAAAATGAACAAGACAATGAAAGATAACGGTCGCAACTGGGACTCGAACCCAGAACCTTACATCTTACCGGGACATACACCTCTACTATACTCTGTTCGAGTCCCAGTTGCGACCGTTATCTTTTATTATTTTTCTGTGTCTTGTTCATTTTCATATTTTAAAAAATTAGATTATTATTGTTATCTTCTTCTTCAATGATATATTACATTGATGGAAATAACCTTCAAAAGTTAAAAAAGAGAGTTTTTTTATAAAAATATCAATACTTTTCGTGCCTTGTCTAGATGTACTTGGTCAAAGGAAAATCTACAATAAGTCAACCTTCACAAGTGTTATATCAAAAGTATGCAGTGTTCTTATTTAGTCATCGCCTTATTGCGAAGGAATGTGACCCCACTCCGATAGTCCTGATGATGAAGACTCCTCCATTCCTCGTCATCCTGCTCCAAATGGAGAGTCAACGACAGCGACTTTCCGGACATCGACATAGGTGATATTTGGATTCTTCAACACATCGGTGACTTTCATCTGTCGACCATCATCCGACGACTCCCAATCGGAAGCTTGCGGGTTCGAACCCGGCGTGCGCAAACAAATTTTATTTGATTTATTTTTGTTATTTCAAAATTAATTAATAAAAATAATATATACTATATTTGCGGCACGTTCCAGTGTGGAAGATACTCTCAGTATCGCCGTGGTGTAAGACCACCATTCAGAATTGAAACGTTGCTTAATAATGGCTTTAGCCGTGTTTAGTGACTAGATCTGAATAGCCAGGTACTTTCCCACCTTCCTCTTCCCTATCTCCTTCCCTTCCCCACATACCTTCAGCCTCACAACATACTCCAATTGGGGATGCCATAGTCTCACTGGCTCCAGAAGGGAGCAGTTGGAACTCTTGTGAGGTTTCTCTATAAAAAAAAAATCTGCTTCTCCTGCCAAACACTTTGCAGGAGATTGCTGTTTGTCATATCAAAAACCCTCGACTCTGTGCAGAAACAGTCTGCACGTTTGATGGATTCTCCTAACTTAACAAACAGATTGCAATCTTTACAATGATCAATGAAACAATGGCGTATTTCCCGACTATACACCGGTGCCAAAGGAATCAATGACGCTAGTTCCTCAAAGCATCTTCCATTGTAATAACGACAGAACAAGGACAGCATACCTACCTGAAGCCTGTGCTCTAAAGATTGCAATCCGCTTTTTAAGATACAAACACACCACCCATTTCTGCACAGAGTCGAGGGTTTCTTCAGGTGTTTTGGGGCTCTATACCAGAGTTGAATGTAAAAATCAAAGTGAGGCGCACTTTCGATTTGTACAGTCAGCAGAAGTGTACAGTACGCCCAGCTTCTAACCCTCTTACTCAAAATCGTAGTACAACTAATACGCGTCGTATTATGACATAACATTTGCGCATGCAGTGATATTATTACTGCATGTGCATAGTTAAAACGGCTTTAAACCAGGTTTAAAGCCAACTTTACAAAACCAAGGATGAGTCGGCGGATACCGCAATTATGAGACTGTAGCGATGCATACGCTACCTACTTAGGTAGCCACTCGCAATGTTTAGTACTGCGCGCCTACTGACCACCTTCTGGAAAGAGCTCGAACCAGCCACACATTACACACAGCGCTACGTAGCCATATCGAGAAACTTCTCGCGTGTGCATGTTTGACCTACCTTCCGAGTACCTTTGGCCCAGCATATATTATTACGAGTAAGCCAAATCCGGCAGTCGTTCTCACTCAGTCTTCGCTGCGACAAGCCGGCGGCCTAGCAACACAAATTCGCAATCTGCGGTTCGGTCGGGAATAATATTACACGATTGTAAATACTCTTCATTTGTAAATAGTGCATAATTCAAATATTGTAAATATATCATCATCATCAACAATCATCCTCGCGTTTATTATTCCGACCAGCACGCGAGGAGTTATCACGATTCACCGATAGCTCCTCTTCCAACCGGAGGCCCATTTTCTCCTCACATAGGAGACACGCATCCTGCCTCCAAAAGACTAAGGGGGTTTCTCACCATCCTCCCAATAGCTTATCTACTCTAATAATTAATATTTTCGATTTACTTATTTATTAAGTTGGAGTTTATAATTCGGCACTCGAACCTATGAATAGTGGCTATATATTGGATAAGTTGGCCGAGCTTTCTAACCACTGCGAGTATTTTATTTTTAATAATATTCGTTATAAGGGTAGATAAGCTATTGGGAGGATGGTGAGAAACCCCCTAACTTGACTCTGAAAATAATGGTATAAAATAAAACAAAAGTTTCAAATTAATAAAAAATGTATTGACAATAGGTACAATTATCAATCTAATAATAATAAAAAATACATTGGATCATAAAAATAAAAGAAACACATAATTCACAAAGTTTATATAACAATTATTCATTCATATTAGGTAGGCAATTTCATAAGGAACATTTTTTATTTCATATCCTCTTTATATAAACTATGATTATTACTAAAGTTGGATCTACTACACAATTAATTTTAATTTATTTAAAATTATTATATTACATATTTTCGAGTCCGCCTTACAACTATTATATTCGAGTTTATTAAAAAGAGAAATTATTTTGCTATCTTCCCAAATCACACACAAAATTAAACAAATTCACACGGTGAAATATGTATTACAAACAAACATTCTTGTAAGATTTTAAATTATGCAAGTCTCTGTTTAACATTTTGGTAAAGAGACCAGATGAATCCAGAATTTCTAAAGTGCTCACAGACAGACAAATCCCAAACGAAAGAGATAAATACTCAATATGAATTTTGGCTCACTGAGGAATCTATTGGGATTATTGACAGAAATCAGTCCCCTCATACACGCAGCTGTTGGGAGCGGAAAACAAATACACAACACGCTGCCCATTTAATACAAATCTTAATTTTTGTTGCAGTCAAAATACCAAAACAAACTGAAAAATTATTTTTCTAATCAAATTGTATAGCAAATATCTAGTACGGATATGTGCTACATTACTGATTTGTATTTGAAATTATAAAATATAAGCCAAAAAATTCAATTTCTCATGATTTTAGAGGCAAATTTGGCAATTATTTCCACCTATTTACTACAGAAATATGAATAATTTTTTTTTAATTATTAACCTCTCGCAGGGCGCAGTCCCCCCCGGCGGGTCTGGATTTTTTAAGCAATTTTGCCCCTTATGTATAAAGAAATTGTATGAAGAACAAGGTCAGAATCACTTAGGCCATTCTCGTTCTTGACATAACGACATACTGGATAGCATTTAGCCACTCCGAATAATTCATATTAATTGCCAATGACGCGCCGGGCACCAAAGATGGTGGACGAAATGGCTGCCACTTGATAATATGAACGAGGTCTATATTTATTCATTGTTTTTTTTAAATATAAATCCATTGTGGAAAGCATAGATTTGAGTGATTATTAGGAAGTTCGTTTTATCTACATTATTTTGATGTAATTTTTGTATTATATCACAAAAGAAATGTTATAAAAATTGAATTCGTAAGAAAGGTGAGAACTGTCAAATATTTTACGTCGTATTGAAAAAAAATATTTTTTGTATGCTAGCTTTCAACAAGTTAACGAAAAGTAGGTGGATAAAAATTCAAAATACAAACTACTGATTTACGTTAGAATGCAAATTTTTCGTGTATAAATTTTTAATTTTAATTTTTTTAACAATTATTATTAATACTCGCAAAAAAATGTCAAATTGACTTAAAATTTAATTGAAAATTAAATTTAATGGCCCTTATTTTATAATTTCAAATGCAATTAAATAAAGTAGCACATATCCATACTAGATATTTGTAAAAAAAGAATTATTCAGTTTGATCAAGTATTTTGTCCTAAAATTCAAAATAAATTTTGTATGAAAAGAGCCACACAGCCATTGCTCTAACACTAATATTAAGTAATTATTGAATTCATTATAAAAATCTATTGTAGATGGATTGAGGCATAGAAAACCATCTGGAAGACTACGGTGCTATTTTAAGGCTGCAAAAACTATGATTATCAATCAAGGATCAATTTCCAATAGTTACTGTCGGATGAACCGGCAATCTATAAAGTTTCACATTTAGACAAAACGTACACAATTCTGTTTCAAAAATTAAAAGTTCGTCTTTTTTATCAGAGCACCCTTGTAAATGCTTCCAATAGCAAAAAAAATATTCACATATTTTTTTTATTTTTCATTTAAATAAATATTAGGGGTCGCTACAATTGATCAAAGTTTCGAAAATAAGTGACGTTTAGGGCAATGATTGCAACACTTTACACTTAACACATACTCTCCCGACCCCCGTAATATTATAGGAAGCATGTTTAAACGTGTTAATCTTGTGTTAAGGCCGGGCTAACCAGCTCAAAAAGAAGAATATGGAGAGATACGAACGTGGGAGAGAGCGCGCTAACATTAAAAACCATAAAAATTCATGCGAAAATTGTGAAAATGTTTAATAAAAGACGACTCGTTTGAAAAAGAGCAAAAACGTCGTGGGGGCTGTGTCAAGTAGCATTTAAAGAAACATTGTGAATTTTTTACATATAACTTGTAAAAATAACAGAAACAATCGTGTAAATAATAATTTTCGGAGCATACTTTGCGATTTATTTCTATCGAGGGAATTTCAAATAATTACCGTTTCGGCGTGGGGAATGTATAGATACTATCGAATAACATATATTTTTTTAAGAGCTTAGCTTAACTTCAAAAGTTTAAGGAAAACATTTAAGAAATCGGTATAAATTGGGAGAGCGGCCCCTTAAACTACACTTTGTAAAAATTTGCTTAAAATAGATACTTAGGTTAAATACCAACTTTTTATACTTTTGGTCAAACCCCTACATTTTCACAGCTGGTAGGGCCACTAAAACCCCATTAAAAAATCTGAAAAAAAAAACTGTAATTTTTTAGTCATTAAGAAACATATAAAAGGGTGCTGCTTATAGAAAATTAAAAAAAAATATCTTTCATACATTTTTGAAGCTCCCTAACATATATGTTCTGTATTTGCAATATTGGCTTACAGAGATAGTCGCCGATGAATCAAATACCTATACCACAGCTGCGTAGCTCAAATTAATAATATAATTTTCCATTTTGCAAAATTGAAGTTTTTTTTTAAATTTATTTTTTATTCTAGCAAATTTATAATATGGCAGTTTTCTATATATATATGTATATATTATGTACACCAGAATTGAAGGAAAAATCAATGAAACTAATTATTAATACTATTATTTATAACTAAAGTTATTAAAATCAAATTTAGCAAAGAAAATATTGATTTAGATTCAGTTAGAAAAAGCAGTAATTATAAACAGATATTTAACGATGATTTGAAAACACATTGCGGACCTGTAATGTCAAGGGTTCAAATGTCAAAGATATATATGTGTGGTCTAAAAGAATAGACAATATATAACTAGAAATAATTTCATTATGTGTTTGACCGCGTCACACCTGTAGCTGGCTCACGGCACACCAGTATGCCGCGGCACACCGGTTGCGGAGTATTGTTATAGAACATAAATTAATCAATATTATGAATTTTATATTACTCATACACGAAACAATAAAAAAAAATTATAATGAAAAATCTTTCTATATATTCTCACTCATAATTATAATGCAGTAGAACCTCTCACAACGAGCACCTCCCATAACAACTAATTCGCATAACGAGCAAAAGAGATTGTGAAAAAAAAGCTCTCTTAAACCTCTTGTAGGCCGCAGTCCCCCCGGCGGGTCCGTATTTTTGAAACGATTTTGCCCCTTATGTATAAAGAAATTGTATGAAGAACAAGGTCAGATTTTCGAAGCGATTTTGTCCCTTATGTATAAAGAAATTGTATGAATAACAAGGTCAGAATCGCTTGGGCCATTCTCGTTCTTGACATAACGAAATACTGGATAGCATTTAGCCACTCTGAAAAATTCAAATTAATTGTCAATGACGCGCCGGGCACCAAAGATGGCGGACAAAATGGCTGCCGCTTGATAATATGAACGCTGTCATATTTGAAGTCTATATTTATTCATTGTTTTTGATATAAATCCATTGTAGAAAGCATAGATTTGAGTGATTATTAGGAAGGTCGTTTTATCTACATTATGTTGATGTAATTTTTGTAATATATCACAAAAGAAATGTTATAAAAATTGAATTCGTAAGAAAGGTAAAAACTGTCAAATATTTTGCGTCGTATTGAAAAAAAAAAATTTTGTATGCTGGCTTTCAACAAGTTAACGAGTGACATTTCGCATAACGAGTGACGCAAGGGGAAGTCCCATTTTGACGTCACTTACTTGTGAGCCGGGACTTCCGTGCCAGTGTGTCGGCCTCCGGCTAGCACGTTAGTGTCATATGTGATCATACATTTTTCCAAACTTGTGTTCAGACATTATTTGTAATTTTTTTCAATAAAGTTTCAGAACATGAAAAAGGTTTTTTCTACTGTAATTAAGTGAATTTTTAAATCTCCCTTTATAAATAGTTGCAGTAGGAACATGAAAAAGGTTTTTCTCCACTGTGAGTCAGCATGTGGATTTTAAATGGTCCCTTTTGAGAACATGAATAGTTGCAGTCAGAATATGAATACGGTTTCTCTCCACTATGAGTAAACTTGCGGGTTTTTAAAGTCTCCTTTCTAACAGATGAATAATTGCAATCGGAACATACAAAAGGCTTTTCTCCACTGTGAGAGAGATTGTGGGATTTAAACCTTTAGAAAGCCAGGTGTTTTTGGAAAAAACTGCGCGAAATTAGCTTCCCGGATTTTGCTCAAATATCGTATAAAAACAAAGGAATTAGTTTTTTTTGTGATAGTTTTCTGTTTGCCAGATAATGTACCTTATTATTCATATATATTTCATGATAATATCGTTACAAGTTTTCCCAGAATAGATATTTTTAACAAAAAAATGTGAAAATATTTCCCATTCGACAAAAAAATGTAAATAAAATATATTCATACGAAAATGATCAATTTTTTTATTTCTCTACAAACTTGAATAGACACCCTACATGAAAAAAAACCAATTCAAAGGTGTTTTCGAAGAAGTAATGACATAAATATTTGTTTGAAAATGAAATTACAGTTGAAAACCGTTTGTAAAAGTGACACCAAGTTGACCATAGATATTTATTATAAATTATTCAGATGGGTTGGCGCTATGCGGATTTTTGCTGTCAAGACCGAGAACGGCACAAGCGATTCTGACCTTGTTCTTCTTACAATTTCTTTATACATAAGGGACAAAATCGCTTCAATAATTTTTTTTTTTAAATTTCGACCCGCAGCCATTGGTGGGCAAACGGCATTCGAGAGGTTAACGAGTGTTTCACGTTCCCTTTCCAAGCAAGGTTCTAGAACTAATTATGCTCGTCATAAGAGGTTCCACTGTATTGCTTTCCTTGTTATCTCAAAATTTTGTATTTGGAGATGTCTGATGTAAACAACTGGAAGATCGACATATAGTTAAAAATCAAAATATCCTAAAATTAAAAATCACTCATTTGATTAATCAAATATCATGATTTTTTTTTCGACTAGACGGTATAATATTGTGGAATATTCGTGATAATAATTGGTAGCCTAATTAATATTTTTTTTTTAAATCACCAAAATTTGTAGGAGTTTTTACTTTATTTTAGGTACCTATTCAAGTAGATTAATCATTAATCAATAGGTTGCCAGGGAACCACACGTATCTGTCTGGACTTAAAAAGTTGCATATTTCAGTTAATTCAGTTTCAACTCGATCTTACCAACAATTCATTTCTATTTTCACTAAAATTCAATATTTACATCCATTTTGACTATCCTCTCATCAAACTAGAAAAATTATCGATGCGTTAAAAAAAACATATTTTCAAAATAATGACAATTTTAATAATGTACAACACAATTACATATTTTTGACTCATATATATTTATTTATTTATTAATTATTTTCTTTTATAGGATTGAAACGCTATCACATAGTAAGACCATTGCCAAAATTTAATGACAACCCGAAATTAATACGATCCATTCTCGTGCAGTTTCTGACTTTACAATGACCGTAAGCGAAAGATGCTTAAAACATATGTGCGACAGAGAAAGGCATGGGCGGGGAGGCATGCCGCTTTTCTGACCTTAAACTCGCCTATTGCGACAATTTCTGATCAACATTAGGTCGGTAATAAAGTTAGTAAAATGGAATTCAGAACTATAGCTCAAAATGTAAATTACTTTGGAAGCTGAAAATAGTTGCAGCGACCATGAGATTCCAGATGGAAAAGGCCGTGCAAATTTCACAATGTCAGAGCTCACCATACTAGAATAGCTGTTAAAGTTATGTTTGCTTTTAATCGCATTTATGACGTAAATTAAAAATACACGTGTATTTCACATACTAAATGGAAGATACTCTCAGTATCGCCATGGAGAAAGATATTACATTGCTTGAAATGTGGCTTTAGTTCAGTAAGATGAAATAGATCTATATAGCCAGGCACATCCGCCCCAAAAACTTTCCCCAATTAGGAGTGTCATAGTTCCACTAGCTCCGGGCAGTGAGAATCTTATGCGGTATTCACACAAATAATAAAATAGGAGTCTAAAATATTCTCTAGTGAAAATTTTATTTTTAGGATAAATGAATATTAAAAAAAAAAATTAGCGTACAGTTTTTACATAAGACGTGTGATTTGATAGCATTTTTTTTAAAAGAATTAAATAACATACATTGTCTTTTGCTATAATTATTAAAACAAATACAAGTATTATTAATACAATAAAGCCAGGGACATACACAGCGTTAAAAGCGCCGGCGTTATTTGGCTTGGCCTACTTCACCATATCGCTCGCCATACATTTGGGATTGGAATGCATGGCGAGGAATATGCTGAAATAGGCCAAGCCAAATAACGCTAGCGCTTATAACGCCGTGTGTGTCCCTGGCTTAAAGGTCGCAGAAGAAATTGATTCATTACATAAAAATATTCACATTAAAACTTTTTTTAAACAGAAATTACGCACGGAGCAACAAAAGAAAAATTATAAAATATACAATTTGCTTAAATTGAGCAAATTTTGTCACGTGTACAATATGTTATATGTAATTTGAAATGATTACAAAAAAAAAATAAAAATAGTTGTTAAAACTGGTAGTGGAAAGAAAAATTAAAATTGGTAATATACAATTTGACTCAATTAACTTTGTAGGAGGCCAAAAATTAACCTAATCTTAATTAACAAATCTATCATTTTTTTGTATGCGCATCTACTGGTGATGACAACGATGGCAAAATTAAGTACATTAATGTGTATTTAATTTGAAGTGGAAATTGTTATAATTTATTATTTAGTTAAAAAGATTAAGCTTTGTCAATTATTGCAAATACTAAGGCCCTTTGTACATGGAGATACTTAACTTATTGAAAGCCAGCACACAAAAAATATATGTTTTCAATACGACATAAAATATTTGACAGTTCTCACCTTTCTTACGAATTCAATTATTATAACATTTCTTTTGTGGCATATTACAAAAATTATATCAAAATAATGTAGATAAAACGAACTTTCTAATAATCACTCAAATCTGTGCTTTCCACAATGGATTTATATCAAAAACAATGAATAAATATAGACTTTGAATATGACAGTGTTCATATTATCAAGCGACAGCCATTTTGTCCGCCATTTTTGGTGCATGGCGCGATGTTGGCAATTAATTTGAATTATTCGGAGTGGCTAAATGCTATTCAGTATTTCGTTATGTCAAGAACAAGAATGGCCAAAGCGATTCTGACCTTGTTCTTCATACAATTTCTTTATAAATAAGGTACAAAATCGCTTCAAAAATCCGGACCCGGCCTGCAAGAGGTTAAGAAGCAACCAAAAGTGGCCTACTGATGTGCTACTCGTTAACCTGTCGCCGGCCGCAGCCCCCCCGGCGGGTCCGGATTTTTGAAGCGATTTTGTCCCTTATGTATAAAGAAATTGTATGAAGAACAAGGTCAGAATCGCTTGGGCCATTTTCGTTCTTGACGTAACAAGATACTGGAAAGCATTTAGCCTCTCCGAATAATTCAAATTAATTGCCAATGACGCGCCGGGCATCAAAGATGGCCGACGCTTGATAATATGAACGGAGTCGTATTTGAAGTCTATATTTTTTCATTGTTTTTGATATAAATCCACTATGGAAAGCATATATGTATTTGATTGATTATTAGGAAGTTCATTTTATCTACATTATTTTGATGTAATTTTTGTATTATATCACAAAAGAAATGTTATAAAAATTGAATTCGTAAGAAAGGTGAGAACTGTCAAAAATTTACATCATATTGAAAAAATATATTTTTTGTAGGCTGGCTTTCAACAAGTTAAAAATAATAGGACAGTAGATAATTTAATTAAAGTGAATCCTTAAATTAGTAAATTTAAAAAAAAAGTATGTACTGTTGATCTTAATTTGAATCTGATTAAAAAATGGTAATGCTTTCAGTATCGCCCTGGTGAAAGTATGATATATTCAATACTGAAACATTGCTTAAAATGGCTTCAGCCATGTTCAGTAACTAAATCTGAATAGCCAGGTAGTTCCCAGCATCCATCCTAGCCTCACACACACCCCGAATTGAGAATGCTTTAGTCCTAGCTTGTGATGCGAATGCGTAAAAAAAATCATACAGATTCTTCCAACTGCCGAGATAAGTCAGAATTTGCCCATAGCAATCACTCAATTCCATTTCACCATAATTTTTTAACTGAGCGATAGCAAAAAAAAATTTTACAAAATGAAATTGAAAATAAATACAAGCATAGTAAAATATTTGTTATTTTATGTAAAAAACGATTCCACTGTGTATCATCATAACTAAGTATGTATCATCATCGACGGATCTGCCGGATCTGCCCTGATGATGGACACTGCAACTCTGTCCGAAACGTCGGCTAAAGAAGGAGGTAGCACAACACGGCATAACACCCCAAAAACAAACAACGAAAAAACAACGAAAAAAGTATTTATTTATTTATTAAATGTCGCTTTAATTATATTAATTTAACATTAAAACAAACCTGTGAACTTATAGAATCGAGTCAAGGACTTTACCACTATTGGTGTTATGCAGAAGGCAACCAATGTAACGACGTAACGAAATCGTTCGGTCTGCAATCAGAATTTAACCTAACAATTTGTTATTATTATTATTGTAGCCATTTCTTATATATCTTAGTCTAAGATGATTATAAAAGGCTGCCGAAGAATCTTATCAATCTATAAAATACTAAACTTTGTCATAAAAACTGACAAATCATCATCAAAAATGTCAAATTGCCAATAAAAAAGTCAAACTGACGTAATATGTCAACGTGACACTAATTATTTTAATCTGACTAAAATATTGTGTCAAGCTGACGCAAAACATGTCATTGTCATAAAATATGTCAATCTGACGGAAAACATGTCAAACTGACATAAAACAGGTGAAACTGTCATAAAATACGTCAAATTGACAAGAAAATGTCAAACTGTCATAAAAACGTCAAGTCAAACTAACGTAAAACAGGTCAAACTGACATACAATATGTCAAACTGTCATTAAATTGACGTAAAACATGTAAAACTGTCAGATATTAGCGAACTAGCATTTTGCTTCGGGTCTTCACGACTCTTGTAGGAGATTGTTTCTTAATTTTTTTGGATTTTTCTTTTTCCGCACAAACAGCGGATTCCGCTTTCGACGATTCTTTTGCAATTCTATTCTTGGTGATGACCGGAGATTCTTTTTTCGGTGCGGTTTTAGCTGAAAAATAATAAAACAAACAATTTAGAATACTTGTAAAATAGTAAAAACATAAAAACTATAAAATAATACAGAAATACATGGTAGTGAGGCATGGAACTGGCAGAGGAAGGATGAAAGTAGACAGAATGCTGCAGAAACGAGATCTCTGAGGCGTACGTGTGGTAAAATCATGCATGTATGATTGTGTGAGAAATGTGGAGATCCGCAAAGAATGCAAGGCCGATGTAAGCGTGATGAGATTAATAAAGGGACCCTCTAGATGGTTTGGGCATGTAGAGCGAATAAACAAAGAAAGCAGTGTAAAGGAGAACATAGAAGAGTATGTGCCAAGACCGAGTTATTTGGCAGTTCGTCCTCTCTGCCTACCTCTGCGAGGAAAAGGCGTGATGGTGAGTTACATGGCTAAAGCCATTTCAAACGTTGGTCTTTCACCAGGGCAATACTGATAAAATCTACCATTATAGGGGAACAGGTGGCTTACCAGGAACATATATTATTACATATCAATAAACTACACGTCGTTCTAGTTCGTTTTTGTCTAACAGACCATTTTTCGTAAACTTGAGTTTTTTTGAGAACATAAGTATGCAGTTGTTCTCAAAAAACCTTTATTTATACGATAATCGTTAAAAAAAATTATAAAAGATTATTTAAGGGGTTTTCAAAACACACTTTGTCTTGCCAACATTAAAGCGCCATTTCTACCGATTTACGTTTTGATCTGTTGGACAAAAACGAACTGAAGCGACGTACAGGCATCATTTGTTTAGGAATCTACACATTATATAAATTTTTGTCATAATGCCAATAAAATGAAAAAGAAATGCTCCGAATCAACTTACGTTTCGCTGCAATTTTGGATTTAACAGCTTCAGTCTTCTTTTCAACGTCTTCTTCCTTCTTATTCGTGTGCGCCCTCTGCCTCAACTGTCTCACAGGCGTCGAAACATTACTCAACCTCACCCGGGTGACCGTTGAACCGTTCGCTTTCGCCTTGGTCACCCCCACCCGCCTAACAGCGCTAACAGTATCACCAACTTTCCTAACAGTATCACAAATTTTTTTCACACTATCACTATTGACTTTTTTGGGGCTATCACAAACGTTCTTAACCCCTTCACCGCCTGCCTTCTTCAAACTATAGCGAACTAACCTAACACGCGCAACTTTATTTTTAAAATTGTCATTATGCAAATTTTTCTTAACGCTCTTTTCGACGACACTATTATTTCTAGGGCTAATTAATTTTGTGGGTGACGAATTCCTAACACATTTTCGATTTGTACTCTTGATTAATTTCGTGCCGGCGTTTAATTTTAAATTTTTAGACTTGCAAGTTCTCGGCAGCTCTTGTAGAGCAGCGGCTAATTCTTCTTTTTCTTTCTTCAATCGCTTCTCTTTATTTTTGAGAACCATGATCATGGCGTAGGTGTAGCCGGCATCATTAGAATCTCCGTCTAATTCGTCAAAATCTAATTTGACCGAAAGCTTGCCGGTGATTTTACGTCGGTACTGCGCAACGACTTGCTTCATGGCGTAAGTAGGATTGCGGTCCGAGAGAAAGTCTTTACGCAGCAAGTTGGGCGATGCGTTAACGTCGCTGGGAAGGCTGACTTCCGAGGCATTTGAGACCTTCCGGCTGCGAGGGTTCTTGGTCTCTGCGGACGTTTCGCAAGTCTTTTCCTTGTCGACTTTCCTGATGATGTCTTCTGGGTTTCTGGCCAGTATCTCGGCCCAGGTGTACTGCTTTCCGGAGCCTAAGAAGTTGCCGAATTTCCCGATGCTGCTGCGCTTGTTGTTCTTGGCGCCTTTGCACTTTTTGCGGATGATTTTTTTCGAGCGCAGATTCTTTGGGGAAAACTTTTTGCTTGGAGTCTCCAAGACGGGTAATAGCGATTGCCTTAATTTCGAAATCAATACGGCGTCGGAGACATAGAAGTTTCTGGAAGCGCACGGTTTTCGATTTCCGTCGTTTGACAAATTCAGTCCTTCTCTCAGCAAATCCATTTTTAAACCATTTTCCCACGAGTTCATGATGAAATTTTCTCGTCCCGACGGTTTCGCAACTCCATTTCTCCTCAAAAAATCTGGAGACGTATTCTTCACCGTTTTATTCCGCCCAATCTTTTTAGAATAGTTCTTCTTCTTCTGAGGAAACACGTTGACTTCACTACCAAAGTTTAACAACATATCGCCGACCGTGCCAAAATTACAGCTAACGAATTCGTTGACAAACAAACTTTTGCAGTACGCGTAGTCTGGTTTTTGCGTGAACTCTAAATTATTGACATAGTCAATATACTTCTCAACGAAAGACGGATAAGCTGGAGTTTTAAAGCAAGCTTCTAGAAATCTTTTCGTGTCCTTCATGTAATTCTTTTTGACTGCGTGCACTAAATCAGGGTTCTCCATTATTTCCGAAGACTTCCATGGAAGTCCGCCTGTCAACCAGTCCAAGATGTTAAAGCCGAGGTTCTCGAGATCGGATCTTCTGGAATGTGCGCCAATGTGAGAATCTCTCGAACTGTATTCGAGTGTGCCGTCATGTGCTTTACGTTGGTCCATTCCAAACTCTTTATGGGTACCGTCCGAATTGACGAATTTAGAAGCTAGGCCATAATCTAATAGATAAACTTGTCCAGATGACTGTGTCAAAATGCTTTCTTCAAAGTAATCAACTTCGATGTCTTCGTTGCTTTCTGAACATCGCTTGGATCGAGCCCCCTCGTGGAAACCTTCGTCCGAAGAATACAGATCTCTCCTCACCATCGTGTTGACGGACCTAACGTGGAAACTATCCGAACATATCGAGCTGTTTTCATCGCCTGCGTAATTGACCGAACCCTTTTGTTTCCGCAGGTTGAAAACTTTCTTATTACGAGGCAGTTTACGCGTCGACGAATTTTGAACCCTTCTCGTTGTTCTGCCGGATTTCTTTGGTGAGTTTTCGTCGGCGTCGCTTTCGGCGAAATCACTCGAGTCGCTGTAGTTGGTTAAATCAAAGTCTTCGTCTTCGTAATAGCTGGAACATTTCGTGCTGGACTTGCCGTGAGATTTTTTTGTCGAATCTGAGATAGACTGGCCAATCGGTGTCGAGTTATATCTGATGAAATCATCGTCATCCAAAGTCGGCGGTAGCATGTATCTGCAGGTTTTCTGATCCTTGAATTGAGCTCCGTCGAAGCCGATCATCAGATTCGAGCTTTTGATATCCGAATGAGTGTATCCTTTGGCATGAAGGTATTCGAGGACGTCCAGGATCTGTGCGGCAAGGATTAGCACATTGCGCGGGTGGATGCGGCCATAATTCATGGTCCGGGAGAGTTTCTGTAGGTCGGTGTCATACCTCGGCAGGACAAGGAAGCGATATCGGATGTCCCCGAGGATGTGGGATCCATTGGCGATGAAGTGTGGCATGCCGAGAGACTCGAACTTCTTTTCTTCCTGCCATTTTTTGACTGAAATATTACAATAAAAGAGATTATTAGTCAAATGTTAATAATTACACATGGGTGTCGAAAACGTCAAAGATGAAATAACACGCATGGTGGTAATTTTCCAACCTTTATGGGAAGAAGGCTCAGATACCAGGCTTTGGAGAGATGAATAACATGATGTATGAATGTTCTATGAATGTTCTGTTTTAATTTTAACGTCATTCAGATCTACGTGATACTCACTCATGTGGTGGCGGGCGGTCCGGATGAGGCAGTGTTGCTCCACAAAGAGCGGTCCATTGGAGTGCGGCTCCACTTTGAGGACGTAGCGCGCCGTCAGCGCCGTCACGTCTGATGTGACGTCATCCGACGCAAGGTAGATCTGGCCAAAGCTGCCGCAGCCTGGAATCACGAATCGTGGTTTAACATTATGAAACACAACAATTTGGGTTCCACGACAAAACAGACCAGTGACTCAACAGAACAAAACTAACCTAACTTATTCTTTCATTGTTCTGTTTTACCAGGTCACTGATAATTAGGTAGGTATTAGTTTTAAAAATATCATAATTAGACATCGGATTATATGCACTAACAAAGTGCCAAAATATGCATGCAAATATACACTAAAAAAGGCAGAAATATTTGTTGTTGTTAATTTGGCTTTTTTGATTCACTTGATCGTGCCATGACTTTATCATATGGGTGTACCCCAATTCTTCTACGGGTACTGGTATGGGCTTCGCCACCCCGGGAACCATTTATTGGATAAACAACACCGCTGTCATAGGTCACCCCAAGTGCTACTTTTTTTAAAACATTTTTTCAACACAGGAGGCCCTGAAGAAAAAAATTCTCTCTGGGCCTATGAGATCTTTGGGGATGCTGTGTGGAGGTTCTTTTTAGGGAAAGGAAGGAGAAGAAGTTCTGGCAAGGAAAAAAGTATGAGGGGCGGGTAACGTGTTCAGGAGTGACGAACAGATGAATTCACCCCTCCCTCTGCAATGGGGTCGAGAGGGTCCAACTGGAGAGGTTAAAATATCTCTTTAAACCAATTTCTCCCTATCCGGCCCGCCATGCAGTAGATGGACAAAAACATCCAACGCCAAGACCTAAACAAACTTCACCCCATGAACCCGGGGACCCCTGCTATAACACCAAACGTAACGAACCACTTGGTGTGACCTATGTGACGTTTGGTAACTTAGCAGGGGTCCCCGGGTTCATAGGGTGAGGTTTGTCTAATGACGGCGAATTTTTGCATGGCGGCCCAGCTCGGGAGGCTGGTCGAGGGAGACTGGTCGAGGGAGACTGGTCGAGGGAGACCTAACCTAGACCTCTCCAATCGGACTCTCTCGACCCATCGCCTTGCACTGCAGAGGGAGGAATGGATTCATACGTCCGTCACTCCTAGAAACATTTTGACCCTCAGGTTCCTACCCACCCCTCCTACCTAATTCCTTCCCAGAACTTTTTCTCATTCCTTTTCCTAATAAGACCCTCCACCCAGCATCCCCAAAGGTGACATGAGGGATTTTTTTCTCAGGGCCTCCTGAGTGGAGCTAAGTTTTACAAAAAATACCAGCTTACCACTCTTGACACGAATTTAGTCAAAATACATTTTCTCTTATTATTGCGAAAGTCAGACGATAAAAAATGTATTAAATAATTTACCACAAAATCGACAATAAACAAATTTAAGCTACAGGGAAAGGCAAGCCATCAATGGAGTCATTCGCGCCTACATACATCCGACACGAATCTCGAGAGAAAGTTAAAATAATTACATGTTATTAATATAATATACATTATTGGCGAGGCCCAATGGCCGGCCAAAGTCATTGAAAGTGAAATGGAAATTGCGTGAACTAAAAATAAAACGAATTGTTTTATTGAGAACAGCTGACGCTGCTGGCGATATGGAAAAGCACGAAAATCAAATAAAGGTATAGCAAAATCAGTCACAATAACAGAAAAATATAAAAATCACAGCGCAATTTCCGTACAAATAAAATAATCTTTTCACAAAGTGCCTTTACTATTTTATAAATTTCACTTCGTCTAGCCCTATATAACAACATGTTGCTTTGAAGGCGGGAAAATACATTGGATGATAAAGATAGCTTCATATCCGCGTGCATTGACATATTTAATTAACACCACCTAGCGGAGCGATTTAAAATGAGCAGGAATGAATGGAAGTTTAATTTGTTTCTTTGGAAGTTTCTAGTTTCAGCCGCTAGGGTCGCTCAATTTTTAAATTTCCTATGGGAGTTCCTTATTTCGGCGTGCCATAGTATTTGACGCGGCAACGAAAATAACAAACGTGAAGTTGGTTGCAAAACTACTGATAACAAAATGTCCACCGGTGACTTGTGGGCGTTTTTAGCGCGGCAATTTAGACGAGGTTACGTAATCGTGGCGAATTTCCGTTTGTTTATTTGTTTTTATTGACATTGAACGTCTGGCGAATGCCGCCGAAATGTCGACTAATAAAACAATGTAACCACACCGATCGCCATTATTTAGACGCATTTATTCGTAAATGGGTCTAAAATGGTGTCTGGCTTTTACACCGCCATTTTAATAGGTTCAAGGATTTTCTACTGCGGTCAATAACCTAACAAAATATAAAGCAAATTAACAATGTAACAGTCAGATTTCTTCGTAAGATTAGGCTGAGGATGGAACGCCACACGTTTCTCTGTGTTTCTCTCTCACGCAACTTTGGGTTTTGGCATCAGCTCTATTACAGTATCTACAGTAGTAGCGACGTCCCCAGCTGCACAGATATATGGATGAATTTAAATCTTTACCTAAATAAAATAATAACATCATGAAAATTCCGGTTGTCACACGACACTCGCAAAACAAGATGGGAGAGCCATAAAGTGTGAAGAAATAAAATAATACGTAGGTACAAGCAGGTACTTAATGTTCTTTGTTGCAAGTAGGAAAATTTTCACTTCTGGGAAGGTAGGTACCTAACTACTAATGAAAAAAACGTGTTTTTACAGTCAAGTACTGGGCAGGTACCTTACCTTCTGTCTGTACAAGGTCGAGAAATATATGCATGTAGGTAGGTACTTGCTTTTGTCATGTGATAAGTGCCTAAACATGAAAAAAAAATGGATACGTAAAAATTTGACAGGGGGGGAACTTCTTTATATTTTACAAAAAAAATTATGATTCAAATAAAATCTGTCCATTCCCCTTTGTATTCCTTATAATAAAGAAAACAATAATCATTTCCTATAGGTAATATTTAGTCTGATATCAAAAATTATCAAAATGAGGCTATGGTAATATAAACACATATGATAAGATAAAAAAAAAAAAAATAACACTTGTATAAACAATGATAATACGTAATAATATTGTGATTATGGCAAAACAGTTATTGGCACATATTTTGTTACGTCAGTTCGAAAAACGCAACCTATTTGAACAGAAGTTTTTGATTCTTAAAATATTTATCAAACTTGAAAATAAAATAAATATTTCGTAATAAAGACAAGGTTAGTTGATAATTTTAATTGCCTCGCATCGTATCGAGTGCACATTCAAGCAATTATATGTAATTACCGCACAACAGTCCCATTTCTACAAAGTCAGTGGTATAGTAGGTACACAACTATAATTTCGACCCGACATTGTAGGCAGTAGGCAAGTTTAAGGTCAGAATAGTGGCATGCCTCCTAGCCCACGCCTTTTTCTGTCGCACATATGTTTTATGCATCTTTCTTTTTGGCTTACGGTCATTGTAAAGCCAGTAAAGTTGACTGTACATGAGCGAGAATGGATCATTATGAAGTTCAGGTCAGCGCACTGTACTATGGCATCTCTTGTTTTGAGTAGGTATACTGTGACGCTGAAGATAGTGGAAAAAGAAAGAATATACGAAATATGAAGAATGGTTTAATTTATTACTTTAATAACGCACACCGAGTCCTAACTGCTTCCTACCATCCGGAGCCAGTGTACGCTGTAAGGCTCAAAGGAGTAGAATAGGATAGAATGTGAATGAAGCAAGGAGTGTGTGCCGAGACAGAGTTTTTTTAAATACAAATAAATATACAGATTGGTCACTAAGCACAACTAAAACAAAGCAGTATTTAGAAATATTTAGAAAAAGAGCAGGGTAAGCAAGAAATTTACATAATACACAGATTCTTTTAATAACTCAGGTACGGGACATACGTCATTCCTATGTCTACCTATGTTAAATTATCGTGAAAACAAGCTTACGTGTCCAGGCGGTTTCTCATTACTGAGGATACCTCTACTCTAATTTCCATGGTGAACAAGGCTCCTCCACTCCTCGCAATTCTGCGCTCGTCGAGAGCCAAGGACACCCTAGTACCAGACTTGGTCACATCAGCGCATTAGTGACCTTCCTACCAATCACTTTACGAGTAACTACGTTGGGGTCCTCAGTTTGTCGAGCAATGTGTCCAGAGTATCTTAAAATACCTTGTAGGCAGAAAGTTGAAGGCCTATAGTGGATGCCTAGATCTTTCAGAACGGATACATTTGCGTGTCTGGCTGTCCATGGAATCCTGAGCATTTTTCTCCAGCACCATATTTCCAGGGTGTCTATCCGTTTTCTTTCGCTGGCTCTAAGTGTCCATGTTTCCGCACCGTATAGGAAATATAGTGAAAATCAATGCCCGGACGAGTCTCATATATATGTGATACATACAACATTAATAGTATAAATACAATTAAATAATTAATATACACTATGTATAAAATTCTTTAATAAATAAATAGTATTTATGCGTCATATTTTACAACGGACAAATTTGCTATCAGTATTGCAAAAAAAAAACATAATAAGATAAGGAAATAAATATGTAGAATCGACTGTTATAAATCTGACATCGTTTCCATGTTATCGAATTAGAATACGGTTGGTTCTTTCCAAAAGTTTTGATAGAACGAAACATAAAAAAAAATTTAGAAGTGTGATATTTGAATGAAAAAGCAATGTAAATGATGGAATGGGGCATTTTATTAAATTTTAATTCTGATACATCGTTAGTAGTTATTGGTGTATTATGGCAAATAATTTCTTGATTCCATAATGCCAGATTAAAATAATGTATGCCTTACATATTGAAAATAAAAACTATTTGACATGATATCATAGCTACACTATAAAACATACTTTGTACACTTTACACAGCAGTCCTGATGATGAACTGAAACTGTACGAAATGTTGGTTCAAGAAGAAAGAGGTATCGGAAGAGAGTTCAAATTTCCTCAAACGTCCGATAATATAATTCTATTGAACGTGAGAATCTTAACCTTTACAACGCTGGCCTTTTCAACGCAATCTATCCCATCACACAACACCCCAACTATGAAAATATTGTCCAAAATTATAACCTACTTTGTAATAGGACTCTATAAACAGAAGTTAATGACAGTGTTGGGCCATTTAGTGACGTTTTATGCGTTAAAAATGTATTATATAATAACATTACAAAAAAAAATAACAATTTGCGCTTCTCCAATGCAAAAGTTTAAGTTTCCTTTTTGATAAAATATTCTTCCTCATAAGAAGATGGGGAAGACTTGTTTAACAAATACATTTTTTTTATGTTTTATAATATAGTTGGGACGGTTACGAAGAGATTGGTGTACAATATTCATATAAAAATATTTGATAGCAATGCTTTTCCAGGCATTCAAGAAGGACCGGTGTAAAAGGACTACCCTTCCCGCCCAGAATGTGTTAATATCGATATTTGAAAATTTGACTTTGTTTGCAATCTTGTAAAACATACATACTCTCAAATCAGTTATTGATTGTAGAAATTACATCTATTGTATTAGTTACATTAACCGCTTGGGCACATAAGCTTGTTTTCACGACAATTTAACGTAGGTAGACATAGGAATGACATATGCCCCGTACCTGAGTTATTAAGTACTAAATACTCGTGCAAAAGCTCAGGAGTCTATAAAAAATAAAGAGAATCCATACAAAACGCAAGAATGCACTTCACGTTGATATTGACTTTGGGATTAGAGAAGAGGCATTGAATTATATTTATAAAATGCTGCAATGCGCTCGAATCAATAATAAAGACAAATAGTGGGGATACGAAACAGACAAGATTGTCTTCGGAAGAATGACAAAAATACGAGACCTGCAAAAACTAAGGTTTGTCATAAAATAGATGCAGTTTGTCTGGATGTGATAAGGTGTACGTAGGCTGGACAGAACGAACCATCTCCAAAAGGATATCAGAACACTTTCGAGCGTGCAAACTCGGCCATCCTAACAAATCAGCAATTGTCGAGCATTTAATTGAAACCGGCCATTACTTTAGATTTGCTCCTGGAAGTCCTGGGAATACGCAAAACGCATGGATTATGCCTTATTACAGAGGCAATTGAAATCCACAAAAACCTTATTTAATATTAATTGAGACGACGGGACTAAGCTTAATAAATCTTATGATATCCGGTACAAAGACGACTACACCAAAACTAAATGGCGAATTAGAGCGTGCAACACGGTATTGCATCTAAATACACAAACACACACTTCACCACATCTGCCCTGATCATGCGACACTGTAACGCTGTCCGAAACAATGGCTAAAGAAGGAGGAAGCTCAACACGGCATAATAGCAAAAAAAAAACGATTAGAAAAGAAAACGGTTTAATAATAGGACAGTATGAGAGGAATAAAAGTAGGTAGAGAGGATTTACTGCCACAAAACTCTTTCTTGGCAACAACTCGTTGCTTAATTCAATGTAATACATACTCTTCAGCTGTACTGACTCTTGACATGGCACGAGTATCTGATTCACTTGGTAGTCATCTTCCTTGCGATTCCCCAATTCTTCTATCATTAATCCTGACTTTTTTTCTCATTCCTCCACTCTTCATGTCCAAACCATTATACGTATAAGCAATTGGCATGCATAAAAGACTCAATTGTTTATAATTTAACGACAAAACACTGATTTTCAAATGATTTTTGCAATGCACACCATATTTTGTACTTACTTTCTAACTGGCATAAGATTCAAAATGCATACTATCTTTGGGTAGGTACCTACTTTTTAACTGGCTAGAAACCATGACATAGTTGTGTAGCCTAAATCAATGGCTAGTCTTTGAGGATAAGTATTAGGCGCTCCGCCCACTGAGGCAACTGAAAACCAACTAAAACCGGCTGTTTTCTCTGTCTTGATTGGTCAAAAAGCTTGTTTAACCATAGATGAAGAACAATCAGCTGACAGCTCGCAACTAGCAGGGCAATCAGCCGTGACAGTCGCAAGATGGTCGCAAGTCACCGCTTGCGTTACCATTGACAACGGGGTTTTGTGTGATTGTGTAGTGTGCGGGCCATCACATTGTCATACAAAGACAGTTGGCAGTTGAGAGTTTTCAGTTGCCTCAGTGGGCGGAGGCGCTAAGTAATCAAATTGTAAATCCATGACTTCAAATTACATTTGGAAATAATTTGCAGATTTAATTGGTCTAAGGAAGGAAGGGAGCATACTTTGAAGGTGTCAATGGAGTTAAATCATTACAAGCATGTACAAGCCATTAACATGCAAAAAAAGCACATATTTGTTGATATTACACTGACAAAATATTGATTTTAAAACAACTTACCACTGCAAAAGGAAATATACCAACTTTGAGTGCATTCTAACAGGCACTACTAGATCAAGTGGATGGTTTCATTGGTTAGCATAAATCAATTACAGTCTTTTAAGCATATTAAAATTAAGATTATAAAAGACTTACCGATTGGTTTGCCAATTCTCCATTCTTTTTGGGAGACATCGGTCAGAACGACTCCTGGAGGTAATGGCTGCTCTATAATCAAGCTTGTATTGACGACATGGTTGTCTGAAGCGGTTCTATTTCTTTTCTTCGGAACTTCAGGAGTCTGGATAGACTCCGAATCACATCCGCGTCGTCCCATCTTTTAAAAATTAGTATAATCTCGAATCCATGCAACTCTTTCCCCTTTCTAAAAAATATCGATGTTGTAACAGGACAGCTGCAGCTGAAAGTATAATAAACACACCGATAAGAATATATTCATCATACAGATCGAATTATATTGATTGATTAGCAGCGTTATAGTGACAAAACACCAAACAATCATACCTGTTTGTACTCAAAATAACACGTTGGAGAGGGCAAAGCCACCCAGCACAATCATAATATCTGGCGACGCAAACAACACTGCATTTACACTTGAATACAAATATTAAATGCGTAATTTACGTTATTTAAATGTCCATGTAGCTTTTTTAAATAAGGATACTGTGCTAGGGCAAAAGAAACTAGAAAAAAAACACTTTTTCGACCGTTGTGATAGCAAAACAACTGATTACTATTACGCCATGTTGGAATAGAAATCGATGCAGTGATGCGATACGTAAAAAAACATTTTCCCCTACTTAGATCGAAAATAAATCAAATTTCCCCAGAAAATCCCCAGATTGCTCCTGAAAAAAATTATATATTATTCTAGAGAAAATAAACGACGACTTGGAATAATATGTAAGTTTTTTTTAAAGAATTTTTTGTTAAAGAAATATAAATATTTCGCTTGCTCATTAATAATTAATAAAAAAACAAATAACAAAACGACTAAACGGATTAAAAAACCAAAAAATTTAAACACAGCAGATTTTTTTTTCTGCCCCGATTGGGGTGTCATTGCAGATAAATAATATTTGACAACAATGTCATTAACATTGCCCTAACTCCTATCGTAAAAAAGTTTGGTGGAGCCATGGGTGGCCAAATGGGGCCAGTTTTATCAAGGCAAAGGTCAAACAAAAAATAAATTGACCATGCAAAAAATGCTTAAAAATATTGTAAAAAAATAATTTAAAAGTTGGTCGGAAAGTTGGATTGAAAAGATGATTGAAATAAATAAATAATTGGTAGGTATTCCTTATTCCACAGTAATACAGGCGAAATGAAATCCCAAGATGTAGGTAAATTTTCCCACCAAATCGATGTCCGCGCTGTGACGTCAGGAAGATGCGGAATGTCTATTGGATATTTTTTAAATATTGGCCACGCCTTTCTCACTTTGGTAATCTTCACGTTGGTAAACCTTCTGAGAGAAGTTATCCATAATACATCAAAAATCAAAAGCTCAATTCAGAAAGGATCACTTCCAAAAATATGAAGAGAGAATATTTTTTTCGAATTGTCAGTAAAAAAACAATAAGTCGAATTCTCTTCTTATCAAAAAAGGGTTTACTTTTAAACTTTTTTGAATTTTTTAACTTTTAACATTTTAAATTAAAAAATAACAATAAATCAAATTCTTTTCTTAAAAATTGAAATTAATTAATTATTTTTACGCAATTTAATTGTATTTGAGTTTATTTATACATAACTTTTTATATTTTATTAATTAAAAATAATCGTGTAAGAACTCTGCACTTTATTAGGAATACCCCACGTTTATAAGAGTAAATCTAAAATATACATTGTGGAAAACATTCACTATTTTTGTGAATAATAATTCAATAATTTTGTGAATATGATTAATTCATTTTTCACACGGTATAATGTTTATTCGTCACTTTTAAAACTTGAACTCCACATAGAAAATAATTTCCCTCGGGGCCTATGTTATCTTTGGGGATGCTTTGTGGAGGGTCTTTTGAGAAGAGAAAGGGATGAACACATATCTTGAAGATACCCATATTGTAGGATGGAAGAAACACAGACGCCGGCAAATCGTTTCACAGCCGTGCGAAGTAACGACCCGTTGTCATGTAAAAATTTCAACCGTGTACATAGGTTGAGCGCGCGTTTGACGTGTTTCCCCACAATGCACCGGTGCCGAAGGGATCAATTACGCTGGTTCATTGGAGCATCTTCCAATGTAATACCGGTAGAACAAGGACAGCTTACCTGACGCCTGTGCACTAAAGATTGCAATCCATTTGTTAAGATAGGGGCTTATATCAAACGAACCGCATGTGCTGCGCAGAGTTGCAAAAACATTAGACAAACAGTTATTTCAGTATATGACTTTAAAATAGGTTGCAATGGCTGAATTGGTAGAGCGCACGTCCCGGTAAGACGAGAGATCTGGGTTCGAGTCCCAGTTGCGACCGTTATGTTTTATTATTTTTCTGTGTCTTGTTCATTTTCATATTTAAATTTAGATTATTATTGTTATCTTCTTCTTCAATGAGTTATTTCAGTATCTACAATACAGTACGACTAGATATTCATGCTGCCTCCTTTAGTGTTCGTGTACATACTTGTAACGTCTTTTATAAATTCTATGTGTTCGTATTATCTGGGTTAATGGGATGAGATTTACTCAGGTTTTGGCGGCGGATGCTGCGTGGCCATCCAGCTGGACTCTCTCGACCTATCGCCATGCACCGCAGTTGGAGGGATGAATTCATACGTTAGTCACTCTTGGGCACACTGACTTCCAGATTCCTATCTACCCTCATATTTTGCCTTCCCAGAACTTCCTCTCCTACCTTTCCTTAAGAAGACCCTCCACACAAAATCTCCCAAGTTGACATAGGCCCATACGAAAATTATTTTTCTCAGGGTCTCCTGAGTGAAACTAATGTAAAAAAAATATCCTATAACGGACTTAACTCCTTTCAGAAACAGCCTTTTGATAATGACGTCTTGCCAACATCTCGACAATCTCCAAACAGCTGGCCACACTGACGTTTTTACTATGGAAACAACGTAGGAAGCTACATTCGAAACAACACACTACATAAAAACACAGCGATACATGCGGCAAGGCTTATAACTACATAGGTATTCAAACTTCAAAACATTTTTCTATATCGATTTTATAATTAGTTCTATTTCAACTCACTAGGTGATGTGCTAATATGTTTGTTTAAAATATGCTTGAAATTATGCGGAGTTTCTTGTGTAGTGTTGTAAATTGTAAAGAAAAGTTTAGTTGTGTTATGAGTTTTACTTGGTTTGCGCGTCGCTATTGCTCATGCGCGAGGCTTTTTTGAAAATTCCGCTGCGGCGGTCCTTTTCAAACTGTTTCAAAACAATGTTGTTGTTGTGAAAGTGTGTTTAAAGTTGGTTATTATTATTGTTTATAAAACAAACAATGTTAAAGTTCCGTGATGTGCAACGTTTTCACTGCGCGGAATGAGAAATGATTTGAATTGAAAACTTGTGCAATGGATGGAGCTAATAATGATTCTGATCACTCTTTGACATGGGAAGATTTCTTCGGTATGTCACGATTTTATTAATAATCATTACGCTAACTCATTTTATAATGTATCTTATTTCAAATAAAATAAAACTAAACAAATAACACAAAACTCAACTACTATGTACTGTGTATGGTTAGATTAATAAGTAGATTTGACCCAAACAATACAAACTTAAGATTGTGTGTATTGGTGCAAACGCACACATTTCGGGCTGTGATTTCTTTGCGAAACGTCACCGAGAAACAGCATTTTATCTTGTTTACGACTTCTTGTTGCTTTTGTGAGAAATGGTTAAATAATTCTATGAAATCTTAAAATCACCCGACACAAGTTTTCTCATTTGAAAATGTCATGATCTTTTTTCCTCATCTGTCCCCGACTTGATACTTACCTCTTTCTCCGGCTGTATCATCCAAGTGTCCCTTTCTTAAGCTCGTTCGATACGTTCGTAATTATACCTACCCATCGAGAAATCTCATTTCTAATGCCTTCAGTCAACTTTTGCCATTCTTCTGCTACCAAAATTCCATTGTGGACTGCTATCCTCATCCAAATCAAAACATGTTTCTTATTTCTTTTCAACTCAAGACATACCAATCAAAGATAACGGTTATTTTAATACCGTGGGTAATGAATTATTTTCTATGTTTTTTTATCGCCCACGAAACGTTTTGTTTGTTTTGAAATTATTGTGTATTCATTTGACGTTTGAGCGAGAAACCAGTGATAGCTCCGTTGTGATGTGACCTCTCCTTCTTACTCATAATGACTCAAGAAGCAGAAAGAGATTTTAAAACGTATATCTCTCAGTTGCAGAACCATTCATAGATCCATTCCAACCTCTCTCTCAATCTCATAAACGACACGCATAACAGAAAGAGAGGTTAGAGCGGATCTCTGTCAGGATTATACGGTACATACAACGATCGAGTATGTTGTACTGAAACCGGTTTCTGTAATAATAGTTGCAGAATGAAACTTGATTCAATTAAGGCATAGCGTGACAAAACTACAGATTATTTATTTTATGCATTGCGAAATCACAAGTACAGCGCAATGTAAATTTAATAATGTAAAATGCACTCGAACCGCGATGGTGTGAACTTTATTTAGGTACTTCACTAGGTAGGTAGGCACTTACTAACATTTTATTGGTCGAGTTCGAATTTTAAACTTCGCTCGTATTATTTTATGGCAATTGAATTATGTACAAAAGAACTTAAAAAAATATTTTATACCTACTTAGGAGGTTACTCAGTACCTACGTACTTTCTTACTTGATTCGTATTGGAATATAATTTGAATAATATTTAATATTTGACTGATTTATATTGAGATTTATTAAAAATAGCATTAATGTAATGCATTATATTTACGGGAAATAGTTAACAAGGTGACTGGACAACTCAGAATCGTGCAACCGCAACATCTCCTTTCAAAAGTGATGAAAAGCATATTTAAAATGTTAGGTTAGGTTAGGTTTTTTTTTCGTTAATTTTAATGACTTTTCAAAGGGATGTTTAAATGCCACTTTGTTGAGTTATCGTGGAACCGCTTATTATAATGGAAATATCAGAATGTTATAATGTTTCTAGTAGAATTTTAACTATGAAATATATTAATTTTTAATAACATTCCAATTAGAATCCAATAAGTACGTTGTTAGCCATGTTTTGAGACTAGATTGGATGGCCAGGTAGGTATCTATTTTCCATCCGGAATTAAATTAAACAAAATTCACGCAAATTGTGAATTCTCGTCAAATCAGTTCTAATTTTGAGAATGACAATGAAAATCCACCTGTTAAAATATTATTGGTGGGTAGGCACTTATCGCTTGTCTGAATTATCCAAAAAAATAATTTGAAAATGATACCTAAATTCGAAGCAAAACCCGTGATCTACAGTTTATTGAACCAGAGTTAGCGCCTTCGCCCACTGAGGCAACTGAAAACTCTCAACTGCCAACTGTCTTTGTATGACAATGTGATGGCCCGCACACTACACAATCACACAAAACCTTGTTGTCAATGGTAACGCAAGCGGTGACTTGCGACTTGCACTGCTGATTGCCCTGGCCGGCCGTTGACAGTTGCCAGCTGTCAGCTGATTGTTCTTCGTCTATGGTTAAACAAGCTTTTTGACCAATCAAGACAGAGAAAACAGCCGGTTTTAGTTGGTTTTCAGCTGCCTCGTCAGCGGAGCGCCTAACAGCCAGACACACAACTGACATTAGTATGGAATGTAGTGAGACGTAAGAAACTGGGAAAGGAGGGGAGATGCGAATGAGGAAGGCCGGGAATTACCTGGCTATTCAGATCTGGTCATAAACACGCCATCCGTAGTCAAGGAGTAATGCTCTGGACCACCAATCCGGAGGTCTCGGGTTCAAATCCCGGCGTGCGCAAGTAAATTTTATTTGATTCATTTGTGTTCACAATATTCATTTAATAATAATAATATATATAGGGTACCTGCTGCATGTTTCAGAGTAAAAGATATTTTCAGTACCGTCCTTGCATTAGAGGGCATACATGAATTACGTGACCAGTAAAATCTCGCCAAATCTCATTATGCCGAGGGGGGGTCAATAAAAATCTCACGTCAACTTTAAAAGAGTATATATTATTGTAAAGGAATAAGAGTACCTACCTAGTATTTAAGTACCTACCTAGAAATATCTAGGATTCCTTTATATTTGAATTATGAATTTGATTTAATTCTATTGTTTTTTTTCAAGTGTCATTACTTTGTCGTTTTATAAGACTGTTTGTTGTCTTTGGTTTTAAATGACAAATAAAACAATGTGTTGCTCTGGAGTATAAAGAAACGACAATTTAAGTTTATTTGTCATATAGAAGTTGTTTTTATAATGTTTTAAAAATATCAGCCACATAACATAGTGTAACCAAAGTAATGACCTGCACTCATTGACTTTTTACCATGGAAATTCTATGCTTTTTGCAATCACCGTGTAACCACGAAAGGTTAAATGTTTTGTTTCTCGCAAGAAATCGCCAAAATATTTTAGTAATTTTTTGGTAATGACACTTGAAAAAAAAACAATAGAATAAAATAAAATTCATAATTTAAATATAAAGGAATCCTAGACATTTCTAGGTAGGTACTCCTATTCCTTTACATTATAATAGAGATAATAAAAAAAAAATTAATTGTTTCACTTCTTTTGAAGTGTCCCATTTAGCCCGCTGAAAAATGGCTATTATGAAAAACATTTATTTCGAGAGTAAGAAAAAAAAATCTCACGTGAGGGGGGGGGGGGGGGGGTCCCACTAAATCTCACTGAATCTCACCAAGGGAGGAAGAGGTCTAAATTTTTTTATAAACTGCTCACGTGATTAATGTATGTCCACTTAGGCGCTCCGCTGACGAGGCAACTGAAACTGGCTGGTTTCTATGTCTTGATTGGTCAAAAAGCTTGTTTAAGTATAGACGAAGAACAATCAGCTGACAGCTGGCAACTAGCAACGGCCGGCCACGGCAATCAGCAGTGCAAGTCGCGAGTCACCGCTTGCGTTACCATTGACAACGGGGTTTTGTGTGATTGTGAAGTGTGCGGGCCATCACATTGTCATACACAGACAGTTGCCAGTTGGCAGTTTTCAGTTGCCTCAGTGAGCGGATCGCCGTAGACCACCATTCAGAATTGAAACGTTTGCTTGAAATGGCTTTAACCGTGTTGAGGTGATCAGACCTGAAGAGCCAGGTACTTCCCACCTTCCTGTACCTCTCACTGGCTCCAGACGATTGAGAGCAATAATTTTATTAAATTTCCCCTTTTATCAGTTGTATTACAGTTGCATTTCACATATAATTCCTAGAAAACCTTGTTAAATGAGTACACCTTTATCTATGTATTATTCGTTGCACGAAGCGTTCAACTACCAAGATAAGAATTAATTCCTAGGTAACGTGATACTATGTTATTTTGTATTATCTACTAAGTAAATAGAAATGTACTATTTGCCTCGCTCCAAAATGCACAAACGCAATACACAAGAGTGCACGGAGAAAAATGTTATTCTAAAATACGATCATTTTATTCGTAAAAACAGTTAAAAATGGGACTGAAGTTCTTACGAACAAATTAACAGGGTTTCAATGTTTATTGCAAGGAACATGTAAGAATAATTTGTTAGTATACGTAATTTCGTACGTACACCAACAAATTATTCTTACATTTTCCCGCTAATCAACATTTAAACCCTGTTAATTTGTTCGTAATAACTTCAGTCCCGTTTTTAACCGTTTTTACTAATAAAATGATCGTATTTTAGAATAACATTTTTCTCCGTGTGGATACCCTCAGTATCGCCCCGGTGAAAGAACACTATTCAGCATCAAAACGTTGTTGCTTTAAATGGGTTTAATCGTAATATTTTAATTAATGAAGATAATATTAGCGAAAGTCAATCGAAAATCCGAAACAGAAAAATCAGAAAAAGATACGGATACATCTGGGACTCGAACCCAGGACCTCTGGCAATCCGGGCCAACGCGCTATTCACTGCGCCAACGTATCGCTATCCGATTCGGTCATTTTTAACTGTATCATACTTCGACTGAGAACCACCAACATTATTTTCATTTTTCTTACCGCATATTTTTATTGGCTGCTACCTTTATGTGTGATTGCAAGATTCAACTCGAACTAAATGCCCTCTAGATAGTGTCAGGATAAATTTTATCACTTTTTATTAATATGCGACATCTATTGACTTTATCTGTAAGTCTAGGATGAAATATTTTTATTTTTATTTTTAACTTTTTAACTTAAAGAGTTAAACCTCAAATTATAATATTTTAATTAATGAACATTATAGCACTTCTACACAACTTCTAAAAAAAACCATTGTCAATGGCAACGCAAGCAGTGACTCGCAACTCGCCGTGCTAGTTGCCGCAGACGGCGACGCGCCAGTTCCTGGTTGCCAGGGATACGCCAGTTTTATTGTCAGTTTTCGAGTTTTTTTGTTTTGTTTTTTTAGTTGCCAGTGCCAATATGACAACTGAAGGATTCCTTATCTATGGTTAAACAGCTGAGATAAAATTGAGTAGCGCTGTGCTAGAAGTTTTGTTGGAAACCAAAGTAACCCGCCAGTTTTAGTTTGGTTTCAGTTTCTATGATTTTGAATTATTTTCTATGATTTCTATTTGTAGTGATGTAACCACCTACGTAACTTCATAATTCATAACATTGTATTTTCAAATAAGGTATCATTAGGTAAGTACCTATCTTTTATTCTGTACATTTCTATGCATCCAATGCACGTGTTACATCTTGAAAAGATCTTACCCACGTTCTACAGTTTCTGCACCCACACACTAACTTGTGTAGCTCCGTGGCACCAGTTACAGATTGTAGGTAGTGATGGTACTGCGGGCATATTGTATCTGTGGTAGGTACTTTATTGTACAACTAGTGATGGACGTTCATAATAGATACCTACATATCTAGGTAGTTACCCCATTTCGAAACATTTTAGTATAGTATATTTAGTCATATTTTGACTCGACTATTTTGTTTGTCAGTAAATTGATATTTCGTGTCTGGTCAACCCTCACAAGATGGTAGCCCTGTTTGGTAGTACATTTTTATTCCAATTTGAAAGGTAGATATGAATACTGCCGCCCCGGGAACCATTTATTGGAAACCAACACCTCTGCCATAGGTCACCCCGAGTCACTCCGGGTGCGCGGGTTCATGGGGCGAGGTTTGTGCGGGTCTTGGCGGCAGATGCGTCTGCCAACCAACTGCGTGATAGGCTAGCCCGGGAGAGAATGGTTGAAGGAGATCTTTTGACCTCTCCAGCCGGACTCTCTCGACCCATAACTTTGCTCCGCAGTGGGGGGGATAGATTCATACGTTCGTCACTCCTGAACACGTTGACCCCCAGATTTCTACCCACCCCTTAGACCTTTTTCCTGCCTAGAATTTTCTTTCCCTAAAAAGACCCTTCACACAGCATCACCAAAGGTGACATAGGCCCTGAGGAAAAAAAAAATTCCTCAGGGCCCCCTGTGTCAAGTTAATGTAAAAAAATTCTCCTCCACTTACTTCAGTTTCCCAGTACACCCAAATTGGGAATGCTCTAGTCCCACTGGCTCTAATGGGACTCATGTGCAATAATCCACATAAAAAAACTTCTATCCTGTAGTACTGAAAAAACTTGAAAATTGTTGCGTTAGATTGTTTCGATGTTTCGAATACGAATAATTTCGAAATGAATTTCGATTATGGCCATCACATTGTAAGCAATATGTACATAATAATATAATGATACACTACAGACGCCTTTAGTGTGTTGTGTAATGTGTAGGTGGCATTTTTTAAACCCATACTATCTGTATTTTTTAAGTTAATATTCTAAGAGCCCCTTTCAAAGACGATAATATTGTATTACAAATTGTTTGTACTACACTTTAGGTATTTTCCAGATTCCAGTTCACTTTCAACCATTTTCTACCATGGCTCACTGTCATCAGGATTGGTGTCAAAACTCTATTATGGATTGGTAGCCTCGCTTTCTTTGTAAATACAAAACCAAACTCGAACTCAAAATTTGAATATTGTGACAACTATTGTTTCCTCCCTCCTACGACACGAGTCTCTTCAAGACCCATGATCACTCCATCCTCTCCCCAAAAAGACCCTCCACATAGCATCTTCAAAGATGACATAGGCCTTCAGGGAAATTATTTTTCTCAGTGCATCCTGTGAGTTACTGTAAAAAAACAAAAACACTGTGAAAAAATGATCCTTTTTGACGTGAAGCAATTTTAACTATATTACAAAAATGCACAAAAAATGATTCGTGGATTTCCTTTCGGGAATATTCCCCAAAAATAAATTCCCGGGAATTTACCCATCGCTAGATACGTCTGTATATTTTTTAAGTTGGGAGAGAGGTCTATCTCAGCAATGGTTAGGCTAGGTTAGGTTATGTTGAAGTCTATCTCAGAAACGGTTAGGTCAGCTTGAGGTCTTTTCCAGCAACGATTAGGGTGAGATCTTTCCCAGCAAAGGGTTAGGTTATGTTGAGGTCTATCTCAGCAATGATTAGGCTAGGTTAGGTTATGTTGAAGTCTATCTCAGCAACGGTTAGGTTAGCTTGAGGTCTTTTCTAGCAACGATTAGGTTGAGATGTTTCCCAGCAAAGGGTTAGGTTATGTTGAGGTCTATCTCAGCAATGGTTAGGCTAGGTTAGGTTATGTTGAAGTCTATCTCAGCAACGGTTAGGTTAGCTTGAGGTCTTTTCCAGCAACAATTAGGTTGAGATCTTTCCCAGCAAAGGGTTAGGTTATGTTGAGGTCTATCTCAGCAATGGTTAGGCTAGGTTAGGTTATGTTGAAGTCTATCTCAGCAACGGTTAGGTTAGCTTGAGGTCTTTTCTAGCAACGATTAGGTTGAGATGTTTCCCAGCAAAGGGTTAGGTTATGTTGAGGTCTATCTCAGCAATGGTTAGGCTAGGTTAGGTTATGTTGAAGTCTATCTCAGCAACGGTTAGGTTAGCTTGAGGTCTTTTCCAGCAACAATTAGGTTGAGATCTTTCCCAGCAAAGGGTTAGGTTATGTTGAGGTCTATCTCAGCAATGGTTAGGCTAGGTTAGGTTATGTTGAAGTCTATCTCAGCAACGGTTAGGTTAGCTTGAGGTCTTTTCTAGCAACAATTAGGTTGAGATCTTTCCCAGCAAAGGGTTAGGTTATGTTGAGGTCTATCTCAGCAATGATTAGGCTAGGTTAGGTTATATTGAAGTCTATCTCAGAAACGGTTAGGTCAGCTTGAGGTCTTTTCCAGCAACGATTAGGGTGAGATCTTTCCCAGCAAAGGGTTAGGTTATGTTGAGGTCTATCTCAGCAATGATTAGGCTAGGTTAGGTTATGTTGAGGTCTATCTCAGCAACGGTTAGGTTAGCTTGAGGTCTTTTCTAGCAACAATTAGGTTGAGATGTTTCCCAGCAATGGGTTAGGTTATGTTGAGGTCTATCTCAGCAATGATTAGGCTAGGTTAGGTTATATTGAAGTTTATCTCAGCAACGGTTAGGTTAGCTTGAGGTCTTTTCTAGCAACAATTAGGTTGAGATCTTTCCCAGCAAAGGGTTAGGTTATGTTGAGGTCTATCTCAGCAATGATTAGGCTAGGTTAGGTTATATTGAAGTCTATCTCAGCAACGGTTAGGTTAGCTTGAGGTCTTTTCTAGCAACAATTAGGTTGAGATCTTTCCCAGCAAAGGGTTAGGTTATGTTGAGGTCTATCTCAGCAATGATTAGGCTAGGTTAGGTTATATTGAAGTCTATCTCAGCAACGGTTAGGTTAGCTTGAGGTCTTTTCTAGCAACAATTAGGTTGAGATCTTTCCCAGCAAAGGGTTAGGTTATGTTGAGGTCTATCTCAGCAACAAACTGTTAGGTTAGGTTGAGATCTTTCCCAACAACGGTTAGATTAGGTTGAGTCCCAGCAATGGTCAAACCAAGTATAAAGAAGCCGAAGAATTTGCTTTCAGAAATTCCGTAAACATGAGACGTTACTCACATGTCCGGTCTGATAATATCGTATGGAATTTTCCTTCCCAGAAAATTGGATGCGATCCAAACGGAATTTCTAATTAATTAAAGGCTACGACTGGAATTTCAAGTGACACCTTTTTATGAGATACACCTCCATTTTTTTTAAAAATATAGTATACACCATCCTCAATAAAGACTCCATTGAAATGCTTGGAAACTCATTTCAAGTCTCTGGCCTCTTTCAACAGAAACAATCTTGCAAAGAGGCCTTCCATTGATATACTTGGTGTAACTCTAGTGACCAGTTCAGGTATGGGGGCTCCATGGAAGCCAGAGTTAAGTTAGTATCTCAAAAATTGGGCGTACTGTACAGGGCCCGCAGATATACTGCAGATAGTATAAAAATGCTAATCCTGTACAAATCGCAAGTTGGCAAATTCAACCCCTGGGTTGAATTTGGCAGAAACTTCTGGTCTAGAGCCCCAAAATATCAGAAAAAACCCTCGACTCTGTGCAGGCTGAAGGGAGTAAGGAGTACCAAAAACAATTAAAAATCCATTTCAATCAACGTTTAGTAAATTAATTATGGTGTTTAACCAGGGCGATACTGAGAGTATCTTTCACTCTGGAAATAACTTTGAGTTTTAACAGAGTTTTAATTTTAATTTGAGTTTTTACAGAGTTTTTACACCAATCCTGGTGACAGTGAGACATGGTAGAAAATGGTAAAGTGAATAGGCGTTTGCGTGTCAAAATTTTGTATCATGTATTACAAATAAGGAAATTCGAAAATTAAATTAGTTCGATGTAAGCCTAACACTTTGTATGAGTCAAACAAACAGATATGCGTATAAATAATAAAATTATGATTAATATGATTAAAATAGGTAAATATCGAAATAAATAAAGTCACGAATGTGTCCACCCTGGAAGAGCTAGCCATCCACAATAGGCTTTCAACTATCTGCCTACAACGTATCGATACTTTACTGCTATCTTTATGTATGCTGGCAAGATTCTACTCGAACTAAATGCAATCTAGATAGTTTCTTTGATAAATATGACTGACTAACTGTCTAACCATCACGCCGTTTCCCCGCAGGGGTAGGCAGAGAGGACGGACCGCCAAACAACTCGGTCTTGGCACACACTCCTTGCCTCATTCACATTCATACATCTTCTCATATATACTCTTCTATTATTCTGACTCTTGACATGGCCCGACTCAAGTATCTGATTTACTTGATCGTGCCACGTCTTTCTTGGGCGTCCTCGGCTTCTTCTACAATTCACATTCGCGTCATAAATTCTCTTTACACTCCTTTCTTCATTCATTCGCTCAACATGCCCAAACCATCTAAGCGTCCCTTTCTTAATCTTACTTATTACGCTCACATCAGCCTTGCATTCTTTTCGTATCTCCACATTCCCCACACGATCATACATGGTTTTACCACACATACGCCTCAGGGATCTCATTTTTACAGCATTCAGTCTACTTTCATCCTTTCTCTGCCAGTTCCATGCTTCACTGCCATACCTCAGGGTAGGTACCAGTACTCCATTGTGGACGGCTAGCTTCGCTTCTGTGGACAACTTTTTGTTGGCACCAACGGCGTTCAATCCTCCATTAATGGAGTTACCTGCATTCACCATTCTTTCAATATCCCTATCAGCCTTCCCATCTCTCGTAAACATACTTCCCAAATATACAAACTCATCCACCTGCTCCAAGTATTCATCATTCACAACTATATTGCACACCGTTTTCGGACCCTCTCTTTCAAACACCATGACTTTAGACTTACTTACATTCACCATTAATTCATTCTTCACACATACTTCGTTCATCCTAGATACGAGAGACTGCAGATCTTCTATACTGGTAGCAATCAGCACCGCATCGTCAGCATACAACAGGCAACATACCATCAGATTATTCAATTTCGCGCCCAATCCCGCCTCTTTCAATTCTTGCATACAATTGTCCATGTATAGATTGAATAAACACGGTGACATTACGCAGCCTTGCTTAACACCTTTTATGATCATGATAAATACTTCTTTACTTGGGGGGTAAACTGGCGAGTGTGTAACGAAAAGTGAAATGCGTTGTGAGTCGAACGGGCTCACCGTAAAAGCAAGAGAGAGCAGTGCGCGCGCACATTTTCTTCCTATCTTCCTCTCATAGACAGTGCATGAAATATTTCAGTCAGTATTTTGAAATACTAGTGACGCGCCAAACGCAGAGGGGGCGGACGTCGATGCGCACGGCTTGATCAAACCTATTATGATAATAAATTTAAATTAATATTTGTAGAAAATTAATATATTTATATATTTTATACATATAAACATACGTATGGACATACATATAGATGGAGCTAAATACGTATTTGGGCGTTTTCCAAAAAAGATGTCGGTGACGTAATAGGAATTCCACTTAAGTGAGATGCTGCATTTCGATTAAAAATATACGTAAATTTATTAAAGAAAGAATGAACTTCATGACAAAAAGTATTTAAATAGAAAATGTCAATAAAATTCGAAAATAATTGCAATTTAAGTTTAATACTATTGGTAAGAAATTCTTTTACGTCACTTTTATCATAAAGTTTATAAAGAAAATTAAAAGAAATTCATTATTTCAGATTTTTATTTACGAATTGAAAACACAATCAGTCTCCTAAAAAATATGAATAATCAAGCTTATTGAATTAAATATTAAGTTTTTCAATAAAAATATTCTTTTACGCTACTTTTGGATACTTTGTACTGTATATTTTGCGTTCTAGAAAGACGAATATAAGTTTTTGTTTTACGAATGTTTAATTATAACAAATTTAAAATTAATCATGAACTATATCAATAAAAAAAAGAACAAATTTCTTTGAGATATAATAATTGATCTTAGAAAATAAATCACAGCAATAACAGGACAGTGGCGTAAGGGGAAAAATTTGGTAACGTTTAGGAATTCTAAGGCCTCGGCCAGACTGAGAGGCTTGCCCGGTAGCGACAGCGGGCGCGAAATATCAGTCGTATGTGTACGCACGTTGTGGCTACACTGCTGAAAGCGCGACAAGCGACTGGTATGGGAAGAGTGGAAGATACTCTCAGTATCACCCTGGTGTAAGACCACCATTCAGAATTGAAACGTTGCTTAATAATGACTTTAACCTGTTTAGTGACTAGATCTGAATAGCCAGGTACTTCCCCACCTTCCTCTTCCCCACCTTCCTCTTCCCCATCTCCTTCCTGTCCCCACTTACCTTCAGCCTCAAACGTACCCCAATTGGGGATGCCATAGTCTCACTGGCTCTAGATGGGAGCAGTTAAGACTCATGTGAGGTATTCTCTATAAAAAAGGACGATTTTACGTACTACCGCCACCGTGGAAGGCCCCCCGCGCAAGTACTTTTTCTTCCACTTGTTCTTTTTTCTTTTCTTTTTTTTTTCGTTTCTGTTCTCTCCAACGTCTTCTTTTTTCTATTCTTCTTTGGTTAGCTCTCTGATTATATTTTGATGTTATTTTTGTCTTTGTAACTCTTTTTTCATAAAGGCTTCATATTTTTCAGGGTCGTTTTTAATTTTGTCTCTGTACCTTTTTGATTTTTCTGCAGCTTTCAACGGCATATTTGAACATAAAATTAAAATAAATTATTTATAAAAATGCACAAATAATTAGATAGGTAATAATGGGCTACACGTGCATACCGTGTATAGCCTGAAATAGGTAACTAAGCTGAAAGGGTATTAAAGTACTTGTTAATGTACACAACTTTAATTAGGTACAGGATTAACTAAAACACACAGGAACATAAATCATGCTACATTTTATACTTACTTAATCAAAATTGTATGAACCAGCTGATTTTATACTGAATTTCAGAGTTGCCTCTACAGTAATAGTTGCTCATATTGCTGTCTATATTAGTACTTCGACACCATTTCGACTCTTTCAGAATTAATCTTTAACAATCTTAATTAATAAAAAAAAGAAAAAAAATTATACACATAAAAATCAAATAATTTTTTCTTTTTAGCTATGCTGTTCTTTTTTTTCAATGCTACATATATCACTCAACCCACATATCTACATGTAATAGTTACATTTTGAAGATACATGCAAAATATAAATTTAATTAGAAAATTGTAACACACCCAAATACCCTAAAAGACGGACAGAGTGAACCGACCTTTAGAATTCCATTACGTCACTTTTAAGTTCCATTCACGACACCGTTGCGTAAGAGAAGTAGCGTAATCGCGTCAATATTTTTTCGAAATGTATTTATCAATAAATTATGAAACTTCTGTTTGTTCTAACTAAACATTTAATAAAACAATAAATGAATCAATTTAATACAAAGTAGAGTCTAATACATTCTGGTAAATTACCTGGAGAAATACGGAAGCGTTGGTGGAACACTTTTTTAGTACAGCCGAGAACGACCACTTTTGTTACGATTTCTTGGCAAACTGGCTGTAAAAAACCAAGCATGGCCGCCCTTCATAGACTAAATAGGGTTGCTATTTTCGAAAATATTCATCAATTTGGTAATATTTTTATTGGAAGACGTCAATAATGTGGTGGCGTAGGCGGAAATTCCACCATACGCTATTTCGTAGGACAACTCAATATCTGGTATTTAAATTATTTTGCACGATAATTAATCTATATTATGGTTGCAAATCGAAAATATTATCATATACTATTAGTAGAATTAGAAATAAATACTGGGATAACATTAAATAACATTAATTTTTGAACTCTTACTGGTAGTGGTAGGTGTAGGACATACCAGAAACAGTGACCTGTAGTCTTACTTATTTTAAAATAATATCGAAATTTAATAGATTTATTCATTATTTTTAGTCCATAAAGGTATTTATTTGTTATTATATTGGTAAAATATATGGTTGGTCATTAAAACCGACACAACAAAAGTTACTGATCCTGAAAGTGATGGGACACTGACTTTTATCTATGTACACTTTTTGTGAAAAACGCCCATTTACTTCAGTCGTGTGATCTAAAGCAAGGATACCCGGCAGTGATTTTTCCATACAAACGTATTCCCTATTTATCTCTCTGGATTTTAACCCCAGAAAAAATATTGTTTTTAGATAAAATAGATATCAACTACTAGCGTGTCGGTCCTTTTTGTTTTTTTGATAAGTTACTTTTTATAGAAGTTATGACCTTCCAAAAATCAATAAAATTGGCTGGTTTAAACGCCGTCGAAAGACGTCCAGTATACAAACTAGACAATGTTTTTTTTAAAAAAAGCAAAACGTACAGACATAAAATAGTTTTTTCTTATGTAGTTGGTAAAAAAAATGAAAAATCAGTCCACTTTTGGAGGAGAAAAGTGGGGAATACAAAACCTCGATTATAGTTAGGTATTAGTAGCCCGAGGTGCATTGTCCCTTTCGCTCGATATCCGGTGGAGTAAGAGCAACAGTGACAGCAACATTTTATTAAAATCTATTTTTCAAATTTCTCTACCACCTGGGTATCATCTTAAGCAAGTTTTCAATATTTAAAAAAATAATAATAACAGGTTGAATTCTTACAGCAGTTTCAGGTAATTTTTTCAATTTAAGTTATTTTTGATAATTTTTAGATTTAGCAGAAGGTTGTTGAAATAAGTTATACCTAAATAAAGATAGGTATTTTTAATGTGCTTGATATTAAATTTTGGGATCTTAATATTATTCTGTTTTCTTGCTGATATATTGAAATTCAATTTATTTAGCTGTATTTCATTGAAAGTTTGTAGAATTGAATATTTTTTGTCTATTCTAGGTATATTGAATGTTGAAAAGTGAATTTCAGTAGAAAATTTGGATGGTTTTTTTTTCAATATTACTGTTTTTCAACAATTGAGTGGATTTAAAATATTATTATATGTTCCTCCCCAGCCAATAATACCATATTGTAATATAGATTGAAGCATTGCATAGTACACTCTTTTTAGGTTTTCTAGCCTAAAAATATTTCTAAGGCGCTCCGCTGACGACGCAACTGAAACCAAACTAAAACCGGCTGATTTATATATCTTGATTGGTCAAAAAGCTTGTTTAACCATAGACGAAGAACAATCAGCTGGCGGCTGGCAACTAGCAACGGTCGGCCACGGCAATTAGCAGTACAAGTCGCGAGTCACTGCCTGCGTTACCATTGACAACGGGTTTTTGAGTGATTGTGAAGTGTGCGGGCCATCACATTGTCATACAAAGACAGTTAAAAGTTGACAGTTTGGAGTTGCCTCAGTGAGCGGATCGCCTTAGCGCCTCCGCCCACTCAGGCAACTGAAAACTCTCAACTGCCAACTGTCCTTGTATGACAATGTGATGGCCCGCACACTTCACAATCACACAAAACCCCGTTGTCAATGGTAACGCAAGCGGTGACTTGCGACTTGCTCTGCTGGTTGCTCTGGGCGGCCATCGATAGTTGCCAGCTGTCAGCTGATTGTTCTTCATCTATGGTTAACCAAGCTTTTTGACCATTCAAGACAGAGAAAACAGCCGGTTTTAGTTGGTTTTCGGTTGCCTCAGTGGGCGGAGCGCCTTAGTCTTATAAATATATACAAATACATTTTCTAATTTTTTTGACAAGTTCACAAATTTGCTTTTTCCATTTAAAATTTTGATCTATATTTGAACGACGCTATGTTCCTCACTTATAGCTATAAAATATACATTCAAGTAAATAAAAAAATGGGTGAATATCTTACATACAACTTGTTTTATTTATAATAAAATATATAAATTTGTTTTAGGCCACTTTAATTTTAATTACACTCTACCGGTTTCGGAAGAACCCTTCCTTCGTCAGGAGAATATTAAAACTAACCTATGATACAAAATATTGATAGATATATATCAAACATTTAGGTGCTGGAGTGGGAGGTCAAAGGGGGAGGGGGGTAGTTGCGGGAAATCCAGCAATAACAGAGCGGTTTATTGGAAACATATCTAGAATGGGACTAAACGATAAATTAATACGAACATGTTTTATTTAGTTAGCGCCAACAAAAAGCTGTCCAAAGAAGCGAAGCTAGCAGTTCACAATGGAGTGCTGGTACCTACCCTGATGTATGGCAGTGAAGCATGGAACTGGCAGAGAAAGGATGAAAGTAGACTGAATGCTGTAGAAATGAGATCCCTGAGGCGTATGTGTGGTAAAACCATGTATGATCGTGTGAGGAATGTGGAGATCCGAAAAGAATGCAAGGCCGATGTGAGCGTCATAAGTAAGATTAAAAAAGGGACGCTTAGATGGTTTGGACATATAGAGCGAATGAACGAAGAAAGGAGTGTCAAGAGAATATATGATACTAATGTGAATGGTAGAAGAAGTCGAGGACGCCCGAGGAAGACATGGCACGATCAAGTGAATCAGATACTTGAGTCGGGCCATGTCAAGAGTCAGAATAATAGAAGAGCATGTATGATAAGATGTATGAATGTGAATGAGGCGAGGAGTGTATGCCAAGACCGAGTTGTTTGGCGGTCCGTCCTCTCTGCCTACCCCTGCGGGGAAACGGCGTGATGGTTAGTTAGTTATGTTTTATTTATATTTAAAAATCGAGCGTCCTTATTAAGAGACCCCTATCGTAATTATAATTTATGTTCTTTTAACGTAATAGAAGTATTATTATTAATTATGCATAAATGACGTACTGTGATAGTTAAATAATGATGTTGTATTAATTAATGAGAATTATGCATGCGCTGTAAGATTTAATGCGATACATGAGAATGTGTCCCGCGTACCAGTTATCTCATGTGCATCCTTCCTGAGAGCAACAAAACGTTTCATTATAGAAACAACATGTTAATCAGACTTGGGGTGACCATGATTTAAATTTTATTTTAAAATATTTTTGAAGTAAATACTTCTTTGGGCACGCTTGACTTGGGGGTAAACTGGCGAGAGCGTTATGAACGTTACGGCGTTACGAACGTTACGGAGACGAACGATAATAAATTAAAATTAATTTTGAGGTTCATTCCTCACAATCTAATTGTAATAACAGTGCTCATATCCATATTAATGACGTTTGGAATGGGTGCTGGCATTTATGCTGACAATAGTTTGTCAGTGTTTGAATTTCCAAAAAAGTTTTATTTTAAACTTTGTAAGAATTAAATCAACAGTCCCATTTTAATCGTAAATCCCATAATAAAATTAATCAAATTTTCGTTTAGAGTGTGCGAACTCAGTGCATCGAAACGACTGATTTGTCACGACGATTGGTAACTATCCAAACGAATCTTTAATATAGATTCTTACACACTGATGATTGGAATGGTTTTATTCGATACCAGGAAGAAAATTAGATTTTATTTAATTTTTTTTTTATTACAAATACAGTTGTTATACATTGTATATATATATATTTTTAATACATTTTTTAAATATCGTGATTCACCTTTTTTTTTGAGCAATGCTCGTGTAAAAAAGGTGGAGCAGCGAAAAACAATTCAACATATATTTTTAAAATGTGTAGTTAAGAATAATGAAAATTATAATATTTAATTTTTTTATATATGTATATCATACATTATAAATAGATTAGATTACTAAAGAAGTATTTACTTCAGTCGTGTGGTCTAAAGCACACTCGTATTTTTTCTTAACATTAGCTTCACACAGAAGGCCCTTAGGAAAAATATCCCTCAGGGTCTATGTCATCTTTGAGGATGCTGTGTGATGGGTCTATTTAAAGAAATGAAGGAGATGAATTTCTGGCAAGGAAAAATGTAAGAGGTGTGGGTAGAAATCTGGGGGGTCTTTGTGTCTAGGAGTGACGGACATATGAGTCCATCCCTCCCACTGCGGTGCAAGGCGATGGGTGTATAGAGTCCGACTGGAGAGGTTTAGGTTAAATCTCCCTTAACCAATATCTCCCGATCTGGCCCGCCACACAGTAGCTGACTTTGCAGAAGTGCCCGAGATCATGGGGTGAGGCACTACTAGTCGGCTAATGCGTTTGCCACTTACTGATATTTTGACCTCTCCAGACGGACTCCTCGTCCCACCGCCTTACACCGCAATTGAAAGTATGGATTGATACGCCACTTCTGGACACACTGACCTCCAGATTCCTACATACCTTTTTCATTCCCAGAACTTCTCCTCCCTTTTTAAATTTTTTTTTATAGTGAATAATACCTCACAAGAGTCCCTCCCTGCTCCCGTCTGGAGCCAATGAGACTATGGCATCCCCTATTGGGGTATGTTATGAGGTTGAAGTTAATTGGGGTAGGGAAGGAGACGAGGAAGAGGAAGGTGGGGAAGTACCTGGCTATTCAGATCTAGTCACTAAACACGGCTAAAGCCATTTCAAGCTACGTTTCAATTCTGAATAGTGGTCTTACACCAGGGCGATACTAAGAGTGTCTTCCACTCTGGAACGTACCGTATATATTATTTTAAATAATTATTTGTGAAATAACACAAATCAATTAAATAAAACTTATTTGCGCACGCCGGGTTCGACCCGCGGCCTTCGGAATGGGAGTCTAACGCTCTACCGCTGTACTATGCCGGCCGTCTTCCCTTAAAATGACCCTACACACAGCATCCCGAAAGATGACATAGGCCACTAGGGAAATTATTTTCCTCGGGTCCTCCTGTATGGAGCAAACGTAAAAAAAAGAACGGGATACCCGGTAAGGTCACATCCTTTCGACTTATGTAAAAAATAATATTGACATAAATGTTGTATTTTTTGCATACTGGTCACCCCACATAATTTTTATGACTGCAACAACTCGTGTTTATCTTGTAGCTGCATAATCTACGCTATAAAACTGCGCGCACCTCTCTCTCTCTGTCTTTCTGTCAGCGGCACTCTGAACCTAAACAACCCAAGCGGCCATAAATGCATACAAATGAGGGAATGCTGTGCGCTTTCTGCATTAGTGATGTGAATATTCGAAATCGAAACATTCGAATATTTTCGAATTAATCGACTACGATATAGTTTTCTGAATAAAGCGGGCGACAAACGCGAAGTTCACATCAAAAAGATACTGCGTTATAAGTATCTTTTCTACCGACACACTACGTTATAAAATATTCCTTCCTACGGCAGGAGAAGGGGTCAGTTGAAATCGGAAGCGGTCGAGAGAATATCATTTCTTTGTACTGGATATGTTAACTTGACAGCTCCGTGCATGCTCCGTGTATTAAAAATGACCCCCTCTCCTGTTTACCGTAGAGAGGGGGTCGCATAACTTTTCTGATACCGCCACTGTAGCGAATACGAAAAATAATTCCGATTAGCGAAGATTCAAACCGCGATCACAGCGCATCATCTTTTTACGTCTGGCGGGTCTCATGGGATTGTATGGCGAGCGCTATTGTGTTATAAATAACTTTTTGATGTGAGCTGTGAGTTTGTCGCTACCTTAATTCACTCGCAGGTGTTTTTTTTAAAAGTAAATACTTCTTTACGCACGTTTGACTTGAGGGGTAAACTGGCGAATGTGTAACGAAAAGTGAAATGCGTTGCAAGGCGAACGGGCTCACTGTAGAAGCAAGAGAGAGCAGTGCCCACGCACATTTTCTTTCTCTCTTCCTCTCATAGCCAGTGCATGAAATATTTCAGTCAGTATTTTGAAATACCAGTGACGCGCCAAACGCGGAGGGGAGCGGACGTCGACGCGAACGGCTTGATCGGGCGAGGCGAATAATAATAAATTTAAATAAATATTTGTAGAAAATTAATATATGTATATATTTTATACACATAAACATATATATGGACATACATACAGATGGAGTTAAAGAAGTATTTAATATTTCGAACAACTTAGTAGTAATTTAGTTGCGAAAAAGCAACACCATCATCCTTCACATTAATTAACCGTTAATTAATGTGAATGTAAATTGGGAGGCGGGAATGGGTACCGCCGCCCCGGGAACCATTTATTGGATAACCAACACCTCTGCCATAGGTCACCCCAAGTGGTTCGCTACGTTTGGTGACTTAGCAGGGGTGCCCGGGTTTATGGAATAAGGTTTTTCTAGGTCTTGGCGGCGGACGATCTAGACACACTGAACCCCAGATTCCTACCCAACCCTCATACCTTTTCCTTACCAGAACGTCCTCGCCTTCCTTTCCTTAAAGATACCCTCCACACAGCATCCCCAAAGATGACATAGGGAAATTATTTTCCTCAGGGCCTCCTGTGTGGACCTAATGTAAAAAAAAAGCTGTTATTTTTTGTAAAAAAGTTTTAAGTAGTACTAAAATAAATGGTACGAAATTTATTGCTTGTTTTTTTATTAAGGGGGTCCTTGAAAATTGTGCTTGATTTCTTAGGGGTCCGTGGCCGAAAAATGTTAAGAAACGCTGAATTCTAGCCCATAAAAACCTTAAACAATGATCCCCTAGATAGCGCTTTGTTCTCGTATACTACAGTAGAGGCTTCTAAAGGAATGTAATCCCTTTTCCTTCCCCTCTCCTTCCTTTCCTTCCGACATACTCCCTGTGTAACGCCGGATGACTCCCATCGATGACACACTCAAATTCCACCCGCATACTGCTGGCCTTTAAGACATGCTCCAAGTTGTTGTTCCAGAGAAATGTGTGTAACGCGCACTGAGAAAGCAATCTGTTGACGTGACCGGGAGATCTCTCTGAATATTCGCCACCAAGACCTGGACAAATCTCACCCCATCAACCCAGCACCCCCTGCTTAGTCATCAAATGTAGCAAACCACTTGGGGTGGCAGATTTAAATAAATATACTAAAAAGTATGTCCCTTCTCAACTCCGCTACTCATTGCAGAGGATCGTGACCATTACACCAATTTCTGTGTGGCTTCTCCACTCCTCGCAGTTCTACCTAAAAAAAAACCCACTGCCTGGCCGCGACTCTGCTTCCCTTATATGTGTAGCTCGGTTGTTTCGAGAACATTCGGTGCCAGAATGTTCGCTTCCAGACTTTTATGGAGTATGAACAAATACAATCAGTAGAATATTCGCGACTTTTCTCGAACATATGCCATACAGAATAATCGAGATCACTAGAATGGCCGCGACTTTTCTCGTAGGTTAGCTATCTATGTTCCAGACATGAAAGTATAAAATACGATTGTGCGGATGCGCGCGCGTGCTACATAAGAAAGTAAAACCACTTGATAACTCGACTCAGAGTTGACTGACGAAAGAAACGAACGAACAGCGTGCGGGCTGGTGGCCCCGCAAGGGCAAGGGGGGGGGGCGCCCCCATATATATCCGCTTCTGACACTTTGCAAGTGATCTTAAGTTTCTCCAAGTTGGAGTCCTCAGTTTGTCGAGCAATGTATCCAAAGCATCATTAGATACGTTGTAGGCAGATAGTTGAAAGCCTATTGTGGATGTTTAGCTCTTCCAGGATGGACACATTGGACCCATTTGTGCGTCTGGCTGTCCATTGAATCCTGAGCATTTCTCCAGCACCACATTTCGATGGCGTCCATCCGTTTTCTTTCGCTGGCTCTAATGCCCCGTTCTGACTGGGCGAGCATTTTAGTCGAGTAGCGAGTATGTTATTAAATAAACGTGTCCGAACACCACGATTTTAGTAGAGTAGGCTAGTCTTTAGTAGATTGAATCCATTTGGTTCTATTATTTCGGGAAAGTAGAGTCCCCCTCCACTGACATGCGATGTTCATTCGTAGACGCAGACACGCGCGATATGTGGTCCCGTTGGAGCTAAAATGCTAATTTAAAATTCTTTAATTTTGCGTCTATTAATCTATTTTCGTGTCCACAGTTTATTTATTTTCATCACACTAATTTATTCTTCCACCTCTTCTAAAATAAGCATTACAATCAGCTTAATTAGCATATTTACTTTATTGCGTTGCAGCCCGCCATGTCGCGACGCATCGCTTATTTATGGCTTGTTCTGACTGGGAGAGTGGTTTAGTCGAGTAGCTAATATATTAGTAACTAAACGTGTCCGAACACCACAATTTTAGTAGAGTATGCTAGTCAGCTTATTAGTAGATTGAATCCATTTGCTTCTATTTTTTTCGGCTAGTAGAGTCCCCCTCCACGCGTCCCTGCGCACTGACATGCGCTGTTCATCCGTAGACCCAGACACGCGCATATGTCGTCCCGTTGGAGCGAAAATGCTACTCTAAAATTCATTATTTTTTGCGGCTTTTAATCTATTTTCTAGTCCACAGTTTATTTATTTTCATCACACTAATTTATTAAAACAAGCTTATGTGTCCAAGCGGTTAAAATCAGCTTAATTAGCGTATTTACTTATTGCGTTGCAGCCCGTCATATCGCGACGCGTCGCTTACTAATGAACTCTACTTGACAGCAGTGCGAACACTTTTTGGTTGAGTCAAGTAACGAGTTGCTCGCTACTTGACTTACTACTTGTCAGGTGCGAACAAGGCATAAATGTCTCATGTTTCCACATCGTACAGAAATGAAAAAAATCAACGGCCCAGACCAGCCTCATGTACTCATAAACAATGTATGAGACGATGTATGAATGCGAATGGATCAAGGGTTTCCCGAGTCAGTATGAAAAAACAACGTACCTACTGGTTAGTAATTCCTTTTTAATTTTTCACAGGTAGGTACTAAACATCCCAATTCTTAGTCGAAACCAAGTACTTCCCATTACAATACCTCCGTGTGCGCAGCTGTGTAAATATTGGTGCGTCGGACGTACTAGAGAAGGATGTCCGGAATGTTTAAACAATGGCCTACCGACTCACCTGTCTGGTCTGGTAGTATAGACTTCTCTGTTAATATTATTTTACAAATACGGAGCCAGGGTGTAAGGAAGGTCCTTTCAAAAAGGGGGGGGGGGGGGGGGGTTCGTTAATTTAAAATAAACTTTTAGGTTCGGGTTTAGTTTTCCCCATAGGAAAAACTAAACCCTTTCACGCACTTTTCCATAAAAATGATCATCTAGTAAATCCACGCTATGCAAGTGTATTACATAAGTATAATTAATACAAAACAATACAAGAACAACATGTTAACCCACCAGACTATTAAATGGGAAAATAATTCACCGACTCCAGATATTTTCATATCAGAGGGTTCGGCTCGGTGGAATTCCTAATTTGACCGATAAATCCTACTGATCCCTCAATATAAATATTTAAAAAATCATTTGTAATCCTACAAGTAATTAAAATGATTGATTTTTGCATTTTTATATACAAATTCTTTGACAAATCTAATACGCCTAAATTTTTAATGAGAGAGCTAGGTATAATGCCAGTAGCCGAAATAACAAATGGTAATATTTTTATAGTCTGAGTATGCCAAATTCTTTTAATTTCATTTCCTAAATCTGTACACTTTTTTTTTTTTTAAATATATTTATTATTATGACATGATTTTTTGTTGTTTTTGTTCATGAAGTGAGTGTTTTTGTCCACGTGAGCAATCCGTCACTATTTCAATTCCAATTAAAAACAATCAAAAATATTTCTCCACCACGCGTCGCAACTGTGTAGTCGAGTATAGACTAGCAGGTCACGTGAAGCACTCCCGTCTCGTTCCAGCAGCACGGTAACACATCAAACGTATCACTTGATCCCATCGCGACATGTAGAAGTGTGATCAGTGGCGATGTGTGATGGATTTTTTTTTTTAATCAGGTTAATAATAATAATAAAAATAAAATTTATAATAATTTAATATAATTTGTAGAGCGCCGTTTTTGTGAGAAATCACCTCAAGGGCGCTGTACATTTTATTATGACTTCATGGGCTCTACCTAGAACTATTATTTACAAATAGATACAGAAAACATTCTTACCTGGCAGGAGGTTATCATAAATCAAATCCACGATTTCTGCAGCTCTATGTTATATAAATTCATGTGGGAGGTTTGTCTAGGTCCTGAGTGCGTTTTCCTACCTACATCGTGGCGGGCCTGAAATTTATTTATTTGTTTATTTATTTATTTATTCACGCCCTAATGGGCCTTTTCATGAAAATTTTGTTCATTGGTAATTAAATATAAAAATGCAGTTGTAATAATTGTAAAAAAGCAACACATATGAATGTAACAAAATTTAGTGCAAATTAGCTATAAGATTGTATCTACACACTACACATAAAAAATAAAGATAATATTTAAAAAATAAAGATAATAATAATAACACAATTTAGCAAAATATATATATGTATATATAGAAAGTAATAAGATAATAAGACCTGAAATTACAATAACATAATAACAGCATTGAGGATTGTAGCATATTATTTGCATACAGATACACTTTTTAAATGAAGCGAGGTTTTTATAAAAAAATAAGTCTACGGAGCAGGTATTATTCCCCACACGATGCAATCTCTGAAGACAAGAGTTGAACATAAAATTAGTGCGAGAAGCAACTATATTATATGGAGCATGGAGTCTAATTGTTGTAATTATTGTAAACGAGTTGTAATTATTGGGTACTTGATAATTTATCATATTCACTAGTTCAGGGCTATCCAAATATCCGTTTACGATTTTAAATAATAATAAAACATCACAGAAATGTAGAGAATGTTTGAAGGAGACCTTTCGACCGCTCCAGTCGGACTTTCACCGCAGTGGGAAGGATGGATTAATTTGTCTGTCACTCCTGGTCACGTTTGCCCCCAGATTCCTACCCACCCCTCATACCTGTTCCTTTACGTACGTAGATGACGGTAGGCCATGATCGAAATTAGTTTCCTCAGTACTCAGTACCTCCTGTGTGAAGCTAATGTACCTAGGTTTAATGACAGTTTATTTTGCCTCTGACTCCCAGTCTGAACAGGAATATATAACAGGTTTTATTCCACGTGTTTTCAGTTTGTGACTCACTGTGCAACCATCTTAAGCATCCGCCGTCAATAATGTATTGCATCAAATCCTCCTGTAAACTTATTAAGGAAAACATCAACCACCTTCTTTAGCACATACCTACACGGAGAAAAATGTTATTCGAAAATACGATCATTTTATTCGTAAAAACGGTTAAAAACGGGACTGAAGTTCTTACGAACAAATTAACAGGGTTTCAATGTTTATTGGCGCGGACATGTAAGAATAATTTATTAGTATACGTAATTTCGTACGTATACCAACAAATTATTCTTACATTCGTTCGTTCGTAAGAATTTCAGTCCCGTTTTTAACCGTTTTTACGAATAAAATGATCGTATTTTCGAATAACATTTTTCTCCGTGTCGTAACTAACTAACTAACTAACCATCTCACCGTTTCCCCGCAGGGGTAGGCAGAGAGGACGGACTGCCAAACATCTCGGTCTTGGCACACACTTATTGAGTCATTCACATTCAAATCGTCGCAAAAAACGTTTTCCGGAGCGGCGGTACCCATATCCGTCTCCAGAATTGAAATTGTGTTTATTTTTTTTTCATTTTTCCATAATCTTCAATAATCACACGCCCACAACACATTTCTAAGTGTTTATCATCTATTTGATGTATTAAAATTTGAATGTTTGTAAGTATGATGTCATTTGATTAAAATACACAACAAAAAACAACGCTATATTGTTAGTTGTGGCTGTGAAGGTCAAATTACTTCGTTATGACCATAACTAAATTATGCGAACATTACCTGTTTATATATAGGTAGGTACCTTAGGTTGTTTTTGTACCTAAAATTATCCATCAGTCTATTTACATTTATTTACAATTACGTCATTTATCATAAAGCTAGTTTTTTGACGATTAACTCTTCAATTATGCATGCCATCAAACCTTAATTTTGAAGTTATGGAGCTAGGTAAATGACAGACGTTGAATTTCCCAATATTTCTATACGGTGTGGAAACATGGATCCTTAGAGCCAGCGAAGAAAAAAGGCTGATAGACGCCCTCGTAATGTGGTGCTGGAGAAAAATGGTCAGGATGCCATGGACAGCCAGACGCACAAATGTGTCCATTCTGGAAGAGCTAGGCATCGACAATAGGTTTTCAACTATCTGCCTACAACGTATTTTAAGATACTTTGGACACGTTGTTCGCCAAATTGAGGATTCCAACTTGGAGGAACTCATAGTGACTGGCGAGTTTTGGCATAAGAAGCAGAGGGAGGTCACCAATGCGCTGGAGTGACCGCGTGTCACTAGTGTCTGGTACTAGGGTGTCCTTGGCTCTCCATGCAGCACAGAACCGCAAGGAGTGGAGTAGCCTTGTCCACCATGGATATCGGAGTAGGTGTCACGATCCTCAGCAATAAGGAACCGACTTAAGAAGAAAGTAGATGAAATTACATTAAATTTAGCCAAGCATCTCTATTTTTCCTTCGTCCAAAATAAGATCAACTTGCGAGAGTACAAAATTTGGTTCCTACTGCGCATACCCCATCCCCTTCTTCGGTCCCTTCACCAGTGCGCTGTTACTCCGCCCATAGCTCAGTACAATGATGGTATGTCTGGGGAAATTTCCCTAGCTCTAGGGGAAAAAAATACTTTTTAGGGAAAAGGGAAATTAGCACAAAATCTGGGGAAATTTTGAAATCTGGATTTTTTTTTTTAAAATATGATAATATTACTGATATTGCTTGTCGTTAATTATTATTTTTGAAATTCCCATGAACCTTTTGATGTATGTACTTACATTAATCAAACAATGATGTTTTTAACACTGTCAACTCAAAATGATAATAGGTAAAATTTAGGATTCAAGTTACGTTTTTTTGAAACTTTTTCAGTTTCGGTGATTGCGGTTGATTTTCATTTTACAAAGTGATTTTAATTAGCAAAAAGTGTTTTATTTGGAAAGGCACAATGTAATAACCTACGACAACCCCCCCCCCCCACCCCCCTGGACGTGGGTTTTGATTAGCCAAGGTAGTACCTACGAAATCTGGGGAAATTTTGCCTCGAAATCTAGGGAAATAATTTTTTTGGGCATACCATCCCTGGCTCAGTATCTCCTGGGTCGTCGTCTCGTATGCCCGCGTCTTAGGATTTTAACCCATTCAGTCCCCATAATAAAATGGATAATCAAACATAAATGTTTCAGCCAAGTCCAAATTCATTATCACTGTCACAAATGCAAAGAACAAAAGAGGCATTAATAATTATGTCCTTTATTTAATTGCAATAAATAATATAAAAATAAATTTATATCCAAATTTAAAAAAAAAAAATCGTTTCTATAAAACAATGATGTAGATACTGTACGTATAAAACTACTAAATGTTGGCGTTGATCAGTTTTATTTATTTATAGGTAGTATACAACCTTAACCCACAATGAAAAATATTTAATATTATTACATTATATGTTAAAAATACACATATCTAGGGAACCTGATATCTCGCATACTTGTACCATTCCCACAAATTTTGAAAAAACTAATGTTAAAATATACGTTGAGTGATTTGACTGAACATATTTTTGAAAAATTAATGTACATCGATAAACGATTTAATAAATCTGATATCACATAAATTGCTATGTGTATATTGTAAAGCCATTACAACAATTATTTTAATGAATAATTAATTAAAATAATTTAATTGCAGGTAGGTTGAAAATAATAATCAAATGATTAAGTTAATTTATTTAAACAGCGGGGTTTAATGTGTTAACGTGCGTTGAAGCAGCGGAGGGGGGAATGGGTGGTGACATGCGCGTTCACGGGACGATCTAAAAATGAACGGAGAATAGGTACAATTCTTTCATATGATTTTAGATTTTCACGGCCAAAAGTATTATCGTTATTTATGCCATGTTGCGCTACCTCCTTCTTTAGCCAACTTTTCGGACAGCGCTACAGTGTCCATCTTCGGAGCAGATGTGTCAAGCTCAAATAAAAAATAATTATGCCATAAAATGGACTCCAAATATGATGTAGAATCACCACTTTGCCGCTTGCACTGTGAGTTTCCGGACACTGTGTATTATAAGGTAGTATATTATATATACATGATAATAATTTATATGAAGTTAGATAATATGATTTAAGATTTTCACGGCTAAAAGTATTTATGTTTATTTATGTATTTTTGGTGTGTTTTGCCGTGTTGCGCTACCTCCTCCTTTAGCCAACGTTACATTGTCCATCATCAACACATCTTTCCTGATGATGGACACTGTAAAGTTGTCCGAAACGTAACGCATCATGGCGTAGGTAGCGCATCACGGCATAACACCCAAAATAATAATATATATATATATACAGGGTGTTAAGGTACGTACTTGAGTTACTTTAACCAGTGATTCCTGACATTATTTGAAGTAAAAAATGTAAATGAAATTTTGGTCTCCGGTGACATTTTTGATGTTTTTTTTTTTTTTTTTTTCTACAAAAACATAAATAATAGTAGGTGTTGGGTAGTTGGGGGCGGGGTAAGTGGTGGGGCGGTAACTCGGCTGAGTGACCAATAAGGTCATGTGAAAAAAAAAAATTTTTGTTTGATTTTGAAGAAAAAATATTTTGAAAAAAAAAAAATTTTACATAAAAAAAGTCACCGGAGACCAAAATTTCATTTACATTTTTTACTCCAAATAATGTCAGGAATCACTGGTTAAAGTAACTCAAGTACGTACCTTAACACCCTGTATATACAGGATGTTAAGGTACGTACTTGAGTTACTTTGACCAGTGATTCCTGACATTATTTGGAGTAAAAAATGTAAATAAAATTTTGGTCTCCGGTGACTTTTTTTATTATAATTTTTTTTTTTTTTTTAATTTTTTTTTCTTCAAAATCAATAAAAAAAAATTCTTTCACATGACCTTATTGGTCACTCAGCTGAGCTACCGCCCCACCACTTACCCCGCCCCCAACTACTTAACACCTACTATTTTTTATGTTTTTGTAGAATAAAAAAAAAAAAAAAAAACATCAAAAATGTCACCGGAGACCAAAATTTCATTTACATATTTTACTCCAAATAATGTCAGGAATCACTGGTTAAAGTAACTCAAGTACGTACCTTAACACCCATATATATATATATATATATATAAAGGCACTTTTAGAAGATTCTGACAGGGATTTTCCCAAAAGCATTTTTGTCATATTTTTACAATATACTATTATTTATTATGTTAGTAAGTTATTTGAACTGTTCTGTATTTCTCTAAAATAGAGCATTCCCACCGTACCATTGAGCAGATAATACCGTAATCTTTTGACAGTGAATGCAAAAAGCTCACGTAACCGATCCTTTTTGGCATAGTGGAATGTATCGATATATCTTCATAGTTACACCTACATTCCTTTAGTTTATTGTTCATTGCCAAGGAAGGGCGATACTGACTTGTTTGCCGTGAGAACTGACTTGGCCAACCGGGTGGTAGATGCTCTCAGTATCGCCCTGGTAAGAGAACACAATTCAAATCGCTTAATAACTCAGGTACGGGGCATACGTCATTCCTATTTTTCTTGTTTTTGTTATGTTTGTTTAGATGTATGCACATTTTTTTCATACATCTAGTAAGAAAATATGATAATACAATTTAAGAGATTAATTTAAGAAATACAGTTGACTACAATTTAAGAAATACAGTATAATATTTGTAATCAAATCAAAGATGGTTTTTAACATATATTTTGACATTTTTAACATATACATGTCCTACGAAAAGTGCTAAGGTTTGAGGCTTCCTTAACGGCATTCGGTAGGTTATTATAAAGTTTTTGTCCTTTATAAAACACACTGTTTTGGGTGCACGAAAGTTTAGTTTTGGGAAGCCTAAAATCTCTGCATCTTCTCGTAGGATAATTATGAACATTTTCGTGATACATAAGATTACTTTTCAGATAACTTGGCAGCATATTATTTTTGAGTTTGTATGTCTACCTACGTTAAATTATCGTGAAAACAAGCTTATGTGTCCAGGCGGTTAATATGGATTTAGTCATGTCTGGTGATGAGTGATGAGATATGACTTACCACTTATTAATTTATAACATCTACAATGGGTGGTTACATACTCTCAGTATCGCCCTGGACCCCTAGCACGGTGTCGATAACTTTCGGTAACTTCTCATCGTTCGCTAGGACAACTCCAGATCGCTAATTTACAAATAACGGTTGACGTCGAATTTATTAAGAAGAGGAAGTCATTGTGAACTGTATTTATTAGTTGGCGATCTGCAGTCATGCTAGGGAACGATGAGAAGTTATCGATACAATCCTTATAGATCATCGTGCTAGCCCGTGAATACTGGTAAGAGAACACAATTAAAATCGCTTAATATGGATTTAGTCATGTCTGGTGATGAGTGATGAGATATGACTTACCACTTATTAATTTATCACATCTGCAATGGGTGGTTACATACTCTCAGTATCGCCCTGGACCCCTAGCACGGTGTCGATAACTTTCGGTAACTTCTCATCGTTCCCTAGGACAACTCAAGAGGCCCTAGCAGGCTCGCTCTATAACGCTCGGTAGGATAACTATCGATAACTTCTCATCGATCCCTAGCATGACTACAGATCGCCAACGAATAAGTGACAGTTCACAATGACTAAGTGTCCTTAACATATTCGACATCAACTGTTGTTTGTACGTTAGCGATGTGCAGTTGTCCTAGGGAACGATGAGAAGTTACCGATAGTAATCCTACCGATCGTTATAGAGCAAGCGTGCTAGGGCCTCTGATCGCTAATGTACAAATAACGGCTGACGTCGAATTTATTAAGAAGAAGAAGTCATTGTGAACTGTTATTTATTCGTTGGCGATCTGCAGTAATGCTAGGGATCGATGAGAAGTTATCGATAGTTATCCTACCGAGCGTTATAGAGCGAGCCTGCTAGGGCCTCTTGAGTTGTCCTAGGGAACGATGAGAAGTTACCGAAAGTTATCGACACCGTGCTAGGGGTCCAGGGCGATACTGAGAGTATGTAACCACCCATTGCAGATGTGATAAATTAATAAGTGGTAAGTCATATCTCATCACTCATCACCAGACATGACTAAATCCATATTAAGCGATTTTAATTGTGTTAATTATTGTGGTCGAGTGGTAAGACACTTGACTCCCGTTCGGAAGGTCGCGGGTTCGAACCCGGCGTGCGCAAATAAATTTTATTTGATTAATTAGTGTTATTTCACAATTCATTAATTAATAAAAATAATATATGTTATATTTGCGGCACGTTCCAGAGTGGAAGATACTCTCAGTATCGCCCTGGTGTAAGACCACCATTCAGAATTGAAACGTTGCTTAATAATGGCTTTAGCCGTGTTTAGTGACTAGATCTGAATAGCCAGGTACTTTCCCACCTTCCTCTTCCCCATCTCCTTCCCTTTCCCACTTACCTTCAGCCTCACAACATACTCCAATTGGCGATGCCATAGTCTCACTGGCTTCAGAAGGTAGCAGTTAAGACTCTTGTGAGGTTTCTCTATAAAAAAAAAAAAAAAAAAAAAAAAATGCTAGGGAACGATGAGAAGTTATCGATACAATCCTTATGGATCAACGTGCTAGCCCGTGAATACTGGTAAGAGACCACCATTCAGTCTGCAGCCCGGATTGACTCAACGGAACTGCACTCGTAACAGTCAAATACGTTTCGACGGTTTACGAAGGTTATGACTATAGATATACATTTGCATAGTAATCCAAAATGCGTATTAGAACCGTTGTGTTCGTTATTGAATAATTGAGCTTTTTTTTTATCGTTATTGCTTATTTTAGCGTTTTTTCGTCATTAACCCTTAGTGTCAGTTGTTTCGCAGAATTTAACCTGTTTAATCAAATTTTGTAAACCGGCATAACAAAGAACTATACGATATATATCAGGCCCCCAACATCTCAGCCCATATGAGACTCCTCAGGTTGGGATGGGCTGGGCATGTACAGAGAATGCCGGACACACGCGTCCCAAAAAGAATTATGACTGGACACCCAGGTGGAAAGAGAAAAGTGGGAAGACCCAGACTGAGGTGGGAAGACGAGGTAAGAGGGGATGCGGCACAGCTTCTCCAGGTAACAAACTGGAAGTCAGCCGCTGAGGACAGGAGGAGTTGGAGGCCAAAGCTCGATATGGGTTGTAGCGCCAACAAAGAAGAAGAAGAATAAAATTTTTATTTTCATACACCGCCAAGGAATAACATCATCCCATAAACCCGGGCATCCCTGCTAATTCATCAAACATATGGCACAGCATCCCTATATGGCAGAGATGTTGCGGTTATCCAATAAATGGTTCCCGGGGTGGCGATACCCATTCCCGCCCCCCAAATTAATAATAATAATAATAAGCAAAATAAAGTAGAGAAAGAGAACAAAGAAAGAATGAAAGAAAAGACATAATAATAAAGCAATTACATGTCTTTGAAATAAAACTTCTTTACGCACGCTTGACTTGGGGGGTGAACTGGCGAATGCGTTACGAAAAGTGGTGATCGGGCGAGGCGAACGGAAGTTGAGAGGGAGATATATTTTTTTCTTATAAGATTTAACAAAGCCATTAATTATGTTTATCATCAGACAACTTTTAAAGTAGAAATATTATATTGCTTGCTATGTTTTTGTTTTTTTAATTACGCCTTTAACATTAATACTATCTACACACCATGCTGCGAACAGCAGCTATTAGCAGCTGGCTAAAAATCGAAGGTTGGAGGATGTCTCCTGTCTCTTTTTTCCCCATGCACACCCGTAACACTCTGTTTCACGTTGACTGCAAATTGGAAGAAACCGTCTGCCGTTAGTACCAACCGATGCGCCGCAGTGAAATGAGATGGTGATATTGAATTTGTTGTGTTAATAAAAGAGACAGAAGACAACGTGAAACAGAATGTTACGCGTTCGCACGAGGAAAAGGGAGACGGGAGACAATAGCCAGCTGCTAACAGCCCGATATGTCGGGCTGTTCGCAGCATGGTGTGTAGATCGCTTTATTCTTCATTAAATTTTACAAATGCAATAAATACTGTTATTTTGCTCCATGTTTTAAAGCATTTATACAGTTACTCTTTTTATACCTAAAATTATATTTAATTCTTAAATTTCCTATTAACCATAAAATTATAATAAATTCAATATTATACCCACGCTCAGGCATTTGCATTTGTGGGATTTTTTTGTTCATACAATATTATATTTAAGTATGTTATATATCTTTTATTATTTTATGTGCCATTGTATCAAAAAAATTTAATTAAAAAAAAAGATATAAGTTAGTGAAGATGATGCGGTTGCGGATGTATAGATGGAGCTAAATTAGTTTTACTTCAGCCGTGTGGTTTACTTCAGCACACTCGTTTTTTTTTAGTTAAAATACTTATTTCCATGACGACATTATATTAGTTTATTGCTAATAAAATTAACACATGTTTTCATCTAATACGTCTCCATCATTCTTCCTGATGTAATGCTGAGGAATGCTAAAAACTCACGTAATCGTCCCTTTTTTGGAATAGTGGAATACCTCGAGATAGCTTCCTACATTCCGTTAGTTTCTTGTTCACTATCAAGGCATATGGATTGTTTTCCGTGCTTGTGTTAAGATGCAATACAATAATAATGCAGTTGTTTGTCGTGGGAACCAGCTTGCAATAACTCATCGAAACAATGCTAGATTACTTTGTGACATAATTATTGATCTTATAGTAATATAATATATAAAAGATAACGTAAAGTTTCATACAGAACGTAATTTTGGATTTTAGGTCAAAATACCCAACCAAACAGAAAAATTATTTTTGTAATCAAAAGGTATGTCAAATGTCGTTCGTTCTCGCATGGGAGCTAGGTACTTTATTTATTTTTTCTTGAATTTTTAAAATATAGGCCATTAAAGATTTAAATATTTTAGGATTTTAGAGGTAACTTGGACAATTATTTGAGAGTCTTTTTCTTCCTTGCACTTTCCCAATTTATTGCCTGGGTAGGCTGTTGAGGTCGGCTCTCCTCATTCTCAGGTTGTAGCTTCTTCGGTTCTAGATATCGCTTTCATCTAGGCTGTTTCTACGTAGGATTTTGGAGCATTGAGTCATCCAGGAGTTCTTTAGTCTTCTTCTGGATGACTGTCGATGAAGCTCCATAGACATTGCCTGCTTCACTGTGTGGTCTGGTGGTCTCCGTTTTATGTGACCATACCATCTCAACTGATTTGAGAGTAAATGTAAACATTTAAAAATATAATTTTTGCTATGTTTTTTTTTTAAATATGATCAAATATAAAATTTAAAGTATTGCTTTTTTTAGAAACAATTTTCATGGGTGTAAATTTGAATTACAAATTACCTATGTACATCGGAACAAAAACTTGTCGTTTATATTTTAAAATTACTACCCAAAGAAACGCATTTTTAACATTATTTTTATTTATTTTTTATTATTTTAAAACCAAGGATAAGACAGACTTTTTTTAATAATTATAAATAACTCGCAAAAAAATCCAAAGTTGCTTCCAAAATGAACAAAAACTGATTTAATTACCTATACGTCATCAATTAAAAGGAAAAAAAAGTAGCTCCTATCTGAGATCGACATGGATCCTACCTTTTTATTACAAAAATAATTTTTCAGTTTGGTTGGGTATTGTGGCCTCAAATCCAAAACTACCTTTCGTATGAAAGCGGCCGCGCAGCCGTTCCGCAAGCTAAGATAAGGGTTTTACAATTTGTGAGGCGGGTATGGGTACCGCCGCCCTGGGAACCATTTATTGGATAACTATAATACCTATTCTTAAATGTCATTGCTTTTGAATAATTTAACAAATTTTCAAAATGTCCACCTTCGGCTTGTAGGCAAGCATGACAACGAAAACTAGTATTTTAGTACAATAAAGTCGTTACAACTAAATAAAGACAAGATCCAATGAGAAAACGCGCACTGAACAAACATTAACTTTTAGGTACTCGTAAGTCTTAATAAATACACACTAGTTAAAAAAACACAAAATTTATTTATTTATTCACGCCCTTAGGGCTTTTACAATAATCATAACACAAAAATAATATATTTTTGAAATTAGCTATCACTTTGTGGTTATCCATTTTATAATTAAATGAAACAATATATCTTAGTTACAACCACTGATTTATTTAGTTACACGCCGACCGGTTTCGGAACAACCGTTCCTTCTTCAGGGCAAACATATAATGATGACAATTTACAAAATATTGTGTGGGTACAATTTATCAGTAGGTGTTGTGGTAGGGGTGGGGGCGTGGCTAGGAATTGATGAAGAGTAAGTGGGGACAGAATGGACACCGAATGGGAAGAGATTTAATATTGGGCTATAGGTTAATATTTTTTGTTTATTGATAATCGACTCATTATTTTTAAGGGATTTTTTTATTTCTAGAGCTTCTAAGTTATCTAAGCGTTTTCCTTTATTATTAATGTGAAGAATATTTATCCCTGTATTTTTTTCAAAACTATGGTTATTTTCAATTATATGGTTAGCGAAATCGGAAAAATTATTATTATTAAGACACCTTAAGTGTTCTTTGATTCTAATTTCGAAATTACGCGTTGTTTTCCCGATATAAAATGAGGAACAGTCATTACATTTGAGTTTATATATTCCGGAATTAGTTAATTTATGGTCTTTATCTTTAGCGTTCCTCAAAAAGTTACCGATATTATTTCTTGTATAAAAAGCTGGTTTAATATTAGAAGGGAGATTTTTGCAACATTGAACTGAAAAATTGTTGATATATAAAATTTTTCGCCATTCTTTATCGTTATTATTATTAGAATTGTATAGATATTTATTTCTTGAAATTTTGTTAAGTTTTTTATTTAAGATGTTATCAATTAAATTTGGTTCGTATCCGTTATTTACAGCAATTTGTTTTATTATAGAAAGTTCATTTAGGAAATTATTATTAGATAATGGGACATTTACTAGGCGGTGGATCATGGAGTGGAAGGCGGAGTGTTTTTGTGAGACAGGGTGGTTGGAGGTCTTATGAATTACTATGTCGGTGTATGTGGGCTTGCGATATATACTAAAATCGATTTTATTATTTACAATAGATAAAGTTAAATCCAAAAAGTTTAAAGTATTATTTCCTATTTCTATCGTAAATTTTATTTTATTATGAAAGGAATTTAAAAGGTTAAGAAAGTTATTGAGTTGACGTTCCGATCCTGTCCAAATGCAGCAGACGTCATCCACATACCGTCTCCATAGTAAAACATTGCTTAAAAGGGGGGATTTTGAATTAAAGAGAGTTGTTTCCAAATCATTCATAAATATATCAGCAATTAGAGGACTGGTCGGGGCCCCCATCGGAAGTCCTTCTCTTTGTTGGTATATAACATTATTGTACTGAAAATAATTTTGATTTAAAACTAAGTTAAATAAACGTGTGAGATCACTAGCAAGATCCGTGGGTAATTTGGAATCCTTCAATAATTTGGAAACAATTACTTTACTTTCAGTAATAGGCACATTAGGGAACAAATTAACAACATCAAAGGACACAAGTTTAGCATTACTGGGAAGTACAATATTTTTCAAGGAATCAATCAGTTCAAAAGAGTTCTTAATTACATATTTTGGGGCAAACACATTACTTTTATTAACTAAATTGGTTATTAATGACGATAATTTAAAAGTTGGGGAATTACATGATGAAACCACTGCTCTAATGGGTGAATTTTCCTTGTGGACTTTGAGAAAGCCATATAATTTAGGAGATTTGGGGTTTTTTGATACTATGTTATCATTTTTAAATATGATAGATTTGGATGATTTTAAAGCATTTGAGACAATATCATTAAATTTATATGTTGGATCCTTCGGTAAAATAACAAAATTATCACTATTTATAAAGTCCATCACTTTGCCAAGATGCTTTTTTTTTTGCTTCTAAATTTTCTACAAAAAATTATAATAAATAAAAATGTTCGATCTAGATTTGTGAAGACGTATTATTTTTGTGGTTGAAATAATGTGGTCACATTTGTATTATAAGCGCTACTGTAACCTCACTTTTTTATCACTCCATGTAAAAATAATTAATTAAAAAATCCCAATATTATTTTTTTTTTCCAATTCTGATTTGTAACTTTGGTTTCATAAAGGTCTACATTAATTTTCTACGTTACACGGCCATCATGTGACCAAATGTCAGCCGACATTCTAGAGGTTAAATGCCGCAATTAATATTTCCTAAGAACTTATTATACATGCAAAATATCACAACTGAAAGTTTTCGTTTTACGTTTAAATCTAACTTAAATGCAGTGTAACTAATAAAAAACTAATTTAAATACAGTGTAGTTATATAAAACCCAATTTAAATTCAGTGTAATTAAATACAATCTAATTTAAATTAAGTGCACCCAATAAAAACTAATTTAAATACAGTGTAGTTAAATACAATCTAATTTAAATTAAGGGTGGCTTGCACCAAACGTTAAATTTGGTATAAATATCAATTTAAACACATTATTTGATTTAAGTGGACTTGGCGTCTTGCCCCACAATATTTAAATCGTTAAATGCGTTTAAAGAAATGTCAAAGTTAAATACCCAAAATTATCCGTTTAACTGAGTTAAATACGTTTAGCAAAGAAGTACTGTCATTTTTTTTTTAGGTTAGGATTTGCATTCTGGCGATGACGAAGAAATTATAGATTTTATAAGTAGATATAAAAATGGTGTTTACTAAGATATAGTCAGAGAAGTAAAAACAAGAACAAATTTATTTGATACACTACTAGGTTTTTTGTAGGTAGTTCTATGAACATTTTTATTATTTGCGTTGAATATTTCAGCCCAAGATTCTTGCTTCACAACAGTTTTAGCCTCACCACATCAGTTTTCTAGCTTTCTATAATTGGTTTTGATATTGTTATTCTCATTTTGATGTTTTTTGAGAAATAAAAAGTTAATGTGATTATACAAATAATAATGTGATTATATAAATAAAATAATGAATGTCCATTGCTTTCAAAAACTAAAATTGTTCCTCCTTCGAAAAGTTAAGAGCTCTCTCTCGAGATTTATTTATTTTGGAACTCATTTTCTGGATCAAAATAAAATAATACATTATGTAACCAAAACACAACCTCAAAATATGTTGACACTGTTGACATTCACAACGACCATAAATGAACCAATCAGATACGACCATATCAAAAATAAACCAATCACGCAACGACTTTAAGTAAAATGAAACATCGTAACTGCTTTACCGACGCGTTAAAGACGTTTAACTAAATGGCCACTCCGATTGCGTGGTGCAAGACGCAACTAAATGCATTTAACCGCTTGGACACATAAGCTTGTTTTCACGACAATTTAACGTAGGTAGACATAGGAATGACGTATGCCCCCCCCTACCTGAGTTATTAAGTTAAATGTATTTAGCGTTTTAAATTCGTTTAGTTAAATAAATTTAAGATAAAATTAGCGATGGTTGGTGCAAGTCGCCCAAGTGTACCCAATGCAAACTAATTTAAATACAGTGTAGTTAAATACAATCTAATTTAAATTAAGTGTACCCAATACAAACTATTTTAAATACAGTGTAGTTAAATACAATTTAATTTAAATTTAAGTGTACCCAATACAAACTAATTTAAATAGAAATACAGTGAAATTGACCCATCTAGCTAATTTGTTCGCTTTTGGGAACAGCTCTTGTTAGGCCTCATAGAAATCGTCTCTTACTGTCAAGGAGAGAAATATGATTTAAACAGTGTAAGAAAGAGAAAACACCATGCTTTATACACAAATTTAAAAGTTAACCACGGAAGAATTCAAATTTAAACCTCTATGAAAACAAAGTTTCCGACCGCTTTTTTATTTATTGACAATAATGTTTATAATACATTTGTGTAATAAAATATGTGAGTGTTTTTATTTATTTTTCCATTGTAACCACTCGAGCGCTTTTTGCCACAATATGGCACTATTTCCGAAACCACGGATTGCTTTGTTGCCAAAAATGGCAAATATTCTCTGGATTCTTTAAAATGTTTTAAAGTTAACGATTTAATAATATTTTATTTATAAATCCTACAACAGACAAAAGATAGGTGAATTTATTGGCTATATAGAACTATAATCACTTTATATATCTCCATATTAAAATTCGGACGTATGATTTTTTTAATGTGGGCAGAAAAATTTCCTTGAGAGAAAATCCGAGAAAAAAGTTTTAAATTGCTTTGTCGCTCCAGTCGATAAGTAATTTTAGTTAAAAAAACGTAGGGTTAGGCATTTTTAACCTTTTTATATTTGCATTCAAAATTTTAATATTTCTGATAATAAAATAATTTATAATTAAAAGAATTTATAGTTTTCTGATACATTAATTAATTTTGATTTTATTGTAAAGCAGAAATTTTCTGACCTTCTGACAGACTATGCCCGAAGCCTGAGGGGTTAAACTCTACTTTAAGTGTTTTTCAAGGAACCAGAAAAAACCCTTAAATTTGGGATAAATTAGGTCAGGGATCGAGATATCTTCTAGATTTGAATATAAAGCGTGGTGTTTTCTCTATATAACACCATTTAGATTAAATTTTTCACAATGACAGTGATGCTACGTCCAGACTGCGGCCAACTTCCAACTTCAAACGTTTGGTCGATTGTTTGGAGGGGTAGTTCGTGCATTGGAAGATTGAGTTGGAAGGTTGGAGTTCGAGTTGGCCCGGGATCGCCTCCGATGCGATCGCGACGGCCAACTCACACGAACCAGCCTGCCGCAGCCACACATCGGGATTGGTTTATTTATGCACACATCATTCTGCGAACCGCTGGCGATCAAGACACGTGTTCCGCGTACCATTAAAATGAAAATATTATTACGGGGGAGTGGTATAACAATTGTTTGAAAACATGTCGTGTATATACTTCCACGTAATAATTGTAGGCAACTGATAAGATAAGCGCCAAATCGAAATTCGGAGTTTGGAGTTGGAAGGTTGGCCTCAGCCATCACACGATCGGCCAACCTTCCAACCCCGAACTAAGTTCGGAGTTGGAAGGTTGGCTTCGGTGTGGAAGTACCATAAGGGAGACACAACAACTTCTATGAGATCTATAAGAGCTATTCTCAAAAGCGAACAAATTAGCCTAAATGTATTTAATAACCATAGATAATAGATTCCATGCAGTTTGATAAAGGTCATAGACAAACCCACCCAGTGGGAGGTGTGAGCAGCTTGCGCAGGTTTCCCAGGGTGTCTCCGGGATGAGGTGTCATGACCCTTTGCGCGGACCAGAGCAGCTGCGCGATGTTCTTGTTCAGCAGGAAGAGGCCGTAGCGGAACAGCATCGAATCTTTGTTTCGCGCAAACAACGGAATTCTGGAAAAGATAGAATGAAGAATTACTAATACATTTGCCGTGATGTCCTCCATGGTCGAGAGGTAAGGCTCTTAACTGTGAATCCGGAGGCCACGGATTCAAATCTATTATTTAATTAATTTGTGTTAAAATAATATATTATATTGTGTAATATATTTGTTGCTCTTTCCAGAGTGGAAAATACTCTCAGTATAGCCCTGCTGAAAAATCACCATTCAGAATTAAAATGTTGCTTAACCTGTCATTGGCCGTACGTACTCTGGTGTACCATCGATTTTGGAAGCGATTTTGTCCCTTATGTATAAAGAAATTGTATGAAGAACAAGGTCAGAATCGCTTGGGCCATTCTCGTTCTTGACCGAACAAAATACTGGACAGCGTCTAGCCACTCCGAATAATTCAAATTAATTCACAATGAACCGCCGGGCATCAAAGATGGCGGACAAAATGGCTGCCGCTTGATAATATGAACGGAGTCGTATTCGAAGTCTATATTTTTTCATTGTTTTTTATATACATAAATCCATTGTGGAAAGCATAGATTTGAGCGATTATTAGGAAGTTCGTTTTATCTACATTATTTAATTTTTGTAATATATCACAAAAGAAATGTTATAAAAATTGAGTTCGTAAGAAAGGTGAGAAGAACTGTCAAATATTTTACGTCGTATTGAAAAAATATATTTTTCCTGCTGGCTTTCAACAGGTTAAAATGATTTTTCTGTAACCGTTTGTGCTTTAGACACAATTTATTTATTTATTTATTTATTTGAGACACAAACAGGATATTTATAAAACATTCATGTTGGTAATATAAAACAAAATTAAATACAAATATAAATATCCCTAGACTAATGTGTCTGCAGTAATCATATTTTAATATACTCATAAGCAAACACAAAGAAAAACAATGCCAGTATTTTTAAACTTAACTCTAAAAAACTTAATTATAATAATAAAAAATCGAACAAAAAGAAAATGTTTAGAAAAAATAATAAAACAACAAACAATCTTTTAAACAACAAACTCTAAAAAACTTAATTATAATAATAAAAAATCTAACAAAAGGAAAATGTTTATGAAAAAATAATAAAACAACAAACAGTTGTAAAATAATAAATCAACAAACAAATTTTTTTTTTTTTTTTTTTTAGGTGCACAAATTGTGGAGATATTTCTTGAAACAAGTTATATTATTTACAAAAATATCTATGAAAATGTGTGATTTGGCAAGATCATTGTATGATCTAGACATTCTAGAAATAGGATTAAAATATCCAGTATTATTGGTAAAAATTTCGGTCCAAAATATGTTAAGGTTTCTGGTAGATTTGGGCCTGGCGTATAACTTGATTTGATTGATTAAGTTACTATCTACCCGATAATTTACAATTTTATAAAGCATTAAGAGGTCATTTATGTTACGTCTTTTAACTAGATTCTCTAATTTGAAATATGTTAGTCTTTGTTCGTATCCATCTAGAAAATGGTACACACCTGATCGATAAGACAAGATCCGTGTAAATTTTCTTTGGATTGGATGGATCTTAATTGATTTGTTCAATGGGTATGGAGAGTTTGAAATTAATGAACCTTAAAAATTTATGTTGAACTCTCTCAATTTGTATTTGATGTGCTTTATAGTATGGGGACCAAATAGTGGAATTGTATTCTAAATTACTTCTAACTAAGGCAGTGACAAGTATTTTAAATTACTAAAGTGACGTAAAATCTTTGACTGTTCTTAAAATAAATTCCAAACATTTCATAGCCTTATTAGTAAGTTCATTAATGTGTGGAACAAAAGTTAATTGACAAGGTTTGATCATAATAATACAATGTTTAAATTCAAATACCGCTGAGTACCTACATTAAATTATCTATCTATTTTGCGAATAAACAGTGTTATGACAGTTGCATTCAAAATCAACACTGGCTGACGGAATCCAGTAATACAGAGGCGCGGAGCGGTAGATTTGGCAATAACGGAAAATAATGTCGGCTGCACACGTCGGCCTAATTTTACCCTTTTACTTTTTTTTTTTTTTTTTTTTTACATTAACTCCACACAGGAGGCCCTGAGGAAAATAATTTCCCTCAGGGCCTATGTCATCTTTGAAGATGCTGTGAGGAGGGTCTTTTTGAGGAGAGGAAGGAGTGAACGTGGGTCTTGAAGAGACCCATGTTATAGGAAGGAGGAAACACAGAGGCCGGCAAATCGTTCCACAGCCGAGCTGTTGAACACAAGAACGAGTCGTAGAAGCGTCCCGTTCTCATGTGACAAATGTCAACCGTGTACATATGTTGGGCGAGCGTTTGGCGTGTTTCCCGACTATGCACCGGTGCCGAGGGGATCAATGAGGCTAGTTCCTCGGAGCATCTTCCATTGAAATACCGGTAGAACAAGGAAAGCATTCCTACCCGACGCCTGTGCTCTAAAGATTGCAATCCGTTTGTTAAGACGGGAGAATCTATCAAACGGACCGCCCGTTTCTGCACAGAGTCGAGGGTGTTTTTCAGGTACTTTGGGGCTCCAGACCAGAGGTGGCTGCCAAATTCAACCGTGGGGCGCACTTGCGATTTGTACAGGGTTAGCAGTTGTGTACTATTAAAGTATCTGCGGGCCCTGTACAGTACGCCCAGTTTCTGAGAGGCTAACTTAACTCTGGCCTCGATGGAGCCCCCATATCTGAGCTGGTCACTTAGAGTTACACCGAGCATATCAATGGAAGACCTGTTCGGAAGAATGCTACCGTTGAAGGAGACTAGATAGTCATTTCGATCCCTTTTAGACGTAATCAGACATGATTGGGTCTTTGATACATTGAATTCGACGAGATTATTCTTACCCCAAGAGAAAACACTCTCGAGGTAAGCGTCCATTCTTTGCTTCAAAGCCCTCCGAGCCATTGGAATTTGTGCACCCTTTGGGGGCTTGTCAAACAAAAAGCTATCATGGACTGTACTGTCATCCGCGTAACAATGAATTGGTGCACATGTCAAAAGGTCATTGATGTGCAACAGAAACAAAGTCGGAGACAGAACCGATCCCTGTGGGACGCCAGCGTTTATCGAATGCGAGGAAGAGGTGAAACCGTCAGCAACCGTCTGAATCGACCTCTCCCTCAAAAAGTCGGCAATCCACCTGCACAAGGATGCGGGAAGTCCGTAAGAAGGCAGTTTGTTGACAAGTCCTCGGTGCCAAACCCGGTCAAAGGCCTTGGAAATGTCCAGCGCAACCGTTTGGGTCTCACCGAAACGTTCCAGGCACCGCCCCCAAACATGCGTCACATACGCGAGAAGATCACCGCACGAGCGGTTCCGCCGGAATCCGTATTGACGGTCGTTAATAATTTTGTTCTTCTCGAGGTATGTGAGCAGTTTGTCGTTGATCACACGTTCCATCACCTTGGATAGAACTGATGTGATCGCTATGGGACGGTAGTTGGCCGGGTTGGAGCGGTCACCCTTCTTTGGAATAGGATGGATGACCGCTTTTTTCCAACCAGAGGGTACAGAGCCAGAATTCAGGGACATTTTGAAAAGCTTTGTCAAAATCGGAGCTATTTCTGCAGCGCACCTCCGCAATACCAGGGCGGGGATTCCGTCAGGCCCACTAGCTTTATTAACATCAAGCCCTCGTAAAACCTGGAGCACATCCCGATGCCGGATCCTCAGCTTTTTCATATAGAAACCGCAGTGAGGGACCGACGTCGGGACTGCACCCCGATCATCGAGGGTTGAGTTATCCGCAAACATTTTTCCTAATAGGTTAGCCTTTTCGGTGGCGGTATTTGCTAGTGAGCCATCAGGTCTGGTAAGAGGTGGCAGACTGGATTTGCAGAAATTGCGACCTATTGAGCCCGCAAGCGACCAGAAGGCTCTGCTGCCATGCGGGCATGCAGCCAGCTTTTTGCTGATCTGCAGGTCGTGCTCGAACTTTGACCTATTTATGATCTTCTTGCTTTCCTTTGCCAATTTGTTATATGCTGCTCTGTTTTCGGAGGTTCTAGATGTGTTGTAGGCTCGGTAAGCCGCGTTTTTTCGCCGAACTGCTTCGGAGCATTGTCGACTGAACCACGGCTTTGAGCCCACACCAGTTTCTTTAACAGTGGATTGAATGAAGCCATCCATCGCGGATGTAATGACTTCACCAATTTCCTGGGCACATCTTGAGGGATCCGAAGTCCGAAAACAGACAGCTGACCACGGGAAAGCATTGAAATGAGCCCGCAGACCGAACCAGTCTGCTGACCTATAGTGCCACACTTTTCTCTTCAGCCTTTCTTTTGGCGGTCTGAAGTTGACAGGGATTGAGGTCGTCACCAGGCAGTGGTCGGACGATCCTAAAGGCGCTGTGACCTCAATCTTGTAACCGTGTGGCACAGTGGTTAAAAATAGGTCTAACAGATTGGAGCGGTGAGTCTGGACATCAGGAACCCTTGTAGGCTCCTGAACCATCTGCTCCAATCCGTGGCAAAGGGCAAAGGATTCCGCCTGTCGGCCAGCTGAGTCTGTTGGTCCTGAGAACTTCAACCATGGTTCGTTATGAACGTTGAAGTCCCCCAGAACCACAAACTCAGCCGAAGGGTAGCGGGGCAAGAGGTCATCAATAGTCTCGCTCAAATGTTTGAATAGCTCGGATGTGTCTGATTCGCTAAGGTTCGGTGAGCGGTATAAACACGCGTAGAATCTTGCCGTACTGGCAAGATTGACGCGCACCCACATTACGTCGAATCTGGGTTTTTCCAGATTCAACAGACGCACACAGTTGACGTCAGATCGGCTATAGAGACAGACACCTCCTTTGGGTCTGAACTTGCCAACGAGGGCGTAGCCCGGGCAGTCCAGATAGGAGGCATCTGGAGGCTCAGCTATCTGTGTTTCAGAGAGGAAAAGAAGGTTAGGACGCATTGATAGAAGGTGGTGATGTACATGGTTTAAATTTGTGTGCAGGCCGCGAATGTTGGCAAAATTTACCAACAGTTTAGGCCCGCACCGGGGACGCCTTCTACTCGCCGCTGTCAAGATATTAGTTGTATTCGTTGTGTTGTTCATGATTTTATAATTATAAAGAAAGAAAAAGTAAATATGAGGGGATAAGGAGGTCTGGGAAGGAAAAGGTATGAGGGGTGGGTAGGAAGCTGGGGATCAGAGTGTCCAGGAGTGATAGACGTATGAATCCATCCCACCCACTGCGGTGCAAGGCGATGGGCCGGGAGAGTCCGGCTGGAGAGGTCGCCCAATGCGCCCCAAACGCTGCTGCTGGGTCCCCTCCGGTCACGAACCGGCACAACAGCAACGGCGGGGTTTTTGCACTCGTTGATGGGGCAGCCCACCCTCAGTCGTGAGCCTGAGGGTCGGGCCCCTGTACTACCGAGCGGCCCGGACAGCGGTAGCCGGTTGTAAAGGGTCTCCCTCAACCAGCATCTCCCAATCCGGCCCGCCACGCAGAAGGTGAGCCGACGCACCCGCCACCAAGACCCGGACAAACTTTACCCCATGAACCCGGGCACCCCTGCTAAGTCACCAAACGTAGCGAACCACTTGGGGTGACCTGTGGCAGAGGTGTTGGTCATCCAATTAATGGTTCCCAGGGCGGCGGTACCCATACCCGCCTACCAAAATTGAAAGGTACCCCTAAAAGCTGGAATTTCGAAAAAAGTTATTTAACTTTTTTGCTCCTACCATCATGTAGAATCACCTCCCGCAGTTTATGCACTTTACCCCGGGACATCTGTATATGGGACTGGTAGGTATGCATTCGCATTGACTTGGTTTATAGTAAATGTCAAAATAAATCCTGCTTCCCACATTTCCGATATCTAACCTTAAAATGTCACCATTACCGAGATACAATTGTGGCAAGAAAAATAATCTAAAAATATGACAGTTTGCTCATTAAAGTTGAGTAGTGTGAATCGGTGTCTGAGACAGGGCGGACTACCTCACTGTATCAACGACTGGAAGAAATAAGAAATATTACGATTTTATTTTTTAAACTTATAATTTTTCCGGCAAAACAAAAAATAACACTTTTGCGAACGAAGGCTACGGCTATACGGATTTATTTACTGCATTCGAAAAAGAAGGCTTCTCGCTACATAGCTGTCGGTTGCTGGCGTTTGTCGCATGCGTACTTTTTCTGCAGCAGTATCAATCTCATTATTTAATAGCCTCACCTCATATGTGTGCTGTAGCAAGTACATTTCAATATATTAATTTAAATATTATATTGTGAAGTGAAGTGCAGCATCCAGAACCTGGAGACTTGTGGCCCAAATGCAATCGGGTGAGTCCTTGATTCCTATAATCCAATATAGGTTCATCTTATGTTCCAGAAGCCCAGATTTGATTCATCGACTAAAACTGTCCAGAGATTTTCGTTGTTTGTTTTTGGGGTGTTATGCCGTGTTGTGCTACCTCCTTCTTTAGCCGACGTTTCGGACAGCGTTGCAGTGTCCATCATCAGGGCAGATCCGGCAGATTCGTCGATGTGATCTGCCCTGATGATGGACACTGCAACGCTGTCCGAAACGTCGGCTAAAGAAGGAGGTAGCACAACACGGCATAACACCCCAAAAACAAACAATGAAAATGCTTTTGGCCGTGAAAATCTAAAAACGTATCTTTCCAGAGATGTACAAAATGGGTTCCCATAACTATTTGAAATGCAAAATGGAATGGGTCAAAACTTTCCCATTTGAAAATACAAAATTCAAAATGTATATCAGAAAAGCACTTTCAATGCAAAACACTTATTTTCAAAGTGCTTTTTCAAAATGCAAAATGGTATAAAATAATGAAATATAATATAAATATAAATAAAATAAAATATAAAAACATAAAATAGGTTTTAAAAATAATTCACCAAAGTTTGGTAATTAAACATAACACGATTGATTGTCTTAATATAGTAACATATTATGAATACGAACTAAATTCAATTTTAGAAAATAATTTCTTTAAAATATACTATGATAAAACTATACTAACAGACAGAACAATTAGTCATAATATACCCGGTATAGTTTTACATGACAAGATTAAAAAAATAACTTATATCATTGATGTAGCTATAAAAATATTACCATTTGTTATTTCGGCTACTGGCGTTATACCTAGCTCTCTCATAAAAAATTTAGGCGTATTAGATTTGTCAAAGAATTTGTATATAAAAATGCAAAAATCAGTCATTTTAAAAACATGTAGTATTACAAAAGATTTTTTAAATATTTATATTGAGGGATCAGTAAGATTTATCGGTCAAATTAGGAATTTCACCGAGCCGAACCCTCTGATATGAAAATATCTGGAGTCGGTGAATTATTTTCCTATTTAATAATCTGATAGGTTAACATGTTGTTCTTGTATTGTTTTGTATTAATTATACTTATAAAATACACTTGCATAGCGTGGATTTACTAGATGATCATTTTTATGGAAAAGTGTGTGAAAGGGTTTAGTTTTTCCTATTGGGAAAACTAAACCCGGACCTAAAAGTCTAATGCGTTATGAAATATAATAATTATAAATATAAATTTTAATAAATCACGCATCAAGTCTTCCACTCACAAGTGATTTTGGGATACCACAAGGTACTGTACTGGGTCCATTGCTTTTCTTCATGTATGTAGACGATATTTTTAAACAAAACATCAGTGGAAACGTTATTTCTTATGCAGACGACACGATTATCATAGTTAACGGTACTGGAAAATTGTAAAGGAAAATGCAAATAATTTTTTTTTTATTCAATAAAATGTTGGTTACATTTTTTTGAATTTTACGACCACCATGCTAGGCACTTGCCCGTTTTGTGATGGTCGTGATGATATTTGAAATAAAGTACATCTCTGATACTGTCAATCGGGTTCGGCGAATGCATCCAAACTTGATTGTCCCATAGCGGTTGGCGTAGTTTTGGGGCTGGTCCTTCGAATGTGTGACATAGGATTCACTGGGAGGCGTCTACTAATATCTACAGAAATTTCAAAAACTGAACAAATCGAACTAATATCTATGAGAATCCATGTGTTGACTAATATCTATACGAGGTATGTTGGAACAATATCTATGGGAACCAAAGTGACGACGAATATCTACAGCTCAAACTGCTGACTAATAATCTACGGAACAGGTGATGTAGACGAATATCTACGTACTGGCAGAGGTTGGATTTGCAATTATATATAGCATATTGACATGACGTAATATTGCGTTTGCAGTTTTAAATAACTTTCTTTTGTATCACAAACCATGTTACACAAACCTAGCGTAGCCGCTAAACTACTTGAAAACTGTGATTTTTTTGCCTTAACGCGAGCCGGCGCTTCGAAGGGGGCACTTTCTTTTGTATCACAAACCATGTTACACAAACCTAGCGTAGCCGCTAAACTACTACGAGCTACGAGCAGGCGCTATGCCAATTTTAACATAACAGCAAAATATGTAATATTATGCAAAAACTTCATGTACGTACTTTAAACTTTTGACTTTACGTAATTGAAGTAGTTTATGCTTTTCCATACAACCTCCTGCTCAGCTGCCCTCTGTGGATATTAGTCCCACCTACGCTCCATAGATATTCGTCACCACTGGGACCATCATAGATATTTATCCGACCTTAGCTCTGTAGATATTAGTCTTCACTCTGAAGTTCATAGATATTTGTCCAACATATGAGCTGTAGATATTCGTCCAACATACAAGCTGTAGATAATAGTATCTGGAGTCATTCACTGCAGCACCTTCAACCACCACTAATACAGTGGAGCCGCAGTTTCGCGATATCAGTATCGTTTCAGAGATAGATGTGCAGATTCATTATAATTCAAGCCAGAAAGGACGTTAGTCCTCCGAAGTGTAATTATAAATTACGATACGCCAATAAACAGTCACTGTGATATAAGATATAAAGAACCTAAGTCTTTCAACAAGCGTCCTGTAGTACTGGAGAGTGGAGAACATGGGTCTCAGTACTGTAGCGGTTCCACCTACTTACGTAGCGGCCTACCTAGTTACTGCACGGCCGCACCTATCTGCTACTTCGATAGGCAATTTAATTTCGACCACCTTCTGGAAAGAGCTCGGACCTGCGGCACATTACACACAGCGCTGCGCTGCCATATCGAGAAACTTCTCGCGTGTGCATGTTTGACCTACCTTCCGAGTACCTTTAGCTCGGCCCTATATAAGGGCTCGAGCAAGCCAAATCCAGTCAGTCGATCTTACTCAGTCTTCGCGGCGACAAGCCAGCGGCCTATAACACAACATCGCGATCTGCAGTCCTCGGAATAAACTTGCGCAATTCCTTTGTAAATATTGCACAATGTAAATATTGTAAAAATATCATCATCACCAACCATCATCCCAGCGTTTATTATTCCGACCAGCACGCACGGAGATATCACGACACACCGGTATCTCCTCTTCCATCCGGAGGCCCAATCATCTCCTCACATAGGAGACACGCACCTTGCCTCCAAAGTACTTACAAATAACGATTGTCTCTGGGGAGAACATTGGAGACATTACAATAATCAAACAAGCAAAAAATAAAGATGCCTTCAAAATTATAAGAAAGCAACTATGTTATTATTGTCGATTAATTTCGCGGTTATAAATATTCCACCATTCTTAGAAAGTGCAATCAATTAATGTCCTATGTGATTCATATTGTTACATTTTATTAGGGTCACACTCTATCTCTGATTAAAGTTAAATATATGTCATTTTTATGTATGTCTTATAAAATAATAATTCGTGACTCAATAAGTGATGTAAACACTTGATGATTATTTTATCTTTACGAGCTGTGGTAAAAATTATTCATTTTACTGCATCTTTTCCCCGACGAAATGCTTTTAATCTATTTTGGTTTTATTAAGGAAAAGTAAATTGTTCCACAACCACAGATAAAATCGACACAAGAAATTTGAAATGCTGTTAGGCGCTCCGCCCACTGAGGCAACTGAAAACCAACTAAAACCGGCTGTTTTCTCTGTCTTGATTGGTCAAAAAGCTTGTTTAACCATAGATGAAGAACAATCAGCTGACAGCTCGCAACTAGCAACGGTCGCCCAGGGCAATCAGCCGTGACAGTCGCAAGATGGTCGCAAGTCACCGCTTGCGTTACCATTGACAACGGGGTTTTGTGTGATTGTGTAGTGTACAGGCCATCACAAATTGTCATACAAAGACAGTTGGCATTTGAGAGTTGAGAGTTTACAGTTGCCTGAGTGGGCGGAGGCGCTTAAGGACAATTATGTTAATATTTCTATTTTTGAAACTGATTATTCGTGGTGGAATTCCATTTTAATCTTAAATATAAAAGTCGGGTAAGCGCCTCCGCCCATTGAGGCAACTGAAAACAAACTAAAACTGGCTGGTTTCTATGTCTTGATTGGTCAAAAAGCTTGTTTAACCATAGATGAAGAACAATCAGCTAACAGCTGGCAACTAGCAATGGCCGACCACCGCAACCAGCAGTGCCAGTTGCGAGTTACCATGGAGTTACCGCTTGCGTTACCATTGACAACGGGGTTTTGTGTGATTGTGAAGTGTGCGGGCCATCACATTGTCATACAAAGACAGTTGGCAGTTGAGAGTTTTCAGTTGCCTCAGTGGGCGGAGGCGCTAAGTGAAACCAAACTAAAACCAGCTGGTTTCTACGTCTTGATTGGTCATTAGCTTGTTTAACCATAGACGAAGAACAATTAGCTGGCACCTGGCAACTATAATAGCATACGGCCGGCCACGGCAATACCAAGCCGAATCGCGAGTCACTGCTTGCGTTACCATTGACAACGGGTTTTTGAGTGATTGTGAAGTGTGCGGGCCATCACATTGTCATACAAAGACAGTTGCCAGTTGACAGTTTTCAGTTGCCTCAGTGAGCGGATCGCCTTACACCATTTATAACTCAAGAACGGCTGGACCGATTTTTATGATCTTTGATTTGTTGGATTGGTCTCGAATAGCAGAATAACGAGCGTTATGAAATTTGCATAAAAAATTGAAATAAGTCAAACGGGAGTTGTTTGAAAAATGGGTGTATTTTATGGAGTTTAGAGGCAGGGAAAAGGGGGGGAAGGGGAGGGGAATGTGGTAGAACGGAGGAGATTAATTAATTAGGGGGGTTCGCCGGAAAACCAACAAGGGAGGGGGGAAGGCGGAAAAGTTCGAAGGGGAGGGGAAGGAGTCGCGGGAGGGGATGAGGAGGCGGAAGGGGAACAAGTATGAATGGGAAAGGACACGAAGGGAGAAACATTTTAAGTTATTTAAGTTGCTTTATTAGCATGCCGGGTATCAGCTAGTAATATAAAAAACAAATATAAAACTTATTTAGAAATAGGACAGTCAAAGACGACTTAGCAACAAATGTAAGAAAACCCATATAATAGAATAAAATCCTTGTAGACCAACCCCTCCCTCAAATGTTGTGTATATTATAATCCGTAGGTTAAGAATAATTTGTACCAGTCTGAAGATGGCTTTAAGAGGAATATAAACGCCAGAAATATTTAACTTCTTACCCCTTTAAAACTCCGCGTGTTTTTGGTATTATCTGCACCAGGAAAGTAGCGCCAAAGTTGTTTTTATGAATAATTTTACAAGAATGAAAAAAAGTTAGTCAATAAATCGAGTCAAAAATAATCTTAGCCATAAAGGGGTATTTAAAAAAAAGTTTTTTCTTATATTTATCATATTTATGTAATTAAAAAACAAATTATTGTGACTGTGAGAGCCCGACCAATCTCACTGACGCCTCAGTCATCATCGTAACGGTTCGCACTGTAAGAGACACGAACGGCGATAGATGGTACTATTCTGATATGAAGCTGAAACTACATGAATAATCAATACACTACATAAACATGTGGACGTAATATGGCATGGAAGCAGCGTGCCGACAGATACAGACTATCAGAAGGGTGATTGAAAATCAAATTGAAATGATTGAAAGACATTGCAAGGAATGGCGCCACAAGCAACAAGTCCTGTGCGGTAATCACACAGAAGTTTAAATTATTGCTGATTATGATTGCATTGACCTATGTCCTGTCGTTTCCTGCCACAATCTATTGCTTAAGTCTATTATCTAGTTTTGGTGAATTGACAGTTACTGTAATTGCGCTTTCCTTCTAACAGATCACCACTGTCACCAGGTCAATTAGGGCACAGTTGACCTTAGTTAACTCGGTAACTTGTGCAAGATGTAAGTCACCTTTGGCACTGATAATTCTGGGTTACTAGGATCATCCGTTAACTCTTTGGTCTTTTTAGAGAGAACCACGGAAGAATTGAAGCGATAGAAGTAATTTTAATTTTGTCTTATTTAATATATCGTCCGTTAAGAGCCATTTTTTTCCAAATTAAGGTTTATTTTTATTTTAATGAAAATTAATAAACAACTATTTAATCAAAATAATCGATTTGTTTCAAAACCGATGGTTTGACAACGGGTTTTTAAGAAGTTGTATAGTGTGCGGACCATCGCACTACATTAAATACACAGGAAAGCAAATTGAGTTGAAAACTGTTTTCTTATTTTTTTTTATTGTTTTTGTGTTTAATTAGTAGAACTCCATTTTTTTTTTAAAATTGATCTAAATTAAATTTTATAATGTTATTATTAGTTCTGCAAGTATTTTGTTTTTATTTTTGTTACAGCTCTTTCGGCTTACAAGGCCATTTTCAAACTGTGGTCTTTACCATATTTAGACGACGTACCTATACTCTTTTAAATTGATTTATTACGGGTTAAACCGATTTGCTGAGAAAACAATAGATTCTCCCAAAATATAAATTTCAGTTGTCCCAATGCACTAAACGTTCCACGGGTTCTAATATAATAATGTCAATTTTATTATATGAAATATTATTTGATAACGAATTTGAAACTAAACATTATTGCAATTATTTAAATAATGTTGAATGCGTATTTAATTTTACATCCTCAAGTGCATACTGCATAAGCCATTGTTTACTTCTGTTATCGCTCTTTTGTAAATAAATGCATTCTTTTGCTTCCGCTGTCTGAGTCTGAGTTAACGTCGCTTTGATATTTCAACACTTAGGCCTGGTATATCAGTTGGTCTAAAGCTCGGCTTTGAAGGAATGTGGAGCTCAGCATGGCTTAGCACACAATCTGTATATCAGTCGTAATCCTAGAGTTGACCAATTTTAAACGTTTAGTCTATGATAATTTTAGTAATTTCTATGCCGAACCAATCTATTTATGTAAGTATCTATGGACTCTATGGTTTTATCAAACAACCAAAAGTCAAACGATATCTAAATCGTCGTCACTCGAAGAAAGTTGGAATTCCATGTTGATAGGTAAACTTATTCCTCCAATGTAATTTATTGCGTCCGTACGTAGCATGTACGCAGCAGATCGAAACCGAAGCAATGTGAAATCTAACAGATGTGCTTTTGCCAATAGCGCTACAGCGTCTAGCAAAGGAATTATTCTGCGGCTTACCACGGCTTAAGCGGCCGATTTCGGTGGTTTAAGTTGAGCGAGGAATGTGCTCCTTAGCAAAGACTGATATACCGGCCCTTAGACCCGGTGTATAAATTGATTTTAATCTCGGATTGGTTGGAATGTCGAGCTTAGCACAGCTTGGAACATAATCCGTATATATGTCGAAAGCCTAGATCTCACCAATAATACGTGTATTGTCTATGAACTTAACAGAGGAATGTGCATCTTTTTTTATTGATAAACAAGTCTTCTGTCTATGGTCTGTACCGTCATCTCCACGATTATGATCGCGATCTTTCAAAAACAACGACAGTTTATTTTTAGGCGGATTTAATTTACGAGTTAATTTTTGATAAAGTTCCCCATTTCAATCAGTATGGTACTATATGCGAATACACTAATTTTAATTAGTATTTGTTTTGATAGAATCAGTGCATTATTCATTAAATAAACCGCTGAAAACAAACTGTCATTGAAAATTTTAAAATCCTTTATTATACTATTTTGGATTGATTATCAATTAAAAGCGATTGACCAGTGGTTGAGAATTAAAGTTTTAAAATGTTTGCAACTGTACAGGAAGGTTCCAATGAGAAAGATCGATTATTCTCCGCATTAATTTTTTTAAATAAAATAAAAAAATTTAACATCGATTTATATCATTTAAAACATTCAAGTCACCAATAAAAATGCTTAAAACCACGATGATAAATATTAAATATCGTGTACTTATTGTAAGTATTTTTTGATCATAAGTATTTATGATTTTTCAATAATGTCTAAACGAAATAAGTGTGTAAAAATTTTTTGAAATATTTTAGTTTGTAGGACCTTAAATAAATAGAAAAACTGAGATATTTTTGTCACAAAACACGTTCTCGGATTTATTTTTTAATGATTTTAATTCTACTCAAATTAAAATTATGAAAACTGTGTTTTAGATTTTGTATTGATTTATTTTGTTGTATGATTATATGATTTAAAATTTGTGTTGTTTAATAGAATATATCGTTTGAAAATTGAACAAATCTGCCAACGACCAACCGTATAACCTTGGTACATTAAAAATAAACTTAGTTTTCCAAAATTTTAAAACTGAGTGTACCAGATAAAATAACATTCTTTCAAAATCAATTTATGTTTTTTTGTAAAAAAGAGTCAATACGTCTAGAATTTGATTTAAAAGGGACTAATTTCCGGTATTCTCTGGTAATAGCCTCTTAACAACATCGTCATTCTTTATTGCTCGATGAATATAATAGTCCATACTTGTAAAATTAGGCAGAATACACAAATTTCGGTGAGAAGTATTAAAATATTATGTATGTAAATGTCAGATTTGGCATATGACTGCTACTATTTGGCAAATATTTTGCGGCTTACCGAAACTTAAGCGGTAGATTTAGCACGCTTAAATTGGAGCGAGGAATGTCTTCCATAGCAAGGATACGGACTGGCTGATATACCGGGCCTTAGCGGACTTTTATCTAAGCATGTCGTGGCTTATATTTACGAACATAATATATAATTAATATATATAGTTATGAAATAATAATTATGTTGAACGCTGAGATTGTGCTTCAAGCAACGTTTATAGGTTATTAGCTGAAGTTCCCGGCGTTGCCCGGGCTCTAGTCCGGGGGGGGGGGGGGATGAAAGGGTAGATAAAAGAAAGTGCCCCCTTCGTAGCGCCTGCCCGCGTCAAGGCAAGAAAAAATATCCCAGTTTTCAAGTAGTTTAGCAGCTACGCTAGGTTTGTGTAACATGGTTTTTCAAAATCGGATTTAGACAGTAATTTTCCTCTTATTATGTCGAGATGCTTAGAGTCAGAATGACGTAACAAGAAAATTCTAATTTTACATGATACGCAAATTTGGATAGAAATATTTACATAGTTACTGTAGTGAAATAAATGGTCGATCTACAATAAATCAACATGTTTGATTTTGATTTCCATCAAAATTTGCCTATCCTATAAAATTAGAATTTTATGGTTACGTCATTCTGTCTCTAAGCCCTCGGTAAGGAACGTCAATTTTGAAAAATTTAAACAAGAGGTATCAACATTCTGCTTTGAAGGGGGACAGGGTGGTTTTTCGAAATGTCAAGTAGACAGTGCCCTTCCTCTTATTTTGAAGGTCAAGTGTACAAAATTTCATCAATCTTGGAATAAAACTGTACATTTTTATAAAAAAACAAAGCCAAGCCGTCATTTTTATCTTCTTTCCTATATATATATATATATATACCTATTACCTACCAGTGGCGGTTCGTGGTTTTTTTAACAGGGGGTTCAGAAATTCAAGAGAAGATATATCTAATCAAAATTTACTTATTGTTGTCACACAACTTAAATACAGTTATTGGGATAGGATAGGATAGGATATATTAATAGTACCTACATACTATTGTTTTTAAATAACTTGACACTCTGCGACACAATAATTAGATAATCAGAAATGTTTTAGAGGAATTAAATTGTTTATTGGTTTTTACAGCACTCAATGTACGTTGCTCATTATTATAGTTTTTTTCAGTAAGAAAAATAACGTAGAAAGTAGAATAATTTAATTGATATTTTAAAACATAAAAAACACAAATAAAGGCGGCACGAAATAAAATTAGCTTTTTTCACTTATACAAATAATCCATTATAGACTTATACATTTTTTTTATATTTCCAACCTTCTTTTATCAGTATTAGCGTTATTTTTTGTATATATAACCCAGTATTCCGCCATTGTGAAAAAAACATTGCGACAGAATATTTGTGACATTCATAACTAGCGACGTTTGCCGAAACTTTAGTAAATGTAGGTACTCTTAACTAAGGGATATAAAAATTATCTAAAAAAAAATTATACAAAAACAGAAGTCAAAATCGGTCTACTTCAATAGTAGATTTACAAATGCCATTAGCAGAAGGTTGGAGAAATGCAGAAACAAGAAAATAATAAATGTACCAAAATGACTACAAAGTTATATATCATATAACATTTAACTTGCATCCATATGGTGCAAAGGTCAACCGTCAAACTCGGGCATCGCATCTGCGCGCGGGACTCGTCAATGTTCGGAGGTCACGTGATAAGGGTTAGTAGTTAGGTTAATCGCCGCGAGCGCGCACCGAGCTGGGTTAATAATTGCTTGGTTTTGTTCGTTTCACCGTCACAGGGATTTGTATCGGCTATGATTTTTTTGTATGGACAATTATGTGCGGATTGAATCGCGCACAAAATAGGAATAGGTATCGTATTTTTCGGTGGTGCGAGTTTTAAAGGCGGAATTTTAATGTCAAGCTATCTATAATGTGCTTATATTATTATACAACAAGTGTGTTTTATTTTCTCATCTTTTTAATGGGGGCTCACCGCACAAACGCACTTTAGAGAAAACCGCCACTGTTACCTATAGATAGATTTTTTTTTAACTTTTCGCTAAATTATGCTTATTTTTAGATCATGACACATGCCCACATACCCACATCGTATTTTATTTATTCTGTAGGTTTATAATCAAGTAGGTAAATATTTAAGTACCTACTTACAAATCTTATGATTTCAGAGAAAATTTGGTTTTTGATTTATTAAAATAAGATAAAATTGGAAACATACTTTTTTTGGAGTGTTCCCAGAATTACTAGTGACATTTTGGAACTAAATCGAAAGATAAATTCAACTAGCCCAACGCACTTGTGCATACAGGTTTTCCAGATTGCTGTATGCGGTAAAGTAATTCCCTCAGGATGTTGACGGCTACCGGGTAAACATCCTCCTTGGGTCCTGTGTTCCTGGCGTATATATATACATATATTACTTGTATACAGGTATTTTACCGTACAATGCAGTATTTTTACCCGAGCTAAATTTAGCCGCGATAACTCAGGCGAGTCCCATACATAAAATACTGCTTTTTACGGGTCTTGTTGCAGGGGAGCTCAATCTCTGATACGCGGTCCGATTTTAATTTAGTTTAATTAAATTTATTGATCTATTAGGACAAACTGGGAGGCGGATATAGGAACCATTTATTGGATAACCAACACCTTTCTATAGGTCCAAGTGATTTGTTTACGTTTGGTGACTTGGCAAAAGTGAGGAGTGAGATTTGTCTAGGTCTTGGCGGCGGATGCTTCTGCCCACCTACTGCGTGGCGGGCCGGAATGAGACTAGTTAAGGAGGCCTTTTGACATCTACAGTAGGAATTTCTCTTCCCATTGCCTTGCACCGCAGTTGGAGAGATTAATTTTTACTTCATTTAGAGATGCAGGGTATTTTTATGGAAATGAAGGAGAGGAAGTTCTATGAAGAAAAGGTTTAAGGGTGGGTAGGAATCTCGAGGTCGTTTGCCCGCGCAGTCGGAAGGCAAACGCATCCGGAAAATCTCACCGCATGAATCCGGGCACCCCTGCTGAGTCACCAAACGTAGCGAATCACTTGGGGTGCCCGGGTTTACGGGGTGAGGTTTTTCTAGGTCTTGGTGGTGGATGATCTGGACACACTAAACCCCAGATTCCTACCCAACCCTTATTCACTGGAGCGACAGAGCAATATAAATCTTTTTCCTCGGATTACTAAAGAAAATTTTTCCGCCCACATTAAAAAAATCATACCTCCGAATTTGAATATTGAGATATACAAACTGATTATAGTTCTATATAGCCAATGAATTCACCCACCTTTTTTTTATTATCACAAATCGTTAACTTTAAAATATTTTAAAGAATCTAGAGAATATTTATTTTGTTATATTTTGAATGTACAACATATTATATAATCGATTTAATAAAAAAATAAATTTAAAAAAAATTGCTTCATTTTGGCAACAAAGCAATCCGTGGTTGTGGAAATAGTGCCATATTGTGGCAAAAAGCGCTCGAGTGGTTATACCCTTTTCCTTCCCAGAACTTTCTCTCCTTCCTTTTCTTAAAAACACCCTCCACACAGCATCCGTAAAGATGACGTATTATGACGTAAATTTAAAATTGTGCACGCCCGGTATTAAGAGGCTAGACTTTGAACGACACGCGGAACACCCGCGTCTGTCATTCTGTCCCGCTCACAATAAGCTCACGCGTACTTACAATATATGCGAATGCGAAATGTGCGAATGAGACAACGCTCAAATTTACCTACAGAAATCGCTCGAAAAGGGGTTTATGGAGAATACACTTTTCTACACCAAAACTTTCACGAAATTGAAATTTTAAAAAATATATATTTTTTAGAAAGAAGAAGCTACGTCGGTAGCTTTTTATAATTTTATAATTTTTTATGAGAGTTGAGTTAGCAGCACTTTTTCCTTAAATAATATTTTTTGATAAATCGTACATGTTTGACAGTGAATGTTTACGTTAACACGAAACGCATCGAAAATTCGAAAACATACCGACATAGTTTTTACCCTCTAGAAGGCAGTATAAAAAAAATATATTCATTTTGTGCAATTTTCGATGTAGAAAAGTGTTTTTTCCCGGGCGTCCTTTTTGTATGGGACGAAAAGCGAAGTCTATCGTCTTAATTATTGAAAACGTGATCTCTGGCTTCACAGTCAAGTGGCACGGGTTTGGCTCTGCGGAGGTCGTCAGTCATCAGTTATGACACAAAGCAGATACTTGATAGATAATATTATTTAGCAGACCTCAATGCGACGGATGTAATAAACCCGTCAATGACTTCGGTACCCCTGACTGCAGGCCGGGCCGAGATAAGAACTGTATAGCTGCTGGCCTGTAGTAGTTTGTGCCATCCAGAATTCATTATATAGTAGGGTGGGCCGTCAATACTAACCAACTAACTAACCATCGCGCCGTTTCATCGCAGGGGTGGGCAGAGAGGACGGACCGCCAAGCAAATCGGTCTTGGCACACATTCCTTGCCTCATTCCTTGCATCCTTGGCAATGAGGTACCGACTTAAGTAGAGTTTTCCACCTTCTTCCTTTCTCTAATATTTCAATCGCAGAACATAACCAAATAAGGTATTTTCACAGACTATGAAGACCGTTAAAAATATGTGGAAGATCCTTTTTAAAAGTATATTTTTATTTAGTTATAAAATTTAACATCTTATATCTAATTCTTCTATTCTAGACTACTATAATATTATTTACTAGGTACCTACTTACTAAAATTTGGACTTCTCAACATTGAGACATAATCCATGAAAAAACTGCAAGACTTTTAGCTTCCTTAACAATTTCAGGGAGGTCATAGAACATTTTAAAACCTTTGTAATAAATATTGTTTTGTGTTTCCAATAAATTTGTTTTACGAACCCTAAAATCGTTGCAGTTTCCGTAGGATTTATACTGGGTTTTTACAGATGTTCGCACTTACGTGAGAGCAATCCAGTTATAAAAACTCAGTTATTGTACAAATAGAGACAAACAATCTACATTTACATACAATTAATACAGATACATACAATTAAATACAGATACACACAATTAGAAAAACAGAAACATTACAAATAAAAATAAAAATAAAATACAAAATTATATACAAGCTCCTCAAGTAACACATATTAAAATTAGAGGCAAGAGACATAAGAATCACGAGACGCATGCAAAGAGAGACAATTAACACAATATAATAAGTTAAACATATTTTTTAACAGCGCCAGAACTTTTTTCTGAATCCATACAAATTACCGACGAAAATATCTACTTCAGCACACTCTATCTTGTTATATAGTCAAAACATCTGGGTCAGAGGGCTAAAGTAGGCGATATTATTTTTAAATGTATTCAGGTGAAAAATGTTATGACATTTTAAACAATTGGGGACTGGGGAATTGTGGACATTTATTTCAATATTGCTAAGACATAATGTAATATCAAGATGGTCGTGAATGATTTTATGTAAACATATTAGAGCTGTCAATTGCCTTCTAGTTTTAATTAACATATAATCTGGTAACATTTTATTTTTTAACATATAAATAAATACTAGCGTATTGTAAACTAATCGTTGCCACACACTTAGGATATTGAGTTGGCATTGCATGTTTTTTTTTTTTTTTGCTACAGCACAGTATAGACCTCAAGCCTTTATTTAAAGTTTATTTTTCTGATTCTGATAATTGTACTAAACACATGTAATTTAATTGTTTTCATTCGTATTATGCTAGTTATCAGTATTCAGATGCGCAAATTATGAGACTTGACGACAACAATTCAAAAATGCGTTGACAGGCCACCCTGATGTGCAGTATGCAGTATGTATGTAGGTGGTAAGAGGGTGGGCCTTCTCGGAAATTCGTCTCGCGTCGCGTCAGTCGGCGACGTAAAAAAAAACACATCTCGTGTCGGTTTTTTGTCCCCCAAAGGGCGAACAATCCGTTTTTATTGAAATGCGTTTGCGGTTTTTTTTTTTGACAAATTATTCATCACCAAACAGTTTTTTTTGTTGTATGTACGTTTTATTATCGAACGTGGTTGATTTTCTCATATGAGTATAGATTTTTCACTCTAAAATAACAAAAAACTTTTGTATTTCTTGGGCATCTATGTAACAATTTTTAGATTGCTTGTGAATGACACGGATGTACATGCGAAATAAAACTCTTCAAAAAAAATTATCTAGAAATTGTTATATAGTTAATGCCTAAGAAATACAAAAAATAATGTATTTCACTCCACCATTATATCGTGGCTACATATTTTTATATGAAAAATGAATTACGCAGGTTGTTTCATCAGTGGGCGAACTGGTAGGATCTATATATATATAACTAGCATGGATCAAGTCTACATCCGCCGCTACATCTTATTCCCTTGTCCCTTCGAGAGGTTGTGCTGGGTGCGCCCTCACTCTTACACCCATCACACATTTACAGACTATATCATTTAAGAATGTTTTACCAGGTAATACCGGAAATTAGTCATTTTTAAATGAAATTCTAGACGTATTGACTCTTTTTTAGAAAAAAACATAAATTGATTTTGAAAGATTGTTATTTTATCTGGTTCACGCAGTTTTAAAATTTTGAAAAACTAAGTGTATTTATGATATACTAAGGTTATGGTCGTTGGCAGATTTGTTCAATTTTCAAACGATAGATTCTATTAAACAACACAAATTTCAAATCATATAACAAAATAAATCAATACATATACAATAAATAATTTTATCTAGTCAACACAGTTTTCATAATTTTAGTTTTAGTTAAATTAAAATAAATCCGAGAACGTGTTTTGTGACAAAAATACCTCAGTTTTTCTATTTATTTAACGTCTTCCAGACTAACATTTTTTTACACACTTATTATGTTTAGACATTATTGAAAAATCATAAATACTTATGATCAAAAAATAGTTACAAGAAGTACACGATATTTAATAATTTATCATCGTGCGTTATTAGCATTTTTATTGTTTATTTGAATGTAGGTATATATTATAGCAAGTTTTGAATAAAATAAATCAATATAAAATTTTTAATAAAAAAAATTGATGCAAGGAATAATCGATCTTTCTCATTGGAACCTCCCTGTACAGTTGCAAGCATTTTTAAACTTTTATTCTCAGCCGCTAGTCAATCGCTCTTAATGAGTATGCTCAAACCAAGCATGTTCATTTACAAGTAAATGTGTACAGTTGATTAGCATGCACATTTATGAGCATATGTGTCAGTACCATAACACGCATGCCACTAGCTAACATCTCATTAGTAGCACGCTCTCTTGCTACTAATGAGCATGTCTGTCAGTACCATTACTCTTCAGTGTCATCATCACAGAGCTTCCCCAGCTAGCTACTTGAGTTGAGTAGTTTGTTAAAAAAAAAAATGTATTTGTAAATAGCTTTTAAGAACCAACTGTATTTATTTTTCTAAATCTTATGTATATGTATTTTTAAGAACCAACTGTATTTATTTTTCTAAATCTTATGTATATGTATTTTAAATAATAATAAAAAAAAAAAATAGCTCCTCGTAGAGCTGGATCGTTATCATTTATCATTTTACTCGACCCAAGAATTCGAAACATGTTACAACGAATATTTCAATAATGTTTTGATTGTGGTCGACACATCACTATTCTGCGGTTGACAAGTGAATAAGAGAACCGTTATTCCGGTATCATGTTATTTAATAACACGATTCGAAGCGAAGGTGATTGTTTGCACGTGCAGCAATGCATTATGGACCGGTATATCAGTTGGTCTAAAGCTCGGCTTTGACGGAATGTGGAGCTCAGCATGGCTTAGAACACAATCCGTATATCAGTCGTAATCCTAGAGTTGACCAATTTTAAACGTTTAGTCTATGGTAATTTTAGTCATTTCTATGCCGAACCAATCTATGTATGTAAGTATATATGGACTCTATGGTTATTATCAAACAACTACGTCAAACGATATCTAAATCTTCACCCCTCGAAGTAAGTTCGAATTCCATGTTGATAGGTAAACTTATTCCTCTAATGTAATTTATTGCGTCCGTACGTAGCAGATCGAAACCAAAGCAATGTGAAATCTGACAGATGACAGATGTGTTTTTGCCAATAGTGCTACAGCGTCTAGCAAAGGAACTATTCTGCGGCTTACCACGGCTTAAGCGGCTGATTTCGGCAGTTTAAGTTGAGCGAGGAATGTGCTCCTTAGCAAAGACTGATATACCGGCCCTATGTGTATTTGATTGGATCTAATCTCTTTTCATAGTTTTGCATCAGTGAACAAGTAAATGCCTTCATTCGGATTAGGAGTTTTTTTAACGCGATGCTATTTTCTCCATTTATATTTAGATCGTCCAGTTTCGATCGTCCAAGCGAAACTAGCAGTCCACAATGGAGTGCTGGTATCTACCCCGATGTTTTTTTAATTTTTTTATATAGAGAATACCTCACAAGAGTCCCAACTGCTCCCGTCTGGAGCCAGTGAGACTATGACATCCCCAATTATGGTATGTTATGAGGCTAAAGGTAAGTGGGGAAGGGAAGGAGATGGGGAAGAGGAAGGTGGGGAAGTACCTAGCTATTCAGATCTAATCCGTCAATGTATAGTAGTGAAGCATGGAACTGGCAGAGAAAGGATGAAAGTAGACTGAATGCTGTAGAAATGAGATCCCTGAGGCGTATGTGTGGTAAAACCATGTATGATCGTGTGAGGAATGTGGATATCCGAAAAGAATGCAAGGCTGATGTGAGCGTAATAAGTAAGGTTAAGAATGGGACGCTTAGATGGTTTGGGCATGTGAGCGAATGAATCAAGAAAGGAGTATAAGAGAATTTATGACGCGAATGTGAATGGTGGAAGAAGCCCAAGAAAGACACGATCAAGTGAACCAGATACTTGAGTCGGGTCATATCAGGAGTCGGAATAATGAAAAAGAGCATGTATGAGAAGATGTATGAATGTGAATGAGGCAAGGAGTGTGTGCCAAGACTGAGTTGTTTGGCGGTCCGTCCTCTCTGCCTACCCCTGCGGGGAAACGGCGTGCTTGTGAGTTAGTTAGTTAAATATGAGTAAGCCGAGTATTGTACCAGATAGAGGCAATACTTTTACATATAACTGCATATCGACCCTTTGGAATAACAAGGTTCCATCTGTTGCGGAAACGTCACGGGGTTATGGTATATATGGTAAGCTACCTTAGAGATCATTATCGCATGACGTTAAAGTAACAGATGGAACCTTGTGGAATTCCATCTGTTGCGGAAACGTCACGGGGTTATGGTATCTATGGTTAAGCTACCTTAGAGATCATTATCGCATGACGTTAAAGCAACAGATAGAACCTTGTGGAAAAACAAGGTTCCATCTGTTGCGGAAACGTCACGGGGTTATGGTATCTATGGTTAAGCTACCTTAGAGATCATTATCGCATGACGTTAAAGCAACAGATGGAACCTTGTGGAATAACAAGGTTCCATCTGTTGCGGAAACGTCACGGGGTTACGGTATCTATGGTAAGCTACCTTACAGATCATTATCGCATGACTTTATAGCAAAAGATGGAACCTTGTGGAATATTCAAATCAAATTTAGGTTTTTTTTGGACATGTCTGACTAATCAACTGGAATACATATATATATATGTTTGCTTTGTGATGAACACGATGTTTCATCCACAGTCATTACTTGAGAATTGCATTGTTACCAAACGTCATCCATTGTGGCATTCAAATGAGTCAGTACAAACAGGTACCGAATAATTAATTATATATTTATTACTATTGTCTTCCATTGCATAATTTCTCAACAAGGACACCAACGTAACACCTAAAGTTGATACTTACTTTTGACCTTCTTATAGAATTAAAGGTTATATTTTTAACCTTGTGTTTTATACAAACTCATTTCTTTTAATGTTATATCTAAGTTCTTAGGTTAGTTCCAACTAATCTTGTAAAAATAAATTTTAAATGTACACACATCAAAATATAATTAGAATTTAGAATGTGTGTAGGAATCTTGCATTCAATAAAAGGTCGAAAATAATAGAATCGAATAATATAGACCTAAAACTGAGAATACTCCTCATCAAGACCTGTGTATGGAGTATCTTGATGTACGGCTGCGAAACATGATGCCTATCCGAAAGAGATAAACGGAGACTAGAGGTTTTTGAGATGTGGTCCTATAGAAGATTATTAGGAATTTCCTGGAGAGACCACATTACAAATGAAGAGGTTCTCCAAAGAATCGACGGAGGAAGGCACCTGCTCATTACCTTGCCCGAAAGGCGTGCAAGATGGATCGGCCATACAATACGACAAGAAGGCCTCTTGCATGCCATAATGGAGGGTATGACCGAGGGGACAACTCTAGGGGACGCCCACGCCGAGAGTACCTGGAGGACCTGCTGGTGGACATGTGCTGCTCATCATACGCAGACTTCAAAAGAGCCGCACAAGACAGGGAAGAATGGAAGAAAAAAATAAAGGAAATTGCTGCAAGACCAGGAGTGGCAGGCGCATGAATTTATCCCTCCCACTTGTCTTAGGGTGACCTATGGCAGAGAGTAAATATTATTCCCGGGCGGCGGTACCCACTTGTTGACTTAATTTGTGTTATTTCACAATTTCATAATTTGTATCATATTTGCGATTATTTTTTAGTCACTGGTGTAAATTTTGTACATCAAAAAATCTTTCGATTAAAAAAAGACGGTTCGTTCTAGCATTAGTTTTTCCTCGGTCAAGAAGCTCTACATTGACGGCTGGCGTAGTCCAGCGGTAGAGCGTTGGATTGCCATTCCGAAGGTCGCGGGTTCGAATCCGGCGTGCGCAAATAAATTTTATTTAATTGATTTGTGTTATTTCACAATTAATTTTTTTAAATAATGTATAGTATATTTGCGGCACGTTCCAGAGTGGAAGATACTCTTAGTATCGCCCTGGTGTAAGACCACCATTCAGAATTGAAACGTTGCTTGAAATGGCTTTTGCCGTGTTTAGCGACTAGATCTGAATAGCCAGGTACATCCCCACCTTCCTCTTCCTCGTCTCCTTCCCTTTCCCACTTACCTTCAGACTCATAACATACCCCAATTTGGGATGCCATAGTCTCACTGGCTCCAGACGGGAGCAGTTGGGACTCTTGTGAGGTATTCACTATATAAAAATAACAAAGCTCTACATTGACGGTCCATCCAGGGTATCTATCACGGCCGATCGATAAAGATCATTTTGATAAAACGATCGATAAAGGTTTTATCGATAACGTAACTTGTCATCGCCCCCGAGTATGACTGCAGAAGGAACACACAACAGTACATCGACTAACTGTTGTTAAACTGGTCAGTGGTTGAGTGGGCATCGCGTTTGGATCCCACCCAGGCCTTCCGTGTTCGATTCCTCGGCTGGCTAAGTCCTCCATCACAACACAAGTAACATCTTCCGCTTAGTGTGGTGGTAGTAGGAGATTTTCAAAGGTTGATGGGTTATTCGTACACGGAGAAAAATGTTATTCTAAAGTACGATCATTTAATTCGTAAAAACGGTTAAAAACGAGACTGAAGTTCTTATGAACAAATGAACAGTGTTTCAATGTTTATTGGCGGGAAAATTTAAGAAGAATTTGTTGATATACGTACGAAATTACGTATACCAACAAATTATTCTTACACGTTCCCGCCAATAAACATTGAAACACTGTTATTTTGTTCGTAAGAACTTCAGTCCCGTTCTTAACCGTTTTTACGAATAAAATGATCGTATTTTTGAATAAGATTTTTCTCCGTGTAATCCGGAAATGTTTGTCTTTAAAAAAACAAAAACAAAAAATTTCAAAAAAACTTTTGTTTGTGCGTTACCGATTCGCAGTCTTGCTAGGGAAAGATGACAGACAGTATCGATAAATTCTTTATCGATCGACAGTGCTAGATACCCTGGTGTACAGTGCACAAGCACACGAGGCGGTATCCAGTCATTCAGTTTATTTAGTGCGTTATTTCGCACCGAGTTTGTAATGCATAATATATTAGTCGCTTTTAAATCCTTTGTTCTGAAAGGTGAACGAATTGCCGACACAAAATTAGACTTTATTGTTATTTGCAGAGCGCTGTTGTGTTAGGAATTTTATCACCGTAGGTCATTGTACGAGTACTTACATGTTAATTCATGTATTGTTTATTTTTCGAAATTAAATCACATTAAACTAGTGATGCACTTCTAAAGCCGGATCTCCAGCTTCAACATTACTTTCAACATCGTCTTCAACATTTCGAGAACATTTTTTGTTTTTATCTAGATGTAGTTATGTATGAGTGTGTGTGTATATATATATATATATATATATATATATATATATATATATATATATGTATGTATACATGTATATTTGTATATCTAGATATGAATATGTGTGCTTCTATTTATATTTATATGTATAAGTGTGTGTGTGAATGTATGTGTGGATGTATGTGTGTATGCGCGTATATACTCGCTCACGCATGCATGTAAACTTACACTACTAGAAAAAAGAGTTATATACTCGTATATGATCTTTTCCTGCATACTAGCATGTCTTATTCTTCTTTATTATTTTTTATTCTTTAATGTTTTTTATTTTATTTTCTTCAGTTTTACTGTTTTCTATTTTTATATTTTCAATTTCCATTATAAATTTTCTACTATAATCTTTCATACTTTTAACATGTATAAATACTTAATTCATGTTAAGACTAGACGTCACATATTAACTAAATTCCATTGGTCACCATAAAACAGGCAGTCGCCTAGTGTGGTGATTTAATGTATCATATGTATTAAAATGTCCTAATGTATTATCATGTATTCTACAAATAAAAAATAAATAAAAACATCTTCGTCTCCTGCGTTAGTTTGAACATTAAGGAACTATAGGCGTGGCTACACACATGACGCGTCTACGATTATTTATTTTATTTTATATATAACCTCAAAAACTCGTGCGATTTAATCTCCATGACAAGACCGCACTATAAAAAAATGAACATTTTCCTTCCCCTGCCTTCCCCGCTTCACCCGGGAGGACAATGTTTTCCATCGGCCACGGAAAGCACGAACATCGCGTCTGTGTGTAAGGCCACACCCCCATTAACAAAGTTCAAAGTACAATTTTAGCAAAGGTGGAAGCAAAAGTTGTCGCAGGAGACGACAATGTTGAAGCAAGAGACCCGGCTTAAGTAATGCAAAATCACGTGATTTTGGTTTATTGAAAATTAGATCGTTTAGAAATATTTTAGATGCTTTAATTGAATACTGTGAGTAGAACGCGTATTTGCCGAATTGGTAAAGACGTTCGTCCCGGCAAGACGTGAGGTTCTGGGTTCAAGTCCCAAATGCTACCGTTATCTTTTATTTTTCTGTGTCTTGTTTATTTTCATATTTTCGTTTAGATTATTAGTGTTATTTTCTTCTTCAATGATAAAAAAAAAACCAGTTTGAATCAGTGTACTGTATATAGATAGACAGTGTAGTAAGTAGTATGTTTGTACTGTTAGTGTGATCTGAACGTCTTGGCTGTCTGTCTATCGCTGGTCGCAGTTTCTCCCGGGGCGCCATGCCAGTCTGCGCGAGTAGATTATATGGCAAGGTCTGCGCTGGGTGAAGCTTGGCTTCCTACACCTATACTATCTGCAGACTGTACACTGGGCAGTAGGCAGTACCTACTGGGCACATCTGCAGGGACGGACAATATCATCTTCATTATAATAAATTGGCTTGAATGAAACGAATAATAAATAGAAATGTGATTCTGTTTCGTTTGTGCTAGTTATCTTTTGTGTTAAGAGACAAATTAAGACAAAAAAGGCAACATCTGTCAAATGTCAGAAGGAAGTCCGTCGTGCGTTATCGGCTGTCAATTTTTTGTGATTTTCTATGGCTTTCAATGGCTTGTCTATGCCTGCCGTGTGTTGATGTCAGTCATTGTGGATTAATTACCTACTTACAAGCACGAATTACTATCTGTTAGTTTTTTTTTATTTTTATTATTTAATCTATACATATATTATAATTACATGTTATTTTTTTCAATGCCTGTCTCACTAGGGTAAACCTGTGTCGAGACAGACGTAGAGTTACATAAATTGTATACAAACATGGTTATTTGAATATGAAGGTTAATTACATTTTAGGTTCAATACAATAAAAGGCAGTTGATTGGAAGTGTGAATTAATTCTCTATAGGGTTTCATTCTATCCGTTTGTCGTATTACTTAAAATAATTTTATTAACGACATCTATGAACGAGCAGATTAAGCACTATTTTATGTTTATCCTTAAATGCCACAATGCAGATTTTTCTTCTATTTTAAAAGTAGTGTTTTATTAAATATTTTCAGAAGACTTTAAAGAATTTCGACAGGTCCTCTATCTTTCGTATTTACATATCTCCCTTTCAAACCATCTTCGTCAATTTGGGAGGCGAGTATGGGTACAAGAGCTTAGGAAACCTTAATTATTGGATACTCAACACCTCTGCCGTAAGTTATCCGCTACGTTTGGTGACTTATCAGGAGTACCCGGATTGGTGGGGTGAGGTTTGTCTAATTAGGCAGACCTGGTTGATGGAAATCTTTAGACCTCTCCAATAGTTCTCTTTAAACAAACTCGGAGGGATATATTCATACTTCCGTCTCTCCTGGACACACTGAACCTCCGTTTCCCAGAACTTCCTTTCTAAAAATGCCCTTCACAAGACGACATATTTTCTGAATTCGAAGAATTATTTTCCTCGGGGCCTCTTTTGTTGAGCTAATGTAAAAAAAAAAAACTTTGGTAATCCTCCTTTCCTTTCGAACTCTTATTTATTTATACTGGGTTTTTACAGATGTTCGCACTTACGTAAGAACATCCAATTGTAAAAACTCAGTTATTGTACAAATAGAGACATACAATTACAAAAACTCTACAATTATACACAATTAAATACAGATACATACAATTAAATACAGATACATACAATTAGAAAAACAGAAAAAACACAAATAAAAACAATATAAATAAGTAAAAAAAAAAAAAAATTAAAATACACAATTTTATACAAGCTCCTCAAGTAAGACATATTACAATGAGAGGCAAATACATAGGAATCACGAGAGGCATGCAAAGAGAGACAATTGACACAATATAATTATTTAAACATATTTTTTAACAGCGCCAGAACTTTTTTTTTTAATCCGTACACATTATCGACGAAAATATCTACTTCAGCACACTCTATCTTGTTATATAGTCGACACATCTGGGTCAGAGGGATAAAGTAGGCGATATTATTTTTAAATGTATTCAGGTGAAAAGTGTTATGGCGTCTTAAACAATGGGAATTGGGGACATTTATTTCAACATTGCTAAGACACAGTGTAGTATCAAGATGACCGTGAATGATTTTATGTAAACATATTAGAGCTGTCAATTGCCTTCTAGTTTTAAGTGTATCAATCTTGAAGTAATCACGACGTACGTCGTATGATCTAAGATGGTCATGTAGTCCACATTTAAAGGATAACATTCTTAGCTTTTTTTTTTTGGACTGACTCTACAATGTTTTCATATTTGCAGTAATGTGGATTCCAAATAGTGCTTCCATATTCAAGTTTACTTCTAATTAAGGCATTGTAAAGGGTCAGAATTGATTGAATGGGGATCTTTGAAAGGTTTACATATTCTGTGAATAAATCCCATCATTTTTAATGATTTGCACTTAACGTCGTTAATGTGTACATCAAATACGAATTTAGAATCAAGAATGATTCCTAGATCTCTTATTGAAGACACTTTTTTGAGAATAATATTATTAATGACATAGGATATAACGTCCAATCCGTCCCATAAACCAGTACAATGAGTCTGGTTTTTCGTTTGACCGGCTTCCATATCGCATCTCGCTGAAATAAATAATGCAGGTCTTTATACGCCACTCGTCTCACTATAATAATATACACGACTGTGCGCTCAGCATCGTTCACTCAGTTCACTGGTTACTACCGACAGTACTGACTACTGACCACTGGTCACTGGTCAATCAAACACTCGGTATGCGGCGTGCGTCGTGAGATTAGCGCCTTTACATATCGTTGTATATGCCGTGTATATCGCTCAGTTGGCTCCAAACAGTCCACACTGTGTACTGTGTTCTGTCGCATACTAAACTAAACCATAACAAACCTAACGTTCAGTTATTTCAAAACCGCTCTCTTTGTTTCTTCTTGCTTTTTGCTTCTTGATTATTCTTGCTCCTTTTATGTGTTATTGTTACTTCTTCATTATTCTTTTTTGTTCATCCCGTTTTTTTCTGTTTCTTATTGCTGTTTTTTTGTCGATTTTTTTTTATTGTGACTTCTGGATTTTTCTTGCTCTTTTTTGGTTTTTCCTGTTTCTTCCTTCCTTTTCTTGCTTTTTTTACTTCTTGACTGCGACCTTTTTATTATTCTTCCTCCTTCTTTCTCCTTTTTGGTTAATCCTGTTTCTTCATTTTTTATTCTTGCATCTTTTTGCATCTTCTTGATTATTCTTGCTCCTTCTAGGTTCTTTAATTTTTTCTCTTTTTTTTTGCTTCCTCTTGATTGTACTTCTTGATTTTTCTTGCTCCTTTTTTATTCTTCATATTTCTCGTTCTGCTTCTTCTTGCTTCGCATTGTTTGCTACTTCCTGATTATTCTTCATCCTTTTTGGTTCTACTGTTTGTTCCTATTTATTCCTGTTTCTTTTTTCTTCCTCTTGATTGCGACTTCCTGATTATTCTTGTCCCTTCTTTCTTTTTCTTCCGGCATGTTCTTGCTTATTTTTTCCTCCTTTTATTTGCGACTTATTGATGATTTGGCCTTTCCTGATTCTTCCTATTTCTTCTTGATTCTTAGTTCTGTGCCTTATTTGTCATTTGACCAGGTTCCATATAGCATCTCGCCATAATAAACACACCTTTCGTCTCACTGTATTCATCTACTGATTATAACAGGTAAATCAAACTTGGTATGCAGCTGTACGTCACTTTTGCGTGTGTAAAAGTATTCGATCAAAGAGCGGGTACTTTCGACCCGATCACTTGGGTACTCAAGTCTCGATCTCCCTTTACTGCGTCATTTTTTCCACGTGTAAAATAACCCGATCAAGGAGCGGGTCATTTCGACCCGATCACTCTTCCTTAGATCTCTGAAACCCGTAGAGTAGTATCGACTCCCGCCGCGAGCCGTCACCGCAACACGCCGTCACGGTTGGACAGACAGCAGTCATCCGACAACACACAATATAGATGCAGATGATATTTATATTCTGCTTCAAAGTCGTCCGGTCGTTCACCCCAACCCTGAAATGTTGACAATATTGTCAATTTAATGTATAAAACGCACTTTCCTTCCAAAAAATATATTTAATTTCATTACTTGCTGTGAAAGATCACGGATACCCTTTTTTTACATTAACCCCACACAGGAGGCCACACGAAAAATTCAGGGCCCATGTCTTCTTTGGGGATGTTGTGTTAAGGGTCTTTTTAAGGAAAGGAAGGAGAGTAAGTTCCGGGAACGAAAAAGTTAAAAGGAGTGAGATGGAAACTAAGGGTCAGCGTGTCCAGGTGTGACGGACGTATGATTCTATTCCTCCCGCTGCGGTGCATTGTTTAAGAGGCTAGACTTTGAACCACACGCGGAACACCCGCGTCTCTCATTCTGTCCCGCTCACAATAAGCTCACGCACACTTACAATACATGCGAAATGTGCGAATGAGACAACGCTCAAATTTACCTACAGAAATAGCTCCACCAAATTGGGGTATGTTGTGAGGCTATTTATTGTATATTTGCGGACCGTTCCAGAGCGGAAGATACTCTCAGTATCGCTCTGGTATAATAATAGGAGAGCATGTATGAGACGATGTATGAATGTGATTGAGGCAAGGAGTGTGTGCCTATATCGAGTTGTTTGGCGGTTCGTCCTATCTGCCTACCCCCGCAAAGAAACACCGTGATTTTCCTTGTTTGTTTTTGGGGTGTTATGCCGTGTTGCGCTACCTCCTTCTTTAGCCGACGTTTCGGACAGCGTTACAGTGTCCATCATCAGGGCAGATCCGGATCTGCCGGATAATAAACACCCGGATCTGCCCTGATGATGGACTCTGCAACGCTGTCCGAAACGTCGGCTAAAGAAGGAGGTAGCGCAACACGGCATAACACCCCAAAAACAAACAACGAAAATCACGGTGTTTCTTTGCGGGGGTAGGCAGATAGGACGAACCGCCAAACAACTCGATATAGGCACACACTCCTTGCCTCAATCACATTCATACATCGTATCATACCTGCTCTTCTATTATTATACCAGAGCGATACTGAGAGTATCTTCCGCTCTGGAACGGTCCGCAAATATACAATAAATAGCCTCACAACATACCCCAACTTGGTGATGGCGTTGTCTCACTGTTGTCTCACAATTTTTTGTGGTATTCACATAAAAAAAATATTTTTATTAAGATGATAGACTTCGCTTTTCGGCCCATACAAAAAGGACGCCCGGGAAAAAACACTTTTCTACATCGAAAATTGCACAAAATGAATATATATTTTTTTATACTGCCTCCTAGAGGGTGAAAACTATGTCGGTATGTTTTCGAATTTTCGATGCGTTTCGTATTAACGTAAACATTCACTGTCAAACATGTACGATTTATCAAAAAATATTATTTAAGGAAAAAGTGCTGCTAACTCAACTCTCATAAAGAATTATAAAATTATAAAAAGCTACCGACGTAGCTTCTTCTTTCTAAAAAATATTTTATTTTTAAAATTTCAAATTCGTGAAAGTTTCGGTGTAGAAAAGTGTATTCTCCATAAACCCCTTTTCGAGCTATTTCTGTAGGTAAATTTGAGCGTTGTCTCATTCGCACATTTCGAGGCTGTATAAAATAATTGCATATAAAAAATATAATGGTGAATTTAAATATAGAAATTGTATTTCTTGGTCCTGCTCACTAGGGAGTCCTGTGCCGAGGCAGACTAAAGTTATTTAATTATAGTTTATTTGTCTTCTATGGGGGCATACATTAATTACGTTAGCAGTTAAAAAAAAATATAAATCTCCCCCCCCTACTGAGAATAAGTGAGATTTAGCGGATCCCCCCCCCCCCCACACACGTGAGATTTTTTTCTTACCCTCGAAATAAATGTTTTTCATAACAACTATTTTTTCAGCGGGCAAAATGGGACACTTCAAAAGAAGTGAAAAAATTATGTTTTTATTATCTCTATAATAAAGTTGACGTGAGATTTTTATTGCCCCCCCCCCCCCTCAGTATAATGAGATTTTGCTAAGATTTTACTGGACCCCCCCCCTATTTTTTGCTTACGTAATTAATGTATGTACACGGAGAAAAATGTTATTCTAAAATACGATCATTTTATTCGTAAAACGGTTAAAAACGGGACTGAAGTTCTTACGAACAAATTAACAGTGTTTCAATGTTTATTGGCTGGAAAATGTAAATGTGTGTTTTAATGAGAGATCTAGGTATAACGTCACAGTAGCCGAAATAATATTTGGTATTATTTTTTAATATCATTTTTATTTACCACGTTTTTTAGTATGGTTCGTGGTTTTACCACACGCACGCCTTAGGTATCTCATTTCTGGTCTCACAAAAAGGTTGAGAACGCCTGAAATAAATCATCCCGGGTAATGCCCCCATAACTGTAGTAATTTGAATGCAAAATTGAAGCACATCGAGTACAAGGCTCATAAATAAATATATTGTAATGGTTCATGATTGCTCAAAGAGATTGGCAGAACTGTCGGCAGTGGCGCACGAACAAATTTCCGAACCCCGGACACGGAATATAATTAAATAGACATACACGCCATACAGCAACTATTCTACACGTTTAATTACAAACAAGCTTCAAGCAAACTGTTCAACAGCTCGGCTGTGGAACGATTTGCCGGCCTCTGTGTTTCCTCCTTCCTATAACATGGGTCTCTTCAAGACCCACGTTCACTCCTTCCTCTCCTCAAAAAGACCCTCCTCACAGCATCTTCAAAGATGACATAGGCCCTGAGGGAAATTATTTTCCTCAGGGCCTCCTGTGTGGAGTTAATATAAAAAAAAAAAAAAAAAAAAGCGCAGCAACTAATTCGCATTCATTCATTCCATTTTCTTCATTTCCGACATTTTCTCGGATTCGCTGCCTAAATTTAAAAGAAACATCATATTATGTCAATGATATAAACGGCTTAAGACGATAGACTTCGCTTTGCGGCCCATACAAAAAGGACGCCCGGGAAAAAAACACTTTTCTACATCGAAAATTGCACAAAATGAATATATTTTTTTTATACTGCCTTCTAGAGGGTGAAAACTATGTCGGTATGTTTTAGAATTTTCGATGAATTTCGTATTAACGTAAACATTCACTGTCAAACATGTACGATTTATCAAAAAATATTATTTAAGGAAAAAGTGCTGCTAACTCAAGTCTCATAAAGAATTATAAAATTATAAAAAGCTACCAACGTAGCTTCTTCTTTCTAAAAAATATATATTTTTTAAAATTTCAATTTCGTGAAAGTTTTGGTGTAGAAAAGTGTATTCTCCATAAACCCCTATTCGAGCGATTTCTGTAGGTAAATTTGATCGTTGTCTCATTCGCACATTTCGCATTCGCATGTATTGTAAGTGTGCGTGAGCTTATTATGAGCGAGACAAAATGACAGACGCGGGTGTTCCGCGTGTGGTTCAAAGTCTAGCCTCTTAAGATTATACCCTTGTAGTGGAGAAATTTGAAAAATAGATTTTACTAAATTGTTGCTGTCACTGCTGCTCTTACTCCACCGGATATTGAGCGAAAGGGACAATGCACCTCGGGCTACTAATACCTAACTAAAATCGAGGTTTTGTATTCCCCACTTTTCTCCTCCAAAAGTGGACTGATTTTCAATTTTTTTTTACCAACTACATAAGAAAAAACTATTCTATGTCTGTATATTTTTCTTTTTTAAAAAAAAAACATTGTCTAGTTTGTATACTGAACGTCTTTTAACGGCGTTTAAACAAGTCAATTTTATTGATTTTTATAAGGTCATAACTTCTATAAAAAGTAACTTATTTAAATAAACAAAAAGTACCGACACGCTAGTAGTTGAAATCTATTTTATGTAACAATATTTTCTCTAGGGGTAAAATCCAGAGAGATAAATAGAAAATACGTTTGTAAGGAAAAATCACCGCCGGGTATCCGGGTAAAAATTAAATATCGATTTATTTCATTAAAAATTGCTTTAATGTATACCTACATTCAAGTAAGCAATAAAAATGCTCCAAACGCACGATGATAAATTGTTAAATATCGTGTACTTCTTGTAAGTGTTTTTTAATCATAAGTATATATGATTTTTCAATAATGTATTTTTTTTAAATATTTTAGTTTGTAAGACCTTAAATAAATAGAAAAACTGAGGTATTTTTGTTACAAAACACGTTCTCCGATTTATTTTTTGATGATTTTAATTTGACTCACATTAAAATTTTTAAAACTGTGTTTATTAGATTATGATTTGATTTATTTTGTCGATTTGAAATTTGTGTTGTTTAATAGAATAAATCGTTTGAAAATTGAACAAATCTGCCAACGACCAACGGTATAACCTTAGTATATTAAAAATAAACTTAGTTTTTCAAAATTTTAAAACTGCATGTACCAGATAAAATGACAATCTTTCAAAATCAATTTATATTTTTTTGTAAAAAAGAGTCAATACGTCTAGAATTGAAACGGATTTGTTTTCATTTGCAACCTATCTTCTAGTTTCTATCCATATCGAGTATTTGCCTTTCCACAAAAACTTATATTTTTCTTTCTTGTTCTGTAAAGCATTATTTGACTCATCGACCTCTATATTATTTACCTTATCTGCCTCTCTGTTTATTCTAGAGCCAGATAAGTCAAACAATACCCAATAAAAGCCATTATATTGCCCAATAAACATCAATGATTGGCTATATTGAACGTTGAATTTACTATTCATATTTTCTTTGTGATGAGATTTATTTATTTACTTATATATTTTTTTTTTAATTTTTTTTTTTTTATATTAACTCCACACAGGAGGCCCTGAGGAAAATAATTTCCCTCAGGGCCTATGTCATCTTTGAAGATGCTGTGAGGAGGGTCTTTTTGAGGAGAGGAAGGAGTGAACGTGGGTCTTGAAGAGACCCATGTTATAGGAAGGAGGAAACACAGAGGCCGGCAAATCGTTCCACAGCCGAGCTGTTGAACACAAAAACGAGTCGTAGAAGCGTCCCGTTCTCATGTGACAAATGTCAACTGTGTACATATGTTGGGCGCGCGTTTGGCGTGTTTCCCGACTATGCACCGGTGCCGAGGGGATCAATGACGCTAGCTCCTCGGAGCATCTTCCATTGAAATACCGGTAGAACAAGGATAGCATTCCCACCCGACGCCTGTGCTCTAAAGATTGCAATCCGTTTGTTAAGACAGGAGAATCTATCAAGCGGACCGCCCGTTTCTGCACAGAGTCGATAACGCCCATAGGGCTTTTACATTCATAAAGCTATACATGTTTTGATTAATTACAGTGAAGAGTTAGAAGTGAATAAAATACAGGTAAATAATAGAAAACATTAAGACACATAATATAGGTTAGATTAAATATGAGTTGACAAAATTTAGGTAATACAGAATATAAATAAAGTAAAAATAGATACCCTGCCAATATCCTCCAAATCAATAATAACAGGTATTAATAAAAATGTATATAATTGGTATTTACAATAGTTTATGAAAAGTACAAATAGTTCGCACAAACGGCGTTTAAAGTTTGCCAAATTCAAATTATTGTCAAATACATCAATATTGTTACCAAGACTATGTAATCGTTGTATTGGGGAATGCAATTTATAGTTAGAATGAGATGTGTGTACATAAAATGTTAATGTTTGTCTAGTAGTTCGTGTAGGTACGTGTAGATTTATTAAATGCAAGAGTTCACAGCTCTCAAATTTAGAAATACAATTCATACTTTTTGAAACTAGCTATTACTTTCTAATTAAATGAAACAATATAAATTTGTTAAAACCACTGACTTATTTAATGAATGCCGACCGGTTTCGGAACAACCGCTCCTTCCTCAGGGAAAACATATAATGATTTGACAATCAGAAAAGAGTGGGAGGGTACAATTTATTACTAAGTGTTGTCATAGGGATGGGGGCGTGGCTAGAAATTAATGGAAAGTTGTGGGAGGGAACAGAACGGACATCGAAAATGAACAGATTTAAGATTGGGCTATAAGTTAATATGTTTTGTTTGTTGATAATTGACTCATTAGTTTTAAGGGATTTTTTTTATATTTCGAAGGCTTTTAAGTTATCTAAGCGTTTTCCTTTATTATTAATATGAAGATTATTTATCCGTGTTTTTTTATCTCAAAACTATGGTTATTTTCAATGATATTATTATTAAGACTAATTTAATTTAAAAACTATTTAACCAATGCATTACAGAGGGGACTTTTCCAGATTGCTTTAAAATTGCAAAGGTAATACCAATTTATAAATCTGGTTCAAAAACGGACACCTCAAACTATCGGCCCATTTCAATTTTACCCATTCTATCAAAAATTTCCGAACATGTAATTTATGAAAGACTAAACAATTTTCTTATAAATAAATCACTGCTGTATAATAAACAATACGGTTTCAGAAAAAAATCAAATACTCTTTCGGCAACTAACGATCTAATAAACAAACTCAGAATAAGCATAGACAATGGAAATTATGCTATAGCAATCCTCGTAGACCTCCAAAAAGCATTTGATACCGTAAGTCATGAGATACTACTAAAATAAATGGAAAAAATAGGTGTAATCGGCCCTGCTCTCCAACTCATTAAGTCGTATTTAAATAACAGAATGCAATATGTCAGCTTAGATGACAAAAACAGTCAACACAATAATATAAACTATGGAGTTCCTCAAGGATCCATATTAGGGCCTCTATTATTTCTAATATATATTAACGATATCTGTCAATTAAACCTAAATGGGGAAATTTTTTTATGCCCGATGATACTGCTATATTTTACTTTGGCAAAAACATAGAAAACTTACTTGAAAAAGCTCAACTGGATCTTAATAAATTAAATAACTGGCTAATTAAAAATTTATTAACTATTAACACTAAGACACCTTTGTTCTTTGATTCTAATTTCGTAATTACGCGTTGTTTTCCCGATATAAAATGAGGAACAGTCATTACATTTAAGTTTATATATTCCGGAATTAGTTAGTTTGTGGTCTTTTCGGCATTAATTACATAAATCAATGGTTTGACAAAGTTATTTTGTTTAATTTAATTAAAATATAATTCATTTTTACAAAGGCGATTCTATGTATCCGATTTAACTGTTGATCCCCTGACAGTTGCAGTTGATCCCCAGACAGTTGATCCCCAGACAGTTGTTCCTTCGACAGTTGATCCCCTGACAGTTGATCCCCTGACAGTTGATCCCCTGACAGTTGATTCCCAGACAGTTGATCCACAGACAGTTGTTCCTTCGACAGTTGATCCCCTGACAGTTGATCCCCAGACAGTTGTTCCTTCGACAGTTGATTATAATTATAATAATATAATATTATTTTGAGCATTATTTACCGATTTGAAACCTACAATCGACTTCAAACATACCTTTAGTAACTACTCGAGCGCTTTTTGCCACATTATGGCACTACTTCCAAAACCACGGATTGCTTTGTTGCCAAAATGTCGCAATTTTTTAATTTTATTAAAGCGACTATATAATATTTTGTACATTCAAATTTATTATCGGTTTATATTTACAATCCATAATACCTACCTATTAATTTATTTTTTCTTTTAATTTTTGCTTAATACTTTATAGTTTTACTTTATACTTTACACTTTATACTTATACTTAATACCATATTTTCTCTTTATGTTTATATTTTAATTTTACCTACTACTTATTACCTCACTACTACTTACTTTTTACCATTTTTAAAAAGGACTAATTTCCGGTATTCTCTGGTAATACCACAGACATATTATTCATAGACTAGAGAATCAGGGAGAGGGGTAAGATCCAACTGTAGCGGGGCGGAGAGGGATGAGTTGACGGTAACGATATGTGATTCGTTAATACTTCAATATGACAGTATATAGGCATCACGCATTATAATATCACCATTCAGCTCTTAAAAGAAAAATCTGCTTTTGAATGAATAGACCTTTTTACATGGGAGCGCGAATTGTTCGCCCGGTTTGAACAAACTTGTGTAATCCATATAAAATGAAGAAAGGTTCGCTGGTTTTGAGAGTCGAATATTTTGTTACCGTGTTTAGTTAAGACACTTTTACAAATGTTTCATAATTTACTTATCACAGTAAACTGCAACGTGCACACGACGGGACCTGGAATTTCGGTTGCTTACGCTTCATGTCTAAAACTGATCATATTATATGATGTGAATAAGCTTAAAATAATGACAAATAATATCTGCATATGGAAGGTAATACGACAATTGGGTTTATACTCTTTTTCACTTCTATTTTTACATGTTTTAATAGCACAAGTTATCATTTTTGCCGTGTTATTTCGTAAAATGCCCGCACAAGAATGATGACGTCACATTTTCTAGATTCACGCGAACCTATACGCCAGCCCGGCCGGTTCCATGGAACCCAGAATTAAGGAGGGGGAAATAATACGCTTTTATCACTTAGGGCAGGTCTATACATATTCATATGTCTATGGGTAATAACCCTGTTAAGTGGTTAACAAATGAAAGATTTGATTGAAAAATGTTGCCTAAGTCTTTAATTTGTGTTAATGTCTCAAGAGCATTGTATCATTGTTATGAACGGCTTTTAGGACGAACGTCCATGACGTGCATATGATCTCTCCTTGGGACAAGTTATAATCCCCTTTATTTTACATCACTATTCTTCTCACCACGGAAACGAGTCTTCATTATTAGTGTCAACTATATCATAATATTTACCCCACGCAATTTCTTCGTGTATTGTTTTCTCCTGCTTATGATTTATGTAATGTTTGATTGTTCTTTTTCTTTACGTGGTTAGTGGACGCCTCCACCGCTGCGCGCCGCCCACTTTGCTCCCCGAATCCGAGGAGTATTTTTAATTTATTATCACGCATTGTTTGTATTTAAAATTAACATCTTTCACACTCAAGGTACTGGCACACTCGTTCCACGTACGCAACACATGCAATACTATGTTCCCAGTGCGACGTGCATTCCTGTCCTACACAGGCAACGTAAATTAATACCGTAGTATCACGATACCCCCCCATTCAGCGTTTCTCTTCCACCTTCCCCGTCTTCCCTCCTCTGTAGTTCCCCTCACCTTCCCTTCTTCCCTTTCCGTCGCTAAACTTTATGAAATATACACATTTTTCGTACATACATCATTCAAATACACACATCTGCCCTGATGATAGAGGTAACGCCGTCCGAAACGTTGGCTAAAGAAGGAGGTAGCGCAACACGGCATAACACCCAAAAAATATTTAACAAAAATACTTTTGGCTGTGAAAATCCAAAATCATATCCAAAATGTATTTAACCTAAATATCCATGTAATTATATTTGTACTCACTTATGTGCGTATACCTCCACGTCTGTCTCGACACATGTATATGCGAGTCAGGCTTTGAAAATGATATAATTAATAAATAAATAAATAAAATATTATCTACATATAGATACTCCTCGCATTTTTTTTCTGCGTGACTCAATGATTTTCAGAGTTTTAATTGCTTTTATTTCTTATTTTGATTGCAGGAAGCACAACTGACCTCACCCCAACGCTGATAGGAATCTACGACTCTCTTCTGGAACCTCCGCTACATCCCGTAGACCCCGTCACTTTCCCAGCCACCAAAGACGTCAAACACCCTACAAAAAGGGATGAGGTCAAACGAAAAATGGCACCTCCTATCTCTAACTCACCATCAAAAGACCCCCGACTGATAGCGGGAGGAGTTAAACTCCCAGGCTTATCAAAAGAGATACCCCTTAAAGAAACAACACAACCCCAAAATGTTAACAAGGAAAATGCAAACACAAAGATGAGTTATGTTAGTCGTTTCAAAAGCTTCGCTCTCAGGAAAAACAATTCCAATGAGCTCCAAGACGAGGCAGTGCAATATGAAGAAGTGATCAGTTCTAACAGTGGTGCTAGCAAGCTTCAACCTCAGTTGAGACTTGGTGAAAAAGATGTAAGTGTTACAGAAAGTGATAGTGGAAGAGTGAATGTGATATCAAAGCTAAACAGTGAAGTGATTGCTAAAGTGGAATCCAGCCGAAAACACTGGCTGGAGAAGAGTGTCAATAGTTCTAATAGTTTTGATAATCTTTCGCCCAATGTGAAGAGAATGTTGAATAGTGCAGGAGGTGACAGTCCTGTTCCGAAATCATCAATTATACAGCCAAAGAAATCTGGTTTAGCTACTGTCGGAAGATCCTCGTATAGATCGAGACAGTCCAACATTCCCCTGATGGGAGCTACGTCAAAGATCACCCAATCAGGAGTTGAAATTGTTTCAACAGCAGACTACGATAGACCAAGCGAGCTTACAGCCAGTCTGACCAGGATCAATGTTAGGTCAAATCTTCCTACAACACCTGGCAGTAGTTCCAATGGATCGTTCGTCTCCCCGATTAAATCAAGTCTCATGAACAGAGTTACAAACGAGTGGTCTTCTGCAACAAACGTATCCAGTTTTTCTCCAGAGAAAAAGCAGAAAAAGTCTGCCAGCTCTGACATTGAAGACATTTACGATATACCATTGAATTCTTCGGCTATCTACGATGTCCCTAAAAGCAACAAAAAGGCAGCTATCAATATAGAACCAAAGACATCAGAAGACGTGCAAAACACAACAAAAAGAAAATTAATGGACGTTGATGTCAATGATTCAAAAGATTCCGACGATTTTGTATTGTTAGAATCTCCAGAAAAGTTTAACGACACTTTTGTTATAATTGATTCACCAGAAAAAATGGCAAAACCAGTAATTATCGAAGAAGAAATAAAGGTGACACAAGATAAAATCAGTCCTTCAAAACCTGCAGCACTGAACATAGCCCTTGCTTTGCGCAGCTTGGGCGACCCGCCTGACCAAAAACCGAAAGATTTTCAAAATAGTCGAAATCCAGGAGTTGTTGCACAACACCCCAACACCTCGATGCTGTATTCTCAGGGTTGTGGCAGTGTTGTAAACCTGAAAAGCAACGATGAAGGAAGACTGAATAATCTTACTAATGTGACCAATGTGGCAAGACCTTTGTCCATGAGTTCCATAGCTTCTTCCAGTTCTACGTCCAGTAGTGGGGCTCAAAACAAGGGAGTGAACTCAGCCTATTTGGCTTCTATAGAAAGTTTGGACGACCACAGCGATGTGGACAACAGTGTGAGCTTTGCGAAGAATGCAAGACTCGTACAGGCCGCAGAAGCTAAGATGGCGAGAGACTCTAAGGATGGAGGTAAGTTTTTAAAAAATATATTATATACTAGCTTCTGCCCGCGACTTCGTCTGCGTATAGGATTAGTACTTAAGAGTAATCTATTTTCTTTTCCTAGGTCCCATCTACGTTTATACCAAAATTCTTTACCGAATTATTTAAAATATCTATAATTCTTGATTTGATTCAAAGTATTAGGCGAGCACTTCAAATAAATTCGTCAATTTAAATATTTTCTAAAATAGAATTTTGATTTAACAATCATTGTTTTGCAAAATGTCATTCCAAATTTTGGCATTTTCTATTAAACAATAATTATTATTTTCAATACATTGAAAATAAATAGCTAGCTTTATAAATTATAGTCTATATGTTCTTCTGATGTATGAGCTATATTATTGTAAAGTTTCGTTAAAATCCATTCAGTAAATTTTGCGTGAAAGAGTAACAAACATACATTCATCCATACAAACTTTCGCGTTTATAATATTAGTAAGATTCTTGTAGTCAGAGTTTATCTAATCCAAGGCTGCCCAACCTTTTTAACAGTCTGGCCAAATTGACGCGGCAAAATCACAGGCTGGCCACTTTAAAAAAAAAAATTATTAGAGAAACTTCACAAGAGTCCCAACTGCTCTCCTCTGGAGCCAGTGAGACTATGGCATCCTCAATTGGAATATGTTGTGAGGCTGAAGGTAAGTGTGGAAGGGAAGGAGATGGGAAAGAGGAAGGTGGGAAACGACCTGATGTAGTCACTAAACACGGCTAAAGCCATTATTAAGCAACGTTTCAATTCTGAATGGTGGTCTTACACCAGGGCGATACTGAGAGTATCTTCCACTCTGGAACGTGCCGCAAATATAACATATATTATGTTTATTAATTAATTGTGAAATAACACAAATTAATCAAATAAAATTTTTTCGCGCACGCCGGGTTCGAACCCGCGGCCTTCCGAATGGGAGTCAAGTGTCTTACCACTCGACCACGGACGGTCGTCACTGTTAGGATTACGAGATTAACGGATGATCGGCTATAATTCAAATTCCAGGGGGTGGCTAGAGAACTTTCAGGATATGAATTATTTAGTTTTAGTCATTTTATTGGATTCCGCTGGAAAGTCTGTCATCCTTAATGTTCGTTTCACACAAAATTGTATGTTATGATTGTAATTGATTACTTACAGACTGATGGTAGAAGGATTTACAAAAATTTGCAAGTTGACGGGAATTTTTAAACTTGCTCACGCGGGCCATTTATAATTTGTTCGCGGGCTACATTGTGTCCACCACAACACAAGCATGTGCCTAGCGTGGTGGTCGTAAAATTCTCAAAACATGTAGCTAACAGTCAGTGGCGGTTTTCTCTAAAGTGCGGTTGTGCGGTGAACCCCCATTAAAAAGATGATAAAATAAAACAATCTTGTTGAATAGTAATATAAGCGCATCACAGATAGCTGGACATTAAAATTCCGTCTTTAAAACTCGCGCCACCGAAAAATACGGTAGGTATCTATCTGTTCCCATTTTGTGCGCGTTGCGATCCGCACACATTTGTCCATACGAAAAAATCATAGCCGATACGAATCGCTGTGACGGTAGAATGGACAAAACTATGCAGCTTGGTGCGCTGCTCACGAGTCAAGATGTCACGTGACCTCCGAACTTTGACGAGTCTCGCCGAAACGAAGCCCGAGATTGTCGCAGGATGACCGGCTGACGGTCGACTTTTGCACCGACGCGCGACGGATGCAAGTTAAATGTTATATATTATGGTATTTAACTTTGTAGTCATTTTTGTACATTTTTTATTTTCTTGTTTCTGCATTTCTCCAACCGTTTACTAATGGCATTTGTAAATCTACTATTGAAGTGGACCGATTTTGACTTCTGTTTTCCTCCACTAACTTTATTTAATTTGTGTGATAAGAGTAAATTTTGATTAGACAATATATCTTCTCTTAAATTTCTGAACCCCCCGTTAAAAAGACCACGAACCGCCACTGCTAACAGTTAAATGAATAAAGAAAAATTAAAAAAAAAAAATTGTGTCAACGATATGTCAACTTGACGGCTCCGTGTATTCAAAATGACCCCCTTTCCTGTTTACGGCGAAGGGGCGGTCGCATAACTTTTCTGATACCGCGATCGTAGCGGTCACGAAAAATAACGCCGATTAGCGAAAATTCAAACCACGCTTATAACACATTTTTACGTCTGGCGGGTCTCATGGGATTGTATGGCGAGCGCTATTGTGTTATAAATATATTTTTGATGTGAGCTGCGAGTCTGTCGCTACCTTTACACTTGTAAGTTTTATCGTAAGTTTACGACTTCTGAACAATTGGCACATTGGATTTTCAAAATGCATATTGCACAATAAAATGCGTATTGCATTTTGAAAATCCAATGTGCTAATTGCCCAGAAGTCGTAAACTTACGATAAAACTTACAAGTTTAAAGCTAGCAAATTTAACTTTTACTGTAGCTAGCGTTGAAACAGACGGCTCTAAGGTTATATCGTTATCGTTATAATACCGTTGGTCGTTGGCAGATTTGTTCAATTTTCAAACGACATTGTATTACACAACACACATTTCAAATCATATAATCAATCATACAGCAAAATAAATCAAAACATAATCTATTAAACACGCTTTTCAGAATTTTAGATTTTAGTTCAATTAAAATCATTAAAAAATAAATCCGAGAACGTGTTTTGTGTCGAAAATACCTCAGTTTTTAATTTATTTAATGTCTTAAAAACTAAAATATCAGTTTTTACACACTTATTTTGTTTAGACATTATTGAAAAATCATAAATACTTAAAAGAAATACACAATATTTAATAATGTATCATCATGCGTTTTGAGCATTATTATTACGTACTTGAATGTAGGTATATATTAAAGCAAGTTTTGAATGAAATAAATCGATAATAAATTTTTAGTTTAAAAAATTTGATACGGGGAATAATCGATCTTTCTCATCGGAATCTTCCTGTACAGTTGCAAGCATTTTGGAACTTAAATTCTCAGCCGCTGGTCAATGGGTTTTAAACCGATATCGACTATATTAGTGTCGAGATGATGACTGTTATTTATTTACACAGTTGTTAAACAGAAGTCCATTAGTAGAAGAATGTAATAATATTTATAATAGCACGTACTATAGTTTATTTATTTTATAGAACGTGTAATGTGAGCCTCACTGGGTGCTAACACGTGCTGAGTCACCCATTTTACAATTTTATTAAATACAGGTAGGTACCATAATATTGATTTTTCAGCGATTTGACAGCTCGTAGTAGGAACCGCGATTATGTGAACTCTGGCGGGATAAAGGTAGTATCCAACACAACCACCATCTTAAACCGCAACCGGAACATAACAACCAAATTTACAGACAGATGAAATGCCAAATAGGCTTTGGATAGAATTTTTAATGTTAGAACCACAAAAATGACTTAAAAATAAGAGATCCCAATGGCCGAGTTGGTAGCGTCGTGACAAGAGATCCTGGGTTCGAGTCCCAATTGCGACCGTTACCTTTTTATTTTTCTGTGCCTCATTCTTTTTCATTTAGTTTAGATTTATTAGTATTTTGCTCTTCTTCGATGTTAAAATAAACAATATATTAAAATATAATTTGTTTTCTAACAAACGTGTGGACTGTGACAGTACCTACCTGTTACAGTACCCTTCGACGGACAGCGTGGTCGAGAGGCAAGGCACTTGACTCCCAATCCGAAAATCGCGGGTTCGAACCCGGTGGGCGCAAATAAATTTTATAACTACTTATGTAAAAAAAAAATTGTATATTTGCGGCACGTTCCAGCGTGGAAGATACTCTCCATATCGCCCCGGTGTAAGACCACCATTCAGAATTGAAACGTTGCTTGAAATGGCTTTAGCAGTGTTTGGTGACCAGATCTGAATAGCCAGGTACTTCCCCACCTCCCTCTTCCCCATCTCATCACCCCTCTTCACTACCTTCAGCCTCACAACGTCTGCAAAAATAGCTCCATCTGGTTCCAGACGGGAGTAATTGGAGCAATTGTGCGGTTTTCATATAAAAAAAAACTTACGGTGCCATAACTATTTACGGAAGAAAAAGTAACTGTATTTTTGCCATGTTTTTGTCTACAATGCATTTCCTAGAAAATATTATTAGTTTGCGTTTATTAATTAATTTTCTTACAACATAATTCCATACAGGGTTATGGAAATCATTGTATTAAAAATTAGAATTTTTTTTTTGCAATATAAAACCCGATGATAACATGTTTGAACCACGTTCGGTGAAGCCAAATGATATTTTTTTTCATTTTAGAGGGTATTACCTGAAAATGGCGGAAATTAGTCCTTTTTATATCAGATTCTAGACATATTAACTCTTTTTTACAAAAAAAACATATATTGATTTTGAAAGATTGTTATTTTATCTGGTAAACGATTTTTTTAATTTTGAAAAACTTAGTTTATGGTCGTTGGCAGATTTGTTCAATTTTCAAACGACAAATTGTATTTATATCACACACATTTCAAATCATATAATCATGCAACAAAATAAATCAATACCTAATCTAGTAAACACATTTTTCAGTATTTTAATTGTAGTTAACTTAAAATCATTAAAAAATAAATCCGAGAACTTGTTTTGTGACGAAAATACATCAGTTTTACTATTTATTTAAGGACTTACAAACTAAAATATTTCAGGTTTTTTTTACACACTTATTTTTAATAACTATTAAAAAATCATAAATACTTATGATAAAAAAATACTTACAAGAAGTTACACTATATCATCGCAGCGTTTTGAGCATTTTTATTGCTTTCTTGAATATATAAAACAAAGTCGGGTTATTTACACCATTTATAATTCAAGAACGGCTGAACCGATTTTTATGATCTTTGATTTGTTGGATTTGTCTCCGTCCCGATTAACAGAATAACTATTAAAACATCGGAAAAAATTACGGGAAAAATAATTATGAAGAAAATGATTTTTTTCATATATTTTGTACGGAACGGCTTTTCAAATATGCGTTGGTCGACATAATTTGAATCAATTCGAACTGTCAATGGTGTAGTGTGCCGAACATTTCGTGCTTAGGCGCTCCGCCCACTGAGGCAACTGAAAACCAACTAAAACCGGCTGTTTATCTGTCTTGATTGGTCAAAAAGCTTGGTTAACCATAGAAGAAGAACAATCAGCTGACAGTTGGCAACTATCAATGGCCGCCCAGGGCAACCGGTAGAGCAAGTCGCAAGTTACCGCTTGCGTTACCATTGACAACGGGGTTTTGTGTGATTGTGTATGTGCGGGCCATCACATTGTCATACAAAGACAGTTGGCAGTTGAGAGTTTTCAGTTGCCTGAGTGGGCGGAGGCGCTTAGTCAACAGCTCAATTTCATTTTTTGAACTTACAGTAGGTACCTATTTATTTTAACTTAATAAAATCTTAATTTATTTCAGCTAATAAATTAAACACAACATTTATCGATTCTGGGGCGGTACGAAGTTTGCCGGGTCAGCTAGTGTAGGTATATATTAAAGCAAGTTTTGAATGAAATAAATCGATATTAATTTTTTTAAAATTGATACGGGGTAAAATCGATCTTTTTCATCGGAACCTCCCTGTACAGTTGCAAGCATTTTTTTAAGTTTTATTCTCAGCCGCTGGTCAGTGGCTCTTAACTAATAAAATCTCAAATTGTAATATTTAATCAATCGAAAATTTGGAATAAAAAAAAACAGAAAAAGATACGGTCGCATCTAGGAATTGAACCCAGGACCTTCCCCTTGCTGGGGCGGTGCTCTACCACTGAGCTAATTCGACTCTATCCCCTTCGGTCATATTTAACTGTATCATACTTCGACTAAAGCTTGCTGTCTGCTCGTATGACTGCAAGATTCTTCCAGAACTAAAAGTTCTCTAGATAAATGTATCCATTTTTATTGAATGTGTGACATCTATTCCTGGATACAACCGTATCTTTTTTTATTATTTTGTTTCATAATTTCGATTGAAAGTCGCAAATATTGTCTTCAGTGATTAAATACATATTTAAAAAAAAACTATTGCAGTTGTGTTCCGCGTAGTCGATTCGACGTATGTTTATAATTTAGGGTTAAACCAAGTCATTCATCTTATACCTTTATTAGTTGCTTATTTTCTGTTGTTCTTGTTTAGGAATAAACGAAGGAGGCATCACACTAGCGCGCGACTCGACACCCCCACGACCACGATACTGCGATCCGAGTATGTCTCAACTGCAAAGGGTCTGTACGGAAATTGTGGACACGGAGGGTATATACGTCGAAGACCTGAGACAGGTCGTGGAGGTAAGTCTCAACACATTTTTTTTATGTAAAGTGTATGTTGGTTTTTGAAAACTTAAAAATATTGCCTGTGACTATTTTTTGCTTAATTCTTCAAGACATGTTTTTTAAGAAATAATCATTTGCGAGCTGGCAGAATTTGCAAAAAATTGCTTGTGCAATGATGGAGGACTAATGATTGCAGAGTATTTAACCCAGAATATATCTGTCTACTCAGCTATTAACCCTTTCAATACCAGAGTCTTTTCTGAGAAACGTGAAGAAAACAATGAATTTAAATGAAACAAATTACTTTTGCGTAAACCACTGACATCAATGTTATTAAGGTGCTTGAATAATAATAATTATCCTAAATTTGCCAACCATATTTTAGAAATAAATCATTCTTTTGATATAAATAAAGGGTTAAAATTTTTACATACATAAAGATTTACAATTAATTAGCAAACTTAGAAATTAGAAAATGTGTTAATAGTAAATTAAATATTATCAATAATCAATTTTTTTTTAAATAGCCATATGTTTATTTTCATATTAATACTTATATTTATAATAATTTTTGTTGTTGTTGTTTAAACAAACGTTATCTTTTGTTAATTTTTTTAAAATTCTTTTAATACCTACATAATGTATTGTTAACATATCATTCTAAAATATTTTTATATTTCATTTCATATAATTGTTTTTATATTTTTAAGTAATTAATCACCTCTCTCTGTAATATTTTTGTCTATTGTTCTTTTTGCCTATACTTGTTCGTTTCTTTTATTATTTTTATTCATATTATTATCCTGACGAAGAAACCATCGGTTTTGAGACATGTAGACGTAATATCATTGATTTTAGTGGTTTACACAAAAGTAATTTGTTTCATTTAAATAAAATGATGCCACAAAGTGAGTTTGCAAAAATTGAAGAAAAATTCTTCTAAAAAGTTTTAACTTTGTGATGGCATTATTTATTTTAATAAAAAGACAAATAACTTAGTTTACATAACTTTAATTATTTTTACATAATCTACATATAAAAAAACAGACATAATTAATAAGCAACAAATTTTTATAAACCCTCTTTTGAACATTTTCCCACTTAACCGGTCTTACCTTCTAGTGACATTGAAATCCATAATTCTAATAAACTTCCTCCACTCTAACCCCCCTCCTCCCTTCTACCCCTTCCTCACCATAGGTGATTTATATTTAATTTTTAACTTTAACCACTCGAACGCTTTTCGCCACATTATGGCACTATTTCCAAAGCCTCGGATTGCTTTGTTGCCACAATGTGGCAAATATTCTCTAGATTCTTAAAAATGTTTTAAAGTTAACGATTTTATAATATTTTTTCTATAAATCCTACGAATATGTGATAATAGACAAAAGTTGGGTGAATTCATTGGCTGTATAGAACTATAATCAGTTTGTATGTCTCCATATTCAAATTCGGAGAAATGTTTTTTTTTTTAAATTTGGGCGGAAAAATTTCCTGTAGCAATCCGAGAAAAAGTTTTAAATTGATCTGTCGCTCCAGTGGTTAGTGTACATTTAATCCTGATGATATGAACATTATTCACGAAACATGTTGGTTGTGTATAAATAAAGTGATGTAAACTAAGTTATTTGTCTTTTTATTTACCACTCGAGCGATTGGTGTTCAGTTTTTGATTTTTTCATTCGATTTAAGTAATATCATTCCACAAAATATTAATATGGAAACATATAAACTTTTTACTGCGGTTTAAAACTAATGAATCCACCTGGATTTTACCGTTTATCCCATATTTTGTAAGTTCGTAAAAAATGTGGTCCTATTTTGGACCGATATCAATCGCAGAAAAATAAAAGCGGTCAAAATGTGGACCTAAATCGCTCCAGTGGCTAAAATAATGAGTATCTTCTAATTTTGTGCAACAAATAGTCCCAAATTTTGCGCATAGTTTGTGAATGGTGTTCCTCATGGAACTCTATTTTTTCTGCTAGGTTTAAATCTTTGCCCTGCTAAATCTCCATTCGAGAGTTTCGCATGTTGATACGAAATTGTAAAGTTATCGATTTCTCCGTGTTTGACCTCTAGAACTTTCACAGAACTTTGAAATTTTTAACTTTGAAATTTCATGAATTGTTATTATAGGCTCCATTTGCTCTAAAATAGACAATTATTAGAGTGTTAGCTGTTACTGCTTACATTTTGGTCTGTATGCAGTAGCGTGTAGTTCATAATGCCACAACATCCAACCAGTCTCCAGTGCAACACAGATGCATTCACATCATTATAATATGCCCCTTTGCTCTCAGGTCTCAGAGTAACGTTGGGCACGATTTTCTGATGGAACCCTGTAAAACTAAATTAACTTTTGTAACTCTAATACCCCATTTGATTGATTTATTTTAAGAACAGTCAAAGATTTTACGTCACTTTATTCATTTAAAATTCTCTTCACTTTCAGAAGTAATTTAGAATACAATTCCACTATTTGGTCCCCCATACTATAAAAATTGAGAGAGTTCAACATAAATTTTTAAGGTTCATTCATTTCAAACTCTCCATACCCATTGAACAAATCAATTATGATAAATTAATGAAACCTCTGACGTAGGTCATCCCAAGTGATTCGCTACGTTTGGTGACTTAGCTGGGGTGTCGGTTTCATGGGGTGAGGTTTTCTAGGTCATGGCTGCGGATAGGTTTGCCGTTTGCCTACTGCGTGTCAAGCCCAATAGGGAGAGGCTGGTTGAGGAATAACTTTTGACCTCTCTAACAGGTCTGTCTCGGAACATCGCCTTGCACCGCAGTGGGACGGATGGATTCATACGTTCGTCACATATGGGCACATTGTCCCCCAGATTCCTACCCACCATCTTTGGGTTCTTCCATTCGTATTGTGTCTCATCTTAAGGAATGCTGTGTGGAGGGATTTTAAGGAAAGGAAGGAGAAGAAGTTCCGTGAGGAAAAAAGTATGAGGGATGGGTAGGAATCTGGAGTCAATGTGTCCAGGAGTGACGGACGTATGAATCTATCCCTTCCATTGCGGTGCACGGCGATGTTCCGAGAGAGTCCTGCTGGAGTGATCTAAAGGTCTTACTCAACCAGTCTTTTCCGATCCGACTTACCAAGCAGTTGGTGGGCAGACACATCCGCCGCCAAGACCCGGACAATCCTTAATTCATGAACCCGGGCACCCCAGCTAAGTCACCAAACGTAACGAACCACATGGGCTGACTTATGGCAGAGGTGTTGGTTATCCAATAAATGGTTCCGAGGACGGTTATTAATTATTATATTTATTATTTAAAACATTTTAATAAACTTCGGTTTAAAAACTGGCCCAGCCTCCCGCCTTTATGAAAGTTCCCTCTAGAAATTTTCACGGAAATAACGCAGACTCCCGTCGCGTCACTCCGTCTCGCTCTCTCCCGCCGGCCCACCAGCGGGAGAGAGCGGGACGGCGATAGCCACCGCGACGGAAACGCCGCGAACCAAAAAGAAAATAATAATGCACTAATTTAAACGTTTAAATTTAGAACAGAGTTAGTTCTATTTGACAGATTGAGATAGAGAGAGAATGCTGGAGATTTGAGATTTTAAGATGATAGACTTCGCTTTTCGGCCCATACAAAAAGGATGCCCGGGAAAAAACACTTTTCTACATCGAAAATTGCACAAAATGAATATATTTTTTTATACTGCCTTTTAGAGGGTGAAAACTATGTCGGTATGTTTTCGAATTTTCGATGCGTTTTGTATTAACGTAAACATTCACTGTCAAACATGTACCATTTATCAAAAAATATTATTTAAGGAGAAAGTGCTGCTAACTCAACTCTCATAAAGAATTATAAAATTATAAAAAGCTACCGACGTAGCTTCTTCTTTCTAAAAAATATATATATTTTTTAAAATTTCAATTTCGTGAAAGTTTCGGTGTAGAAAAGTGTATTCTCCATAAACCCCTTTTCGAGCGATTTCTGTAGGTAAATTTGAGCGTTGTCTCATTCGCACATTTCGCATTCGCATGTATTGTAAGTGCGCGGGAGCTTATTGTGAGCGGGACAGAATGACAGACGCGAGTGTTTCGCGTGTGGTTCAAAGTCTAGCCTCTTAATGATATTGTAAAATTGACAGTTTTCTATTTTTTTTTTTTTTTTATTCCAGAAAAAATAAAATAACATTTTTACTTATTTGGTTTGAAATACATTTTACATGATTTTGAATTAAATGCATTTTACAATTACTCTATACATAATACAATATTATTCTGTTTCACTATTTTGTTAATTAAGAAAAAAAAAAAGTTTTTTTTATTAAATTATCCAGTCTCTTTTCGTTTTTAATGTTGTCTAGAAGGCAATTATATAAGTTGCCCCCCTCGTAACCAATGGATTGTTTACCACAGTTAGTGTGGATGGTGTTTAAATGTATGGTATCGTGTTATGGACGTTTTAAAGTATTCTGTGTTTGTTTGTATGAGTTTATCATTTATTTTGTATAAAAGGAGACTTATATATTACATTCGTATAGTTTTCTTACCGTCGTGAAATAGTTTTTTAATTGCCTTACTTAGAATTATATGTAATTAATTAATGTTTGTTTCACACGCATTTCCACAGATTTTTATTTTATTTATTTATTTAATACATGATTTATCGAAAGTACATATAGTTTATTGTGATATTTCACCCTCCATGCTAGGGATGACCCTGTGTTATAGCGGGTCATTTCAATTAAGTAATTTAGATGTGAGTGTACGAGACTATAATATATACATTTTTTTATACGCTAATTAAGAGTGTGATTTTATCTTTAACATATTGTATGTGTAATTAATTAACTTAATTTGGGATGTGGGAATGGGTACCGCCGCCCCGGGAACCATTTATTGGATAACCAACACCTCTGCCATAGGTCACCCCAAGTGGTTCGCTATGTTTGGTGACTTAGCAGGGGTGCGCGATACATGGAGTAAGGTTTATCTAGGTCTTGGTGGCGGATGATCTAGACACACTGAACCCCAGATTCCTACCCAACCCTCATACCTTTTTCCTTCCCAGAAATTCCTCTCCTTCCTTTCCTTAAAAATACCCTTCACACAGCATTCTCAAAGATGACAAGGCCCTGAGGGAAATTAATTTCCCCAGGGCCTCCTGTGTGAATCTAATATAAAAAAAAATTAAAAAATGTGTTGTTTCAAAGTTAGATGCTTATCAACGCATAGACCACTATATTTTTCCTATATCAGGATTTGCAAATCGTTCTTTTCAATTTTTAATCTTTAAGGACGCTCTAGCTAAAAAGTAACTTAGGGAGTCAAATTTGGGATCAGGTCGCTAATAATAACACTCCTTATGGAAATGGCAATAAGGTTTAAATTCCCATTTCCCACCAGTCGCCTGTTTTGATTTTTTCATGAATGTATTTTATTTTATTTGGCGAACCTCGGGCACAAATATTTACATGTTCTACGATCATTTTCTAAGGACCGTAATTTAACACTTTTTTTAAATTTTTATTTGATTACCGCACAAGAGTCCCAACTGCTCTCGCCTGGAGCAAGTGAAACTGGCATCCCCAATTGGGGTATGTTGTGTAGCTGAGGATAGTGGGAAGAGGAAGGAGATAGTGTGAATTACCTGGCTATTCAGGTATGGTCACGAAACACGGCTAATTCCATTCAAGCATCGTTTCAATTCTGAATGATGGTCTTAAACCAGGACGATAATAAGACTATCTTCTACTCTGAAACGTGCCGCAAATTTACTATATACTAGCTGACCCGGCATGCGTCGCAATGCAACTTAAATAAAGAAACTGTTTCTCCCTGCGTGTCCTTTCCCATTCGTCCCCGTTCCCCTTCCGTCTCCTCTTCCCCTCCCGCGTTTAAAATTACACTACCCCCTCCTCCCTCTCGCTGTCCCTCCTCCATCGGCCCCCTCCCTCGTCCTCCCTTCCGCTAACCCCCATCCTTAATTCCTCTCCGCCCCTCCCTAATTCCCCCTCCCTTCTGCCTTTTTCCCTGGAGCTAAACTCCATAAAATACACCCATTTTTTACTCGCATATGACCTATTTCAAATTTTAATGCCAATTTCGTAACGCCAGAGCTCGTTATTCTTCTATTCGGGACGGAAACAAATCCAACAAATCAAAGATCATAAAAATCGGTCCAGCCGTTTTTGAGTTTATCTCGAACAAACATCGTAACGCGCAAACATCTTTATAAATAAAGACATACTAATTTAGTGTGGTAGTCGAAAAGCATGTAAAAATCTGTATAAAAAAATATTTTATAAATAAATAAAAAAAAATCCCACCGTGTGAACTCACTAAACACACATTAGTAACAAACAGTACATCATTATTCATTAGTAGTGAGTTATCGAGTTGAATATGCACTTGATGACGTACTAGAACTTCAGCATCCGGGAACGAGATGCATCTGTAACATATGGTATAAGAGAATGGGGTTCTTATTGATGCATTTTTATTTAAATGGAAGAGACTTGGTCTTGAAAGGATCGGTGTTGAAAGGTCGCTAGTCCAATTTAAACAAAAATATATGTATATATATACATTTGGGAGGCGGGAATGGGTACCGCCGCCCCGGGAACCATTTATTGGATAACCAACACCTCTGCCATAAGTCACCCCAAGTGGTTCGCTACGTTTGGTGACTTAGCAGGGGTGCCCGGGTTCATGGGGTAAGGTTTATCTAAGTCTTGGCGGCGGATGATCTAGACACACTGAACCCCAGATTCCTACCCAACCCTCATACCTTTTTCCTTCCCAGAACTTCCTCTCCTTCCTTTCCTTAAAAATACCCTCCACCCAGCATCCTCAAAGATGACATAGGCCCTGAGGGAAATTATTTTCCTCAGGGCCTCCTGTGTGGACCTAATGTAAAAAAAAAAATATATATATAGGTATATATTTTTTTTTTAACTTAATGAGTATAACCTCAAATCTAATATATTAATTAAGAGGGAGATTAAGAAAGGGACCCTTAGATGGTTTGTGCATGTTGAGCGAATTAATGAAGAAAGAGGAAGAAGCCGAGGACGCCTAAGGAAGACGTGGCACGATCAAGTAAATCAGATACTTGAGTCGGGCCATGTCAAGAGTCAGAATAATAGAAGAAGATGTATGAATGTGAATGAGGCAAGGAGTTTGTGCCAAGACCGAGTTGTTTGGCGGTACGTCCTTTCTGCCTACCCCTGCGGGGAAACAGCGTGATGGTTAGTTAGTTAGTTAATTAAGAGGGTATTACAGAATATATTAGAGATATATTATATTAGAGAATACCGGAGATTAGTCCTTTTTAAATCAAATTCTAGACGTGTTGACTCTTTTTTACAAAAAAACATAAATTGATTTTGAAAGATTGTTATTTTATCTGGTAAACGCATTTTTTTAATAAAAAAAAAACTAAGTGTATTTTTAATATACTAAGGTTATACCGTTAATCGTTGGCAGATTTGTTCAATTTTCAAACGATAGATTCTATTAAACAATAAAAATTTCAAATCATATAATCATACAACAAAATAAATCAATACATAATCTAGTAAACACATTTTCAGCATTTTAATTTTAGTTAAATTAAAATCATTAAAAAATAAATCCGAGAACGTGTTTTGTGACAAAAATACCTCAGTTTTTCTATTTATTTAAGGTCTTACAACCTAAAATATTTAAAAAATTTTACACACTTATTTTGTTTAGACATTATCAAAAAAATATAAATACTTATGATTAAAACATACTTATAAAAAGTACTCGATATTTAATAATTTATCATCGTGCATTTTGAGCATTTTTATTGCTTACTTAAATGTATGTACCTACTATATAATAAAGCAAGTTTTGAAAGAAATAAATCGATATTAAATTTCTAATTTTAAAAAATTGATGCGGGGAATAATCGTACTTTCTCATTAAAAACCACCCTTTACAGTTGCAAGCATTTTTAAACTTTTATTCTCAGCTGGTCAATCGCTCTTGAGTAAAATACATTCTAACTCACCGATTATTTACTTTTCTTAAATAATCATATTACAAATTTTCCTGAATCTTTGGGATTACTGTAACACCCGCCTCGTTTTCAAGTATGATAAATTATTATTTTCGGAAGTGCGTTTCTCTCTCGGTTCTCATAATAACTCTGTACGAGTGAACGACGTATCTGTTATACCACTTGACATTGGCACATGTTGCTAAGCTCATTGACTCCTGGTTACTCTCTTATCAACCCATAATATATTATACCTCAGGGTTCAAAATAACTGCTTTTTAAATGTGTAAACTTATGTTCTTAGAGGAAATAATTTTTCTTTTTGATTTTATTTTCATCTTTATTATCGTTGTTTGTTTTTGGGGTGTTATGCCGTGTTGTGCTACCTCCTTCTTTAGCCGACGATTCGGACAGCGTTGCAGTGTCCATCATCATCATTTGTTTATACCTTGATATTGGCTACATTCGCTTCAGATTGGTTTTTTCTATTTCTAGAATTCGCCACAAGATGACACTACTTTCGTTTGGAAATTTCGTTACATTTCTCCGTGGACGGGCCCCAGGCTAACGTAAATACTGCGCTTTCACCAAATTTCCCTTTCAAAGTAGTTCACTTTCTTCTGAAATTAAGCTAACGGCACGGTATCGCTTCCAACTAAATAAGCACACACTTAACACTACAAATTCACATCGACGGATCTGCCGGATCTGCCCTGATGATGGACACTGCAACGCTGTCCGAAACGTCGGCTAAAGAAGGAGGTAGCACAACACGGCATAACACCCCAAAAACAAACAACGAAAATGCTTTTGGCCGTGAAAATCTAAAAACGTATCTCATCTTTATTAATTTCAGATTACAATTATTAGTGATGTGCTATGACCGCCTCATTAGGAAATCCTGTGATCAGAGCGTGCGCTTTAAGGCGATACCCGGCGGTGATTTTTCCATACAAACGTATTCCCTATTTATCTCTATGGATTTTAACCCTAGAGAAAATATTGTTTTTGCATCAAATAGATATCAACTACTAGAGTGTCGGTACTTTTTTTTTGATAAGTTACTTTTTATAGAAGTTATGACCTTCCAAAAATCAATAAAATTGACTGGTTTAAACGCCTCCAAAAGACGTCCAGTATACAAACTAGACAATGTTTTTTTAAAAAAAGCAAAACTATATATATATATAATTAATTACTGTACTTAGACCATATTAGCGAAAATAATAATCGAAATCGAAAAATGGAAACAGAATAAATCAGAAATAGATATAATTATGTCTGGGATTCGAACCCAGAACCTTCGACTTGCCGGAACGCAGCTCTACCAACTGAGCTAATGTGTACCTATCCGAGTCGGTCTTATTTAACTGTACTTCGACTGAGAACTTCTAATATTATCTTCATATTCTTCACATATTTTTATCGACTGCTGATTTTGTATGTCAAGATTCAAACTCGAATGCTATCTAGACAGCGTATTTTTTGTCTAATAAAATATGTAATTGTTTTTATTTTATGTATTTATCTTTATATATAAAAATCTCGCGTCACAATGTTCGTCCAAGGTAAACTCCGAAACTACTTAACCGATTTTGATGAAATTTTGCTTATTGTGTGTAATTTAGTCCAACTCAAAAGATAGGATAGTTTTTATCTCGATTATTGACCTCAATATTTATTATTGCAAATTAAATGTTTTTTATGGGACAATTATTTGATATAATTTGTAAGTTCCGTACGTTTCTGATAGACGGCGGTGTGAGTTAATTTATTGACACAACACTTGGTTAACTTGGTTAAGTAACCATCCAGTAGATGGCGTTGTGTTTCGTTAGCCACAGCAACGCGTGGCCGGGACTAGTAGCTAATTTCTATATATTTTATTTTAAGTATTTTTATCCGTCAGTAATTTAAGTTAGAAAAACGTAATATACTAAACCGAACCTAGCGGAGCTTGAAACGGAAATGAATGCTGATATTTCCCATCTCACAAGTTGGTTGAGAATGAACAAACTAACCCTTAACGTAAAAAAAACCCACTATATACTTTTCTGTAACAAAAAAAATTTCAGCCTCGATATCAAAATTGGAGACAACTCCCTCGAAAAGAAAATGAGCACAAAATATCTGGGTCTGATCATAGATTCCCAACTCTCGTGGGATCTCCACGTAAATCATGTAAAGGAGAAAATTACACCCATAACTGGTGTACTATATAGGCTTCAAGGATTACTACCCATCCCTTTATTAACTTCAGTCTACAATGCCATGGTACACTCTCACCTGTCCTATCTCTGCTGTATCTGGGGCTTTGCCTCAAAGAAATTGATAGCCGACCTGCAGGTAGTTCAAAACCGAGCTCTCAGAAATGTTCATGGACTTCCATGGGACACTCATGTCAGGGACATCTATTCAGTTTCCGGTATCCTTCCAATCACAATCCTTCCTAAACATGAAATCACAAGCACCATCCTACAAATTACCCAACAATCAACTCATACTAACACCAAGCCAATTTACAATCAAGACATCCACAACCACAATACTCGAAATAACAATAAAATCCGCATTCCTCAAACACACACTACAAAATATGGGATAAAATCTCTGAACTATATTGCCTATACACTATATAATTCGCTTCCAGATATGTACAAAAACATCCAGCATAATAAAAAATTGCAAAGCAATGCTTTAAAAGAATATTTTTTAACTACATTTAAAAATGAAAATATGTAATCGTCTTGTCATTTTTTGTTCTATCTTATATACTCGGATCTGTTTTTCCCTCTCTTTACTTGTTTTCTCTGGTTGTTTGTTCTACTTAACCTGTCTTTATTTTTATTTTTATGCTGTACTGAATGTAAAACTTATATTATGATATCAAAATACCTTTGTAAAATTGTAACTACTACCTCCTACCTATGAATTGTAAGTTCCTCCTGTCCTAAAATGAGTTTTGTAACTCATCGGGATTGCTCTAGCAAGAAATAAAAACAATGAAAAAAAAAAAAAAAGTAATGTAAGCATTTTTAAAACTTTTTTATGTTCATGTGCAAAAATTTTATATTTCATAAATTATATGTCTATTTCGATTTGAAAACTTTGAAAGCGATTTTATCACCTTTCAAATCAGTTCTTAGTTTTCTGATACGTTCAGAAATATTCCATTTACTTGGATTTTATTGTAAAGCGAAACTATTTTAACCCTCTGACAAAATATGGTCGATGCCTAAGGGGTTAATAATTGGTTTAGTTAGTCAGTTAGTTAATAATATGTGGAGTTATTTGTTGTGCAATAACTTCTGTTTCAGTCCTAATTGAGTTGCTTACGTTCTGAGTCTATTTCAGTAATTACCCCATTCCTAGTTCCCAGAACGTGTATCGAATATAGTGTGTGGAAATATAAACTAAACCAACCAACCTATTTACAAAATAACATTCACTCAGCGATGAAAGAACTAACGAGAATGTGTTACGTTGTATCAGTAGGGATTTTACGAGGGACAGTCAAAAAGTAATGCTTCCTATTTTTTCCTTAACCCGTTTAATCACAGGGGACCATATTTGTCCCAGCTCACATAGGTCTCACAGAAATCGTTGTTTTTCCCTTACTATCATAGTCAGAAATGTGATCTAAACGGTATTGGAAAGAGAATACAACAAACTATATATTCAAATCTAAAAGAAAACCACAAAAAATTAAAATTTACCCCTTTCTGAAACCAAAGTTTCCGATAGCAATTTGAAAAAAAATTATGGAACTTTGTGAATTTTTTAAGATTTTTTTTTACATGAAACGAAAAAAAGTGAGGTGACAGTAAGGTTTATAATTCATTTATCTAATGAAATAAATATGTGTTTTATTTTTTTTTCATTATCAGTAATTTTAGTTAGAAAAAAAAGTAAAGTGAGCCATTTTGAACACTTTTTAAAGTTTTCGCAAAAAAAAAATTATTTAAAAAAAATACATAGTAATTTTTAATATATAAATTTGAAAGCCTATTTCATTTCATTTCACCTTTCGAAAACAGTTTTTAGTTTTCGAATACGTTAACAAATGTTCCATTTATTTGGATTTTATTGCAAAGCGGGAATATTTTTAGCTTCTGACAAAATACGCCAATTTTTTCCATTTTTACCTCTCAAGAAATTAAAATGCAATTACGCAGGTTGAAAACCACACTATTGACGATTAATTTGTCACTTTTCAATATAACCTCCGTCCATTTCCACAGTATTTGTTCATATTTTAACAAGAGCATGTATTCCAGTGTGGTCAAAAGCACATTCCTGCTTGCTAAAACATTGACGCACGGACGTTTTCACGGCCTCTGCATTTTGAAAGTGAAATTCACCACAAGCTTCACACCACACTGCTTTTACTGAGAGAGAGATAAGTCATAAATCATCTGTAGTTATCTGGAGGTCACCACAAATTATGTAATCGAAGCTGAATGTTGCGTGGAGTCACTGTTCCGCTTTTTGTCACCCAACGGCGTTTGTCCTTTAGCTTCATTACAGCGACGAACCCATCGTCTAACAGTGCTGTCATCCACTGTTTTCAGTTTTTCATGATTACGAATGGGCGTTTCACCCTTTGTATTCAAGAATTCAATCACAGAACGTTGTCTAATACGAACATCGATGTCGGCCATTTCACAAGCGACTGCAATGCTGCCACCCGTTGATGCAGAAAGTTACTACTGCAGTAGATTGTAGAAGAAGGTTAGAGGAATAGCGCAAAATTAAAATTTTACTTAACTAACTGTATTCAAGTAGAAAAAAATAGGAGGCATTAGTTTTTGACTGACAAATGTGGTTTGGATCATTTTCTTGAATTTCTTAGATCTGAGATTGACTTTTGACGTTTTATTATGACTATCGTTTGAAGTTTTCTGAGTCTCCGATTAGCTAAGAGATTTATTTAGTGACGCTCGATTTGCCTGTTGGTTGGAGAGTTGCATTGGGAAGAGCGTATTTGGTATTTGAGGAGTGTTGAGCCAAATCTCGGCTCAACAGTTGATCAGTAGGATTAGGAACAACGGCCGTAAATGTTTCAAACTTATAACAAATCTGTCAGAAATTCCTGACTTTTCAAGGGGGTTTTTTTTTTAAACAAAAAATTTGGTTAAAAAACACCTAGGCAACTATCTATCTATCTATCTATCTAGATATGTATCAAGCACGGGTTGTTTCACAGAATTTGAACAACTCATCAAATTTCAAGGTTAAAATTCAAGTTCTGTTATTATTTCATCATGGACAGGTTGGTTCACAGTACTCGGATAGTAACAGAACTTGAATAAGACTTTCACAGAATTCTAATATCACCTTTGATATTTGACAAATTGTTCAAATTCAGTGAAACAATCCGTCACTTTTATTATATTTTTGATTATTTTTACATTTAAAACATTTCTTAACCTAGGGGTGAAATAACCTTAAAGGTAGATTAATGTTTGTTGTTTGTTTGGTTTTGTGCAGAAGCCAGCTTAAAAGATGTCTTAGATGCTTTCGAAGTTTCAGAAATATGATCACGGACTCGGCGGAATATAGACCTAAACTTAAAACTCATCTTTTCATACAATCGTATCCAAAACGTCATAAACCTCTCACCTTCATTGCACCCGCGACATTGTAAATAATTAATGTGTAAAAATAAAAGCAAATTCTTATTTTTAAAGTTTTGAAAAGGTCATCACTACATTAAAATTTTTAATCCTAAAGCGTCCTAAATTTTCCAGTCTTTCAAAATAAATATTACCTTAACTTTTGGCACTAATCTTCTTATTAATGTTATATCAAAAGTGATGTGAGTAGCAAATGTAAAATAATGCAATGTCCAGTGTTTTAAATATAATATATCATTAAAGAAGAAGATAAAAATAATAACCTATTTTTTTTAAATATGCAAATGAACAAGACACAGAAAAATAATAAAAGATAATGGTTGCAACTGGGACTCGAACCCAGAACCTTACGTCTTACCGGGACATACACCTCTACCAATTGGGCCACTGTGATCTATTATGAGACTGTCGTAATTGTCAACTTCATATTTCAGAATTAACAATATTATCTTCGATGAATGTTTTTTTCCATATTATTCGCAGCTACCTTTTTAAATATAATGTCGTCCGCGTGCAAAGTCGTATCTTCTCCAAGCATAATTTTCTAATTAAAGTGTGTTTCTCTGAAGTGACCTGCCAGGTAAGTATGTTTTCGGTATCTATTTGTAAATAATAAAATTATTTAGTGCCTAAGAATTCACAATAAATTGTACAGCTTGAGGTGAATTCTCACGAATTGGAATTATTATTATTATTAACATTTAACATTTTCAAATTCATCATTTTTCATCTTTATTCTCATATAAAATAAACAGTTATCTAATCAACGATAAGAACCGACAGGCCCCTGTAGCGAATAGACACGGGGCACACAGCATACCAGCTAGCCAGATCTAGTGGCAGAGTTGTCCGAGACAATATGTCCATTTTAGTCAACCTGTCCAGTAGTTTTACAGTTAAAATCAGTTAACTACGCTCTGTACCGTGAGACCAAAGGAGATGGGACAGAAAGGGGAAACATTGCTCTTAGAACGTTTGAGAGTTCGTGAAATTATTCAACAATTGACAGCCCTGAACTATTATACTTGATTTCTTTCCATATACCTCGCAAACCAACATCGAGGCAATATCTTCCGTTTTATTGTGAAAACTCCGACACGGAATCACAATTGTGTACTCCAAATCGCCGAATTCAGAATTTGGGAAATGAATATAAGGACATTGCGGATATGTTTGACACATTATTTATTAAACACCTCATAGTAAGATGTTTATCGGAAAAAATATCAATAATATTTAATTGAATATACCACATAGTTCTCCTTGACTACGAATTGTACTTATCCCATTCTGTTGTTTCTCTACCTTGCATGGTAGGGTATCCTGCTTTTATCTAACTCGTATTTGATTTTGTTTTTTATTATGTTGTTGATTTTGTTTTTGATTTTGATTTTGTTTTGGATTTTGTTTTAGATTCAGTTTTATAATTTTATTTTTTGCTTTTGTTTGAATTGTTTGTAATGCTTATTTAGATGTACTTTGTTAATTAAAAAAAATAACATGTAAAAGCCCAGCAAAGGGTAAATAAATAAATATTTACGTGGTGCTGGAGAAAAATGCTCATCATTCCATGGGAAGCCAGTGGCACAAATGTGTCCATTCTGGAAGAGCTAGGCATCCACAATAGGCTTTCAACTATCTGCCTACAATGTATTTTAAGATACTTTGGACATGTTGCTCGCCAAACTGAGGACTCCAACTTGGAGAGACTCATAGTCACTTGCAAAGTGTTTAGCAGAAGAAGCAGAGTCGCAAATGCGCAGGAGTTACCAAGTATCACTAGCGTCTGGTACTAGGGTATCCTTGGTCCTCCAGGCAGCACAGAACTGCGAGGAGTGGAGGACCCTTGTCCACCATGGAAATTAGCGGTATGTACCGGTGTTTGTTTTAACGTCGGCAACGCGAATCACTCCGTGTACACCGGGATAAACATTGACTATTATGCCGATGGGCCATTGAAGAGGCGCAATGTTGTGAGTAGGGGTGACGATCCTCAGCAATGAGGAACCGACTAAGAAAGAAATTTCATATAAAGGCAGCCAGGACTAACTAACTAACTAACAGTGGTTAGCCAACCATCACGCCGTTTCTCCGTAGGGGTAGGCAGAGAGGACGGACCGCCAAACAACTCGGTCTTGGCATACACTCCTCACCTCATTCACATTCATACATCTTATCATACATGCTCTTATATTATTCTGACTCTTGACATGGCCCGACTCAAGTATCTGATTCACTTCATCGTGCCATGTCTTCCTCGGGCGTCCTCGACTTCTTCTACCATTCACATTTGCGTCATATATTCTCTTGACACTCCTTTCTTCATTCATTCGCTCTACATGTCCAAACCATCTAAGCGTCCCATTCTTAATCTTACTTATGACGCTTACATCGGCCTTGCATTCTTTTCGGATCTCCACATTTCTCACATGATCATACATGGTTTTACCACACATACGCCTCAGGGATATCATTTCTACAGCATTCAGTCTACTTTCATTCTTTCTCTGCCAGTTCCATGCTTCACTGCCATACATCAGGGTAGGTACCAGTACTCCATTGTGAACTGCTAGCTTCGCTTCTTTGGACAGCTTTTTGTTGGCGCCAACGGCATTCAGTCCACCATTAATGGAGTTACCTGCATTTACCCTTCTTTCAATATCCCCCTCAGCCTTCCCATCTCTCGTTAACATACTTCCCAAATACACAAACTCATCAACTTGCTCTAAGTATTCATCATTCACAACTATATTGCACACTGTTTTCGTACTCTCTCTTAAATTGTAAAAATAATTTATAAATATTATAAGCAATAATTATCAGCCTGAAACACTCATCCACATTGAAAAAATCTTCCGAGAAAAGATACATGCCGCCGACGGGACTCGAATCCGTGTCCTTCTGATTGTCACTGTCAGGTGCTCTAATCCACTGAGCTACGGCAGCTTACCTCTATTCGCCAAATGATTCATTATATACTAGTGTTTCATTCAACAACTACCGCTTATTACATTTTTTTCACCTGCAAACAACCAACTTTATTTTTATATGAGAAAGGCATTGTAAGTGCTAAGTTTCCCACTAGGTGGCGTCGAGACATATCATGTCTACATTTTTTGGTGAAGTACTTTAATTCGTCAAATATTGATTGTTTTTAATTGATAAACTGATGTTTTAAAACAAGATTTTTATGCATTATGGACATAGGGTAACAATTATTATAAGCAATAATTATCAGCCTGAAACACTTATCCACATTGAAAAAATCTTCCGAGAAAAGATACATGCCGCCGACGGGACTGGAACGCAGGTCAGTGGATTAGAGCACCTGACCGGACATCAGAAGGACATGGGTTTGAGTCCCGTCGGCGGCATGTATCTTTTCTCGGAAGATTTTTTCAATGTGGATGAGTGTTTCAGGCAGATAATTATTGCTTTTAATAATTGTTACCTTTTGTGCTATGCATAAAAAACTTGTCTTAAAACATTAGTTTATCAATTTTTTTTATAAGAAAAACTCTCTTTTTAACTTTTGAAGGTTATTCCCATCAATGTAATATATCATTGAAGAAGAAGATAACAATAATAATCCTTTTTTTTAAATATAAAAATAAACAAGACACAGAAAAATAATAAAATATAATGGCTGCAACTGGGACTCGAACACAGAACCTCACGTCTAACCGGGACATACGCATTAACCAATTTTGCTATTGCACCCTATTATGAGACTGTCGTATTTGTCAAATTCATATTTCAAATTTCAGAATTAACAATATTATATTCGACTAATGTTTTTTTCCATATTATTGGCAGCTACCTTTATTATTGGAAACAAGTATTCAAAGAATGAATTTGTTACCTAGATAGTGTCTCGGATAAATAAAATTGGTTAATGCGTATGACCCGGTTAGACGTGAGGTTCTGGGTTCGAGTCCCAGTTGCAGCCATTATATTTTATTATTTTTCTATGTCTTGTTTATTTTCATATTTAAAAAAAGGATTATTATTGGTATCTTCTTCTTCAATGATACATTAGTTTAAAAATAATTTATAAATAGTTAGACCTTCTAAACTGAAGTGACCTTCTGAAGTACGCGGTACATTCGTAATGAATTCTATTCAAGAATCAAGACATGTCCCCTTGCGGTCGACTCCGAACCTCTGGGGAATACGTTTTTACACAATTCTCACTGATGTCACACGGACGTGTAATACATCCTAATTAAATATTATCGTTTATAATGTGAGTCTGTCTGTGCCTACCAATTTATAAAGGACAAAACATATTATCCATTATCAAAATATTCGATTAATTTATTTTTATGAGAATTTTCTTTTTAAAAGGCTCCACTGTAAAAAAAAAATCGATTTGTCATCTTTGGGGGTGCTGTGTGAAGGGCTTTGTTTTAGGGAAAAAGAGGAGAGAAAGGTCTGGGAAATAAAAAGATACGTGGGGTTGGTAGGAATCTGGAGATCAAGAGTGACGGACGGACGAATCCATCCCTTCCACTGCGGTGCAAGGCGATGGATCGAGAGAGTCCGACTCACAAGGTCAGTAGGTGGGCGGATGCATCTGCCGCAAAGACTTAGACAAACCTCACCCCATGAACCCGGAAATCCCTGCTAAGTCACCATTCGATACCTCTTGGAGTGACCACTATTGCAGAATGTTGGTTATCCAATAAATAGTTCCTGGGGTGGCGATACCCATACCCGCTTCCCTGCGACTGAAAATGAGACAGGATTTCAAACACACGTGTTACAATATTTGAGATCGTTTATTATACAGGGTGTTAAGGGACGTACTTGAGTTACTTTAACCGGTGATTCCTGACATTATTTGGAGTAAAAAATGTAAATGAAATTTTGGTCTCCGGTGACATTTTTGATGTTTTCTTTTTCGACTAAAAAACATAAAAAATAGGTATTGAGGACTGTTAGGGTCGGGATGATGACGAGATGAGTCGCCATTAACGACACGAAAAATATTTTTTGGTTGTTGTTGGATTAAAAAAAAAAAAAAAAAAAAAAACATCAGTCACATCAAGTCACTGATACCCAAACTTCATTTATACTTTTTACTCCAAATAACGTCAGGAATCACTGGTAAAAAGTAAGTCAAGTACACTCCTTAAGATGAAAGCAGGTGGTGGAGAAATTTGAAAAATATATTTTACTGAATTGTTGCTGTCACTGTTGCTCTTACTCCACCGGTTATTGAGCGAAAGGGACAATGCATCTCGGGCTGCTAATACCTAACTAAAATCGAGGTTTTGTATTCCCCACTTTTCTCATGCAAAAGTGGACTGATTTTCTTTTTACCAACTACATAAGAAAAAACTATTTTATGTCTGTACGTTTTGGTTTAAAAAAAAAAACATTGTCTGGTTTGTATACTGAACGTCGTTTAAACCAGTCAATTTTATTGATTTTTGAGAAGTCATAACTTCTATAAAAAGTAACTTATCAAAAAAAAAAACAAAAAGTACCGACACGCTAGTAGTTGATATCTATTTTACGTTAAAACAATATTTTCTCTAGGGTTAAAATCAAGAGAGATAAAAAGGGAACACGTTTGTATGGAAAAATCACCGCCGGGTATTCCCTTAACACTATATATACGAAGGAATTTAATATAAGATTTGCCGACTTCTGTGTTTCCTTCCACCGACAACATGGGTCACTTCAATTCCCATGGGTCTCTTCAAGTCTTCCTCTCCCCCAAAAAGACCTTCCACACAGCATCTTCAAAGATGACACGTGTGGAGCTAACGTAAAAAAAATACCTGTATGTATTCGTTTCCAATTAACGTAGCTAAAGTTATAAATAAACTAAATGAAGTTGTCTTCAGTAGGAACTTGTAACTCGAACCTCCTATAGTCCAAGGCTTCCGGTCGAAGTAAACACGAATTTATCTCTGATCTGACCACATGGCTCTATGCTGTATGCAGTGCCAAATTTATACTTCTCATAAGTATAGGCCACTACATTTGCGCCGACCCTTCCTCCTTCTTCAGACGTTGCCACCTTCATAATCACTCACTTGTAGGCTTTTATTAGGTGACACACAATTTTCAAAATTAGTATTCAAATATAGGTTAAGAAAATATTATAAAAAAAAAAAAAACTAATGAATCTTATCTTACTAATATTATAAATGCGAAAGTTTGTATGGATGTATGTATGTTTGTTACTCTTTCACGCAAAATTTACTGAATGGATTTTAATGAAACTTTACAATAATATAGCTCATACATCAGAATAAAATATAGGCTATAATTTATAAAGCTAGCTATTTATTTTCAATGTATTGAAAATATTAATAATTGTTTAATAAATGTCAAAATTTGAGAATGACATTTTGCAAAACCATGATTGTATTTTATCAAAATTCTATTTGAGAAAATATTTAAATTAGTGAATTTATTTGAATCGAGCCAAAAATTATAGACATTTTAAATAAATAGGTTAAGAATTTTGGTATAAACGTAGATGGGACCTAGGAAAAGAAAATATATTACTCGAAGTACTAATCCTACGCAGACGAAGGCGAGGGGTTGAAGCTAGTTAGTCATAAAGTAAAAGTGTAATATGAACCAACAATTACATTTTTTATGTGTTTTTTTATTGACAAAATCATTTATAATATGTTTAATTTTTTTTTTTGGTAATTATGTCTGTTTCTATGCATAGAAGAACCAAAGAGTTTAGTTTTTATTGAGACAATGAATACCTTTGGTAATTCTTCACTCGTTTACATGAAAAACTCCTTTCTTCAGAACATTTTGTGGCCGGAGTGCAAAGTTCGCCGTCCCCTGAAGTCTGCCGCCCCTAGGCCGCGACCTATATGGTCTGTTGACAAATCCGGGACTGGCTGTATGGCTGTACGTGTATTGGCTATCGGTCTCTACAGAGCTCGCATTCATAACGAAATAGTAAAATAAGAAACCCTCATCTTATAAACAACGTTTTACGTAGGTCTTTACGTAACTACTAGCTGACCCGGCATTCGTTCCAATGCAACTTAAATAAAGAAACTGTTTATCCCTACTTGTCCTTTCCATTCTTTCTTCCCCTCCCGTGTCTCCTTCCCCTCCCACTTTTAACTTTCACCTTCTCCCTCCCCTTTCCCACTGTCCCCCTTCTCTCGACCTTTCCGCCTTCCCCCCTAACCTCGACCCCCTCTCTCGATGCCCCCCGCGAATACCTTGTCCTTAATTCCCCTCCGCCCTTCTCGGATTCCCCTCCCCTTCCCGCCTTTTTTCCCTACCGCTAAACGCCATAAAGAACACCCAATTTTCAAACATATTACAAATTTTTTATGCAAATTTTATAACGCTAGTACTCGTTATTCTGCTATTCGGGACAGAGACAAATCCATTTGTCTCTGTCCCGAAATTTTTTCTCCGTATAGGGAATAAATACCCTCCACACAGCATCCTATAAGATGACATAGGCCCTGAGGGAAATTATTTTCCTCAGTGCTTCCTGGGTAGAGCTAATGTAAAAAAAACTTACAAGAACATAATTTTGCAAAAAACATATAAGTTAATACGAAAATAGAGTCAGCCAGCGTACGGCGGGCAATTGGAATTTTACCCCTGGTATCCAAGGGTTACAGCGTGGTAAAATTGTAATACAAGTTTGTTTATTGTTTTTTTTTTAAATTCTTAAAACTACATTATTTGATATTTTTAAATTTAAAGTAAACTAACTGACCCGCCCACGCATTGTTGTGCTAACGAAACACAACGCCATCTACTGAATGGTTATCTAACCTAGATAACCAAGTGTTGTGTCAATAAATTCACTCACACCGCCATCTGTCAGAAACTTATGGAACTTACAAATAATTTTAAATAACTGTCCCATAAAAAACACTTAATTCGTAATAATAAATATTGAGGTGAATAATTGAGATAAGAACTATCCTATATTTTAAGTTGGACCAAATTAAAGACAGTAAGCCAAATTTCATCAAAATCGGTTAAGTAGTTTCGGAGTTTACCTTAGACTAACATCGTGACGCGAGATTTTTTTATATATAAAGATAAAACCAGGTCTTAGAGAACCATCCATCGTCTGACATTTTGATAAAGTGAATTCTCGCAACGAACCGACATTGGACGATACATCTCATTATATATTACTAGATTACTAGCTTCTGCCCGCGACTTCGTCTGCGTAGGATTAGTACTTCGAGTAATCTATTTTCTTTTCCTAGGTCCCATCTACGTTTATACCAAAATTCTTAACCTATTTATTTAAAATATCTATAATTTTTTATTCGATTCAACGTATCAGGCGAGTACTTCAAATAAATTCACTAATTAAAATATTTTCTAAAATAGAATTTCGATTTAACAATCATTGTTTTGCAAAATGTCATTCTGAAATTTTTACATTTTCTATTAAACAATAATTATTATTTTCAATATATTTAAAATGAATAGCTAGCTTTATAAATTACAGCCTATATGTTATTCTGATGTATGAGCTATATTATTGTGAAGTTTCATTAAAATCTATTCAGTAAATTTTGCGTGAAAGAGTAACAAACACACATGCATCCATACAAACTTTCGCGTTTATAATATTAGTAAGATATATATTTTTTTCCATTTGAAAGTAATAAATTAATAGTGATGTTCTGAACCATACGGGCTTCATTCCGTAATTCAGTTTGAATAAGCACTGAATGGGCCATTTAGATAACTGTTTGTTTCTAATGGAAGTTCATCTCTTGAGTGGTGCATTACAACAGTGCCGTAGAGTTTACATTAAGATGTAATATCCAGCAATCCATTATTCCGTTTTTGTTAACGGCGCTGCGCGCGGATGTTTTTACAACCATGAAGCTAAACGGTATTAGTTTTAAAATTAATGCAAAATGTTGTCACGAAGAGCGGCGCGTACAAAACCTTGCACGGCCGCATCTCAGCGGCTAATGAATCGCGAGAATTTATGTCTCGGACTGCCATAAAAATGATCAAACGGTAGATGGTAAATGAATGAAAATTATATACTTCTTAAAATTAATTATTAATCAAAATAATTTATAATTTTTCAATAATGTCTAAACAAAATAAGTATGTAAAAAAATCTGAAATGTTTTAGTTTGTAAGACCTTAAATAAATAGAAAAACTGAGGTATTTTTGTCACAAAACACGTTCTCGGATTTTTTTTAATGAATTTAATTTGTCTAAAATTTAAATCTTGAAAACTCTTTTAACTTGATTATATATTGATTTATTTTGTTGTATGATTATATGATTGGAAATTTGTGTTGTTTAATAGAATCTATCGTTTGAAAATTGAGCAAATCTGCAACGACCAACAGTATAACCTTAGTATGTTATAAATACACTTAGTTTTTCAAAATTTTAAAACTGCGTGTACCAGATAAAATAACAATCTTTCAAAATTAATTTATGTTTTTTTGTAAAAAAGAGTCAATACGTCCAGAATTTGATTTAAAAATGACTAATTTCCGGTATTCTCTGATAAAACACTCTTAAGAAGTATTCCATTTATTTGCATTTTATTGCAAAGAAGAAATGTTTTGACCTTCCAACAGACCTGATCCAAATATTTTTTTTATATTTGCGACCGCTCGTTGAAATCTACGTACATTGAAAATATGAACCGTTTAAGACTTTATAAAAATATTTTTTTATTTAGTGTATATTTCACCCGCCGCCCACGTGTTCTAGTATCACGTGTGGCCTATGGAGTATGGGTGATGTGTAATGGAAGCCCATAGTATACGTGCTATTTATCATCCAACGCGAGGTTAATTCCCGTCCGGGTATGCTGCGCCACTCGGGGTGAATGTAATACCGGTTCTACTTTCAAGATGAGCTAATCGACACATTTCACATCGAAATCTAAATGTGTTATTTTTGTTAACAAGAGCGCAATTTTTTTCTTCAAAATACGATATTACCGAATTTTATGAGAATACGAAATCGTTTTTAAATCATCGGTGAGTCTATATGTAATCGCGTAACCGAGAATTTTATTTTTAAAATTTTTATGCGTAGATATTACAGATTGACAATTCCTATAACAATATACATGACATGTACACAACTTTACATAAATAAATGAAAATTTTTACAATCTAACTTAATATTATAAACGCAAGTTTGTATGGATGTATGTATGTTTGTTACTCTTTCACGCAAAATTTACTGAATGGATTTTAATGAAACTTCACAATAATATAGCTCATACATCAGAAGAACGTATAGGCGATAATTTATAAAGCTAGCTTTTTATTTTCAAAGCATTGAAAATAATAATTATTTTTTAATAGAAAATGTCAAAATTTGAGAATGACATTTTGCAAAACAATGATTGTTAAATCAAAATTTTATTCTAGAAAATATTTAAATTAGTGAATTTATTTGAAGTATTCGCCTAATACTTTGAATCGAATCAAGAATTATAGATATTTTAAATAAATAGGTTAAGAATTTTGGTATAAACATAGATACTGCGCAGACGAAGTCGCGGGCAAAAGCTTGTAATATATATTTTAGAGTTCTTGTCTAAACGACTCTTGAAACCTTCCAGAAGTTGAAGATGTCAAGAGACATGAACATATCATTTATCAGCACCTTACCTCTTGTTATGTTATGCTGGGCATGCGTCCGTTCTGCCATATGGAATACAGATCAAGTCGTGGTGACGACCCTGGCGGTAGTTGTTCGGTGCGAATAATTTATAGTATTCCAAGGGCTGTCAATGAAAGAGTTTATAATTTTAAAAGCCGTTGCTGTAAGGGTCCCATTCCTTCTAGATTGTAGACTTTCGTAGCGCATTTCAGAGTGCAAATCCATGTGATGCATAAAACGCGGATATTCACCATGCATTCTCATATCTTATCTTACTTATATTATAAACGCGAAAGTTTGTATGGATGTATGTATGTTTGTTACTCTTTCACGCAAAAACTACTGAATGGATTTTAATGAAACTTTACAATAATATAGTTCATACATCAGAATAACATATAGGCTATAATTTATAGAGCTAGCTATATTCCAAATATTAGAAATAATAATTATCTACTGTTTAATATAAAATGTCAAAATTTGAGAATGACATTTTGCAAAACAATGATTGTTAAATCAAAATTCTATTTTAGAAAATATATAAATTGTTGAATTCATTTGAAGTACTCGCCTAATACTTTGAATCGAATCAGGAATTATAGATATTTTAAATAAATAGCTTCAGATTTTTTTTATATTCATAGATGGGATCTAGGAAAAGAAAATAGGCTACTCGAAGTACTAATCCTGCGCAGACGAAGTCGCGGGCAGAAGCTAGTTATTAATATACGTATTTTTTTTGGTATGGGGACCAAACAGCAGAAGCATATTCTAATTTTTATCGTATAATGCAGTTGAACATCGATGTCATTGCTTCGGGCTTGGAAAATTGTTTACTTATTCTTATCACAAATCCAAGAAGATGATGCCAACTCCGCTATATGATCTGAAAAAGTAAGTTTGGGATCAAATGTAACCCCGAGGTCTCTTATGGATCTCACTGATGACAATATTTCATTAGAAAGAATTATACTTGATTTAAGGAACAAAACCGTAGACCGTTAGACCCTAAGAGTATGGATATTAGAGAGACGGCATGTGAAGTGTGCCCGCGCGCTCCAAGTGTGCCTTTTCGAGAATTTTACCCAAACGGCTTACATTGGCTGCTGGTTTTTGGACGTTTAATACGTTCCGACAGCAGCCATTTTACATGGTGACAGCCAATGTCAGCCATGTGGGTAGAATTCTCGAAAAGGCACACTTGGAGCGCGCGGGCACACTTCACATGCCGTCTCTCTAATATCCATACTCTTAGGTTAGACCTAAAGATTAATGATGATTTATGATACTTCACAGTAATCCAATAAATAGTTCCCATACCAGATATCCAATGAATGGTACCTACCCATACCAGCTTCCCAAATTGACCTTACTACCATTTGATGCATTCTCACTCCTGGCTTATATTGTATTTGTGTTGTTTCAGGGATATCTGTACCTGTGGAGAGAATGTGGTACCTTTTCTCCGGATGATCTGGACCAGCTGTTTAGCAATATTGAAGAAATTTATCATTTCAACAGGTAATGGAATTTTCTTTATTTAATTTTGAAACATTTACAGAGTGTAAACAATTATTACTAGAGATGAAGTGGATATTCGGTAACTATTCGGTATCAGGCCTATCCGACCTAAATTTAAAATCCGGCCGGATACCGGATAATAAACGAGTATCCAGCCGGAAACCGAATTTAAAAAAAAAACGATATATACACTTTAGTTAGAGGCACCTTATTTAATTCAAATAATCATAATTTTTTTATTATCAGGAAACATGTTGGATATCAGGAAACCTGCACGTTATTTTATTAGGAACACCGTCACCATAGTATTACAGTTCTTTTCCGCATTTACAGGATTTCAATTATTTCATTTATTAGTTCAAACTTCAAAATGAAATATTTTGAATTTTGACGCGTAAGTTGTTAGTAAACTGTAGGAATAAATTATTATTCATTAAATTTTGAACGTAGGTATATAACGTTATTATAATGTTTTTTTCTTTGCGACGTCATGATATATTATCGAGGCAAATCGATGAAACATAGTGATATTGATGTTTTATTAAGAAGACGTGCCATTTTTTCGTGAAGGCCATAATTGTATTGTACTTAACACCAGTTACACCTATTTACCTAATAGATAAATCGTTCGTTCAGCGATAAATTCCATATAGTAATTAAACACAAAAGAAAAGAGATCTATTTTTGTTTGGTACATATCTGCCTTTTTCCTTCCCCACCACGAGAAATTTTAACATTACATTGAACAAATAGCAAATTTTTGATCGTCACTTTTTATATCAAAATATTTCCATAAAGGCGAACTTTTCTTTATCGAAGACATTTTTCTTAGGTAACTGAATCTCTTTGAATTTATAGAAAGAAACACTAATAAAATCTCCTTAAGGGGGGGGGGGGGGGGGGGGATATCAAAACTCGGCTTGACTGCAGTTAGGTATTTTTGGTACTTGTACGGCCCGCTAGCCAACCACAATTTTAGCCGTCTATGGGGCAGACTCGGGTAAGATTGACACCAAATTGGTAAACCATTTAGCATTTTGATAAAGTACGAAATAAAAAATACACTTGCTCTATAAAATTTAAATTTGTTTACTAGATAATGGATACAGCTAGACAGACAAAAAATCATATTAGCAATGGAATGGATAGATATAAACATCTTTTACGCCCTGAACCTTTTTTGACGTCTCCGTTTTTTACTCAATGAGACTTTGAATCTAATGGTGTTTTGACGTAGATTGTATGGTTTATAAAATGATAATAACTGTATTTATAATATTACCGGTGGCTGAAGATGAATGGGGATGAGAAGGAAATATTGTAATTATTTCTACAAATCTCATGACGTCAGAGCTCACCACTATATGTATATAGAATCCTTCGCGGGCGTGTGCACAACAAATCAATGGTCGCAATCGAATGAATGGTATAGGATTTTTTTATAACGCCAGAGCTCAGCACTACATATAGAAACCATTAAAGGTATGTGCACAACAAATCACCAAAGTTTCTTTGCAATCGGAGTAATGCTTTAGGTACCGTATAAGGAATTACGAAGGTGTGCATTTAACAACTTACAAAAGTTTCATCACAATCGGATAAATAGTACAGGAAATAAATTCATAACGCTAGAGCTCACTTGCACTATAATATATATAGAAACCTTCAAGGGCAACTGCAATGCGAGCGCGCGACCTCTCCCCTCAAATGTCCACTCATTACTGAATAAATTTCCAAAATGTTACCGTAAATCCTGGGCCTTATTACTCTTTTTTTTTGTAACCTCAAATGATCGTGTCTGCAATAAATTCAATACGACAATGAAACACTAGCTTCACTCATAAACCAAAGGGCCCGAACCTAAGAGTATGGATATTAGAGAGACGGCATGTGAAGTGTGCACGCTCCAAGTGTGCCTTTTTGAGAAGTTTGCCCATACAGTTTGACATTGGCTGTCACCATGGAAAATGGCTGCTGTCGTAATAATGTCGGAACGTATTAAACGGCCAAAAACCGTCAGCCGTGTGGGTAAATTCTCGAAAAGGCACACTTGGAGCGCGCGGGCACACTACACATGCCGTCTCTCTAATATCCATACTCTTAGGCCCGAACTCACCGAAGTCCACCCGATCGTTCGTGCCGTTCGTTCTTGTAACGAGTCGCAAATCGGCGTTGTTCGGCCGGATATCCGACTATCTGGCTTCAAGGTTGGCCGGATATCCGACTATCTGGCTTCAAGGTTGGCCGGATATCCGGTATCCGGCTTCAAGGTTGGCCGGATATCCGGTATCCGGCAAAACATCTATCCGTTTCATCTCTAATTATTACAGTAATGCAATTGCCTCTGGGATGGGCAAAGATATCGAGGAAATCGAGCTACCTTTTGTCCATACAAACGTATTCCCTAATTGCCGGCTTCTGTGTTTCCTCCCTCCAACAACATGGGTCTCTTCAAGACTAATGTTCACTCCTTCCTCTCATTAATAATAATAATGATAAGTTCTTTATTCCAGAATGTGGGGAGGTGAGTGCAATCCCACACATCCCATAGATTGTATAAGTACATATAATATTGAAAAACATAAATATTTTATAAATATGAAACGTAAAAAAAGATTTAAAAAAAAAGTAAATACAAAGCATGGAAACGCACGAATCCATCGGATCTAAGATTGTGGGAGCCAGTGTCTTTCTCCATTGGTCTTCTATGCTCGATCCTGGGGTCATACGGGATTCTATGACGAAAATATTTCTGGAGTTTATTCTGTTTATCCTTTCCCTCAGTCCTGCAACCCTGGTTCTTAGTAAAGCTTTGAAAAACAAATAAAAAAAACCTCCACACAGCTTCATAGTTGACATAGGCCTCGTTACCCGAGAGAGTTGGTACAAATGTAATTTCTGTAACGAAGACAGCGATATTAACCCCAACTCTGAAAACTTTTACTTTCTGACCCAAAACAATGGTTCCTTGACCTTCAGACGTGACCAAAGTTTCATTCAGACGTGACATTGACTTCCTTTGTCAACATTTTCCTTCAATGGGGACATCCTGTCGGATTCACATTCATACCCGATAAAATGATTACAGAATAATAATATTATAACTAACCAACCATCACGCCGTTTCTCCGCAGGTGTATGCAGAGAAACAAACACCTCGCTCTTGACACACATTCTTTGCCTCATTCACATTCATACATACACGGAGAAAAATGTTATTCGAAAAACGATCATTTTAAGAGGCTAGACTTTGAACGACACGCGGAACACGCGAGTCTGTCATTATGTCCCGCTCACAATAAGCTCACGCACAATACATGCGAATGCGAAATGTGCGAATGAGACAACGCTCAAATGTACCTACAGAAAATGCTCGAAAAGGGGTTTATGGAGAATACACTTTTCTACACAGAAACTTTCACGAAATTGAAATTAAAAAATATATATATTTTTTAGAAAGAAGAAGCTACGTCGGTAGCTTTTTATAATTTTATAATTCTTTATGAGAGTTGAGTTAGCAGCACTTTTTCCTTAAATAATTTTTTTGATAAATCGTACATGTTTGACAGTGAATGTTTACGTTAATACGAAACACATCGAAAATTCGAAAACATACCGACATAGTTTTCACCCTCTAGAAGGCAGTATAAAAAAAATATATTCATTTTGTGCAATTTTCGATGGAGAAAAGTGTTTTTTCCCGGGCGTCCTTTTTGTATGGGCCGAAAAGCGAAGTCTATCGTCTTAATAGTAAAAACGGGACTGAAGTTCTTACGAACAAATTAACTGTGTTTCAATGTTTATTGGCGGGAAAATGTAAGAATAAACATTGAAACACTGTTAATTTGTTTGTAAGAACTTCAGTCCCGCTTTTAACCGTTTTTACTATTAAAATTATCGTTTATCGAATAACATTTTTCTCTGTGTACTCTTCTATTTTTCTGACTCTTGGCATGGCCCGACTCAAGTATCTGATTCATTTGATAGTTCCATATCTTCCTCGGGCGTACCCGACTTCTTCTACCATTTATATTTGCGTCAAATATTCTCCACACACTCCTTGTTTCGTTCTTTGCTCTCCATGCCCTAACCATCTGGGCTTCCCTTTTTTAAACTTACTCATTATGTTTACATCAGCATTGCATTATTTGCGGATCTCCACATTTCTCGCACGATCATACATGGTTTTTACCACACATACGCCTCAGGGATCTCATTTGTATTCAGGCATACTTCAGGGTAGGTACCAGCACTCCATTGTGATCTACTAGCTTCGTTTCTTTAAGAGCGATTGACCAGCGGCTGAGAATAAAAGTTTAAAAATGCTTGCCACTGTACAGGGAGGTTCCAATGAGAATGATCGATTATTTCCCATATCAAATTTTTAAAATAAAAAATTTAATATCGGTTTATTTCATTCAAAACTTGCTTTAATATTACATTCAAGTAAGCAATGAAAATGCTCAAAACGCACGAACATAAATTATTAAATTCGTGTACTTCTTGTAAATATATTTTGATCAGTATTTATGATTTATCAATAATGTCTAAACAAAAATTGTGTAAAAAAAACTTGAAATATTTTAGTTTAGGATTTTAATTTATCTAATATTTAATTTTTTAAAACTGTGTTGACTAGATTATATATTGATTTATTTTGTTGTATGATTATATGATTTAAAATTTGTGTCATTTAATAGAATCTATCGTTTGAAAATTGAACAAATCTAATATATATATAATGTATAACCTTAGCATATTAAAAATACACGTAGTTTTTCAACCTTTCAAGAAAGGGTAACAAATACAATATTGCATCAATGATTTAAACCAATATTGTATTTGTTAGCATTTCTTGAAAGATTAAAGTTTTTTTTATGGACAAAATTACTCATTCACATTCATATCACGTGTGTACGGGCGCAAACTATTTGGCCGGTTTCATACAAAACGTGGTTTTGGATTTGAGGCTAATATACCCAACCAAAGAAAAAAAAAATTGTAATAAAAAGGTATGTCAAATATCTAGCTCAGACAGATGCTACTTTTTTGCTTTTAAATGATGACATATAGGTAATTAAAGAAATCAGTTTTGGTTCATTTTGGAAGCAACTTTGGAAATTTTTTGTCAGTTATTTATAATTATTAAAAAAATCTGCCTAATCCTTGGTTTTAATATAATGAAAAATAAAATAGAAAATAAAAATTGTTAAAAATCCGTTTCTTTGGGGAGTAATTTTATTACAATAAACGACAAGTTTTTGCTGCGATATAAATTGGTAATTTGTCATTGAAATTCACACCCATCAAAACTGTTTATTTTTTTAAATATTTAATTTTTATCGTATTTCTAAAAAAAATATAGTACAATTATTTTTTTAAATGTTTACATTTACTCGCAAATAATTGTCCAAGTTGCTTCTAAAATCATAAAATTTAAAAATCTTTAATAGCCTATATTTTATAATTTAAAGCAAAAATAAATAAAATAGCTCATGTACGAGCTAGATATTTGTCATACGTTTTAATTACAAAAATAATTTTTCAGTTTGGTTGGGTATTTTGGCCTTAAATCCAAAACTACGTTTTGTATGAAACCGGTCGCGCAGCCGTTCCTCTTAATATTTTAATGCAAATTCAAATAATGATTTGCTTCTCTTCAGGTGGCTACTACGGTGGTAAAACCGATTATCAATTATTAGGTATTGCTATATACAAAATACACAATACAATCGCCTGTTATCGCTTATTGATATATTATATATTATACATTTCATGTGGTTACAGGGCTGCGATTCTCCAATATCGATCAAGAGTTGTTACTCGTTACGCGCCATCTACGAATGAAAAATTACTCGTCGAATGTTTACGTATTCTTAATATTGAAGGATTGAGGAGATGATTATATTGGCAGCTCTGTGAATATTGTCCATGTTTTTGACGTTTCTATTGTGTGAATTTGAAATTACGAGCGCACTTTCTTCGAAATTGCTGGCGGATGAATTAATCAAAACCAAAAATAGCTGGAAAAGAAATTTATTGCTGCTAACACATGCAAAAAAATAGTACAACAGATTAATTACGAAGTTAATTTCATATGAAAACTATTTAAATAACTCAGGTACGTCATTCCTATGCCTACCTACGTTAAATTGTCGTGAAAACAAGCTTATTTGCCCAAGCGGTTAACCTCCGGCGAAATATTCTTGTTGGTATCAAAGCACCTGCTTCAGTTTGCTCTATATTATGTATTGCAGCCAATATAGCTGATAAATCAGCCATTACATGGAACCTAAAACAACTTTTTAGAAATTGAGGTGGGTTATATCAAAAGCGGCAGTCTCCACTTAGATTTTTTTTTAGTAATATGAAATAAATGTTTTTATTTTGGTATTTTCCTCATACTTTAACTACACAGTTAAAGCTATACAGTACTATAAAGTACAGTTTTGGTTAATAAATGTATTTTTGCATAGTTAAAGTATGGGGAAAATACAAAAAAAAACACATTTATTTCATATTACTCAAAATAAAATGAAGTGGCGACTGCCGCTTTTGATATAACACGCCTCAAATATACGATGCCTGTCAATCATAGTGCGCGCGGGAAACTGTCTTAGGTTAGAATACAATAATACTAGATTTCGACAGTTATGACGAAGACAACTCGGTATCGACTAGTTCTCCCCCCTCGTTCTTCGAATTTAATGACTTTTGACGTTCGGCGACTAAGTATGTACCTTCGACGAGACTCGAGAATAACAAAGTCGACGAATGTACGTATTTTCGACGATTGCGATTGCGAGCGGCGTCGACTGGAGAATCGAGTCCCTGGTGACTAACGAATGCAATAAACTGATAGCGACGTTGTTTTAATCGCTGCGAATGACTCTTACAGCGTGACCTTACCTCCAACAAAAGTGTGTCGTGTTTACGTCGGATGTCACGCGTTGCCTTATTAAATTTAAGAACGTGACATAGCCAGAGCAATCGGTACTATGAAGTCGGGTAAATAAATGTAATCGTTTAAGAGCGATTGACCAGTGGCTGAAAATAAAGGTTAAAAATTGTTTGCAACTGTACAGGGAGGTTCCAATGAGAAAGATTGATTATTCCTCGTATCAAATTTTTAAAATTAAAATTTTAATATCGATTTATTTCAATCAAAACCTGCTTTAATAATATATACCTACATTCAAGTAAGCAATAAAAATGCTCAAAACGCACGATGATAAATCATTAAATATCGTGTACTTCTTGTAAGTATTTTTTGATCATAAGTATTTATGATTTTTCAATAATGTCTAAACAAAATAAGTGTGTAAAAAAATTTGAAATATTTTAGATTGTAAGACCTTAAATAAAAAGGATAACTGAGGTATTTTTGTCACAAAACACGTTCTCGGATTTATTTTTTAATGATTTTAATTTGACTAAATTAAAATTCTGAAAACTGTGTTTACTAGATTATGTATTGATTTATTTTGTTGTTTGATTATAAGATTTGAAATTTGTGTCGTTTAATAGAATCTATCGTTTAAAAATTGAACAAATCTGCCAACGACCAACGGTATAACCTTAGTATATTAAAAATAAACTTAGTTTTTCAAAATTTTAAAACTTCGTGTACCAGATAAAATAACATTACTTCAAAATCAATTTATGTTTTTTGTAAAAAAGAGTCAATACGTCTAGAATTTGATTTAAAAATTACTAATTTCCGGTATTCTCCGGTAATACCATCTTTAGAGTTAAAACACACTTTGGAGAAAACTGCCACTGTCCTAAAGTTAATTGTATTTAACTTAAAAAATATTTAATTACTTAAATTATATACTTCGTTTGTGTGAAAGCACTACGTAAAAAAAAACGTGAAATGTCACATACATATTTATTCAAATTTCAGTTTTATTACAAACTAGCTTCTGCACGCGACTACGTCTGCGCAGGATTATACTTCGATTAGCCTATTTTCTTTTCGTAGATCTATGTTTATCCCAAAGTTCTTCACCTATTTATTTAAAATGTCTATAATTCTTGATTCGATTCAAGGGTGAGGAGTACTTCAAATAAATTCACTAATTTAAATATTTTCTAAAATAGAATTTTGGTTTTATAATCATTGTTTTTCAAAATGTCATTCTCAAATTTTGACATTTTCTATTAAACAATAATTATTATTTGTAATACATAGAAAATAGTAAGCTTTGGGTAAAAATTATAGCCTATATGTTATTCTGATGTATGAGCTATATTATTGTAATGTTTTATTAAAGTCCATTCAGTGGTTTTTGCGTGAAATAGTAACAAACACACATACATCCATACAAACTTTCGCGTTTATAATATTAGTAAGATCTGTCACATATGAGGTACCTGCTTCATTCTATGCCCAGTGGTTCTGAAGATTGCATTTCGATCCGGTTGGTCTTATAGCTGCGTGGGTTTAGCCAGCCTGGGGATTCGAAGGCCTTGGGTTCAATCTCCGGATCACGCCCAACACTGGTTGAATAGACACTTGGATTTTATGCGTGTCTTCTACATCTCTTGGGAAGAGAGTCTGTGGGTTTAAAAAATTAGCACCTTTAGGAAATTTATTCCTCTCAGGTCCTATGTTATCTTTGGGAATGCTGTGTGCAGGGTCTTTTGAGGAAAGGAAGGAGATGGAAAAGGTGTGAGGAGTGGGTAGCAATCTGCGTTTTTTGTGAATACCTCACAAGAGTCTCAACTGCTCCCTTCTGGAGCCAGTGAGACTATGTTATCCCCAATCGGGGTATGTTATGATGATTAAGGTAAGTGGGGAGGAAAAGGAAATGGGGAGGAGGCAGGTGGGAAAGTACCTGGTTATTCAGATCTAGTCACCAAACATTGCTAAAGCCATTTCAAGCAACGTTTCAATTCTGAATGGTGGTCTTATATGACAGGATACTGAGAGTATCTTGCACTCTAGATGGTCAGTGTCTCCAGGAGTGATGGACCTATGAATCCATATCTTCCGTGAGAGTCCTACTGGAACTGATGGGCAGATGCATCCATCGCCAAGACCCGGACAAACCTCACCCATGAACCCGGGCACCCTTAGTAATTACATAGGTGTTATCCAATAAATTTTTTTTTTACATTAGGTCCACACAGGAGGCCCCGAGGAAAATAATTTCCCTCAGGGCCTATGTCATCTTTGGGGATGCTGTGTGGAGGGATTTTTAAGGAAAGAAAGGAGAGGAAGTTCTGGAAGGAAAAGGGTATAATGGTTGGGTAGGAATCTGGGGTTCAGTGTGTCTAGATCATCCGCCGCCAAGACCTAGATAAACCTTACCCCATGAACCCGGGCACCCTTAGTAAGTCACCAAACGTAGCGAACCACTTGGGGTGACCTATTACAGAGATGTTGGTTATCCAATAAATGGTTCCGGGAGCGACGGTAGGTACCGATATCCGCCTTAATATTGAAAAAAATTTGATCCGTTTGTTTTTTATGCAAATCTACTTTTTATTCAGAGATTGATGGAATTTTGCACACTTGACCTTCGAAGCAAGACTAAGGTCTCTATCTACATGAATTTTCGAAAAACCACCCCATCCATTTTTACCGCATTTTGATACTTCAATGAAATTTTGCATACTTCACGTTCAAAATGAAAGGAACATTCCTCTCTACATCTGATTTCGAAAAAAAGACCTGGCAATGCCGGGTACTTCAGCTATTTGGCTTATAAAATATATAATATTTTTTTAATAAAATGCTTGAAGCTAGCAGTCCACAATGGAGTTCTGGTACCCACCCTGATGTATGGCATTGAAGCATGGAACTGGCAGAGAAAGGATGAAAGTAGACTGAATGTTGTAGAAATGAGATCCCTGAGGCGTATGTGTGGTAAAACCATGTATGATCGTGTGAGGAATGTGGAGATCCCAAAAGAATGCAAGGATGATGTGAGCGTAATAAGTAAGATTAAGAAAGGGACGCTTAGATGGTTTGGGCATGTTGAGCGAGTGAATGAGTGTAAAGAGAATTTATGACGCGAATGTGAATGTTATAAGAAGCCGAGGACGCCCAAGGAAGACGTGGCACTATCAAGTTAATCAGATACTTGAGTCGGGCCAGGTCAAGAGTCAGAATAATACAAGAGTATGTATGAGAAGATGTATGAATGTGAATGAGGCAAGGAGAGTGTGTCAAGATCGATTTGTTTGGCAGTCCGTCCTCTCTGCCTACCCCTGTGGGGAAACGGCGTGATGGTTAGTTAGTTAGTTAGTTAGTAATAAAATGCTATGAGTTGATCTGTGATGAACCAAATACTGTTTTGTCTTTCCACTATTTGGGTTGCTATGTAGAGATCGGCCTATTCCAGCGTCTGATCAAATTTTGTTTAAGTTTTATTATATTTATTTGCCTTCGAGCGATCGTAGGCAAACTGTATAAACTTAAATATTATGTGCCCATCAAAACAATGAAATTAATATATTTGTCCCTGGCTGAATCTAATGTGAGATATGGTATAACTTCTTGGGGGCACTCATGTAAGACAAACATCCAACATGTACAGTCAATTCAAAACGCCATGGTCAAATTAATTGTCAGCAAAGCAGTGTATGACCAGCGGCAAAATATCACAATAATGTATAAATCCATAAATGTTTTACCTATTAGAGCTCTTTTTTGGCATAAAATTTGTATGCAACATATCTTAGATAGCCCATACAAAACAATGGTGGATCACGTGTACAATACTAGGCTTACACAAAATGAAGGGTTGATAGTACCTAGATTTTCTAATAAACATGGCCAGAGAACTTTTGAATACATTGTACCACTTATATTTAATATGCTGCCATATGATTTGAAAAAATGTTACTCGACACCTAAATTTGCGCTATTGTTAAAAACATGGCTATTGGAATCAGATTTTCTGTATTGAATGACTGTACCGCTTGCACTTTAAAATTTTTTAGACTTAGTATTCTTTTATTTTTTATACTTATTTATGTTTTTATTATGTATCTTATTAAATTGCAATTTTTTTCTTATTGTATTACACTTGAGACATTTAAATTGTACAATGTTTTGTTCACACTGTTTTCCTGCAGACAAGCTACTTGCAGTAGCTTTGCAGGTATATTGTTAACATGAAAAAAAAAATCTGTTTTTCAGTAATTAAAAAAAAAAAAAAAAAATAAATAAATAGTTCCCGGGCGGCGGTACCGTATTCGCCTCCCGAATTGTTACACGGAGAAAAATGTTATTCTAAAATACGATCATTTTATTCGTAAAACGGTTAAGAACTACGAACAAATTAACAGGTTTCAATGTTTATTGTCGGGAAAATGTAAGAATAAATTAGTATTATTAATTATTAGAACACATTTCGTACGTATATATTGTTGGTACAACGTACTTTTTCGTTGTATTGTCATGTTGTATTGTCAGGCCAACTAGATAAAACATTTCTAAAAGAATATTTTATAAATATGGCCTGATAAATTATCCGTGAAGTAGCTTGCAATATATATATTTATATATATATATATTTTTTAAATTTTTCTTTATTCATTAAACTCTAAGAGTATGGATATTAGAGAGACGGCATGTGGAGTGTGCCCGCGCGCTCCAAGTGTGCCTTTTCGAGAATTTTACCCAAACGGCTTACATTGGCTGCTGGTTTTTGGCCGTTTAATACGTTCCGACATTTTTACGACAGCAGCCATTTTACATGGTGACAGGCAATGTCAGCCGTGTGGGTAGAATTCTCGAAAAGGCACACTTGGAGCGCGCGGGCACACTTCACATGCCGTCTCTCTAATATCCATACTCTTAAATTAAACTGCTGGTTACATATTTTGAGAATTTTACGACCACCACGCTAGGCAAATGCCCGTGTTGTGGTGGTCAATATATATATATTTAAAATTGCTTTACGTTTTTTCTTGGTATAATAATTATCTACCTAGATGTTAAGATTGTAAAAATGAGAACTGTACAGTAATTGGATGATTAACCTGTTGTGGAATAAAAAATAAATAAAATGCCGTCAAACCCGCAGTCGACGCGTAGCGTCATGTACGAACACTAGTAAAAATAGTATGGCGGGTACTCGAAAGCGACGCATATGCTACGCGCACGAAACTCGAGTCGCTTGTAAGTATCTCCAAGTACGAACGGCTTAAATGTACCGTACCGCGCTAGGAATGAAGACTTCACGGGATTTGCGAGGAGCTGCCCGTAGGAAGTATGACTAATAACACACACTCACCGGGAACATTATCGGATACAGACTACAAAATGTTCTTTTCCCTATTTAAAACAAGCTTCTGCCCGCGACTTCGTCTGTGCAGTATCTATGTTTATACCAAAAAATTATTAACATATTTATTTAAAATATCTATAATTCTTGATTCGATTCAAAGTATTAGTAAATTCAAATAAATTCACTAATTTAAATATTTTCTAAAATAGAATTTTGATTTAACAATCATTGTTTTGTTAAATGTCATTCTCAAATTTTGACATTTTCTATTAAACAATAATAATTATTTTCACTACATTGAAAATAAAGCTAGCTTTATAAATTATAGCCTATATGTTCTTCTGATGTATGAGCTATATTATTGTAAAGTTTCATTAAAATCCATTCAATAAATTTTGCGTGAAAGAGTAACAAACATACATACATCCATACAAACTTTCGCGTTTATAATATTAGTAATAACTAGTAGTTCTACGTACAGTTTTAGACCTCGCGTCCAAAAAAATATGTTTCTAAATTTCTCTCATTTAAATCAAAACCAAAATTAATATTTCTGATACATGAGATTTGTAATTAGATACTTAGGTACTTACCTGTACCTACTTAATTATAAACCGTATAAAATTTTTTACGATTTTTTTTTTATTAAATTTCAAACAAGGAATCACACAATTTGTCCAAAGAAACGCAGTCTCAATGACTCTTTTTTCAAACATTCTTCGGGCAGGTAGACATATTGAAAAAGTAAAAAAAAACACGACAATTTCACATTAAAAAATATTTTATTTACCCAACCGTTGAAACTGCCACCACCTTGAACCGGAAACGGAACGTACAATCAAATTAACAGATAGCTGAAATGTAAAAAGATCGGTTTAAAACAGGAACACACGATAGGCATAGACAAGCCATTTAAAGCCACAGATAATCACAGAAATTTCAAGGATCCCCAATGTACCTGAAAAAAACCCTTGACTCTGTGCAGAAACGGGCGGTCCGCTTGATAGATTTTCCCGTCTTAACAAACGGATTGCAATCTTTAGAGCACAGGCGTCGGGTGGGAATGCTATCCTTGTTCTACCGGTATTTCAATGGAAGATGCTCCGAGGAACTAGCGTCATTGATCCCCCCGGCACCGGTGCATAGTCGGGAAACACGCCAAACGCTTGCCCAACATATGTACACGGTTGACATTTGTCACATGAGAACGGGACGCTTCTACGACTCGTTCTTGTGTTCAACAGCTCGGCTGTGGAACGATTTGCCGGCCTCTGTGTTTCCTCCTTCCTACAACAAGGGTCTCTTCAAGACCCACGTTCACTCCTTCCTCTTCTCAAAAAGACCCTCCTCACGGCATCTTCAAAGATGACATGGGCCCTGAGAGAAATTATTTTCCTCAGAGCCTCCCGTGTGGAGTTAATTAAAAAAAAAAAAACGTCAACCACGTGACATTATCACCCAATAATGTTTTTTTTTTTACTTTTTATCATTGTTATTTTATTTATTGGTGTCAATAAATTTGGCCGGCCAGTGTGGGGCTCCAGAACCGGTTTGCAAGGCGGCTGGGAAGGTCGACGCACTCCGTACTGAACCTTACAGACAAACTTAATTCACATTGTTGTTGTATGTACTGTACTATAATGTTCGTATTGGCAATTGTACAATGTTGAGGATCGCGGACCCCGCTTCAATAGCCCTGAAGAACCCGGTTCCTTCACTCCTAACGGTCCTGCAGACAGACACCTGTGTTAAGTGACTGGTGATGGACATCTGGGAATATTTCCTGACCTATTATGAATTCACCAAAATCGGGAATTTGTTATTATATATTTTTTTTAACATTAGCTCCACACAGGAGACCCTGAGTAAAATAATTTCCCTCAGGGCCTGTGTTATCTTTAGGGATGCTGTGTGGAGGGTGTTTTTATGGAAAGGAAGTTCTGGGAAGGAAAAGAGTATAAGGGTTGGGTAGGAATCTGGGGTTCAGTGTGTCCAGATCATCCGCCGCCAAGATCTAGACATACCTCATCCCATAAACCCGGGCACCCCTGCTAAGGCACCAAACGTAGCGAACCACTTGGGGTGACCTATGGCAGAGCTGTTGTATCCATTCCCGCCTCCCAAATGAAAGACAAACCGCACCCCATAAACTCGGGCACCCCTGCTAAGTCACCAAACGTAGCGAACCACTTGGGGTTATTAACCCCTCAGACTAATTTGTTAGTTTCTGGAAACAACTCATTATGTCTCATACTATCATGGTGATAAATATTACCTAAAGCACAGGTTTTCAAACTTATTTATTTATTTATTTATTCATGCCCTTGAGGCTTTTACAAAAATCATAATACAAAAATAAAAGAAAAAGAAACAATAATATATTATGGCACCGCCCATTTTTGAGATTTAAAAAAATCTAGTGCCCCTTATATGTTTCAGGGGGTATTACCAGGGAATACCAGAAATTAGTCCTTTTTAAATCAAATTCTAGAAATATTGACTCTTTTTTAAAAAAAAAGAAAATTTTTAAAAGATTGTTATTTTACATGGTTATGCCTTTTTTAAATTTTGAAAAACTAAGTTTATTTTTAATATACTAAGGTACCGTTGGTCGTTGGCAGATTTGTTCAATTTTCGAACGACATATTGTATTATACAACGCAAATTTTAAATTATATAATCATGCAACAAAATAAATCAATACATAATGTAGGAAACACATTTTTCAGAATTTTTATTTTAGTTAAATCCGAGAACGTGTTTTGTGACAAAAATACCTCAGTTTTTCTATTTATTTAAGGTCATATATATAATAAAATATTTTTTTTTTTTTACACACTTATTTTGTTTAGACATTATTGAAAAATCATAAATACTTATGATCAAAAAATACTTACAAGAAGTATACGATATTTAATAATTTATCTTCATGAGTTTTGAGCATTTTTATTGCTTACTTGAATGTAGGTATATACTAAAGCAAGTTTTGAATGAAATAAATCGATATTAAATTTTTATTTAAAAAAAATTGATACGGGAATAATCGATCTTTCTAATCGGAACCTCTCAGTACAGATGCAAGCATTTTTAAACTTTTATTCTCAGCCGCTGGTCAATGGCTCTTAATCAAATAAAATTTATTTGCTCATGCCGGAATTTGAACCCGCGACCGTAGTCGAAATGCTAGTCGATAGCCTTACCCCTCGACCATGGAGGCCGTGGGCCTGCGTTCCTAAGCGGGAACTTTACAGGCGAATTTTACTGTATTGTTATGTAAATAGAATATTATAATTATTTCATCTTTGTTATTATCACAGTGCCAAATCCTCCATACTTATGATTTAATTTTAGTTATGGCGTCGTTATGAGTTATGAATCGTGTTATTATGAATAATTATAAAACATTGTTTGATTCCGATGCGAAGTATAGTCAAATTTATATTCATACTAGCTGATTTCGTTAGCCACGCGTTGCTGTGGCTAACGAAACACAAGTCATCTACTGGATGGTTACCTAACCTAGATAACCAAGAAACCAAGTGTTGTGTCAATAAATTAACTCACAATCTGTCAGAAATTTATGGACCTTACGAATAATTTAAATCATTTTTTTTACATTAGCTTAACACAGGAGGCCCTGAGGGAAAAATTCCCTCAGGGCCTATGTCATCTTTGAAGATGCTGTGTGGATGGTTTTTTAAGGGAAAGGAAGGAGAGGAAGTCCTGGGAAGGATGTCCAGGGAAGGATGTCCAGGAGCGATGGACGTGTGTATCCCTCCTACTGCGGTGCAAGACGCTGGGTCGAGAGGGTCCGGCTAGAGAGGTCAAAAGGTCTCCCTCAATGGGTCCCTCCCGATCCGGCCTGTCAGACCTGCCTGGTCGGCAGACGCATCCCCCCCCAAGTTCCGGACAAAGCTAACCCCATGAACCATTGTCATTGTCCCATAACAAACATTGAATGAACAATTAGTTCGCAATAATAAATATTCAGGTCAATAGTCGAGATAAAAAACTATCCTACCTTTCAAGTTAGGCCAAATTACACACAGTAGGCCAAATTTCATCAAAATCGGTTAAGTAGTTTCGGAGTTTACCTAGGACTAACATCGTTACGCGAGATTTTTTTATATATAGATAGGTAAAGATAAAGATTTTAAAATTGAGAATTTACAATATTATCGTCAATTAATTTTATTTGAGGATAATATTAGATACGTTTTAGATTTTTACGGCCAAAAGCATTTTCGTTGTTTGTTTTTGGGGTGTTCTGCCGTGTTGTGCTACCTCCTTCTTTAGCCGACGTTTCGGACAGCGTTGCAGTGTCCATCATCAGGGCAGATCCGGCAGATCCGACGATGAATCTGCCGGATCTGCCCTGATGATGGACACTGCGACGCTGTCCGAAACGTCGGCTAAAGAAGGAGGTAGCACAACCCGGCATAACACCCCAAAAACAAACAACGAAAAAAAGAGGATAAAATTGTTAAATATGAATTGGAAATATGAGATCGACAAAAATGACAAAAAATAAAGGTCCCAATGGCCGAGCTGGTTAAGGCGCTGTATCTCGATAAGACAATAGGTTCTGGGTTCGAGTCTCAGTTGCGACCGTTACCTTTTATTTTTCTTTGTCTTGTTCTACACTACAATTAATAATTTTATTTATTTACTACTGTAACGGGAGTTGTTTTAATATGTACTGTTATAATTAGCACCCATATATTAACAGATTTATTGTTTCATTCTCAAATAACGAGTGTATAACGTTATCTCGTTCGTCTTAATTTCCAGTGAGAGATCTTGTTTTCAGATGTTTTTTGGCATTCCACCCCTGTTGGTATGCAGGCACAGTCACCTTCATTAATGAACGAACACAAATATGAAGAAAAACATTGAATACTAGCGCAGACTCGTCGAAAATCACAGGATAGTCTGAATTCTTGACAAATTAGTTCTAAAGTTGAAAATGATTTTTTATGTAAAATTTCTTTACGCATGTTTGACTTGGAGGGTAGGCTGGTGAATGCGTTACGAAAAGTGGTGATCGGGCGAGGCGAACGGAAGTTAATAGGGAAATGTAAGTTAGTGAAGATGATGCGGATACGTATGCGGATGCGGATGTATAGATGGAGCTAAATAAGTTTTACTTCAGTCGCGTGGTCTAAAGCTCACTCTATACAGGAGGTATGTTGGATAGGAAAGATCTGTTGGGAAGCTATGTGGAGGGTCTTTTAAGGAAAAAGAAAAAGAGAGAGTTTTTGGGAAGTAAAAGGTATGAGTGATGGGTAGGAATCTGGGGGTGATTGTGTCTAGGAGTGACAGACGCGTGAATCCATCCCTCCTACTGCGGCGAAAGGCGATGGGTGGAGAGAATCCGGCTGGAGAGTTTAGGTAAAGTCTCCCTCAACCAAACTCTCCCGATCCGGCCCATCACGCAGTAGGTGCGCAAACCCATTAGCCGCCAAGATCTAGAATAACCTCACTCCATGAACCTGGGTACCCCTGCAAAATCACCAAACGTAGCGAACCACTTGGGGTGACCTAAGGCAGGGGTGTTGGTTATTCAATAAAAGGTTCACGTGGCGGCAGTACCCATACCCGCCACCCAAATTGGAATTGTGTAGTTGTCGGTGCAATTGTGCTACGCCCCATGAACCGATATAAAAAAAAAATCGTGCAAGTGGCCCCACTGGATGCAACCGTTGGCGTTTCGCTAATAATGAAGCTGTCTGTGTAGTATATTCAACAATTAGAATACAGCTATGTCGAGCAAAAAATAAACAAAAAATACACTGGTTACCCCGGGAGTAAAAACAAATTGGTCTGCAAGTTAAAAAGATGTTCAATTGTAGAGTTTTCAGCACAACTATGAAGTTGTCAGAAGACTTAGGTCACCCTACTTTGTTTACATTGTAATGTGCCAAGACTGCCAAGGGCCTTTAGCTTGTCCATTATCTGTGTAACAATAGATATTGTTTTTTGAAGTATCATTTTTATTTTACCTATATTATTTGTGTTTTTTGAAGTATTATTGTGTTTTTTGAAGTGTTATTTTTGTTTCCTTTTGTGTTATTTTGTTACTTTGTAAATAATTGTTAACCTCAACACAGGCTTGTCCTAGTGAGGTTAAAAATTGTATTTTAAACTGAAAACTAAAATGTGAAGAAGAAACAATAAACAATAAACAATAAACTTACTATGTATTATGAATTATGAGTAATTCTCAATTTGGGAGACGGGTGTGGGTACCGCCGCCCCAGGAACCATTTATTGGATAACCAACGCCTCTGCCATAGGTCACTCATTTTGCTGCGTTTGTGTATATAGCAGAGCTATGTACACAAACTGTATGTATATAGCTAGGTCTTTAAAAATCGTAAAAACAAAACAAAAACTTGAAAAAAGTTTTTTTCTCCCTGCGTGTCCTTTCCCATTTCTCCCCTTTCCCTTCTGCCTTCTCTTCCCCTCTTGCGTCTCCTTCCCCTCACGCATTCCCCTTCCACCTCCTCCGCCTTCCCCCTGCCTCGTCCCCGCTCCCGCAAAACCCCCTCCTTAATTCCCTTCCTCCTTCCGCCTTTTTTCCCTGCCGCTAAACTCCATTAAATACTCCAATTTGTCAAACAACTCGTTTGTGACCTGTTGAATTATTTTTTTGCAAATTACTTAACGGCAGAGCTTTCCGATATAGAAATATCGCTACATATTATACTACGCGGGCATGTTCAGAATAACTCACCAAATTTTCATCGCAATCGGATGAATAGTACGGTAAATAATTTCATTACGCCAGAGCTCACTATCAAGTAACCATCGCAGATATGGGCTGGTCAAAACCCCAAAGTTTCATCGCAATCGGATGAATAGTATGGGAAATAATTTCATAACGCCAGAGCTCACTATCCTACAACCATCGCAGACACAGGCTCGTCAAAACCCCAAAGTTTCATCGCAATCGGATGAACATGTATGGCAGAGCATAAAGTACGAACAACAAACAAATATTAATTTTTATAATTGTATATGTATAAGATTTATTATTTGAAAAATTATATGAACAAATTTTGAAAGCGTATTTTTCATCACTTTTCAAAAACAGTTTTTAGTTTTCGGATGCCTTCAGAAATATTTAATTTATTTGGATTTTGTTACAAAGCGCAAATATTTTGAATTCCGACAAAATAGGCCCGAGGCCTGAGGGGTTTTGTAAATGAAGAACCGTTTTATTTTTTGTGGTACAGATTCTCTATTGGTTTTTAGTCGGTACGGGATTGTATTGCAGTTATTAAACTGTTTTGCGCTCGAGGTAAAAAAGTGTGAAGTTGTTTTTATGAACTTGTCCAATCCTAGTCGCTAGTTGCCATTATTTGCTAATTCTTGGCAACCTGTTAAGAGGGTATTTACCAGAGAATACCGGAAATTAGTCCCTTTTAAATCAAATTCTAGTCGTATTGACTCTTTTTTACAAAAAAACATAAATTGATTTTGAAAGATTGTTATTTTATCTGGTAGACGCAGTTTTAAAATTTTGTAAACCTAAGGGTATTTTTAATATACTAAGGTTATACCGTTGGTCGTTGGCAGATTTGTTCAATTTTCAAACGATAGATTCTATTAAACACCCCAATTGGGGATATCATAGTCTCACTGTCTCTAGGCGGTTGGGAGGCGGATTCGGGTATCCCAAGTGGTTCCCTACGTTTGGTGACTTAGCAGGTGTGCCCGGGTACATGGGGTGAGGTTAGTCTGCCAACCAATTGCGTGGCAGGCCAGATCCGGAGAGACTGGTTGAGAGAGTCCTTTTAAAATCTCCAGCAGGGCTCTCTCGGAACATCACCTTGCACCGCAGTGGGGGGGATGGAATCATTCGTCCGTCACTCCTGGACACATTGAACCCTAGATTTCTACCCACCAATTAACCTTATTCCTTCCCAGAACACCCTCTCCTTTCTTCCCATAAAAATACCCTTCACACAGCACATCACCAAAGATGACATAGGCCCTGAGAGGAATTAGAGTCTTCGGGGCCTCCTGTGTGGAGCTAATGTAAAAAAAAACCCACCAAGTACAGCGGTTCATGATATATATTTATCTTATCTTACTAATATTTAAAATGCGAAAGTTTGTATGGATGTATGTATGTTTGTTACTCTTTCACGTAAAAACTACAGAATGGATTTTAATGAAACTTTATAATAATATAGCTCATACATCAGAATAACATATAGGCTGTCATTTATAAAGCTAGCTATTTCCGTATATTACAAATAATAATTTTATTGTTTAATAGAAAATGTCAAAATTCGAGAATGACATTTTGAAAAAAAAAAAATGATTGTTAAATAAAATTTCTATTTTTAAAAATATTTAAATTGGTGTTTTTACTTCAAGAACTCGCCTAATAATTTGAATCGAATCAAGAATTATAGATATTTTGAATAAATAGGTTAATAATTTTGGTATAAACATAGATGGGATTAGGAAAAGAAATAATAAATAGGTCCTATACCTAGGAAAAGAAAATAGGCCACTCGAAGTACTAATCCTGCTCAGACGAAGTCGCGGGAAGAAGCTAGTATATATATTATATATGTACATAGGTGTGTAGATAACTATAGCTGTGTATTGTGCAAAAGCCCAACCGTAGTGAGATTTAGTAAATAAATAAATTAATTAATTTGTTTTATTTGTCTCCAGAACATTCTCCGAGGAATTGCAACGCTGTCACCTGGAACCCGGCTCCATCGCCCGCTGTTTCGTCCTGCACAGTGACGGTTTCCGCATCTACAGCCGCTACTGCACGGGGTATCCTGACACCATGGCAGCCCTTGCGCGGCTGGCCGGGGAGAGGGGCGCAGCGCTGCAGCTGCGGGCCAGGCAGGCCGCCCTGGGGCACCCGCTGCCGCTGGGGTCCTACCTGCTAAAACCGGTGCAGAGGATACTCAAATATCATCTCCTGCTTCAGGTCAGTCAATTCGCCTCATTGTTGAGAGTCATTTTTAGGGAATATTGTGGAAATTTTCATCTAAATGGTAAAATATATGAAACTTAGATTTTCATAGCTGTCTTCTCCACAAATGTACATCAATATTCGGCCGCGTACTTCAATACATTATCATTGGAAGATCGAAGAAGCACAGCTGATGTACTCTTTTTACAGAAAATATCCAGGTCTGTTGTATTTGAAAAATTGCCCGAAACTCCTGTACAACGAATCCAACTACGAGTTTTTTTATTTATTTATTGATACAATATTTTTACATTTAATAGTAAAATTCAATAATGTTGGCCTCACTAGGTGGTTTACCCGTGCTGAGGCCTCCATTTTATCTACAATTTAATTTTTACACAGTACATTTAAAAATATATGAAAAACATAAGATGATAAATTAAATTTAAAAAACAGAGATTTGAAATTAAATTAAAATTAAAAATAAATAATAGATATTATATATTATATAAGGTTTAAAATAGGTATATTTATATTATGTGTGTTTGTGGGTGATTGTGTTTTATATTGGTTTTGTGTGTTACTTTATGTTTTATTATTTTATGCTATGAGATTTTGGTAATATTGTCTTTTTTGTTCTTTAATCCATTTTGTAATTTTGTGTCGGAATTTATTTTTGTTTTCCTCAATTCTATTTTCGAGTGTTAGACTGTTGAATGCTTTTATAGCGTGATATTGGTAGTGTCTTTGTCCAAAGCTTGTATTTACCGTCGGAGTTTTTATGTTTTCTTTGTACGCTTGTCTAACTGGTCTGTTAGTGATATTTTGTGTTTGTTGAAATTTGTTTTTTTGGTCAAAAATGTAGTTAAGTAGTGTTTTAACGTATAATTGGCGTATGTCTAGTACGTCACAACAATTGAATATTTGGTCTGTATCAGTAAGTCTATGTTTTTTAAGTATTACCTTTAAGATCGCTTTCTGCGCAATTTCTATGTGTTCGATAGCTGAATTTGTTGCTCCTCCCCAAACAATTATTCCATATTCTATTATTGATTGACAGAGTGCAAAATATATTGTTTTCATTTGTTTTATTTTGTATATATTTCTTATGTTAAGGAAAATATGTATTGTTTTGAGGAGTTTATTTGTGATTTGTTTGATGTGATGTGTCCATCTAAGGTTATGGTCAATTACAATTCCTAGATACTTTATTTGTTCTTTTTTTTCTAGAGGAGGGCAATCACAGTTATTGGTGTTTGAACATTCGTGTATTTTTATGGTGTTTGTGTTATTTTTTGGCTGTCCCGTGCTATTTATACTGTACGTTGTATATTTTGTTTTCGATATGTTTAATGTAAGTATGTTTGAGTCTAGCCATGTTTTTACTTGCATGATTCCTAAATTCGCTATGTTAAATACATTTTTCCAATCCTTAGATTTAAAGAGTAAAACTGTGTCGTCGGCATAACTAACTATTTCACCGTCTATTTCCATGCTGCAAAGTTCATTTATATAAATAGTGAAGAGAACGGGCCCTAGTATGCTTCCTTGTGGAACTCCATATGTGATCGGCAGTGGTTTGCTAGTGTGGTTGTTAATTTTGACTTGTTGTGTTCTATTACTCATATAACTTTTTAATAGTTGGAGTTCCTTGCCTTTGATGCCCATGTTTTCTAATTTTTTAAAAAGTGTTTGGTGGCAGATTGAGTCAAAAGCTTTAGCTAAATCTAGATATATCGCTATGCATTTATACCCTTGATCTAAGTTGCTATGTATATAATCTATTGTACGCGCCAAAGCTTCTTTTGTGCCTATTTTTTCTCTAAATCCATATTGTTTATCCGAGATTAATTTGTTTTCTTCCAGGTATTTTATAATTTGGTTTTTTACTACTCTTTCGAAAATCTTTGAAAGCGAGTTTAACAATGTGATTGGTCTGTAGTTAGTTATTTCCATTTTGTCTCCAGATTTATAAATAGGGATCACTAGTCCTTTTTTAAGAGTACTAGGAAAGCAGGAGTGTGTTATACTAAGGTTGATTAAGTGTGTTACGGGTTTTAAAATTTCGTTTTTTATTACCTTAATGCAATCCGTTGTTATCTCATCTAATCCAGGAGCAATTCGGTTTTTTAATGTGTTTATTATTTTGTCAATTTCCTCTTCCGAAGTTGTTTTTATTTTAAATCTGTGTTGTGACGGTTGCGTATTTATGTTTGTTTGTGTTAGTGTGTTTGTGTTAAGAATTTTACGGTTCGCTAAAACTTTTCCTATACTTGCGAAGAAGTTATTCACATGATTTGCTATAGTTTCTTTATTTTTATTGGTATCTATTTTTTTTGAGTTAATGTTTAGATGTTCGATTGTATTTTTCTGTTTGAATTTTTGTGTGTACGTAACTTCTTTTAATATTTTCCACATTTCCTTTGGGTTATTGTTTTCTTTTTTTTCAAGTTTTTCTCGATAGTACAACTCCTTAGCTACTCTAATAATTTTCGTGCAGATGTTTCTATATCTTTTATAGTAATTAAGTTGTGTTATGTCGTACGGCGTATGTTTAATTTGTTTGTGAATTTTGTCTCGTTTACGAATACAGTTTAATATTCCCTGTGTTATCCATAATTTAATTTTTTTAGTTTTGTGTGTAAGTTTTACTTGTTTTAGATTAGTGTTATTATTTATTTCTTGCGCTAACATTGTTGTAAATTTATCCCAGGCCTCTTCGACATTCTCTATTCGGTATACTGTACTCCAGTCCATTTTTTTGAGTTTTTCTTTTAAGTTTGTGTAGTCAATTATTTTTTTTGTGATTATTTTATGTTGGATAGGTTTTGTGTTTTCGGTATCAATTGCTATCATATTCATGTAGTGATCTGTAATAGTGCTTTCAAGTACTACGGTTTTGGTCTTTAGTTTTGTTTTGATCATTATATGATCTATACAACTTTTTGTGTTTTGTGTGACTCGTGTCGGAACATTTATCGTTGGTTCCAGTCCATGCTGTGCTAGTATTGTAAGGTATTCTAAGTTTTGTGGGTGTCCGTTTTGTAGAGTGTTTATGTTTAAGTCTCCAATGATGATGATATTTTTGTTTTTGTTGAGATCATTTAATGTATTGTTAAGTGCAGTTAGAAAATTTGTAATGTTGTTTTTGGATGGAGATCTGTACATTGCAAGAATACACGTTTCTTTTTCACATGTTATTTGTATGCAGTTGGAGTCTATGATATGTATTTCTTGGACGATTGTGTTTATTTTATCATTGATGTATATCACTATACCATCATTTTGATTTTTGTGATTCTTTGTATGGTGTGTGTTATAGTTTTCGATTGTTTTTGGTATATATTTTTCATTCAACCAGCATTCTGTCAGCACAATTATATCAAAATTATTATCAAGCTGTTGTAGGTATATAGTAAATTCATCAAAATTTTTATTAACCGATCTAATGTTTTGGTGTAGTATTTTCACTTTATTTTTTTCTTTTGTGATATTGGTCCATATGTTAATATCGTTTGTAGTTATACAGTGGTGTTGGTTGTCTGAGTCTATATATTCCATGTAATCAGCCATGTTGGTGAGTATTTGTGTAAGTATATAATATAAGTATTAAAATATTTAAAATTAAATTGAGTAAATGAACATATATAAATTTAGGGAATAAAAATAATATAGATCCAAAGGATTAATAATTTGGATAAAAGTTGTCAGTACTAAAGAATCTAAAGTTACTATAATAATTAAAAGAATTATGAATAATGCAATGACAAAACGTGTCAGGCGAATTGGAAGAATTAAAAAATAAAAATAATTTGCGATAGATAAGTTAATAATAAGCATAAGAATATTCAAAATTAATAGATAGATTATATGTTTTATAACAAGTAAAATAATTGTATTAAATATGAGAATTAATTGGGACGTAGAAATTGAAAATTTTACATGTTTTGCATAATTAGAGTGATTGGAAGGATTATAATAAGACATTAAAATTTTAAGGATGAAATTGATTGAAATAAGTGAAGGTAATGAATTGATTAGGAGAGTTACAAAAATAATGTTAAAATAATTAAAATAATTTTGATAATAAAAACATTTCGAACAAATAGTGTAAATAAAATAGTTTAATGTAATTGTGGAAATAAGATTTATAAAAGAATTACCTAAATTAATTAATAAAAAATTTAAAAAAATATATAGCATCGACTGGAGTAAGTTTGGATAATTAAAACATTTAGAAAAGTAATTTTTGTTGGTAAAATAGTTAATATAATTTGTATAACAAAAACATTTAGAACAGTAAAATTTTTTGGTAAAATAATTAAAATAATTTTCGTAATAAATACAAGTAGAATAATAATATTTGAATATAAAATACTTTGTATAATAAGAACATTTATAAAAATTAGTGTAAATAAAATCATTAAAAATAATTAAAGAAATGGTAATTTTAAGGGAATTACATAATTGCAAAACTATAAGAATTAAAATTAAATCTAGTAAATGAATATAGATAAGTATAGAAAATATAAATAAATTATCAATATGATTTACAATTTGAATTAAATGTAATATGTAAATTGAATAAGCTTTGCTAAATGAACAAAGTAAATTCTTTTTATTGAATAAAATTAATATGTTTATTAAAAAAATCACTTGATTTGTAATAATTTGACGTAGTATACAGTGCGCAATTTTTAAAGTGATAGCAATCATTATATGGGTTACGTGATTTTTATAATGAAGTAAATGTGTTGTTTGAATAATTTTAAGGATATTAATCAATATTGAGAGTGTTAAATAAATTAGAAAAATAAGGTACTTGAAAGAATAATAATAGGTTAATAAATAATGTAAAAAAAATACTGTTTGTGGTATAAATTTTCTTATAAATAAGAACTTCCTAAGGTTTGTTATAACATCCATTTTTAGATAGCAAGTTTAACGACAGTTTGGCACTCGCAACCATCGGTTGAAACTATTTTTAGGTAATAATTATAGTACGTACTGACTTCTTATATAGCTGACAGCCGAAGGTGCGAGTTGCCGTATACCGTCTAGATAAGTTTAGATAGATCATCCGAATGCTTGATAAAAATTATTTTTTCATTCGGTGATTTACGAATTAGTATTCTATTCTCTTTAAACCAGACAAACATGTAATTAGTTTCTTTTGCTTTCTGTTTCGCTTTCCAGAGCAGTTCTTTGAAGTATGGGCAAATGGTTTCCCCTATGTAGATTTTTTCGCTCCCCAGGGCTGATGCGGTTTTGGCGTTAATATTCTTCCGTAGTGTTAGCATTTGGTTGCGCTTGTAGATATCGTGAAATTTGACTTGGATTCTCGGGTAGGCTCCTGGTCGTCTGTCCTGGATCCGTTTCACTTCCTTCAGGTCCTGTAGTTGGATGGTCATCCCGGTGGCCGCAGCCACCTGCTGTACAAGTAATGGTGTCTGTTCCTCATTTGATTGAGGGATTCCACATATTTCTAGGCAATCATCTTTCGTGGATTGCTCAAGATCCGCGATTTTAATTTCTAGGCTCTTAATAACCTTATTTTTATCATTATTTTTTATTTCCATTACATCAGTATTGACTGTTTTCTGCGATTTTTCAATGTCCGTTATACGCTTATTTATTTCATCATGTTGATCAGATATGAATTGTATAGCTTTTATAATTTCTTGGTTTTGTATGATTATGGATTCATATTTTTGGGTATATAAGTCAAGTTTTTTTTCAACAAATTCCATAATTGCTGTTTTAAAAATGGATAATTCCTTGACAAATAATTCGGATGTTAGTAATCCATGGTTTGCACCATCTGTGGTTGGAATTGATAAATTATCTGTGCCTATTTGCTGGTCGATTGCAGATTTTGGTGATTGAGTCGTCTGTTTACCATGTTTGACGCTAGATGGCTGTTCGTCATTTAAAAGTACATCATATTTTGTCGTATGTTTTGGTTTGTTTTTTTGATGTTGAATACATTTTTTACACTTAAATTGTGTGTTTCTTGCACTACGACGAGAGGATTCCCCGATTTCCGCACAGCCGAGGTGATAATTGCTTTCACAGAGGCAACAGCATACATAATCAGATGGGGAGTCAATATTTTTTTGACAGATGATGCATTGTGTATTCATTTTGGCTGCTGTTATAAGCGAGTTCCTCGTAAAAAAAATTATTTTTAGATGGTTACCTCAAGTGTATGATGGCAATCACTTTAGTTGCACTTGAATATCTCTGGAGGAGTCACTTTTTTTAGTTTTTTTTTTCTTTTCTCCAAACAGATTGACACTTTCGGTGACAGTTTTGTACTTGAGCTTAAGACACTAAAATACACCACTCCGCGAGAAAAAAATACACAGGTGTGATGCGCGGTCTTCAATTTAGTATAATTTAAAACCTTAAACTTGGTTTGTTATAGTTTTTTTGTTGTTTTTTGATTAATTCAATGCGGACACAGAAATACGTAAACACTAGACTTGGTAGGTAGTAATGATCCCAACAAACGAACCAGATCAGACAAAATTCTTAGCCTCCCTCGAAGCCACACCAATAAGAAAGTAGAGTCCTTTTTTTATTTTTTTTTATCAATGTTCACATGCAATCTTAAATAAGTACTAGTTTATTTTTATTTTTTTAAGTTCATTTTCATAACTAAATTAATTCTAAAAGTTTGAATTTTATTAAGCCCGTGTTAACAACCCCAGAATGCACCCGACCCTGAGATAACGCTGCACCTACTACACATCCGTATCCTTCTTCTTCTTCCTTGCACTGTCCCAACTCATTGCCTAGGTAAGCTGTTGGGGTCGGCTCTCCTCGTTCTCAGGTTGTAGCTTCTTCGGTTCTGGGTATCGCTCTCTTCCAGGCCGTTTCTACTTAGAATTTTAGAGCATTGAGTCATCCAGGAGTTCTTTGGTCTTCCTCTGGATGACTTTCAATGAAGCTCCATAGACATTGCCTGCTTCACTGTGTGGTCTGGTGGTCTCCGTTTTATGTGACCATACCATCTCAACTGTCGTTCCTCTAGCTTATTGTTTATGTCTGTCACACCCAGGCTACCACGAATGCGTGAACTTTTAATTTTATCTTTTAGTGACACTCCTGCCGACCATCTAAGCATTCGCATTTCTGCTGATTCAAGTTGCCTGGTGTAGGAGTTGTACATGGTCCATATCCATATCACACAATAAACACTATCAACCTCAATGGACTCGGACCTCGATCTACCCACGAGAAGAAGATATAAAAGGAACCACAACACCCGAAGAGCTGCTAATCTCCAATCTAGAGTTACAGAAGCAACTTGCTTCTTTCGTTTAGAGATTCTCCTTTGAATACTATTGTCACTCACTTGTAATGTCCTTTGTTGTTAAATAAATATTATAAGTTTATTGTGTATTCACTTTACGTGATTAACCAAAACCAACATAAGTTAACTCCCGCGAAAACACTCGAAACTTGCAACAGTTCCTAACATAGCGGTCGGTGCAAAATGACATTTCGTGTTTTTGAATTGAAAAAATAACCATTAAAATGTACTTTTTTCGAAATTCCGTTAACTGAATTGTTAGTTAATATCTAACTACTACAACTTTTTAAATTTATGTTTTTCATCCTTATTAAGCGTGTCCCAGTTTTGTAAATATTTTCCCTTATATTTCACACAAACATGGGACCAGACGACGTCACACACTCTCCAATGTCTTACAGGGCGTTTTCGCGGGCTTTAATAAAATTCAAAGTTGTAGAATTAATTTAATTATGAAAACGAACTTTAAAAAAAAAAATACTGGTATTTAAGTTTGCGTGTCATCTAGGTATATGAAAATATTTTTTTTAAGTCAAAATATTTTTCACTCAACTTCCCTATTCTAAGCAAAACTCCTTCATTTATCATGCATCACACACACTGTCAATACACAAGAAGTAACCATTGGTTTAAACATGTAGAAAATTTTGATTAAATGAACGGTGTATCCAAAGTGATTTATTTTCATCTAATTAAAATAAAACCACAGATTGAATTTGCAAATATTGAAGAAGTATTTAATTTTAGATTAGAAATCCACTTTTTTCGTTTTTAAAATAGTTGTAAGTATAAAGTAGTTGTATATATAAAGTTATCCTCTCCTAAGCACAAGCATCTGCTTTATTAGGAGAGTGTATGAAATATTACATCTAACAATATTATGTTATATTCATAGACATATGAATATTCATAGACCAGAGAATCAGGGAGAGGGGTAAAAACCAACTGTAGCGGGCGCAGAGGGATGGGTTGACTGTAACGATATGTGATTCGTTAATACTTCAATATGACAGTATATAGGCATCTCGCATTATAATATCACCATTTAGTTCTTAAAAGTGAAATCTGCTGAAATGAATAGACCTTTTTACATGGGAGCGCGAATTGTTTGCCCGGTTTGAACAAACTTGTGTAATCCATATAAAACGAAGAAAGGTTCGCTTGTTTTGAGAGTCGAATATTTTGTTACCGTGCTTAGTTAAGACACTTTACAAATGTTTCATAATTTACTTATCCCAGTAAACAGCAATGTGCACACGACGGGACCGGGAATTTCGGTTGCCAACGCTTCATTGTATCTCGGTGTGATAAAACTGATCATATTATATGATGTGAATAAGCTTAAAATAAAGACAAATAATGCCTACCTATGGAAGGTAATACGACAATTGGGTTTATATTCTTTTTCACTTCTATTTTTAGACGTTTTAATAGCACAAGTTACCATTTTTGCCGTGTTATTTCGTAAAATGTACCGATGAGAGCTCGACGCTAGTCCGCACAAGTATGATGACGTCACATTTTCTAGATTCACGCGAACCTATACGCCAGCCCGGCCGGTTCCATGGAACCCAGAATTTAGGAGGGGGAAATAATACGCTTTTATCACTTAGGGCAGGTCTATACATAATATGTCTATGGTTATAATAAAAAAATTAATCATGTATGTTATAAATCTAAAATGAACCTTTATGTGTTTTGTGTCTACCAACAGAACCTGGTGAAGCAGTGCATGTCGCAGGAGACTGAGTACGCCCTACACAAGATGACTGGTATAGCGCAGCACATCAACGACATGAAGAAACGACATGAACACACCGTCCGGGTTCAGGTGAGTTGCGTTTTCAATTTTTATGGTTAGTCATTTGTCAAAACTGGAAATTGTAATGATTTTGCCTCTTGTATAATGATGGCCTTTTACATTTAAGATTTTATTGTGATATTGGCATGACGGAATAATACTAAACTAGGGCGGCTTTTCGTTCTGCTTCGCCCGGTTTAAGTGTTAGTGACTAATTATAAGGCATCACCCTTTTGCAAAACTAACTACTATTAACATTAAACTACAGAATACTTATATTTAATAGGTAGATGTATAAAAGTAAACATTCTTACATTATGACCGTGAATAATGAGAGGAACACTCTTCACCCCAACATAAATCTTCTTATTATTGAATGAAAGCGAAAAATGTTTCTTCTCCCATACCATTTATTGGATAACCAACGCCCCTGCCATAGATTACCCCAAGCGGTTCGCTACTTTTGGTGACTTGGCAGGGGTGCCCAGGTTCATTGGGTGAGGTTTGTCTAGGTCTTGGCGGCACATGAGTTTGCCCACCTATTGTGTGGCGAGCCAGATAGGGAGGGACTGGTTGATGGTACACATTTTATCTCTCGACCCTGCCATAGCGTCTGCCATCGCCTTGTAGCGTAGTGGGAGGGATGGATTCATACGTCCGTCACTCCTGAACATATTGACCCACAGATCCCTTTCCACCCTTCATACTTTTTAAAAAAAATATAGTTTTATATATGGCGCCACTTCCGTTTGCATATCGCTTGTTGAGCGAGTGTTAAGTGTGAATATCACGGCAGCAGCTCCGTGGAAAATTGCACGTAAACGGACGGGTCAGAACGGTTTCCATACAGTGTGGCGTCGGAGATTTACTCGGAGTCGGGTTCTTAAATTTGAACCGTACGGGCATTACCGTATTAATATACTTCGATACTTCGATGATGATATCAAATTTAATTCCAAGGGAAAAATAATAATATGAAAACTTCAAAAGTATTTTACCTGATGGCGCCACTTCCGTTTGCAAAAAGCGTGTGAGCGAGTGCTAAGTGTGTATATTACGGCAGCAGCTCCGTGGAAAAATGCACGTTAACGGACAGCTCAGAACGGTTTCCATACAGTGTGGCGTTGGAGATTTACTCGGAGTCGGGTTCCTTAATTTGAACCGTAGGGGCATTATCGTATTAATTTACTTCGATTTTACACAATATTTTTAATTTAAAATATGTATATAATACACACATCTGTAGAAGTACGGCTTCTTATTGTCGTTATGATATCTGTGAATATTAACAATTAAATAAATACTTCATTTTCACCATATTTTACAGTACTTTTCTCGTCATTCCGGGAGAGAAGCCCCCGTTAAACGGAGGTGAAACTGTACGTTCCGTGTTTCACAGCATATGTATTTAGAATATGACATCAAAATGTTTTATTACTGGGTGTAAAAAGTCTAAAGGGACTCAATTGAAACATTGCAATAATTTAATAAACCAGAAAAACAGTAAGAACTTTTATGATTCCTAGTGAAGGACACGGATGTGTCGAAACCGGTAGCAGATAAATAAAAATTAAGTAACAAATGTAAATGTGAAATAAAACTATTTCTTTGTTTAATTCCAGGAAATTCAATCTCTTCTCTATGGCTGGCACGAGCAGGACCTGACAACTTATGGAGAACTTTGCGCCGAAGGGACATTTAGGTGATTATCATCTTCTTTTTTTATTGTTTTACCCACGTAAAGCCCCACGAAAAGCGATTGACCAGCGGCTGAGAATAAAAGTTTAAAAATGCTTGCAACTGTACAGGGAGGTTCCAAAGAGAAAGATATTTATTTCATTCAAAACTTGCTTTATTATATAATACCTACATTCAAGTAAGCAATAAAAATGCTCAAAACGCTCGATGATAAATTATTAAATATCGTGTACTTCTTGTAAGTATTTTTTCATCATAAGTATTTATAATTTTTCAATAATGTCAAACAAAATAAGTGTCGGTTACATCACAAACTCTGCCGCACGGTATTATGCTCTTGCCGCCGTTTTCGCAGGCTTTAATAAAATTCAAACTTGTAGAATTAATTTAATTATGAAAACTAACTTTAAAAAAAATACTGGTATTTAAGTTTGCATGTCATCTACGTGAACACATTTTTTATAAGTCAAAATATTTTTCACTCAACTTCCCTATTCACGCGGGACTAAGTCCTTGTCTCTGATCTCTTTGCATCCATAACATGATAGTTTTGTGTTTGTTCCAGGGTGTTTGGCGCCAAGGCCATGCGGCACGCCTTCCTGTTTGACAAAATGCTGCTGTTGACCAAGAACAAAGAGTACGGAATCCTGGCGTACAAGTCTCACATCATGGTGAGTTACCGTTAACCCTGACCCAACGCTAGCATTATTGCCCAAGTAAATTATGACATTTGAATTTATCAACTTCTTCTTAAGTCAGTTCCTCATTGCTGAGGATCGTGACCCCTGCTCCAATTTTCATGGTGGACAAGGTTCCTCCACTCCTCGCGGTTCTGTGCTGCGTGGAGACCCAAGGACACCCTAGAACCAGGCGCCAGTGATACTTGTCTCACCAGCGCATTGGTGACCTTCCTCTGCTCCTTCTGCCAAACATTTTGCGGGTGACTAGGAATACCTCCAAGTTGGAGTCTTCAGTTTGGCGAACAACGTGTCCAAAGTATCTTAAATTATAGGCAGATGTTTGAGAGTATTTTGTGGATGGCAAGCTTTTCTAGAATATTAATTTACTATTTTAATGGTTATTTAATTTATTATATTAATTATTATTTAATTTATTATATTAATGGTTATTTAATTTATTATATTAATTTTTACGCACCAGACTTTTCACACTTTCATACACATACCTTTCACACACTTTTCCATATAAATGACCATCTAGTAAATCCACGCTATGCAAGTGTATTATAATGTATAATTAATACAAAACAATACAAGAACAACATGTTAACCTACCAGACTATTAAATGGGAAAATAATTCACCGACTCCAGATATTTTCATATCAGAGGGTTCGGCTCGGTGGAATTCCTAATTTGACCGATAAATCCTACTGATCCCTCAATATAAATATTTAAAAAATCATTCGTAATCCTACATGTATTTAAAATGAATGATTTTTGCATTTTTATATACAAATTCTTTGACAAATCTAATATGCCTAAATTTTTAATGAGAGAGCTAGGTATAATGCCAGTAGCCGAAATTTCCTAAATCTGTATACTTTCTTATTTTTTCAGAAACAGATTTTTTCAATATTAATGATTATTTAATTTATTGTTATTTAATTTATTATATTAATGATTATTTAATTTATTATATTAATTGTTATTTAATTTATTATAAAAAAATTATTTAATTTATTATATTAATGGTTATTTAATTTATTATATTAATTGTTATGTAATTTATTATATTAATTGTTATGTAATTTATAATATTAATGTTTATTTAATTAACCTTTGAGCATCTAGCTGTCCATGGAATTTACCAACACAACAGCCTATGAGAAAAGGGACCAGCCCCGGCTCGAAGGACCATTTGCTGGTTCTATTAATTGTCACTCTTTTTGTGGTGCGATAAACAATTGAGTTGTGTAATATGTGGAGTAACAGTGAAAAAGTGGAAATAACAAAATTACGCTGGTACATATTTGCTTCACAAGACTAACTACTTCTCATTCACAAGGATCACAATATTATAGTTAAAATAAATATTTATTCAACATCTGTGGTGGATTTTATAATAGCTTTAGATCACTATCGTAATTGAATGTAGTTATATATAACCGCTTTTATAAATATATTTAAAAAAATTATTTTTCATAACACACTATGATCGGGAAGAGTATTTCTACTACTAAAAACGCCGGTCCTACTTAATTCAAATATTTTTATATGATTATTGTACACCAATGTCTTTGTAAGGGTCCCAACTCTTCGTATATGTATAAAACATATAAATATATAACCACTCAAGAGCTTTTTGCCACATTATGGCACTATTTACAAAACCTCGGATTGCTTTGTTGCCAAAATGTGGCAAATAATTTTTTTTTTTTTTAATTAAAACGACTATATAATATTTTGTACATTCAAAATATAACAAAATAAATTATTTTGGATTTGTTCCTGAGGTCCTGGGAAGACCTAAAACTTATAGATCACGCCTGATTACGGAGGCAATTGAAATCTACAAAAATCCAATTAATATTAATAGAGACGACGGAGCTAAGCTCAACAGCTCTTGGTATCCGGTAATTGACGGCTACACCAAAGCTAATCGCAAAAAACCATGTCTAAGTATACTTTAATAACATATAATAATTCAATACAAAAGTATAAAACCATTTGTTTATACCTTGATATTGGCTACATTCGCTTCAGATTGGTTTTTTCTAATTCTAGAATTTGCCACAAGATGACACTACTTTCGTTGGAAATTTCGTTACATTTCTCCGTGGACGGGCCCCAGGCTAACGTAAATACTGCGCTTTCACCAAATTTCCCTTTCAAAGTAGTTCACTTTCTTCTGAAATGAAGGTAACGGCACGGTATCGCTTCCAACTAAATAAGCACACACTTAACACTACAAATTCACATCGACGGATCTGCCGGATCTGCCCTGATGATGGACACTGCAACGCTGTCCGAAACGTCGGCTAAAGAAGGAGGTAGCACAACACGGCATAACACCCCAAAAACAAACAACGAAAAAGGTTAGAATCGCTTGGGCCATTCTCGATCTTGACATAATGAATTACTGGATAGCATATAGTCACTCCGAATAATTCATATTAATTGCCAATGACGCGCCGGGCACCAAAGATGGCGGACAAAATGGCTGTCGCTTGATAATATGAACGCTGTCATATTCGTAGTCTATATTTATTCATTGTTTTTGATATAAATCCATTGTGGAAAGCATATATGATGATGTATGATCATGATATGATCAACCATGTATGATCGTGTGAGGAATGTGGAGATCCGAAAAGAATGCAAGGCTGATGTGAGCGTAGTAAGTAAGATTAAGAAAGGGACGATTAGATGGTTTGGGCATGTTGAGCGAATGAATGAAGAAAGGAGTGTAAAGAGAATTTATGACGCGAATGTGAACGGTATAAGAAGCCGAGGACGCCCAAGGAAGACGTGGCACGATCAAGTGAATCAGATACTTGAGCCATGTCAAGAGTCAGAATAATAGAAGAGTATGTATGAGAAGAAGTATGAATGTGAATGAGGCAAGGAGCGTGTGCCAAGACCGAGTTGTTTGGCGGTCCGTCCTCTCTGCCTACCCCTGCGGAGAAAACGGCGTGATGGTTAGTTGGTTAGTTAGTTAGTTAGTTAGTGGAAAGCATAGATTTGAGTGATTATTAGGAAGTTTGTTTTATTTACATTATTTTGATGTAATTTTTGTATTATATTCCAAAAGAAATGTTATAAAAATTGAATTCGTAAGAAATGTGAGAACTGTCAAATATTTTACGTCGTATTGAAAAAAAATATTTTTTGTATGCTGGCTTTCAACAAGTTGAAACAAATTCCATTTCTCCAATGGGCACCTTG